>CM061494.1:5015000-7515000 GCA_030867185.1 Tagetes erecta | reverse complement strand
CACGCTTTTGTTTGAAGTAAGAATCGTCGGACTCTAAATCATTCACTATTCTTAAAAATAGTCTTTTGCTCATCCGAAAACGACGCCTAAAAGTGTTAGGATCGGGGTACGTTGGGCTCTCTACAAAATAATCTTTCATTAGGTTCTCATTAGCTTTAGCACGATCACGTTCCAAACTAACTCTTTTCTAATTGGATTTGTTGTATTCTCCGTTTCTTCAAACAGCCCCCTCACAACAAAGGACATCGCACTTGTAACCGCCATCTCCTCCTCGTACTCGTCCGATGACGTATCATCGTCATCGTTCAACAAACGGTTGTATAGTTGTGAAGAAGATGAAGACATTTTATAAAGTATAGATTGGAAAGGATTTGAAAAAAGAGTGTGTTTGTGTATGGTGTGAAGAATTTGTAAAAAATGGTTGGTTTATATAGAAAATTAATAATAGATTTTAAAATTAAATTTTTTTTTTTTTGTTATTGGTCAAATATAGCCGTTATTCAACGGCAATTATTGGAAAAATCAAAAAATTGGGCGTTTTGTAGGCAACGCCCCAACCATTTTTCTAGTCCATAGCGCCCCTGTGTAATGGGATGGGGGCGCTATGGGGCGCTATACATGAGCAAAAACACCCCACTACACATGGTCTAATATATTATATATACCTCAAGGAATTGATCGAAAATACATTACATTATAATATTGTTGATATTGGTATATTGTGAATTTATTATTGTTTACGGACAACAGAAAATGTAATGTTAGTAATGAGTGAGTGATTTATGTATGTATTATTGTTAGTTAAAAGCCGCCATCAGCATAATTGACTAAATTCTGAACAAAGACACAAGCGGCCGCCCATAAGGTTCAGACAGTACGGAGCCCACTTGCTTTACTAGAATTTCTTGGACTTTGAAACTTGAAATTTGTGATGTGCACTTTTTTAAAGTTAACTATAACCTAAATCATTGGTTTGTTGTGCTGTGCTGCGGAGGCTCACAACATCTCTTACTTTATCACTGTCTTAAGACACTTAGTAGCTGTTTGTTTACCTTTTAATGGTTAAGTTTAGTGTTTAATCATTTAGTATTCAGAGCGTTTGTTTCAGTAAAAAAAGCATTTAGATGGTTCAGTTAAGTGCTGAATGGTTAAGAGACTGAGAGATGCTGAATGAAACTGAATGGAGCATATACTAACTTTATACTCATCTGAAGTTCTACCCCCTCTCTTTGATGGAACCTCTTAATGGTTCAGACCTCTTAACCATTCAGCACTTAATGATTCAGATTTTGCCAAACAGCTCTTAGACTATGTGTAATTGTTAATGTCTTTAAGAGACATTATCCATTATGTGTGTGATGACTAGATATGGGACATTATGTAAAAAATTGGTGTAATGGTTAATGTCCCTATAATGCCCCATAATCATTAGGTAGTTATTAATCACTTAACAAAATCAATTTAATCATTGGACAACAACTTGGACTACAAGCGTTATATTAAAAACGCCCAATGGGACATAACACCCATAACGCCCCCGCATAGTGGTATGCGAGGCGCTATGGGGCGTTTTTGGGCATTATGAGTGGGACTTAACGCCCATTACATAGTCTTAGAGTTAAGATGCGGACTAACAACAACAATGAAAACTTTAGCTAAGCCTTTATACAAAAGTAAATCTTGGTTTTGATAACTGAGTTTTATATATTTTTTTTATTTTAGTATCACATATTATTTTTTTTTGTTTTGTAGATAATTGTCTTGAGTTTTACAATTCTTCTCTATTTTAGTACATTTAACTAACAATTAACTTAATTTTTTAATAATTTTTTTTAAACGATGAAAATACATTGGTACTGAAATGAATACTATAAATATATTTAGATTATATATGTATGTATATGTCAAAAATATTTGTTATTTTTTAAATTGATCATTTATTTAGAACTGATTTTCTAATATCGTTCGGTATAATGCCATTTGTTTATAGTATCATTCGGTTTTATAGTGATTGGTATTTAGACTTTTTTTAACATCATTCGACTTATTATCTTTCGCTTTTTTAAATTTCCTTTTCTAATATCGTTTAGCTTTTAAACGTTTTTAGTATTTTTCGACTTAATACCATTGGGTCTTTAAACTTTTTTTTTCAATATTGTTTAACATCTTCCTCATTTTACAAGTCTTTTGAATATCGTTCCGTTTGTTACCATTTGTGTTTCAAACGTCTATTCTAAAATCGTTCTCCACCCTTTTAAATGTTTTTTGAATATCGTTAAGTTTATTCATTCATTTTTAAACATCCTTTCTAAACATGTTCAGTAACTAAACGTTTTTTCTATTTTGGTTTGGGTTTTTTAAAATTCACAATTTTCTACAGGTAAATTTTAGACTAACTTCATAATTTGTCTTATACGGTTAGGTTTTAATGTTTTATAGAGAGGCGGGCATACGGGTCTAGCCGTGCACAAAAAAACCGGTTCCGGAACCGACCCGGTGTACCCGAACCGGAACCGGAACCGGTCGTATCCGAACCGTAGGGTACACATGGGTTCCGGTTTCTCCAAGAAAGTGGAACCGTACCCGGAACCGAACCGGAACCGCTGGAACCGGTTCCACCTCAACCCAGTCAAAACCGGACCCGAACCTACCCGGAACCGAAAAAAACCCGGCTAAACCGGTCAAATACCCGATCATACCCGGAACCGAACCCGACCCTACCCGGTTCTTGACTTTGTTGACCAAAACCGAAACCGATTCCTACCCGGAACCGGTTCCTAAAAAAACCCGGTTTGTGCACGGCTATACGGGTCCACGAAATGGAACCGTTTCTTTTGTGGGCATGTAGAATTTAAATATGAAATCAGGCCTGCAGAAGATACGATATCAAATTCTTTCATATATGCAGTTGGGCCATAATACGGGTTGTGGGCCTGTAGAGCTTAACGCACACATTTAGAGGCTCTAAATTAGAGCTAGGGCCTAGGGGTGCAAAAAAAATCAAAACCAGAATCAATAACCGAAAACTGGTTCTTCAAGTAGCTAGTTCTACAAGAATCGAACTGGAACCTAACTGAATCATAGGTTCTACTATTTTTTTTTTTCAAATCCTAGGTTTCAAAAGAACCGGAACCGGTTCCTACAAAAAGCCGGTTCTTGGAAAAACCAGTTCCTGAAAGAACCGCTTCCTAAAAAAACCGGTATGCTATTGTTAGTTATTTAATGTTTTAAGAGCTATATATCTTGTAATATTTAACATTTTTAATGTTACTACCTATTTAATCTAAAATAATATAAAAAATTTATGACCATAGACTCTAAATGAAGCTCAATGGAGTGCGAAGATTTTTAGTAGCCCAACGTTTCTGTCCATCTCATAAAAAAACCGGTTTTTTAAGAACGGACCGGTTCCATAGGAACTGGAACTGTTTCTACAAGAACCAAAACCAGTTATATAGGTTCTAGTTTTTCCACCAAAAACTGGTTTTACAACAAGACCGGTTCCTTTACCGCCAACAAGAACTGAAACCGGTTCTTAAGAACCGAAAGCGGTTCTTCCAAAAAGCCAATTTTTACATCTCTTTAGAGGTGCACAAAAGTACCGGAACCGATCTAATAATCGAACACCGATTCTTAGAAGAACCCGTTCTACATGAACCTAACCGGAACCAAACCGTAGGCTCTAAATAAGTTATAGTATTCTTTCCAAATTCCAGGTTCCTACAAAAAATGTGTTATTGGAAAACCGGTTTCTGAAAAAACTGTATAATTTAATGTTATTACTTATTTAGTGTTTTAAGAACTAATTATCTTGTATTATTTATCATTTTTAATGTTATTACTTATTCAGTCTAAAAAAATTATGACCATAGACATTAAATGAAACTCCAATGGAAATTTAAGATTTGTAGCAACTCAGCGTTCCTGCTCATCCTGTAGAAGAAAATCGGTTTTTTTAGGAACTATAACCAGTTATATAGGTTCTAGTTTTTGTACCAAAAACCAGTTCTGAAACCGAACTGGTTCTTGTAACTTGTAAGAATCGGTTTCTTTATTGCTAACAAAAACCGGTACCGATTCTATAACCCGTATCAATTCCCAAAAAGACTGATTTATGCACCTCTACACACATTCATGTTATTAAAGAAAGAAAAAACTATTATTAGAGAATCACATTTTTAAAAGGGTTATTGGATTTTAATAATCCGAACTTTAATGAATTGACCGATATTAATCCCAACTTTAAAAATTCCCTATGGCAGTCCCAACTTGTAAATTATTTTCCTCTATCGAACCTTTTATAACGGATACTCAAAAAACTTACCAGACCATTTTTGTGTCTCATTAAAACCTTACCCGACCATTTTTGTGTCACACTTATAAAAGGTTCGATGGAGGAAAATAATTTACAAGTTGAGACTGCCACAAGGAATTTTTAAAGTTGGGATTAATATTGGCCAATTCATTAAAGTTCGGATTATTAAAATCTAATAACCTTTTTAAAATGTTAGTTTAGTTCTCTATAGTCCATGTAGATTCGGCTACCTGAACGTTTTGATTTTAGGAGCTCATGTGTGCTGGTTAGAGAATTTATTTAACTTATTTTGGTCATACAGTGCTTAGTTATTATGTGAATTTAACACAACTTTATGTTTGATCTAGTAATAAATATGTATGTTTATCACCTAAGTGGTGTTGGGTTAGTCTCGACATGGGTTGAAATAGTGGAATAGGTATAATTAAATTAAAGCCATTAGGAAAAAAAACGTGAGCATATTTAATATACTAGTTTAGTGTCCGTGCTACGCTTAGGAACACAACATTCAAGTGATGCTTTTAAGGATATTCATGAATGTTCCATCAATCAGTTTTGAGACAAAACCGTGATAAACCGGAACACATGATATACTTTTAAAATTAGACTTTTAGTATAGTAATATTATACTCAAATTTACTACATCATAATCAGTTTTATGGTGTAGTTTATTTTTTTAAAAAATCGTATAAAAATGTTATGTATATTTATAAAACACCGAGGTCTTTAATTGTATGTTATTATTAACTTTATCCATAAGTTTCATTTTTAGACCCTATCAAATATAAACCGACTCATATACACCCCTTGTAGTAGAGGGTTAAAAATATAAATACTCTTAAATTTTTCACAATTTTTCAAAATATTAGGGGACCAAAAATATAATTAGTTTTATTATAATATATTTTATATACATATTTTAATAAAAATCATTATTGTGAGATAAACTCTCATATTATGCCACATAAGCCAGAAGCTTTAAAATTATGCCACATAAGCTTTTTACGTTTTCCTATATTATATAAAGATTTGACATACATACATGCACGCACATAGGGGTACCTGTTACTTGGGTCGGATTAGTTGGGTTTTGAAAAAAATAAAAATTAACTCACAACATGACTTGTCGACCCTATTAAGGTTCAGGTTAGTCCAGTTCAAGTTACTCGGGCTTCATGTTAAAAGGGTCGGGTAATCGAGTTAGTCAGGTTTGTTTTAATTTTGACCAACAAGCCAAAACTTTAAATAGTTCGCCATATGTGTGTGATGGGGATGTGTTAATTCATATTAATCTTATGAATATTGAAGAACACGATTTCATTAGTTTGCATTTTCAATGACATAAATGACATATTATATTGTATAAAATAAAAAAATATTTTGACATGATCATGTAATAATAATATTTGCTTGAAATTGTTTTATACATCAACTAACTTTGCTTATAGGGACACACATAATTATATTAACAAAGTAATTTATAGGACCAACAACATTTCCTTCTTATATTATAACACTACTACGTTATAATAATCTATCTAATAAATCAAACTTTTAGGGGGCAATTTTTGGAGGGATTTTTTTTTCTATAATAGGAAGTTTGGGAGGTAAAATTTAGCTAAATTTTTCACCATGCAAGTTGATGGAGCCAACTCCTTAAATGTTATATATTTACAAATTGTTAAATATAATGGTTATAATTTCTTTATAAATATTACTATTTAACCCGTGTGTAACACACGGGTATTAAACCTAGTGTATTATAAAACGCATTTTTCTAGTTTCGAAACCCGATTGTAATAATAATTCGGGTTAGTCGGGTTAACCCGAATAACCCTACTAACATTTTTTGATCCTCTTAACCCAATCCCGAATATAACCCGACCCTAATTAGCTTATTCGGGTTCGGGTCAAATTAATCGAGTTCAAGTATTTTAGACACCCCTAAATGCACGATATTAATTTGAAGCTAATCATCCTTAAGAAACCAACATCCGTACTTTTGTTAAAACATGTAATCTTAATGCAAAGTGTTTCTTAGTGGAAACATACCTTGAAATATATATATGTATATCATATCAAATGCGTTATAGCATGTTACCTATCTAGGAAAAAACTCGGATATTGAAGCTTCATTTACAGAATATTGAGATGATCTCGATCTAGACTTTGATATTTTTGGTTTTTCTAAACCACTGCTCTCTGTTGAAGAACTGTACTCTTGTAGGAGCGGCATTTCAGGATTAATGTTACTACGAATGAAAAATGCGGGTTCATTCGGCATTGGAAGTGTGATAGAGAAGCTATTAAGCATAAGAACAACTGAGGCCATGGTTGGTCTATCAACATTATTTTCTTGAACACATAATAATCCAATGTGAATACTTCTAATGATATCACGCAATGAACCTGATCCTGTCTTCAACGTTGGATCAATTATATTTGTCGCGGTCCCATTCTTCCAACTTTTCCATGCCTTAAGATATTAACAATTAACAATCTTTCAATGGAGTGTGTATATATGAATATTCAGACGTAGGATAAAAATAATACTTACAAAACCAAGAAGATCTTCTACGCTTCCTTCGTACTGAAAACATTGGTTCTTTTGACCTGTTATCATTTCTAGTAATAACACTCCATAACTAAAGACATCCGACTTTACTGAAAATTGTCCATGCATGGCATATTCTGGTGCCATATAACCGCTATAAGAGAATAGGAAAGAAGTTAGCACTTAACTACGTATGAAGAGGCATTAGTGGTCCATAAGTGTACTTACTAAGTTCCAACAATTCGGCTTGTGTCTCCTTGTGTTTCTTGAGGTTTAAACAACCTTGCCATGCCAAAATCAGCAATTTTTGGGGCCAGTTGTTCATCTAACAAAACATTACTTGCCTTCATATCACGATGAATTATCTTTAGACGTGAATCTTCATGAAGGTATAGCAGTCCTTTAGCAATGCCTTTGATGATATTATATCGCTTTTCCCAATCAAGAATGACACGTTTGGTTGGATCTGCAAACACCGTATTCTTATATTCTCAGGAACAAGAAACAATATTCACTACAACATTAATTCCACTATTTGCTATCCGTGATACATCCGTCAAGCATCATTCCTTTTGATGTTATTTGTGAGATTATATATAATTAAGGGGTTAATTTTGTTAAGAACCGGACATTACGTTAATAACGTTATTTATGTTTTTGTGATGCAACTTAATTGTGGTATATTCAAAAGGATGTTGTACTCTTTAAGAACGTACTTACCGAATATAAATTGATCAAGACTTGCATTTGGCATGAATTCATAAATAAGAAGCCGTTCGCTTCCTTCTATGCTGAAACCTAGCAGTCGTACCAAATTACGATGCTGAAGTTTTGCTACCAGCAAAACCTCATTCTTGAATTCTAGGTCACCTTGTCCAGAATCCCATGCTAGCCTTTTTACTGCTATCGGGTTTCCGTCTTCAAGCTTACCCTATAAATATCATATATGACATCATAAATCACTACTTCAAGCAACATCAGAAGTTCAAGTTTTACATCACATTCAAACATTCAAATTAATGTTTCAGTTTTTTCACACCTACAAGCATTAAGCATATATAAGAACATCGATGGTTACCTTAATTTACAAGCATGTTGAAATATATAATATCATATGAAATTAGTAACAACGTTTAAGGCCGTGTGAAGAATTCGTTGTTACGAGTTATTGTATATTTTCATTCTTATGCTCTCTTCATCGCATGGCCCGTAGCCCATTTGTGAGGCAGGCAGAAGAAAGGAAGGCAAGAGCCTCTGGAAGGATGGCGTTGGGTTTAAAATTAAGTTATTTTAAGATGATTGTGGAATGATGGTGTTGGGTTTAAAAGTTAATTTGTGGAATGATGGGTGTGAGTTAGTAGAAAGCTGATGTGGCATGCTGATTAGGCCGATTCTTGGAAGAATTGTTTCTCAACGTTGCGGATAGTCTTATAAGCGTAAAGAAGTTTTAACTGCTTTACGTATTTTTAGATTTATGTATAAAAGATAATCCGCAAATAATGTATCTGTTTTACTCCAAATTATCAGTAACAAAAAAAGATAGTGCATAGTACCTTGTAAACTGTTCCAAAACCACCTCGTCCAAGCTTATTTTCTTCGGAAAAGTCATTTGTTGCTGCTTTGACTTTATTAAAGTCATACTGCAAAGATTCCGCCATGCCTATAATACCTGAAATATATTAAGATATATCTTTAATTATATATATATATATATATATATATATAGCCAAAACAAAATAAAAGAAATTAATTATAATATTATCACAACTTAACCAACAATTTCAAGCGCACGTTGTGTTCGATTGGCAGTTTCTTAGCTCTAGTGGAGTCACATCAACTTCATCTACATTAATTAACAAACTTCCGAGGAAATTGCGATAACAACTCATCGTTAAAAACCATGTTTCCATCTACATCTTCTTATTCTGTTTCCCTTTGAAATAAAAGCCTAACACCAATATGATTCAATGATTGGAACTCAATCGTTATCAGTGACCAGAAACTGCTGCAGATATGCCGTCGTTGCTTTCGCTATATTCGCCTCATCCCTGCTGCAACCTACTAAGACACATTGACTGAGTTTTTGCTTCGTAAACATCCATGACGCACCGTGGATCATTGTTGTTTCTACTTTGATCCGTCTCTGTCCGACCACCAACCCATGTTCAAGCTTTCTTGTTAGATACGTGTCGTTTATCAAAATCCAGGTAACGACATCGACCTTTATTTCGGTTACGTAAGTATGTATTCGTTTGAATTGTTTTGGTAGTGGTGATTATCGATTTGTTCCGGCGACTAGCAAACACTTTGAATATGAAACTTAAAGTAATTAATACAAGTATTTGTAGAAGAACTCTGTTAATAACACCATAAGTTCATAATATAAACATGATGTTTCTTTGGGTAGTTAAATATGAATATATATATATAGCCGCATGACACCTTTGTTCGACTCTTCTTTTGATGATGATAATTATAATGACACACAAATAACTATATATACTCATATAAACTACTAACTTGGTTGATGGAAATAATACATGAACATCTTGTATGTTAAATAACTAAGGTTTAGTTGGATGATATTGAGTAATGTATGTAAAGGAATTAGGCAAGTCATGTACTTTATGTAAAGATGTAAACCTTAAATCAAGTTATGTAAAGGCATTACACATAGGAACATCATCAAATTTTAGTTTACAACATGACAGTTCATTGGATGCTTAGTGTTTTAAATAAAACAAATGTGTTGATATAATAAAAGATTACTAGTAGAAGAGTTTCGGTCGCCGGAGGATTGGTAACCCATGTAAAAGACAACTAAACATAAGTACTGTAAAACTGATTCAATATGACTGAGTGTAGGTTCTTTCATAATTTGAGGACAAATATTGGATTACTTTATTTTGCTAAACTAAGGTACGGATTCCGTGTCCCTTCTCTTATAGTATAAATTCTATCTCTGTTACTTTGTAGTATAGAGTTTTAGTATTTTTATATATTGGTGTCAGTTGTCACCGTTGTTACTTCCGCTTATTCGACTCATTTGGCCTTTGGGCATTCGATATGTTATTAGAAATTCTGACTTTGACCTTTGACACGCATGTGGTACTTATTATATTGTACTCATTATCACATGCTCCATTATATTTGCATTAGACCATTTGCTTAGACTTTGTTGTAAAAGTTATTTGTTTGACTCTGATACCCGAGCAATTAGCCTCCGGTAGGGATTCTGCCGGTGCGTCATTGGGGCATACGATGACGTAGCACTTTCCGTGACGGTGTGACTGGTTCACGGCGTCTCCATATTTCTGGCACTCGATGAGTGATATTTGGGGAGGCGTATGGATCGATCCTAGATATTTGTTTTGTTCAGTTTTGGTGAGTGATGGTGTTTGCCCACATACAGCTCACAGTACTCAAGCCGACGGGTTTGTTTACACTATTAGTTTTGATTTGTTTTGTGCTCGATGGGTATTTCTGGCCATACGGTATATGTGACTTAGTATTTGTTTCAGAGAAGTTTGATTTGTTAACCGTATGGATTTTGTTCTGGATTTGTTATGCTTCATATGTATTTGTATCTGCTGCTTCCGCTGACCTTTGTTACTCTGATAATCGTTACCCCCTTTGTCGTATTATTACTATTGTTCTTTCCGTCACTGAGCGTTTTTGGCTCAGCCGTATTTTCTTTTTGGTGTTTTCTTTGTTATATGTCGCAGGTATTCAAGGGGATATTTGGGATGTGTGAAGAGTGCTAAAGAACCAAATAGAGATTTTAGAGATTTGAAGAAATAGAATTATTGAGTATAGAAAGTTAGGACTTGGTAGCTTTTCTTTGTAAAGCAATTACTTAGTAATAATAGAATCTTGTTATTGTTCTGACTACTGTGATAGTGACACGTCAGCCCTCTCCGGGTTGGGGTGTTACAATGCCAATATCCATAGTTTCCGCTATAACAAAGAGGAGTTAGAAGTTGCCTTAATGAACATTTGTTAGCCACAAAACAAGAGTATATATGACAGATTGACAGACACTATTAATCCTCAAGATCCTTTAGAAACTATATATTCTACGTACGTACACTGCATTATAGAACTTACTTTGTACACCTTCAGGGGCCGGTGGAAGAGTTGTTTGCCGTTTCTTCTTTCTCAATCTCATAAAGATACAAAGTGATGTGATTAATATAACAACAGCGACCATCACGATAACAACGATTATTATCACAGTTCGTGTCGTGTTATTCGTTTTGCCTGCAAAAATAGAAAGTCTTAATTAGCAATCAATATATAATGTTTAGGTTGAACATTTAACACATGAAAACTAAAACTAATTAGTTTTCAATCACAAATGTAATATGGTTGTTGGTCAAGTCAGCTCGTAAGAATATTAAACTAATTCTTTAAGGTCTATTTTATTCCATTCATTTAGTTCTTAGCGCTCATTCACTTGGTTTCCTCTCACATCACTACGTGCAATTGTACTAAAAATCATTATCTCCTAAATTTATCTCATTTTACAAATAATATATCAGTATTTTAATTAAATAATACTCCGTACTTCTTATATATATTCATTTTATGTTATTGGCTTTTTTTTCACCTACGACCACTAACAAAAAATACTAAAGTTAAGATATGAGGTGAATAGTGATCTAGACCCTAAATTATAAGGGATGCTAATGCTATTGTCATGCATATACGTACCCCAAAAGTTTAAAGGATGAGATAGCTAATGCAGGAGTCAAATAACACAAAGTTCACATTTTCTAATTTTATATATCTTTTATAAAACCTCTCACAATCTCATTCTCCATACTCATCATTATTTCAATTACAATATAATATTATTTATCTTTTTTATTATCATTTTTATCATTAATTATGGATTGTCATGTTAATTTTGACCCATTCGTATCACTATAATTTTAAAATCTCATATTTACCATTGAAGTTTTTGGTTTATCTCCATTTGTATAAAAAAATCAACTTTCGTAGATTTTCCAAATATTCTTTTATTAAATGACCTAAATAGTAAATACCCATAGGGAGGCAAATGATCAAAAATATTATAATGGTAATTAATACATTGTTAGTTTTGTATATTTTAGATAAACTTTTTTATTAATGTTTTATTTATTATTAATATTCCATATTGTTCGCACTTTAAAACATTTACAGACACAAATGAGCTTTAATAAGTTGAAAGACATCGATCAGCAGTAGCATCCATTTGATGAAAGACTAATACAATTATTGGTTGGCAACTTGCAAAATATTAATGAACAATTAAACCGTGTTATAAGGTTAGACATTTGAAAATTGAAACCGGCCCCTTTTGTGAAGAAATTGACCGGGGCTAATTACTAATGACAGGGATGTCCAATGGGGCGGGTGAAGTGGATGCTGGTAATTAGTATAAGGGCTAAAAAGTAAAAAGTGATTGGTATATTTAATTACCAACTAAAATTAGAAGACCATATAATTATATGGATGAGGTATATGGTACGTTAATATGCAATTTAACAAATGAAATGTGAATCCTCTAATGTACTTCATATCTTCGGTGTGAAACATAAACCGTTAACTTCGGAAAGCAATTACATTTTATTTCTCATCTATATTCATATAATTACATTAAAAATTACTATATTCTCTCTTTCAATTTAAATTAGATTAAGTTTTTTATTTCATTATTAATACGTAACTACTTTTAAAGCACATTAAAAACTATTCGGATAAATTAACAATGGTTTTC
The DNA here is from genome assembly GCA_030867185.1 of Tagetes erecta. NCBI lineage: Eukaryota > Viridiplantae > Streptophyta > Magnoliopsida > Asterales > Asteraceae > Tagetes > Tagetes erecta. The sequence goes on along the minus strand of CM061494.1, from coordinate 7,502,367 downwards.
TCAAATCAACCTTAAAATAGTATTTTAAGTCTTGTCTCTTCTACACAAGAAAGATAAGATATTAAGACGTGAATGCTCCGAAAGATGATGGTACATGATCATTTACCATTTGGCGCCAATGGGGTTAGTGGCCCATTGGTAATATAATTGTGTTAGGAGCACTAGGTCAGGGGTTCTAGTCCTACTGACCACATGTGATGGTGTATTTTTCGTTGAAAATCAAGATGTTGCTGTTTAAAATTTTTTTTTACCATTTTGCAATATTCATTTTTTATCACCATTATTGCACACGTACAGTGACAGTTGATAGAATTTATTACACTAGCTGGGAATGTAGATAGGAAGGCCTAATGCCCCCACCCATCACATGCTCTTAAACTAAAAAGGTTTGTTTTATATATTTATTAGGTTTAATACTCATGTGTTACACACGGGTTACATAATAATATTTATAAATAAATAAATTATAACCATTATATTTAACAATTTGTAAATATTAAATACTTAATTAAAAATTTTGCACCCATTAACTTATGCATGGTGAAAATTTTCACTTAATTTCCCACCAAAACTTCCTATTATAAACCAAATATTTTCCCCCAAATATTTGCCCTCTAAAACCTTGATTTATTAGATAGATTCGAGTAAATCTCTATTTTAATACCTAAGTTTTACATTTATTCTTCATTTCAATACCAATTTTTATTTTTTTATCTATTATTGTCTTGAGTTTTATAATTATTCTCCATTTCAGTACTTTTGACTAGCAGAGGTAAATTTTTTGTTAAGTTTATTATGAAAATACGAAAATACCCTTCGTACTAAAATGGATATTATAAACATGTTTAAATCTAAATTTTAATGATGGTTATCTATGTGTTTGTGTGTGTGAATACGTCCAAAACATATTTTAAAATATTAAAGAAAATTTGATTTTTTATTTTTAAATTAGTCTTTTTCTTTAAAGTTATTTTCTAATATCGTTCGGTAAAATATCGTATGTTTTTGTAGGCTTTTTTATATCGTTCGGTTTAATAGTGGTTGATACTAGACATTTTTAATATCGTTTGGTTTTTTTAAAGTTTTTTAGTATTTTCGATTTAATACCATTGGGTCTTTAAATGTTTTTTCAAGATCGTTTCACCGTCCTTATTTTAAACGTTTTTTTTTTTCTGAATATCCTTAAGTATAACATTGTTCCTTCGTTTAACGTCTTCTTTTTAATATCTTTTGGTTTAATATCTTGCATGCACTCATTTAAATGTATTTTTTAATATCGTTGATCAGTATATTACTATTCGTTTTTTAAACCTCAACCGCTCTCTGCTTATTAAAGCGAATGATATTAAAAAACCTACATAATTTATTTATATTTAAATAATGAATATGTGTGTATGTCAAAATCTAACGTTATTAAAAACATATAAATATCAAGCATTATTCAAACGAACGATATAAAAAACACAAACAAAGTACGATATTATAATGAACGATATTAGAAAAATAGTTTTAGATAAACGATCAATTTAAAAAATCAAAACATCTATTTTCTTTGATGTTTTAAAATATGTATTTGATACACACCCAAACACATAAAATCATTATTTAATTGTAAACATGTTTATAATATCTATTTCAGTACCAAGGTATTTTAGTCTTTTCAATTAAACTTAACAAAAAAGTTAACATTGTTAGTTAAATGTACCGAAATAGAGATGAATTGTAAAACTTAGGCCAATAATCGACAAAAAATAAAAGTTGATACTAAAATAGAGAAAATATGCAAAACTCAGGTACCAAGATAGAGGTTTACTATATTTGTTATTTCTAACACCTCAAAATTTTAATTCAAACTCTTTTAAGTCTATACGTGATGTATAGATATAGCACGTATGGGTCTCACGTACATGTTAATACGACTCTCGTGTAAAAAATCTAACTATGCCTTTAATTTCTATATCCAATTTCTCTTTAATGAACTATTGGTGTCGAGTGATTTTGGCATTAGTTTCAAATTTTAATACTAAGTAAACTTAGATTAGGACATAAGTGCATCTTCTTCTAAAAAGCTCTAAAATATTACGACACTAGATTTAATACCCGTATATACATACGGGTTGATATAATCTAATAAATATTTTAATAATAAGATAATATTTAAATTATTATAAATGAATTTTTAAATTACACATTAACAAGTAAGTAAATAAATATTTGATAATAAATTACAAAATATATATTCAACTTCTATGCTTTTTGAGTAATTTTTTAAAAATATTTTAAATTTATAAATTGAATATGAAATCAAAACAACAAAACTGATTACTAATGAAATTGAAAAAATAAAAATACAAACCCAAATATGGCCCCTTTATATTTTCCCCGTTATTTTTTCTTTCTATAATATTTCCCCCTCATTTTTCCCTCTAAAAAAGATCTTGATGGCCTCCCTAAACCTTAATTTATTAGGTAGATAAGATCATGTGTAGTGGTTAAATAAAAAAAGTACCACTTTTCTTTCCGGCCACCACATCATTTGACAGTAATATCCTTGCTTTGGAGCGGTTCCTACAAAGCGCCTAAAGACATTTTGAGCTTTGAAAACGCCCTGGGGGTGGTTTTGGGGCGCTTTTAGGCGTTTTGGGACGCTATGGGTGGGTAAAAACGCCACACTACATATGGTCTAAATACATCCTCTAAAAAGTTCTAACCTAGGTCAAAGTAAATGCTAATGATCTTTTTATCTAGTGGTAATTAAGATCAGAGATATGAGAATTTTGTCTCTCTTAAAAGTTTTAGGTTCAACTATAGGTAGTGGGGTTAAAATTGTAACATGATGACAGTAAATTAAGACTAACAAACGGCCGTTAAAAAAAGCAAAGCCAAATTAGTAAATTGTTTTAACTATATATATTATCTTTCTATTTTGTCACACACTCGCTACCATACCTGGTGGCGGTGTTGGCTGTGGAACTGGCGGAGGTGGCGGAAAGACTTGTGATGGCGGTGGCGGAGGGACGAGTCGAGTAGTCTGGTTAAAAAACCGATTTGTATCGTATCTAACACTACACATAGGTACAAAAATTCTTCCTCCAATTCTCCCATTAAAATATAACGTGATTCGATTTGTTAAATCCTCCAAGCAATCACTACATTGCGTCTCTAACAGGTCTGGATTACACTGTACAAGCCCATAAATCGTCGAAAAGGCTGGACCAGTGGTACTATTGGCTGCAAATTTCAGCAGGGGGCCACCAGAGGCAGCTTCAGCTCGTAGGCTCCTCAATAGTGGCCCCAAATAACCATTAAACGCGTCAATATCTGTTGCGTTTTGAGGGTTAGGCAAAAACACGTAAAATTTTATTCCTGTGCTTCCCAAGATAGCCACGTTGGAGTATTTCAACAAGCAGTGTTCATAGTATCCTACTGCTTCCTTTTGGTTGGGACAAATTTGTGGCAACTTAACAATGGAGTCGTTAAGACAACTCCTACACACATCCGGGTTGACGTCGCCTCGACAAAGGGCGACTGAGTTGACCGTATCATTGTTTGTGCCTGTTGTGAGATTGTAGAAACCAAAGCCGTTGTTTCTGGTGGGGAGAGTGGCAAGGGTGGTGTTGAGATTTCGTTGGTATGGGCTGTTTGCGGTGTAGTTAGCTGCGTTTTCGCAGAAGTAGGAAATGAAATCGGGTTGTGCTAAGGTGGTGTTATTGGTTAAAGTTATAAAAATAATTGGTAACAAGTATAAGAGCATTTTTGTTGTAAGGTTGAACATATTTTTTATTTTGATGGAGTAGAGAGCTAGGGAAAGTAGGCTATTTAAGGCCGGAGATAGATTTATGTGAAGGGCGGGTTAGAATTGAAGAAATATATATAAATCAAAAAGGAAAAGTTGACGTGTAGCATATGATGTTTTTGTGGAGGAGATCAAAAGAAGATGCAGGGTATTCAAGTTCAAGTAATAATCTCCATTGACACGGTCAAATGAAACATATAAATTGAAAGGAAAATATATGTAGTCTTAATTTCCACAAAACGTGTTAATATTGTCCACATCCGAGACCCACATACTTTATGTTGGATATTTTAATGTAATTTGAGATTGAAGAGAACATTCAAATTAGAGTGCACGCTAATTTGAATGTCATCGGACCTAACGGGGGTTCGGAGGTAGCGCCCCCGAGAGAAGTGGGGTCCAAGGGGCGGCAACCCCTGGCGGGGTCCAAGGGGCAGAGCCCCTGGCTGGGGACGAGCTGAAATTTCCGGGTCAAATATACATTCGTGGAACTTGATGGCTAAAGTCCTTCATCGAAATTGCATTAGAATATTAACTTCAGGTCAAATATACATTCGTGGAACTTGATGGACTAAAGATGAAATTTCCGGTGTTTGCAGTTATCAAAAACTGCAAATCAGTTTCTGGCTTCTCTAGACGTTTTGATCATTAAAAACATCTGCATATCACAGAACAAGATTCATACGAAAATCTAGAATCAATCTGATTTTATCCAATCAAACATTGGTAGACACTCCAATTGTTTGATCTGAAAGTGATTACACGACTTCAGATTTATCCAAGTAAATTCGTGAATTTTCCCAACATTCTACGTTCATGTGGCATGCGATTTTCACAAATTTTTTTTCAAGACAAGCCGTTTATAATTATTTACCTTAAATGTTAAGCCCAAACTAGAAACTAAGACTTTCAAGTTAATGCTCGGACTAAAACTTAAGACTTTCAAGAAAATCAAAGTCTCTTAGCTCACTCTTAACCGGCAACTAGACTAAAAGATTATTACCTAAGAGATCATTACCTTAATAGTCGACACTAATGTACATGCAACCCACTTTTTTTATATCTAGTTCATTCTTTTTATGAGACAAAAGAAAAAAAAAATAGTGATGAATGCCTCACTTGTGGGTGCATATATACGTACGATGAAGGCGCGTGGGACACCCTCAACACAGCAACATGCGGATGCCATATAAACATCCCTTCCAAGGGCACACGCAGGGGCGAAGGATCATTGGGACGGGGGAGGGTCACCGCCTTTCTACTTTTTTACGGCTGAAGTGTTAGTTTGTTGTTCGGTAGTTAATTTTTTATATATATATATTAAGTTTGCCCCTCCTGAAACAAAACGTATTAAGACTTGGCCCCCTGAAACAAAATGTTAATAAGATTTGACCCACCTTGACTCCAAATCCTGGCTTCACCACTGGGCACACGACGACATTAGAGAGAGCCTAATGATTCATGTTTACGGATTGATGGTTTTAATCTTGACACGGATCTGAAATCTAATTAAAATCATGTACATAAGTCGTTTTAGAATTATAAACATGGACAAAAACATGACAAGGGCTTATGTAGGTTCATGAACATAAAAGTCGTTTTCAACATGTTTTACTTCATAATTATATATTATATATTATATTACTCCCAGTAAGTCTAATCATCGAAAGACTCATCTTAAACGTCCATCAAGCCTGAAACGCGATCTTGACCTTAGATAGCCGACGACTGAGTAAAATTCGGACGTTTTTGAGCAGTTAAACATGTTCCCTTTTTTCATCCCACGTCGATCGTATTTCTTTCACGCTCCAAAAGTTTTCCATCCTCCCTTTTCTCTCCCCACGTCGCCGGTTGCAAGCTCGGGTTCCTTATAGGCAACAAAGATTGGCATCGAACCCTCAAAATCAAATTTTCTGTGCTGATTGAATTGAATGGAGAAGAGGGAAAACAAAGATAAGCAGTACCATCAATTGAACAACAAGTCTAGACAATATTCATTGTAGACTTTAATTTGTGTAAGTCTATTTAATTAGGGAACCCTATTTTTTTAATTTAGAGAGGTAAGTCTTCGCTTATTCATAATGCCTATTATTTTTGGTGGTTTTTTCTTATAGGTTTGGCTATTTTTATCTATCTAACTTGAATATCAATTTTTAGTCTAAGAAAAGTATTGCATCAAAAGTCCAGGTCAGCAATACTTTATTTTATTTTTGTAATGTTATTTCAAATAATGATTATAAGACTATCTGCAGCGCGCGTCCGTCAAGAGCACTTGTAGGGAAAGGGCATCGTCTGTCAGGCAGGCCTCGCTGAGGCGGAAGGATCCGTGGGGTTGAGCCCGTGTGGGCAGGCAGGTGATTAGAAGGTGGTGGTGGGCCCTTACTTTTTTTAAACGGTGGTGGAGCAGCGATGATGGTGGTGATGCAGTGATGGTGGTGGTTTGGACTGTGGATGATGGTGGAACGTCTTTTTTAAGTTAAACACTTAAACCTTCAAATAAATATATAAAAAAACAGCTCTTTTAAGCACACATGCAACATATTTATTTAATGTAGTAAACATATCATTTTGTTTAATAGCTACCAGCAAATTAAGAAGAATGATTCACACCAACAAATTAAACACCTCATTAATTTATGCTGCTTCCGCAAATCCAACTCTCAGATTGTCATAATCATATACTGTGTGATAACGACGCATAAACATGTCGCCCAATTTCCTGCATCACAAGAACAAGCCGTTTATAATTTTTTAGCTAGACCTTGTCAAAATATAAAATTCTTGCAATATAAGACTGAAAAGCTTGTGGAACGTCTTAACTTTAACTTTTCTTAATTAACCATAAAAAGATTATCATTCTTTACCACGTGTCACTTTCTTTAAGTTATCCGCATGGTTCACCTTCTAGGTTGGATGTTTCGGTGAATTTTGCATGTTTATATATATATTGTGTTAATTGAAAAGTAAATATAGTTTTTTGGTGACATTTAACTTTTTTGTATGTTTACATATATATAATTATATATTCCTTGCTCCATGGTTTTCGAAGCACACGTACCAAAGTGGCCCATTGGGCGGAAAAACATCCAAAGGAACAAAACCACTGTAGCATTGTACATCATCACCCTTTCCAATCTTAAGTATGTACTACAAAACAATTATGAGAGTGTTATTATCAAGTCTAACTAGAAAAAATACAGAAAATAATAGATTTAATAAATTTTTATTTTGACCTATTAGTCGATAAAGTTTCCAAACTCGGAAAACTTTTGGTAGAGGTCCTTAGTTTTTACTTAAGATTAACTCCTTTGTGGGCAAAAATAGTCATTTCTTCCAAGTTGACAATGTAAACCAACAATTCTATGTAATTTATATCTCACCCTTCTTCAACCATGATGACATGCACACCAGAGCACCCCACCACCATCAGCGTCAGCCGCCACCATCTCGAATGTCACCGGAAATGACATCACTAGAAGGTCCAAATTGCTTTGGATGGAATAAAAAATTTGAATTCGTTGACGAATTCCCGGAAGTCCTGTTGCCCAATTTCAAATCTCCATGTCTCAAACTTTAAATCGCCGGTGAGTTTCCGAAAGTAACGCATAGTTGACTTCATCGGGTATTTTTTAGGAGGAGCGCTAGAGATGAAGAAAAGCGTGGAATTTTCATTTTACACCCTCAACTTGGAAGAAATGATATTTTTTGTCCTAAAAGTAAGGGAGTTAGGCATAAGTTGACGGGAGACCTCTACTAAAAATAGGCTAAAAACTTCGGCCCTCTACCAAAAATTTCGTGAGTTGGGGCCTTTACGGTCAATAGAACAAAGTTGAGATTTTTAAAATTTAATTTTCCTGAAATAAAAGAACTGTCTTCTATAAAGGTAACAAATACATCATCTGGTGAAAGCTCAAATTCTTTGCCACCAATGATGAACGAAATAATAGGCATTGAAGGAACTCTTGCACAATCAACCGCCATCTCTCCCGTGGGTATCAAGCCACAAAGCTGAAAATTTTGTATAGATATCAATTAAGAATTCATAATTTAAATGCTTCTGAAAGTCTAGTTGGAGGTATCTAGTTTGCAGAGTGCAGGTTGTGATAATTATAACCAAGAAAATGGCGCTGAAAATAACATGTAAAGAAACTCACGCTGTTCGCCCATCCTATAACAATTTGTCTTGTCTGATTTTTGGCCATTGTGTTATGAATAAACCCAATAATCACTTTACAGATAGTGCACACTGGGGATGGTGGGGCTTCTAACAAAGCTGATATATATTCATCATTCATATCTATGACATTCTCAACGTCGATTCTACACATCACAGAAGATCGAAAAAATACACATGTAGTTATTGCAAAAGGATAGTATTCATTTTAGGGACTATAACTACATATGGAAGGATCAATGCCCCTTCCTTTTAAATTGATCACTCCCCCATGAATAACATATTTGCTAACTTTGGAAGCATGTCCAAGTGTGGGATCCTTGAACAATGGTATTTGCCACAAACATTTGCATTGTGTGGCGTTGTACATACATGGGCGGACCTAGCATGAAGGCAGAGGTAGTGCTCGCTACCCCTGAACTTGTACCCCGTAGTGGATTTTTTACCAAAAGCATTTGAATATAAGTATGTATGTATATACATAATAAAAGTGAGAACATATCATCAATTTGATAGCATAGTGCAAGGGTATAGCGTGTTTTATTTGGATCACATTAGGGTTGTGAGTTCGACTCCCATTGTGGTCATTTTTATGCTTTATGAAACATTAATTTACATTTTTTTGTCTTCTTAACTTGTTGAACTTTCACTTGCGACCCAAAGCTAATTATTTTAAATGTTTAACCAAATTAAACAAATATATTCACTAAAAAAGTTTCATTCTTACCGTAAAGTAGCATAATGCATACAATTTTTTACGTTTTTAGATATAACATTACCCGAACTGAAATTTTTTTTAACGTTACCTCTGAGATTTTTCTCTAGATTCGTCACTGTGTTCATGCTCATACTTTGGATCATGTAGTAGGGGCGGCCGGAGATTTACTCATAAAAATATACTTAGCTAAAATAAATACTTTTTGATTATGGAAAAACATATACAAAATGCATGGAAATGAGAAAATTGTTCTTTTAGCATGTTGGTTTGAATAATTATGGATGAAAAAGTGAAGTGGGTCAAGAATCTAACCTAACTTCAGCATCTTCCTTCATAGTGCATTGTGCAATAAGGGGGCATATCCTCTTTGGGTCAAGCTATTTATAAAAAAAACATATAGTTAAGCACATAACAATATGAGTAAGTAGATAAACTTTTAAAGTTCTATTTAACGTCCGGTCTCATCCTGAAAAATTAGATAAACTAATATTATAATTCATATACATAAACACTAGTCTAATATATAGAAAAATGAAATGATTACCCCTGATGAAAGCAGAGAAAATATTAAGTTAACAGCTGCTTCTATTGCACTTTTGCAATACACACTAATAAGTCCATTTGCCCCAATAGCAAGATTTATCTGTGTGATAACATTCTGAAAATAGAAAAAATGAATTAGTGGATCAATAACATAACATGATTCTAATCAACATTAATTTAATTTAAGGGTATATACTCACAGTTGGGCCTGCTACAAATGCAGTTCCTGAATCTGCAATTGCTGAACATCCATACCTACAAAACCCTACAACAAAACACAACAAATTATTACTCAATATTCAACTTATATATATAGCTGATCGACTATAACATTCCTCAGTTGCATACCTGTGGGTTCTCCATCAATAAGTACATTGCTCATATCAAACTACCAAATTAATAACAAAACCACAAAAAGTCATTAAAACCGATCTAAGTTAATTAAATCGTTGTCACATGTACGTGTTTCTCTGATCATGACACATCATTTGTCACATAAATCAGCTTAGGTGGTGTCAATCCCATTCTAAGTTATATATTATTTTATTTTATTACATATCGTTTACTTTTTTCAAATAGGTAATACGCGAGTTATTAACCTAATAATAATAATATACAAGGATCGAGTAAATGAAATCTTTTAATGATCACATTTGAAGGGCTCTCGTGGAGTAAACTTGAAATAAACTGCATTTTTTTACTTTTTTTTTAAATCAACATCTTAAACGCAACACTATTTTTGTTACAATATTACACTATAAAATCGAATATTTTATTATGTTTTACTTGAGTATAGCTTTGTTATACTTTTTATTAGAAAAAAAACCTCAAGTTTAAAAAAAACTTATGTTTATAAAATCAAACCTGCCAATAACCCTTTTGTGTGACTGGAACATATGTGTGTATCCCCTTGTAGTGCTTCGGATCAACACCACCAAATACAATTTCACCCCCTTCGCTTTCCTCGGATTGTCGATTCAACCAAAGTGAAAACACGCGATGCTTCACCAGATGTTGATTTACGATATTGTCCCTACACAACAAAGTTTTTTTTTATAAAAAAGAATATAATGTTGCACTAATTAGTGGCAAGAACCATAAATAATACTACTTTCATTTCATTTGCTACTGGACATTAAAAGCTTGAGCCGGCTTGTTCTGATTAAGAGAGCTTCAATTCGGCTCTTGTAAAAGTGTAAAACTTTATTTTTTATGCTCGAGCTCGTCTTGTTAAAGTTTTTTAAACTCAAGCTCGACTCGTTTATTTTTCTATATACTTTTATATATATATATATCTATACTTGTTTTTTCTTTCATTTAGATAACTTAAGCTTATTTTAATGTTTCAATCATATATATATATGTGATTTTTGTTAAACTGTGAAACATTTTTAAAAATTGGAACATTTTAGAAATTCTAAAAAGCTTTATAACAATGACAACAAATTGTTTTTAATTATAACTTAAATATTAAAAATCAAAATTTTCATGTTATGTAAGCTAATTATTAGGATTAGAACATCTTATTAAAATTAAGTTATCTTTTTTTAACGGTTATAGTTAAGTTATTAATTGAAAAGAAAACAAAGTTTTAACTTGACTGAAAAAAAAACTTAAAGATAGTTAAGTTACGTACACGAAACAAAACAATGTTTAAATGACTTGTTGAAACAAAATCAAAACTTGATTATGTTTACTTGACATATTCCGAATAAGATACGTAATCAACATCCGTACTTACCACAATGGGATAGCATTGCCAACAGAGATTTCCTTAAATCCAAGCCCAAGGATACCATCAAACTCCCCTGCCAAAAATGCCACACCAGACTCTTTTGTTGCCTCAATAAATTCCTGATTGCATTATTATATATATACTTCAGTCAACTTCAATTCGATTCAACCTTTTAAGCAACTTGGTTTCATCTTCAAAATCCGAGGACAAAGTTGTTAAATTCACCTGATCTTTGATAACTAGATCGCCCACTTGTACATTGTCATCACTAAAGTATCCGGATATTGATCCACTATCATACTGGATAACAGCACCTCTCCCTGCAAGATTAAATTTGAATTGAAGTATTATTATTATTTCATCCGTGAAACACACGAGTTCTAACCTAGTATCATGAATATATGATAACCAAACTATGCAACATTTTGTAATGTATCCTTATTTTACAATGTTATGCTTTAAATGTGATTACATTAATATGTGTTTGAAGCTATCATAGTGGAAATTTGTTAACAAGATCAGTAGATCACTAACCATTTGCATTGTAGGTGCTTGACTGGCTTGACTCATATTTTGTGTGGAAAAAGCATGATACCTGCAAGATTAATTAGCACAATCCTAACACATAATCCTAATACATATATTTAGAACGCGAAAATCCATCTTAGGCATTGAAACTTTAAGATTAACTACACAAACGCGTGTACATATTGCTTTAATTAAGTTTAATATGTAACATGGTTATAACAGTTTGTCTGTTTTTCTTTATCTTCCCACTTAGAGGTTGTTTGTTTCAGTCTTTTAATAGTTAAGATGTCTGACTGGTTCAGTACTTAATGGTTCCAACCGTTTGTTTCACGAGCAAATGTCTGAATGGTTAATTTAGACATTTGTCTCTGAATGGTTAAACATTATATCGAATCTGAATGATTAAGACATTTTATCTGAACTGGTCAGACATTTTATCTGAACTGGTCAGACATTTGTTTCTGATTAGTTAAGCAATATATTAGCTATTAATGATTCAGACCTCTTATCGGTTTATCACTTAATGATTCAGACCTCTTATTGGCCGGTTCAACACTTACTCATTCAAAAGTTGTCAAACATGTTTATTTATAAAGTAGCTAGCATATATATACAGTAATAAACGCGTCCCTAATCATGTCCCTATATATACCAGTAATGAAAAGCGGCTTACCGAAGATATGCATTCGGACGATGGTATCCACAAGTTAGCACTACCAGTATCAAAGATGACTTTAAATTTCTGAGGTGGAGTACCAATACCAATCTCACCGAAATATTGGGCATCCATATAATTGTTCAGTGATACGATACCAGACTCGTGGGGATGATGATGACCAAGTTTATTTCTATACGTCCTAATAGATCTAAGCTTTAAGTAATCACCAATATCATGCAAACCAAGATCGGATGCAATACTACTGTTTTCGTCGAATTTCATTTTTTTCAGCTCGATTCTAATAAGCCCGTCGTCAGTCGATACTGAACAGATTAGTTGAGTAGAAAGCAAGGTTGATATGAGTAGCAAAGTTGATATTGTTATCGGTTTATAATGATCCATGTTCACACCTGCAAGTTAATCCTTGACTAAATATATTAACATAATAATTGTTTTCAATCTATGTTTTGATCGTCAGAACTTAGTCGTTGTAGTTTTATACGTTTATTTTATATACTTAAAGAAGTGAATGTCACGGTCAAAGCACGCGTGACAAATTCACAAATGTGCCGCGTAGCTCGGCCTTAATTTCTGATTATTGTAAAATATAACACTATGATAAAAAAAATGGAACGATATAGATTATATTACATATAAAAATAGTTATAAATACAAAAATAATATTTAGCATATAAAAATAAAAAATAAAATGAGCCGAGTCGAAGCCAACTTAATTAATATATCAAGCTTGAAACTTGTGAGTCAAACTTTAGCTCGAGCTTGAAAAACTACACAATTCTTGACATATTAATGTAAATAAATATTATTCAATTAGTCACAATGAAATGTCTTTCAAAAAACTTCAGCATAAACGATACAAACGATAGCTAGGTTCTTGAATAGCCGGTGGCATGTTATGATGAAAAATATACTTAATTATTTATAATAACCGCTGAAAGCGGTATCATGATCTCTTGCTCGTTTTATATGTAGTTTAATTAACTCATATTGATTGCTACTGGAAAAAAAGTATTTAGAAATTTGAAAGAAATAATCAAACTCCATGCAATTAACCTTAACAACTTAAAGCTTTAAATGGCTAGAAACAAAGTATTTAAAGCTAGCTTTAAGCTTTTAGTGGCTAACCAACATGAAAACTGCAAGAAATTAGGATTCATACCGGTGAGCTGACGATCAATTAATCCGGAAAGGTATGAATTCGCATAAAAATATATATAGTCAGTTTTATATATAACGTCATGTAACATGCATTAATTCTAATCGTTAAATTAACTTACTGGTTGCGTGACCTTTAATCTAGTGATTCCGTGAAAAATAACTTATGGTGTGGAATTAGGAAAGGACACACGGTGTGTCACACACTTATGATGTGGTATAACCAACCATAGAAATTGTGTTGAAATGAAATTATTGCTCACCATACTTTATCGTCATTACTTAACCCATGTGATATATTAGACTCACGTACATAACATTGTGACAGAAACGTTTTGCATCATATTAAAATATTGGATACTAGGTTTAACACCCGTGTTTTATACACGGGTTAAATAATAATACTTGTATGGAAATTATAATCATTATATTTAAAGATTTGTAATCTGTAAATTTTTAATATTTAATAATATTGCTCCATCAACTCATTGCATGACACTTAATTTTTTCTCTCTCAAACTTTCTATTATTGATTAAAAAATTTTCCCCCAAAAGTTACCACCTAAAACCTTAATTTATTAGATAGATTAACAACATAGGCACCTAACTTGTTTTAAGTGGTTTTTGAAGCATAACACTGTGAGAGAAACGTTGCAACGATAGAGACGACGGAGTCTCATGTTTGCAGCCGAGCACACAAGTTGATAATAAAAATTTGTCTAAAGAGTAAACATCCATGTTAGGGATTAAAATGATAATTAGGTCAAAATCGGAGAAAAAATTGTAAATATGTCAATAGAGGGACCAAATTTGCAAATATTTAAAAATAAAAATAAGGGACTAAAGTTAACAAAAGCTAAAAAAGAGACACAAGAGTTAATAAACTGAAAAGTCAACTAAATGACAAAATAAGGATGTCCGACCATCTCTTTTAATAATTAGGTAAATAAACATCTTCACTTATGGTCTAGTGGTAATATGACTTGAGTTTTCTATTACAGACGAAGTTCAATCCCAACTAGTGTCACGTTTTGTGGATATTGACAATAAAGCTCGTCCCGGGCTACCACCCGACATCATGTCTTAGCCTAAGGGTTATACGTGGCATGATTAAAGGTTCCTGCCCGTTTTTCCTAGAACGGTATATTGACTAGTTTCAACTCTGATCAACTTGGCTCGTAAGGAGGGTTGTGGTGAGCCTCCGCTCAGTAATGAGAGAGCCTCATTGCCGACGAAAAACACCTATTGGTGTTAGAGGCTGTTGGATTTAATATGTCCGGACCCGATAAATTAACGTGGCTAACCGAGTTGTGACCCGTAAGAGTTACACCAAGGGCAACGAACATTAAATCCACTTAACTCGTTTAATTGGTAATCACGAACGAAAGACGCGGTTATAATTTATACCATTTATAAATTATATTTATTCATTTAACTTAATTAAATGAATAGCGGGTTTGTTATTGTGTTGGGCTCAAACTAATCTAACCGGGCTTAGGGCTCGCTAAATAAGATTAGTTTATATAATAAGGGATCATTAGGAATTAGGTTAACTAATTTTCCTTCACCCCTTTTTGATTAGTGCCGTCGCACATATAACAAAAGAAAAAAAAAAGGTTGTGAAAACTTTTCTTTTTCTTGATCAGCCGCACAACGCATCACAAAAGAAATATATATTTGTTCTTTTGTGGACTTGGTTTGGAACATAGGATCTTCCATCCATTGGCGTTTCATTCCGGTGTTATCTTGTTCGTGTTCGGGTTCTAGCAATCGTTCGTTGAACCTTCGGTGTCTCAAACGGTTATTTATTAACCAAAGGTATAATTTTATCTCATCGGTAGATTAATTATTTTTAACCGTATTTGCATGTCTGTAACCGGATCCTGTCGGTTTCACTTTTGGTATAGGTTTTAATGTTAACTTTCCGCTGCGTTAATAATTACCGGTTTAATTATTACATTTATCAAACCCGTTTTGATATAATTAAAATCTAAAGATACCACTGAAACCCAACAGTGGTATCAGAGCCTTGCTTACAACATGCAAATCGGTACCGGTCTCCTTTTAACCGGTTATAGATTACAAACTTTAAAGTTTTTTTTAAAGTTTCTAATTTATGTAGAATATTAGGGCAATAAATTTATGGTTAATAATTTTATTATTCTTGACCAATAGATTGCCCGATTGATTATTGTGATTATTATTCAATATGTAAATCTGGCCAGACCTTGTGGTTGTGTTGTACTTTAATTCGGTTTTTGGTTTTATGGTTTTGGCCACTTTGATGGTTCAAAGTTGTAATAGATTAGGGTTCTTTTGTTATATATATTTTTGTAATATTGTAACATTAAAGACCCGGAGGAAAGACTGAAGACAACATGGATCTAGGAGTCAGTGGGAGTACTCAAGACAACAAGATGCACTCAAGTCCATCCTTGTGGTTGTTTATGTGTTGTGACCCCGTGACCTAGTTTGGTCTTGCTAAAAGGCTCTGGCAAGACCAAACAATTTTTTGGCCATAAAGATTTACATATTTATTTGCTTTGCTATTGTGGTTGCTTTATTTTATAAGTGTTGTAACATACCAACCTAATACCAAACCATTTTTAAAAAGAGTTTTAAAATAATTTCACAATCAGATAAAAACAAGTTCTAAACATATTTTTTTTACAACTTGTGAAATTTTTTATAAAACGACTAGTTTGTTTTATAATTAAAATAACCAGTAAGTTTTGGAAACGTAAACTATTTTTGACTTTCTAAAACTTGTAACTTAATAGTTTAACTATTAACTTTTAATCGGTTATTTATGTCGCGACAAGACTTAGTTTTAATAGGTTATTTAAACTAAGTGTCCTGAGAGATGAAAGGGTTCATCTTACTGTCACGAATTAATTTAGTAAAACTGGATCTTGACCCTATTCGGTAATTACTAAAATTGAAACCCATATTTAAAATCAATAGTCTATGCTATCCTATTTTAAGGAACACTTGGAGCATATAGCAAAACATCAATGTTTGGAGCCACAGCACCGCATTTGATGTGTAGTTGTATCCTTCCAAGGTGCAAGAGTTTCGTTGACACATCCGGACTCTTCCACACGTACCTAGTTTTAGGACGACTATTACTTTTCCTCTCTTGCTACATGCCCCAGCTGTCTAGAGAGTAAAAGTGAGCATAGATGAGGCTAAACGTATCAATGCATTGACAAAAGTTGTCATAGCGGCCTCATATTGGAGAGTTGCGCATTTTTGCAATTGACAATCGTTGTCGGTCTACCTACCCACTTGCTAATGTTGTATGCCCCAGCTGCCTTTAGCAATTGACATAGCTAGACTCTCAATCCTTATTCTTATTACTGTTAATGGGTCATTAATTAAATAAGGAATAATATATCGATAATACTAACTATATTATTTTGCTTATTTGTCAGATGTCTTCTGAAAACAATCACTCCTTCGCTCTCAAGTCTATACTTGAGAAAGAAAAACTCGATAACACCAATTTCATCGACTGGCACCGCAACTTGAAAATAGTTCTCAACTTTGCGAAAAAGCTCTATATTCTGGAAGCCCCAGTTCCTGATCAGCCCGAGGCTAATACCGCTGCTGCGCGTAAGGCCTGGGATAAGCATAACGAGGATGCCGTTGAGGTAGCCTGCCTTATGCAAGCCACCATGTCTCCTGATCTTCAGAAGAACATGGAAGACATGGCTGCATTTGACATGATTGAGCAACTTAAAGGCATGTTTCAGAAACAGGCCCGACAAGAACGCCATGACACCATGAAACAGCTCATTAGCTGTAAAATGCAAGAGGGCTCATCAGTTAGCGCTCATGTGCTTAAGATGAAAGGTTATATTGACCAGATGACCAAACTTGGTAACCCTATGCAAAATGAAATGGCAGGTGACTTCATCTTGAACTCCCTCCCTAGCTCTTACGACCAGTTCGTAATGAACTACAACATGAATGCATGGGTAAAGCCTGTTGCCGAGCTACATGGTATGCTCAAAACAGCCGAGATGAATATCCCAAAGCAAAACCAAGTTTTGATGGTCAGATCTGGTGGTGTTAAGAAGCCAAACCCCAAGAAAAGGGGTCATAACAGCAAAGGCAAGAATAAAGTTAATGTTGCTGTCAATCGAGCCACCAACAATAACAAGGTTGTTGCAAAACCAAAACCACCCCCTCCTGAAGAGCGTATGTGTTTTGAATGCAACAAGATGGGGCACTGGAAAAGAAACTGCCCTGAATATCTGGCTAAGCTGAGGAAAATGAAGGTCTCTGGAGAAGGCACTTCGGGTATTTCTATTTATGTTATTGAACTTTTTACTGTCTCTAGCAACACATGGGTATTTGATACTGGATGTGGTTACCACATCGTTAATGTCTTGCAGGAGCCTGAAAAGTGGAAGAAGCTGAAACAAGGCGACATGGAGCTCATCGTTGGTGATGGGAAAAGAGTACCAGTTCTTGCAACTGGAACATATCATCTTTCATGTCCTTCTGGCCTTGTAGTTATTTTGAATAATTGTTTGTTTGCACCTGGTTTAACCAGAAACATTATTTCAGTTTCTTTATTGTTTGAACAAGGTTTCAAGTACGCTTTTAATGGGATTTCTATTTCTGCTTACTTGAATGATGTTTTTTATTTTGAGGCTAAACCTCGAAATGGTATTTACGAGGTAGATGTTCATACAAACAATAACATTTATAATCTTTCTAAACGTGCCAAATTTGGTACGAATGATACTTATCTATGGCATTGTAGACTTGGCCATATAAGCAAGGCACGTTTGAAAAGGCTTCAATCTGATGGAATTCTTGAATCCACTGGACCTGACTCCTTTGATGACTGCGAGTCTTGCTTAGCTGGAAAACTCACTAAACACCCCTTCACCCATGTAGGTGAACGGGCTAACGATCTGCTAGCACTCATACATACTGATGTGTGTGGTCCTTTCAGAACGATGTCTAGAAATCATGAAAGATACTTTGTTACATTCATCGACGATTACAGTCGATATGCTTATGTCTACTTGATAAACATAAGCATGAAACTTTTGAAAAGTTCAAAGAGTTTCAAAACGAAGTAGAAAACCAACTCGGCAAAACTATAAAAACACTTCGATCAGATCGAGGTGGTGAATATCTCAGTTCAGAATTCCTCAATCATCTAAAGGAACGTGGAATAATTTCACAGCCCACTCCACCTGGCACACCTCAGCTCAATGGCGTGTGCGAGAGGAGAAATCGAACCCTGCTAAACATGGTCCGATCGATGATGTGTAGGACAAACTTGCCTCACTCCTTATGGAGTTATGCTCTTATGACCGCCGCTCGCATTATCAATCTAGTACCGACTAAAAAGGTAGACAAAACCCCATATGAGATATGGCATGGGCATAAACCCAATTTGTCTTACCTTAGAGTATGGGGATGTGATGCTTACGTCACCAGCGATTCTGATGACAAGCTCGATCCTCGAGGCGAAAAAGTTGTTTTCGTCGGATACTGTAACAAAAGCGGACTATATTTCTACCATCCTGATGCAAACCTTATTTCCATCAAAAGGAGGGGACACTTCCTCGAGAAAGAAGCTCTTGATCGAGGAACAGGAAACAATGTTGTGGATCTCGAAGAAGTTTGAGAATCACAAACTACCGCTGATGAAGTCGGAAAGTCTGATGCACCAGAAGTCGTTGCAAATGAATCAGACGAGAACACTAGCATTCGCAGAAGTAGCAGGACTCGTAAGGAGCCTGAAAGATATCTTTGGAATCTTGAGGGTGTTGAAGTCCTGGTAGTAGCTGACTCTGATGACGCACCTGCTAACTATAAATCTGCTATCTCAGATCTAGAATCTGCGAAATGGCTAGGAGCCATGAATGCTGAGATGCAATCCATGCGTGAAAATCAAGTCTGGAACTTGGTTGAGTTACCTCCCGAATCTCGGGCAATAGGAAGCAAATGGCTTTTCAAAAGAAAACCCGACATGCATGGAAAGGTACACACTTATAAAGCACGGCTAGTTGCGAAAGGTTACACTCAGATTGAGGGTATTGATTATGAAGAAACCTTTTCGCCCGTTGCTATGATCAAGTCGATCAGGATATTACTTGCCATCGCTGCATACTATGACTATGAGATATGGCAAATGGATGTCAAAACCGCTTTTCTTAATGGACATCTTTCTAAAGATGTCTATATGGTTCAGCCGAAGGTTTTGTCGATCCAAAATATCCTAAAAGGGTGTGCAAACTGAATAAGTCCATTTATGGACTTAAACATGCATCTCGTAGCTGGAATCTTCGTTTTGACCAAAAAAAAATCAAAGAGTTTGGTTTTATCAAAAATGAAGATGATCCTTGTGTTTACAGGAAAGCTAGTGGGAGCTCTATATCATTTCTCATCTTGTATGTGGATGATATACTGATCATTGGAAACAACATCCCTATGCTTAATGATGTTAAACAATGGTTGGGATCTTGTTTTGCAATGAAAGATCTTGGAGAAGCAGCTTACATTCTAGGAATCAGATCTACAGAAATAGATCCAAGCGGCTTCTATGGCTAAATCAAAGCACATACATTGACAAAATGATGACACGCTTTAAGATGGAAAACTCCAAGAAAGGAGGTGTTCTTATGACTAAAGAAACTGTGCTGAACAAATCGCAATCTCCTTCTACGGACATTGAAAATAAGCGAATGGAAGCGGTTCCATACGCTTCAGCGATTGGTTCTATCATGTATGCAATGTTATGTACAAGACCTGACGTCTCGTGTGCCTTAAGCATGACTAGTCGTTACCAGCAAAGTCCTGGCATGGCCCATTGGACTGCTGTCAAGAACATTCTTAAGTACTTGAGAAGAACTAAAGATATGTCCTTAATCTTTGGAGGAGTGGAAGAAGAGCTCACTGTAAGATGTTACACTGATGCTAGTTTTCAAACTGACCGAGATGATTCTCGCTCTCAATCAGGATTCGTGTTCACTCTAAATGGAGGAGTTGTTTCATGGAAAAGCTCCAAGCAGAGTGTTGTGGTAGATTCAACCACCGAATCCGAATATATTGCTGCCTTAGACACTGCTTAGGAAGCAGTGTTGATGAAGAAGTTCATAACCGATCTCGATGTGGTTCCAAGCATACAAAAACCAATCGAGATATTTTATGATAATACTGGTGCTATTGCCCAAGCCAAAGAGCCCAGATCTCATCAAAAGCAAAGCACATTCATAGGAAGTTCCACTTGATACGGGAAATTGTGGAACATGGAGACATTATGATAAGCAAAGTAAACACAGATCAAAACTTAGCAGACCCGTTTACTAAGCCCATGACACAGGACAAACATGATGAGCATAGGAATGCCATCGGGCTTAGAGTAGCTAACTTTGAGTTTTGATTTAGTATTTGGATGTACGAACATTTAACAGTTTCTGAATTCGTTTGAATTTATTTACTTGAATTCTAAAGTTTATAACTGTGT
This sequence comes from Tagetes erecta, assembly GCA_030867185.1. Classification (NCBI taxonomy): domain Eukaryota; kingdom Viridiplantae; phylum Streptophyta; class Magnoliopsida; order Asterales; family Asteraceae; genus Tagetes; species Tagetes erecta. Next base: position 7,481,544 of record CM061494.1, on the reverse strand, counting down.
TCGATTTTAATACGTTTAATCCATGAATATTGTATTCTAAATTATCCGTAGTCGATCAGACTCATGGGAATGATTCTGAATTAAGACTATTCTGAATTTGGGCTCAAGTAGTTGACATCCAAATTCACAGACCTCATTGTGAATGACGTTGGAAGTAACTCGTTTCAAATCATCTTCATGGATTGTAATCATAAGATGTTTTTGATATATTGGTATACTCATTTAGTATCCTCTGACCTGAGATATATATTGGAACTCCTGTTTACTAAAGGAATATTCTTTAATTATTGTCAACCGCTGTCGCGTAACTGCCAGTTATAAAGGCTTTAATTAGGAATAATTCTGAAGTTCAGTGGGAGCTGTATGTAGTCAATAAGGGATTCTGTACTCTTACATGCAATGTAACAGTTAGACATCTTGGCGCCCTCGTTGATTCAAACTGGAGAAGTGTAAGGCCTTACCCAAACAGACTGTGTGTTTGAATGGACCATTTTGAATCTTGATCGAGAACTAAAATGATTGAACCTCATATGAGAATGAACTTAATCCATGTCTCATTGTTTCAATTGATGTCTTTTACAGAAAGGATAAATGACGACGGTTACCATAAGTCTATTATATTCTCATAGTAAGTTGTTACTATTTACATATTGCTTGGTTAATGACTTTAAAGTATCATAACTTGTTAGGGGCAGTCATGTGTAGCTAGAGCGCCGCTGACTGTTTGCGTTGAGATTTTATCGTGGTCCGACCAAGTGGGAGACTGTTGGATTTAATATGTCCGGACCCGATAAATTAACGTGGCTAACCGAGTTGTGACCCGTAAGAGTTACACCAAGGGCAACGAACATTAAATCCACTTAACTCGTTTAATTGGTAATCACGAACGAAAGACGCGGTTATAATTTATACCATTTATAAATTATATTTATTCATTTAACTTAATTAAATGAATAGCGGGTTTGTTATTGTGTTGGGCTCAAACTAATCTAACCGGGCTTAGGGCTCGCTAAATAAGATTAGTTTATATAATAAGGGATCATTAGGAATTAGGTTAACTAATTTTCCTTCACCCCTTTTTGATTAGTGCCGTCGCACATATAACAAAAGAAAAAAAAAAGGTTGTGAAAACTTTTCTTTTTCTTGATCAGCCGCACAACGCATCACAAAAGAAATATATATTTGTTCTTTTGTGGACTTGGTTTGGAACATAGGATCTTCCATCCATTGGCGTTTCATTCCGGTGTTATCTTGTTCGTGTTCGGGTTCTAGCAATCGTTCGTTGAACCTTCGGTGTCTCAAACGGTTATTTATTAACCAAAGGTATAATTTTATCTCATCGGTAGATTAATTATTTTTAACCGTATTTGCATGTCTGTAACCGGATCCTGTCGGTTTCACTTTTGGTATAGGTTTTAATGTTAACTTTCCGCTGCGTTAATAATTACCGGTTTAATTATTACATTTATCAAACCCGTTTTGATATAATTAAAATCTAAAGATACCACTGAAACCCAACAGAGGCGGGGTTTCGATCTTGGTCCTTACACCTCTGAGTGTTTCGGTCATAAGCCATTGCACAAACCGTTGTACTAAAAAATAGGTAAATAAACATTAAAATTATACGAAGAAGCATGATGGCTATAATATTTTATAATTTTTATTCTAAACAGCTAAAACAAAAATAATATAAATCCATAGTTGTGTTGGCAAGACTCACAATGTGAATTTTTTTTACTCTGATTATGTTTGGCTAGTCTTAGAACATGTCAACTTATGTATATAAGGATAGTTGTTTCTTTTTTATGACACATGTAGTCATGGGCGATCAAGGATATCGTGATATGTGGGGGTTCTATTTTGAGATTTTTGATAGAGCCCGACATCACTTCCAATCCGTTTTGGGAGGTTTGGGTTTATATTTGATCCTTGATGTATTTACATATGCTTTTGTAACATCTATGGCACAATATTAGGGTTTGCATGATCATATTATATCTTCCTTACTCGTTATTGTCTTTCCTAAATTGTCATTATATTTTGCTGATATGTTTTTTTTTTCTAAAATGAAGAGTTAGAAAAAAAAAGGTGATTGGTAACCTCTTAATGGTCATTCAGAGGCTTACCTTTTAATGGTTCAAAACCTCTGAACCATTAAGTGATAAAAAGATGCTAAATGGTTAAGAGGCAGCCTCTGAATTTTAAAACCTCACATAATTTATCATATCTTTAAAACTTACCTTATAATGGATTTTTGAACTATTAAGAAGTAAATTCTTAGACTATGTGTAGTGGGCATTATACCCATCACATAACCCCCAAAACGCCCAATAACGCCCCCTACACCACTACGTGGGGGTGTTATGGGGCAAAAAAGTCTCCGAGCGTTTTTTAAATAACGCCTAACTCAATTCCATGCAATTCTTTCCACTTCTCTTACACATTTTCTCCCACTTCCCTCTTTCCAATGATTGAGGGACATTATATGGGCATTATCTATTACATCATTTTCAGTGGCGAAGCCAGGATTTAGAGGCTAGGGGGCCAAATCTTAAAACGTTTTGTTTCGAGGGGCCAAAATCTTAAAACGCTTTATTTCAGGGGGGCCAAACCCAATATATATATATAAAAAATCAACTACCGACCAACAAACCAACACTTCGGACGGAAAAAAGTGGGGAGGCCGTGACCCTCCCCCGTCTCAACTAAGCTTCGCCCCTGATCATTTTGTGATAATGCCCCATGGTGATATGACATTCACATGTCATAAAATGTCCCTAAAAAGCCTTAACCATTACATATAGTTTTACTAATTATTCAAAAATTATTCAGATGTTATCATGCAGCCTCTAAGATTTCACCAGTGCTAGATCAGGGCCCAATCTCCATTCAGGACCCAAGAGCAACCGGCGAGACCCGAATGCTAGTTACATTTGAAAAGGCAGCAAAATCAACCCACGTGTTTAAAACTAGCATTATTATTATTATTGTATCGAATAATAATAACAATTCCGGAAAATTTGGTCGGTCTTGGTCCGTACCTGGAATCAATTGGCTTCATCAAGCAGCAAAATCAACGATTAATCCACATTACATTTGAAGGTAAACGCCCCGATTTCACAATCAATTTCATTTCATTTCATTTAGTATGCGTTGATTCATCAAACTTAACGCATCTGAAATAATCAAACCCTGGCTTTTGTCCTGTCGTCAATTAATTTCTAGCTTTCAAACCCTTCCTTTTGATCTCATCTCATCAACTGCTGTTGTTGATTTTAGGGCTTTTTCTCACTTTTCTCTTACTTTGATGTTTCATATTCATCTTGTGAAGGGAACAAACAAACAAACGTTAGAGGCATCATGATGTGGTCAATTCTTCGGCGAAAAGCTGCTTCATCAAATCTGGTAGTGAATTATGTATGTATGTTTTGTTTAACATGTTTGATGTAATTCACTTTTCATTTCATTTGGAGATATTTTATCTATCTAAATTCACATGTATGTTTTGTTTAACATGTTTGATGTAACTTTATACATGCATCTAGAAAAATATGTTAAATCTACCTGCTACTTGACTCATGGAGACAATCGTAGTTATTGAAACTCAATTGCATATGTATATGTCACAGTTTTGTGTGTTGGTGTACTTGCAGTGTTATATCATCAATTGCTCTAGCTTCTAAGCATATGTTGATACATTATTTATAAGTTTGTCACCATTGGAATGTCTAAAATATCCACATCTATGTTATAACTTTCAAATTTTCTTATTCATAATTGTTTTATTGGATATATAATATGGAAACCAAGTAATATTAATGCATGAGTAAGGATATGCACATACACATACATTTACAAGTACGAATACACTTCCATGTGTGTATATATGCATACATACATATAAATATAGATGTGTTTGCATGTATAACTTATATCAGTTGCTTCTAGGGCATGATGCAATCTTTGGGGAGGGTTCGACCTGCATTGAATGGATCTATGTCACAAAGTTATGTCGATACAATCTTGACATCTGAGGTAGTGCATCTGTCGTTTCTTTTATATGCTCTTGTGTTTATATCATGCACACAATCAGTTTGTTGACAAATAATCATAAGGTATAAAGCACTTTCATTTGTACTCCATTGAATGTTCATTTAGGGCACTCACACTTATAAAAGTAGTGACAAGTGAACATGCATTAACTAGAAATTTATATAGAACTTTGTAATCACTAGTTAATTTGCTATTAAGGTTTACATGCTCAATTGATATATTTGATTTGTGGTATACTTTAGTTCCATGGGTGGAAAAATGGGCGGATTGGGTAATGGGTGTAAACAGGTAAAATGTCTAAAATTTCTCTGGTTGGGTTGTCTCAAAACACTTTTTGTTCAAATGTCTAAATAAATAGTTAGTGTGTTAAATGCGATCAAAATACTTAATATTATGTCAACACTAAACTTAGTTTTTCAAATAAATGATTTAGGAGGATTTATGCATTAAGAAACTTATAACATCCCAATACTAATCTTACAACACGTTGGCACCTCTACTTAACTCAAGTGCATAGTGCTGTTATTAAGTTCTATTGAATATTCTATAATGTTTTATTTATCAAAAATAGCTTCTGTCCATCTTTACGCATTGATATTCACTTGCCCTTTTCGTAGCTGTTATTGCTTCCTTCTAATGTTCTCTAAGATTATTAGTTGAATTGTTGATGTTTTGTGCTATTGTTTTAGGTACCACCTCTCGGAAGAAATCCTAAATTAGTAAGACAAGCTCATCAAAGTAATTTGCTTATTCCAATAAAAACTTGTCTCTTCTTCACACTTAAAGCATCTTGTATAAGTTAATTTTTTACCCTGTTAATATTTTAATTGTATGATTACAGGTGTTCCTGTTTATTCAATGCCTATAAGGTTGATTACCTACCTCTCTCTGTATCTTTGTATATGTGTGTGCATGTATCTTTACACGCACACCTCCAAACACATACACATATGTACATAGGTATCCAAGAAAATATTTTTGAAATAGAAAAATGCAAGACAAATAACATTTAAGTTACATTACATTCATCTGGAGTAGCACCAATTTTAAATGACTGTTACCTGTGAATCATTATTTAAAGGGTCTGTATCATCTTTAAAGACTTTATAATCAACATCATTTGTTTACCATCCGAATTGACGTATATATCATTCATTTATACCAATGCAAATATGTTATGACTACACATGATTGAAGATAAATAATAACATAAGCATACCAATAAATAAAGATACCATATTCATTTTTTTCCAACTATTTTGTGTTACAGGACTGTTTCATCATCACTTACAACAGATTTTTCAACCCAGAGGTGGAGCCGGTCTTTTTCTTCAGATAGTGGTATTCTTTTTATCATCTATCATTTCATTATCTTATAAATGCTCAATAATAGAGATGGCATTTTCAACCCTTGTAATTTTGGATTGGTTGGTTTTAGTTGTGTTTATCTCTAACTGGTCAATTGGTAGCCTAAAAAAAGCAGTTAATAAACAAAATGGGTTGAAAGAGTCAATAGTTAACCAAGTTATATAATAAAAAATACCATCTTATACTGCTCCAAGAAAACAGTTAGGTTAATGGTTTTGTAGTCATATTTAACACACTAAATGTTTCTAGGTGTTCTTTTAGAGCATTCACAATGGAGGGTCAAGTGTATGTGAGTGGGGTTTTTATATTTTAGGAGGTGGGTGTGAGTGGTTGTGAGTGAAGGAGAGAGAAAATTTGATGGTGAATGAGAGAGAAACTATATATTTGAAAAGCTACTGTTCACCCCCTATATTTTTTGTAAGTGGTTGTTAGTTGAGGGGAGAGAAACTGTAATGATAAATGTATAAAAATGTTATTATTTAAATAGAAGGAAATAGAAAATGTAGTGAATAGTGATAAATGTATAACCCATCACCCATCCTTCCTAACCTGTTCATTGTATGATTTTTAATTTCTGCTCACTGATTATGAATTTGTATCCTATTGGTGTAAGCGTGTGGCCTGTTTTCTGATATGAAGGTGATTTGGTTGATGCGGTTGTCCCTTTCATGGGTGAATCCATAAGTGATGGCACTCTTGCAACCTTCCTAAAGAGTATGTTGAATAGTCACTTTCTTTGAACTTTTCATTTGTATTATCCTTTTCTTTGACCTTTTCATTTTCTGGTATTAGAACCTGGTGATCGTGTTGAGGTTGATGAGCCAATTGCCCAAATTGAAACTGACAAGGTACTAATGAGTATCTATAGCTCCAGCATTACAATATCTCATTATGAGGCATAAACATTATTTTTAATATTGTAGGTGACTATTGATGTTGCTAGTCCTGAAGCCGGTGTTATTCAAGAGGTAAACTGTAACTTCAGTAGATTTGCCAAAGTTTGTATTGTAATTACACTTAGAGTGACTTCCGATCCTTTAGAGACTAAATAAGTATAATATAAATTAACTTTTTTTTAATTTTATTTCAGTTTGTGGCCAAAGAAGGAGATACAGTGGAGCCAGGTACAAAGGTTGCAATTATATCAAAATCTGGTGAAGGTGTGACTACTCATGTGGCTCCATCTGAGCAATCTAGTCAGCCTGCTCCTGCAAAAGCGGACACAACAACACCACCACCGCCTACACCTGAAATCCAACCTCCAAAAGAGGCACCTAAACCAATATCCTCTAAGCCATCTCCTCCTAAACCTTCTGCTTCGGAGCCTCAATTGCCTCCGAAGGATAGGGAAAGAAGAGTAAGCATGTTCTCCAACATTTGAGTAAATGTATCTGTTTTTTTACTTTTAAAATGGTTGAAACCTGCACACCATTGTGAAATTCTTCATTCAAGCTGATTATTTGAGCAATAACCAAATGATCAGGATCAATTACTTTATCTAAACACTGAAAAATTATCAAGATTTTAAATCAAATACCAAATAGGGGTCTTCATGGTGTGGTTCTTAGCTGTGAAACCACCCAAACCACTTACTAATCATTGGTTTGGTTTCGCGTTAATTTTTTTATAACTTTCAGTTGGTCGACTTCAAAGTTTTTAAATGTTACCTAGTGATCTTGGTTTGTGTTTTAAACGTCTTAAAACTGGAAATAAAGAATCGGACCGAAGAGAATTGGTCTATAAATGTTTTAGAAATTTTAAACATGGGAGTTCGGCGTAGTATGCTGTACAATTACAATTTTGTCAGAACACATTTACTTAAACAGCTTGTCATTTACCATAGGTCCCAATGACAAGACTCAGGAAGCGTGTTGCTACCCGGTTGAAAGATTCTCAAAACACTTTTGCATTGTTGACTACCTTCAATGAAGTTGATATGTAAGTTGGATTATTCTATAATTAGCTAAAACATTTAATAACTAATGTTTATATGCAACTCACATGCACAATGATTGTCTTAAATTTAGGACAAATTTGATGAAGTTAAGATCTGAATATAAAGAAGCTTTCTTTGAGAAGCATGGAGTGAAGCTGGGACTCATGTCTGGGTTTGTGAAAGTAAGTGTAGCTGCTTGCTATGAACCCCTAAACCTAAACAGAGTCTTTGATAATTTTTATTTTGTCAAATTGTAGTGCTTTTTTTTACTTTTGGTTCTATATGTTGAAGGCTGCTGTTAGTGGGCTCCAAAATCAACCGATAATCAATGCTGTGATCGATGGAGATGACATCATATATAGAGATTATATTGATATCAGCATAGCTGTTGGTACTCCTAAGGTATGTGTATAACTTTATCATTTCACCATTCCTTTTCCTTTCTTCAATGCGTAAATTAAAGGTGGACTGGACCCTAGTGCACATTTGCCTGCACGAGGCTATTCAGTTTTGCAAGGGTTTAGGGGAGGAGAGACTGTGAATTGGCATCTGTTGATATTTTATTTTATTTTTGCAAAATTGGGGAGAGATTGCAAAATGAGCCGGTTGAATTATGGGTTAAGACGAGTAATAGTTTTGGTACTGGTGGTGTGGTTGATTGACCCGGAGATCTTTGTCCAGCCTTTTATGTTTTTTTTGTTTATCGTAGGTTTCGAAATGAAATAGCCCATTAAGTGGTAATTGTTTAATAGAAAAAATTATGTAACATCACTAACAATCTAATATTTTGATCAAAATGCTTTAAACCCTTTTTCTTTTAAGCTTTTTTTTTATTCTACCGGCCACCACCGGTTGATCTGTTAGAGAAAAAACTTATGCTGAATCGACCCATTTAAAAGTAAATTTGAGGATGAATTCTACACTGAAAAGCCGAACACGGTAGTTGAAGTGTATTATGATCTGACGTAGAAACAATCATACCCAGTAAACTCCCACTCCAGCAGTAGGGTCTTGGGAGGGTGAGAGAACGATAAACCTTACCTCTATCCTATGAGATACAGAGGCTGCTTTCAGAGAGACCCCCAACTCAGAAAAATCTCTTTTTTTTAAGGATTGAAGTACCTTTTGGTCACTATACTCAATTTGCTTAGTACAAGTTGAGGATAGATTCATGATTACAATTTTTTTTATACTTCTTTGCGAATTTACCTTATTATAACTTTATATGCAAATAGACTTGAATATTCATCAAGTCGGCCTCACAACATTAGATTACCTAATTTCCGGGGTATTGTTTTAGGGTCTTGTGGTCCCAGTGATCCGTGATGCTGAGAAAATGAACTTTGCTGAAATAGAGAAGACAATTAACACTCTTGCTAAAAAGGCAAACAGTGGCTCCCTATCAATTGATGAAATGGCTGGAGGTTCATTCACCATCTCTAATGGCGGCGTGTATGGAAGTCTTTTAAGTACTCCCATCATAAACCCTCCACAGGTATGGTGCTTTTTAATCAAATTTTAAAATAGCCTTTATGTAAATTTAACACAAGCATCGAATAGGGAGGGTAGAAAAGCCTGAACCATGTGGGAAAAACCAAAACGTTTGGGATGGGGTTTTTTGTGTATGGGACTAGTCATAATAGTTTTTATGGATTTGGGATGAGTATGGTATTAGGTGATGCCCTAGTTACTTGAAACCAGTCCCACAAACTCGTACCTGTTTACCTGCAATGAAACCGAATTATTAAATTATTAATATTGTTTATGATCTTAAAAAAATAAGAAATAGTACCTTGAATTTGTTAGAAACTTGAATTATTAAAATGTAGATATGTAGTAGGGTGGTTGAGTATTTGATATTTCAAGTTTGTTTTCGGGGTGACTTTAAGATTGGGCCTTAGGTAATGAGAATCCAAACGGGTAATTTATTAACGATATAAGATCATAGACGGGTATCCCCAATATTTTGGAAATTGTGAACCCAGCTACAATGAGTAGAGGGTGCTGGTACAGGACTGGAATTACCAAAACTCATCCATACTCTACTCAGTGTCATCCCTATATTACGGGCTATATATACAATTTAGAATCTAGAACAATAATATCACATAGAAGAAATCATCTTTTTGTATACAACAGAGATGACTAACATTTGACCATGGTTATGTTTTTTCCCTGTGGGTCAAATGGCTCAAGAGCGTGAAGTTGGTTGAAAGTCATCCAGAATGTATCTAAATGCATAAAACATTCTACATATCTTTAGTAAAAAAATTTAATGCTAACTATTTTATTATATAGTTTTGTAACAATCATTTTTAACAAATACTTATTAATAAATCCCATAAAATTAAAGGCCAACTGGTGTTTGTGAATCAGCCCTTCCTCTGTGCTAAAAATGATCAGTCTCTTACTTGCTATTCTATCACCTTTTTTGCAACCTCTACTTTAGAGTCGTTATTACCAGTGGGGATGTTAAATGGGACAGCTAGTTGGCATTTCAAACCTGACACGAACTAGAATATTTGAAACAAACATGAACCTAAAATCATGTCAGATACATGAACCCGAACACGAGACGAGTTTTTACGGGTTGACATGAACATAGCCTGAAGTTATATTCTATTTATTTTGCCATATTAGTTTTCAACAAATGTAAAATCCGAAATACAAATGTATATAAAATAACTAACATTTTAATTATAAGTAGGTGTTCATTTATCTTTTATCTTTTAAAATTTTCATTAACATAACCAATGAATTTAAGTTATAACATAAAACAATTTTTTTTAGAATAGACGAATTAAATGGGTCAACACACGAACCCATCATGTGAACATGACCCTTTATGTAAACATGTTCACTGCTTCAACCTTGAACCCATGAATTTCATGTTAGGTTCTTTAATACTAGAAATTCACACCAGTGGTGACTAGCTGAGAATCACAGCTAAAATCATTTTCTTCTTGTTCAAGTTGGCTGTGGTCTTGTGGACATCTAAAGCCTGTGTAATATGTTTGCTTTTTTATTTTGCAGTCAGCAATTCTGGGCATGCACTCAATAGTCAACAAACCAATGGTTGTCGGAGGTGAAATCCAACCCCGGCCTATGATGTATGTTGCTTTGACCTATGACCATAGGTTGATTGACGGTAGAGAGGCTGTTTTCTTCTTGAGGCGCATCAAAGATGTCGTTGAAGACCCCCGAAGACTGTTACTTGACATCTAAACTCAACATTACTGTGTGCTTCGGTTTCTTTTTTGCAAAAGCAGAATAAAAGTTGTTTAAATCTCGGGAGGATATTGATTCACTTTGAGGGTACATTTGATCGAATGTATGATCAATCGGTCATGTGCATTTGAAGCTTTGTGATCTTGTGTCTTCGATGCACAAATGATTCTCAACTTTGAGATTGTCTTGTGTTAATGAACTATTATCATCTTGTTTATGGACTAAGATACCCCTTTTTAAAGATCTGCTACAACATGATTGTGATTAAGGATCATTGTGTAAACTTGTAAAATTGCAAACCGTATCATATGATTGAGTTGACGGAGTTGCAACGTATCATGAACCCGTGCACCGTTTCCTTCATGTGTATAAGTCGTAGGTCTCTTAACACAAGGGTTAAGTACCCCAGTCTGATAATTCAAGTTTGTATAGATTATTTTACGTTCAATCTCTGATTCATATACCAATTTTTGTCTACAATTCATAAAATTATAACTTATTAGAAATACAGATTTCACTTTAATTAAGTTGTGAACCCTAAGTGTCTAGTTCTTGCAAGAACCGGATTCAAATCATGTTATGAACAAGTTATGATGAATTTATCCTAAAAAATCTAGGAATCGCTGTTAAAATAAAACCTAAGGATGAACATGATTACTCCACATGGCGTGAATGCACGAATCTTCTAACATGAACATCATCCAATTTCTTAAACAGTAAACATATTCTCTAACAGTAAATTTATACCTCTAACAACATAAATTTAAATAGTGAATTTTGTTTAATTGTTTATATCTCTAACAATATTCTCTAAGTCGTGTAAATCATGTGGTGGTCAAAATCATGACCTTATAATAAATACTAATCAAATTTATGGCCACCAAAGCATAAAACCTAACAAATGAAACTGAATTATGTAAAAAACATGACAAAACTAACATCCCATTCATGTATAATGTGCCACAGTTGCTTGGATAGCAAGAAACACAAGACATGCGTAATGTTTGGGCTTGAAAACAGCATCCAGAATCATTAAGTAAAACAAATAACCCACTGTCAAACCTTTTCTTGAAAATTGCAATGTCATTCAAGATTTGCTTGTTAAAAAAATACCAGGGTGCAGTTTATAGATTTTCACTCTATACCCGTTTGATTAATCGAGCTAGCGAAGCTCTTAAAGGGACGTTTATTTTTTCTATCGGTTCTATCAATGGCATATAGTATGTGCAGTAGGTGCTCATAATATCCATAAGAACACTCATCTATAGGTTTGTATCTACTGGGTAGCAACCAAGAATGCGAAGAAAATGAGAAAATTCCTGCAAAAAATGTATTATGTGTATATAAATAATCATTAGCTTTGTATTATAACCTGATAGTGCTAGTACTGCCATTTATTCAAGTTATAAGATTGAATAATGTGCTAAATTACTAATGATATCACTTTTTTTACAAGAAAATGCCTCCTTTTGACTTTTTAGAGTCAAACATACTACTTCTTAGACAAAAAATTGACTTGCATTTCTGTGGTTTCTGATCTTGAAAATGCTTTTATTTTAATAGCTTATATATGGTTATGCAGTCCTGGGAGAAAGTATCAGAAATAGGATGTAGGTCTTACGGATTTTAAAGTGAAACGGTACCTCATTTGACACTTAAGAAGTCCAAGATGGACTATCTTATAGACAGAAGTAACTTTAAAGATGGTCTGGTTTTCATATCTTATAGACAGAAGTAGCTTTATACATGTTCTGTTTTTAAGTTGAAAATAACTAGTTTGATTTTAATTGTTCGTTCCTAAACTGTTATATGTTGCAGTCTCCACATCTAATGTCAAACCTGAGATTCGTTTTTTCGTCGGTTCTATTAAGTCAATGCAGTCATAAAGAATTTGCCTAAAACCCAAAGATTTTTGTTTGACCTCAAAATTCAAGCCCCAGCTAATATTTTTCATATTTGTTTTATTTGTGGTCTTCTTTACTCATCTTCCTTAAATATGCTTTCATCAAGATTTATTGTTACATTTATAGTAGAGACAGTCTAATTTAGAATAAAATATATATTTAAATAAGCATATTAACGAAGCAGCATGTTCTCATTTTGTCAATAAATATCAGATAAAAAGACATGAAAGTTGACAGTTAACTATGAAAACGAACCTGTAAATGACCAAGAGCATATTGGGCACGGGGTTCTGCCATTGAAGCTTCAAAATCAATGTAGAAGAAATAGTCAAAGTACCTGTGATGATTAAGTCAAAAGTTTAAGAGTCAAAAGGAGAAAATGACACAACATGAAAGTTAACAGTCAACTGGGAAGATTGAACTCACTTGGAACTTCCCTTGTTGCTGTCATCAACTATTCTAAGAGGGCGATTTCTTTGCGGCCGGCTCTCAATCTTTAACTCAATTCGGGAATTAGAAGTTAGACAAATGTTGACTTTTTTATCCAAGAAATTTGTAAAAAGATGTTACCTTGGATAAATTGATGTCTCTGAGAGCAAAAACTGCTAAAGCTTTAAACAATACTCCTGGACCTTCTTCTAATGTAAAGACAATGCTTGTCTTCAATGCAGAAAACAATCATTAATACGCTTAAAGAATGCAACTAAGAGAAATAAAAAAAGATGCACAATTCTTTACTGATGAATTTTTATATGTATTTGAAAGTTAATTTGGTGTTATCCTTTTATTATGCAACTACGAGAAATAAGAAAAGATGCACAATTCTTTACCTTATGAGGTCTGTCAGTTCCTGGGATTACAGGTTCCCTGGCGAGAATTAGAAAGCGAGTGACATTATCTGAATCGTCCTACCAAAGCAATAAATGCATGATCAGATGGAACAAGTAACAAACATGAAACCGCCAAAGGGTTTACGAGACTGCATTGAAACAAATGAGATACCTGAATTTTGTTTGAGAGAACATGCAGCCCGTATATTTCTGCTGCTCGAGAGCTGGCAATGGCTCCAGTGTCTTGTACGCCTTTAGAAGCGACAGTCTGTTGCAAATCTTAAAGTAAATTTATAAAGTGTTTTTTTACATATAACATATTGAGCAGATTTTCAGAGTTACCTTAGCTGCACTAGCAGTATCTTCGGTATTCACTTTAACCACATCTAATTCATTCAGCATCGTCTTGCATTGAACAAGTGCCTGTATAATCAATTGAACATCTCAATAACATCACTCAAAGTTACCTTTATAAGTCAAATAATAAAGAATTACAATATTACCCTCTCGTATATATCGGTCGGCATGCTTTTATAGACATCAACCATGTCGGTTACAATATTTGACTGTGTGTAGACTTGTTACAGAACTGAATATCTAGTAACTGATTTCTAAGATTTGAATTTACTTATTTTTTGTTACTTGTCGGTTATGAAATAGTTACTTAAATAACTAGAACTTGTTAAACACTTAAACATCTAGTTATATGATTTTCATACATGATACACCGATATTTTAGCTGATTATCAGATTATGGTTATTGAATAGTACATAATCCACGAGCCACACGAACCTGAGGGTGGCTTAAAATGCACTTTAAATCCTCCTTTTGTACGCCAGGCAATCCCAAAAGGCAATGATCAACAATTAGTTTCACTTCTCCTACAATATGCAGTCTATGACGAAGAAATAAATCATAATTTCTATGAACGCTTCCGCCTATAGAGTTCTCAATTTGGAGTATGGCTTTGTCCACTAACCACAACTCAACTGCCTGCAAATCCAAATCTTATTAAGCATTGAAAACTAAAGCAAAGAATGAAAAATAAAATCATTATAACAGTAAATACATATTAGAATTATGTTTTTGTGATAGTTGTCCATGCCCTCGTTAAAAAAAAAGAACGTCAGACGCGGGAAAACACACAAAATGAAAAATATAAAGAATACCTTAAAGACAGATTCAAATTCTTCACATGGAACCGTCTCACATTTTGGATACGCTTTAAGAGCAGCAGCCTCACTATACGCTCCGGGGGAACCCTATATAACTCAAACGATTTAAAATAAGAATCATAACAACCATGATGAGTATGCGGATTATTGAACCACACATATATTAAAGAAAACACGAAAGTAGCCATTTTCTTTAGTTCTTTACACTTATATAGTCGTGTCAATACAATTCACTAATATAGACATGAGATACGCGAATCTTTGGTCGCGTATCTATTCTTACTCGCCTAGACCCTAACTAGTTTCATTATATATGTGAATAATAATACTGCGCGAATCTATACATGAATCTATAACTTTAGTTGTTTTCTATAAATATTACGTCCTAGTTTGAAGTTTCTAATAGAATTACCTTGTAAGCGACACGAACTTTTGAACCGTCACTATTAGGAGAGACAAGATCTGTTGAAGATAAAGGTTCTGCAATAAACAAAACATGTACAGTTTGATTGTCAGAAAACATGCTATCTAAGGTTTCCTAATATGCTAGTTATGACTAAATACTAATTGCATGTATGTCTAATATTTCTATACAAATATTCTCAAACTTCTGTTATAAAAAGAACAATGAAATGTACTAGCATGCTATTTTGCTAAAAAATAGCTGCATTTTCCTCTTTGATGCCAAACCTAGTACATCCCAAAAGCAAAATTAACAACAACTTCTTGTCATGGTTGATTGTAGTTATCAAATCATCTTTAACAAGATTTAATCCAATATCAATCTTGAAACAGAAAGCAAAAAGTGTAACTTTTCTATGATATGAATAGATTGACAACTAAAGCCCCAACAAAAACAATCTTTAATCTTTTTACAAAGAATCAATGCAATTGGCCAATTGGGTCAATTAAAAATTCAAACTTTTTCAAGCAAAATTCAAGAAAATAACAGAAACCCTAAAACTTTATCAACTCACTTGGTAAAGAACTCAAATCCTTGGTGATGATCTGGGTATCATCAATTTTCCCATCCCCTGAAATTGAACCCAAATCAGAAGGTTTTTTTTCATTTTCCAAATGGAGTTTGCTTTGACCAAAATTTGAAGTCAAACAACAACATTTCCTCAATGTAGCAGCATTAACCCTAAAATAAGAATTGAAACCAGAAATTTTGTTGTTGTTGTTGTTTTGAAGTGAATTAGAGATGGCCCATTTAGAATGAAGATGATTTGCAGAAAAAGAGATTGGTACAACGTTGGAAGACATGTGGTTTTTGTATCAATTTTTTTCAAGATTTTGGTGAAAGTACAAAGATTGTGTGCTCATATATGTATATATATATATATATAATATAGATACATTGTCACCTTCGCTTCGTGTCTGAACATATCTCTACACTCTACTTCATAACCGCAATCATTTCCGTCATGTTTTTATTTTCTATTTTTTATTTTTATTTTTGTTTTGACAGGTGTTTGACCGCGTATCTTTTTATATTAATTACCTAATAATAACATATTTAAAAAAAGAGGTGCAGTGAATTTAGACTGTTTGATTTAGTAAAGGTCAAAGATTAATTGTTGTGATTAATTGTCATTGGTTTTAGATTGGGTTTAGATGAAGCTTTTTTTCGAGTTTCTAGGAACAGGTATCTGAAGCGTCAAAGTTATGTCTGACGGTTAAACTCACGTCACAAATGTGCTGAATTTAGGTAATACTGTTTCGGAATAAAAAAGCTGGACAGATAATGTTATTTTTTAGAATTTTTCAATCACAGATCCAAACACAGTTCAAAAAAGTTGTTACGGTTGATTAATAATATCTTTCTATTTATTTTTGTTTCTTGAGATTTTTATCATCTATAGGATAACTTAACTCAATAATAATATTGACGTTATAAAAAATTGAAACATTTACTTAATATCTTAAAATTCATTAGTTAACTGTAAAGGTTGGCTTTTTGTTAACAAACATATGCGAAAGATATAATGGTGTCAAAATGTGTTGCTTAATTGTATTAAGTATGAGAAGTATATAATGAGGCCCAAAGTATAATGTCAGATTAAAAAATTTAAATCACGATTTAAATAGAATTTTAAAAAAATGTCTTGATGAACAAAAACTTAAAAAAATTAAAAAAAATTCATTGTGATTATTTTACCTATATGGTTTTTTTCTACTTCGTAGTGCCTTATATTTTTTTACTTCATTGTTTGTTGATTTGGGGTTGTTTTGTGTGGCATTTTGTTTGTCATGCTTTACATGGTTGTATACTTGTATTTATATATACACGTAAATCAAGGCACTTTATTGATTTATAATAATTATGCTTATTACAAAATTTAGGGAGAACTTATGCCTTAAGTTTATAAATAATAATTTAAGAGTGAGTGTGATAAGTAGAAATGTGGTATGTATATCAACACCTAAATTGTTTTTTTTTTTAAATATTAGAACAATCTTCTATTCTTCTACAAGCAACTTCATTTAATCAAACCCTTTCGGGGGTGTAACCGGTTAAAAGATTTGTGAAGAGTGTTATGCAAATGTGGGGGGTGAGGACTCCGGTTCGAACCCCACAACATACACACATTGGTGTGTTTAATGCGAGACTTCCATGATTCGTTTTTGACTATTGCCTCTGGTGTCCTGGATACTAGACAATATGTCATTGGCGGATCTAAGTATCCGATAAAACACGCTTTTTATTTAATCATACAAAATACATTATAAATCTTTCAGTAAAATATACCTACTGTATATATAATATACATATGTATATGTTATCCGTATACTTAAATATGGAACTACATGTTTCAAGTGTTAAAAGAAGATATATTGCCTAAGGTACTTCAAACATTGGTACTTAAGAGGTAGATTTTAAGATTATGCTATTTTTAAAAACGCACATTGAATGCTATATAAGCTCAGACACTCGGGCAAGCCCATTTAGGAAATGATTTGAATATTATGTGGTCCAGCCGCTCAAGGGCGGATCCTTTAGTTAAGGGGCCGAGATGGCGTCAACCCCTGCGCGTTTTCTCGACAACTAAAATTTTTATATATATACATTGACCCTGCCCCCGTATAAAATAAAAATTATGAGTCATGTGGTTTTCAACCCTCGCATGCTACAAAAGTTCAGGATCCTCCACTACAACCGCTAGCTATGATTCTCGATCAGTCCAACCAGTAGGCAATCGTTTCATTCTAAACCGGTTGTCAATTCTCCCGATCCGTCCACTTCGATTCAAAAACAGTACAGATGTATCTTATAATCGTGTTACTAACATACCCTCTCTCTATATATATATTGGATTGATTTGTGATTTTTCAAAAAACTTGTGTATACAGCAGTATAACACGTACTTTATATTGTATATGTCCATGCACCCCATTTATATTCCATACATACTCGTATAATAAATGGGTATGTTGAGTACATCCCTATATATATATATTATACAATATTAAAAAGAGAAAACTTGTCTTGACGACGAGTAAGAAAAAAAAAACAAATGCAACGTTTGAAGAATAGCTAGCTAGGTAGACAACTCGGTCGGTGAGCAAAAACAAATTAAATGAAACAGCATACGTGGCAAAAGGTCAATGGATACATATGATTCGTAATAAACATCTTTAATTAATAAGAGAATATACCTTTCACACTATGTCGTTCATACCATTATTTGTTTGGCTTTGGCTTTGGCTTAGGCTTAGGCTTCCAAACAAGCTGGCTTGGTGTAGTTGGCTAGCTTGGGTTTAAATAGTACGGAGTATTTACAAGCTAGGTTGAATAGGAGTGTGTTTTTTTTCCTTTTTAATCAAATAATGCTAGCTACTTCTTATCTTGTTTGTTGACATACATCGGTTTATCTTTCTTTTTACGAACAACACACATGCATATTATTCTCATCAATTTTCAGACTATGAATTGGTTGTGGCTAACTATATATATAAAATCGAAGTAATTGACCGCTAATCAGATTAACCGATATGCAATCAAAATGCTTTGGACTAAAGTTATTTAAAAAAATTAGTTTGATTGAAACACAAAAACAAACAACCAAATATGTAACTCAACCAAAGCGAAAGAAAATTAAAAATCAACTCAAAACCGATAAACGTGCCAATATATATGATAATATATTTATATATTTAATATATTACATGCATGTTATATTATATTTTATTGATGGTAATAATTTATTTAAATGTCAATTAATTTCTAAGCATATAAAGATTCTTTTTTAAGATTAACAATAAATTGGTTGAAACAAAACCTAAAACACTAAAGTGCGCAAACTTAAAACCAAATTTTTTATGTAAGTTTTAGGTTAAATCCGTACAAAATTTGTTTATTTTCATGTTCTTTTAAAACGAACGGTGGTTGATACAACGATAAAATCGTAAATGTAACAACCGAGTATTTTTAATAAGTAATTGATTTTCAATCATCAGCTTAATTAGCCAGTGTCAAGCCGAGCCAATTGACCAATTATTCTGTGTTGCTAATTAACATGGACCCTGTCAAACGTCCACGTGTCTACAATGTCCCACGTTGTTTTGTCTTTGGTCAACCACCACCCATATATATCAACCATGTCATAACTCAAACCACTTAATCTTCTTCATCTTTATTTATTCATCAAATTAACACAAATAACAAATTAATTCATGGGTAACTGTTGTTTAAAAGGATCAAGATCATCGACAATGGTGTGGGCCGATGATGAAAACGATCAATGGGTGTATTACAATGACCCCGATCTTCAACAAAAACAGTCGCTGTTAACTCATGATCATGATAACAGATCACAACAATATGCAGCTGCAGTTTCTGTTCATGCAAACTGCAACAATAATAAAGAAGTTAAGATCATGGTTAGCAAGAGGAAGTTGGAGGAATTGTTGGAAGATCTTCATCACGTCCCTGTGAATCAAATCTTGGACCGTTTGATTAGTTCTAGTGATCGGTTTCAAATCGATCACGTCTATGTCGATGATGATGATCATCATCAGCAGCAGCATCCATGGAAGCCTAATTTACAGAGCATACCTGAAGAGAATTGAATTAGAATTAATTTAGAATTAAAGGTTTTGTTGTTCTTGTTCATTTTGTCTTTTCGTTTGTGTAAATATCAGTTTATATTAAAATCCCATGCGTGTTTTTTATATTATTACGAGTTATCTGCTAATTAATAATTGGTTTTTTTACATATTTCTCCTTCCTAAGCCCATCAATTATATATTTACCAAGGCTAAAGTTTAATTACATATGTCCCCTTTGACGTAATAAATTACTCATTTACCCCTTCTTTTACACAAACCATAAGAAAATATAAAAATATATTTATGAAGGTTATTAAGGATAAAATAGTAAATCAAAATGCTATTTTAAAGAAATTGGGTAAATATGTAATATATGTGGTTTATAAAGGGGAAATATGTAATTGAATTTAAGGATTGAATAAATACGTAATAAATGATCTTATGAGGGGGATATATGTAAATGCCCCATACTTAATAATTAATGTCTTGGTTTAGTGGTGATCAGAACTCAGAAGAAGTTTGGTCGTTAAAAAGGTTGTAAAATTTAGGGGTAAATGCATATTTCCCCTTCAAAACACTTTAAATGCATATTTACCCAACCAAAAAAATCAATTGCATATTTTCCCTTATAAACAACTTTAATTTGCAAATATACTCATTTTTAATAAGGACATTTAGTTAACATTGGGTATATATGCAATTGATGTTTTTAGTTGGGAAAATATGCATTATGGGGTGTTTATAGGGATAAATATGCAATTGAATCTAAAATTTAATCATATCAATACGTGGTAATGGTACGTTGTTCATAGCTTAGGTGATTTATTTATATATAAAAATTAGAGTAAATTATATTTTTAGGCTTTTATAATAGGTCATATTGTGGGTTTTAGCTTTTTTTAAAAATTTTTGCACTGAATAACCTTTGATTAAATTAAAGGGTCGCTTTTGGGCCTTTAACTTAACGATCGTTAAGTTTTCTAGTTAAGTTCCCTCATCACCTCATGTGCAATGCACAGGCATTTTAATCATTTTACCTTAAATGACATTTTAGTCATTTTACCCTTAAATGCCAAAAAAATAGCCTTGAAAATCACCACCACCATATGCATTCTATCTCTTACCACCACCATGGTTGACCATCCCCTCCGGCAACAGTGCAACACTATCCTCATCCACCATCGTCGTCTAGTGTCTTCCCATTTCCAACCACCACCATCACACCCACTATCTATATCTTTCAAAACCACCATATAAGTACATAACACCATCACCACCACTATCATACCTTTGTCTGCTGTTACTGCTTTACTACCGCCGCCGCCGCCACCACCCACCTTTGAATCCCAATCGACCGATTCTTGTCAACCCTCCCTTCGATGAGCCAATTCCTACACCTGACCGCACCAGTCGCTCCAATTTGTTTTTTGGGGATTCGATTTGAGTCGCAGATGATGGTTAGAAACACCACACTTTCTTATTTCACCATCAACGCTCAATCGGTTGTGTTCAACACAGGCGCCGCTTCAATCTCTAACACTGACGCAACACAAACACACCGACGTTGCTTCATCACTTTCACGATCTTCCTCTTCGTCTTCTTCTTTGATCGAGTTTGTGATTTAGGGTTGATTGTGATAGTGGATTGCAGGTGGGCGAGGATAGTGATGTTGGTGTTAGACGATCGCCACGATGGTGTGGTGACTGTGTTGATGTGGATGATAGATATGTGTGTGTTGCAGACCACACTTATTATCCGTTTAATTATATTAATGAGTAATAATAATAAAATTAAAAATAATAATGTTACAATAATGGTTCTATATAAGTAAAATGACTAAAATGCTCTCATGTGCAATGTACATCAGGAAAACTAACTGAAGAACTTAACGATCGTTAAGTTAAAGGCCAAAAAATGACTATTTAATTTAACCAAAGGTCATTTAGTACAAAAATTTAAAGAAAATGCCAAAACTCACAATATGACCTATTATAAAGACCCAAAAATGTAATTTGCTCTAAGAATTAAATATATTTAATCTTTTTCACCACAATTTGGTAATAATTATTAACTGTTTATAAATTAATATATATTTAATAGATAAGTAAAAAGCTTGTTTAGGCTACCGAGCCAGCTAAGCTTAATACGTAACTATGTGGTCACTAAAAGTGGTTGCGTCTATTAAATATATGGTCTACAATAAATCTAGAATGGATGGTGACAAGTAAAAATATAGGTGACACAAGTTCATGTTTAACACGAGTTTTTTGTATAAAGTTAGAGTCTCTCAAAATATTTATTTATTTGAGGGTGTCACACTGTCACGTCGCAGATATATCTTTGAGGCTTAAATTTGTTTTTAGGCTAATGAAATTGACAAAATTGAAAAACCACCGTTATTGACTTTTTTTTTAAGTTTTAAAACCATATATTTATTCAACTAGAAGAGTGAAAAGATTATAAAATAAAGTACATTTTATTTTTTTATATAAGTATGATATTGTTATATTAGTGAAAAAACTTGTATTAACACGTGATAATTAGATGTGCATATAACTATGTGGTTTCAGCTTCGTATAATTGTGTTTTTTATTTTATGATTGTGCGTTTCAATTGTACGTTTGTAATCAACTATGCGTTGTCACATACATACACACTCATTACATTTTCATACTCAAAACCACCATGTGTTTTCACATCCAAATCCGTCATGCATTTCTAGTCAAACTTTCAAGACGCAATTACCATAAACTTCTTGGTACACATGTTACGTGAAAGTGGATTTTCACTATATAACCCTTCCCATATATAGTATATAATATTAATTAATATTAATATACTCCTATTTATTTATTTATTAGATTTCAGTTTTTGTTTTCCACATTTTCCGCCCAAAATTCAGAGTTAATTCCTTAGTTTAGCCCACTAATTTCTCATCTACGAGCTATTTCATAAAAATGTCTAAACAACTATACAATAATTAAAACGAAATAAATGGATCACGTTCATATTCTTACTAAAATACTCATCTTATCCATATTAATGCAAAAAGATATTCTACAACAATAAAACAACATATAAAAACCTTTTTTTTATATCTTCACCATTTGATTCCTTTGCCTAGCTTCATGAAACTTTCAAAAGTAAGTTCTTCAAATATATGTGTGCTTTTATATACATGTTCATCACATAATTTTAATATTCTCTTCATGAATCACATTTGTTTTTCTTTTTTCATGATATGGGCTTGTTTTATTGATTTTATATATGATGTGATGCAAAATTACCTTCTTGATTTTTTTACGTTTAATTTTTTTGTATTTTTTATGAAGAAAATAAATAATTGATACTTGAATTTGGGGAAATATAGAAGAATTAATCTTGATGGATATTTTGATCAAGAAAGGTCTTTGATGATCAAGAATTGCATGAAAGGTAACCCTAATTACCCATGAATCCATAATGTAGATCAATTTGCCACAATTTGTAGTATAATTTGTTTTAATTATATCAAGATGTACGTTTTCAGGATGAATCAACCAAACATGTCGAAAACACCTTCTTCTAGTGGCTCGGAGCATCCAGTAAAGCGTAAACGAGGTCGCCCACGGAAGGATGAGAGCATGCCAAGAAAAACATCCATATCACCATCACAACCACCAAATATTGCCATCCAACCACCGCAAACCGTCACCATGAACCCCGTTGGTGACAACCATAATATGGTGGGACAAGTGGTTACGGGTGTGATAGATGGTCTCTTTGACGCAGGATATCTTATATCCGTCCGTGTAGGGCCTAACAACACCCTTCTTAGGGGTCTGGTATTTCAACAAGGGCATTTTAGTCAAATCACACCAGCAAACGATGTCGCACCAAGCCTAAATATGTATAGAAGAGAAACTTTTCAAATCCCTATCTCAAACCAAACTCAATTATGTACTCCACAAGCCTCATGTGCAAAACAACCACCACAACTCGCAATGCCGGTAACAATGCAAAATTATCAAATGAACCCTATCATGACCGGAGGAAGTAGTAACTCTAATTTCCCACAGGAGAACTTGAGGAATGTTGGACAAGGTGACCTTATGCATGTGTTTGAGGTCCCTAAAATGGTAGAAGAACCACCAAAGAACGATGATTGTGGTTGCGTAGCGAATAATGATCACTTACAATCATATTCCAATGTAATGGTTGATAGTTTTTGTAAAGACGACATTGTCAACCACCCCAATCCTCCTTCTGGCTCGCCTATTGTCCAAAATTTTGATCGTGAATCTGCGATGGATGAAGCGCATAAGCAAACACAACATGAAGGAGAATATCCCATGTCTCTAACCCGCGTAGAGACCGCAATGGTAGAGCCACCACCATCATTTGAAATAGATGAAACTCAACAACAAGGTATGCATATGTATCATATAGTTGCTGGTACTAGTTTTTTATGTAATGTATAGTGGCCAGAACATTTTTTTAAAATCCTATTGATAGTATTTTTAGTTTTTTTTAGATCCTATTCATTTAAGTTGTTTGCAATAAGTGACAGACTGACAGGTAAACTGATAAACTGATAAATGACGCAAAATTTATGTACTTTTGATATAATGATAACTTTTTTTTTCAGGGGAAGTGAGGAAGATTGATGTTAATCAAGTTCCAAATCAAGGGGTAGCAACCGATATCTTTGAAGCAGAATAGGACAAGTATATATAGGCCACAATACCATTGCATGTGTCAATATATTGTAACGTTTTATCTACTATACAAATAAAGGATGAGAAAATATATGTTATATTGTTTTTTTTGTGTCTATATACAAAAGTTCTGATGCTTGTATAAAATATATATCATACACTGAAATGCTAAATCATTTAAATTCACTCTACTATCATTTCTTTTTTCTCTCCCAATATATTTTTCTTGTGGTGTTTGTATAGAAACTTTATTTCATTGATTTTGATTGAAATGATTTGGGGGCAAAAGTTATTGATCTTTCTGTAGCATTTCTACATAAGCACTACTAGAACATTTTGTAATTAACAACGGACAAAGATATAATCTCATCCCAAATGCTCTTAATCTTGGTGAAATAGGTTGCTAAATTTCATTGGGACTTTTTTTGCAATTGCTATTATTTAGCTTGCAGATATCTATCATTCAACTCTTTTCAAAGTTGTTAAGTAGTTTGAACATATAAAACAAACGACTTATTAGTCGATTTATTGATCACTATGGAATAGGATATACATCACATATCCTGGATCAAGTAAAGACTCTGGGTTTCCGACAAGCTACCGCCGCATCCATTTCATTAGGAATTGATGATCTTTTAACAATACCTTCTAAAAGATGGCTAGTTCAAGACGCTGAACAACAAAGTTTTATTTTGGAAAAACACCATCATTATGGGAATGTACACGCGGTAGAAAAATTACGTCAATCGATCGAGATATGGTATGCCACAAGTGAATATTTGCGACAAGAAATGAATCCTAATTTTCGGATGACCGATCCTTTTAATCCAGTCCATATAATGTCTTTTTCGGGAGCCAGAGGAAATGCATCTCAGGTACATCAATTAGTAGGTATGAGAGGATTAATGTCGGATCCCCAAGGACAAATGATTGATTTACGCGAAGGACTCTCTTTAACAGAATATATTATTTCTTGCTACGGAGCCCGTAAAGGAGTTGTGGATACCGCTATCCGAACATCAGATGCAGGATATCTCACGCGCAGACTTGTTGAAGTAGTGCAACACATTGTTGTACGTCGAACAGATTGTGGCACCGTTCGAGGTATTTCTGTAAGTCCTCGAAATGGAATGATGGCGGACAGGATTTTTATTCAAACATTAATTGGCCGTGTATTAGCCGATGATATATATATAGGTTTGCGATGCATTGCTACTAGAAATCAAGATATTGGGGTTGGACTTGTCAATAGATTCATAACTTTTAGAGCACAACCAATCTCTATTGGAACCCCATTTACTTGTAGGAGTACATCTTGGATTTGTCAATTATGTTATGGCCGGAGTCCAGCTCATGACGACCCAATATCTGGAGACAAAGTATTTAGATTAATCTATAAAATCACCATATCATTGCTGGCATTAAGTCCACAAACTAGACTACTCAGAATTTGTGATAGCTCCATCAACAAATACGATTTTGTTCTTCGCACACAGTGCGGTCGACGTTTAAGTCTTCCACGAGTAGAAACAACGAAACCATCCGCCTATCTAAGATCATGCAAATTTGACCGAAGTGATTGGGGGCAAAAGTACGTACGTTGCTTTCTTCTTCTATGTTCCCGAGTTATCGACTTTACCTAAATTCACTTTAAAAATAAACTCTGTAATTCAACCTAATTAACTTTTCTTTTCTTTTGTTAAGTGAACTAACACGATGTTAAGTAAACTAACAACTTATTTTTTTTTTTCTGACAATCCAAAATACTACAACACCAAGAGACAGGAGTTATGGGTTTATTAGTACAATATGAAATCATTAGATTATAGTATATATTAGATTAAGCCTCGTGTGTTACACTAGTAGAAATATAAAAAAACTGAATTATACTTTATGAAAAAATAACATTTGAAAATAAGTTACACATTACATGAAAGCTATATGAAAATAGAACACAAATTGTTTAAACTCTAATTTGAGTTTTGAACAAATAGATTTAAACTAAAAATACATTATTAATAACAAATTAGATATCGACGCTTTTAAAATTGGTGTATTATAAATCCTATCGATTAATTAAAAAAAAGGATAAGAAAAATAGGCATACAAATATTCCAGATGATAAATATCCGGCAAAATTCATGGTGATACTTATGTACCGGGTCGAACGTACGGGTCGGCAAACATGGGTATAGGCTGTAAATTGCGATGCGTTATTTATTAAGTTGTTTATTTTCTGATTTCACATTAATTTTTGAGATTTAAATAAAATAAATTAAAATTTTGAAAGAGAATATTATGGGTGATTTAATGTTTTTGATTTCTTTCCATACATAAAAGATTCTTAGTTTTTACCGGGGAAATGTTTTAACACCATCTTCAATGAATGACATGTGTCCTCTAAAACCTTCTTTTATTAAAAGGTATAGATAGATACACTAAACATAAAAAAACATCATAAATTAATATACAAATTTGTATTCATAAAAAATGTATTTACAAAAAGGTGTTCTAGGGTAAGTTGAAATGTCACTCAACTAAAAGCTTCAGGTCTATGGTTCGATACTTCACGATATGTTCTTGTTTTAGGAAAAAAAAAACCTTTCTTGTTGAATTTTTCCCGTTAAAACACATCCCATAAAAAAATATATATATTTAATGGTGGTATAGGTTGTAGTACACCACGTGACTAGTTGATCGACAAATTAGTACACTGCAAACCAAATGCCTTTGTTATGTTAAATTGTGATGTATATATAGGGGTGTCAATTCTCGACACGACACGAAACACGACCCGAACACGACACGAAAGTAATCAGGTATTGGGTTGGCAAACATTACCCGTTTAAAAATACAGGTCATGTTAGGGTTGACCCGTATAAAAACGGGTCGTTTTTGGGTTGAAACATTTAAAAAACGGGTTGACCCGCCAACCCGTTTAGGTTTCAAAACTAGTTCATCTATTTTTTTCTTTTGTAAAAATGAGTGTTAAGTTACTTTTATCTTTAGTATTAGTACTCACTATAAAGAAAATTCATTACAGAATATATTTATTAGTTACTTTTCAAAGCTAAATATTTATTATTGTTTTTGTTTATTATAAATAAATTTGATTTGAATAATGTCTTTCATGATTTTAAGTAAATGTACGGTTACTTATAATATTTTTTTCATTAAAACCCAATATACCTAGTTGTTATATGCAAAATCACATATTAAACATGTTACTCTTAACCGATTTACACAACAACTCACTTATAACTCGTAAATTTATTAGGTTAATTTTGATAAATAGGTTAAACGGGTCATATTCGGGTTGACCCGAATTTATGTTATCCGGGTTAGGGTTGACATTTTTGACACGAATAGGAATATGGGTCGGGTTTGGGTTGCATAATTCAACCTGTCAACCCGCCAACCCGTGGTCCTTCAACCCGCTAACCCGCCAACCCGACACGATTGACACCCCTATGTATATATTGCCAAATTTCTCAAAAGACATGTACCATGTTTGTGTAAATATAGATACCGGAAACAGGGAAGGGGTTATGCCTCACAGCTCATTATCTCCCACCTAAATTTGTTTTGTTTATTTAAACCTCACCCACTTAATTTATTTCTAAGAGTTTAGAGGTGTGATCATAAATTTATTTTTGTGTACATGTTCAGGATTTTCACAACATTAATTTTTTCAAAATGAGTCCACCCGGCATGCATAGTAGATTTGATCGAATAGGTGGTTATAAACGATACGGAGAAAAAGTTTTTGACTTTTTGTTGAATTGTTGGGTTAATGGAAGGGAAGAAGGCAATTGACACAAATGCCCATGGTGTGCGACTCACGCGAGCCATTTAACGTTAAATACTGACGATGGTTAAAACGAGGGACCATAGATAAAAGTAAATCATGCATTTATAGACCAAATCCATAAATTGTCATAAACCACAGTCGACAGGGACCACCATCCCTATAATGTGCTTTTTCAGAAAATAAAAAACAAAAAACACACACATTTAATCTGCTTTTAAAGTTTTAATTTTAATTCTTATATCATGTTTCATAGTCTATAGGTGAAAGTAAGTAAAAAACTAATATAACATGTTGACTGGAGTGATCATTGGAAGACAAGTTGTCGAGTTGATAGTGTTACGGGTACTTTATATTTGGATAAGATTTATTTCTAAACGCATTTCTTTCCCTCTCTCATTTTCCCTGCGTGTAAAATTAGTTAGACACTTGTTATGCTATTACATGACTGATTCCATTTAATCAAATAAAAGGTTAAACATTTATAGTAACACTTGAATGATCAAACTTCTTGTACGTTTCACCAAACTATGTACATAATCGTGTCAAAATTAACGTTTTTAAAATTAGAAAAAATTCCTAAAATGTTACTTATCACCTAAATCTTTATCAAAGTATCTTTGTTGATTAAAGCTTTTTAAAATGCTTTATCAGAAAAGTCGTTCGATTGTTATACCTCGAGTAACGTATAAAAGTCAGACACAACCAACTTTTATGTGTGGTAGGACGACTTATTTTTGTGTACTTGTACTCCTTTGAAATATCTATGAATTTAAACTTGTAAATAAATTATTAAAAAAACAAAACTCATGTAACATGTGAATGTCGGATGATGAGATAAGAAAAGACGGCGTCTCCATTATAGACATGTGTCGTCTCGTGTGTAGTTGGTTTTCAGAGGATAATCAATTAGAGGGACGTTTTAAGAACTTTGTAAGTTAGTTAGTTGGTAGGTCGATGTTACATAATAAAATAGTCACGTGTTTAAATATTATTATCAAGTCACCGGCTTATTACTTATTAGCTAGCACACCATGTTTCATGCCTGCATTGCACCAGCAACCATATATAATAAATTGCGAACGATTTGATATATAGAGATGGAGAAGGGGTCAACAATGGAGAAGACATGGAGGTTCCGGGCGAACACGAAGATGAACACGGACCCGAACATAACCATTAGAGGTGTTCGGTATATGCTCATGTCCAAACTCAACAAATCCGACACTAGACCACTCATCCCTCTAGCGCATGGTGACCCTTCTGCTTTCCCATGCTTCCGCACGACCCAGGTCGCCGAAGACGCCATCGTTAACTCCCTTCGCTCGGCCAACTTCAATGGCTATGGCCCTAACGTTGGTATCCTCCCCGCAAGAAGGTTATATGTTTTTTATGCATAAAAGTTTATGTTTTGAAGAAAAATATATATTGAATTTGTATTAATTGTATTATGTAGGGCTGTGGCAACATATCTTTCTCAGGATCTTCCAAACAAGTTATCAGAGGATGATGTGTTCTTGACAGTCGGTTGCACGCAAGCGATTCAAACCATGCTAACCGTGCTTGCCAATCCGAAAGCAAACATTCTACTCCCTAAACCCGGGTTTCCATACTATGAAGTTGTCGCTAGCTCATGTCGTTTGGAAGTTCGACATTTTGACCTTCTCCCGGAGAAAGATTGGGAAGTTGACCTTGATGCAGTTGAAGCTCTTGCAGATGAAAATACAGTTGCTATGGTTATAATTAACCCCGGAAATCCTTGTGGAAATATTTTCACTCGTGAACATCTCGAGAAGGTACGTGCGACACAAACTAGTTGATATATGATGTACACATTTTGTTGTAGAGTAAACTGCAGTTCTGGTCCATGTGTTTTAATACCATTAACAGTTTCAGTCTCACCTTAACAGTTTTGGTCCATGTGTTTTTATTTTCTAACAGAAATGGTCCCAAACACTAGCTTCATCCAATTTTCCGTTAAGTCTCTCTCACATGCGGAGTGAAAAGGTCATTTCTCACACACTATTTGACATGTGACGGAATAAAAATGTTAGCATATATGATGATCTAGATAAAAGAAGGGGAGAAATAACATTTTTACCCCTAGATGCGGGACGCTTGTAAAAAGCTTAACGGAAAATTGGATGGAGTTAGTGTTCGGGACCATTTCTGTTAGAAAATAAAAACACAGGGACCAAAACTGTTAATGGTATCAAAACACAGGGACCAAAACTGCAGTTTACTCTTTTGTTGTACTATGTTTGGTTAATAAGAGAGTTATGAACCTATGTTATGCTGCAGTTTATGATCATTTTTCTTTATAACTGTTAGGTTGCCAAAACTGCCAAGAAACTTGGGATATTAGTCATTTCTGATGAAGTTTATGATCATCTTGCTTTTGGGAAAAACCCTTTTGTTCCAATGGGAACCTTTGGATCAATTGCACCTGTCGTTACACTCGGCTCCATATCAAAAAGGTGGATCGTGCCTGGCTGGCGCCTCGGATGGCTCGTCATCAATGATCCTAATGGCATTCTTAAAGAACACAAGGTTCTCGCTCTTTCTTATTTGTGCAGCATGCTTTGAACAACCTTAAATTCTAACTCAGTTTTATTTTCAGATAATTGATTGCATTACGAAACATCTTAGTATGTCATGTGACCCTCCAACGTTTATTCAGGTTCCTTACCAATAACACGTCTTCAATATACAATACTGCACAGGGTTTTCACCGTGCATACTTAATGCTGCATGATGACATATCAGTGTTTGCTTTCCTTTCTATATAATCTCGAGTTTGTTTGTTTCATACGCAGGGAGCGGTTCCTGATATCCTTGGAAAAACAAAACAGGATTTCTTTCTAAAGATCATAAGTATAATAAAAGAATGTGCAAATATCTGTTATGAGGGACTTGCTGATGTCCATGGTGTGATTTGCCCAAGCAAGCCGGAAGGATCAATGTTTGTTATGGTAACGACGTATATAGATGCACAAAATATGTTAAAAGATTTCGGATACAAGCTTAGTTATGCTGTAAAGTTATGTTTTCGGGTTGTGAGTTTTGACGAATATAGATGTCTTACTTATTGGTTGTGTTTAAATTTAAGGTGAAACTCGATCTATCAGTGTTCGAGGACATTAAGGATGATCTGGACTTCTGTCTCAAGCTTGCGAAAGAAGAGTCAGTTTTAATCCTACCCGGTAAGTTAAGCGTAAAACTTAGACCACCGTTGGTATGCTTGACTGAGCACATTTTTATTGCATTTGAACATGATTTGAGAAATATTTTACCATTTGACACAGTTTATTTCATTGTAGTTTGTATTCTTAACAAATTTGGTTCGTATTCAGGTGTAACCGTAGGGCTCAAAAATTGGCTAAGGATAACGTTTGCTATAGAGCCTTTAGCTCTCGAAGATGGCATTGAGAGGCTTAAAGCTTTTTGTGAAAGACACTCCAATAGAGCATGAAGTGAAGTTTCAAAAAGCTTTATCATCTCCCACTTGATTGGTGTTAACTCATTGCTTTTGATGTTAATTATGTTTTGCTTTTGCTTTTGATGTTAATTATGTTAATTATGTTTTGTTATTATGATCTAAGAGTAGTAACACCGTTTTATCCGTTTTTAAATTTTTAGTTAATCGACCCGCTAACATAAACATAACCTAAATCTTACCCATTTACTACGAAACCACGTAAAGGAAAACACCAAATATGAAGTCAACTACATTGCAAATTATTCACAGATTAGTTGGCAGTTATCTGCACAGGAATACATAACCGAGTTTGTACGTACTGGTCCAATAATATACAATACAAACTCGATTTAGTAACTCTGTGCAGATGATAACTCAACAACAATCCCTAAAGTCCAAGAAAAACAAGCAGGTGGGCACTTCACAAACCTGTGAAACTAGTAAGAAATCACATGATCTCAACCACAGCACGACCGACAATACTTCCATGGTTCAGATCTTCATATGCTTTACCTGCCTCTTCAAACTTGCATTTTCTTGAAACAGCTGCTCCAAGATTGAATATGCCACTTTCTGCAAGTTTCACCAGCTTTGGAAGATCGTGTCGGGCCCGACCTCCATAGGAGCCCATTACTTTGATCTATATACCAAAATAACAACATTGCAGGTAACTAGGAGATGTGTGAATCAAGAATGAATAAATACGGGCCGCATAGCAATGTAACATACCTGTCTGCGGACCAAATGGTTTATATCGATTTCACCTTTGGCACCAGAGAGTGTAAGACCAATCATTACAGCCTTTCCACCATCTCTTACACTTTGTACACACTGCATAAATGTTTTAGGATTCCCCAATGCTTCAATACAAGTATCAACTCCCATCCCTCCAGTTATGTCCTGTCCAAAAATACGTCAATATTCGCTAATCTTTTTAAATATTTCGATTTTCCATGTTGGTCTTCAAAAATATTCACAGCCTGGGCTCGTAGGTCTCGGTATAACAGGCTTAATGGCAACACATAAAATAAAAAAACGATTTACTTACTTTGATCTTTGCAACTGCATCTTCAGATCGTGCATTTACAACATGAGTAGCTCCAAGCATTTTAGCTTTCTCGAGTTTATCATCTTGTATATCTACAGCGATGATCTCAGATGCACCAAATGCACGCGCTATCTGCAGGCAACTGCAACATTCATCTAGTTACAATTTAATAACTAGAGTAAATCACAAAAATCAACCTTTATTTAAAACATTGTAACACATTATGTCTCACTAACAAAAGTTAAATTTTCTGTTGGTAATTTGTAAATGACCATTTTGCGCTTGCCCCTTAAAGGACTAAATGTTTAACTCTGTGAATCAAGCAATTTAATACTTTTATATTATGGCTAGTGATATAAAAAACATCTTATATTCTCACCTTGAACCAACACCACCAACACCTATAACCGCAACAGCATCACCAGGACGAACCTGGGCTGCGTGGGCCATAGCACCATAAGCAGTAAATACTGCACAACCAATTATAGCGGACTCTGAATAAGGCAGTGAGTGAGGTAGAACAGCCAACCCATGTGCGGGCACAACTGCATATTCAGCCATCCCTCCCATACTGTACATATAAACCGGTTTTCCTGCACAAATAGCATAGGCCATAACCAAAATCAATGAAAACATTAGCAAAAAAAAATAAGAAATACAGTTCACAATGATTAAAAACACTTGATTCCAAAAATATAAATTAAACTTCAAATGGAGTGTTTTAATGAGTTATAATCTTTGTCTGCAAATGAACTTTGTTATCTAAGAAAATTTAGATTACTTATCATCGCTCCTTTTTACCCACGTTTTAATTTTAATAATACTGAATATTTGAATTTACCAAACGCTCTAACTGAACATGTATCATAAAAAAAATAATTACCACTGCCACGAAGAAAGAGCCGAGTTTCCCCATCATAAAGTGTCCCTTTCGCACGATTATAAGCAAAGAAAGCTTCACATAAATCATCTTGGCCCTGTTTAGCAAAATTTAGAAAATATTTTATCATTACAGCAAATATTTGATACTTGCAAAAACTCTTGGAACTGCAGAGATCAAAAGGGTTTCCAATGAACTAGTATGTCAAATCTAGTAGGGTTGTCGATTGTGTCAGTTTGACAAGGTTAAAAACGTTCAAACCAAACACAACCTGTTTAACCCATTATCTAAACAAGTCAAACAGGTTGGCAAGTTGTAAATGGATTGTATTCAAGTTGTGAACATGTTAAACAGGCCAACTCGAACATGACCCATTTATTAAACGGGTTTGATTGACTCAAATAGGTATTGCTAAGTTATACATAATCTCATTATGAATTAACATAAACAATGTTAAAACTTGTCACCTTGGTGCAGAAGAAACAATTACCGCAAGGCATAATGAACGCACCCACGACACGAGCTCCCAAAGGAAGTCTGTAGAATAAGTTAAACAACATCACATATACATATTCAAGAAAACAAGTATACAGATGTTCCAACTTGTCAAAATGATACAAAAATTATAAACCTTTCAATTACTTTAGCGTCAGTCAAAGGCCCATGTTCAACAACCTCACCAGTGATCTCGTGCCCCACAACACATGGGCTCGGGAACGGGAGTTCACCTTTGAGCACATGAAGATCAGAGTGGCAAACACCACAGGCTGCAAAATTCAAACTCTCATTTGAGTACAATGTCATCAACTTATCAAACAACAATCACATTCAAACACTATCTCTGCAAACTTATCACATGTATCAAAATGTTTAAACTTTGTTTGATTAACTGATGAAAAACAAAATCCCCAAATCAGAAGAAGCAATTAGGGCACACCTTTGGTTTTGACAAGAACTTCATTGACTTTAGGTCTTGGAATTTCAAAATCTTCAAAAGTCAAAGGCTTGTTTGGTTCCCAGAAAACAGCTCCACGCATATACGATGGTCCACCGTTAAGATGATACGATGAAGTTGAAATTGTTGAATACAATCTCGTTTTGTGATCGATCAGTGATCTTGATCTACTCCATTGATTAGAACAAGTTGTAGTTGTTGTTGTTGATCGAGAGGTGTTGATGAGAGTTCGGAGTAATTTGTTGTATCGATTGAAACCCATTTTGATTTGCAGAATGAGGATGGTTAGTGATGAAGAACTTGAACTAGTAAGAGTGGTAGTTGGTAGGATGATGAATCATTGAGTCATATTCTTCATTATCCTGAATGAATCAACTTGTTTTCAATGATGCTTCTTTATGGATAAACAATTGTTGTTGTTGACAAAACGTATTTGATTTGTTCAAGTTTTCGATGTGAACTAGGTTATTTAATCTATCTGTCTTTCGTTTGCTTTCTTGTGTTTATCTTTTAACAAATTTGTTTGAATATTACTAACTCGACGACATGGGATAATTAAGGGTGTTGATTGGGTTTCAAGTTAATTGTGTTTTTTAACCTGGTATGTCAACCTGAATATATACCCTAACTAGATTAATATACGTTTATTACACGAGATTTCGGTTTTATATGTTTTATCCAAATTTAGGTATTAAATTTATTTTTAACATATCCCTATTAAATTGGTTTGGATATTTACAAATATTTTTCTATAAAAAATCATACGCTAAAATAAAGGAAATTATCTATAATAATTAGTAAATTTTTTATTTGAATATATAAGATAACTAGTTTAGTGCCTGCGCTACGCTCGGGAACACAACATTCAAGTGATGATTTTAAGGATGTTCATGAATGTTCCATTTAGTTTTGAGATAAAACCGTGGTAAACCGAAACACATGATATATTTTTAAAATTTAGATATTTAGTATACCAATATTATACTCAAATTAATGAGAATAAAGTGCTCAGTTTTATGGTGTAGTTTATTCTTTTTTAAAAATCGTATAAAAATGTTATTTATAAAACACTGGGGTCTTTAATTGTATGTTATTATTAACTTTATTCATAAGTTTCATTTTTAAACCCTATCAAATATAAACCGACTCATGTACACCCCACCCCTTGTAGTAAAGGGTTAAAAATATAAATACTTTTAAATTTTTCAGAATTCTCCAAAATATTAGGGGAACAAAAATGTAATTAACTTTATTATAATATATTTTATATACATATTTTAAATAAAAAAATCATTATTGTAATTAACTTTGTTCGAATCGGTGTATTTGGTAATCGGGTTACTAACTAAGCTTTTAAAATATTTTATTTTTAAAATTTGGGTTGTTTGTTGGATGTCATAAACACAAACCCATAATTAGGCTACCAAGCAACAAAAATCAAATCTAAAAAAAACTATTAAATTTCTAGAAGAAACTGGGATACGATTTATAAAATCAAAATTCTAAACGACATGGAATTATGGAAAATAAATTATGGTAACGTTTAACTAATTAAGTATTGTAATGGCTTCATGCTCCTAAGTGATTCTTCTTTAATCAACTAACTAATTAGATGTGACATAACTATGATTCTATTTACAATAATCATCCTATGTAGCATAATGTGTGCATCTAATTATATGATTTATTACGTTCAAGCTTCAAGTTCTTGATGGACATCGTACAGTTTCTCATCGAGCTTGGAGTATATTTGAGGGTTTCTCAACACCCCTTCGCATAGTGGTGTCTATGTTAAAATTTCAGCATATTAGAGGTTTGAATGTGTAAAAGTTTTTATTGGTGTACCTCATCATAATATATACCATTGCCAACATAGTATTAACTCATGTCTAGTGTGTCGTTCACTGTAAAAGTGGTTGCATGTGCACTACCATCTAACGCGTGGTTGAGTCCTAGAGATTGATGGAGTACACTGATGTCACTGTTAGAACCCCCTTACACTGGAATACGAATGTCATATCCAAAGGTAATGTGATGCAATTGCCTCCAGCATAACAATCAAATATCCATAGCTATCTCACGAGAATTAATGACACAAATTTTCAGGTCACAATGCATGCAATCTATGCTTTGTAACTGCCGAATTAGATAGACCAGCTGAAACAAACTACCTTGTGCAAGATGAAGAACTTTACAGTTGACCTTAACATTCGCACTGACGGTCAGTTGCAGAAAATAGAGGGGATGAATAGTGAGTATGTAAAACCGATTTCAAAGACCAAACATCTGTTCCATACTGGTCTGTTCTTGTTCAGATTCATATGAATTGTTTAACTCTGAATGTATGTATATCTACATAATATCATACAGCTTTGTAGGTTCAAATCCTTCTTCTCACTCAAGTGAATAACATTTATATCATAAACTTAATTCGTGATTATTTTTCCCAAATGAAAAAGCATGACTAGTTACAATCTAGCATGTAAAATATTTAAAACGTCAACATGAACGAGTCTGACAAGTAATTAAGATTTAGTACCTAAATGTGAGATCAAGACTTCAAGAGATGAACAACTTTGTCACTTCTGAACATCTACTTGAAGAGTCACTTGAATCCTTCCTCTTGGCACACATCACAAATCATTATTGCAAGCTGATTGAGTTCACAAAACCAAACATCAGTTTCAACATACAGTTCTCTTTTTGTTCATTTTGACTTTTTAAGGTAAAAGAAACTGCTTTTTCATATTAAAAACTAATAACAGCTTTGTCACACACTGAATGCTGATATCTTCTAGTTCCTAGTTTTTATCATGTACACTGATGCAATTATCAACTGTTTATTGAAAAGCTAATATTCTGAATTCACTTTGGAATGAGAGTCTTATTTCAAAAGTAAAAAAAAAGTCAACTTGATGTCAAAACTCAGCCTATAGCTCTTCCTAATAAGGAAAACACATGTAAACCTCACAGAGACCATTCTATGTATGAATGTACTTTAGGTATCATAAAATACATATTCAAAAGTTTCAAAAATAGCTTAGTAGATGTTATGCTGGACCTAAAAAAATCCAAATTATCCTTCTTTTGCTTCTCGATCTTCAGCTAGTATCATCAACGCCTACAAATGAAGCAAGTACAACTTTATCAACACAATATTATTGGTCGAGAAGGTGAAGCTAGTTAAAAACTTAAAATTTGTTAATCCTCAATGGTATGGTAGTAAAGATGACAGGCTTGACACATGTATTGAAGAATGGATCGTTTCAGGTTATGTTTGATCTCTAAAGGGCTACATGGGCAAAAAAAACTAGAAAGGAAACGGGTCACATGAGGTCGAAAGTTGCCAAAATGTGTTTTAGTGCATAAACCATTCCATGGTTAAATGTGTTTTAGTGGATTAAAATATCATATTATTATCATAACTAAGCTAAGGATATGTTTTTTGTAAACATTGTCCTTAGCACCATGGTTAACAACCAACTTTGCATGGGATGGTTGGTAATAGTGGTTAAAACCAGTTTTGGTTGTTAATATTTTTTATTGAGCTATAACAGCCATGAAGATTTTCAGTGGAGGTTGACCTCTTGACCATAGCCCTAAAGACAACAATCCTAAAAATAATAAACCTATTGTAATCATATTTGACTCTTAAGTATTCATAAAATTTCAAAAGTATTGGCCAAAATGGGTTCCAAGGCAACCCAACCAGATCACACGTGTTTCAAACCATACAAATGTTCAGCCCCAACCCATTTTGATCCATCACCAAACCTTCCCGACCCGTCCTTTTTACCACAGTTAATGGATAGTGAATGCATGTCGTGTTTATGGAGACAAATAAGGACCACACATCACCATATACAAAAGTGGATGATGGTTGGGAAAAAGAAGTAAAAACCACTGAAGCTCTGAAAGTTAGTCACTTAGAAAAATAACTAAACAAACAAACGAACTCAATAATATAGGGTGAAATTATGAGAGAAGGAGAGGTTGTTCCAAAAAAACACCCCGGCTCATCAAACAACCTTCCTGTCTTTTTTGGTTTTTGTGTTTTGTTTTAGAAAAATAAGTAATTAACGATATCCTAAACCTAGCCTAACAATCTAATCTCATAGACTCAAACGTCAAAGCAAGTTTCATGTCCTAACCAATGTATATACAACTATGACGATTTGAATGGTCTCTTATTTAAGCCATGTAGCCTTCAAGCACGAGACAATGTTTTCATCTCATTCACAATAAGCACGAGAAAACATTACAAAACCAAATTCAAGATTCACCAAAATCATCCATGCTGAACCTAAAATGCAGCCCAACCTGGCCATGTGATCCATATATTACACAAGTGAAAAGCACATCCTAAACTACTTGATACAACGTAATGTTCTAAAACTTAAACAAAATTAGCATTCTTGCTATGTTACTTCTAATTGGAACGCAAGAATACCTAAGAACATCAGTCAAACAAGAACAAAGAAAAGATCATTTTTAGTGCTCTAATAATTAATAAACATTCTAAACTCTAGATATATATATAGTGATTTTGAAAATCAAAAGTAATATGGTATACTTTACAGCTTCAAACTAATACCTTGTATTCGAAAAGTTGGAAAATCTAATGAACCTAATTACAAACAATTTAAACTAACAATATCCTCATGTTTAATTTTTTACCTAATTTCAAGTTTTCAACCATACTTCATGTGGCAATTATCAGCAGCCCTAATCAGATTGTAGATCCAACAAGATATCAAAAATCAATCACAGAACAATACATATCATCAACTAGATTAAGTTCATACGATCTAAAATGAACATATTGATAATCAAATTGAAATAGAGAAATGAATGAGTGATGCAAATACCTTGAGGAAGCCAAGCGTAACCTTGGCGCGAGAGAGTGAGCATAGATGTCATCAAAGCAGAAGCAGTAACAGTATGAAACGGTTGCATCGTCTCCAAGCAAGCACTCATTTCAACTGGACACCTTAAATTCAGCAAACAAAACATCAATTTTTGTGAATCGGTAATGAAAACAATTAACGATGTGTCACTTATTCACCTGAAAATGCGAGATGAAGAAGAAGGTTTTGTTGTTGCGAAGCGAAAAGAAGAGGTTTTGCATTTGGCTTCTGAGGAAAATCTAGCAGCGGCGTTGCGAACGGAGGTTGACCGGAAAAACGATCTAGCAGCGGAGGCGCTGGCCATCGTAGATGCGGTTTGTTTCCTCTGTGGGTGGGTGGAGATAGAATTGCTTAAACCCTAACCCTCAAACAAAGAGATATCCAAAATTTCGAAATGGTTTTACTAACCGAATCAGAAATCTTGTGTTCGGTTATTCGAAAAAAATCGGGACAGTTAAACGGATATTCGGAAATTTAACTCTTGTTGTTAGGCAACAAGGAGTGACCATGTGCAAGGGCCACCGGCCACAACTTGACACGATGCTAAGGCTTGTAGCAAGTTATGGGTATGAAAACCCGCATGCTATAAATCAATTTGTTGT
This sequence comes from Tagetes erecta, assembly GCA_030867185.1. Lineage (NCBI taxonomy): Eukaryota > Viridiplantae > Streptophyta > Magnoliopsida > Asterales > Asteraceae > Tagetes > Tagetes erecta. The sequence continues at coordinate 7,441,621 of CM061494.1, read as the reverse complement.
CTTTTTTTCATTTCGTCTTTCAAACATGGTACCATCCATCATCCATTGTGAAATCTTCAGTTGATGATCGAGATGTTAGGAACTAGGTTTTTTGTTATTTGATTAAATTTGTTTAAAGTTTTAAGAACGATCGATGTGAATATAGATATAAAGGGACAAAGGGTGAACAATAAAAATGGTGGAACAATCACATGATTTGCATATGATATCACTCAACTATGATATTAAATGGAGTTGGTGCTATGAATGCATCAAAGTAAATAGAAATGATGTTTACTAGAACTTTTATACATAAAAAAGACCTGTGATTTATATAAACATAAATAATTAAAAGTGCAGTTTTGTTTGTACTTATTATCTACATTGATGCTATCAACCAAAGTTATAGACAATATGTGAAAACTCAAATAGGTTTGTTTTCTTATCATGTGGACTATTCATAAAAGATCTTTAAGTTAATTTTTAAAGGCGTGTGTATATCAATGTTGTTAAGATATGAATTTTGTTTTTAAGTTGATATATACTATTAGTAGGTTTATTATATATTGTGTCAAAACTATAGACCATGTATTTCAATAACTTATCAACATGTGGTTAGTTTCTTAGCTAAATAGAGTTCTTCTTATCACATATTATGTGTAACGAAGACTAATGATGAGCTCGGCTCAATTCGTTTGAAGATTGTAGACGAGTCAAATCGTGGCATAAATCAAACAGACAAAGGAAAATAATCATGCCTCAACTCATATATTTTATCTCTTTTCCTCAAATATATAAATTTTTTTAACATCTTGATTTCAAAGAGAAATATATCACAGCTTGTTAACGACAGAACTAAAACTCATAGCTTAATGCTCATAAAACAAAAGTGTTACTAATTACCATTAACTCTATAAGCTTCAAATATATAGTTATTATACTATATTGAAACTAAAACATCATGAATAGTGTTTTTATAAGAGTCACATGTAGGTGACTTAAGACTATATATAATGCATAAAATATTGAATGTGTATACATGCATGTATTCTTATGAGTCATGCATGTATGTTTTGTGTGTTGTGTGAGGTGTTGCATTACTATTAGTTGGTGGTTTGATATGTTGTGTTCCTATTGGTTAATGTCATGAAATATTGTTTTGAGTGTGACTTGAGGTATTGTATTGTTATTGGTTGATTTGTTGCATTGCTATTCTTGATGGTTTGAGGTGTTGTGTTGTTATTGGTTGAAGTCATGATATAGTGTTTTGTGCTGTGTTGCTATTGATTGATGGTTTGAGGTGTTGTGTTGCTATTGGTTGATGTCATGTGTGCGTTTTTGTTGTTGGTTGTTTTTTTGTTATTTTATATGTTTTTAAATCAAATTTATTTGTTTTGTTACAATTTTGTTTGTGGGTTATTAGTATTTGGTAAGGCTTGCAAGAAGTAATAACCCGCTTAAAACTGTCGCGCAACGCGCGACAACGTGAATATACCTAGTATAGTTAATTTCCCATTTATTTTATCTCTCGTTCAACCTCGATCACTCGCAACCATTTTGATACCATTCATGGTCTTTTTTAAGTCAACGGGCTTACGGGTCGGGTTGGGTTAGGTTTACAATTAGGGGTGTTAATCGGGTCAACCCGATCGGGTTTCGGGTTAATCGGGTCGGGTTAGTCGGGTTTTTAAAAAATAAAATCTAACCCGCAACCCGACCCTATTAAGGTTCGGGTTTTTCGGGTTCGGGTTAATCGGGTTTCGGGTTAGTCGGGTCGGGTTAGCCGGGTTAATTGTGTTACTTGGTAACTAGAACACTTTCAAACCTAATTAAAAATCTCAGGTTCGAATTCACATCAAAATGCCATTGTACTATCAATTTAGAGTATAATAATTTGGAAAATGTTTGATCATCTCTTTTGTTGGTTTTTATTGTTAATTTACAACTGTATAGTAATTTTAATTATTTCAAAACGCGAGCAACTAAACTTATAAAGCGTCAGTCTTTATATTTATGTGAATAAGTTATCATTATGTCTCATTTTTCACGTTCAATTTATTTTAAATGATTAAATATTAAGTTTGTGAAAATTAGTGAGAACAAAGGACCGACAACTAGAGGTTGTTTGTGAACGATCCAAACATATGCAAATATATGTAAATTGAATTGATAGGCATGGAACACTAATCGGGTTATTCGGGTTAACCCGAACCCAATATTTTTTTCCTAAACAAACCCGCAACCCGACCCTACTAACAATTCGGGTTATTCGGGTTAACCCGAATAACCCGATTAATACTTTTGACCCAATTTAACCCGACCCTAATTAGCTTATTCGGGTTTGGGTCAGGTCGGGTTAATCAGGTTCGGGTATTTTGAACACCCCTATTTACAATCACTCATTTCATTTTGCTTACTTATTACCAAAAACCTAGGGCTCGACTTGAAGAAGCAATTGGATCGCAGAAACGATGGCAGGTGGTCATAGCTATGGGAACGGAACATACAAAGGCGTTCACTTGCACCAACCTAAGCGTTGGCATACCATCACCGGAAAAGGCATGTGCGCCATGATGTGGTAATTTACTCCTTTCATTTCGTTTGTAAATTTGCATTAAATTGACCTTTTTTTTCTGTTTATCGCCTCTGATTGATGCGTTATGTCTAGTGTTAAACGTTAATTTCATTTTAATCTTATTCACTGGTCAACTAATTGATGCATCTTAAGTTTGGTTTTTGGGGGTGAAGTCGGAATTGTATCTATACGATCTAAAGATCTGGCTGAGAACATTTCATCATGAATCTGATTTAGTCTTTTAGTGTTTATTTGAATGATGTATCTAATCTAGTTCTCTTTGTATTGTTAAATGCAGTTATTGAACGATTAGACAAAAAATACTATTTTTTTTACTTTGAAGTTAAAGAATAATACAAATGGTCAGATGTGTTATTATCATACCTGAAATGTTGTTTTCAGTGCAAAGTTGCAGCCTTGAAAATAAGAAAAATATAAAGTGGTGCCTGGTGTGTTATCATTTTCTATATGCTGCTAATGTTTTGATTTGATCAGTCACTAAATGACGGTGCTGTGAAGCTGAATGTTTATTCCGTCAGTATAAGATATAACATATACGTGTCCTCTGTATTCTGCAGCTTCAACTTTTTTTGATACTATTCCTTCCCACGATCCCGCTTAAATTCTTTATGTTTGTTAATTAGTTTATTTGTAAAATTGTAGTAAATCAGAGAATAGAGATCAAGTAGCCCACTTTTCTTTTTAGGCTGCAACTTTAATCTGTTAAAAGTTCACCGTAATTCATTATTTATATTATTGATCATCTTATCAGTTTTTGCATCCGGAAGTAATTGTTAAAGCTCATATATTTTTTAGTATTGTGGTAGGGCCAATGTCTACGGAACAATTTGAAGCTTAAGCATAGTTTATGGTTAGGACAATGTAATGTCAAATTTACGAACTCCTTGAATATTCTTTAGTCAATTATCGCATTGGCTACAACTATTTGTTTCATAATGTTCGTGATGGAGGTTTTATAGCTCTTAGGAGTTGGTTATTATGCTATATCCTTCAAACTTTCTCTAATTACATTCTTCACTATACTTTTTCTTCAATTGAGAGCCTTACTAATTTATTGTGCTTCTACTGCGGCTTTGCCTGTTAATAGACATTTATTTATAATAAACATTGGATTACATTCGTTAATTTGATAGGTGTAACTCTTTAATGTTATGTTCTGACAGTCACTAAATTCTTTAATAAAAGCTTACCAGATACAATGTGTTTCAGGTTTTGGATTCTCTATCGAGCTAAGCAAGACGGTCCTGTAGTTCTGGTGAGCATCAAGTTGTCACTTCTTTTAGTTTATTAGAAGCTGCAGGTGATGCTGTGTGTATGCTTAACTAGTTTTTTTTAAACATATGAACGTTACTACTGTTTTCAAATTTAGGAACTGTTCTGACCCGTGGACACTGGCCACTTATAAGAGTATTGTAAAACCTCCACATGATTACTTGTTGATGGGTGGTCTCTTACCATGATCAGAACATACGCTCCATTATATATATTTGTTTTGTAGACTTTAAAATTTTAAATTGATACTGCACCATAGAAGTAGTTTGAAATTTTATTAAACTGATCCGGTTTTACATATTTAGGGATGGCGACATCCTTGGGAAGGGCATGGTCATGGACATGGAGACGAGCATTAGGTAATATCTTCTGCTTATAATATATTAAATTCAGTGGTTAAAATATAATTTTGAAACTTCTCCCCAAGTGTAAATGATTAAAAAAGGATTCTTATGATTCACTTGACATATTTTTTTAATTTGGTTTGGGTGTATGCAGTTATGCACTATTAGTCTTTGGTTTACTAGTGATTGTATATTTGACGCCATGTTTTTGTGTGACATCTTAAACTCAGGTGGCTGGGATGATCAAAAAAGACCATAAAACCATCACATGTTTTATTTGATGACTGTATTTGATGCCTTTTCATTCAATCTATGTTTCTGAGACACCATGCTTTTGTGTGTTGAATAAATGATGACAATGTAACCTGTGAACGAGTTATGTGATTTTTTTTTTGCAATTCTATTGCTGACTTCTACACTTGTCAGGATTGGTCATTTAGACGTTTTTTTTTTGTTTTTCTTGATTGGCTTGCTCCAGGTTTTGGTAGATACGTGATTCACATTTGTGTCCGCACAAGTTAAAAAGCATGGACTTCATTTTAATATGAATTGGAAGGTTATCCTGAATGGGATTTTGAACTTGGACTCGAACGATAAACGGCTAACTTATCTAACGTAGTGCATGAAGCTCTGAATGTTTGATATTAAACAGAAAGAGAATTGTGACCTGATGCTGCTAACAATAACTTTTAATATGCAGGAAAAAATGAGTAAAGAGCTAGTAATAATGTTTTAGTAAATCATATATTCATATGTATTTGAGTTTTTGTGGTGATAAAATTTTGTTTACCATATGTTTTAATGATGCTATTTTCGCCTAACCGATAATGTATAGTAGTAAGAATAGTTATGAAGTTTTTTACTTTTATTGTTAAACATAACCAATGATGTTCGAACACATTCATACTTCTTGCCCAACACATCCTTAATTGGTTGAACATACTTAACATTGTCAATAGCGAGTCACAATCTTACTTAAGCTACTAGCTTACAGGATAACGGATTAGCCAACTTCTTTGACACACATGTCAGTTTTTGGATCCTTTCACATGGTTGTTTGTGCTAGAGAAATCAGCTAAGTCGGTATCCTAACGATTGGATGGATGACCATTGACATATAAATTAAAGTTCATGACCATTTTGGCAAACAATTGATAAGTTTGACAGTTTTGCTAAAATTCCCTAGAATCTCGTATACCACAATTAGTCAGGTTGTGGGTGTCCACCCCGTGCCACATGTGGCTTCCTGATTGGCCATGCCGTCCGCTTCAGTTTTTTTTCCTCCAAACATCTGTAGTTCTTGAATAGTGTTGGTTCCTTTTTTGTTTACAATTATGTATTTATGTATTAGATCCAAGTAGGTATATGTGCCTGTCTTGCGTGTTGCGTGAGAATATTTTTCTTCCTAGTTTTTTTAATACATATGAGTATGGTTATCATTAGCAGTGTTACATGTTTACATGTTGTCTGATGCTTAGTGTTGGTATCGTTTGGATCATATTTGTGCCATAATTTAGTTACCAAAAAAGAACTTCGAGCCAAAAGGTTACTTCAGAAAACCACGTATAAAAAAACAAAGAAGTCAAATAAAAAGAAATCTTTAAACAATGAAAACAATTCAATAAGTATTGACATAACAAATAAAGTAATTGAACTAACCACAACTAACATTATATTCATGACCAAAAAAATAGAATCAAACCAACTAATATAGTTTGTGAGATATTAAAATTTGAAACTTCTTGACATTGTCCACATTGTATCATTGCATTTCTAAGTGAACACTAAAACCAGTTTGTGATCATCCACAATTTATTGCAGCTGATTATTCACTTATTCATGCATCCAGTGTCCTAATATGAAACTAAATTCCACTTGTGGATTACACTTGAACGACTCGATTCCACTGCTCGAATTTACCTGATGAACTTGATACGAACCCACTGGTGGGTCAGGGTCCAAATGGGTCGTCGGGTCAGTCCCATTTATTGCTAAGGGTATTGAAAAGTTGGGGAAACTGAAATAGTGGGGAGTTAATTTAGTAACTGTTCAAGTAGAATTAGTATTTATAGCAGGTTTATCTTCTTGTTTAGATATCAATGTTTATGTTATCAAAATTAGGGTTCTACCCTTGAAATCGGAGACTGCCTATCTCGAATCAGGCCACTATCTTGTAAATTTCTTATTTTAATCTAATCAATTTTCTGGGTTCTATCATTTGGTTCCATTGCCGGGAACATCAGTCAATTGATTTAGCAAAAAAAAAAAAGAAGAAGAAATATCCAGTTCTTCAATTGAATTCGCTAGTCACAATTTGTTCAAGATTCGCAAATCAGTTCAATAGGAATTCGGTCCTTAAATCGGATATTCAATTCACTCGAACCAATTCAATCGTAACTCCAGCTCAATTTCCCAATTCCAATTCTCATCCGATCAATCTTTATTTGAAACAAAAAATTGAAACTGGCAATATTTGGAATTTTCAATTTCGCAAACTAGTTTCTGAAATTCCAGTTGCAAATCAGATTGAGAGTAACAGCTCAATCACAATTTCAATTTTGTTTCTGCAATCCTAGTCTTACCAATTTCTGAAATTCAATTTTTTAAATCGTGAAAGATGGTGCAAAACCAAAATACTCAAACACAAAGAAGATTGAACTCAGATGAAATTGCTGCTCAGTTAGCCGTAATTGCATCCAGACTTGATTCTATATTGTCGCAAATGTGGGCTGATGTTGCAGAAATAAAGGAGGCTTGGATGGATGACAAGGAGCCTAAGGATGACCTTCAAATTCCATTGACACATCAGGTCCAGGACATGACATCCACTCAAATGGAATTGATGGGTCTTTCTAACGAGACGATCATGGAACAGGTAAACAGGAATGTTATGATGGTGGGCTACCTGGAAATGCCTTTTATACTTGTTGATTATGATAACGGTGAGGACCAAAAAGTAGGGGTGTTCATTCGAATCGAATGCGAATTGGGCGAATTGGGCGAATCGAATTGGTCGAATTGGGACTTTTAAAAACTGTATTCGTATTCGATCCACATTCGAATAAAAATCTATGTATTCGATTCGATTAAGTTATTCGAATTCGAATCGAATTCGAATAGATTCGAATGTATTCGCTTTAAAAAAAATATAAATAAAAAAACACATCAAGTAACAATACAAATGTAGCACCAACATAACATAAGTCTACAACATCACCCAAACAATGTGCAAAACATCACCCAAACAATATGCAAAATACTAGCACATCGACAAGTCTAAAACATGTTAACAAAAGTCTAAAAGTGCATAATCAAACACAAAAAAAGACTATAAACGAGTTTAAAACCTGTAGAAACAACAATTAAACAGCTGCCAAAGCACCAAATCATGTTCATATACAGAAACAACAATTAAGACTGAGTAATGGGTTGAGTTTGGGTATTTTTAACTTACTTTAAGCCCATTAAATCATATTCATATATAGATAATTAATTAGATATATTAAAAATATATATTAAAAAATATATAAATTTCTTATTCGAATTGGGCGAATCGAATGCGAATACAGAAAATCATATTCGTATTCGATCCACATTCGACAAAATTATTCGAATCGAATGCGAATCGAATTCGAATGACTGAAAGTGGATTTCGAATGGCCTTAATCGAATTCGATTCGAATCGAATTTCGAATAATTCGAATGGTATTCGAATAATGAACACCCCTACCAAAAAGTGTCCGAGCATGACCCCAAAGGTCTGTGGACAGGTCTAGTTAAGAAGGAAGCACTAAATGATGGTCCTAGTGATGATGAAATTAGATCTCTATCTGATTTGGATGATGTGCAGGTGGCGCAAGGGCCATTTTCAGAATGTCATAATCAAAAAGTTTTTAGTGTTCAAAGTGTTGTGAATGTATTGCCCTGGAACACGAAGATCGACGGGCTGGATCAAATGATAACATTCCCCAGTAATTTCTCAAACGAAAACCTAGAAGGCCGTTGTTTTAGTTTTCACACCAAACTTCAAATCATGTGGGGGCAGTTACAATTGAAACAGGATAGCACGACGAAGGAGATCTGCTCATTCAAGAGGCTATTGCTGAAATATGCCTTTATTCTATCGTGGGGACAATTACACAGCAAGAAGAGGGGTCATGAACAGTTTGGAGAACAGCCTAGACCACCCGAACGAGTTGAAAGTATTGATGGTGTACAGCATGACAATCAGAACTCGGCCACTTTTCACCTTCTTTTATTCGAACCATTTGAGGACAAACTACCTGGTGGCATAGCTGGGTTTTCACCTAAGCGACTTGAGGACAAGTCGTTTCTCTGGGCGGGTAGTATTGATACGAACCCACTGGTGGGTCAGGGTCCAAATGGGTCGTCGGGTCAGTCCCATTTATTGCTAAGGGTATTGAAAAGTTGGGGAAACTGAAATAGTGGGGAGTTAATTTAGTAACTGTTCAAGTAGAATTAGTATTTATAGCAGGTTTATCTTCTTGTTTAGATATCAATGTTTATGTTATCAAAATTAGGGTTCTACCCTTGAAATCGGAGACTGCCTATCTCGAATCAGGCCACTATCTTGTAAATTTCTTATTTTAATCTAATCAATTTTCTGGGTTCTATCAGAACTTCACTAAAGCAAATGATCGAGGAGCTTGTGTGCAAGTCATGACCCGGGTGCACTCTCACATAAAAGGTGTACACCAATGTATTACTGTTCATCCATTGAATGATCCGGTATTGTTTTTAATTGAAAAAGATAGTGAAAATATAACGACTTTTAGTGTATTTTTAGTGGATAAACAAACAATCTACCGTGAATGCTCTAATGTTTCAAATGTTATGAATGCACATCAAAACTTCTTTTTTTCTTATATATGAAGTTACATAGATTATCAACGTCCCCTTCAACGTGGGATTCACGACAACGTTTTGTTTGATGTTAGTCCTTTTATTGTAACAAGCAGAAATTTATATAAAATAAGTATAATTGTAACTTACACAAACAAAAACGTACATAATTATCTTCAAAAGTACAAATTTTTCAAACCCTACAAAACATCAAACACAAACCAAAGCAGAAAAAATGGGTGAGCCACAAACAAAAGAAAACTATGACTTCCACTTCCACTTGTCCTTTTTCTTTTTGAGCCTTTGTAATTATGGTTTAACTTAACTTGTGGTACTAATTAATGTACCTCTTAATTCTTATGGCACATAACCTCTTTGGTCATTTTCTGGATACCCCTCTTGCCTCTCATACTCTTCCATTGTGTCAAACTCATATTTTGATCCTTCATTATTCCCATTATACCCTTCACCATTCTCATTCACTTCTTCCTCATAACCTTCATTCCCATTGTTGTTTGCATCATAAGAGTACTTACCATTCTCCAAAAACCTCGTGTCGCTCATTCCTTGTCGCTCCACCATGTACCCGTTGTTTTCGGCTTTAGAGTTTGTGTACCCGTTGCCATTGTAGCCGCTATTCTCGTTTGTGAAGGTCACGTAGTTGTTGTTGTTGTTGTTATTGTAACCATTGTTTTCATTCATAGAGCTTGAGTATTCATTCCCATTCTCTTTATAGTTGTTGCTATACATCATATTCTGATTGTAGCCATTTTCATTGTTGTTGTAAGCATCTTGGTTGTAGCCATTCTCATTGTTGCTGTATCCATTTTGGTTGTAACCATTCTGGTTGTTGTTGTAACCATTTTGGTTGTTGTTGTAGCCATTCTCATTGTTGTTGTAACCATTTTGGTTGTTGTTGTAGCCATTCTCATTGTTGTTGTATCCATTTTGGTTGTTGTTATAACCATCTTGGTTGTAGCCATTGACATTGTTGTTGTAGCCATTGTTCTCATTCATCGAGCTCGAATAGCCATTCACATTGTTGGAATAACCATTATTGTTAGTAGAGTAAGTCTGACTACTCATCAGCTTTTCAAACGGTGTCTCCTTTTCCGAACCGAACTCATCCGAATTCCCATTCTTCGAATTCTCTAGGGAGGACGAGTGGTATTCCTCCTCAGAGGAATCTCCACTCGACCCTCGACCATAAAGGCCATAACCATATTCCTCCTCAGCTGGTGCCGGTGCAGGAGCCAAAACTGGCTCATTCCCCGGCACCAGTCCAGGAACCAGCACGGGAGCAGGTGCTGGTGAGGAGGAAGGGGTTATTGGTGAATTAGAAAGGTAATGAATGACCTTGGTGAAGAACTTGCTCTCTCTTGCATCATGTGGTTGGAAAGAGAGTGAAAGAAGTGTGAGGAAGAAGAAGATGTTAGCAATGGATGAGGCCATGGCACTAAATCTGAGTTTGGCTGGCAAGTTTTAGTGTCACAAAGTTGTGGATTTATAAGTGGTTTAATCACCGGATTAAGAGGCGTTGATTGGGATTAGTGGGGTACCCTTAAAATGATGAAGTCTTCTTGCATGTGGATATAATGAGAATGTTTAAAGGGTGGGGTGGGGGTGGGGTAGGGTAGGTTACTGATGCACCCAATTCACGCTACCTTAAATAATTACTACCATCTTCTTTTAGTTTGCCATGGCAGACAACAAGGACAACAATGTTTGATAACCACACCTAACTTTTTAACAAATATATTTGACAATGTGGTTTTATAACTACTATTACGGCTGATATATAATATGAACATTATGTGCATCTGTTCTGAATTTTTATATCCAGGCCAAAAGAGTGTAAATGATGGTGTGAGTTACTTGCTATATATGTTTTTATTTTTACTTTTACGAGTTAGATAAAAGAAGTGTTTCGAATAGTGAATGCTTTTTATTGGTCCGTTGAATAGGTGACATCACTAAACATAATTTATACAATTTGTTTTTACTATATTTAACTTATTTGAGAAAGTTAAATCACAAAAAGTGAGCGTCGTAGTGGTAGCTAGTGTGTGCCATTGAACCCATTCACGTACCCGGTTTTGTTGTGATTGTATTGTGGTCTCAGATGACGGGATGATGTTGTTGTTTCTGTTGTCTGAATAAATCTAGTGTTCGTTAAACAGCTTGATAACCTTCCTCGGTATATGCTTTCGGTTACAACATAGAAATGAAGACAAATCCTAATTTATTCTTATTGTATGATGCTTGGTATACATTTAGATTTTTTAAATGATGTTTGAACTTAGTTTACACACTTGGACTTCAGTTGTCTCAGGCTGATAAAAACCAACGAATAGATCTAACTTCATATATAAAACACTGACACTGAATAAAACAAACGCATATTATGTAATGAACCCTCTTGAAAAACCCCACCACGTTGCATGAGGTACGCAACTGGTTTCATAAATTATAATTATAATTATAATTATTATAGTTAATATAACAAAATCTTATATAACAGGGAAAATAGACTTTCATGAATAGTTTATAACACTTTTGTAGCGGGGAAACCTATACTATTTATATATTATATAATCTAAACTAGGTTTAATACCCGTGTGTTATACACGGGTTAAATAGTAATATTTATAAAGAAATTATAACCATTATATTTAACAATTTATAAATATATAACATTTAAGGAGTTGGCTCCATCAACTTGCATGGTGAAAAATTTAGTTAAATTTTACCTCCCAAACTTCCTATTATAGAAAAAAAAAATCACTCCAAAAATTGCCCCCTAAAAGTTTGATTTATTAGATAGATTAACAATGGACCAATTGATAATATAATTTATAAATATCATTAACACTAAAGATATTTTTATAGTATTTTTACAAACGTGTGTGTGGAGAAAAAATGTGTATTTTTAACTACAAATACACAGCTATATGTGATAATATAGCCCTAAAATCCGTATGTTTCTTACTTTGTAGGAATTCGAACCTCTATTGGTTATAAAGAAGTTTTTGATTAATTTATTTATAAAGAATGCAGATTAAAATGAAAAAGGAAAAGTCAAAAGAAAGAAATAAAAAAAGTAAAGGTCTTTGACCTTCTTTCACTTCGTTTCCCTTTTCTTTCTTTTATAAAGTAGTTCACATTAACTATCATTTTTATTTTATTTAAATAATTCGTGCACAATGGCATCTTTATTTATAGCTAGTATATGTTTATAAATAAAAAGATAGCTAATAAAACCATCTGACTTTTATATGTTTGAAAAACTCAATTACAATCATAAACTTGTAACTTTAAAACTATAAAAAAATTCAGCATATCAGCACGTATCAGTGGACCAAGTGACCAATAACAGTAGTTCACATTATTTAACTAGTTTTTTATATAATATATAACGCTAAAAAAATAATAAAAAAACAAATAGTTTACAGTTTGCATTTTGTAACTCATTTTGGCGCAATGATCGGAAGAAGAAGATGGCCAAAAATGAAAATTGTTGCATGACCCCTCCAGTTAGGTTTGACTTCAACATCAAATTAGCGCCGGAACACATGATGATACGATAATTCGATTAGATTGTAAACCATAAATTATTTATATGTATATTTTTTTAAACGGTCTCAACTATCGAATTTGCTGGTAACGGTTTAAATTTTTAACACTTTTGGCAACTAATAGGCCGTCGTTAATTTTTTTAACAACGTTAATTTAAGGCTGATGTTTTAGGGCTTTTGATCGGAATAAGAATACGAGTCAACTGATGAAAAAGTTATCTCGAAACAGCGTTCGGAAGACAAAATTGCACTTATTCGTTAAAAAAATTTAAGTTGCTTGATTAATTAACAATAAACATACATCAAAAGTGTTTGACGTGGGTGTTCAACGATTCAAGTAAGGTCTTTATACTTAGATGAAGTGCAGAAGATACTTTTAAGAGTAAGCTACAGTTTTAGTCATTGTGTTTTGATACCATTAACAATTTCAGTCTCACATTAACAATTTTGGTCCTTCTGATTTTATTTTCTAACAGAAATGATCCCGAACATTAATTTCATCCAAATTTACGTTAAGTCTCTCTCACATGCAAAGTAAAAATGTCATTTCTCCCACTATTTTTGACATGTGACTTACAAAAAAAGTTAACATATATGATGACCTAGATAAATAATTGGGACAAATGACATTTTTACCCTTAGATACATAACACGTGGAAGAGATTTAACAGAAAACTGGATGGAGTTAATTTTCGGGACCATATACGTTATAAAATAAATTCACAATGACCAAAACTGCTAGAATGAAACTGAAACTTTTAATAATATCAACAGTAGGACCAAAACTGTAGTTTACTATACTTTTAATTTACTCTTGAAATATTTTAACTTTACTTTAGGAAATCCAGGGTGAGCACCGGGCCTGCCATTGTGAGGGTATGAAACCCATTTAGCCATTTTCATTGAGTGACGGTTAACAAAACTGAAATACCTTTGTATACTCTGTTGGATCTTTAATTTGGTAAGCTTGAGTCTAAAATGACATAGTTTGAAGTCTCTGCCCCGTCTTCATCTAATGGGCGCTTAAAAGCGACGCTTTCAGGGCTCACATAATGAAGGCTCACCCCAATCCTTCATTTCAAAGCCAAGTTGATTGGAGTCGAATATTACTTTTTATATTTTCTTTTGCATATTTTGCACAATAAGTGACTTGTTGAAATGTTAGCTACAATAATTAGTGGTCGTTGCATATGATAGCTAAGTTTATTAATGTTAACAATTATAATAAATCGATGCGGGTTGTAAGCAATTTTTTTAAACGATCTCTGATTTTTCCTCGGCTTAAGGGCTTAAAGCCTTCAAAATAATTGAGCGGCTCTTGTTTAATGTACTCCGTAACATTTTATAATGTTTTGCGACATCTTCTTTTATAAAAAGATTGTATTAAACATAATACAACATTTTTATTACATGACGCAACTTTTTTTTCTAATGCAACTTCACTAACCAATCAATTTTTCAGCAAAGGGGTCACATTAGGCTCATATATTATGTGGTAACAAGTTTGGAACTTTTGATTTCAATTTCACAACGAGTTTAACAATTAAGGCAAACGCTTGTTAAGTTTCTTTTGGTTAACTTTGTGTTAAATGATCCAAAAAACAAAAGTTAGGGGTGGCGGTTCAAGTACCACGTAATGCTCCAAGTAGACCTCAGAGTAAATTGTAGCTTTTGTCTATGCATTTTGCTAGTGTTATCAAGTCTAGACTAACCTTAATAATTACGTTTCTAACATTCCATTTTTAACAAAAACCGTCCATAACATAACTTCTGTCTATGACTTAGTTACATGCCTCACATGTAGAGGCACACCCAATAACCGGTTAAATAACCTAAATCGTAACCGACTGCTAACTAATTGAAAAATATTCGGTTAGAGTTTTTTTAACCATAGGTTTGTAACCGGTTAATCAACCGATTTTTTGAACCGGTCAGTGAGTTAACCGAAAAAATAAAATATTAGAAAAACGATTAATTAACCGAATCGGTTAAAGTAAATAACAGGTTTTCTAAACAATAGAAAATAACCGAAATTAGCCGATTTGTGCACCTCTACCCACACGCGAGGGGTATAACTGTTTTTCTCGTCATTCCTACATTTGCAAATAAAAAAAGCTTTAAAATCGATATCTTTCGACTAATGGAGTCACGAGTAGAAACTAGGTTACAGATGATTTATGTTAAAAAAATATAACATTAGACCATAAGATGTTAGGTTTAAAATCGATCTCGTTCATATAAGCCAGGTTAAGGATGATTTCTGCTAAATAAAATATCAGAGAGTTAATATGTGAAGGTTGGACTAAAGCTATTAAGAGAGTTGCAAACGAACCGACTCAACACAAATGTATCTTGTCTGTGTTCGTTTGTTAAGGAATGAACGTGTTTATGAACACTTCATGTACGCTTAACGAACAAGTTTGTCCGTGTTCATTCATCGAGGAAATTAAAGTGTTCATGAACTTATCACAAACACTTGGCAAAAGTAAACGAACACAAACACATGTTCATGAACATAATATGAACACAAAAAAACACATATTTATCTAAGAATAAAATGTGTATTTTTCACTACAAAAATTATAAAAAATTTATCAATGAATAAATATAAGTACTTATGTTCATGAATAAGCACAACTAAATCCTTAAGAGCATGTCTTAATTTTTGTGTATTTTTGTGTTAATTGTGTATATTAAAATTCAGTTTATTCAACTTGACATAGTAATTATCATATACACAATTGTGTTAATAAACTGAATTTTTGTCTTAATTTTTGTGTTAATTGTGTATATGCTCTTAATATTAAAATGTGTATTTTTCACTACAACTAAATCCTTAAAATTCTTTAAATGAATAAGCACAAATGAACATAAATGAACGAACATAAATAAATATTTTATCGAACGTTAATGAACAATGTTCGTGAATACGGTTCGTGAATACGGTTGGTAAACTGAAGTTTATATTCAACTTCATGTACGCTTATCGAACAAGTTTGTCCGTGTTAATTTTTGTGTTAATTGTGTATATTAAAATTCAGTTTATTCAACTTGACATAGTAATTATCATATACACAATTAACACAAAAATTAAGAGCATGTCAAGTTTTAATATAAACTGAAGTTTATATTATGAATAAGAGTGGTTGGTGGATGCATATAATATAGTTAGGTTCCAAATTTTTAACAACTAAATCCTTAAAATTCTTTAAATGAATAAGCACAAATGAACATAAATGAACGAACATAAATAAATATTTTATCGAACGTTAATGAACATTAGGGGAGAGCAAACCGGTATTCCCGATCATATTACCAACTACCGATACCGATCCCGACAACCGATTTTGACGGGAAATTGCAACCGATTACCGTACCTAGGTTTTCAAATCGGGATTCCCGTAATAATCGGTATTCCTAGATCGGTAATCGGTATTCTATAAACACCGAAAATTGTTAATGAAGTAGGATTTATTTGATGATTATATTATATAGTTTATGTTATCGTGAATGTTTGGAGCCTTGAAGGTAAGCGATTATAGTCACGTTAGGATTTATTATGAAAGTATGATTATGTTAATTTCATTTTTTTATGATTGAATATATTATTATATAGACCTACAATTTACCAACCGTATTCACGAACATAGAAAAAATACTTTAACATATATTGTAACTAACGAAACAAAAATGGTGAAGGGGCTCAAACGCTGAGTTACGTGTTTGAAATATCCTGTGCGGTGCGGCAGAAGTAAGTTCCGATCACCGGCGAAGATGAAGGCTATAGTGATCACAACTCCGGGAGGTCCAGAAGTGCTCAAACTGCAACAAGTAGAAGATCCAAAACTCAAAGACGATGAAGTATTAATCAAAGTCGCAGCCACTGCTCTAAACAGAGCTGATACACTTCAACGGCAAGGAAAGTACCCTCCGCCAAAGGGAGAGAGTGAGTATCCAGGTCTAGAATGTTCCGGAACCATCGAATCCGTCGGCAAAAACGTTTCCCGTTGGAAAGTTGGAGACCAGGCGAGTTACAGTTTTTATGTTCATGCTCAATCAACTACAAAATTAGCTTCGTATACTGATTTGGCATCGTTTGCAATATGAGTGTTAGGGCTTCAAGTTTGAGATTATCGTGGATTATAGTCTGTGTACATAAGATGAACACTGAACTCGCATGTGTGTGATTTGATTTGTAGATATATTGATCTTAATATTCAGAGAATTGAGTCATATTTGATTTGGAATTGATGAGTATTGTGGCTGCTTTCTATGTTAAACAAATCTGGTCAGTTTTTGTATGATTTGATTAGTGTTAGGGCTTGAATTTTTGAGATTACAGGCTTCCTTGTGTGCACATAAGATGAACACTAAATTTGCCTGTGTGTGATTTGATGTGTAGAGTTATCAGTGCTAATATTCATAGAATTCAATCAAATTTGACATGAAGTTGATGAGTACTCGACTCGACTCATGCTTTATCTGTTATACAAGTGTAATCAAATTTTGTTTGATATACAGGAAATGTTTCTGCCGATAAAATTGTATAGATGTCTTTGGTGTTCGTGTTATGAAATAATCTGCAATTTTCATATACATTTGAGTATAATTTTGAGCAGTTACATCTGATATTATGTTTCTTGTTCTTTATGTCTAATAATGTGGGAATATTGAGATGTAGGTATGTGCGCTCATAAGTGGTGGAGGATATGCTGAAAAGGTAGCTGTACCTGCCGGTCAAGTCCTTCCTATCCCGTCGGGTGTTTCTTTGAAAGATGCTGCTAGTTTCCCGGAGGTGGCATGCACCGTTTGGTCAACTGTCTTCATGACAAGCAAGTTATCTTCAGGGGAAACATTTCTGGTAAAGTGTGACTTCTCCTTTATTTCAATTTGAATTGTGGGCATCGAATCCCAAAATGGACAAAGAAAATGAGGCAATAAGCAGTGTCGCAAAAAGATTTTTTGTAATTTTCAATTTGATTATCAAGATTATGTCAAGCATACATACTATACATTCATATGCGGTCTAAGTAGAATAATCTTTCTGCCCGAAAATTATTGTGGAAGGTACTACATAGGCAGCATGAATTATTTCCAAAAAGGAGTATATTAATTTTCAGACAGTAAAAAATAAGAAAGAAATTGTTGGGATTTTCAAACTTTACTTTCAATACATGTTTACTCGGAGCTTGTAAGATTTTCAGATACATGGTGGTTCTAGTGGCATTGGTACATTTGCGATTCAAATTGCCAAATACCTTGGCATTAAAGTGTTTGTCACTGCAGGTGAACACTCCTTTTCCTATATGTGCATTGTTGATTCAGGCATTCAGTTAGCCAAGGCTGCCTACTGTCAAAAAACAATCATTTATGTGTTCTTTAATTTTTTAATTTAGGGAGCGAGGAAAAAATAAAAGCATGTAAGGAGCTTGGAGCTGATGTTGGCATCAACTACAAAACCGAAGATTTTGTTGCACGCATAAAAGAGGAAACAGGGGGGAAAGGTGATAACTACTTGCCTCAAAACTTGACTTTTCATACCAGTATACTTTGTGGTTCTTTGCAAATTACATTTTTTTTTTCATTTTTACAACAAAATTACCTAGTTTGCTATGAACAACCAACACTACACTTATTAAAAATATCAATTGCTCCTTTTACTTCCATATTGTCTGACCTTGGAAGAGCCGTACAATAGGTGTTGATGTTATACTGGATAATGTCGGTGGACCCTACTTTCAAAAAAACCTAGAGAGCTTAGGTATCGGTGGCAGGCTTTTCATCATTGGTTTCATGGGTGGAGTGAAAGGCGAAGCAAATTTATCATTGATGCTGGCAAAACGGCTCACTGTGCAAGGTATATACGCCCAAGACCCTTTGTCTATGCACTTACAATTGGCTGTTAGTTCATCAGAGGATTAAGATTTGGATATGGGTAGGAAAAAATTTCTTCCTTTTATTATTATTGAAGGTTATTTCTTGATGATTTTGGTTGATGCAGCTGCGGGTCTGAGAACCCGAAGTATAGAAAACAAAGCTGAAATAGTGAGTGATGTCGAGAAGAATGTTTGGCCCGCAATCGCACAAGGGAAAGTTAAGCCTATTATATACAAGTACTTTCCTTTATCTGAAGCAGGAGAGGCTCACAAGCTTATGGAAGCCAGTGCACATATCGGCAAAATACTCTTACTTGCATGAAGCCTCCGTTCATACTCAATGTTATAATAACGCTTTTTATTTCTTCTGTTTTATGTTGTGTACTTAAACATATAAGTAATAAGCGGTCTTGGGATACCATTCATAGCGTCGTCCCTTTACCCTCATAACAAACAAACCACTTGCATCTTAAACCATGTTTAATATCTCACGCCTGAAGAAATCGTTCCCCTGGGGCATACCATTTGTTAAACATTATGAAATATTCTTACCTATGTCCAAAACCCTTATAACAAACAAACTGCTTGCGTCTTCAACTATGTTGAACATTTTGCATTACTAATTTAGGGCATGCCATTTGTTACAACATCACAAAATCATAAATGAAGCAATGGATTAACAATCTGTTGAATACATCTTTCTCATTCCAGTCAATCTAAACAAAAAATTACTTCATCAAGAACCGCATACAGCTTCAACTGCTAAGCGTTTTGTCAAGCCAGGGCATGGGTTCCCAAACTTAGCCGTTGCAACAGGAACCGAACACTTCTTCTTCCCTATACAAGCCTGCATTGTTCATCAAACATGGCTTTATGCTCATCAAAATCAAGTTGATGTTACCAAACGATATATCCAATTAGAATAGTTATGTACTAATCTGTAGTTATCATAGTTTATGTGTGTGTAATATCTAGCTATTAACACTATATATAGAGGCCTATGTAACCCTATAATGCACATAATCATTTATGGTTTAACTTGCTATCAAAGCGAAGCGAACCAAATTCCACAAAATGACCGTCTAGATTTTTCTCTTAACGTTCCAAACTATGTGTCTTTCCCCATCGTTAGACTAGTTACGCACTTATCTGTGATTATCATAATCAAGAGGGTATCTATGTAACATCTAACCATATAAGACTTTATATATAGAAGCCTATGTAACCTGATACATTAACTGATTTACAGTTTAACTTAGCCGAATGAGAGGTTAGTAACAAAGATGCAGCAACAGAAAGCAAAATGTACCTGTTGGACTATAGACAACACATCTGTATGGCAACTTCCTTGAGTAAAAGTGCCACAATCTCCTTTGGGATTCCCGAAACTAGCAAAACGAATGGATGTAATTTTCCAGCCTTGGTCACAAGTCAATCGAACTTCAGGGGTTTGAGAAGTGGATTCAGAGTTAGTTTTCCAAAGGTCAACAGGAATGGAATCATCCTCTGAGACATGCCCACACACCTCCTGCCCAGTCCATGTATGCACGGAAATTTTTGACGGGTCACCACCAAGCTCTTCATGGAGAACAAGCAAGTTCTCACCAGCATGCACCCAGGTTCGTGGTACATGATATCTGGATATATACGTTACTCATAGTTTTTGTGATAAGTTTTAAATTCAATGATTGAGTATGCTACTTACAATACTTGAGCAGGTTGGTCACACTTCTTCTGACATTTTTGTGCATCATAGGCTCCTCGATAATCACAATGATCAGTGCACCC
Organism: Tagetes erecta; assembly: GCA_030867185.1. NCBI lineage: Eukaryota > Viridiplantae > Streptophyta > Magnoliopsida > Asterales > Asteraceae > Tagetes > Tagetes erecta. The sequence continues at coordinate 7,421,328 of CM061494.1, read as the reverse complement.
TGTCGATGGTGAAAGGTAAGTAGACCAGTATCGTCCGATACTTTGACCATTGACCCAAGCTTGACCTTTCCCCATACCAGCAAGGTTCAATGATAGAGGACCTTTCCCTTCAGGGGCAATGAATGTGGACTGAGAACAGGAAACAGAAATTAGAGTGTTGATCACACACGCCAAATGAAAAACAAGCATCTTAACGGTTTCAAAAACGTATTACATACTTTATACCAAATCAGACTCTGGTTAATAGGCAAGCGATCACCCTGGGTCCACAGTGAGCTATTAGCAAGATTGGTTTTGTCAAGTCCAAGGCTTTCACCTTCGGTTCCCACCTGAATGAAAATTAATGTCGAGTATAAAGTTTGATACTGGAGATAATATCAGGTGAAGACTAGTAACAAATGTTAACTATGAACCTGGTAGGTCCACTCGTTCGAGGAATAGTCCTTTTTGGCGTTCTTAAGGTCAGCAAGGATGACTGAATATAGGCCTGCCCCCATGACATCAAACCATGGACCGTAGTTCTGTCGGTACAAAATATAAAAAAGATAAGACTACCAAACAACATTGCCTTTTGATCTATACTATTAATCTATAATCATCTAGACGAATAACAAGTTTACAGGGTTGTAAGTAAGTTGCAAACGTGTGGGTGGGTTGACCTTATAAAAATAGTTTTTGATGTTTTTGTTCAAATTTTAAATGGGCTGATGGGTCAACAGGTTAAACAAGTCAACCTAAACACGACCCGTTGAATTTGGCAGGTTAAGCAAGTCAACCTGAACACCACCTGTTTACTAAGCGGGTTAGAAGTGATAACCCAAAACCTTATTATTTTCATGTCGGTTTAGTGAAATCTCTAAAATAAGATATGAGTTATAAAGCTAGATGAATCATGAATCAACTCGCTCATTGCTTATACCGACTAACATTTATATGTTTAGTGAAGTTACTCTTTTCTTGATATTTGAAGTCTAAAGCCTATGTAGATATGGGCAAGCAACTAGAAAAGAAGAATGAGACAGTCACCTGTACACCAATTAACATACTAACTATATCCAGCGTGTTGTTTCCTTGTTCGAGACTAATCTTTTCACTTATGTTGAAGCTTGCATCATCATGATAACCATATCCAAATGCTACAATTGACCAAATAAAAGAAAACAATGCATACCATGTGAGTAGTTAATTTGAGTTCAAATATGCATAAGAAATACAGTAATTACCCTATAATAATACTACCTAAAACTTTTTTGTTCAAGAAAACCAGAGCCGCATGTCCCAAACTCTGAATGAGCAAAAATGCATCTTTCTTTTCATCTGCTTCTATGCTGCAGAAGTGACGACATAGTAGTGTATAAGTAGTCACATTACACTTGTATGATTACAAGTGGCAAACATGAATTGTTTCTAAATAAATGGGTTGATTCAGGTAACTTTTGTTTGCTAAACAGGCCGATTTGGGTCACTCAAATTATACAATGGGACAAAAATGAACCACCTGTGTCTACAGCCACTACGGCACTACCTGCCGGTCTCCGCCAACACAACCACCATCCCCCACCATTGCCATGGTGCACCACCACCTCTGCCCGTGGTCACCAATCGACACTAGCCGCCATAAAAAAACAGATATAGCAGGTGGAATCATTTTAATACTTATTTTCTAGAACAGCTCGTTTCAACCGAGCCATTTTGGTCAGACTGTTTCGCCAGGCACACGTATGATAATTCTTTGATCATTGATTGCATAAATCTTAAGATCAACTACAAATTACCTTGTACTGTACCATAGAAAATCGCTTGTATCTTTTGTTGTATTTATCTGCTCTAGCAGACTAGTCGTCGTGAATGAATCATTACTCCAAACGCCCACTTTTTCCAAATACCAACTCCAAGGTGAAGTTGACAGTGATAATTCACTCACACCAACACCAGGAGCAAATGTTGCATCACCAATACTTTTCTGGGAAACAACCTTATTCATGCTCAAAATAAAAAGCAGATATAAATACATCAGATTTTATGCAATCAAATGAACAAAGAAACATCAACATGGACAATATAAGCTTACCTTTGCTGTGTTGAAAATAACATTCTTACAATCTGGCAGGATGCTCACGGACCATGCGGGAAGAAAATAAGATTTTCCATTAAATGTTACATTTGCATCTACACTGCTACCATAATTCGCAAGAAAAGCTGCACAATCATTGGCTGTTTTATAGTACACATCTGCCTGGTGAGTAAATGGATTTGTGTCAGTGAGCATATACACAATGCTGTTTAAAAACCAATCTAAATATTTAATATTATTTAGCTTTTTACTACATTTCAATAAAAAAAATTATATAAAACTGGGTTGCATACAAAATACAATTCTTTTTGATCTTGTAACATCCAAAAAAGACTTTATGTTGGATGCAACTGAGTTTTTAATAAAACTTATATCAAGATGCAGTTAGGCGCTGTTAATAAAAAAGATGTAGTCAGGCTTTAGCATACCTCTAAGTTTACACCAAGAGATTGATGAACATAATCTCCATTCACCAAATACTCCTCACATTGTTTTATTGCCATGTGTAGATCCCGTAAGTGACCCCATTTCGGCTGCCGTATGAATCCTGCAAAAGTTATCCTCATTAATCTGTTGATAACTCAATACAACCAGTAGTAGCTATATGAAAATCAGAAAATTACCATATTCATTTATTGGAGCATCATAATCATAGCTTGTAGCAACCAAAGGGCCTCCAGCTGTTCGCCCGAAATTTGTTCCACCAAAATACTGCAGGGGTTTTTGAAGTACACGCATATGTTAACTAATAACCGTTGAATTGAAGTAAAAAAAATCTCTTGAATGTACCATATAGTAGTTGTGAAAAGTGCCTCCTTTCTCAAAAAACCGTGCAACAGCAAAAGCCAGGTCTTCAACGGGTCGGTAAGGAACAGGATAACCAAATGAAAGAAACCTGAAAAGTCAAGGAGAAATAGGATATCGTTTGTGTATATGCTTTTATGGAGAGTAGCGGGCCGAAGCAAAAGGTTAACCATACCATCCAGTGTAGTCCTCTGTCCATATCTTCGGTTTTGAAGGAGAGTTTGGGGTGAAAGTATCACAATAGAACCCATTACATGTGTTTATCTGCATTATGGTATGCCATCATCCAAGAAACTAATATATGCTTACTAAATGGTGATTAGAACTATTCAGAGGTGTAAACAAGCCAAGCTCTCGGTTCAGCTTGTTTGCACCACCTGAATATAATTCTCAATGAAACATATATCTATAATATATAAGTTGTGAGATTATTTAACTTACGATTGGATCAGGTGCATCACTCTGTGCACACATCACCCAAGGAACAGATGTGTTAAGATTTAAAGCAGTTTCTGCAGCCCATTTTACATATAGCTCTCCACCAACTCCATACGCCCACTCCACATTTCCATATTCATTCTCGACCTTTTTTACAAAACAAGCCAAACCACAATCGGTATAGACCCAGAAGCACACGAGAGATATAACTTCAAAAGTGTTCATCTAAAACCAATGAGCACAGTGTAGAAAAGAATCACCTGAGCCAAAATAATTGGGCCTCCTTGTGAAGCAAAAAGGTTCTCATCTTTCATTAAATTTACTATCTTAGCAAGAAATAGTTCCATTTCCGCCTGCACCATAATTTAATGTTAACATCTGCAAGTTTATGCAATAATTACTGATTATTATAAGCCTGGCATAACAGGCGGCTCAGTTAACGGGTCGAAATGGGCTGAGGTCAAACTGGTTCAGGTCAAACTAGTTCCAATCAAAATGACCTTAGGTTCATTAAAGAAAGAAGCTATATGCAGTTTTATGGCAGCAAGTGGTGATAGTGGAGGCATTGGAGGTGGATCTTCCCAATCATAAGTGATGTGATAGTGCCATAAGTATTAAAAAACGATCGAAACAGAACTTAACATTCTTTGTGTTTACGGAGTACCTGAAAAGGGCCATTTGTGGTCCGGAACTGAATTCCTGGGATGAAGTGTAACCAAAGAGGGAATCCTCTGCTCAACAAAACACAGAAATGAAAGAAAAATGAAAGATAAATTTCACATTCAGCAAAAATGTAAAAAGCAGACCTTTAAGATTTGATAAAAGCTTATGAGCTAAAGAGTACTTTAAAACTAGAGATTTTTACAAGAAATAACCAACCCATAGTTCCATTCGGCACATGCATATGGACCAATGCGAAGATGAACAAACAAGCCAGCATCCTGAACCGTCTTCACAAACCTAACCAAGTCAAACCGCCCTTCAAAGTAGTACTGTCACATAAAAAAAAGTAAGCGATGGTCATGAACAATCCATTTCCATAAACTCTATAAAATATAAACAGATTTACATTCAAAACTATACCTGTCCTTTCACAGGCTCATGATAATTCCAGAAAACATAAGTCTCGATTACGTCCAATCCTCCTTCCTTTGCTTTCTCAATGATATCCGGCCACATCTACAATTCAAACATAGATAAACCACAAGGTAACTGTACATTCATTGTGTATAATAAGGTTACCATTAGTCCATTACACAGGTCCACACCGGGTCTCATATAAAGTTTGATATTACACTCGGTTAAAAAAACATGAAAAAAGAAAAAAAATGAACTCACTTCAGGAGTGGCTCTAGGATAATGAACAGAGCCAGACTGTAAAATTCTCCTTCTTCCATCTATAACCAAAGCTTTACTGTCATAAGTTACAGTCACACTATCACAAAACCAAGCTCCATAAAGCACAATTATAAACAAAAACAACTCTAAAATCCCATTTCCACCCATGAACTCAGTTCAAAATTCAAAAAATGCAAAAAGCTAACAAACATATATAAAACAATTGGACGATTGGTTTGATGTGATTGGTTTGTAACATTAATTTGTCAAGATATATGGAATTGAATTGAAGCATATTGAAAGATAATAAGACAGAAAGTAGAATGGGTTTTGTATTGCACCTTTTTAGATTAATTGAAACGATGATCACTAAATATGATTCGTATCGATCATTATTGTAAGATTGTTATTTGCTAAGGTTTAATATGTACGACACTGTTGTGTGTATGCTTTTTGTTGCTTTCCCGCCATTCTTTAGTATTTGTCGTTGTTTGCTTTGTGTTTGAGGTGCGTTTTATGGAATTGGTTTTCGGGTTATTCTTATTTAAATTGGGTTGCTTTTACGGCGGACTTATGAAATTTAAGGAATTGAGTTCGAAAATTCACTTATCGGTTTTCTAAAAAAGTTAACAAGTCATCGTCATATTAATCAAACAAATTTACGGTAAGGTAACAGATAAAAAGGTAACAAACTGTGTCACAACCCGCTTTTGAATAGCAAAACAAGCCTACTAAAAACAAAATCGTGAGCTTTAGCGGTTGAAATATTGTTATGAATTACATGTTGAACCCTGTTCACAAAATTTACGGTCTCTGGAGCTAGAAACCTAAAAGTATCAAAGGTCAATGGGATAAAAACATTTTGATTCTCTAGGCAAGTTTTCTTGTATTTGACCACCTTGCTTGATTCAGCCTTCAACACAAATATTTCCAACAAGTCTAAAAAAACCCAGAATTTTATGGCTTTTGAAAATAGTTTATCAGTTGTTCACTCATTTCTTGTTAATTGTTTGTATCTTATGGCTTCGCGTTTAGCTATGGAGACGTCTTTCAGCATAAAACAACTCCATTTGGTTTTCTAATTTCCCATCATCAATTCGTTTTTGTGACGGTAACGTAAGATGTTGCATTGATACTTGATAGCAAACACAAACGTGATGTTTTCCGAGCAGCAAAATTTTTTTTAAAAAAAAGTCCACATTTTTTCAGCAAATAACATGTATTACAAAACACTCAATCCCACTTAAACATCAAAAAGTTCAACTCAAAACAACAAAATTATTGTATGCAGGCAATTACAACATTACAATTTGCCATTGATGTGCAAACCACTTCATCATTTTGTTCATTTCCAATTTTCATGTTCCATCAACCATCTATAATTTCACAAAATTTACCATCTAACACTTATTTAATTGGTTGCTAACCTAACTTGAAGATACGAAGGTGAGTATAGTTGATCATCATCACCCAAATAGAAGCTCCATTTCCATATTTCACCACCTTTGCTTCCATCTTAAACTCACAACACACGCATACAAATTGCAATTTTGGCCTCAACGCCCCCCCTATACCAAATCAGTGTCTTTTGGTCATACTCTCTGGTTCACAAACATAATCATACATACATATCATCTTTGACCTTTTATGAACTTTATCTGATTAATTAATCCGGGTTGAACCACCAAAGTATTTCAATCTAAAAGTGCCACAACTCTCGTATTATCCAAGCGTTTGATTACGAATCCCCTACAATGGTGTCACCACATTCCCAAAATATATATATATATATATATATATATATATGTTTAACATGCCTGGCAAATATTGTAAAAAAACTTGGATATTTCATTGGAATAACAAAACAAAATAACGAAAATGTGATGCTCGAATTGAAAACTATAATCAACTTGTAAATATCCCACTTTCTTTACATCGACATCTAAAAGATAAGCAAAATTATACATATCATATATAGAAGATGATATATAGCTTAACTAACCTTGATGTAGTTTAGATCCTTCATAAGAAAACAACTTCACTGCATTTCTGTAGCTTAAATCAGCAACTTCTTCTTTAGACAGATCAAGCAAAGATGCAACATATGAAAGCACAAAGCGGATATTGGCTGGATGATTAAGCATCTCTTTCGAGTCCCCATTATTTTCATCTTCTTCCACCAAAAACACAGATTCTGAACTCTTCGGTTTTGGCATTGCATCAGGTGCATCCGTCTCCAGTAAAATTCTATCACGAGGTACTACCTTCAGCATCTTCTTCGCCTTGGTTTCTTTCATTGCCATAAGAAACCCCGAGAAAGAAAAATAAGCCCCGAGTTTAGCGAATTCAGGAACCATCTCTGCAGACCCTAAATAAGAGTGCAAGATTACACCTTCAGGAAATGGCCCAACAGATTTCATTATATCAAGACAATCACCAAAAGCGCGCACACAATGCACAGAAGCCGGTCTCTTTAAATCTTTAGCAAGTTGAAGCTGCAGGCGGAAAGTTTCAACCTGATCTGTGAAATCAATCGTCTTTCCATGTGATCCTTTATCTAAACCAATCTCGCCTACTGCAGCTGAAGGGTTTGCATCAAAGAATTGCCTTAAAGAATTCAGCCAATTGGGGGTTCGGTCCATGATGAACCATGGGTGAAGCCCGAATGATGGAATGATACACGGATAGTTGTCACTCATCTCCTTCACCAAGTGCCAATCTTTCTCACATACCCCATTGACCGCAAAATGATGCACGCCATTCTCTAGAGCTATCTTGATGAGCTTCGGAGCTTTGTTAAAGATTCTCGGGTCTTGTAGGTGGCAATGTGCATCAAAGAGTTTGATCATGGTTCTAATAGATACCCTGCTACAATTTCTTCGTAAAACAAACAAACTTACCTAGTAAAATCCCACCCATGAACTATTGTTAGGGTCCAGTGAGGGTGAGAAAAGGGCGGACCTTACGTCTATCAAAGGAAGACACGAAAGCTAACTTTTTAGGAAATAAAAATATGAAATTTGTAGGTAAACGGGCAACAACCTTTTTTTTTTAAGTGAAATGAAACAGTAGAAAGTTATAATATAATCGTGTTTCTCCCTTTCTCAATCCCAGTTTTTTTCCCTAATTGAAAAACAAAACTGATGAATTAAGGTTTTGAATCGAAACTGAAGCAAGTTAGGCCTGAACTAAACATCAAATCAATACAGAAGTGTCTACTGTTCGATTACGATAACGTAACATTCACCAATTTTGAGGTGTTTTTTTTTCGGCAAATTATGTTTCAATCAGACCGCAATGGAACACATAATCATGTATTATCGAAGAAGAAAATGAGTCTAACATAGATCAATGTGGAAATTTGACAAAGACAGACAATTAGGTGAGCGTATTTTTACCTGTATAGATTGGACCTATCCACTGGTTCAAATAATAGGAAGAAGATGAACTGCTTAAAGACACGTATGGTCGTATAGAAAAGAACCGTATGAAAGTGAAAGTACAAATCCCAAGGCATAAGATACAACAAGTAATTTGCATCAATAAAACAATCTCTTGTGATTTGTGAACTTGAAAACACAAGATCGAAACACATGACAACCGTCACAACCAAAGCAACACGCGTAATAACATTTTTAAAAATGGCGACGCATAGTTAATACACTTTTAACCTAGGGGCAATTTCATATATACCCCTACAAAGTTGCATAATATCATATTTACCATTTGCATGCTTAAAAAGTGTTGTACATTATGCATTAAAAACTTGTACTAAGGGTAAATATGATATTATGCAACTTTGTAGGGGTATATATGAAATTAAACCTAACCTAACTTGTTGCAGAAGCTTTAACTCAACTTGTAGTTATTGCAATTTAAAAAAACTTATTTTAAACTTTAATTGAAGACTCCAAACTACACGAGTTTAATCATAATTTGAGTGAACCACGAGGACGAAGTTGTAAACATATATGTCATGAGTAAAGTGCAGTTTTGCTCTTCGGTTTTGTTAGTGTTAACAGGTTCAGTCCAACTTTAACACATTACGTTCGTAACACTTTATTTTTTTTTAACATAAATCGTCACTAACCTAACTTCCATACATGATTCCGTTAGATGAATGAGATTGATTTTAGAGCTTTTTTAGTTTTTTGTATTAACAGATGGCGAGAACGACTAGAAAAGACAATTATACCCCTCTCATGTTAGCACGTGAGAGAAACTAACGAAATCATAAGCAAAAGTTAAAATATGAAATCTTGAGGATGTAAAGTGTTAAAATATAAGGTAAACTTGTTAAAACTAATAAAATTAAGAGACGAAAAGTGTAATGTAATGTATTTGTAAATAGGAAGAGAGGCCTGCATATGTACGCAAGCCCAAAAGGCTCCAAACAGAAAAAAAGAATCTTTCTTTCTTTCGTTCGTTCGTTCTTTATATTCATAACAAAGTCAAAATCCAATCAAACAGAACAACTCTAAAACCTTCATCTTCATAAACGAAACATACAAGTTTTCATATTCATATTCATATTTACACAAATCCTTCAACATGAATGACAAAGCGCGTGTTAGCAAAGTCCTCGATGAAAAACACAGAAAGGTTTGCTTTCGTTTCCTTCTTATTCTAATAAAATCTCACTCATCAGTTACGATTGCTCTTGTGTCAGTTTATATGATTTGATTATGTTTCGATTCATAGTTATTATCTGATGCTTTGAAATCATCAATTAGGTTTGTGAGATTATAATTTCTATGGTTTTTATTGTGCCAAATGATTCATAAGGCTACGTTTGATTTAAGAGATTATGTATGATTTGATGCTTTATAATCTGCTTTCAGCTTTGTTTTTCACAAATATGCAGTTTTAAACATGACCTAAATAGCAAATCCTTAAGAAACTTTAACTTTGACTGATCAAACATCATATAAACAGTTAAACACACCTGGATTATAAAGAGACGTGACATGTCATAGTTTTAAATTTTTTTCTAGGTCATTTGTTGTCCATTAAGTTCTCTTCTCATGTAGTCATTTAAAGTTGTTTTGAAAGGTCGAAAGGGCAAAAACATGCATTTCTTATTATTACAACTTTTGTGCATGATGTTCAAGTTTTGAAGCATGTTTGATAGAAATTATTATTTGATAAGTTATCAAAGCAAAACAGTGAGTTTCTTCTAATGGAAGTACAACCAGTCATGCAGGGTGTACAAGTCTTTAAGGCATAAAAGAGTGGTGTCCAGCTTTAAATAATTGTAATGTTAACTTGGTGGTTGAAAATTTAGAGAATAATAATATGAGCGGTTGGCCAAATTTGTTTATCATTTATCAACATAGTCAAAAGTTTTATTTTTGTTTAAAGTACAACAACCAATGCATGCTGTACAAGCTGTAAAGTACAACCACTACTTTTGTTTATTATTTATTACTTTCTTATTCTTTTAATTATATTTATTATAACTAATATTTGCAGAATTTTAGTTTTATTTATAACACATATATGTATTCTAGTTGTGTATATTGTAGTTATATATATAAATTTTTTATTGTATTAAATAATTATATGCACATTACACTCGTTTAGTCTAAAGAATGTGATCAAGCTAATCTTAGGCTTTAACGATTTCGGCTCGTTTCGAGCTTTTACAAAACCAATCTTGAGCAGTTCACAAATGGTTCGGCTCGATGGCGCTACTATTTTCTAAAATTTGAATAGCTAGGCAAAACCCTTTAAGAATTATCTGTCAAATTTCATTTATTTTTTTGCATACCAGCAATGTTATGATATTCACATAAGGTGTTTTATAATGTTGTGGTACATTAAATAAATGGAGATATTATAAATCAAATCAAACTATTGTAATACCTTTTTTTGTGTTTGTATTCACTTCTATGAGTTTAACTTAGCTGTCAAAGAATGTTTTCATAGATGTCAAGATGATACATTGGATCCTGGGCCCACTTTTATGAGTTGTAATTCTTATAAGACATATCATAACATACTTTTTAATGGTATAGTTTTAAGGAAAATCAACATTTTCAGTTGTTTGACAGTTGAAACTGGCTGTTTCTGCCTCAAATTGTTGCCCTTTAGTGCCATGAAATTCCAACAAAATCTCATTTAAAAAAAGATTGCAACTTTTGAGGGCGTTTGATACAATAAAGACCTGCCAGAACCATATAAACACAAGTACCGACTACTTTAATAATGATATATAACCGCCTCTCTTTCTGTCTCTTACTGTGATTTAAAACAATGCGTAGAAGTATCTATGTGCCCATAGTTATAAGTTATAACCATTTCCAACTTAAAGCTGGGGGCTAGTTGGCACTATAATGGGCATGCCCATAGTTATAGCTACCATTTAAACAATGGCAATATCTGACTGACCCGTGTTGCAGATACTCGAGGGATTACTTAAATTACCAGAGAATCGGGAATGTGCTGACTGCAAAAGCAAGTAAGTGGAATGGCATTTTAGCACATTAAAAGAGTATAGTTGAGGGATATCATCAAGAAATTTGTTAAAATGTGTAACTTATTCAAATATGTTTTTCTATAATTTCAGGGGTCCAAGATGGGCTAGTGTGAATCTTGGGATTTTTATATGTATGCATTGTTCTGGTGTTCATAGAAGTCTTGGAGTACACATATCAAAGGTTACGATCCATTACCAAGAACTTATGACTGTAACATCTTTGAGTCTTTGTTGATTTTGTTTTTATGTTTATTTAGGTGAGATCTGCTACGCTCGATACATGGCTACCGGATCAGATTGCATGTATGCAAGGTGAGTTGTTAGATTTTGTGCATCTAGCATTCTTGAAACCATTCATCCTTACTAAGTACAATTTTGAACTATTAATCATTTTATCTAGCTTTATCATTCAAAACTGTATTTCAATAGTCTTGTATAAAGATAAGAATATACGAGGAACGGTCAATGTTTGTTTTTAGTATTTTTGGTAGCCATGAGAACCTGTTAGAGAAAACTCATAGACTCACCAATACCATGCTAACCAATGGGACCAGGTAAGCATAGCTTACGCTAGATTTGAATCCAAGGCGCTTATCACTGCATCATCTTTGAAGGTTCCTATGTTGTTTAGTGTTAAGACTATAATTTTGAGTTGTTGGACCAGGGTTTTGTTTCAATTCTCCTAGTAATTTTTTTTAAAGTTTAAGAAGAAAAAAATAGAATGAAGAATGAAGTTATATCTTGTTAACAAATGATTTGTGCTTATTGCAGCCATGGGTAATAATAAATCGAATCAATATTGGGAAGCTTTGTTGCCTCCAAAATATGATAGAGTTGGGATTGAAAATTTCATTCGAGCAAAGTATGTTTCTCTTTCAGACTTTAGTTTCTTTTAGGGGTTTTCATGGCCTGGTTTAGTATGACTTGACAAAAATTCTAGACCAAACTACTAATCACACTTTCAGGAAACAGTAAATCCAACAAGGCGGGTTGACGGTGTGATTTTGGCTGTTTGTACCGATTATTTTACTTCTATTGAAAATAGTTCGTTTGTATTAAAAATTTTAAAATGAAGATAGTTGATGAACATAACATATATACATCAATGCATATTTTAAAAAATTAGAAAATAAATAGATATAAAAGGTTAAACGACCAGTTTGGTAGACACGTTAGGTTTCAAGTTTCAAGCCATTGGCCGAGCTGTTAAACCGTCAACCTGAACATAATTGCATATATCGGCCAAAGCAGTCCACTTGCTTTGATTTGGGCAGTTTACTTGGTTTTCCAGGTTTATGAACTAGCGTAGTTTCGTTTAGCATTTCACAAATATGGTGTTAGTTTGTAAAAGTAAAAAGCACAAAGAAACCAACTTTGATGTTTACTATATGATTCTCTCTTTTTTCACATGCTATTCATGCACCAAGTAAATATGCAAAAGAATTTGATCAGGTATGTGGAAAAACGATGGGTATCTCGAGAGCGAAAAGTTGAACCTCTGTCAAGTGTAACACGAGAACAGCATGTCCCCGTTTATAAGCCGGGGCCTACAGTCAGTACCTCAACTAGGGTCATTGTTCATTTGCCCGAGCGGAAACAAAGCCCTCAGCCTAATAATTTGAACAAAATCACGCCTTCTCTTCCTCCTCGTGTTCCTGAGCACCAGGTATTCATGTTGTCACTTAGTTTATTTTAAAAGATTTTAGTAACATCAGTTAACACATTATGTGTGTAGGTCGTTGTACAGCCAAAAGGCCCAAAACAAATCGAACCTGAATTAAAAACAACAGAACCTAAAGTTGTTGAGGTTGTATCAGATCGGAAGGTTCAAGACTATCACGCCACTGATTTGTTTGATCTCCCACAAGCAAGAAACCAAAGTAAGATCCTTTTGTTGTTTTTAGGCTGTACCATGTGTATCATCTGTACTCTTTTGTTATAACAAGCTCACATGACCACAATACCCCGCTTCCAATGGTTAAAAGCAGAAACTAGAGAAATCTGGATTCGGATCTAAAACCTCTACCAGAGAGAATCAGACACTTACCACCTCTTTTGAAACTTTTTATATGTATTTATGATTTAAAAATTCATTTGATCTTAACATTTGCAGCATCTGGTCCAGCGGCAGAAGACAAAAATTTAAGTAACAAAGTACAAAAAAAATCAGAATTTGAAGATCTTTTTGATGGGTTAGATTGGGTCACCCCATCTCTCACCCAAGAACTATGTAAACAAGACATCGTGAATCTTTCCGAGAAGGTATGCACACTAACAAAAGTATATTCTGATCTACCTAATGGCAGCATTTTAATATGTTTAGTGAACTTTTGAACAGCCAATCACTCTGCCACCGTCTTCCGTACAGCGACAGCTAGTAGTTCATACTCCTCAACAATCAAAGCTCCCGAGTAATCATCAGCAACTAGTAGTTCATACTCCTCAACAATCTAAGCTCCCAAGTAATCATCAACAACCAGTAGTTCATACTCCTCAACAATCAAAGCTCCCAATTAATCATCAACAACCAGTAGCTCATACTCCTCAACAATCTAAGCTCCCAATTAATCATCAACAACCAGTAGCTCATACTCCTCAACAATCTAAGCTCCCAAGTAATCATCAAAATCACGTGAATGGGTTCGGGGCCTACCGGCCTATTGAGAATCGTGGGGTTTACACACCATCCAGGTAACTTTAATCTGCATTATGTGTTGTAGTACATTGTGATTCAGACCTCTACTTTCAACTAGGAGTGTTCATAATCGACCAAACCATCCAAACTGTATGATGCTGGATGGTTCAACCGGTTTAAGATTGATGCAGCTTAGTTCAGGTTGATGGATTTGGAACAGCTATTTAGCCTTTTTAACCTTTTTTTGGAATATGTAGTCATGTATAAGTATTATATTCATGAACCATCTTTTACCCCTTAAATTTTTTTAAAACAAAGTAACGATTTGAATAATAATGGGTTGAAGTAACTGAATCATCAATCTGCTAAAACTGGTACCCGCCAGTTTGGGTTTGGTGTTTTTTTTTCAAAACCTTAGTTAGCAGTTCAGTGACCTGATTTTTCAGCCAAGGACTTTTGTGTGATGTACAACAATCTGGTGGTGTTTCTTGTTTTGCAGTATGTATGGTGCAAGTAAAGTTGCCCCAAGCATGAAACCTATAGGAGCAAATAGACCATCCAAGGGACCGTTAAGCTTACCGACTCAGTTAGGAGGCGAATATGACTTCTCATCGTTGACGCAAGGGATGTTTACCAAGCGGTAAATCACGACGTGGAGTCTATAATCATTTAGAAGTAGCAATTTATAGAAAATTCAATTAATTTCTTTGGAGTTTTATATTTGAGTCTGTTAAAGTTTCTTTTTGTTTTCATTTAAATTTGTAATTTCTTTGTGTTTCTAATAGCGAGAAAAGAAAAGAAAATACTAAATTTCATCAAAGTATCAAACCAAGGGACAAGAACATATAAACTAATTCACTCTACTCTTTCTTGTACCTCGTTGCACTAGTAAAATTGTGTCTTGCTTCATTTACTTTTTGCCTTTTTAGGTTCTACAGTAACTAAGAACTGTGCTGTGCTGCAGAGATTCGTGTAGTGTTGTTTGTGAAGTATTAACGTCATTTTGAACCTCAACATATTTAACTGCATGCTATGAAGTATTAGTCATGAAAATCACAGATTTTGTCCCTTGTGTGTATAACAAATTCATGTTTCATTCTTAAACAGTAATAATTACAAAAATCATCCAGTATTTGAAAAGTTCTAACACGTTATGTCCTTTTCAGTAACTGATGTATGCCAAAACATAACATACTAGAGTTGAGACTGTAAAGAAAAAACCTGATTGCAACCAACCTAACTAAACATGGTTAAAAACAAGAAAGATGGCGAAAACTAGTGGTTCTTCAATACTTTACAAGTGAATTACAGTGGGATTGTGGTTCTTTATTCAGTTCACATGAATGAGAATAAACAGAGATACCCGTAAAATGATGAGAAACGGGCATAACAAATGGGAATCTTTTGTTTTCTTTTTCGCTCATTGAATATTGAGTCATCTCGTGTTGTATGTTACAGTGAACTAAGAGAAACAAAAATATGTCATGAATTAACTGTGGATTTGGATGCAATGATATGTAGTATCTCTTGGTGTAAGTTGTTGTTTGATACAAGAATGCCACCCGGAGGGAATAATGCCTTGCGCTCAGCTTCATCCGCAGCAAGATCAAGTTGATCTCCATTCCAGTCAGTAACCTGTCACATGTTCACATATACAAATGCGCGTCCAGTACAGAACCAATCTTATGTAGAGAAGTATAAGATAAACACCGTATAGAAAGAGGTTAAATTACCTTTCCTCCTGCTTCCTCAACACATATGACTCCAACAGCATGATCCCATACCTAATTTCGAATATCAAAAACCCAATTTTACATGAGCGCTGAATACAGAATCGGTAAAAAAACCTTCCATTTTATGGAGATTGAATGCATTATAAACTCACCTTGATCACTCTATCAGCCCTTGCACGTTGAATGAAGACAGAGGCCCTCCCTGAAGCCACCATCAGATACTTGCATAAACTAAATTCAAAATAGTAATCGTACAGCATTAATAAAGCAAATCTTCAGAAACAAGTAACCGTAACAGAAGTTTTAAAAGAAGAAAGAAAAACCTTCCACAACAAGTAGGCAAAAGAAGAACTTCCTCATCCCCCACATTATCCTTGTTGGTTGTTGAACCAAAGGAAGATGACAATGGCAATGACTCCCATGTTTGGCTCTCTGAAATGCAATACCGTCCTTTACGAACCGCAGTAGAGCCATCAACTAAGCATCTGTACCAATTAACAGCTGTGTTGTGTACATCAGGCAGTCCCTTGGCCCATGTTCCACAGCCAGCATGTGCAACCATTATGATTCCCGACTCTTTTTCATACTCCTGGGCCTTAGAAGCGGATTTATCTCCCCGCCAGTTGGGGCATCCCATTACTCCTAACACAATCTTCCCTTCTACCACAAGAGCCAAACCTACCTTAAATGTTGGCAGCATGCAGGGAATTGAAACATAAATACAGAAAGGTGGAAAACAATGAAATTCATAAACTTGAATTTCAAAGTTAACAGCTAAACTGACTGTAAACTCAACGTCATTCAAACTATTATGCCTCTGGTAATGATGTCATGAATTATGGTCTGCAGGTCCTTGAAAATTATTTTACCATTGAATAAAGAAAATAAAGGTGTAGTCAAACATGAAACAAACAGAATGCTCAAAATCTACGTGCAACAATCTACAGTTGGTTATAAACTTACAATCAATAGGATCCAAAACTTACCACGTATAAGGCCTCACTACCCTTGACAAATCCTCGTGTGCCATCAATAGGATCCAAAACCTGCAAAAGAATTACAAAAGGTGTTAAGTGTTAATGGAAATAGATGCTGGTCACAGAAAGCATAAACATACCCAATATGTGGCTGGTTTTGGTCCAAATTCTCCTCTTCTGTCAATAGCTTCAACTACATCAGCTTGTGTTAGTGCATTATCTTGGGAACTTGATTTATCGGTAACCACATTTACAACAGAGTCTACAAGATTATTTGACTGTAAGAATGCTGAATCCTCCTCGGCCACCAATGGAATGGAAGGAAATAACTTCCCTAGCTCTGCCATGATTATGGTGTAAGATACACACTGAACAAACACACTTGTATGAAAATTAAGCTATATGGTGACAAGCAGGCTTAACAAAATCAAGCTATCATAGTTATTGCAGAACCATATTTGTCAAAGGCATAGTTAAGGCGCAAATGGTGCATCCACAATATCAGAAGTGCTATAATGAGAAGGAACCAGATGCATATATATACCTAGGCTAATTAGAGCTTGAACTCCAAAATCTGCAATTGTGACTGGCGTCTGGTCGTTTTTTTCAAGAATGCTTCCATCACTCGTGAACAAAGATCGCTTCACCTGAATCATAAAAAGTAGCACTAGATTCTAAAATTACACAATCAAGAGGACCTCATGATCATATCAAACAATTCCATTGAAAACACAAGAGTATTAGAATTCTAAAACATCCTAACATATGAAGTGTACATGACACGAAAATACTAGATTTTGAAATGTCAAATCTAACCACCATTAAATAAACATGTAGCATGTGTTTAGGTTGAACTGTTTAACCTGTTTAAATAAACAAGTCGACCTAATCATTTAGTATATGACTTAAATTCAGAAAAAAATATATATATTCTAACTAAAATTAAATTCTACATTTAACCTAAACATCATACTTTTTGGCATAATATTATAATAATAATAAGCATAAATTCAAACAGTTTGTTCATAAGTCAAGAGCAAAATTATACAAGTTTATTCCACCACAGTTGATATGAAATGTATAAATGATGATGAACTTACATCAACACAAAGACGACAAGCTCGGTGAACGGCATCGACGGCAGCTCGCAGCTCGTTGTTATACTTGGCATGTTGTGCCGGAGATGGAATGCTTGATCTGTACAAAGCAAAGTTAGTCAAAATCCAATCCAGTCCTTGTTTCATTTTGGGGAAATAAGTGTAGGATACCTGACGATGAAGCGCCGGCGAGAAAATGACGATGGAGATGATAATAGAGTGAAACGACGGTGGTGGTGAGGTTGTAGCAATTTGGTTGTAGGGTTTGCGTATTGACACAGATCCATGGTAGTTGATGCCAGGCGGTGTAGCTTAAAGCCCTCACAGCCTCACGCTTTCAAATCAAACTAACGTATCAACAAGTATATACATATCGTCTACACATCATGTTGTTGAACCTATATCTTTTATATGGCACCGAAACACCAAATATATAATCTTATTATCAAGGTTGTAAACGAGCCCAGCTAGGAAGGTCAAAATGTGGGCTTCGGCTATATTCGAGCAATCCAACTCGCGAGTTGGTTTGTTTTATTTTATAAATAATAAAAAATAATTTCTACATATGGTGGTATATATAAAAACAAATAGTATATTTTTTGTATTTAATTATTCAAAGTCGTGGAACAAGTAATACGAGATTGGTATTTCAAGAGTTGTAATTATTATTTTATGTTTTAATAGTTAGTTTTTTTCATTATGATATGTGGAAATGACAATATGTTTATGGTCTATTTAAATAATTTGCCATGATGTTGGTTTATAAGTTATAACTCATATAAACTATAATAGCTAATGGGTTGGCGGTTCATTGTCAATGGTAACGCATTTGTGTTTGGAGCACTTTGTCTTGGATTTAAACCTCACTAGCGAGATACGTGGTGTAATTTATTTGATTAGTATATAAAATTGTTGTTACTAAAAAAATATGCTCTATAACTAAGACTTTAGTTTAAACGAACCAGCAAGCGAGCCACGAGTTGAGCTGAGTCCAAGTTGAACTGACCTTGGCTCAGGCTTAGCTCGTCTAAAGTCGAACCAAGCCAAGCGGAGCTTATTTCATCCAAAATTTTTTCAAGCTATTTTATAATAAGCCGTGAGTTTTTTTTTTTCATGAATTGTGACGGACGCAACCCCCCGTCACATGAGGGTTCCCTAAACCAAGCCGTGAGCTTTTTGAACACCATGTTTGTTGTAAACCCTCAACATCTAGAGAATAATATATCTTCCGCGCATTAGATGATTAAAATATCAAATAAAAGGTAATGTTGTTTGTATTAAAGTTATTAAATTTCTCATCTTTGTGTGAACATATCAACTAGCTAGGTTTCTCTTCGGGCCATGTGTTGCGGAGGCACGGTCGTAGCTTTTGAACTCTGTTGTTTTGGTTTTGGTTTCTTGTTTGGTCATAACTAATTACTTAGTTTTGTACATTGGCATTGTTCATAGCTAATTACTTAGTTTCATACATTGGGCCATGGTTTAAGCAAGCATACGCATCATCCACCACACGACACGACCAAAATAAACCCACAATGACAGATAACAAACCAAAGGATCAAATCAGCCAAATGTTATCAACTAAAACATAACACCACTCACGAAATAATACAGCTAAAAGCCTAAAACACAGCACAGTAAGGAAATAATACAACCTAGCGTATATGTAGCACAACAATTAATATTAAACAATAAAAAACTAACTCAACAACAGAACCGAAACATTGTCAAAATCCTTACAAAACCAACACTAAAACAACAATTAATAGCAAACATCAAAACGCAAACCACCATAGAACCAAGACACAACGAAGACCTGCAACAACAAAAGAACCATTAGCAACGTACATCAGCGACAACTAACAAACAGAAAAGAAAGAGACAACACCAAAGTCAGAAAATAAACATGATCAAAAAGAAATAGCGGCAAAGGAAAAACACATGTGATAAGAAAATTAAACACTGCTTGGCACCTTTGGCTTGCAAGAAAAAACTTTATATTCAGCTAAATGATAGACGAAGAAAAATAAGGTACATATACGTACATTTTAGTTATCCATAGCCTATCACAAAAGACTAACCGGATATTCTCCACTGATACCTTTCTTGAAATATGTTTAAGTACAAAGCATGATTCAATATTTCAATGTGAAATAATGTTTAAGTACAAAACATGACTCATGAATTTGACAGAACCTTAATTCTATTTCTTAAGATTTTGTTTCTTGATTAGCATGAGTAATAGGCGGGTATCAAACTACGCGTTGTAGTAGGAGGTGCTAGTGTTTAGAAAAGTGTAAAAAGTGATTTTAGATCAAATACTAAAATGGGTTGTGGTTGAGTGATGTTGATTAAAAGCCATATTGTGATGGGGTGATTGTTAATTGGTAAACAAATAAAAAAAACACACACACGCACAAATTAACCAAGAGCGTTATACTCTTCATGTCACAAGAGACCATCCTATTACGCTATGACGTTATGATGTTTGACATCACACTCTGACGAGGTGGCCAACCTTTCACATCCCACAAAGAAATGTATAAGAGTGGGTGGAGTGGATGCTGCCCCGCACGGGAACACCGCCCCACCCCCTATTAAGGCCGAAGATTGAGGTGTGTTTTTGGGGTGACTTCCCCGAGCTTTTCCCCGAAATTTTAAACGTTGGAATGGTGGTCCCCCCAATGGCTAATGTAACGGCTACTTTCAAAAAGTCTTCATTAACTTAATTTCTGTTGTTAAATATATCGTTTTTTATTATTTTTAAAATATATAGGAAGTGTCTATTGTACGCATTGGACGTGGAGGAATTGTCCAATGGCTTGACGTGGACAATTCAGGAGAGGTGATCACAATTGCCGACCTCCCATTCTTGAGGCAACGATGTCACAAGATACTTGGTTTTGGCATGCGCACTTTGGTATATTCGGTTCGAACAACGACCTAAACGTGTTAAATCAATCGTTGTAATTCAATAATTTTTTTAATGGAAGCACCAATTGTTCCATTTACAATAGCTGGAGATGAGTAGAAGTATGGATACTATCTCGTAGATGGAATATACCCTAGATGGTCGGTATTCATCAAAACTATTCCTCATGCAACAAGTGATAAACGAAAACGTTTCAACGGGGCACAAGAGGCTGCTAGGAAGGATGTGGAACGAGCTTTCGGAATCCTTAAAAGTCGCTGGGGTATAATTCGTTTACAGGCATGTGCATGGGAGAAAATAAAATTAGAAAAGTCACATATGCTTGTATTAAATTGCACAACATGATTTAAAAAGATGATGGGTTAGCGTTATGCCCCGACTATGTTCCAGCCCCTCCATCAATTGTACAAGATTTGGAGGACGTAAGGACGAAGATACGAGATAACGGTGTTCATGAAAACCTTCAAATGGATCTTGTCGACTATATTGAGCAAGCTTACATTCCAAGACTCGATTATTAGCTGTATTTAATCGTTTATTTTAATTTTGTTGTTTACTTTTATTTATTAGTTGTAATTTGTGTTTTAATATTAATGAAATATTAATAGTTTTAAATAAATGAAAAATAAAAAATTTTAAAAATGATGTGGGGTGGTATCCATGTAATGTGGGTGAATGTGAGGTGGAATAAAAAGGGTGAGGTGATGTGAGGTGGTGAGGGGTGGACTCCCATCACCTTAAAGGAGATGGGGGATGGGATGGAAGAGAATCAACCATGCGCGAACACCTCGCCGTCATAGATGGAAGGGGTTGCAGGGACGGGAAAGGAGGGGTTGGGTCACCGATTTTGTGATGGAAAATTGATACATTAGGCCCCATTTTTTGTATGATCGTATCTTTTGAGGGAATATTTTGGGAGAGGACCATGGGTTCTAAAAAAAATAAATTATTCTCTAATTCCTTCATTGCAATAGCATTAAAACAAAACGTTTTTTTATATAAAATTTAACTATAAAATATGTTATTTTACACTCAAAATATAAAATTTACTTTTTTTTATTTTCTTTTGTTTTATTTTTTAATAAAATGTAGTTTTATTTTTATTTTTAATAAAATGTGTTTTTTTTTGTTTTTTAATTAAAAATGTAATAGGCTTAGAGGATATAATAGTTATGTTGTTATCAATGGTTGAAATTTTAAGCAATTGAATGTAGGGGTGTTTAAAAAGCTCGCGGCTCGAAGCTTGTTCGAAAAAAGCTCGAGAAAAGCTCGGCTTGAAAAAAGCTCGGTTGTAAACGAGCTGGCTCGGCTCGACTCGAATTGATTCAAGCCGAGCTCGAGCTAGGCCTGGCTCGGCTCGTGAGCTCGCGAGCCAGCTCGAAATATACTTTTTATATATAAATTAGTTTTAGTAAAATGTATTAAGTTTAAAAATTAGGTAGGAGATGGTTAAAATGTTAAAACTTTTAAATTAATTAATTCACAACATATAAAAATATAAAACAAAAACATAAATTATACATATAAGTATGTTAATTTTTTATGTTTTATTTATTATTAAAAAATTAATACATTAAAAAATTAAAAAAAAGCTAACGAGCCAGCTCGAGCTGGCTCGAGCTTTTAACGAGCCGAGCCAGGCCTAGCTCGAGCTCGGCTTGATAATAAAAACGAGCCGAGCCGAGCTGACTCGTTTAATATCGAGCTCGAGCTCGAGCCCAGTCTAGCTCAGCTCGGCTCAGCTCGATAACAGCCCTAATTGAACGGTTAATAAATTAATTGTCAGGTGCCATTTTATAATTGATGGAGTGTAAAAAGGACGATGTGAATGAAATAGATCACCCACCCGCTGCTATTGGTATTTATAAATTATTAGTTGTTTAAGAAAAACTTAAAAAAGGTGAATGAAAAATTTAAAATAGCTGCGAAGTCAACAACGGTCACAGTTTGACATTTTCTGACATGTCAAAGTTCTATACGGGCTAAAAGAAAAACAAATAAGCGGACACATGGGACCATCATCAATTCATCATGATTAAAGTCCATTTTAATTTTTTATGTAATGGTTTTCACTTTTGCCCCCTAAACTGTTTTAGATACGCATATTGTTCCATTATAAAATCAACCAAAAACTAACTCAACAACCCTTTTTTGTTTAATACAAGGCAAATTGGCCTAAAATAATCTCAACTAACACCCATTGGCCGAAAATAATCCCAACTCAGTTTATTCCCTCCAGTGGTCCTAAATCCAACTTTTTTGGCCTACAGTGGTCCGCCGTTAAGTGCACTTAACGGCCGTTAACTTTTTTTCTATTTTTTTCGAATTTCAAACCGATATTTTAGGGATTTTGATCGGAATGAGAATACGAGTCTGTTGATGTAAACCTTACTTCCAATTGTTGCTCCAAATGGTTTAATTTTGATATCCGGTTAAAGCACCGTTAGGTTTTAAACACCCGATTGAAGACCGTTTTGTCGTTTGGAACACCAGTTCGAAGTAAGGTTTACATCAATTGAATCGTATACTCCTCCCGATCAATTTCCATAAAACCTTGTTTTGAAATTCGAAAAAATCAAAAAAAAGTTAACGGCCGTTAAGTGCACTTAACGGCGGACAACTGGAGGCCAAAAAAGTTGGATTTGGGACCACTGGAGGGAATAAATTGAGTTGAGATTATTCTCGGCCAATAGGTGTTAGTTGGGATTATTTTTAGCCAATTTGCCTTAATACAATACAAGATGGATTTACAAAACTTTATGGATGTAACCTAATATTTGATTAGATAAACATGATGAAAATAACAAAACAAAAGAGCTTAAATATTTGACCAATATATATGAGTTAATTGCATTTTTCGTTTTTTTAATTATGCATAGAATTTTTTTTTTCGTTCTTAAATTAAAAAATAACAAAAATAATCTTTTATGTCAGATTTTGTAACATTTTTTTTCTTTAAAGAAAATAAAAAAAATCATCCTTTATATAAATATTTTAGCAGTTTACATCCTTTATAATATATACGAAAAGCATAGAAATGATTAAGAATGTTGAAAACATAAGGTGAAGGATGATTTATATTATTCTCGTACTTTAAGAATGCAAAATAAAATTTACTATACACCTAAAAAGCAGAAAAATAAAATTTAATCTCTGTGTAATCAACTAAATTGTTTTGATTCCTCATATGAGAAAGTAAATATGGAATGTTTGCATAAATCATCTTTTTTCAAAAGATAAAAGTCACTCACATGTTTTGTAGAATCGTGATTTCCTTAACAATGTAACATGAAAACAAACAAGCGTTTATTAGGATAAAAGTTATTTATTAGGATAAAAGTTACCACATATTTACATAAATCATTATCTTTTGACGGATGCATAATGTATTAAACAAAAACAAATAAAATAAAAATATAACATATAAAAATATTTAAGTGAACGAACATAAGCTAGCTAACAGCTAACATATATGAATACATTACTGAACAATCACAAAAAAAAAACGAATGACACAACTTTTGTTCATGCTTGTTCTTTTAACTTAATAAACATATTTTCTCATTTGATGTACAAACATAAACAAACTTTTCACCGAACAATTCATAAACTGTTTGCTAATTGTTCAATTTATTTATAATTATAACTTTTGATTCGATGTAAATAAACCGTGATTGGTTATTCAAATTCAAAATAAGGTATCCTTGTTTAGTAACAAATGAAATGTAAAAGGATCTAAAAAGAAAGAAAATATTCTTATTTTAACCATCTGAAAGTGAAATCACTAGCTAGTGTAGTAGTGTTACATCCGATTCACCGGAGATGCCAATCGTTGACGAAGGACCTTCGTCGGACGCCGGCGGAGGCAGCAAAGTTTGGGGATTATTCAAGCTACCGTTTCGAAACACTAACAACACTACAACACATACAACTTCATCATCTTCTTCATATCAATTTGAAGCATCCAACAACAACAACCATAGCTCCACCACCTCCGTCTCCTCGGTTGCTAGATCTCTGCTTCCAACACGTCGTCGTCTACGGCTTGATCCTCGGAATAACCTCTATTTCCCCTGTATGAACACTCGCTTTCACTAATACTCCTTTTTTTCGATAACTAGTGATGTTTTAGTATTAGTTGTTCTGCATCTGGCTTATTTGTTTTTAAATTGTTTAGATCTATCTACCTGACTGAGTTTGCTAGTTGATTCGAGATTTTGTTTGTAATGTTGCTTTATGTATAAGAGTATATAAGTATTTCTTATGTGTTTGTCAGTTTCTGATTGTGACCTGAAATAGCTAAATCTAGCTGCATTAGTTCTTTGAAGTTTATGATGGTTAAAGGATACTTGTAGATAGTTTTATGTTGCCAATTTGTTTCTTCCTGTCGCAATTATCGATTCGATCATGTATAATTGTGCTGGAACTTGTGTACAACTAGTTGAGGTGTTTGTTACTTTGTTTATTACAATTTATATAACTTAGTTTCGGATCGTCATGATGAGTATGCCAGGTTCTTTTGAGCTACAAAAGCTAACAAAAACTGATTTGCCTAAACCTTAGACAGGTTTACTCAAAAATATGTATAGTGATTTGATTTGGATTTTGGAGTAAGGCACATGTTACATTAGCAAATTACCCAAGAGAATGTTAGAAATGATCAAATTGAAGATTATAGACACATCTGCACCAAGTTCATTAGCCATTGTTGATAGTGAGTTGTATGGAGAACTGTGAAAGGATACTTCAATACCATAGGTGCAAGTTAGGTAAACAAGGACTATCCTGAATAGCTCTCCACTATGGCCTTTTTAAGGTTCCCAGCTCAGAAAAACTAATGCCTTGAAGATTTGGCACTGAATCTGCCATGGGGCTGAAGTATAGAAGAAAAAGAAAAAAAAACAAAGTACAGATTTTAGCTATTTGGTTACCAGACTGACTTTAGCATCCATAGATACATTAGAATTATATCCATCCTTGGACTGTATGCACAAGCAGAGGGTCATTTTAGATGACACGAATCAAACAAAAAGAAAGGCAGACATTCAATCATCAATCAGTCACGCACTTCAATGAATAGAGTTCTTTTTTCCTTTCTATAGCATTTTGCCATTTCCATCTTCTATGTACATGGGCCAATTCTAATATATATTTAGAATGCTCATACTTGGTTTGTTTGTACCTTTCATCAAAACTATGGTATGACTTGAACATATTTTTGTTATCATAAATATTTGTGCTTTATTTACATGTTAAATAGCATATCATGTCTAATTTCCATCTTTAACTTTCTAGATGAACCTGGTAAGCAAGTACAAAGTGCTATTAAGATAAAGAACACCAGCAAGTCTCATGTAGCTTTCAAGGTATGGTCATAATCTTGTTTCTGCTTCTGCTAATAGTTTTTTTATATATTATAATATGAGTTGTACCAGCATCATGTGCAAGTTTTACTTGGTTCATTGATTTTTTAATGCATCCATCTAATAAATGTTGTTTGCTCGTTTTGCTAAAGTTTCAAACGACCGCCCCAAAAAGCTGCTTCATGCGTCCTCCTGGTGCTATTCTTGCTCCTGGCGAGACTATTATCGCGACCGGTAATAAAATTAGTGTACATTTTCTTTTTTAAGGGTTATAAGTATCAAACATTATGACAAGGTTTATTTTGTTTGGCAGATATTATGTAATTTGAGGATTTTAATGTTAAATTAGCCTCTTTTTCTAGGATTATTGGTTAAGAGATTCATCTTTGGTTTTGATAGTTTTTAAGTTTGTGGAGCCTCCTGAGAACAACGAAAGACCAATGGATCAAAAGAGAAAGGTGAAATTCAAAATCATGAGCCTGAAAGTGAAAGGGATGATGGATTATGTACCTGAGCTGGTGAGTTATAAAAGTTCCTTTCAGTTTAGATATACTTGCTCGTGTTCTTGATATTTTCTTGCTGAATTACGATTATAATGTTCTCTTTTGGTGTTTTAACTTAATATCGATTGAACTCGCGAGCGAGACTTAATTTGTACCTGCTTTACTATGTAATCAACTAATCGTCAACTATGGTTTACGATGTCTTTTACTTTCAATGCATATGGTTTACAATGTTTTTTACTTTCAATGCACATGGATATAATCCAATTGGTTGATAAATTAATTTTTTTCTGCTTGACTCAGTTTGATGAACAGAAAGATCAAGTGGCGGTTGAACAGATATTGCAAGTTGTTTTTCTAGACGCAGAACGCCCCAGTCCGGTAAGGTCAACTATTATGCATTCTTAATTTAGGGGATGCAATCATGTCAGGATGGCTTTTAATCATTGAATCCGTACACAATCATACTATTTTTTTGCGTCAAAGACATCAACCATAACCCAGACACACTTAAAATGATGTAACTTGCACATGATCCCTTCATCCAAAAGAGTCAAATGGGTTGACCGGTTGTGAATGGGTAGACAGACAGTAATCAAGTGTAAACGGGCGGATGGGCTGTAATAAATGTGTTTAAATAAACATGTTAAATGGTCAACCGTCAACGGTAGTAAGTACCTGTTATGAACCTGTTATTTTCGTGGTAATATAAACAGGTAAGCTGGTCAACCCAATCATGACTTGTTAGTAAACATGTATGTTGGTCAACCCAATCATGACTTGGTAGTAAACAGGTTAAATATAACAGCTTAAAACCTCATTATTTTCGTGTATTTCTATGTTTTTAAAACCTATCACTTTCTGTTTGTAGGCCCTGGAAAAACTCAAGTGGCAATTAGCAGAAGCCGAGGCTGCTCTTGAATCCCGCAAGAAGCCTCCTGAGGAAATCGGGACCGAAATCGTTGGGGAAGGTCTTGTTATAGATGAATGGGTGAGCTCTCATTCAATCTCATAATAATCATAATCCTATTAGTTTTTTTAATAAAACGATCATTTGCATTTTTATGCTCCTTGTAGAAAGAAAGAAGAGAGAGATACCTGGCCCGACAACAAGTTGAAGGTGTGGACTCGGTTTAAGAACCAACTGTTGGTTCCTTCTTAACCGTGCAACCCGTCATTTCGAAGTTTGTTTGGTATCATTTTATGCCTAAGAGAATCAACGTGTACACGACCAACAGGTTGTGACTTGTGCAGAAGACGATTGTGATCATGTTTACAATGTAAAAAACTTTCGCAAGTCGAGTCTGTAACTTGAAAGGTTTAAATTGTATATTATTGTCACACGTTCCAGTTGTCAGCTGTGTGATTTCATCAAATCTTAAGCATCAAATCTAAGATTTCGTTTTATGTTTTCTTTCGTGGTTTGCTTTTATCTCTTCGAAAAGACAAAATATTAACAGTGGGAAAATGAGAGATCTGAAGATGCATTGATTAAAAAAATAAGAAAACAACCTTGACTATTCATGTCATATACATCACAAAATGAAAGTTATCAAACTTGGTTACTATTCTATGATTTACTCCTAAACGACACAAACATATCATATAATAAATACATTATACCAGGTCTATTTTATTACAATTATTATTATAATTATCTGTTTGTTTAAATATGCTAGAAATAACCAAACTTGGCCAGAAAATAGATGATCCTCAACATATGTTTTGAACTCATCGAACAGGAGACCTACTTTACTTACACTCAGATTTTTAATTCTAACAATATAAAGCCACCCATGATCCAACTACCACTTGAAGCTACCCCTGCTCACACGTCTGTCTGACGTATATACATACATCTTATTCATCATTTGTAGCCTAACCATCAAGGACATTTCTATCAGAGGGTGAGAACAAAAGGGGGTGCATCCTTGCGCGGTCCAACCACGGTTCGATAAACGTACACTTTATGAGCCTGGCTATCATCACTGCCATCCTCGTCTCTCATCACCTCAACGTTTAACCTGGGTCTTTCTTTGGCCAACACCCTACACGCGTCCATAGTCACATTACAAGCCGACATCCACAAGGATCGCATTGACTCGTACTTGGTCAAACCTGAAAGCAATGCAGCATTTCCAAAAGGGCAGTCGCGTATCTCCAGCTTCCTTAGTTTTGGACAGCCTTTTAGTACATACTCCATCCCTAAATCACTACTTCCCGCGAAAGCCACAGAGAGTGTTTCCAGATTTTTGGCGTATTTTCCTATGTACTCAAACGTACGATCGGTTAAGAGACCGGAAATCGCGAGCCGTTGAAGCTTGGTACAGGTTTTCACAATGGCACCAAAAGCTTCATCCATTGGCTCCTTGGTCAGATAATCTGGTTGACCTGGATTCATTATGCAGAGGCGAAAGTGAGTAAAGTCAGGGCAGTTTCGTGCAATTGTGGCTACAGCAGCATTTGTCATTTGACGACAGAAGTAGAGGACGTAACGGAGCTTCGGGCAGCCACGGGAAACAGACATGAACCCTGATTCAGTCACACCAAGGAAGATTTCTTGGTCAAACGGGTCAGCTGGAAAGACTCGGAGTTCTTCAAGTAACGGGCAGCAGGATCCAACAGCTTCCAGACCCTTGTCACCTACAGTATCAATAAGCTATACCCGGAAAAGCTTTTATTAGTTCATAAAATCCTTGAAAAATGTATATGATAGTTTCTATACAACAAAGGGAGATTTCTGAAAGTGTCAAAAATTTAATTAACAAGGCTAACAGGCAAAATAAGCAACTATACGTCAAGGCAACTTCATATACACCCCTAAAAACTTGCATTATCAAATTCCCGTGACCAAAAAATTTACATCAAAACCCAATCAAAATAGTTAAGAGTAAAGTTAGGTTTTCATCATGACCATCTTAACTACTTCAGGCCAAAGTCTCACTTTGTTTCATATCATGGCCTGAGGACAAAAAGCATTAAAAAATTAAATTAGGCTATGATACGAGACAAAATGGAACTTTGTGCTGAAGTAGTTAAGCTGGCCAAACCTCCAACCGAACTTTACTCTGTTTAGAATTTCATATTTACCAATTTCATCAGATACAACTAACAATATGACCATTATACCCATGACCCATCTCTTTCTCCATGCACTCCAAAGGCGATGCAGATGTCATAAACATGAAAATGTGTATAATAAAGCTACTTACCCAGAGGCGACGGAGATTTTTACAGTGAGATAGTAGATTGGCAAGTTCAATGCTGCGTAAAGTTGCATAACTAAGGTTCAAAAAGGTCAAACTATCACACGCAGGATAGACAACCGGGAGATAAAGTGGAGTGGCATCCCATAAACCCGAAAGTGTGACTAAATTTTTACAGTTACTAAACATATTTTTGAGCTCAGTGACAGGACCCGATATGAGTTCTTGCATAAAGGATCCAGTACCAAGCTCCGTCAACTGTGGGCAACGTAAAAGAAGCTTCTGCAGTTGATCTAGACTTATATTCCGGTTTACTTTCAAAACCCGTAAAGATTTGCATCTACTAACGAGTTTTTCAAGGGCATCAAAACTGACTTCACTGTTTAGGCTTGCAAAGTTTAGAATTTCTAGTGAAGTTAAGCTTTCCGGGAAGCAACTTAACCAATGGCCACCAAGATCATCAATTCCATTCTCTTGAATATCCAATTCTCTCAAGTTCCTGCATAAAAAGCGATTTCTTACAAGTATTAGTTACATGAATAAGCAGTTAAGCATTCAATCTTCTAAACATTTTTATTGAATCATTAGACATAGTGGGACAAAGAGAAATTCATCTACAATCTTTAAATCTTGTCATGAAATACTGCAGGATTTGAAATACAGGTAGATCTTAAATCTTGTCATGCCTTTGGTTGAAAAAAAAGTGAAATATGTGGCTAACATAGAGCATGCTTCTCCTAGCAATAACATTTAACACAACCATGTTTAACCTCAGATTGAACATATCATTTAATCATGAGATTTTTTTAGCTTAAAAATTTAATTAAAGAATGAATATTACATTCATTTATTCAATACAGTACTTAATTATTAAGTATGGAGCTGAAATATTGAGCTTCAAATTAAAAGAATAACTTTTCAACTCAAATTATTAAAGTAAACTAACAATTATTATATAATGAATACTAAATTAAAATAATGTAGATTAAATAATGTAAAGATAATACATTTAATAATTATTTTTAAAAAAAATATTAATTAATATAAATTATATTAAACTGCTAAATATTAAATATCAAGTTGAACACGGAGAAATCTATAAAACCTAAAATCTTAAAAGGAATAACAAGAATGCAGTGGGTTTCAACTTCGAATAAGCCGATGATTCGGATATGTATGTCACGAAAATTATGTGCTATTGAAATTTAAAAATCCAATAACCAAAACCAATTGTGAATATATGTATTTTTGTTGATTAAAGTTGTAATAAAATGATAGATGTGATTATTTAAAAATCAATAAATAAAAAGACCAAAATGGACATGTTTTGAGAAAGAAAAAAGTAGACCCTTTGTGAAATGGAAGTAAAGTCCTACAAGTTAGTTCAACATAAAGGGTAAAGGACTAAGTTTGTTCAATCCTTGTAGATAATTATTGTGATAATAATGATTGTTTGAACCAAATTTAATACCATAAATAGAAGCAGGAATAGATCCAAGTATCAATCCAAAAGCATAAAACCATTTATATAAAGCTAAACAAGAAGAACCATATTGACATGTGATGGTAGGTAAAGAAGAAAAAAAATCATTCATTAATTAAGTATACATCTCTAATCAAATTGCAAACATCATTATCCAATTTATAGATTTTTCTGTAGAGAATGACATCAAGAACATGCAGCCCATTAAATAGGTCAAATGTCACAATCAAGAAAGCAACCAAAGAAAAGGTGAAGAAAAAGAAACCATAAAGTAAGTACCACCTCAGTTTCCACTCAAACCCTCTAATCCAATACAAACCTAAAACAACTTCACCATCAACCAATTCTTGAAACTGGGTTGTACCTTGTGCAGTAAACTTTGTACATTGCTTTCCACTACCATGGAAAATCAGTAAAAGAAACATGACCCATAAATCCTTTTTCAAGAGCAGAAATGGTGAAGCACAAGAAAAATGTTTGGTTCTATATGCAATAAAACTTGTACCCAGATCTTACCCAATCTTTTAAGCTAAATCAAGCACAGAAACATGGTCTTTTTCCTACACAGATCATACCCAACCCCCACCATTAATTTCCACAGCCAAATCAAACATCAAGATGCGATCTTTTCCAAAAGAAATCAAACACTACATGCAAATATCTTGCTTTCTCTAACCTTTTCATTCATATCCATTACATATTTTCTACTTTTCATTTTGGGTGACCAACAGCAACAATAATTGTCTTAACCAAAGTATTTTCACTACCTATTTCTTACTAAATAACTAACCATAATCCCAACAGAATCAAGATTACCCAATCCTATTAAAAAACATAACTTTAGATCTTAGTAGCCGAAAAAATTACTATGCACGACCCGCTGAAACCTGTTCAAGAAAACCATAACCTCCGGGGCTAACAAACCAAATGCATCAAAGGCAATTGACTCTCTAACAAACTTTCTCGTGTTTAACAACTTTGTTTGTCTGGTATCATTATAAATCAAAACCAGAAACAGGTAACAAACTAAAAGGGATGAAACATCTTACTTGCAATGAGTAGCAATAGCTTTCAATCCATCAGTACTAAACCCATCACAGCTCAACAATGACAAAGCTTTAAACCCACAAAAATTGAGAGCTAAAAACTCCAAACTTTGATCAGTAACCACCATTCTCTTCAACCTCAACTCCTCTAAAAACGGATACACAGTAGAAAAAACAGTCAACCATGACTGAACATCAGCTCCCCAATCCTCAGGTACCAAATTAAAATCCGAAAACCTAGGTTTCCCTTTAAGGGTCACACTCCGGATCCTGGGAAACCTAGCGGCAACAATCTGCGGTGAAACAGAGTAACAGTTACCGATAAACACATGTCTCCTGGTCCATCGTTCAGCGTTGTACCAGTTTTTGCAAACGAGTGATACTGAGCTACGGTCATGGTGAGAATCAATTAGCGAGAGGACTCGTTCTAACACTTCGTCTGGAAACGGACATGATTTGATCGCCTTTGGTTTCTTTGGATTTGGATTTGGATCCATGTTTGGGTGTCATTTGGCCATGGAAGAATGATGAAATGAATGAATGATTGGGGGGAAGTGAATGGATTTGATTTTAGGTTAG
This sequence comes from Tagetes erecta, assembly GCA_030867185.1. Lineage (NCBI taxonomy): Eukaryota > Viridiplantae > Streptophyta > Magnoliopsida > Asterales > Asteraceae > Tagetes > Tagetes erecta. The sequence goes on along the minus strand of CM061494.1, from coordinate 7,388,642 downwards.
AAAAGAAGATGAAAGAAACGATTCATGGAGAAGGTGTTTGTTGTCTTTATCTTCAATTTCTCTCTCTCTGTGTTTCATGAAAGGTGCAGGTTTTTGGCGATTATAAACATGGTGGGAGAAACAAAACAAAATGTTACACTCATATTTTGATATATATGATTATTTTTTTTACGTTAAATAAGTTACGCGTTTATAATTTATACCGACGGGTAAAATTTTTGTAGTTAAGGTTAAACGTTAATTTACACTAAAACAAACATACGTTAAAATTGATTGAGGTGGTGAATTTCACCTTCTAACATCATACTTACCGTCTTTTAGGTTTGTTCACCAACTATCGTGCTCTTTTATAAACGAACAAAATGACGGTTGAATCCGGCTATCATCACGTTGTCGATACTAGTCTTACACTTATGGCAGAGACTTACATTCCTCGTCGCTTATGACGCTTTTCTTTATATATCGCTTTTTTATCTCGTTAATTGGATGTCATCCCACATAACCACTTTTCTTTATATACCACTCCTCCGACCTCTCATTCCTTTGTGTTTGTTGATGTTAGTGTTTTCCTTGTCTTCGACCATATAATTATCATAAAATGGTCTTTTGATTCACTCCTTGTGTCTTTTCGTCACAGTCCATATCAACATGGCTAGCGTTGCTTTTATCCATCATATGATGGATGTATATCGCTAGCGATATTAATTTCATAAAACTCATTTTGTGTTTGTCGCACCTAAACCCATATCTCCTCCAACAAAATTTTTTATAATCGAGTGATTTTCAGACATTGTTATATTTAAGTATATGTTTGATACATATTTGAAATCAAATCAAACAAATTTATAAAGAGAGAAAATCAGAAAGAATCCACATTTACATAATTACATGCATTTGAAATTATTGGGTCTTTATTAAGAGTTCACAAGAAATTGGGCTGGAGAATATTTGGGCTAAGCCTACTAGGAAAATCATTTGAAACCCAAAACAAGTTGAACGCAAGAGGGGTATTTTTGGGCCCAAAAATTTCATTACGAGGGAAATAAAATCTCCGGGTGTAAGGTAGCCATGCACAAACAAATCGTGTTTTTTTAAGAACCGGTTCCGGGTAGGATTTGGGTTCGGTTTTGGTCAACAAAGTCAAGAACCTGGTAGGGTCGGGTCCGGTTCCGGGTATGATCGGGTATTTGACCGGTTTAACCAGGTTTTTTTCGGTTCCGGGTAGAATCGGGTTCGGGTTTTGACCGGGTTGAGGTGGAACCGGTTCCAGTTCGGGTACACCGGGTCGGTTTCGGAACCGGTTCCAGTTCGGGTACACCGGGTCGGTTTTGGAACCGGTTTTTTTGTGCACGGCTAGTGTAAGGTACGTGTTTGTACGCTCGTACCAGTGTCGAACTTATAGATTTTCTTCATGAGGGAAAAAAAATTAGGTGTCGTCTGGATATCACTATATAATATTTTTTCAGCCGAAACAGATCAGGTAAAGCATATATAAAAAGTGTAATCAAACTCAATCAAGAAACATCTTTCAACGATTACGGGTGCGGTGGGTAAAACGAAAGCCAGCTTCATTCAACGGTACATCAATGTAAATGAAAGGTGATATAAGATGTTCCTGTTGTACCAATATTTGGTTATATATACAAAAAGAGTCAACTTGTAATAGTTACAAGTGAAGAAGTGCACAAACGAAGAAGGTAAACATCTCTTAAAAAAACACATATACAATAAAAGACACGTGTAAACCACTCAAACAAAAAGAAGTGTGCGAAATCAGGACTTGAACCCAGGAACCACAATAACAAGAATAACAATAACCACACAAAATACAACAACAAATCAAAAAGATAAAACAACTCTAATATACAAAACAATAAAATAAAATAAAAAATACATTAAACAACAACAATCACATGCAAACAAAGTTAAGACTAAAAACATGAGGGTAAAGTACAAAAAAAACTTATATGTTGCCAAACTTACAATCCACAAAAGTTTATATTTTCTTAAACTTATATGGTCCATGTGTTTTGATATCATTAACAGTTTTAGTCTCACCTTAACAGTTTTGGTTCTTGTGAGTTTAATGTCTAACAAAAATGATTCCGAACAATAACTCCATCCATTTTTTCGTTATCCCACAAAATTTTTCACTACCAATGTATCTCAATTATTGATTGTGAAATTTGACGGTTAAGATTACTTATATTTTTAGTATAACTAGACCTGTATATTATATACATATCTATATCTGTACCTTCTAATAAAATGTAGTTTTGAAGGACACGTGTCATTCATTGGAGAGGATGTTGAAGCATTTTTCCCGCTCAAACAAAGAATCTTCTCTTTTAAACTATGTATAGAAAGACATCGATAACATTAAATCACCCATAATTTCTCTTTCATAGTTTCAACCCACCTTATTTACAACCCTAAAATCATTGTGAAAACGGAAACAAACAGCTTAACAAATAACCCATTGCAATTTACGACCTAGACCTAGGGCTGAGAATTTCTGACCCGACCTGAAAACCCACCTGAACCTAACCTGAAAATCATGGGTTTGGGTTTACATTGAATGGGTGTGGGTCAGTTTCGGGTTGAACTTGCTGACCTGATTTCAAAAACAGGTGAGGTTCGGGTCAACCCACTGGGTTCACGGGTTGACCTGATTTTTTATATAAATATAAAATTTAGGGTATATTGTGTAAATATACATGTAGTTTAGGGTGTTTTACGTTAAAATTATAACAATATCGAATGTCTTATATGATTGTGCGTACATTTGGGTGGTAATTCCCGATTTTCAATAAGCTCGCTCTCGTTTAAAGAATGCATTTCTTGATAATTTTGATTTTTTAACTATTGGAGAATGTATTTTGTGATAATTCAGGTCAAATGGGTCGGGTTCGGGTCAACCTGCTAAAAATCAGGTCGGGCTCGGGTTTAAGTAATGTCTAAATTTTCAGGTTCGGGTCAGGTTTGGGTTTGTATAAATTTTTCAGGTTCGGGTGGGGTTCAACCCACCAACCTGATAACCTGACCCATTGAGCACCCCTACCTAGACCCATGCATGCCGACCTGTATGCTCGACGAGGTACATATGAGTGTCACCGCATCTGGATTATCTGTATGTATGTTTTTCTTGTTCTTTTTATAAACTAATTGGTAGGATTTATAATGCACTCATTTTGAAAGCGTCGATATCTAATTTGATACTAATAGTGTATATGTAGTTTAAATTTATTTGTTCAAGACTTAAATTAAAGTTTGAATGCAATTTGTGATTATATTTTCATTGATCTTTCATATAATGTATAATTTATTTTCATATGTTATTTTTTCGTAAAGTTTTAAAATTGTATTTTTTATATTTTCACCAGTGTAACTCACGTGGTTTAATCTAGTGTAGTTATATAATCAAATAGATTTGAACAACTAATAAATAATGTGTCTGGTTTGAGATTAGGCTGGGGCTTGGGTTTAGTTTCGAGCCCATGTGCTTTTGACTCAAACGTGAAGGCTCTCAATGTTACAAAATTTTGGGAGATAAAAAGGGGGAATTAACAAGAATCATCCTTATGAACCACTTACGAAAAAAAATTGAACTTAGAATTGTTAGATAATGATAAATTAGCAACAAAATTTTGAATACAAACCAATTTGATGACATAAAATGAACAATAAAAGATATATGTGTATATGTGATCATATAAGCTTACTATTCAATTTCTTGTGGGAATATGTCAATTTCAATCAAATTATCTTCCTCATCTTGACAAAATTCAATACTTCTCTTCTCATAATGATCTAGTGAAATCTCAATAAGCTCTTCCTTTTCATCCTCTTCAGCTTCCCATTTGAAAATCACACTTTCGCGTATTTCCCATCTTTTGTTTACTGGAAAATCGTCATCAGACGAGCTATCTGTCTCACTTTCTGGGTAATAAATCGACAATGATGGATGTCTCTCACATCCCATAACGTATGTATCGCTAGAAATCATGTTAGTTTCATTATTGTCCTCGTCTTCCTCTTCTTCTCCTTCGTATGCTTCGTATATGATCTCTAATGGTGCTTTCATGTTCCAATATTCAAGAAACTTGATTGTTGTATCAACTTCAAATGAATGCATTTCCATTCTTGTCTCTTCTTTTTCAACCACTTGTGATGTTTTCATGGAAAGTGTATCTATTAACTCCCATGTGTGGCAATCATCTTGGGAATTTGATTCAAGTTCTAAACTAGAAGTAGGCATGGACTCCTTGTGGATTTGATCATGATCTACCACGTCAAGAAATAAACTTGGCTCCAAAGAAGTCGAATCTAGCCCAAAACTAGAATACAAACATAAGTCGTCAGCATTATTTGACGACTTATCATAATGTATTTCTTTGTGATCAAGAAATGTTGGGTCCGAACCATCGGATTCCTTTTCCAATCTTTCATTTGCACTCGAATCATGAATTGTTATTCCTTGTGAACTTAAATCTTTTATAAGCCTCTCGTTGGCGCCTAACTTGAGAAGGAAAAGGAGTATGATTCCGGTCGAATTTAGGGCGGGGGAAAGAAGTAGTGTTAGGAAAAAAGATGGAGCATAGAGAAAAACCAAAGTGTATAGAGTAATGAAGATTGAGAAGAGTGGGTGTGAGCAAAAACATGAGTTGAATGTAGAAAAGAAATGATGGATGAAATTGATGAAGGAAATGAATCCCATTGATTGTACTAGTGATGAATTCAAGACATGAATAGAAAGTAATCAATAATCCATTACACTAACAAGTGATGGCCGGTATCTTAAAAGTGAATATATACACATCACATGTGTAGTGAAATAAAGAGAACCTTTTAGAAGTGCGTAAAAGCAAGGCATGGAATAAAAAGTTATTATGTTTCTATATAAGGTTAAAATAATTTAAATAACTATTAAACTTTATTTATATTTATGGATTTAATTTAAACTTTTGTAATGTAAACATCTAACTTTTACTTGTGTATCATGTGTTAAGTCTTTTAAGTTTTTATTGTTTTCTTTAACTTGATAAATATATAATTTATGAAATGTATATAACATAGATGTATGTTGCAAAGTACAATATGGTAACCAAGGTCAAAACATTAAGTCCTAGTTTAAATTAAACTATCATCAATCGATCGTTAAACCTAAGTTTTTAAGCCGTAAATCATAAACCAACACACTTGTTTTAGTTTGGACAATACGTTAGGTTCAATGACTTATAACAACCTTGTTTACATAGTTATTAACATGTTCAAAAGTATATTTACTACTAAGATAGAAACTCAATCATGTATTACATGAGATGAATAAGTAAAATATTAAATTAAACGGTTAGTAATTAAAACTTGTTACCTAATTTACATAAACATTGACACCTAAAACATAAAAAGATTGTTTAATCTAATACCGTGCATGCTACTTAATCAGTATTTTAAAATGAATATGACAGTAAAAACCAACTTTTTTATACAGTGGACTTCATTCAAAAGCTTAGAGCAAGAAACTCCATGACACAAGAAGACAACCGAGCTAAATGTTTAGATTACACCAATCATTTCATTTTAATGAGCTAAACACTAATCTATTTAGAGATTTGATATCCTTAAAGATGCCGTGAGGATGATAGTTTGTATAACCTTTTGCTACTTTATGAAAACACTCATTGATATTTTTAAATTTTAGAGTAATTATCTTTTAGTTAAAATATACAAACTTAAATAAATGTGTTTCAGTTTTTCAGGTATAAGATTTTGAAATAACAAATTAATAATTAAGCATTAATCTAATGACTATTTAAATTTGCTTACTTCTTATTAAAGAAATACATATAGAGAAAAACACAAAATTATGGCCAAAAGGATACCCACCAACATGAACAAAAAGCGCACCATTATTGTTTTTCAATGAGACACAAATTATAATTTGCAATCTTTTATTCACTTTTTGTATATTTTTTAAAATAAAAAAAAACACAAACGAATCGTGTTTTACAGTTTATTTTAATGCATAGTTAAGATCTAGATTTTATATCTCTTCCCTTAACCGTGATTGTACCCTTGTTTTATTTATTTAGTTGTGATGTTTAAAATAAAATAAAAGTGTTTGGTTAGTGCAAACTACATTTACTTCATCATGTTAGTTACAACATATCGACCCGGTTGTGTAAGTTTTGTGATCATGATTATGAAAAAAATGAAAATCCAAATTAAGGGTTTTTGCGCTGGCTCCTTTAGAAAGAAAAACAAAGTGTTGGTCCTTGTCAAGGAAAGAAACAAGAGGTGTCACAAAATAGAAAAGTTTTGCCTTTTGGATAACAATTAAATAATGTTTTCTCTCACCATCATATTCAACTTTTATTTTCAAAATACATATACTTCCATTTTATAAGATTTGTGTGTCATGGATCTATATGTATAAAGTCTACTAAACTTTGTTTTAATATAACTAGGGGTTGTTTGGTAATGTTGAATGGTTAAGCGTTAAATGATCTAGATGTTTGAATGGTTAAAATGTTTGAATGGTTATGTGCTGAATGATTAAGATGTTCTGTTTAGTTGAACATTTGAATGAGATTTCTAAAAATTGTGTTTTATTCATTTTGCTCCACATTGGAGTGGAAACAAAAACATTGTTAGCTTATATATGAAAGTCTTCATGACATGTTAAGTTCTTATGTCATGTTTACTGTATCACCTACCCACGCACAGGAAATGTGCAGATTTGGTTTGAATTCCTTCACACGATGCGACGTCCGCACGACCTGCGGACATGAATGCAGCTCAAAAAAACCTGTGCAAGGCAAGTTTTTGGTTGCTGGCGCACAATATAAATCAAAGTTTTTGGTTGCTGGCGCACAATATAAATCGAATTTCAAAAAACTGTTTCGGAGACCTTGTGTCCTTTTTATTTTCTTTTGTTGTGTAAAAATTTACAAAAGGCACAATAAAAGTAAAAAAAAGACACAAGAAAAAAAGTTGATTTTTTAAATTTTTCGTTTATTTTTTACATAGAAGGACAACATAGGGAACAAAGTCTCCTAAACACTTTTTTTAAGTTCAATTTAGTTGTGAGTTGTAAATTTTTTAATATGTCATTGTGTCTTTTTTGTATCATTGTGTCTTTTTCACAATTTATACAAATTTTTACACTTTAACCACCTATCAATTAAAATATTTTTTTTACTTTCTTTAAAAATCAAAACATTTATAAAGAAACAAAATACAATAATTTTTAAGTTCACACATGACATTATAATAATAATTTGGAGCATATTGTATCTAAATGAAACCGGGCAAGTGTGAAGCAATATTGGTATGTCATGTGCTAGTGGGGATGGTGGCTATTGGTGATCCAACTTTGTGATGGCAAAGGGTTATTGACATAGACTACTCAATCTCCTAACTTTTTACCAACTAAAACATTTAATCATTAGCTAGGTTTTAATTTAATATAATAAATTAATACTTAGGAGTGACATTTCTTATAATACAATCAAAAGGTGCTTCATATAAACACACTACACACATATCAATATGCTAACTCATTCTATAATCCCTAGCTATATCAAACCGTTATGCAAAATTCAACTCTAAAATCTAATAGAACAACTATAAATCATATAGATATGTTACATATGTATGTTTCATGTTGTTGTTAGAAATCATAAACTTAGAAGATATTCATCCGTAGCAAAATTGATACTAATTTAGCATTTTCTACCAAAGTAACTGACAACTTGACAATTATTACCATAAAATATTTGACTATATTATGAAAAAAGCCAATAGAAATTAGAAAAATAAACCAGTAGGACCACATGTGTGGTTGAGGAGAAAAAAAAACAATATAAATTAGTTTGTTGAAGAAAACAAGAGAAGTTTAGCCTATTTAATCTTTTTTTATTGGTAAAATCACAATTACCTTCGCTAACAACAAGATAAAAATGACACTAACTACGTAGATTAACGGTCTCGAGCAACGTTTGTAAATTAACTTATTGTAAGCTATAGTACATAATATCTCTAAGATGGAAAGAATAATAACATGTTCTGTTACAATGTTTAATGATTTAAAACATTGTAATCATCACTTTCCTAAAAAACTTAATTATGTCGTAACACATATACACTGTGTATAGATCTATTTGCAGCGTATAGCCTTGGCATACTTAACCAAGTGCGTATGACAGTGTAACCTTATACACTATACGTCGCAGATAGAGCTATACGAGTTTATAATAATGACAGGGGCATCTTTTCTCGATGAAGAGCTAAACATCATGTATTGTACAATACACCATATATAACTCCGGGTCTAGTTAAAATTCTTATTTAGTACTTCAAACAAAAGTATGTTACTTGTAAACTACCAATGCTCTAACTTTTAGATATTAGAATTTTTAGGCCCGCTTCAACACCACAGACGTCCCAAGTACATGTCTGTCCATCCTGATCTCGTTCGGGACATGATAAGACAGTCTAGATCAATTTTGTTTACATCAAGTCCGAAAGAAAACCCAATTACCTAGAAAATACCCAGTGATTAGATTTGAACTTGAAACCGTTACGGTTATTTCAGATATTAGATGTTAGAGGTTAAAGAAAAGCCCTATTTTTAGTCTATCCAGGTGCTTGCTGGCGAGTGTTCCCCCTAGCTCTCCCTTAACAACTAAAAGCCTTACCCTCCGCTAGTTGACTAACTAATAAGTTAATAATCTATCTAATAAATCAAACTTTTAGGGGTCAATTTTTAGAGGGATTTTTTTTCTATAATAGGAAGTTTGGGAGGTAAAATTTAACTAAATTTTTCACCATGCAAGTTGATGGAGTCAACTCTTTAAATGTTATATATTTACAAATTGTTAAATATAATGGTTACAATTTCTTTATAAATATTACTATTTAACCCGTGTGTAACACACGGGTATTAAACCTAGTATATAACATAAAAAACCCTAAATGAACCGAAAACTCATATATTATTAATAATAAGTTAATAATAATAAGTTAATTATATATATCCTTATATAATATAGCAAAACTAAAAAATCCTATGTGGCATCTTTTCATAGCTTTTAGCTTATGTGACATTATTTGAGAGATTATCTCATAATAATAATTTTTTTATTTAAAAAATGTATATAAAATTTATTATAATAAAACTAATTACATTTTTGGTCCCCTAATATTTTGGAGAATTTTGCATTATTTGAGAGATTATCTCACAATAATGATTTTTTTATTTAAAAAATGTATATAAAACTACTTACATTTTTGGTCCCCTAATATTTTGGAGAATTCTGAAAAATTTAAGAGAACTTATATTTTTAACCCTTTACTACAAGGGGTGTACGTGAGTCGGATTATATTTGATAGGGTTTAAAAATAAAACTTATGGATAAAGTTAATAATAACATACAATTAAATGCCTCATTGTTTTATAAATATACATAACATTTTTATATGATTTTTTTAAAAATAAACTAAACCATAAAACTAAGCACTTTATTCTATTTAATTTGAGTATAATATTGCTATACTAAAAATCTAATTTTTAAAAATATAGCATGTATTCCGTTTTACCACAGTTTTGTCTCAAAACTGAATAGAACATTCATGAACATCCTTAAAAACATCACTTGAATAGTGTTCCCGAGCGTAGCACGGGCACTAAACTAGTATAATTATATATAATTTAAGTCGATTGGTCAATTGACGACATTCACATGTCTCAATTTAAAGTCGTCACCACCCATAATTAAATTCAACTTAAAAAAGTTATATCATTATTAACAACCATTTTTTTTAAAACCGTGACATACCCCCCAACTAAAAAAGAAACACATCACGTCCATTGGAGAATTACCCCACATAATAAAGGAATGTCACTTTTAGATCGAAGGAAAAAAAAGAAATTAAGTTATTTAGTTACTTTTTTGCATTTAGTTCTTTTAATTATTAGTGTACTAACACATCCTCAATTGTGTTGTTGCCTGTTGGTACCACATAGTCGCGTGTCGTGAACTGCACTTCTTATTTTCATTATAAGACTATATGTATTGGTTAATGCCCCAAAGGGGTATTTTCCGCCATGTAGACGGTGACTAGGCAAGGGGCATTATATCAAAAAGTGGCGTAGTGGGATAATGCCCCTTAATCATTACCAAGAGAGAAGTGGCAGAGATTGTGTGAGAGAAGTGGGGAAGAGAGAGAGGGGCGCAGACGTTATTAAGGAAACGCCCTCATAACGCCCCCGCGTAGTGGTTAACGGGGCGTTATTGGGTGTTTTTCGAGGGGCATAACGCCCATTACGTATAGTCTAACAAAACTGTAAATAATATGACAAAATTGCTAAATATATTCAAGTTAGGACAACATGCGGTGATCATTAAAAAATGAACACATAAATTTAAAATTTAAAGTGGTTCGATAGATATTATCTATGTGAGTGTCTTTGTGTTAAAGTGTTCAAACAAAATACAATTGCAAAAAGCCTATCATGTGTAGCACATAAACTAGGGCACAAGTTTACCCAAACTAGGCTCATCCATTGTGAGCTTGGGCCAAGGGTCATCACACTCAACAATTATCTCACTTCGAAACTTTGACAACTTCATGTTGCACAACAAGTAGCGTCGTTAGGGCTGACATATCGTGTTAGACACGGCACGATAAGGCCAAACATAACACGATAACTTATCATGTCATTCTTTCTAAAAATGAATACAATAAGAAGCAGGTTACACGATATGACATGATAAAAACCCATTTTTTTTAAATAAAACCAAATTTAAAAAAAAATTCATAAGTTTTAAATATTAAATATGATTTAACGTGATAATTTTTAAGCCACAAAACAACAAAAGTCCATAAAATAGTATTTAACCATAACAATACTTGATAAACGAATATGCAAATAAGATTAAAAAGTCTATCAAAAAAAGTCCATAGGAGTATTTGATCTTTCTACTCATCTCCATCAATATTCTTCTCCACCTCCATTCTCCACTAATTTTTCCTTTAAATAAATATAAACAGGTGACCTATCGTGTTAACAGATATTTAACATGTTAAGACACGATAATTAATATGTCGTTATCATGTTAACCTACTAATGACACGACACATGTTAAGGTCAAACACGTAACCTGTTAATTTCGTGTCGTGTCGTATTATCGTGTCCATGTCAAAAACTGCCAGCCCTAAGCGTCATATAGATTTGTCTTCACTTGCATTTTGTAATCTTCCTATTTCATCACTAGTTGTAGTGGCCTTCTTATCAGTCAACGTGAAGGATATTTGAAGTTGTGCAGAACCTCAACTTCTCTAAGATTAACCACCTTAGTTAACATATATGTTGGATCCTCGGTCCCTTTAAGCTTCTTCATCTTCTGAGTGTCATCACTGACTAAATTTCTAATGAAATGATATTGTGCCTTTATATATTTCTCTTTACATGAAATAATTGTTTTATGTGCTTGTTTCTTGCCAAGTTCTTCAACCATATAAGCTCTTGGCTTCAACGACTACCAAATTAAGACATCCAAATTAATAAGCATTTCCAATGCTCTTTACTCAGATTAGACGCAAAATCGACTGACAACCCTCTACTGCATGTGCGACATATGGTCTCATGCATACCATATCATACATGAGGTTAACAACCGCTGATGCATAATGAACTTTAGCTATCTATGCTTTGTCTTCATCTGTATGGGCGACTAGTTTTTAGAAAGTTTAAAGTGACTTTCATAATGTGTACTTTTGATCTTAGCAATATTAAAGCTAAGTTTTTCTAACATTTTCCTAATATACTTATCTTGAGTATTTTGTTAGCATTTAGCAATACCCAAGTCTTTCATCTCAAACTCTTCAGGCATTTGCCTCTTTAACTTGTTGATCTCTGTCATATTTGAACTTGCAATCAACATGTCATCTACATAGAGCAACAATAAGATATAAGAACCGTTGAACTTCTTGATGTAACAACAATGGTCCATGTCATGTCTCTTGTAACCAGTTCTACCCATAAAGTTGTCAAAGTTAATATTTAGACTCTTCTTCAATTTTCAGACCAGGTTTTTCTACCTATAACATAAATATCTTATGATTATGTCATATAAATGTCTTCATCTAGATCATCATGTAGGAACAGCAGGGTTGAAATATCAGTGCTTCAGATGCAAGTTACTCATTTACCCAGGCCATCATGTTACTCCTTTACCCTAAAGACCCATTTATTATGAAGAGTCTTCTTTTATGGAAGTTTTGTCTAAATCTAGGTCTTGTTTTCTCAGGCAAAATTATCTCATCTTTTGTTGTTAATCTCACCGGAACAAGTTTTCAATCTTTTAGCTTCAGAGTAACACTGGTGCTATGTTCCGAGTTTATTTAATTAAAGAAAAAAAATAAAAGTATTTGCTTTCCTTTCTTTTCTCTTTTCTTTTCCTTCCAATTTCTTTTCAAATTGGAACAAAATTTTTGGAGTATTTTATAATGGATGACTTGTTTCTTCATCCTTAGAACTCAACAGACTCGTCCACTGAGCTCCCATTGTTGGTTAACCATCCTCATTTTTTAGAATATCGATCCGCCTTCAATTTCACTTTTCTTTTTCGTTTCACTTTCCATAAACTCAACAAACTCTTTACCCACCTCTCGATCTTTGTTGTTTTTTTTGTCTTTGTACATCTCAGTTTCTTTGAAAGTGCCAATCTTACTTTTGATTACTTTTCTAATTTAATAATCCCAAAGCCAATATCCCATATCAGCTCTTGTTATGAAACAATACAGATAAGACTAACATGACCAACTGTAACATCCTAGGCAAATATCACATCGGCCGTCGGCATTAGGGATTCTAAGAAATGCCCTATCTCAAATACATGCAATGAGTTTTGGACGCATTGGCTGTGGAGCATATGAAAACTTCAGAGTTAAGTGTGCTTATGTGGGAACAGTTAAGTTTTGGACACATTTTGGATGTGTGGCCTTTTGGGAAGTCCCCACTAGTGCAACAAAAAAACATAGCGGTTAGTTCTTGGATGGACAACCCATTGTGGGCAAAGGGACAATATTAGTCGTGCAAGGCCAAATTAATGAATGCTCTGTATGGTTTCATTAATTATTTAACTAAGAAAAGTGTCGGTGGCATGCGAATGAGCCACCGACCAGGGTAAATAAGCAACACTATGGTATAATTTTTATCGTTTGAGTTTGATGATATATACAAACTCTAATCTTCCATTTCAATAATGGTACAAGTAATGGAAATGAGTCATTGAAAAGGAGAGGCACTATAATGGCTTGAAAATGAAAAGTAAACATAAGTGATATAAAGAAAATAATTGAAGAGGAATGGCTGCTTTAAATTGAAGCATTGATTTGTGGCACTTTAAGTAGAGACGTGACCATCCCTAGCTAGCAGAGTCACACTCAAAAGGCCCCAATATCTACCAATACCAATTACAAACAATATATTATATCAAAACAAATTACTTTTTATAACAAGCTTATGCATAACATACGTGCATTAGTAGAAGTTTCTAAACTTCAAATACTTCCATCATTTTATTCTAATTTTTCCATGTAACCTATACCAACACACAACAAGAACAATACTAAGTTACTAACATTAAATGTTTAGTTTTCAAACAAAAATTGTGAATCCTGTTTAATTACAATCAAAATAGTCATTTAAAAAAAGCCCACCAGAAGCTCATTAACTTTTATAAGCCCATGAAAACTACACATCTAAATATCTAATTAACATATAGGGTTAGCTTTTCCTTTCTAGTATAAATTTTCAACCTAAATAAGTTCTTTTTGTTTTATCTTGATTTTTAAATAGAGAAAACTACAAATTAGGTCTTTTATGTTTCTGGGTACCTGTAAGTTGGGTCCTTTAGCTAAAATATCTACAAATAACGTCCTTATTTTCGTAGTTTTATACCAATCTGGTCCTTTACACTAACTAAAGTTAAGTTTTTCGGTTAAGTGAAGGGCAGTTTTGTCTTTTTACATTAAAGGACTATTTTGGTAAATAACATAAATGACCATTTTTGCAATTTACACTAAAATGTTATCATAAGTATTATTTTATAATTAAATATTTAATAGATGAAATACAAAGTATATATATTTGTAATATTTACGACTTAAACTATATATACTTTAAGTTTAATATTTATTTGGGAAACGAAAATGAGTTTTTTACGGTGGTTCCACCCACTTCCGGAAATACACAATTAAACGTTAAGTGTCAGTACATCCTCCTAACGAGGTTTCGGAATATAAAAGATATTGTTAAAACGGGTAAAAAATTACAGTTTTTTTCTATCGTCAACGCCACAAAGTATTACTTCTAGCATCTGTGAAAATAAAGTAGGCGAACCTGTTATGACCTGACAACCGACCAATTTGAGTTGTTATCTAAAGCAACATATTCTTGCTTGAAACAATTTTAACTTGTTATCCAACCGCGAACCACACTTTTAAGCACTCATGTAACTTGCAAAATAAATTTATAAATCCATTTTCACACAAATATATACCAAACCCCTTCATTCTTGAGATTTTCAATGTGAAAACAAGATCTGTGGGGTTGTGAAATTTAAGCTGGTGTTATTTGACATAGAAATAAATAACAAATAGATTATAATATGAAGACAATTTAATCATTTTATATAAAATATGGATCATAAAATTTATATTTGCAAGATGCAAATCATATACCAAAAAAATTCATACAGATTCATATCCTCTCTTTCACTACTTTTGTGTGTCATAAATATCTAATCTACACAACTCTTTACCACATTTCTACAACAACATACAGAATCTGTACACCCGAAAACCGAACAAACAATTCAGTTACGTTTCCGTCTAGGAGAACAAGGCCACCGAGAGGTGGGCCAGTTTTTTCCCAGTCAATCGCGAACGAGCTACTCTTGATTGTCTTGGAGCATTTGGAGCTTCGATTTCATCAACATTGAATGTTTGATCTATTGAACACCGAAAAGCGGGAACCTTTTTAGGTGTACTGTATGCAAAATGCAGTTTCTTTGCAATAATAACCTGCATCATAAATCATTACACATATTAGAAACAATGCAGTGAACATTAACCTGTAATTGATGGATCTGCAACTTACAGCTTCTCGGATCGATTTCGATACATGAAACAGTCTCTTCAGATCATCATGTTCAACACCACATATAACCTTTATCTGAAAAGAATCACAAAACCGAACAATAAACACCCCTAATTGAAACTAACAATCATTCACTATTAAAAAAAAACTGAAACAACTTACAAGAACATCCTGAGGAAGAGCTTCCAACATCGATCTATCATAAAAAAAGCCTCGTTTCTTCAGAGGCGAAACGTTAACCGAATCGACGACATCCATTTCATTCAAAATCAAAATCCTCTTTCTACCAAATGAACTCGTGCGTTTCACTAACCCTAACCTGCAGTTCTTCCCCATTGCCATTGTTTTCCTGAAAATCCCATCAATCAGATCAAACTCACAAACAAAATGACACGTACCCAAAATCAAATAAAAACACAGACCTTGATTTGAAGGCTAATTTGTTGTGGCAGTAAATTGGGATTGATGTAACTGTTGTTTTTTAGACGGAAACAAGAAGAAATTTTGCAAATCTGGTAGAGATTTTTAAGGGGCTTTGTAATTTGTATGAGTTGAATTGAATTGAAGGTTCGTGGAAAAGATTCGAAATTTTTGATTTTTTGACGTTTGTGTGTTTTTATAGTATGGAAGGTGAAAACTAGCCGTTGGAGAAGGAAGATTGTGATTGGTGGGTTTGATCTGACGTGGTGGGTTTGGTCGTATTCAAATGGTGTTTATCGGACACGTGTGTTGGTTTTGGAGAATCCTATGTGGTAATGCGAATGGGGAAGTGACACGTGTGCGGTGGAAGTTTAGATGCTGACGCGTTTTTTGAAAGGATGGAGGGTGGGGATTTAGTGTGGAGTTGATCACGGTGAGTTTGTTCTATTTCGGCGGCCAGCTTGCGATGATTGTTACACGGTTTCTACCGCTTTTCCATGTTGATCCAAGTCAAACGCGGTTATAAAAATTAATACAAGATTAAGGGGCTGTTTGACAATTTCTAAATGCTGAATTGATACGATATCTGAACCATTAAGAGGCTTTATAAATGAAAGAAATGTTGAGGTAGAAATGCAGATGAGAGTAAAGTTACTATATGTTCCATTCAGTGTCTCTCTGTCTCTTAACCATTCAGCACCCTGTTCCAGAGTTTCATTAAAGGATGAAAGGGGAAAGAAGTGGAAGGAAATTATAAAAATAGGTGTTCCAGAGTTTTTTTAAGAAAAGAAATGGAAGGAAGAGATGGGATATGAAAGGAAAGTTTATTATGATTTTCCCCTCCTAACTTTCCTTCCAAATTGGAAGGAAGTAGAGAGAAAGAAAGAAAATCATATTAAAATGTTTGTTTTCCATTCCTTTCTTTCGAACTCTGGAACGCCAAATGAATTCTCATATTTACCTATCTTTTCTCTTCTTTTCTTTCATAAACTTCCTTTCTTTTCTTTTCTTTCTGTTACTAAACTCGGGAACAGATACTGAACCATTCAGATGTTTTTTTATGAAACAAACGCTCTGAATGCTGAATCTGAATGATTAAACACTAAACTCAACAATTAAGAAATAAAACAAACAACCTCTAAGTTCTTATTCACTTTTTTTATATCTTTATGATATTTTGACCATTTATAAAAATTAATACAAGACTAAGTTCATATTCTTCCGTAACATTTGTGTTTTATCTCAATTTACATCTAAAACTAACCCGTTAGACTTTTTAGTTAGCTTTTAAAAAATGAGCAAAATACGTCAGGGAAACAAATGATTAAAAAAGGAGTAAACTACAGTTTTGGTCCATGTGTTTTGATATCATTAACAGTTTCAGTCTCATCTTAACAATTTTGATTCCTGTGTTTTTATTTTCTAACGGAAATGGTCCCAAACACTAACTCCATCCAATTTTCCGTTAAGTCTCCCTCACATACGGAGTAAAAGTGTCATTTCTCCCACTCTTTTTGACATGTGACTGAATAAAAATGTTAACCTACATGACGATCTAGTTAAAAGAGGGGAGAAATGACATTTTTATCCCTTAGATGCGAGGCGCGTGTGAGAGACTTAACGGAAAATTGGATGGAGTTAGTGTTCGAGACCATTTCTGTTAGAAAATAAAAACACAGGGACCAAAACTATTAAACTAAGACTAAAACTGTTAATGATATCAAAACACAAGGACCAAAAGTCCAAAACTACAGTTTACTCTAAAAAAAAGTTAAAAAATGCAAATGATGAAAAAAAAGGTTTACGAATACAAATGGTAAAGAGTACTAAAGTTTAATATATATATACACACACTAGTTTAGTGCTCGCGCAATGCTCGGGAACATAATACCCAGATGATTTTAATAATAATCATGGGGCATGGAAGATTCCAATCAATTATTAGACAAAACCGTTATAAAACCAGAACACAAGATTTATTTAAAAACTGTTTTTAATATAACAATATTATATTCAAATTAAAAAGAATTAAATGCTCAGTTTTATGATGTGATTTTAAAAAAATAAAATAATATCGTATAAAAAGTTATAGATGGTTAAAAGATACTAAGATATTTAATTATAACATACTAGATTAGTACCCGTGTACTACACGGATTTTAGTTTTATAGGTTTTAAATCAATTTACATATCAAATTTATTTTTAACATATCTCTTATTAAATCGATTTGGATATTTACAAATATATTCATATAAAAAATCATTTGTTACAACAAAGGATATGATTTATAATAGTTGGTAAATTTTTATTGTATCATATCGGGTTAGGAGATAATTCATGATAATTGTTAATTTTTTTATTTGAACATATCGAGTTATGAGATAATTAATGATAATTGGTAAAACTTTAATTTGAACATATCGGGTTAGGATAAATCATAATAATTGATAGTTTTTTTTGTTGAACATATCAAGTTAGGAGATAATTCATGATACTTGGTACATATCAGGTTAAGATATAGATCATGATAATTGGTAAATTTTGTATTTGAACATATCGGGTTAGGAAATAATTGATGATAATTTGTGAAATGTTAATTTAAACATATCGGGTTATTTCGAATATGAAGCATACAATGACCCGTCTAAAAATTCTCCATCAATTTAATTTAGAACATGACACCTAAGCAAAATCCTATGTGGAGTAGTCAAAATGGTGACATGTGGATGTGTTACTCAATTATTAGAATAGGTAGATTACTAATTTATTTTTAAGTTTAATTTATATATCTTATCAAATATAATCGACTCATGCACATCCTAATAAAAGAGGGTTAAAAATGTAATTATTCTTTTTTTTTTTCTAAATATTAAGGGGTTAAAATGTAATTCATGTTATTATAATATATTATTATAGATTATGTATATATATCTTTATATAATATAGCAAAATTAAAAAAGCTTATGTGGCACCATTTTAAAGCTTTTGGCTTATGTGGCATCATTTGAGAGTTTATCTCATAATAATAATTTTTTTATTTAAAATATGTATATAAAATATATTATAATAAAACTAATTACATTTTTAGTCCCCTAATATTTTGGAGAATTCTGAAAAATTTAAAATTATTTATACTTTTAACCCTCTACTACAAGGGGTGTACATGAGTCGGTTTATATTTGATAGGGTGTGAAAATGAAACTTATGGATAAATTTAATAATAATATACAATTAAAGACCTCCGTGTTTTATAAATATACATAAGTTTTTTATATGGATTTTATAGAAAAAAATAAACTACACCATAAAACTGAGCATTTTATTCTCTTTAATTTGAGTATAATATTGCTATAGTAAAAATTTAATTTTAAAAAATATATTTCGTGTTTCGGTTTACCAAAGTTTTGTTTCAAAACTTATTGGAACGTTCATTAATATCCTTAAAAGCATCACTTGAATGTTGTGTTCCCGAGCATAGCGCGGGCACTAAACTAGTTTTATTTATAAAGTTATTATTATGAGAAAAACACTCAAATAATACTAAGCAAACCAACCCTAAAAGGTTGACACATAAAGAAAATCTATTTTCCTATATTAAATAGAAGATACACACAACACGAGTGTGCATGTTTATATATATTCTTTTTATGGTGAAAACACTTAGTTTTGTAAGTTAAAAAAAATGTTTTTTCAAAGTTTATTATTATATTTTTATTATTAAGCTGTTTTACTCGCTTATTATTTATAAAATGTTTTTTAATGCACAAATAAATACGTATTTTTAAAATGCTATATTATATAAACGTCCTTTTTAGTTAGTTTGTCTTTGAAACTTCTTTTTTAAACTATTTTGTTTTTTAATAATTTGAAACTTCTTTTTAAAATTAGTCAATCCAGTTAAATCGTTCAGTATAACCCGGTCTATCGAGTTAATTCACTTATGAACACAACGGTATAATTAAAAAGTCGATTTTTAAAACAACCGTGTTTATAAGTTATAACAACAAAATTGAAATAGGCCAACCTATTGTTATATTGTTACGTAAATATTACATCATGGCATTAAAAATAGTCGGAGTTTACGAAATGTTAGATTGAGATACTTAAAATTAAATGATTTAAAACACATTCAAGAAACGTTACAGTAAACACTAACAAACGCAACAAGTCTTCAAACTTTGTGACATGACAATAATAAATATTTTATCACGTCTAACTCTTCGAAAACATGATACATAATGTCAATCAATTACAACTAGTTAAAACTGATTTACCAAACTTGCAGAACTACGTTTAATTAGCCGGAGGCGTCACCAATTAAGGACCACATCGACCAAAGTCTTGAAATTCCGATACGAACTCCCGTTTGGTTCGACAGCCTTATGAGCAAGATCTTTCAATGCTTTCGTTCGCTCTTTTAGCCCTTTTGACGATCCATCCATCGATAAAACTTTATCTAAAGCTCGACACGTTCCACTTTTCGTGAAACTCCCACCTTCAATTCGCACTGCAATCCCCCAAACTCGCTCAACCATCCAAGCATTTATTGGTTGATCCCCGTAAAACGGCCTGCATATCATTGGAACACCGCCTGCTATACTCTCCAACACCGAGTTCCATCCACCGTGAGTCACAAACACCCCAATTGCACAATGTTCCACCACTTGAACCTGTGGGGCCCAAGGTACAACATTTCCCAACCCATTTACCGCGGTTCTTTCCAAGAACCTTGGCGGTAAATGCTTTTGGGAATCTTTTTTTAACGACCATAGAAACTGTGTTTTGCTCTCTTCCAATGCTTCAGCAATCGAGACTAGCTCGTGGGGCGGAGGAATGCACACTGTACCAAACGAAATGTACGCAACGCTTCCTGGCTTTTTATTATCTAACCACGAAATGCACGAAAACTCATCAAGTTTTGATTGTGAGTTCTGTTTGGATACGAGATTGAACGGGCCTATGTTAAGGAAATTGTTGAAGATTGAAGAAAGGTTTTTTGTGAGATCAGGGTCTAGTTCTTGAAAAGAGTTGATGAATATAGCAGTTGCTCTAGTTAGCACTCCAGCCATTTTATGTGGCATAGTTGCAAAAGGTGACTCAAGGTCGCCAAATATGATTCCGCTTTGTATGTCACCTAGTCGAACCCTCATGAGTCCAGGGATCAAGTTAGCAACTTCATCCTCAATGCTTGTTGAACCTGCACATGCAAATATTGTACAACAACAAGTTGTCATTTCATTCAAATGGTTCATATAGACTTGTCACTAGTCACAAATGGTTCACCTTTTTTTTTAAATATCATGCATTCATATTAAAAGTTTTTTACATAAAAGTAGAAGGTAAACGGGCAACAAGCTGCACCGCTAACCCTTTCACCTTTGATTTGAGCATATTTTTGCCTGATGAGATCAGTATAGAAATGTGTCGAAAGTGAGCAAGCTCCAGCGGTCCAAAACGCCACCCAAGGAACGTTGAGTTCTTCCGCCAAATCCGCCGAGAACCATAAAAAAGCATCCACCACAAGACAACTAATCTTCATCCCGATATCCTTCTCGGCGGCTTTAACACCCCTCTTGAACTCTTCCTCCGCCACCGCCAAAAACAAGTTAACATCCTCATGAAGTTTCCCTGGCAAAAGATATCCCTCGGGCAGGCCGTCGGATATATCATACGACACTATGTTACCGCAACTACTATAAGGGAACAAAGCTCGTTTAGACCTTTGAGTGGTGAAGAAAGAAAAAACAACGGACGGGTCCGCGGAAGCTAGCCTACGGACGAGGGTTAAAAGGAGAGAAGGGTGTGAGGCAAAAGGAAATGCAAACACCGCAACATGTCTCTTGTGTTCATGACCTGTTATTTCCATTTGGTGATCGTTGATATAACAAACGTATATAAGGAATTGAAGTTAATAAAATAAAAGTACGTTGTTTATAATGAACTAGTTATAGTTATTTATGGGCAGTGGGTTTTGGAAGTTAATAAGCTAGGAAATTAAAGCCGCATGCTACTATGCTAGTCGTTAATAAGTATTTAAAGAAAAAGTCAAGAGTGCTAACAACCACCAACAAATGCGTATTTAAGGTTATAATAATTTGTTACGAGAACTAACCAATTTGAATAATTGTTTTTCTAGATCCACCTTTCCTATCTTATTTTTAATTTTCAAGACTTAAATTTTAGTGTGATACGTGAATGTTAAACTATTTGTACAACTATATATTACATTGTAAACGTTAAACTAACAATAGTTTGCAATTGGGTTTATTGATGTTTTAGGGTTTTATGTCGTAGTGACAACTGTTGCGCCGTGTTTTTGTATCCGTGTTTTATTTTTGAGATTTTGGATGAACTCTCGGTGCAATTCGTGTGACAAATTTTCCTATTTCATTTGATTTATTTGTGGTTTAGTTTCAATTTTCATTCTATATTATGATGTAGATTTTCTTAAAGACCGACTCATGTAGGGTTTAATTTAACTAATTTAACTATAGTTTCGCAGGAAAACACTAGTTAGAAATAAGCTTCTTTGTGATTTAGTTCGTTGTAAAATAATAGGTTTTGTTAAAATTATACTATATATACGGAATAGTTAAGGATCAATGAATATATAGTATACTCTATGCTCACATTGGATAGAATTAAGGTGGGCTAAACTTGGGTATATCCGACCTATGTAGCAAGCTATGTAGCTTGTGAACTTCCTTGATGTCGGTGTGTTTGTGGAGCTTAGCATCCCACCTTGCCAACACTCCAGGTGCTCTTAATATGTAACGCAACAAGTCATCAAGCTTGAATGATATGACTACTGACTATTTTTCATTTAAATTAATAAAGATAGAGGCGCATCATTCATTTCATAATCAAAAATACGTCGAGAACAGCAAGATCTGTTGCATCGTTTCTACTTTTCTGCTTTTTTATTATAAATTAATTTATATTTTCCTCTATTAAAACCATGTTATCTAAAATATTCTATATTAAGTATATTTGCCTCTTGTTTAATGGGAGGTGTGGCATATGCCTTATGTCACCCAAAGCCAACCACAATCCCATTAAAAGCTTTAAATTTTTTTTAATAAAGGTAAATTTAGGTTAGTTTTAGAGAGGAAAATGGACACTTTACAAGAGAAAAATAAATGAAGGGGGCACGCTCATAAAGCAAAATTAATTAAAGGGCTACCTCAAGCTTTTTAGAGGTAGCCTTAGACGAAGAAAAAAACTTGTGATCCTTTTTCAAATTTTTTCAAATGTGGGAAATATAACTTCTTTTTTTTTTCAAAATTAAGAAGACACTAACAAGCAACTAAGGACAAATTTTAGCTAATAACTAAATCAGATGTAATATATATCGGATCATATAGCAAAGCAAATATAAACTAAATAAATCGGTAACAAACTAACATTAACGAAACTAAATCTATTTTTAACAAATTGGTAACAGGCAACAATACACAGTTTGTAACAATATTATCAGATGTAACAAAAAAGTTAGAGTTCTAAACGCAGAGCAAAGCAAGTCATCCTTAATACATTATTTGGCAACAATATGTAATAAAAACCCTAATCCTAATCCCCAGATCACTATTAAACAACTATATAAAAGAGCAACGAGCAACTTATCAGTTACCATGAAAAATGCAACAATCGCAATATCGCAAAGCAAATTACAGACAAATGACGGCAAGATGCAAGTTCCTAGTTCAACAATTCGGAGATTGTGAGCATTGAGGGATGGAGCAAAAAGAGAATGGTTAATTGTGATTTGGAGAAATGTCTTACAACAAAACCAATTAAGCAAGAATCTAGATTTGAGAGAAAAGATTTGTATTTCATTTGAATCTTCAATTTCCTGACTTTTAGTTTACCACATATTTGCCCGCTAATATCACAAAAAATGACTTGAAAATTAGAGCTGCCAATTGAATTGTTGATAACCTACTTTTATTTTCCAATGATGATGATTATGGGTTTATAATAAATATAAACTTCTAGATTTAGGGCTCAAAATTTAGGGGGCGTTAGATCCATGTCTAAGTGCTAATGAAGTACAAACTGGTTATTCATGTGTTACAACATACTTTACAACCCTTAATGCATAGTGATGGGTGTAGAGCTCTTGATCTCCTTATGAGAGATGTACAACTTCTAGTTTGTAAATTTGTCGACTTACAATCAACATGTTTCATCGTTCTCTATTTCCGCTAGCTCTGAAGCTCTTCTTAGCCATTCATATCTTGGGTGGAGGTGGCTGTGTAATAATGATAACTCACCTCTTTCTCAAATCGGTATCCCCATACGATGTTTAGATCGAAGAGATTAAAAGGGTTTGTGAGGCGGCCAATTATTACGGCTTCTTAACCATTTTATAATCAATGTGAGCTACCATCACCATCGAGGTTATAGTTAGAGCCATTATTCGTTCGGTAAATATCTGTCAACTATTCATAAATACATTTATTATTTAACAAACGAACACGAATAGCAGTAATTCGTTGCAGTTAATTTAGTACACACTTTGTTCGTATAACATGTGAGATTAGATTACGCGTGGAAAATAAAGAAAACCCTATGTCACACCTTACGGACACTAAGGGCATGTTTGGCTTTGCTTATTAACTTCTCCTTATCTCCTTCTCCACCTCCTTTTCTCCTTCTTTCAAAAGTCACTCATCACTAACTTCTCCTTTTCTCCTTTTTTAAGCACAAAAACTCCTTTTCAAAACACTATCCAAACACTATTTTTTAACTTATTAACTTTTCAAAAGTTAATAAGTCAAAAGTTGATTTAAATAAGCAATCCCAAACATGCACTAAAAAATTTGCAGCGCGCAAACACAAAAGCATTCAAAGATCGAGAAAAACTTGTTCCAAATTCATCCAACAGTTGAACAATCGACATGGAAACAGATGAAGAAGACGTTTCAAGAATCGTTCCATTTCAGCTTCAATTCGACAAACCAGTAGCCTCACAGGTCTCTACCCTTTTATTTATTGTCGACACTTGACTCAAATGTTAGTTTGTGCCAAAAAGTTCATATTTTTAATGTTAATTAGGGTTGTCTTATCATCAATTTCAAATTTTTTGAAGATTATTTGAGCTCAAGTGTAGTTTAGGCTATACGAGTATTTGTAACTGATCAAAACCTAGAACTGATGTGTTTGCGTATATCATAGATGTGTGCTTGTTCTTTAAATACTTTTAGGTTGAAGATTGATATTAATCTACCTAATGAAAGATTATAGTAAATTTGTTTTAAAATGTGAAGATCAAAATAGCTGAATGGAACCCAGAGAAAGATTTGCTGGCTATGGTTACAGAGGATTCGAAGATTTTGTTGCATCGGTTTAATTGGCAAAGGCTATGGACCATCTCTCCAGGTCACATTGATCTATTTGATTTCTTTCTTCTTCTTCTTCTTCTTCTTCTTCTTATTATTATTGTTAAGTATTATCATTCAGTAATTGTGTTTCAGCTCTATGGGTATATAATGTATGTGTTTGTGACTTATATAACATGGATGAACTAAGCCGAAGCCTTTTATTGTTAACTCTTTTTAATGTTGATTTTACAGGAAGGTGCATAACATCTCTATGTTGGCGTCCAGATGGTAAAGCAATAGCCGTTGGGCTTCAAGATGGGACTATATCATTGCATGATGTTGAAGTGAGTTGTTTTTTGTACTTAAGTAAATTGTTATGATATGACTGTAATACGGTCAGGGATTGGTTTGATTTGAAGTTATTGTAAAAACAATGACTCTTGTTAGCTAAAACTTATGCATTTTATTAAGCAGAACGGGAAGCTGTTACGAAGCATGAAATCCCACAATGTAGCTGTTGTATGCCTTAACTGGGAGGACGATGGAGGCGAAGAAATTTCGGTACGTTTTCTCAAATTATTTTAGGCTCTTTGTGTTATATTTAATTTCTCACTGCTTGTTTGTTTGCATTTTAATGGCAAAAACGAAAATAAAAAAATCTCTATCTACATGTGTTGTTCAGGATGACAACTTTGTCTCAAAATATGAAGATCGAACCTCTCGTTTCTTTCCTTCTGCCCCAAGAGCTCCTCGGATGCCAGGACTGGTGCCTGGTGAAACAGGGTTTATGGATGAAAGTGAAAATTTATCACAAGGACTATCAAATTCCTCACATCAACGATTTAACGTCTTATGCAGTGCAGATAAAGACGGAATCATAAGCTTTAATATATTTGGCTTATTTCCGATCGGGAAAATTGTAAGCCTACATTTTGTGGGACCCACCTTTGTTTATCCTCCAAGAACATATGACCTGCAAATTGAAAAAAAAATGACGAAAAAAAATGTAGACTTGATCTCTAAAGATAAGTACGGGTTTGTATCTTGATTTATGTTTTAGTTCACATGATTTTTTTTGGGTTGAATTGCAGGATATACACAACTTTTCTGTTTGTTGTCCACTTGCAAACAAGCATGTTGATTGCAAATTGCTGAATGCTTCAATCTGCAAGGTAATACCTTTACTACTTAAAAGTATTATTTTTGTATAAACATTTAGTGTGTCAAGTGTGATTACAAAATACATATATGCCAATAATAATATAATTTTTTTGATTCAATCAAATCGAGAGGTTTTTGCACTTTGGGTGACTTTCGATTCATTTGACTTATTTGACTCATTTTCTCTTAACCTATTTTAATTTTTTATTTGACCAGATAAAACATAACCCGAATCAACCCATTAACATGTAACGGGGTTGAAATTGGGTCTCTCTTTCACTCTGAATGTATATGAGCCTTACCTTTTTAATTGATCAGTATATCAATATGCTTTCTGAAATGGTCATTTACAGGTGGAGTTATCTAAAGATCTTTGTCATTTGACAGTATTATGCTTTGGTGAGCTTCAAGTTCCAGAACATAATTTGCATGGTTTCCATTGCTTAACACTCGACACTTCAATATTCTATAAAAGGTAATTTATGAATTTTTGGTAAAACTTAACTACTCCTTTATCCTGCTAAAAATTGACTTCCCATGAAATTAGCATAATTTTTTTGAATTTTTTAAATGTTAAACTTACCTACTTGCGGCTTGCCATTGTCATCCTTAGATGTTATAAATCCTGGTGGACTATGTTTCTTACTTTGTCAATGTTACAGGATAGTTAAGATCTCTGATTAGTAGTCATAGAGTTACATTAAACCGTCTAATCATATGTTTCAAATATTCGCATGGAAGTTGTATACCAATAGTCATTTGTCGTTTTTTCTGTTTCAGGCTCCAAAGAATTTCTTTAGTATTCATAATATTCTGCATTCTTCATTTGTGTTTGAAAAAGTAGCTTATACAACAACTAAGCATCATGGTGATGTATTAACCAAATAGTCTTAATTATTCAGGGCTATAAGCAAGTGAATATTTTATTGAGTAACTCAAGCCTGTTCAGTCTAGCTTGATTTAATCCTTCTAAAAAGTTCTTTAGGACTCTACAATTTTTAAATTTGGAAGTGATTTGAAAGGTTAGTGCTCTTTGGAAAAATGTATGTGTAGTGTTTCTGATTTAGAAGTATGGTGGGTATCTTCTTCTATAAATGATACATCACTTTCTTGTTTGACTAAAGTTAATAAAAAGTAATTATTACTAATACTATAAAGGATTACCGATTACTTAATTTGGTCTTTTACTCTTTTTATAAATGTTAATAATTTGAATGAGTTTTGTTTTCTAGCGATCTTCACTTATTTTGGGAACGGTTAATGATTTTTTCTTAATCTCAACAAATTTCAATTTCCTTGGCTGGTTTTTGCATCAGTGTTAGGTTATGTATCTAATCTTCTATTTTGACTTAAATGATGAAAAGGTTCTTCCATGATATATCATGCGTAAACAGTTTTATAGATTAGTGTATATGATTATATTATGTAAATTTGTTGCAATCAAAATGAGAGGAATGTGTATTATAAAGTGTTCATAATTGTACAAACATAAGAAAAACATAAAAAATTCCCCTCTATTTCCTTTTCGTATTCTCATTTCCTTCAAAAAATTCAAGACACAACATTTATTTGTCTTTTCTTTCCTTTCCCTTACTTTCTCTCCAAAATAAAACTCAAGAACATAGTATTATGAATGCTAAAATCACTAATTATTAGTCAATTTGAAAGTTTACATGTATGTAGTTCCTAAATGTTGCAGGAAAAATGAGCTTCACCAAGTTGCTCAGCAGGCTTCAAACATTGAGGATTTAACAGAAGTCATCCGAGCTTCACTATCTGTCATGTCTAAGCAATGGGCCGATGCAATGCACACATTTCATGACAAATTTGATTCCCTATCTAGTCTAATTCATGACCATGGTAAATGATAAAAACCTCAAAAATCATCACACATGGTTTACTATGTTGTTATGATGGTTTTTGACCTTTTCTAACTTATCAAACATAGGATTGGACTCAACCCCACAGGAGGAGTTTCTTAGCCTTATAACTGGTGCGCGCACGAGTCCAGCTGCTCACCAATTTTTAGTCAACTCTCTTGGTGAAGTGGTAGATTAATCTTTACTAGATTTTTGTCGAAGTATAAATTTTATATAAAGTTTGAGAGATCTTTTTGAACTACGGGAGAGATCTTTTGTTGATATAAGGCTTTTGCTGATCAGGGTCTCAAGCGGATAACAAAGTCAGTCTGTGGGGCTGGAAAAGAGCTACAAGTTATCGTTCTTGAACATCTACAGGTAGACATAACATTCTGTGAGTTTATAGTTAAAAGGCCCATAGGTTGCTCTAATGCATTTGAGTACACTTGGATTTCAGAGGGCTTTCAACCCTCATGGCTCAAACCATTTGAGCTGTTTTTTTCTCATTAGATTGTGAGTTTAACCCCTTTCATAACCCAAGTCGACCTTATTTATAGATAAATGGGTCAGAATTGCCACCTCTAGTTTTAAAGAAGAATGTTTTCGTGTTTAGCCTGCTGCAGAGATGATTGGATTTAGATTAGGAGAATTGAGAGGACTTTCTAAGTGGCGTTCACGTTATCAAGGTGTCGGTTTGGATGAGATTTTAATAGATAATGCAACAGAGAAGGCGGGAATGCTGCTCATTCAAGTCCAACGCTTTATGAGGGTTTTAACCTCTTCCGTTCAACAGGTGACTATTTTAATTCACAAAATCCTTATATTTTGTTATTACAAGAAGCATTTTACGCAATGCAGGAGCCAACCGTTGTAATTGTATCAAGATGGTTGGAGTGATGATAATAAAAGTAAACATGATCAAGTTCTAGTTTCGTTTTTTTTTCTTTTTCAGTTTTCGAACTTCTTCAATTGGCTTCACAAATGTGTGAAAATGTTAATGTCAGAACAAAGTGACCAACACCAGCTTCTGGCGTTCAATAGGTTTGTTGCTGATTCATATTAGATTTTATCTCTAACATTTCAAATGGGTCAAGTTAGAAGACTTAGCTAAAACTTTCAGTTTTTGTCAACCTACTAAAATCGAGTTCTTCAAGCAAGGTAGATATTATTAGTACACTTTATAATTACCTAATTACTACATTAATCATTTATATAATTGAAGAGGGAAAAACTAATACTTGGCGGGTCAACATCACCAGGCTGTTTTATTTATATCGTTTTGACCCATTACCCATTATTTCATTACCGAATCCAATCATTTTCCCACTTCCACCACTTATCTATCTTTGGTAGTTGTCTTTCTTAGTTTCTTATAGCGATCATCAAGATTTTATTATATCTGCATCCTGCTTTGTTTTGGCAGTGAGCTGGTTATTTTATTTTTGAAGTATCTGTATGATCAAGATCCTGTAAAGCGGTTGCTCGAATCAACAGAAGTTGACCACAGTATTGAAGTTGACTTGTAAGTAACTTATCCAACAAGCTCAATTCAAGTTGGGTGTCATTTTAAACAACAAGCATGGATCCTTTTAAGCTCAAAGTTCTCTTCCATGTTATTTTGGTTCAAGACATTTGTATCCAAAATTGGAATTAACTAACTTTCTCCATTCCTTTAACAAATGAACTTTAAGCGTTATCTTTTTGTAAAAAATTATAGCCTGAGCTACATTTTTGCCTTTTAAGTTATCATTTCAAGGTAATGCCATTGATTAATTAATTAATTATTCAGGGAGACAATGGAAAGAGTACAGGAGTTGGCTCATTTTGGGGGTTTCACAGATCTCGATTACTTGAGAAGAACGTTAGCAAAAGAATTTCTACAAATGGAATCTTGGTATGCTTTTTATTCCGGTTTAGTCTTTGGAGTAAAACTAACCAATTTTTCTGTTGGGGCCATTACACGGGGTTTCTTTAATTTGAAATCCTAAAGTGAGTGTTTAATCATTGCAGTTTCAAAGAGGCCTTCCAAATGCCTTTCACTACAATTTCTAAGAAAATACTTTGCCAAAACTTGTTGCCATTATTTCCAATCGAATTGTTGTCAAAATCTGCATCCTCCATTGTTCCAACATCCATATCATATTACAAGGTATGCTAATACTTAAAAGACAATTATGCCTTCCATAAGCAATCATTATCAGTATCTTTGAACCGCACCTCTCATCGTTGTTTCTTATACTAATGGCTTGTTTCTTGGTTGTTCTAGGACGCAATGCACGAGAAACAACAGACTTTTGTGGATTACATATCTTTCATATTACCCGATGAACCTTCATCAGAGCATGCAAATTGCATAGTCGTTACGAGGTGTTTGATGAATAATGATCTAGAAGCTGTGATGTTATGTGTTCCTGATGGCTATCATTGTGTAGATTTGTCTCTATATAAGGTACTTTACATGCTTGTCCAAGTCACATTTTTTTCATTATCCCCAAAAAGTAGCAATATGCAACAAACAAAAAACCTAACAAACGATTAAGTTGTTTTCTAGAAGTTTGACATTTGGTCAAATGTCTAAAATACCCTTTCGGATGATACAAAAGGGTCAATCTTGTTGACCAAATCCATGGTTTACTAGATTGATGTTTATGATAGAATTAGTAATTAAACTTTGTGAAGAAGGGTAATGTTATCATTTTTGTGAGAAATAGGGGTGCACTATATTAACATTTTGCTGATAACAGGAATGTCAACTTGTTCTACTATTGAACGGGCCGTCTTCCGTTTCTGAAAACTCGGAGAAGGCTTGTATGACAATTGTGCAAGCCGATGATCTTCCATTCGTATCTATTCCTACTTTAGATTCTTCAAGCCTTTGGAAATTGCATGAACTTAAGGTACAAACCCCTCTAAAAGTTACAAAAATGTAATATCATTTTTCATTTCACTTTGGTTTTAAGTAAACAACTATCATTCTTTTTGGAAGTTTGACATTTTTCATTTTGTGGGTCCACTTATACGATGAGAGAAAAGAACAAATATGTGTAAAAAATGACATTTTTCATTTTGCCATTTTTAGGATAACTAATGAAGCTCACCTTTGTGTAAGAAATGTTAATTTGATAATCTTGTTTCCCTAAATCTTGTTATGATGTTCATTTCAGGACTCTGTTGTATACTTGCAAATGGGTAGTTTGAAAGTACGAGGAATTCCTCACTCAGTGATCGCTCCTCTAGCAGTTAGTGGTAAGTACCTCTTCAAACAAATCCAAGGTTTTTTTTTTTCGTCTCTGGTTATTACATCATCATCATGATTCAAGTATTCATGTGCTTTTTAGCTATATGCATTGGTATATACATTATCATCATGCATCTTTGTACTATTCTCTGTTTTTGTATTAACCATTGATGCATTTTATAAATGTTCAGCATCTAGAGGCGTTGCTTGTGTCTTTGCATCGAGGAAGCGCGCTTTAGTTTACATCCTGGATGAAGATGAAGATGAAATCTCAGACGCTGATTAGCTTCACTATGTTTTGTTTTTCTTTTTATGTATTTTTTATTTGACTTTTTTGTTTGGCGAGCAACTAATTTTATCGGTCGTGAATGTGTATATCGAGGGATAGGGTAGAATCACCTGTCATCCATCTTTAGTTTCAGATATGTACACTTTTTGGAGTAAAGATGTATAAACTATCTGGTTTTAAACACCCTTCAAAGTTCAAGCCCTATTTTAGTCTAGCACACTTGGTTTGAGGCAGTTCAAAGCAAATGATAACAAACGCAGGAAGATGGTACGACCACATGTAAACAAAGGTCACATGGTTGTATCATAGCGTACATCAGATGGTTATGTTGCATCTTATCCACCACTACACAACAATAACTAATACAGCATACAACACATCGATCGTCATATCACTAAAATCAGATTGTTTTCCGGTTTATCCAGGCCTTTGACAAATATTCAAGCCAAAAAAACATTCATTATTCGGTCTATACTTGTGGCCATGCATCTACCTCAACATCTATGTTTTTGCCAGCTCTAGTTGTCATGCATGTGACTTCTTGATGGCGCAACAAATGGTCACTTATAACATGGTTGGTCGTATGGTAACTTTGTGGCATAATACTTCTACCAACGTTGTTCTCCACTCGCACCGACCTGGCAGTACTTAGTGGGCTGCATCCATGTTGCTCTCCTAGCACTAAAGTTACAATGCAGGCAATCTGTTTTAAACCGACTTATCCTTAAATTTTTGCCCCTTAATGTTGTTTCTAATAAACACAATATCATCAACAAAAACCATGCAACACATAATGACCTCTTAAATTGACTTCAGATAACTCATTGCAATTAGTATCAGATTCACATACGTATAGTCCTCAGTCGTTGATGCATACTGTACAAGTCATTATAGCACAATGCAAGATAAGGGAGCCTGCCGTTTGAAATTTAGTATGACATCTAGCAGTTGCAAAAACAAGCTACATGCCAGAAACAAGAAACTGGTAATCTATTGCCATGAATGAAACATAAGCTAATAACAAAAGAATGCAGACACCTTGTAATCTATGCATTAATAGTAGTAATCTGCATACAACTCAAATCTTTTCAACCATTCCAAAGCAACAAATGAGAATGTTTGGAAATTCATACAAGTACCAAAACTATCAGCGCCTCTTTTCGACCTTCTTACCCTTTCTTTTATCCCTTTTGGTCAGAGTCTTTGATCGTGATCTTCTTCTTTCAACTTTCTTGAACGGCTTCTTCTTTATCACGGGTAATATAGTCTTCTTTTCAGACCCTAGGGTCAATTTGGGTATTTCGATAGGGTCGTCATCACGAGAGATCTCACTTGTTGTCACCATGACCTTGATGTTACCAGCGTCATACACTTTTGTTCCTATGGTCAACATGGAGATAGTTCAGATGAAGCCGAAAGATCATGGTAAAATGCCTACGTTACCCCCCAAAAAAAAATGGGGAGTTCAGAAAAATCACTCGCGTAGCCTTTTTTTCTTGAAGGGCAATTATTACATTTGACTACTGGTCAAACAATTTCATATAACAAAATGTGCTCATAACTAAAAGGTCTAATGGACAGATGGTATTATGAGAACATACCAATCAAGTATTAGTGGCAAACTGGCAATTTGATCCATTTTATAACAAAGGATCAATTTTGGCATGTTTGTCTCTAAGGGTCAAATGCGCGACATCATAAAGTTCAGCAAAAACTTAGATTGTTACTTAATGGATAAAACAGTCACAAGAAGTGTTCACATTATTTATCCCAACACGCACCTACAGTTACCACTTAATACCCCTTACTCAACCCTTCCATTTTTCCACCTCTAAATACAAATGATGTTTTATTTCATTTGCTTCTCAAGTCACCAAGAAGCGTCTTAATGAATTGATTAAATTTAACTGTCACAACACAGCTTGTGCACTTACCAGAAATCGATGTCGGATGCTCATCGTCATCATCATCATCGCCAACATCGTCATTGTCTTGTTCGTCTTCTTCTGCTTCATTTTCATTAGGTTCGCCATTTGAATCAGGTGGAGCTCCACCATACAGAACATACTCTCTGTCTAGTTTTCTCTGCCAATAAAGTAGAAAATCAAGACAATCGTAAAACACATCATGTGTCCATACAAAACTAATTTTATCCCTAATAAATCCTTAATGCTCTAAACATCAACAATTGTCATGCTTTCCATTTTATAAAGCCATTCGTGTAATAAGTTTGTAATAAAAGCGCATCAATCTTTTTTATTAAGGTTGGTTTAATAATATAAAGAGAAATTAGAAGAGCCTAAGGTGTTAAAAATACATATTCAAAGCACCCACCAGCTTCCATATGGCAAAATAACACGAACAAAGTACCTTTTTCCGAAGCTCAATACGCTTGCGACGTAAGGCTTCCTGTTGCTGATTTTGGGCTTCTTTTCTCCTCTTCTTCTTTCTCTTATGAAACCCAGTTACAAAATCACTATATAATACACCCAGATAACAATTAGATTACAGGAGAAAAACATAGCTCAATTTGCATTGCGTAAATTTAACGGGGATACATTCACTTAACTTACTCAATTCAAAGACTTATATTCATCATATAAGAAACTTGTTTTGTAAGCATAATGAATGCATTGTCTAGTCTAGTCTAGTCAACTAATCATAACACTAAGCTCCATATCAAATGTTTATTTACCAGTTAACAAACTTAAGCCAAATATCTGCACATACTTCACAATCAGTATGTATAAAAAAACATGACTTATGTATCAAGTAAACTTTCTTCAAAGTTTAAAACTTAATTTATATCAAATTACATTATATATGAGAGGAAAAAAAATCATCCAGAAATAAAACTTGGAGATTAGCAAAAAAAACTTGAATTTTTATCCGACAATAGTGAAATTGAAAGAAGTGTATGGATGGATACCTAAGATCCTTTTCATTGAAGGAAACAGAAAGGGCTTTGTTCCTTAAAGCTCTCTTCTTGATATGGTGACCTTGTACACCAATACCATGCTGTTGCTGTTCATCCTCGTCCTCTGCTTCCATCCCTATTTTTGTATAACACCGGTCGCCGCCGGAGAACAAGTGCCAAAACCCTCCTAAATAACCTAAACCTAAACCTGGCCTTGGTTTTATTTTTTTTCTCTAAATTAAACCTGTCACAAAGTTAAGTGTTGACCCGTCATCATGTCACATTATAAAAGTTTTAATTAATGTTTTTTTTATCGTAAAAAAAACATTAGACCGTCCGTTCCCACTTGCATTTCGATATTGTATTCAGGTACTGTTTGAGATTGCTTATTTTTTTCTTCTTAACTTTTATAAAACGTTATAAAATCACTTATTACCTTTTTATTTCACAATTATATTTTATCTAACATTTTTTAGCTTCCTTTCAGTTTTTCTATAATTATAAGTTGTTTGAAATAAGCAATCCGAAACAACCAGTTATGTTATGTTATGTTTTTAAAGTTTTAAGAAATATTATATTTAAAAAAGTGTTGTGGGCTCTATATTTTTCCTTTTTTTTACCCCTCCTAACATGCAGATGAGGCCAACCTGTTGTCAGCTTGTCATGACGGGTGCCAAGTTGTATCCCTCCCACATGCTTTGTGTTGGGAGAGTCTAGAGACTAATTTTCTTAACTTGTAATACTAAGGTGCTAACTGATAACACATGTCATCCCTCAGTCAAGAATAAAATGAAAATAATTCTAGACGTTGTTATGATAACTGCCTGCAATGTCTTACTTCTAATCTACCATGTTTTGACCGTTTAATGAATTGTAAGAAGATCTTTTAAGAAGAATGAGATCGTGTGAGGCATATTACACAAGGAGTATACATCTCATGTTAGAAATAACCTATGTGGTCGTCATGATCATCTCACAGTGTATCAAAATGACATAAACATTTAGTTGACCAAGTGTTACAATTTAAGAACTTTATGACTTTTCTTTTAGATGCGAATAATTGAGAATACATGGAGTTTATTTCCAGCCATGCTTTTTTTTTTTTTAATTTTTTTAGAACAATATTTCCAGCCATGATTACCGTTCATAATCATAGATTATACAATTATACAAAGAATTCATTCAACAACATTAATATGACAATCGCTCAACTTTCCATCAATGCAAGGTGTCATAGCATGAATAGTAGTGACATGATCATCCTCATCACACTTAAGATAAATGGTGGTGATAATTAATAATGATATAGGGAATGAAATGAAAAAAAAACCAGGGGGATGGAGGCTAGAGAGAAATCAGATTCCTTATATAATGTCAAATCCATTCTTTTCATTGACAAAACAAGTTTTTCATTCCCACAATGATCGATTTCATTTGAAATTTCATTCCTATAAATCAAACGCTATCTAAATGTTAGTGGAGAATCAATACACTATGACACTTTTAAGTTTTAAAAGTGTATAGTTTAAAAATATTGTTATTATTAATACAAAAAACAATTATCACAAACCCCAATACCGTTAGACCAAATCCCCTTTGGTGGACATTTTATAAATCCAACATTAAATTAGTTTTCATCTTTAATTTAATGAATCTAGACTAGGATATGTAATTATGATATTACAATCCTACTAAAAAAAATAATTTAAAAAGAAAGCCTTTACAACTTTTCCATGTTAAGAATCAACATGTATAACTTGGCAATGCCACAATTTCAAACATCTTCAACCAACGAGGAGCTAGCTAGAAGACTCTTTAGTTCCACAAGCAAAAATAAACAAAAAAAAACCAAAGAAAACATACGCGACGAATTTTTTCTATCAATAAATTGCTACTCAAAAGCTTCCATTACCGATTAACCATAACCAATCAAGGGCGACACCCAAGAAAATTCCTCCTAAAAGGAATACCACTAAAATGTTTCCTAAAGCATTTGCTTCCGGACCCTGAAATTATTCATACCAAAACAAATTTATGAATGAACTATGTTAAGTTATTGATAAAGTATTTTTTGTGTAATATAAACTCACCTTGTAACCTTTAGGAGCTTCAGTCATGACACATACAGTAAGGTAACCATTTGTTAATCCGAGCAGAGATATAAGCATAATCATATAACCTTGATCAGCATATTTTGCAGTGAAATAGAAAGCTGGGACGAATATTAGACGTGATAATATAGCAATCATTAGCCACTTCCGTGATACAATCTTAATACACTTGATCAGAGGAATGTATCTTCCGATAAAATCCCAAAGATTGTACATTGCGATTAGAACGAGAGGGTACCTGCATGTCGAAAATATCATGATTATATACACTACAAGTTCTTGAATAGATTTAGAGGTTGTACATAACAAAATTAACAAGGGCAAGCATTAACTTGTTTATTTTCTTTCCCTTTGAACTGATTTATTGATTTGACCCGTTTGAGATAAAACACAAACAAAATCAACCTATGAAGTTCTTTGAGAAAGAAACACATTACATATATATAGATTTGTGTTATGAGAAATATTACGTACCATGAACCCAAACTATGTTCTCCTGTGTTTTCATACAAGAAGCCGGGGAAAATGGAGAGCGTAAGGACATATATAAAGAACAAATCCAATGCATAATCGATGTTCTTATTCAACAGTTGTTTGTTGCTCAATCGCTCGAGAGCCTTAGCATCAGCTTCAGCCTACAAAGATATAAAATGAAAACGTGACGAATGATTTCTAACCTTTGAAATATATATCAGCTCCAACAAAAACTGAAAAGTTACTCTGTCGTTTGTTTCAGTTGTGATGCCAGCTGCAGCAAGATCAGATGCGACAGTTTTTGACCCTTCTCGTGATGCTTTAGCGCGATAATACTTCACAATCGGTAATTTAGCAAACACAAACGCATACAGTAAAATACATAGAAACTCAAAGAATGTAGAGATTGCAAGGAATAACACTGCAAAACAAAAAACATCAGGTTTAAAGATTTTAACTTGAAGAAGATCTTATTATGACATATTAACCAAGTTTCAATATTGTTTCACTAAAGCCACTGAAACCTTTTTCTAACTATAAAACCACTCAGGTTTGATACTGAAACTTGAGTGGTTGTTGCAGCTAAAAATGTTGAAAATAATATGATACTTACTAGTCCCTTTTCGTAGACCATCAGAAGATTTGTCAAAAGCGGCTTTTGTAATCAGCCTTAAGCCCGAGGTTAGAACACCCGAAGCTGCTAAACCAGCAAAGAAAGACTGCAAAATCAGAAGGATTGTATTTTCAGTAATTTTGACTTTTTGAGGAACTGCAGGAAAAATAAAGAGCGCGCTTTGTATTTGTTTTATAGTGCAAAATCTAACTTGGATGAATTCAGGCTTCATAAAGGCCAAATCTCCAACCATTCCACCTTGAACATGAGCATCAGCAACACCAAAACCCGCCACAAAAAGGCAAATCAAAATGTAATTTAAAATTCCACCTTTCCCAGATGTGGCCAAATCTACCTGTGAACATGTTTAGAACAATGTTATCTTGAATAAAGATAGGGAAAATCACCAAAGCTGTTTACCAATATAGCCATTGACTTTTTTAAAAATTGTCAATTTAACCATTACACACTTTTTCACTGGCATGAAAACTGACAACAAACAGATAAATGGACCACATTTGCACCAATTGGCAGCTTGGTGCAAAACTTGGTGAGAACTGCACATGGCGTGTTTCGATTGGATGAAATCATGTGTAATAGAAAAATTCATATATTTTTAAATAAAGTCAATGCTATTATGTAAACAAGTATGGTTAATTTGTTTACTGTAGTGATTTCTCCCAAAAACCAAATGCTGAGGTACAAAAGGCTTTGGCTTACCAAAATGAGGCCTAGAGTGCATAAAAAGAACAATATGTATCCTGCAATGTTACGTTTCCTAGTATCGACTTTTGATTCTTTATACGCAAGTAACGCCATTGTTCCTAAGGCAAACGGTTGGTAGACAAGCGTAAGTACCCTGGATGGATGATAATCCTATAAAATAAGAAAAAATTCAACACTAAACATTACCAAACTTAAGTATTTCAAAATGCCGAAAAAATATATTAAATCATCATAAATTTATGCTTCTTGAACCCTTTTACTTACTGGAAACAACACATAGTAATAATCTCCTATGGTTAACATGCTATTCCATGCCACCAAAGATCCAAATCCAAGAACAAAGCATACTACAGTTGCAATTCCCCTGCCCTGTAAATTCAATATATCATCAAAATCTAATATATTCAAAGCTGAAACTGCAAGTACTGATCCAATCCTGTCTCCAAAGTTTGTGGAGATGGTAAAAATCATATCATATTTGATTAAAACTACACATATTGGAAAACATTAAATGATGTTTGAGCACAAACCTCAAGCTTATGTGGTGTTTCTTCAGGATGAACAGCAACATCCATGGCTGACAAACTGCATAAACAGAGAAAACAATTAGTCTGAATGAATGTTTAAGATCATTAAAGGTCATATTTTTTGAAAGCCCACATGGATATTGAAAAGATTTGTGATAATGGTAATGATGATTTGAATAAAAAATCATGTTTTGAAACAAATTGGCATGTAAATCAAGAAAGAAACAAGAAAAAATCAAGAAAGAAGAAGATGAGAACTTACAAGGGATGAAGTCAAGTGGGTGTGTGTGTGTTGTATATGTTTACGTCAAGTGTGTGAATTTGATTTGATAGTAAAAGTGGAAGATAGATACTTAATAAAGAGGGAGAATTAATATTAATAGTATTAGTAGTTAGGTTGAAATAAATCAAAGAAAACGGAATCTGTTGATGATGAAGGGTGGAATTTAAAAAAATTGATTTTGACCAAATCATCAATGAGATAACAAAGGCGCATCACTCTCCCGGAAAAAGAGTGAAAGATCATCATCATCATCATATTATCACTCAATCAATCATCAATGTATTTTAAATGTTTGATGATATACATATACATATATCTTTGCTAAAAGTATAATACTAGTTTTAATTTTTAAAATTTAAGATCTAACTATATTTTTTAGGCATTAATGAGATATATAATTTATGGCGAAATATGAAGTTTTTTTTTAACTTTTCATCAACTCTTGTTTTATCAAATTAACTTTGCTTATTTCGCATTCTCACACAGGATGAGAGGTAACAACGTCAAATATTAAAATATTTGAAATTATTATAAAGTTAAAAATAAATACAACTATAACTTATTGAGTTTTATAAATTTTCAAATATATTCCATGATTTCTTTAAATACTATTGCATATTTCACTTAAAAAATTATAATAACAAAGATAATATTTTATCGAATGAAATTCATAAACCTCTTAGTTCAATAATTTGCCAAAAAAATCAAAACGTATTAAAAACAAATCATATGCTAGAGATCATGATATATATTATACATTCTACACAACAAGGAATGAGAGTTACTCACATTCCTTATTGTTTTTTTATATACCAAAACATGTATTAATTATCAGTTTGTAGTATTTATGAATAAAATATTGTATAAATGATATCCCTTTAGTTTATGAATAAATATTAAATCAATGTTTTTAAGAAAATTATGAATTATTAATTATAAAATCAGTTTATACTATATATGAATAAAAATATGTTATAAAAAGAAACATATTTAATTCATAGATAAATATTAAATCAATGTTTCTATTCAATGTAAAAAAATTATCTAAAGTGTTCAAATAAATTCCAAGTGTCCTCAAGATATAGATATAGATTAGCTTACATCAATAAAATTGTCATCTTAAAAGAAAATAATAACAACTATAAAACAATAAGTTTAAACAAATCTACCCGATAATAAATTGTGTAACTTCAGCATTATAAAGTTATCGAAAATATCTATAGCTTTATTTGGCCCATAACCTGTCAATCTTATCGTAAATTCTTTGGTTGTGAAAAAAACTTTTAGACAAAAAGATAAACAAAATAAAATTAAATTAAATTGAAATTTCAAAGACCCGAATTTGTGATATTCATATATCAGATTTAGATAACTCTTAATCCACTACTATTAATAAGGTATACTTATACATATAAGAATTTAAACTTTTAGAATCATATGTAGATATGAGTCACGTTACCAGCATATATGATGTTTCATTAGATAAATTAGTTTTTTTTTTTTTGGATTAAACGATAAAAATGATATTTTTTTATTAATATAAAAGATTCGCTATTGAAAAGCTAAATCAAATAATAACAACAATGGAGTATAGTTTTATAAAAATTAATTATTTTATTAAAAGATGCATGATTAGTATTAAATTAAGTAATGTTATTAAAATTGGGATCATATCAATTGAATATCTTTTAAATACAAAATAACTAAATCTAATATTTTTACAAGGATTATCCAAATCCTATTGAAAAGTAGCTATAAGATATAGTTTGAAATTAATGATAAAAGTTTATTTTCATTTGTTTTTATAGAATAATAAGATATATGTTAAACATCAGATTAAATTCAAACCCAGTCGAAGATCTGCATGAACTAATATAGGGGAGGATGTGAGTTTAGTATATTGGAAAAATCCTATGTGACACATTAGTTACTCAATTATTAGAATAAATAAAACGTAAGTTAGATTTGTTTATGAATTAACATTTTAACGGTTCCACAAGGTCATTGAGTTGGGTATTGCATGTCAAGGGTTAAAAAAGATTTTAGTATGATTCGACTTCTAAGGTGAAATAACAATAAAAAGGTGTGTACACAGCACACTCGAGACTCGAAACACGGGTTATTTTTGTGTATGAAAACGACAACATGTATAAAATATTGATAAGAAATCTAATCTACCTATTTTAATAATTGAGTAACACATCCACATGTTACCATTTTAACTACTTCACATAGGATTTTGCTTAGGTGTCATGTTCTAAATTAATTTGATGGAAAATTTTTAGACGGGTCATGGTATGCTCCATATTCGAAATAACCCGATATGTTTAAATTAAAAGTTCACAAATTATCATCAATTATTTCCTAACCCGATATGTTCAAATACAAAATTTACCAATTATCATGATTTATATCTTAACCTGATATGTACCAAGTATCATGAATTATCTCTTAACTTGATATGTTCAACTAAAAAAATTATCAATTATTATGATTTATCCTAACCCGATATGTTCAAATTAAACTTTTACCAATTAACATTAATTATCTCATAACTCGATATGTTCAAATAAAAAAATTAACAATTATCATGAATTATCTCTTAACCCAATATGTTCCAATAAAAATTTACCAACTATTATAAATCATATCCTTTATTGTAACATATGATTTTTTATATGAATATATTTGTAAATATCCAAATCGATTTAATAAGAGATATGTTAAAAATAAATTTGATATGTAAATTGATTTAAAACCTATAAAATTAAAATCTGTGTAGTACACGGGTACTAATCTAGTTAATAAAATAGCACGATCACTAAAATTCACCCTAAAATTATATTTTAACATTCCTTAATCTATCTAGTCTTAAAGTTAGGTTTGGCATATATCGTTAGATTTTGATTGTTAGGTAAATTACAGGACAAGTATATGTAGCGATACGAGACCTTTAGGTTATTTTTTTGGCATACTTGGGTATGTTTTGAGGTTGTCTAATATAATGACTATACGACAAATTGTTAATATAGTTTAATTTAATATATTTTTATTAAAGTTGAAGATCATATCATCGTATATTGTTAAAAACTCGAAATTAGCAAACAATAGTAAGCAACCGAACAAACTACGTACACATTAAAACAATACAAATACAAACATGAAACATCCAAAACGAACTCATACAACGTACCACTCGATCTTCGCCTTTGAAATCACTTTTATCTTTTTCTTAAGTCGCTCCTAACTAGGCTTTGCAATTGCATTATTAATACATACCTTTAGAAATAAAATGCTAATTATATATCTTTATTTATATTACTCAAAAGCTTCCATTTCCTATTATCCACAACCAATCAAGAGCAACACCCAAGAAAATTCCTGCTAGAAGAAACAACACTAAAATGTTTCCCAAAGCATTTGCCTCCGGACCCTAAACAAACATTCGATCATACCAACACAACACACATGATCATTTACTAGCTAATCAACTCTCTCTATATAATTAAATTTATGTAAATTTAACTCACCGTGCAACCTTTAGGAGCTATCGTCATGACACATACAGTGAGATAACCGTTAGTTATTCCAAGCAAAGATATAAGCATAATCATCCAACCCTGATCACCGTATTTTGCAGTGAAGTAGAATGCAGGGATAAACAAGAAACGCAATAATACACCAATCATTAGCCATTTTCGCGATTCAACCTTAATAGATTCCATTAGAGGAATGTATCTTGCTATGAGATCCCAAGTATTATATATTGCAATTAGAACAAGGGGGTACCTAACAAATAATCACAATTTTTTGACATTTGTTGATGTTTGCTTTATATAGATTTGTACGTGTTATGAGAAATATTACGTACCATGAGCCCAAACTATGTTCTCCTGTATTTTCATACAAGAAGCCGGGGAAAATAGAGAGAGTAACGACGTGTAGCAAGAACATATCCAACGCATAGTCAATGTTCTTGATCAACAACTTTTTGTTGCTCAATCGTTCGAGAACCTTAGCCTCAATATCAGTCTGCAAAAATGTAAAAAGTAAACGGTTTTCTCTTAAACACTAATTAGTAATTTATATTATCTCCAAGGAGATTGATCGAGCTGAAAAGTTATAACTGTTCTGTTTGGATTGGTTTGGATGCCAGCTGCAGCAAGATCAGATGCAACAGTTTTTGACCCTTCTCGTGCTGCTTTAGTGCGATAATACTTGACAATCGGTAATTTAGCAAACACAAATGCATACAGTAAAATGCATAGAAACTCAAAGAATGTAGATATTGCAAGGAACAACACTGAAATAAAAAAGAACAAGTTTAAAGACTGGAAGTTGTAATTAAATCTTTGAATATCTTATGATGCTTACTTGTCCCTTTCCT
This sequence comes from Tagetes erecta, assembly GCA_030867185.1. Classification (NCBI taxonomy): domain Eukaryota; kingdom Viridiplantae; phylum Streptophyta; class Magnoliopsida; order Asterales; family Asteraceae; genus Tagetes; species Tagetes erecta. Next base: position 7,345,144 of record CM061494.1, on the reverse strand, counting down.
TAGACCATTCGAAGATTTGTCAAACACGGCTTTTGTAATTAGCCTTAACCCGGACATTAGAGCACCTGATGCTGCTAAACCAGCAAAGAAAGACTGCAAAATCCGAACGATAGATTGCGTTTTCAAAATAATAAGAATGCATTTTAAGAAAATAAAAACTCGATTTTGAATGTGTTTTGGATGCAAAATCTCACTTGGATGAACTCTGGATTCATAAAGGCCAAATCGCCGGTCATTCCACCTTGAACATGAGCATCAGCTACACCAAAACCCGCAGCAAAAATGCATACGCAAATGTAGTTTCCGATTCCTCCTTTCCCGGATGAGGCTAAATCCGTCTGCGAACATGTTAGAACATATTTCCTTGAATAAAAAAACTACTCATGCCCAAAAGGCCAAAATCTGGCTCACCACAATGAGGGCTAGAGTGCATAGAAAAAACAATATGTATCCTGTTATGTTACGTTTCCTCGTATCGACTCGTGATTCGTTATACGCAAGGAACGCCAATGTTCCTAACGCGAATGGTTGGTAGACGAGAGTAAGTACCCTGGATGGATGATAATCCTATTCAATTAATAAGATTGAAATGAAACACCCAAATTTATGTTTTCCAAGTGCCAAAATGTATAAAAAGTTTTGAACTTTATGGATCTTGAATCATTTTTCTTACTGGAAATAATACATAGTAATAATCTCCTATGGTTAACATACTGTTCCATGATACCAAAGTTCCAAATCCAAGGATCCAACACACTACAATTCCAATTACATTCCCCTGAAAGTTCAACACATTATCAAAAACTTATAAGTATTTACACATCAAGCTATAACCATAATTAGCCTAATTCAACTCAATTATAGTGTGTGGGATGTTTGAGCACAAACCTCAAGTTTCACTGGTGTTTCATTAGTATCAACAACATTCATACCGAACCGTTTTTCCAATAAAGTAGCAGGTAAACAGGCAACAAGCGGTGCTGCAACCCCTTTAAGAGTAAAGATTGTCAAAGAAATTGTTTTTGAAATCCTCACATGGAATTTGCTGAGAATTTTGATGTTTTCATGCTGATATGAAGAAAAGAACCTCCATTGAAAATGTGATGGACGTGTGCATATTCATACAAAACAAACACAAACAACATGGCATTTATATAAAAGAAATGATATATATATATATATATATATATATATATGTTGAATTGTTGACGATAAATAGTGTAAGAATTTTGTATTTTGTAAGATTTTAGAATATTGTCTTGCCGGAAAAACAGTGCAATGATTCTGACATTAATTAATTTAAAAAGCTTGATGTACGTGTCTTTGTTAGTATCTATCTAATAAATCAAACTTTTAGGGGGCAATTTTTAAAGGGATTTTTTTTTCTATAATAGGAAGTTTGGGAGGTAAAATTTAGCTAAATTTTTCATCATGCAAGTTGATGGAGCCAACTCCTTAAATGTTATATATTTACAAATTGTCAAATATAATGGTTATAATTTCTTTATAAATATTACTATTTAACCCGTGTGTAACACACGGGTATCTATCTAATAAATTAGAGTTATTAGGGGGCAAATTTTAGGGGGAAAACATAATTTATTTTATAAAAGGAAGGTTGAGAGGGAAAATTGAGTAAGAAAGTTAATAAAGACAAAATTTTGTGATCTATCTAATAAATTAGAGTTTTTAGGGGGCAAATTTTAGGGGGAAAACATAATTTATTTTATAAAAGGAAGGTTGAGAGGGAAAATTGAGTAAGAAAGTTAATAAAGACAAAATTTTGTGATTAATAATAATTTATAAAATTATTTATAAATTTTTAAAAATAATAGTTATAATGTTTTAAAAATATTTTTATTCAACCCGTGTGTAATACACGGGTGTTAAACCTAGTAAATAGTAAGTTGGCATTTTAACACGTTTCTATTTTTGTTCTAAATTACTATAAAACTAGGTTCATGACCTGGGATGCTTATGCAACGGACGAGTGTTAGTTGACACATTTTCTACTTTGACATGTGTCGTGCATTGCGGGAAAGAGTTATGATAGTGATTGTGCCATGCGACGTGACAGTTGGGTCTTAGTTGACACGTTTTCAACTTCAACATGTGTCGTGTGTTGTCTCTAATTAGTCTCCCAACTTTGGTCAATCTACGACTTTGACCTTTGACTTTGATTTAATTGTCATTTTACATGTTATATCATGACAATTTTCTTTGACATATTTACAGTTTCTACCCTAAGTATAAAATATATACAGTCTATCATCGTAATGCATTGCACATGTCGAACGAAGTGAAAAAACTATATTGTCGCAACACAAGACACATATCAAACTAACGCACCGCACATGTATATTACAACTTGTATAATACACGGGCCTCTAACCTAGTATTGTATATAATATATGATAATAATATAAAAAACTTCTAAGAGGCTCTTTGAGAACTTTTGAATGGATAAGTGTGAATCAGTAAATGTCTAAACCATTAAGTGTTGAACCAGTAGCAGATCTGAACCATTAAGAGCTAGCATATAGCTTAACTATTCAGAGAATCAAAGGCAAATGTCTAACCAATTCAGATAAGAGGTCTTAACCATTCGATGACAAATCACTGAGCCATTAGATACTGAACCATTTAGGACTCGTTTGGTTTGCGGAATTCATAGGAATTGGAAATGATATTGAAAATACAAGATTTTTCAATCAAAATAATGTTCGGGGATCAATATGAGTGAATGTTTTTACCTCAAATTCTTTGGTTGTGAGATTTAGAAATCCTCCACCAGGTGGAAGGAATTTAAAATTCTATAACCAAGAGAATTTAAGGTAAAACATTTCCTCTTATTGTTTTCTTAAACACAACTTTGATTGAAAAATCTTATATTTTCAAAATCAACTTCAATTCCCATGAATTTTGCAAACAAAATGGCCTCTTAGACATCTGAACCATTAAAAACACAATAAAGAATTAATTATGCAAATGGTACATGTGATTTGATCAAACGACGATTGCTATGAGTAATAAATGAAATACTTAAGCGATAAAGACACGTTAATTATGAAACACAGTTAATGTCTAGTCTTCCAATAGAAAAACAAACTTAACAGACTTTTGTTTCTTAATTTACGATATCGTGTTCAATAAAAGTCTATATATAACAATAAACATGCAAACGCTTGGTTTAATTTGCTTATATATATATGATCCACTTGACTATAAAAGTAGATTAAAAGTCTAAAAAAATATTTGAATTGCTGCTCGATCTAGCTATTGATGCATCAAGGCTTGAACGCAGCGAATACTACAGTTGAATTGTGCCCACCAAAACCAAACGAGTTTGAAATCGCTGAATAACCAAAAAGACATTAATTAATTAAGTTAAACAAGTTAATTATATATATAGCCATTGGAAACAAACTCACCAACGTTGATTTCATGTTGTTGCTTATGATTGGGGACAGTGTTGAACTCAACTTCGGGATCAATATCCTATATATAGTTTCAATAATGTAAACATGAAAACTAGAGGACGAAGATGAATTGAAGTAGCTAGGAGAAATGGAATGCATGCATATATATATGTATTACGTACAAATTGATTAATTGTTGGATGCAACCATTCTGTTTCGATTGCTTTAATTGTAGCGATGGCTTCCATACCTCCAGCAGCCGCTAGCGGGTGTCCAATCATAGACTGAAATATATATTGTTACAATATAATATCATCAATATGAACTATATATATATGAATCAAAGAAAACATGCATGTGGGGTGTTCTTTCATCACCTTGGTTGCGTTCATTTTAATTCCTGCACTTTTCTTGAATACCTTCTTTAGAGCGATTAATTCAGCAATATCGCCAGCTGCGGTAGAAGTTGCATGTGCATTAATGTAATTTACCTGCGTCACATCCAAGAATTTCTTACTAAATCAACCATTAATAAATTAAGATCGTACGAAAATAAGTGTGCAGTACGTACTTACCTCCTCTACTGATACACGAGCGTTCAACAGGCTACTTTGAATACAAGATGTAATCCCAAAAGCATCCGGTCTTGTATTAGTTATATGATATGCATCACAATTAATAGCACCTCCTAAATATTCTGCAAGTATTGGTGCATCCCTTTTCATTGCATGTTCTAAACTCTCCATCACCTAATTAACAAATAATTAAATTAATACTGTGATCAATATCAAACTGCAACTTAATATATATATACATGTTGTCGATCCATGCATGGGTTGGGAAGTTACCAAAAGGCCAGCCCCTTCGCCCATGACGAAGCCATCTCTACCTTGGTCCCATGGCCTAGAAGCAGTCTGTGGATCATCGTTTCTTTTAGACAATGCGTTACAAGCCACAAAGCTTCCCAACATAATAGGATTAAAACAAGCTTCTACACCTCCGGCAATCATCAAATCAGCCACCCCTTCACGGATATGATTTGCCGCAGCACAAAAGCAAAAATTTGACGTGGCACAAGCAGTTGCAATGGAGTAGGTTGGTCCTCTAAACCCAAGATCCATAGCAAGAAAGGCAGGACCCATACTTGGTATACCATATATTGTTTGAAATGGACTCAATTTCTTATAACCTCTTTTAAATAGGGTCACCGCGCTAGCAGAAAGTAACGTTGAAGCTCCTATTCCGGTTCCAACAAGCACACCCGCACGCGCTTTATCAATCTACATTGTACAATCTTACACAAATTTAATTCTCAACATATATGAAACAATGAATGCTGACATATATACCTTGGAGAGTTGATGAGCACCAAGTGCTGCATGTTCAAGTGCTTTTTTCCCAGCAACAAGGCCATACCGTTGATAATCATCCAATCTCTTATCTTGTTTGCTATTAATATATCCATCCGACTCGAACCCATGAATCTGACCACCAAATCTCGTTGGGAACTCAGAAGCATCGAATCTATCTATAGACACAACTCCACTATCTCCTGCTAACAGTCTTTCATAGAAGGTGTCAATTTCACTTCCAAACACAGACACCACTCCCATGCCCGTAATAACTACCCGCTTTTTTGCATCCTTTTCACGTTTCGGGGCTGTTGCATAAATGCGGGGAAGTAATACGCGGTGGTGTGTGGTGACAGTGTTTCGTGGTGATTTAACAAATATGTTTTTGTGGAGTGGTTTAAGTGTAGATGTCAGTATAGGTGTGCACTCGAGGTGACCTTGAGTACCCATGTCTTGCCTTTGCCGGTATAAAGAGGCTCGATCGCTCGCTTATTGTGTCTATATATAATTAACCGAGTAACTGACAATATTAGTGTATCTTTATTTGTATTAGAAGTTAATGTTATGTAGAGTTTGGTTTATTTAATAGACATATTTATGCGCTGCTGCATTTCTAAAAACTATGCCCCAGCCTGTTACCTAGCTAGCTAGCTAGCTTCAATTCTTTGAACATTTTGAACTCTACACATTAAATTAAACCAGCATGCATGCATCACTGTGGTACTCATAGCATATTCAAAGCATGTGGGCATAAACATTGTTAAAGGTTTAAACCATTGCTCCAAGTGGGATGATGTGATAATCAATGGAGTTAGAAATACAGAGATTTTCATTTATTTTGCCAAATTGCGTGCCCACAATTAACTAAAATATTGTAGCTTTCTTTTAATATAATTATACGAGACTTTATAGTGCTTGTGCGCGTAATACGACGTGTTATGACTTTTTATACGTGTTACTTCGTGCGTGATGGACACATTTGTGATAATGTTAGATGTGATATGTTTGTGACTACATTACATGTGTTTCTTTAGTGGTATTAATTAATGTTGTTAGACCTAGATAAGAAAAGTATATTATATCTAGCATGTTGTGAGTTATATCAATTTAGTATGGCAGTGCGGGACCTAATACCATGACTTTCAAGAGAGGTAAAGCGTTCACTTTTCTCTTGTCCCCACTAGACCAACAGATGCCTATAAATACACATATAGTTAAAGCCTTAAACTTAAAGTATGTGTTTTTTTTGTAACTTATTAGTTATTTTATGTATAACTAATCCTGGATTTTTGGAAGCTTAACAAAAATAAATAAATAAAAGGTGGGCTTACATAAGATAAGTAAAATGACGGATCAAGTTGATTTGTATGTGGGCTTGGAAATAAATTTCGAGCAAAGCCCACAGAAAATTTTCTTTTGAGAAATGAAAGTAAAAGGGGCTAAAGTTAATCATGTAGAGTCGTAGAGATGCACACATCCTTTTCTCGGTTCAGGTTTGATCAATATAAGTTGTACCTGAGTTGAAACCTGTTTTGAGGGAGGTTTGCTGGGCTAAAAAATAGGTTTTTACTTTTATGGTTTAGGTTTGATTGGGTTCAAAGCGGTTTTAACCTATAGGGTTATAAACCAGTTTCAGCCCGGCCTACGGTTCGACCAATTCCTTACTCACAACGAACACACAATAATAACTGAATAAAGACAAACACATGAACACGAGAATTTATAGTGGTTCGGTCAATGTGACCTCAAGAGCCACAATATAGCCTCTTGATGATTTTTAAGACGACCGTGGGTGTCACATGCCAAGTAAAGAGACCAAAAGCTTTAATTTTTATTGAGAAACCAAAAATAGAAATATACATAGCTTGTAAAAAAACTTTAATTTTTATTGACAAACCGAAGACAAAGATGTAGATATTGTTTATTTACTACAAAGAAATAGAGATGCAATAGAATAGAATCTTGCGTCAACTCAAACAATTGAGATGTATTATAGACCTTAACTTGTGTCTCTAACATGCCTGTCTTTCGATCGAAAAACTTCTATCATCTATAGTAAACCTAATCCTAGGCACTTTTTCTAGCGTTTGATTTCAATCTTGTTATACATTGCATCTAGCTTCCGGTTAAAACACTAAAGTGGCTAGCTATTTTACTTTAATTTATTTTAATACTAGGTTTAAAATTTATGTATACACACTTATTAAATTTAAAATTTATGTATACACACTTATTAAATTTAAAATATATGTAAAAAAATGACGTAACATTTAAGGAAATGTAAAATGAATTTCTGATAATAAAAAATATAATTAAGAATATGTGATAAAAGATTGTTTTCTAGTGCCCACATATGACTGGTATAAATGTTTGCTAAATTACAAAGACGAATTACATAAGTTTCAGCATAGCCGATTAAATAATAAAAAAATATAAACATTAATAAATAAATATATATTTAAACAACAACATAAAGTGATTTTATAAATCGTAAGACCTCTCATTTGTTTTTTTCTTCCTAAGTTTAACTTTAATTCTCTCATGTTAGAATCAAAAGTCAAGTAATTAAACAAATAAAAAAAGTTTTTTTAAAGAATGCAAATATCATGACAAAATATAGGCAAAATAGTACAATATGATAAAAAAAAATCTTATCACTTAAGAAAAAAATAAATATAAAAAATGGGATAGCTAGTTCTCGCTGATCGCCATATTAGTGAACTAGGTTAATACCTGCGTGTTCATGCAGGTTGAACGGTAAAAAATATTTATATAATTCTACATTGAAATGCAAAATAAATATTTTAGACTTTTATTTACAAATTTTCAAACATGATCCAACTTTAATAAATGATCCACTTCTCAAATGGGTAAATCTTGAAAGATCCACATTATTGGTGAGACTCAATATGGTTGCGCCAAGTGGCGCTGTGTGGTACAATGGCTTAGCAATTTATTAGAAGAGTAGATGAGTTAAATATATCATATGAATCAAGATTTAGAGAAACTGTTTGATGACTAAAAGAAATTTCAATAGAGAATTGTTTCATGAACAAAAAGAAACTCACTCGGCCTTTCTAATATATCAATTGCTTTCTTTGATTAGGAGATTTCAATTTATAAATTGAATAGAAAATCAAAATAACAAAACTGATTATTAATAAAATTGAAGGAATTGAAATAGGAAACCAAAATTACGTTGTAGCTATTAAATCTTGAATTGAAACGGAAGGAAACATGAATTGTGATGGCGTTGATTTAAGGATCTCGTTTGTAGATGAATTTATCGCCCTTAATAAGTTCCCTCTTATTTTGTGATTTTGAAGCCCAATTTCCTTCTCCTAATATTCTCTCTTATTTTTTTTTTCCTAAAAGGGGTCTTTGTTCTCTCACTCTAAAACATTGATTTATTATATAGACTAATTAAGTTTAATACATGTATGTTATACATGAGTTAAATAAAAAATATTCATAAAAAATTATAATCATTTTGTTTAATGATTTAAATCATTTTGTAAATGTTTAACATCTAATGATTTGGTTCCATCAACTTATGCATGAATAAACTTTTCCCTTTATTTACCTTCAAACATTTTATTATAGAGCAAATATATTTTCCCAAAAATGTCACCATAAAACATGAATTATTAATTAAATAGATTTTATTGGGACAACAATGGATCTTCTAAAAGTGAGGGGAGTCCACCCCTCACCAACCCACACCACCCCACACTTTTTACTCCACCCCACATTCATCCTACATCCACCCCATATCACCCGGTATCCACCCCACACTACCCCACATCATTTTTTTATATTTTTTTATTTATCATATTTTAACACTTTTTAAATAAAAGTTAATTAAAACTAAAAACATGATTACATTAAAAAAAACGATTACATTAAAAAAACGATTACATTAAATAAACTAAAAATACGTTTAAAAAAAACTAAAATCCACTCCAACCCCAACGAGCGGCGACTTCTTGTTTTCTAGCCAACACGGCTTGCAACAACGGTCCGCTCAAGTGATCGTGCGGCTTCGTCATGAATTCTAAATCCCTATTTTTGTTGCCCTCGATCGCTTGTTGGTGTTGGTATTCTATGAGTTTACTCGCTTGTTCATCGCCAGCAATCCGGGAAAAATCGAGGACCACCTCAACGGTCCAAAAGATAATTTAAAAAAAAAGCCGTTAAACTAGCCGTTGGAAAGGAAGGGGGACCACCTCAACGGTCCAAAAAATCGGGGTGTGGCTCGGGAAACACTCACCAAATCACCCACCGAAACTCGGGGACGAAGGAGGGTGGGGCGGTGTGCCCGTGCGGGGCCGACTCGGGGCCGCACCCACCCCACAACGACTCTGGCTACTCTAATAAGTTTTTATATATATTAAGTATATATTTGTTAGACTTTTTCGATCTATATTAATTTACCAAATTTTATGTGTTTCACTCTAATCTTTTTCGTTATTGTTTTAATTTAAAAAGTAATTTAGCCTTTATAATTCTTATTAGTATTTTTTTTTAACTAGTGGATTCAAGCCCTTCAAACCGGCGCTTCAATTCCCTACGGGTTCATCAACAAGGTTACATATTTAGCACCAACAACTGGCATGGTACTCAACCGAGTTCTCCGTCGTTGTTGCTTTCGTGTACGTTCTCCATTGTTTGAGGTACGTGTTTCACGTGATCAAAGTTAAGCTTGAGGATGCAGTACTGAAGAACTAGACTTTTATTTATTTATTTATTTATAAAAGTGTAGGTATTTATCCTTAGATAATGTTAATTTTTAATGATCATCCAAACTAGGGACTAAATGTGTTATAATTTATCAACCAGTTAGGATCAAAAAGTTATTTGATTAAACCTAGCTAGCTAGGGATCACAAAGTGAAAATTTTCAAACCACAAGAGCATGATCCAGGTAATTTACTAAAATTAAAGAGAAAATATTAAAAACTAGAAAATACCATGCATACTAATTTCATAGAGTGCTCAATAATTGTACAACCCGGCCACTGTACCCATCAATCCTTTCCCAGGTTTAAGTCTTCAAAACTTATTTTTTGTACGTACAGCTCCTATATTACACTTTTAATTTCATTTAATATAGGAATTGATATCACCGGTCAGTCTCGGGTTGGTTCTTGGTTACTTTCTTCAATAAAATTTCTTAGTTTTTCAGATTATAATATTTGCAGTCGTTTAAAAAAAGTTAACGAGAACAACCAAGTACAAGTTGTGTAATCAGACTTTTCTAGTTGCGTTAATCGAACTTTAGATTCACTAATTATTAGACTGTTGGCGAGTCTCTTTGTAATTTTTTCTTTAAAACACTTGCTTTTATATATATAATACCAACAAATTAATGTTTGTAACCCGAGAGTCAACAAACCCTCTTGATCCACTTAATTTCCACCCGACTCATCTAATTTCGATCAAGAAAATATATATCAGTATAAAACAAGATGATAACATACAAAAGTACAAAACCTTAATTAATTTGATGCAATCTCCCCGGCCGGCTGGCAACAAATCAGGTTTTGAATGTTGGATCCTCCCATGGTTTATTAAGATCTTCAAGAGCCATAGCATCAAGATCATTCCAACTCAAACTACTTGTTTGTTCACAGCTTGTCATCATCATCATCATGCAGCTTGTTGCACTTGCTAAATCATCATCATCATCATTTTCAATCATTTCAATAAAAGATCTTGGGCTAGTCATGTTTGCATCCAAAAAATCCCAAGAAACCAAAGTACCCTTCAACTCTTCAATATCTGTGTATGATTCATCATCTTCCTTTTCACCACAAATTGGTTTAGATTGATCAAGATCATGTGTTTCTTGATCTGTAGTGGCACGCGGTTGTAGCCGCTTATTTTTTCGGGCTTGAACGTTGCGAAGAATGCCACCATTGGTCCAATGCCTCTTACAAGCTTTGCAAAAGTATCTTGGTTGTGTTTTGTTGTAGTTGTTGTAATAACAAAACTTTGTGTTGGTTGATTCACAACGTGGGCATGTTAAAGATTCGACGGGTCTAGTGTTTGGACGTTGTGTTTTTGAAGATCGACGTTGTTTTCGTGACTGGAAAACATTCGGTTCTGACATGGATCCAACACAATTATTGATGAGTGATGACAACTACAAGTGGGTGAAGAAAGTTTGATGGGTATGTATTAAGTCATGGAAGTGATCACTTGTGAGAAATAAATAGCATAGATGACGTGAAGATTAAGGAAACGAAATGGTGAAGTAGTACCGGTGTTTACGGTTTGGTTTGGTATGTTTGATTAGGACATTTGACGGTTTAATATAAATAAACGTAAACCAAACCGCCCTAGCTATTTCAAAAAGACATATAATTAATTGAAATAAACAAAGTATATTTTACTGTAAAGTAGATTTAAGATCGAGCCGCGTGATGCAATGGTCGGATCACAAGTCAAAAGAGGAGGGTTCAAATCATAAATATGTCAAAGTAAAAGAAGTGATCAAAGTCGAAAACTAGTTGTGAGTTAACAGAAGCCCAGTACAGCTACAATAGTGCTATACTGATCTGACAAAACTATGTTCACAAGTTATTCCACACATCAGTATCTTATAAGATATTACTTGAGAAAACAAAAGATATATAAAGCAAAAAGTGAGAAATAGAACTTTCACCAAAATAGTATAAATTCTTTACTGTACATTTCTGAAGTGCTACAGGTAGCCAGCATTAGAAGCTTGAGCTCTTGACACTTCTCGGATTACTTTAGACAAAGAGTTGACAATACTCGCATGCCTTGTGCATATAAACAAGAACTCTTTGCTCTGAGAACACACAATTACAACTAATGTCTGCACTTCAATATAAAAAAACCACAACACCTCAAATCTCATTTTCTTAATTTAACGATTTCTCATCTTTAACATACAAACTTCATAATATTATAACATGGACTTAAGGACATCATTACTGCCATCATCACCATAGTCTTGTTATAGACTTATAGCAACAATTATAAATGTAAGTCAAAACAAGTTACAAGGGTGCATCCAAATGATGCTATAAATCTAAAAGTTACAACGGTACGCAAAAAACGTATAATTCTGAATCTACGCACGAATTTAAATCATCATTTTAAGATCAAATGTAGACTTTCATCAACTTCCTATTTTTTCTTAACAAACAATAACTCAAAGAACTTGAATGACTGGTCTATCGAATTTTCGGACACAACTTCACTCAAAGTTTTTTGGATAACAGTCCAATTAATTTTGTTCCTTAAAACCTTTGTGATCAGAACATGGCAAAAAAGAGTAAATAACAATATCTTCTATATATATAAGCATAAACTTTTATCATATATATGTTAAAAGGATGCTTACAAAGTTTGAAACGATACATATATTATCAAAATTGGTAAATGGGAATTGGAGAATTGAGACCATTGGTAGTGCTTTATGTGTCATTTGGCTTCTTAAGGCATCACCTAAAAACCTTCATACCCATTCTACCCCTACATAGTCACATAATGCTAAAGGTTATGAATACATGTTTGAAGGATCTTATTTATCAGTCTATTATTGCTCCTTCGTCTTTTTCTATTTACAAAACAACACAAACTAATGGATTTATTTCATTTCCACATTTTAATCAAACAATACAATGATATAATACCATTTCGTCACCTCATTCATTTCATTTCCTCAGGTGCCCTTCCATCACTAAATATCGAACGTACCCTAAGGGCGCTACAATTCCAACCTCAATCCTAACCATTCATCTCAAATTTTATATATATTTATATTATGTAGCCGATCCTTTTATTTCTAAAATGTTGTCTTGACAAGTTATGCATTGCTATTGATCCTGCCATTTTCGACCTGTGCCCCCACAAGAGAAAGCCCTTCTTAAGTGAGAAACCTCTCGATCCAACCTAGTACCTTAATTTTTATCTCATATGAAAATTGAACCCAAGACCTCTTTATCATAATCTATTTCTAGTAATAATTTTAAAATTACATAATGACAAATAAATAACAATAATAACATCAAGAAAGTAGGAGATGTGGATATGAAAATGAAAGAGAATAGAGAATGGCCGGTTTGTCTTGTTGCAACTTAAAGTAAATAAGTGTACTACACACTTTCGTCTCTATTATATATATGGACTCTTATATACACACACATTATTTATCAGCATACAATTTTATTTAAAAAAGTTATTAAATTATCTTGTTAATAAACTCAAAGGAACAAATGTTTATTAAAGGGTAAATAAGTGAGGGCAAAAAAATTTAAAAAAAGATGTATTTGTACCTAACTCTTGTTTTAATACACATGTACGTATAAAATTAGCCAGTGTTATATTTTACACCAACATACTTATATTTAGCCACTTTAATGTATAATTGGACAGGGGAGAGTTCATTTGAGAAGAACAAATATTGCGAGAAGTGTAAAAATAGCTAAATTCATCATTTTTTTCAACAAAAAACGTTTTTAACATAAAAAAAATGATAGAAATGCAATATTTAATCATTAACTTTGGCATACAAAAAATAAAATTGAATAAATTTCGTTTATTTGTTAAACCTACGCATGTGAAAGTCATGTGTAAGTTAGGTTACTTACATATGTGTAGGTAAATTTAAAACGCTAAAAATACATACGTAAAAAATATTTTAATGATTTTTTTAATTTATACATTACACATTTGTATGTAGAAAGTTAATTTATTAAAAAAAACTAAACCATTGATAAGTTTTTTTAGTGATTTAAGTTTCTTCTTTTTCTTCTTGCAATATATGAGTCTTCTCAAATGAACCTAATCCTAATTGGACATATCGTATATACCTGATAAACGAGATGTGTTGTGTTCAGCGGTTCTTATCGACATACTATAATTATAAGGTTAGGGCTCAAGCAGAACACAACTTGTTCGACCATAAACATGTACTAAAACTAACATAATCACACAGCAAACATGTTTAACTATAAACTGCCGGACCTAGTTAATGACCCAAAAGTGTGTTAGTGATAACTTTTTACAACACTCTTGAGGCATTAGTATACGTATTTGTGTCGGCACATTTTATGCCAGTTAATGACCCAAGCTCTCAATTTTCCAATATAAATAGATTTTCTACAATTGGTTAGACTACTAGAATGTGGAACTTAGCGCATAAACAGTCAATATAGCACATAAACATAATCTAAACATAGTCGATATAACGCATAAACATGGTCTAAACATAGCAAATGTAATGCATAAATGTGAGCCTTTTAGTTACCAATCTTAACATGACGGTTTGGATGCTCGTAAATTCAAACCAGCATATGATTAAGAAGCAAGTGGTTACTTTTTCTTGTCGTATGCCTCTATATTCTGGGGTTCACATTCTGGACTAAAAAGACGGACCAGTAAAGCTGTGCTAGCGCTTACAGTGACAGCCCCGGTACTAGCCCACCTAAGACTTCGAGGAATATTCACTCTAGGACCTGCAACATAACACAACTCATGTGATCAATATTAGTTATAACCAAATCATATATATTATACTGTTTACTAAATCTAACCAGTAAAGAAAAGAATAACTGTTAAAAATAGCACCAGGTGGCATTTATTTTATTTTTTTTGTATTGTTCTTGATACGTTATAAACATGTTAAAATAAGATTCAAATGTCTATGTTGGAATAAACAATTGAATTAAACCGAAAATATATGCAAACACAGATTTGAAGTAACAGACTTTGACTCTTTTCTTGTATATTGTATTGAACTCGACAAAAAAGACGCCTTTTTGACTAAATACTAACACCAACTTTCACATGTGAACCGTTTCAACCTTGCCTTCTCGGTTCACCCATTCTAGCCCCGTTTCAATCTTTCATGTCTAACAATGAGCAACCAAATACAAATAGGGGGCATTTAGCAGGTACTACTTCATATGCACGAAGTACAACATATCATTCAAGCACACTCAAGAACAGAATAGAAGTTGAATATAGAGGACAGACCATAGTGCAGTCGACAGAGAATCCAAAATCCTAACGCTCCACCAACACTGAAAACACCAGCAGTATGCCTCATCAACCTCGAACAAGGTTTTGAATCAGATCTCATTAGCTCACCATCAGAAAAACCAAGCCAGCGCCTCAATGCCATTGCTTTAATCAAAGGCCTTCCTCACAACAATCAGGTGGTCTACTAATAACTGATGCTACAATGTTGTTAACGAACTTCCACGCCCTGAATTCAACAAGAAAACACAATGTTTTTAAATCTAAAATATACACTACAAAAGCATGCACTCACACACACATAAATGTGTTAGTGTGTACGCATAGTCACTTACACACAAAAACCAATGCATGTTGTCATCAGAGCCTTTTTACAATCTACGTCTTTAAAATTCTCAAATTTTACTTTATCACTTCAGTTATGCTTTTAGATGCAGAACCAATAGTTGTCATTTTAATCAGCATAGGAACGAATGTAGTTCTGCTTGGGTGAGGCCATAAACACTAGGTAACATTTTTACAATGATAAAATGATGACAAACATAGAGAACTATATTTCTACAAGTTTTGTGTGCATTTTACTCTGGGTGTTTTATGTTTTATTCTAGCTGCTTGAACTAACAAGAATAAACAAGGAAACCTAGAACTAAAAAACACAAAAAAGCAGCCTGCTTTTGAGAGGCAGATGTATGCCCATCTCTCCCTAAGTTCAGGACCAAGATAATGTATTTTAATTAGTTAAAAGCATGTAATTTCATTTCCCTACAAGTAAAAATGAGACATCCATATTCCATTTTACCAAATTTATCTAAAACCTAAGATGATTTCTCAAGTAAAAATGCGACATCCATAGTCCATGTTGTATGATCATGTAATAAGTTACCAAGCCCTAGACAAGACCATATACAAAGATCCCATAGAAATCACTACCAATATATGCACAAATAATCAAAATGATTACGAGATTACTTCAGAAAACTGACAAATTAAGGTAATTGCAGTGAGGAAAAGACGAGATTATGAAAATGATGAATGATAATAAGAAATTTACCAGCCACTAAGAAGCAGAAACGTTGGAATTAATGTTACTATCAAGACTGAGGGTGTTGTAAAAACGTGAGAAACGGTGGCGAGTTAAGGGTTTAGGAAGATGATGTTTCTTCCTAAGACCAAATATCTCCTGGACCAAAGGGACGTGAACCAGTAAAAGCTTCCACGCCAAACACCAACCAAAAACAAGAAACAAAATTACAAATGACAAGGCAAGGAGCGGACGGAGAACAAAAAGGTTCAAGCGGTCTGAATACGTAAGAGAGCAGGCAATAGATGATTCCATTCACCAGAGGTAAAACCGTCTGCTAATAAATCCCTGAAAATAAGTAACCCGAGTTGAGTGTAATTTTGCACAATGAGAACAGCAAGTATGCAACTAGGCATAAGTCAAAAGTGAAAGTAAGTAAAAGCATGAAAGCCAAGCAGACCAGGGTTCAGGGACCTTGTGCTTGTAGTGTGCAGCTATTGATAGCAAAAAAATGCCATAACCCATAAGGCTTTAGGGGTGGAACTTGGAAGACAAAAACAAACAGAACCTTTACCCTAGTGGCATTGTTACTTGGCTACAAAATAAAATATTTCATCGAATGTATCATTTCTAATTCATCAAAAACTCATAATGTTACTAGGAATTAAATCATACATTTGGTTATTAACTATGATTCAGAATCTGTTTTACATTATCTACAACAAGCTACTTTCTATCATCTAACACCATCTTCCATACCTAATCACTTCTTTGTACTTCAAATTCAATTATCATCTTAATTGTGATTAGCTGGTGCACATAGAATCATACAATTGAGCATTTGCAATTAGATGAGATAAAGGAAGTGTGGTTTAATGAGTGAGTTCATGATTTAGGGCAGATTTAGGCACAATATACCAGGAAGAGTATTTGCATCTTATTATGTGAATCAGATAATATGTAATATGAAATCATGGATAAGTTTATCTTCATCATCCAAAAAGTGAAGATAGAAAACAGAAGATGAGCATCGATTCACTAACACAAGCAAAAAGAAAAGGGGAAATTCACAGACGAATGAATACAGATTGAATAGATACAAAAGTAAACGATTACCTGGTAGCTTGTGTTAAACAGAATATTGAAGGAGAGAGTAGAAAGGCTTTTATTAGGGTTTCTCGTTACGACCAAACGGAGTTGTGTATTTGCTCCTACAAAAACTAAACGATTATACATCCACTCGTTTGTTTTGTTTTGTGGTATCATAATTTAAACTTACATTTGAGGTAATTTTTTTTTTTTTTTTTTAGTCTACACTTCTTTCCATTAACATCTTTCAAAGGATTTACAATAAAGTGGCAGGTAAACGGGCAACAAGTTGCGCCGCCACCCCCTTTTGAATAGCAAAACCTAGCCTACTGAAGACGTAACCTTGGCCCTTAGGTGTCGAAACATTGCTATGAATGACCCGCTGAACCCTAGTCAAGAAGTTCACTGCATCAGTGGCTAGGAAGCCAAATGTGTCAAAAGCTAATGGAATAAAAACATGCTGATTGTCCAGGCAGGCTTTCTCGTGTTTGGCGATCTTGCATGATTCCGCCTTTGACGCTGCCTGTCGTGCAACAAATCCATTGTCCTTGAGGTAATTAGAGTTTGAGTAGAAACTAAAAGGTTTTATATGAAAAAGTTAAAGGTTCATTTTATAGTTTTTTTCTTAGGATAGTTGGTTGATTGCTGTGATTGCGGTTTTGGGCATCTAATCAAAAGTGGATTTTCATAAATTTTATTTATCTTCCACTCATAACTACTTTTTAAAATATACAATACCCTCTTCAAATTTATAGTGATTCTACTATGAATGTTCTCATATGCAATAAAATATAAGTTTTAGGTTGAGTTAGAGGATTTTCTCACACTAAGGGGGTGTTTGTTTTTTTAAAAAAGGTCTTCTTGACCTCTTATGTCTGCACGGAGAAGACCACGCGCAGACGTTTATGTCTGCAGACTGTTTGTTTTTTGGAAGACATTTCATTAAAAAACGTCTTTCCGTCCTCTTTTTGGTGCAGACATAAACCTATGTCTTTTCACCTCTTCTCTTCTCTTCTATTCTCTCTTCTTCTTCTAAAAGCAAGCATATCCTTCTTCCACCTCCTTCTTCCTCTTCCAGCCTCATCACCACCTCCTCCACCCATCTTCCCGTCGTACCATCACCTCTGTTTCTGATGTGGCGTTGCAACATCACCACCTCCGCTGCCGCTTCATTTCAGCTGTCGCATCACCACCTCCGTATCAATCAATTTCTTGTTTTTGATGTTGTTGTTGAGTTTGTACTTGATATTCATATGGGTTTTTTGTTTAGATTTACAAAATCACGTTTTTTTGTCTAGATTCATGGATGAAAAAGGATAAAGTGGACAAAGTTGGATTTCACTTCTTATAATTAGTGAGAAGAGTGGATTCTTGATCTATGTTGAATTGATAAAAAGATAAAAGGGAAGAATGGGTTTGATGAAGTAGAATGGAGAATGAAAAGTGGTTCAATGTGTGTCTACATATCTGACTTTTATTTAAATTTTTTGAAATGGTTATTTCTTAATTGTTTTATATGATTGAAGCCAATGGTTAATTGTATGAGTTTAAACATTTGGTTTGAATTTAGTATTTGGTTATTAACACTTCTTTGCTTAGAATATGGACCTTCTTGTGTTTTTATTAATATGATTTTTGTGTTATTGTGGTCTTATGAATATTATTTAAGTGTAATAAATTAGTTTATTTAATTTCAGTTTATTTCAGTAGACTGCAGAAGTTAAAAAAACAAACAGTCTTCTTCTTGCAGACTGCAGACGTTTGGTCCACCTCTTCTTCTGCAGATGTCTGCAGATGTGGTCCGCAGACTGCAGACATTTTCCTGCAGAAAAAACAAACAGCACCTAACATTTCTTTCTTAAAGTGGGACTTAAGTTTAGAACGGATTTTCTTTTTAGAGTGCAAAATCAATACTTAAGAAATAAAGATGATTGAATCGACAGTGTTCTTTTATGATTCAGAATGTCTTAAAGAAATGACTACACAAATAACGCTGTAAATCTTGTAAGGTTGAAATATAAGTAGTTAATTTGAGCTTTTTAAAAAATAAAGTTAAATGAAAGATATAACTTGAGAGAGAAAGAAATGCATATTTAAGCTTCTAAAAAGGTTGTGAATGCTAAAAAACAATGTGATAAGAAAGGGCAAACATCAGATTATCAACATCAAATCATCAACTTGCGGTATGCTTCAAATGTCTTCATATGGGTTTTAACACTTCAACAAAGAAAGAAAAATCTATTTTATCTATAAAGAAACTCATCAGTATTTGCAACATAACATAAAGTTGCAGCAGCAGCTGCCACCAATTTGATACAAAACTATGTCCTGAACAAACTAATGTAATCCACTCTCAAAGCGCCTTCGCTTTCTTCTTCTTTACTAATCTCCTTGCAGTGGAAGTCTTCATCCCAACAAAGAACATCAGTCCCCCGAGTAACGCCAGATTCTACAAATTAGACATTTATATGATATATCAAAAAGACAGCAACTACAGATTTACTCTAAATCCATGTACTCAAAACTGGCCAAAGTGAGGCGACCACCTTGGTCCAGTCATGAGCCAAAACCAGACTGAACCTAACTATGACAAGCCTGAACCAGCATTGCTTGTTTTGACTCGATTCCCCTTTATAGGCACCTAACTATGACAAGCCTGAACCAGCAATGCTTGTTTTGACTCGATTCCCCTTTATAGGCTGTTGCCAAAGTTTTTACATGAAGTAATGTGGGATAAAAACCAGTTAACTGCATCTATAACAGAAATGCAGTTCCTTAAAAGAACCACGTTCAAAAATCAGTTTTTTTATTATTTTTGGACTAATAGTAGTATATGAAAAGAAGATTATATTAGGTTTCTTTATTATGTTTGTTGAATAGTAGTAATACATTATTATTTTTCTGTATATTTTAAATTTTATATTTTTTTATTGTTGCACTTTTTCTTGTCTCGAGTGTGCACTTTTTTTTATGCCATGACCCTTTACGCCTTGCGCATTTGACTGTCTAGCTCTTAACATGATCTACCAAAAAGAGCAGAGACGAGATGTGTGTTCTAACCTCAGTAAATTTGGCAAAAAGCCGAGCAAATTCTTTCTTCTCCGGGTCATAGTTGTAGAAATCATACAAGATTGGAGTAGCAATCAGCTGGTGCAGAATCTGAAAGAAAATGTCATTTGATTACTTGTTAGCAGGTGATCAAGATTCAAGAATATTATGTTGTAAAAAATTAATACTCAATCAGGAGTTAGTTACCAGTAGCAAAGCACCAACTGTGCTGTCAAAGATGAAAAGGAG
Source organism: Tagetes erecta (assembly GCA_030867185.1). Taxonomy (NCBI): domain Eukaryota; kingdom Viridiplantae; phylum Streptophyta; class Magnoliopsida; order Asterales; family Asteraceae; genus Tagetes; species Tagetes erecta. The sequence goes on along the minus strand of CM061494.1, from coordinate 7,324,953 downwards.
GCTTCCAATACCCTTCAAGGCAATAGCTCCAGCTACCAGCGTTTTAATCTACATCACAGTTCACAACAGTTTAAAATAGGTCAAGACTGTGGTATATCCATTGATCTTGTTGAAAATTAAGCAGCGGTTTTACCTCGATTTCTGGTATTTGGAAGCCGGTGTGTGTTGTGAAATGCTTTGAGAAGACAGGGAGCTTACGCACAAAGGTCTTTGCTGCGGATCCACCGTCCACACCAAATTCATTGAACCTACATTCACCATAAGATCAAAACTGGGAAAAGTAGCAAATAAAGAGCAACCAAGAAGACGTTAAGATCCCTAGGTTCTGAGAAGTTATATAAAACACAATACAAAGGGATGTTCAAATGAGAACCACTAATACGTAGGAACAAAATGTATGGTTGTTAACAAATAACAAACCAAACGTTCTATACATTATTCATGAACCGTTCTGCAGGAAGTTTGTTGTTAACACACGAGTACACTCCACGTTTGTGTTCTATTCATTCTTAAAAACTTTTTTAAACTGTAGGGCTACTATAGACGGTACGCCTAAAATGGCCCTAGAGTTAAAAAGAAGTTTTGAAGAATTATACCAACAGATCATCTAGGTAACATATTTTTATGTGCTTAGGGGCGTTTGTTGTCCTGAATTTTCACCAAAACTTGACGAACCGGACCATAACCACAACTAAGCACGCCTAAAAGGTTTTATTACAAAGATTAGGTTTTAAGCTTTCAAATTTTGAAACTGAAAACCAAAGGCCCAATCTTAAAATTAAAATCTACAATACAATAATTTCTTAATCCACCGTCACCGGAGCATCAAATCAAACAACTGATTTAACCTATCATAACACTACTACATCTGCATCATCAGGTGAGCTCATTCATGTAATTCGTCTTCCATTAACACTCAAAGCTAACCTAAAACACTAACAATTTTGAAATCGAAAACCAGAAACACTAAACAAGGAATGAGTGGAAATAGATCTGATATAAGAAACATACTCTTGCCAAGCAGATAAAATGAAGACGGAGACAAAGAGAAGACGACCAAAGAACGACATAAACGCCATTGATGAAGCTTCTCTCTGTCTACAAACAAGAAACGAGAGAATTTATTAGACCTTGTTTAAATTCTCCAGAAATGTTTAGCGGATGATCCTTTAATTATTTCAACTTGTCACTTTAAGCTATCATGATCCTAAAACTAAATTTACTATACTTAGCTGGAAGGAAAATAATTTACCTTTCACCGAAGCTCGGTGACTAGTTGAGAGTAAGAGGTAACTTATCACTCAGCTAGTCAGCTGTGAACTAGTGGTTGCTAGGTAGATTTAGTTTGAATGATACTTTGGATTACTAACGTGTCATTGGTCCAACCGATCATCTTCATTTTTTAAGTACAAAACCTTGAGACTCTAGAATAATTAGTTAGATATGTCCTATGTTTTAGGTTTTCTTATGACGTAAGACTTTTTCTAGCATTCCTAAACCGTATGTATATAAATAATGTGTTTTTTAAATACTTAAATTGTGGCATAGAATAGTTGAAATGTTTAAAAATCTGTTAATTTTTTTATACGATGAGATTTTCTCACCGGGTAGGCCTGCAACGATTGTTTAACTTTTTTCCTTAAATTAGAATTAGACTTATTATATTGGTTAACATGTTTTTAAAATTTATAAGCCGGTTCTAGTAACTTTTAGCTGGTTTTAATATTTCATTAGATGTTTAAAAGAGAAGTGAGTTGAAAGCAATGTACAACAAAATGAGTGGAACTAATTGTGGATGAAATTTGATGCAAGCTATAAATATGAGTGACTAATTTGTCAGGTTAGTCTAACTATAGGGGGTAAAGATACATTGAGCTATTTCATAACAATGAAACAAGATCTACTAGGAAAAAGTGTTCGACGACCTTTGTCAACACGCTTCTTTCACGAGTATAAACCGTGTTTTGAACACTTCATCACATAGTTCATAGCAATTACTTTTTATATTTTATGTGTTTAGTTCATGAATTTGAACCCAATAGCATTGAAATTCGAATTTCACGATATCTTTATTACTTATGGTTGTCTTGATCGTAACCCATTTAGCCCTTTAGATTGGGCTACGATCGCCGAATGAGCTCTAAAAGGCTGGCATTGGTGAGTCCGTCCCCGCCACCATGTCACCATCGGAATTAAATGGTATTACCATCATCACACCGCATCTCGCTCCTATCTCTTTATAAACTTTTCTCTCTCTACACTTGAGATAAAACTCAATGAAATGTGTTGGATTCTCACCCTAAAATAAGGGGCCTAGGGGTAGGAACAGGGTTACTCATAACCCGAAAATCACCCCTCACACTAACAACAACATTTAAAATTATCATAAAAGGCCCTAAATTATTATTTCTAGTAAGATATCAAGAACAGTTTATGGTCGTGGTGATAGATTTCAATTCTTTTAATTGATAGCTTATGATTTTTATATGATATAAACTCAAATAGAATTAAGAGTAAACTGCAGTTTTGGTCCCTGTGTTTTGATATCATTAACAGTTTTGGTCCCACCTTAACAGTTTTAGTCCCTGTGTTTTTATTTTTTTAACAGTTTTGGTCCCGAACACTAACTCCATCCAATTTTCCGTTAAGTCTCTCTCACATGCGGAGTAAAAATGTTATTTCTCTCGCTTTTTTTGACAAACGACTAAATAAAAATGTTAACCTACATTATGACTTAGATAAAAAAAAGAGGGAGAAATGACATTTTTACCCTTTAGATGTGGGGCGCGTGTGAGAGACTTAACGGAAAATTGGATGGAGTTAGTGTTCGGGACCAAAACTGTTAAAAAATAAAAACACAGGGACCAAAACTGTTAAGGTAGGACCAAAACTGTTAATGGTATCAAAACACAGGGACCAAAACTGCAGTTTACTCTAGAATTAATGAACTTTTTTTAAATTCTAAATTATTTTCACACATTTTAAAACCATATCCAATAACTTTAAAGTTCATTTTTTTCTTATTTTATTTTCTTAAACAAGAAACATTTGTTTACGAAGAGTACGTCACTTTAAATTCTGAAAAATGGAAGTTTCTCCCGCAAATCACCGATCATTCTTAAAGGTTTTAATATGGTTTTCTCCTAAAATCGTTAGTTGAAGAGTTTTCAACTCCGATCTTGAAAAGAAGGGTTGGGATGAATTTTCATTTTGAACGACTCGGTCATTACACTTCATCTAAGTATAACGATTTTTCTATTGTGCACCGTCAATCTTAAAAAACTTTTAAGTTAAGTGCATGAGGCTCTATTCCGAACACGTTTACACTAAACCCAAACATAATGATGTTATATTTTCTGTTATTTTTTCATTTCCTGTAAAAAAAATCCACCTACCGAATAATTTGGTTCAGAATTTAATAAAATGAAAGTACAAACACGGACGTGTGGTCATGTGACAAAGTCCCAACTAGCTACAATCATGTTAACTTGTCAAAATTTGCCAACAAATGTTAATGAGTAATAACAACGAAGGTACAAATGTACTAGTACCTATTGTATCATTCAAAAGATTCAAAAATCAAAATACAGCCCATTTACACCCCCTATACCACATCCACATGTACAACAAATGAACAAATCTTAGATGATATAGTTAGTTCCTGATGCATTGCAAAAAACACAATGCTCTAACAAAATCTTCTTAACAACACTCCCTTCTTCAATCCGAAAACCTCGAGTTTGCTTATTCCAAAGATGAAGCGTATAACTCTGGTTCCTAATCTGTTCCAACATCCCGGTTAACCATCTCGAATCAGTCTCATTCTTCTCATTTTTCACCCCACGAAACAGCACCCGAATCTTATCCCAACTCACCGGATAAAACGCGACCGGGGGCAAAACAGTAAATTTATACCCAGGCCTCCCTTGCAACCTTGAAACCACCCTAGAAACCATGTATGGACCATTATGCCCCCATTTGTTACCATTAAAAGTTAATGAAAACTCTTCAATAAACTTGTATAACAAAGGATGCATTTTATCAAACACCATGACTGCATTGTTTAACCTGCTCCAGTTTTTCGAATTCGACGCCATCGATTGAGCTCCGATCGCGTTCTTTAACTTGCTAAAGCTTCTCAAAACTATAACATCTGCATCGATGTAAACACCACCGTATTTATACAACAAACAAATCCGAAGCAAGTTCGATATATTCTGCCCTAAAGATATGTCACCAGTGCGAATTTGACCTTTAATCAGCTTCAAAAACCATGTTTCCGCAGTTGTGTTCTTGAACAAGAAGTTAAAATCTGGTGAAATTGATGTCACTCGAAACCCTTTATCAACAAACGGTTTGAGGATTTGTTTTCCTTTGATTGAATCGAGTGAGTTTGATACGATTAGAAGACATGCGTTTGGATGCGATTTGAAAACAGATTCGACTGAGTGAATTGCTCGTTGGTTGAATGAATTTGACGATGATATCCATGTCATGAAGAAACGTGTTTTGCAAGAAACAGTTTCGTTGTTGTTTTTAGAGAAGAATTGGTTCACTCTCGCCGGAAAATCTTCTCCACGGCGGCTTCGAGTTGATCCCAAACTGGATAATGTTTTCAGAAGCTTCTTGTTTCGGTTTTCTGATGTGTTTTCGGATTCGATTTCGAAACTGAGAGATTTGCGTGAATGTGGGAGATGGGTGTTAGGGTTTGGGAATTGGATTTGAGATGGGGAAGATACAGAGAACAAGTTTGGAGATGATTTTGAAAGTTTTTCTGGTGAGGGGATGTTGAGGGAGAAGATTGAAAGGCCGTTGAATGATAACAAGAGGATGAAAATGAGTGAGATGAAAGCGAAGAGAGATCTGTTGTTGTTGATCATGGTGTTGTTGAAGTGAATTGAAGTGGGTTTCATGGTGTAGGATTGTTGTTGAGCTTTAATGGCGGGTGGCGGGAAACTCTGGTTTGTTATTTGTTTTTAGAGAGGAAGATGATGAATGTACATAAAATGTCAAACAAGTTTGACTGGAGCTTTCAATTTATAACAAGCTATCACACTTACGATTATAAAACTATTATATTTAATTATTTAATTTTTTTTATAAAATTTTGTAAATGTTATTTTAAATAACTTAGGTAATAATTTTTTTTAAATAAAAGGACAATGGTGCTATTATAATTTTAGAAAATAATGGGCTTAGCAATAAAATAAAAGAATGATGCCGTTCGGATATTTAGTATATAATTTCACACTATACGTCATAAAAAACTGATGTTGACCGAAAATGGATTCTACCTGCTTCCACACTTGCCAAAAACGGATCCTGATGGCCAAAGGCCGATGAGAATGTAGCTTTCCATATGTGTTGTACCGGTCTATTTATTTTGGATTCGTTTTGTAATTTGATTGTGGAATGAGGGTTTATGTTGTTGCAACAATCCGGCATTCTTAGTCATTGAGGTGTTGTGAACATGCATGTGGTTACAGGGTTTTGGTGTTTCCTTAAAATGTCACGAGAACAAGGTTTCCGGTTGATCAATGCAAAGGTGTTAATGACATTAACAATATATAACAACAATAACATTAACAATATGGGCATTGTTACTAATCAGTTGGATTAATTATTTTTCATTCAAGTTACTCAAGATTTTGAGCACAAGTTTTTAGAGGTAGGTTGGATGGCATGGGTCGAGAAAATGGTTTGCTTCCTTTTTTTCCTTTTCTTTTTAGCCCATTTTATATGGTTATAATTATGAAAACAATACTGTTAGAATAAATAAAATAACATACTAAGTAGTAAATTCTCACTTATAACAATTTATTCGAATAATTTGACTAGGGTAAGGTGAGGGAAAAACTTTATGTTATGACGTTATCTTTGGAGATAAAATTGTTACAATGATAGCTAAATTTTTTTGGATGAAGCACGTTTTAAGTGGTAGTATGCATTAGAAAGACTTAAGTGGGTCACTTTTAGCACATTTGACAAATTCCTCGTCTTGCTACTCTTTTTGATTTGACTCGTTTGAGATTAAAAAAAATCCAAATTGATATTAATACGAGTCGAAATTGCATCTATACCACGTATGATTCACATGTTTATGTTTTCTTGTTTTGCAGAGCTCTTTGACATCTAGGTTTTTAGGGTGAAACACTACAAAAGTAAGAGTGCTTTTTTATATGGCTTTTATAAAATCCACACTAATAACACCCCCCCCCCACCCTCCAATTATGTCTCGCCTTGGTTATTGTTGTTAGTATCAGACGCTTAGTTGGCTGGTAAAATCATATGAAAATGAATTAATGATGGAAGAGACCCCGAACCTTGTTTAGCTTGGTTTCTTGGATCCTTAAGCCAAACATGTTTTTTCCTTCCGCACTGTCGTGTCTTTGGACGAGTGTCAAATGGGCTACGGCCTATGAAGGAGTTTTCTCTGTAGGATGGTTGATTGATGAGTTTCGACCTCGAATAACTTGGCCCGTAAAGAAAGTTGTCGTGAGCCCCCGCTGCGGGTGTCAGGAATTACCTAGGTCTCGCGGTAGTAGGGGGTTCCCCAACGCCAACGAAAACACCAAAAATAGTGTAAATGTTAGGTTTCGATCTCATCATTGCACTATCAAGTGTATATTTCACTATATCTATTACATAAACTGCCATGCTAAAAAAAGCACTTAGTTGTTACTAAAACTCTGTTTTTTTCATTCGATTGGCCCCAAAAACGTAAAGACAACACTAATTACTATTATCTTAACTATTATTGAAATTATGATTTATAACATACTAAAACACAAGGTTAGTGAGATCTTGTATTTTAGACCCAAAGTATGAAACACTTACAAGGTTGCCACTCACTCACTAACGACCGTAAATATTTATAATTTTAACTTCAATATAATTATCATTTTGACCACTAACTTAAGATATATACATTTATAACCTTCATCTTTCAATATGCGACACAACTTAATTTGTTTTTTAAACTACCTTTGCGACTTTACACCTCTATGTGCGAAATATTTAATACGTTAATGTCATGTTTAACATGCAAGACAATACAATTTTTTACGCGTGTAACAATTAAAGTGTTAATACCGCCACAACACATGATACATGTGAAAATAATGTCTTCATTTTAACATGTGTAACGAAGTCACAATTGCAGGACCTGACCAACACATCGCGCGACTCGTCAACCCAACTTTGACTTACTTACGACTTACTTACGACTTTGACCCCCCCAGTTTGCAACTTTGACCCCATACTTGAGTTTGACATATTTACGAATTCCACATTTGACTTTAACTTAATTTTCCTTTTTAAATGTTATATGTTGATCATCTTCTTTAACATATTTACATTTTTTAGTCTAACTTTGGATATATACACTTGTAATGTCCATCTCTCTCTATCGTCACAACATGCCGCGCATGTCAAAGTCGAAAACGTTGTTAATGCGTGTTACGAAGTAAAAAAAAAACTATGTCACCGCAACACACGAATTGTGTCAACCTAACCCTTCACACATTGTAACGTGTGTAACATAGTTACAAAAATGAAATACAACAACCGTATCGCATGGCCCCTCCATAAATCTAGTTATAATCATTAAGAAAATTGGATATAAGTATTTATAATCTTTTTTACTATTGGCCGCTAATAATCTTAACTTTAAAAATTCATGTCACTTATTTCAATTTTTTAATTATTTGGTATCATTGTTCCCACCGTTAAATTCACTTTGCTCCGATACGTTTTTTGTAACATGACAAATAATAGTGTATATATATATTCTTAAGTCGCGTCGTAGACTCATAATTCAATCCATATTCCCTCAAATTGACAAATGACCGCATATAACTATGTTTCAATCTACATAACTCATCCGTCTCAACTTTATACTTTAAATTTTATCTTAATTATTAGCATTCACAAGTGTAACGAAGTTTGCATACACAAAACAACACGTCATTAATTATTACGTCGTATGGTTGCGCTGCAACTTAACACCCATATATGTCTTTCGTTTAAATTACCTTTTAAAATTGTTTCGTAATACGCAATGTATTGCTAGTTAAACATGCATGTTTCTTTAATATAATAAACCATGTCCATATAGAAATGCATGTAACTAATTAATTAAGTTTACAAACACTCCACACGAGTCATATTGCTTAGTTTGAACAAAAAATAAAAAAATAAAAAATAAAAAGAATAAAGAAGACAAATGCATGAAGCGATGCCATTGTTATGCCTTTGTTTACAAGAAATTCCCTCAAGCATCATCATCTAATAAACATTAAAAAATTAAAAAGAAATGTTTAAATATATAAATTAATCGATCAAATGGTAGTTAACATTTTTAAATTCTATATGCAAATTTAAACAAAGAAAAATATAACTCCAGTCATCTCCATTATAATTTTATTAACATCACTTAAAATAGAACTGAATTATAATTAAATAAAAGATTAAGAATAATATATTTTTTTTATCCCTGTATGTAGCATGGACATGAATCAAGGTATCAAGTAGCTTCCTCTATATATAGTCACTTAAAACACCAAAAACCTTTTACAAACAACTACAAAAAACATACATATATACATATATATACCCCTGCCTGTATTTTGTTTCATTCAATCCAAAGGCAACATACAATGAAGATTATGGTATTGGGTTTTCTGTTATTGGTGGTTAACGTATGGGGTTCTGATGATCGACGTCAAAAATGGTGGAAATGGCCGTCTTCTTCAAATTCAATTTGTTCGTCCGTTGTACTTCCATTATATGGCAATGTTTATCCTCAAGGGTACGCGTAGTAAATTGTTTCATAACCTTTTAATTTTTCATAAACCGAATTGAAGCACAGCGCCTTCATGGCCTTAAACATCTTTTTCTATGCTATAAACCGTTAAAACAGACTAAACTGACCCAACCTAGAACAAGTCAATAGGTTTGGACACTTTTGTGTTAAAATGTTCTGTTTATAGGAGAATGTATCGTTAAAATCAATTGAAATGAAGCAAGTTGTTTTAGCTACTTTGAGTGACGTCATCTGAAAAACTATCTCATAGTTTCACGGCTTTAGGTACGTCTATAATTGAGTTAATTAATTAATTACTAGATTATAACCCTTTGAGATATACTGAATTAAGTATAAAAAATATACAATTAAATCACATATGTAATATTAACAATTTCACTAGTCTACACTTTTTGGTGAATTTGAGGCCGTGTGCCAACATCACACACCCTCAACGACCACCCCAAAATATTGCTTGTTTTAAGCAATCATGGTGATTTGCTCTTATTTTCATGCAGCTTTTTTATGTGTATGAATCTATTGTCATGTGATGTTTCTATTTATGGTCAAAAACAGGTTCTATTACGCTCAAATAAACATAGGACATCCTCCGAGACCTTATTTTGTGGATCCTGATACAGGAAGTGATCTGACGTGGCTTCAATGTGACGCGCCATGTGTACATTGCACTCAGGTTATTATTAGTACGTGTTGGTGTGATTGATATTAGTGACATGTGATTTTCAGATTTTGATGGGTTTTGGATTTGTTTTGTGTCTTTTAGGCCCCACATCCTTATTACAGACCGAACAATGATCTAGTGCCTTGTAAAGATCCACTTTGTGCATCACTACATGCTGGAGATCATAGATGTGATGACCCGGATCAATGTGATTATGAGGTTGAGTACGCCGATGGTGGTTCCTCTCTTGGTGTCCTTATCAACGACGTTTCCCTTGTCAATCTCACCACTGGAGTTCGAGTCACTCCTCGTCTAACCATCGGGTTTGTAACACTTTTTGCCTTGTCATTAAATTTCATGGTCGTGTATAGATTGTCAATTTTCTATCTAACGATGACAAAGACGTGAAATTTGTGAGCTTGAATTTAATCTAGACGAGTTCAAACTTGTGAGATTGATCATACTAAGTTTCTCTGGTGTTAACAGGTGCGGATATGATCAAATCCCTGGTCCATCTTACCAACCTCTCGATGGGGTTCTTGGGCTCGGGAAGGGTAAGACCGGAATTGTTTCACAGCTTCACAGCCAGGGACTGATCCAGAACGTTGTTGGCCATTGCTTTAGCAGTCGTGGAGGCGGGTTTCTCTTCTTTGGAGACGACTTATACGATCCTTCACGAATCATATCAACTCCAATGTCACGCGATTATAGGTTTGAACCATCCGTATGCAAACTTATGTAGAAAGTTAATACATTTTTTTGCAGAAAATTTGATGCATTTTTGGTTTCAGAAAGCACTACTCACCTGGATATGGAGAAGTCATGTATGGGGGAAAACAAACTGGGCTTAAGAATCTACTTGTAATATTTGACAGTGGAAGTTCATACACATACCTAAGTTCTCAGGCTTATGAAGGCTTGCTTTATTTGGTAAGTTTCCATAGAGACAATAAGAACATATTCTTATTGCTCAATCATGTGTCGGGTTGACATGTTGAAGACCTAGAACTCAACACATATATTTATTCGTATAACAAATAACGCTAACCCGAACACTACCAGTGTAACCCATTTATCTATCAGGATGCAATCAGGTTGAATCAAGTAGTAAACGAATTAGACAAATTAACAACAGGTTATAGTAAGCAGGGTAACTAAGTTGTAAATAAGCTTACAAATACTACCTTTAAACGGGTAAACGTGTTCAATAAAACATGTTAGATATGTCAACCTACACTCAACCTGTTTAACTATAATTATTATACAGGTAACAAAAGAACTGAGTGGGAAGCCTGTGAGAGAGGCAGTAGATGATAAAACGCTACCGTTTTGCTGGAAAGGAAGAAGACCATTTAGAAGCGTAAGGGATGTAAGCAAGTACTTCAAGCCTTTGGCATTGAGGTTTTCTAGTGGCTGGAGATCTAAAACTCAGTTTGAAATTCCCCTAGAAGGATATCTTCTAATATCGGTAACCCGTCTTTTTTAACCTATGTTTTCATAACCGACACATTTTCACACAAATAACAAAGCTTTTGAGACTCGGGTTGTTTTTTGGGCAGTCGAAAGGGAACGTGTGCATGGGAATTCTTAACGGTACTGAGGTTGGACTTCAGAATTTCAACATAATCGGAGGTATCATTTCTCGTTCTTTCATCTCATATCACTAATCAAAACAGATGTGGCAAGATGGATGGATCGGGTCACAAGTTAATATGGTGAAATAACCAAATGTTTTACTTTATGCTTGGCATTATGTAGATATATCGATGCAAGATAAAATGGTGATATACGACAATGAAAAGCAAACCATAGGATGGACTCCTGCAAACTGTGACCGCCCACCAAGGTCCGACACAATGAGGATGTGATTATTAGCACAATCATATAAAGGTGTAAAAGGGCGTACTTGTTACCCGGAATGATGCATACTCTGTATAGGTCTACAGACTGATAAAGAGGATCTTAGATCATTAATACCATTTAAATATCTAAACTTTGTAATACAAACTTCAATCTAACTGTATTTTAAACTAAACCGAGAGTAGAACAAACCCATTTTGGCAGACTAGAAGTAGCTAGATGGCAAGAAGATGCAGCTTCTTGCTTGTAGATCCAGAACGTTAAATACGAAGTCAAGAAACCAAAAATCAACCTGGTAAGATCCGAGAGCTGAAAATTAAAAATAAGATATGTTCAAACTTCAAACCATGTCCTGAATCATGAGACGCACATCTTGGTAAGCAAAGTTCTAGTTGTTGTACACTTGTACATGTTTTTGTTCTTTTATAGCACAAATTTAGTAACTATAGTTTAATACCTGCAAATTCATCTACTACAAATCTTGATTTTAGAAGAACAGACCACAAAACATTATGAACTATGGTAAATCTAGAGACTCATAAAAAGTAATCAATTCTGGCAGAGCAACAAGATCATAATCTTGGCCAATTACTGAACGTGGAGGTGTCCATAATTCATAAACCATTGAAACTGACCATGCCACCCAAACCTAAGAAAGCGCTCAGTTTGGATAGTTTGAGATTTATATGGTTTTCCTTTTGGAGGTTTGATGAACCTAGCATTTCAAACTTGAAAATGGTCGTGTAAACCGAACCAGACCTTTAACCTTTATCACATATATGCAGTTATGTATATGTATATATGTAGTTATGTACAATATTCAGATTTGTTGAGCTACAAATCTTATTAGGAGTAACATCTCTATCTACCGCTATAGATGTAAAGTTAGTCCTCATCTCACCCCACTCCATCTAAACCATCAACCTGCTAAAACTGGTAGGCCTTTAAACTAACAAAACAAACACAAATGAGGCATGTAACATGTTCATGTTCGTTCAACATAAACAGAACAAACGATCGGTCACGAACATTCAAAACGAACAAGGTTTCCTTGTTCGAGTCATTTGTTAAGAAACTACGTGTGTTCGTTGTTAAGTTTACAGTATAAACGAAAGACTCACAAACATAACCCGACAAAGATAAACAAACATAACTGAACATCAACTAAAATCTTAATAAAGATATCCTAACATAACCATCAAGGAGCTCAGTTGAAGTTCCAGCAAGATTCTGCAAATTCCAGCCACTTTCTGGTCTAAACAGGTTTGTTAGTTTAGAAAAAGCAAAAATGTCCATGAACCAACCCTAAACTAGCCTAAAACATGTCTAAAACCCCTAAAAATTACATCTTTACACTATGCGTCTTGCTTAAAAAAACCGTCACTTTTTAAGTGCTATCCTTCGTGACTTGAGTGCGCCTTTAAGCCATTCACTACTATGGTGCGGAACAATCGTATCACAAAAAGTGTAGATGCATTCCTGATTCCACCCTGAAACCAGTTCCCACCTCCCAGCCAGCCTCAAACTCATGAAAAAGTTACAGACTGACAGTAGTATAGGAATGGATGATGGAAACCCCCTTGCCATGTCTTACTAGTCATTAAGCTAAAGTATAGGAATGGCAACCACATTTAGCGAGGTTATTCAACATTGTGTGTGCTGAGAAGTAATGTTTCAATGTGCTTTTTTACCCTGGCAATTATGCAAAAAGGACACTTTAAAAAAGTGAACCTATGGCCTTTAGATCACAATGTGGAACTTGGGTATAACTCAAAAGCACTAAACATGGTTCAACTTTCCACTAAGAAAAGGTTGGTAACAAACACAAATGTTTTTGTGGAGTATATCAAACACATTACCTACCAAGGAAAACTCAAGCACAAAACCTTTTTCACCATAAGCAATCTTTACATGGTCGGGTCAGGTAACTGAAAATAACCAAAATTGTAGGCAAAATAGCGTATATTGTTTATTTGTTGCTCAGGAGACTACTCTTTTCTCTCATCCCAACTCAAAACTTATTCTCAAACCTCAACTTTCACCCCACCAATGCTCAAAAATTGCAAAGGTACTATCGGCATTCCGATTATCAACAACTTTTCGCACCGTGATTTAATCATTGTTATTTGAAGTAAAATGTCTTTCTCATATTTTGGTTTGGAGTACATAGGCAACAACCAACAATCTAACATGTTTAAATCTAAAACAAACATACTTACAGGCACCAATTAATCAAAAGCATAATGATGAATCATGTACTTATGTCTATATGAATGCAACCAAACATGCAATTTGACCTAGAAACAGATAATCACTGATACATTATCAATTCACAACAAATAAATCCATCTACTTTTCAACATCAATCAACAAAGTACCTTCAATTACGAAATCATTCGATCTATTTGCAGTAACGATCAGCCTTCTTCTTGACTCGATCATCAAGTGCACCCTCAACCGATTTCACTTTCGCTTTTGGATCATACCCGAACTTCTTAGCTTCAACAGGAAACAAATCATCATACTTCATTTTCTTCGCAGCATCAATTGTGTAAATATCGTCGTCTCCACCTCCGTGAGCTCCGGCTTCAGCAGTGGAAGGACCAACAGCCTCTCCTGCCGCAGCGGCGGCGGCGTCTCCGGTGAGAATTTCTTCGGTGAAATCGGCGGTTACTACATCTGATGATTTCTTGTGCTTTTTCTTCTTCTTCTTTTTGTCTATTGATTTGCTACGTGTTGCTAGGTCTCCTCCTTTGAAGGTTAGCCTGCCCCCTTTCACTCGCCCGTATGCATCCGCCATAGATGATGAAGCAACAACAAACCCTTTACTTTTTCCACCTATGGTCGGTTAGAACCTACAAGGGGATTAAAGTCTAGGCATGAGTCGGGTTTGATCTTTTAAAGAGAAAATATCTAAATAAATCTTTATGTTATAAATGTTGGGATCCGAGTCTATTCACGGTCGAGGTTAATACTAGAATTACAACAAGACGAACATGATGTAGCGTGTTTTTTATTTGATTACAAGTATTACGCTTGTGATAGTAATGTTTACGGTCATACACGACAAGATGTGTTAGTGAGTTTGTCACATGCGTTGTGTTTGTGATGTTAATGTGTGCTTATGTAAAGATAAAAGAAAGAGAGACTAAATTACACGGATGATCATGTGGTTAGGTCGGATTATTTGACCCATAACTTTAAGAAATTATAATAATGGTTAAATGTTTTACACATACATGACATGGTATTGTCTTGTTAGCATTTAACACGTTTCTTTTCACATTTGACGATAAGACTAGCAAGTGACTGATTTTGAAATGTTACAATATTTTTACAGACTTTAAACTCATGGTTTTCTCATGATATATGATGTAATTATAAGATGAGCATCTTAACATAATTTTTTGACAAAGAGGAGTGTGGAAGTTAAGGGTTGTTTGGTCAAATTTGAATCATTAAGTATTGAATGATTAAGAGGTCTGAACCATTAACATGCCCAATGAGTAGAACTTCATATGAGGGTACGTTTGGTATATCCCTCATTCAGTTTCCTCCAGCATTTCTCCGTCTCTTAGCCATTCGACACTTAATTGAACCATTCGGATGTTTTTTTTGTAAGCAAACGCTCTTAATGCTGAATAAATAAGTACTAAACTAAACCATTAAGAGCTGAAACAAACATGTCTTCAGTACTTATATGCTTTTATCCATGTTAGGGCGTGGGATGTGTGGGAATTGGGAAGTTCTTCTTTTACATAATTCAACATTTCAACTCTCATCTTCACACGTGTCGCATTAACCAACCTAAAGCGTTGAATGTATCTTTTAACTAACCTCACATTTTTAACTTAGTATTTGTACTATATTATTCCCTCTCTAAAATACCTTTTTTCCCTCTCTCAAACCCAAGTTAGCAAAGGGGTTATGTAAGAGTAGAACTATCATCATTCGAGGAAGCTATTACAACCGGTGATGTGTTTATGCAAGTTTCACCGTAACGTCAAACGCAACCCGCCATCACTCTGCACACCCTTATAACTTTGAGTAATAGCATTTTTACCCTTATAACGTTCGGTAAAAAAACATGTTATGTAAGTGGATCTTGATTGTAGAAAGTATATGAAATTTTTATCATACCCATAAATATTAAATATTTACAAATATTTAAACATAACGGTTAAACCATGTGTAACGAGCGTTTTACACCTTCTATAGTGCCCGAAGACACCCCATGGCGCCCCCGCCCCACCCCCTTGGGCGCTTTGGCAAAAAAATGTCCACAAAACGGCTCATAATTCCTAAAATCAAGATCTGCCCATTTTTCATTGGTGAACACCTTTATAATTAATGATTATATAATGATTGGAAGATGTTCTTTTCACTATATACTTTTAAACAAAAAGGCCTTTAGCCTCTGAAGGGGGCTTTATCCACTACACATAGTTTTATAATTTTTTTATAAGTATTACTCCCTCCGTCCCAATTTAAATGTCATGGGACCAACAACACAAAGATTAAGAAAAATAGATTATTATATTATTTTAACCTATAAAATGACAAAAATGCCATTAAATTATTTTGTCTTTTAGTCATAAAATAGATTTTATGTTAAATAATTAGAGGTAAAATTAGAAATGATATTTTATTTTTGAAATGGAAATTTAAATTGAGACAATCAAAAAAGAAAATTTGGACAATTAAAATGAGACGGAGAGAGTATTATTTAAGCTAGGGACATTTACATATATCCCC
This sequence comes from Tagetes erecta, assembly GCA_030867185.1. Classification (NCBI taxonomy): domain Eukaryota; kingdom Viridiplantae; phylum Streptophyta; class Magnoliopsida; order Asterales; family Asteraceae; genus Tagetes; species Tagetes erecta. Next base: position 7,308,853 of record CM061494.1, on the reverse strand, counting down.
TTTTTAAGATAATTTATTACGTATTTACCCACTCCTTAAATTCAATTACATATTTCCCCTTCCTAAACCATATATATTACATATTTACCCAATTTCTTTAAAATAACCTTTTGATTTACTATTTTACCTTTAATGATCTTATAAATATATTTTTATATTTTCTTATGATTTGTGTAAAAGAAGGGGTAAATGAGTAATTTATTATGTCAAAGGGGATATATGTAATTAAACTTTATGCTTGAGTAAATATGTAATTGATGGACTTAGGAAGGGGAAATATGTAAAAAAAAATTTAAGCTATGTGTAATAAACAAATATTAAACCTACTAATATAATATTTCAAAATAATAATATATATTTGGAAGCCACCAAGAACAGAGATGAATATATATAAAGAGACGAAGAGACAACTCAAATTTATTTCCACAACCAACAGTCATCTTCATCATCACCACACACGATGTCGTTCGACCCATTCACCGTCAACGGCAACGATACCACAATTCCATCTTCCGCCCACTTCGACGACGGTTACTTCGACGCCAACGATTCCTACTCCACCGCCCGTGCTCCGCCTTACACCGGCGATCAACAACAACAATCCGTACACGCATCAGATCCATTTGGATTCACTGATCCCGATCCCAACACTTACACACAACCTGAATCATCTCCGTTTGATGTTTCCTCTGCTCCGATCTCCAACGGCAATGGCTACAATGTTGGAGACGATGCTGAAGGAATTTTCACCTCTGATGGACCCTTGCTTCCGCCTCCGAGTGAAATGAAACGTGATGAAGGATCTGCGCTTCGTGAGTGGCGCCGGTGAGGTTTTATTTTGTTACTGATTTTGTATTACCTGTTTTAGATCTTGTAGTATTTGTTTAATTGTTTGTAGCTAGACAGCTAGTAATGTAACATGCCTACTTGATCCGTTGTAGTCTTGGTTGATGATCTGCATGCTTGTGTTGATACATCTTTGTGATTTGGAAAGGAAAGTTAACGTTTTTTTGGCATAGTTTTTGTTTGGAGATCATTTGTTTCAATGATAGTTGTTAGGTTTGGATTTGGGATATGAATTATATGAAGTGTAGATCTAAGAGTTTTTAGGTTTGATTTTAATGTGAATTGTAAGAAATGGACTGATGATTATTTGTGTCTCTTATGACAATTGTAGGAGAGGATCTTCAGTCTGTAGGTTTTTGGTTCTTACATCCAGTGGCTTTTATGTCTTAATGTATAGTCATTCGCCTCCGTTGAATCTCTTGATTTAGATTAAAGAATTAGGAATTTTGTGGCCATAGTGAGGATGTTAATGGTGATAAATAGAAATCATGATCCATAGGATCTTCACTCCAAGTAGTTATGGTTCAGGCTGACTTGATGTGGTCAGTATTTTAAATTTAGATATTTCACAGGACCAGAACAGCAGACCGTTCGGTGATTGAAGTAGTTGATAGACATATTAGTATTCAATTAGTATCCTAAGGAATCCCTTTCAAGGTACTTTTAATAAGTGTTTAGATTTTGCTATCATTTTGTTTATTTGTTTATTATTGTTGCAAACTTTAGTTTTCTTGATTTTGTTTACTTTGGAAGTCTCTTGGGACAATATTGATCTGATTGTTTGATCTTTATCGTCTTATCATTGAAGTGTTAAGTTAACTTCCACAAATTAGTGGTACATTTAACTAAGCATGAGACAGAGACATGCAAGTTGGAATTTAACCATTTGGGAGGGGAACTGTTCCAACACCTTGGTATCATTGGTTGGGGTGTAATATATAACATGTTTAACAAGCATGTTGTGTTCCTTGACCTGTTTACCCTGTTTGGTTAGAAGGTCAACTTGCCAACCCGTTTACACCTTGCTTACAACCTGTTTGACTAGTTTATGTAGATCGCTTAAAGGGTTATTTTCGGGTTACATTAAGTGTGTCTAGATTAGGATTGATGTTGACATGCATAAATATGTGAGTCGTCTTCAGGTTGGACGATTCAATGCGCCATCTCGACACGATTGCCACACCTATCCATAGAGGGTAATACCATAGTTATAAGAGGGATTGGATTCAAATGCTAGGTCCTAAAGTTTTGTTATTTCATTTTATTTAAGCCATTTGTTCTTCATTCTACATCATGTGGGATATATATTCATTTCTCCTCATTTCATGTAAATGTGAATGTGACCCCATGTTCGCATCTTGTTTCTACATCGTATAAGTTGAAACAATTGGTTTGCTATAAGCTATAGGAATACTGTAAATGATTTTCTTGAACGTCTTGTGTATAATAAGGTGCTTCATGGCTGACATTTTTCTAAGTGAGTTTCAGAATGCAATTGTCTTTCTTGTGCAGGCAAAATGCAATTCGTTTGGAGGAGAAGGAAAACAAGGAAAAGGAATTACGAAATCAGATCATGGAAGAAGGTGAAGTGTACAAAAGAGCTTTCCATGAGAAAAGACTCCAGAACATTGACACTAACAAGCTCACCAACAGAGAAGGAGAAAAGGTAACCCAGATTAACAAATGTGACAAAAGGGGTGGGTGTCCAAACCAGTCAAGTAGGTTTCAAAACATGTATTTCAATGTGTTTAAAAACAGGAACAATCATAGTTACTTTTGGCTGCACCCAAGAACCATGGTTTCTGCATTTAAAAATACTCTGTGTTGGGTTCGGCCCGCTTAGTATCCCTTTTGCTGATTTGACAGTGGGATGCGGGGCTGCATTTTTAACTCACATCTTTGTGATATATTTTTCACTAGTTTTAGCATTTTTGCATCAAAATCATGTTCATGTTTGAAACAGTTATACACAGAGAAGCAAGAGAAATTTCACAAAGAAGCAGATAAACAGTACTGGAAAGCAATAGCGGAGCTGGTTCCTCGTGAGGTCGCTAACATTGAGAAACGAGGCAAGAAGGATAACGAAAAGAAACCATCAATTGCAGTCATTCAGGGACCCAAGCCTGGAAAACCAACTGATCTCTCCAGGCTGCGACAGATTCTGGTCAAACTGAAACAAACACCGCCAACACACATGGTTCCTCCACCGCCACTTCCCACCAAGGCTTCTAAAGACACAAAGGATGCAGCAGCAGCAGCAACAACTACATCTGCTAAAGATGATGCCGTTATCACTGAAATTTCGATTGCACCAGTTGACCACCCTCTCACCGCCATTGCCGCCACCTGATTCCATAAGATTTTGGGTCCTGGTTGATGTGAATGACTGTATAAGTTTCTTGTGGTGATTGATTGTTTACAGAAATGGTTTTAGTTGGCTTTGGTGGACACTGGTTTATGTATTGTTTTCCTTTATGATGGTTCTGAGAGTTGATTTTATTATTCATTTTGTTTCTGATGATGTTGATTCTATATAAAAAATAATTTCTTTTAGTATTTGGTTCTGTTATTACTTCATGATTAGATATTTAGATTGACAAATATATTTTATAAAAAACCAAATGACAATGCTAGTATTTCTTGATCTAGTTTACAAAATAAAACTAGGTTTTTAAAACATTATTTTATGGCAACCTGGTCTTACTACAAACAATTTATATATTATTTATACAAGCAAAAGTTTTCAAAAATTTATAGTGACATTATATTTTCAAGAGGAAGTGATTACACTTCTTACATCCAACTTAATGAAAGCTAAAAAAAATTCAAAATCTGATGAAGCAGCTGGCATGCTCTAAATTGTAAGACATGATGTTGGGCATTAAATTTTAATCCCAAAAAACTCAAAATGCAGACCTGCATCATTGAGAAAACATAATCTTTTGTATATATTTTCTACTTCAATTGCAAGGAAGTTCACGGACTGGTTCGACCTGCATTTGACAAATAAATAAGGGGCAGCCGCTATTCATGGCATCAGAAATGACAAAAGAAACCAAAGTTATGTCTTTTTCAAAATCATTAGTTTGGTTATATTTGAACCAAACTTGCATATGTTTTTTTTAAAATCATTAAATTCTATTAAAATTAAAAGATGATAAAAGTTGGTTCATTGATCATTTGTATTATTTTTCAAACCAATTTTTAATGTTTGGCACTTGCTGGTGAACAGTGCAATGAAGATCTATATTCTATGCATCAGATTTTCATATCAATTTTTTTGGTTAATACCTTTCCCTGTTAATATTGTTCATTTTTGTAGTTCTAATGCAAATCCACCTTGTTTTTATTCCAATTCCACCTGATCATGTCAACTCGTCTTACACTCTCATCTTGCGATATATGAACTATTACTTCATCAACTGTTTTTTTATCAGCTAGTGAAGTTCATTGCATATACAGACTCTGAATAATGCAAATCAATAAGCAATTATGCCAAAATTTGCTTTGTGAAGTGACAAAATTTTAAAATGTAGTTGCAGTCAAAATTAATTCAAGCTTAATTCTTGGCTCCAAGCCCAATTAGCATGACTTCAAACCCTTGGCATGCTTTTGGTCTTTGCAAAGAGATCAACTTTGAAGGTTGCTACACACATTGCACCCTCACTATCAACCCTTGTGATTGCTTTCATTTTGTTCTTTGAATGCTCATAGTTGATCAATCCTCCTCCTGTATGGTACAAGCAACCTACATTCCATTCGTTTTCATGTTTAGTAATCTAACATGTTTGATAAACACGTCGTGTATGGGTTGAGATGTCTGTCTAACAAGTTTGATAAAAAGGTGTCATGTTTGGATCATACCAAAGTGAAACAATTCGACCAGTCAACTAAAACTAACATTGAAAAATGTATAGTTTATAACTTCAACCCATCAACTAGTATACGACCCATCAACCCGTTTGACCTTTTTATATAAATGGGTTACACCAGTCATGTTTTAAATATGTTCTAGTATGTGTTGATATCTTTGACACAGATAAATATATCAGTCGTGTTCGAGTTTGTTATTTTCAATTTGTCTGTTTGAATCGGCTAACTTGGCAACCCGGCATTATTGCCACCCTAATTTTCCTATAATGCAAAAGTTCTAATTCATAAACTACATGTTATATATGATTCAGCGAATGAATGCACCCAAGAAAAAGACATAAGTACCCTCACATACCAGTTGGGAAGGGAGCAAAAGACTTGGAACAACTAAACTTATAATTTACATAATAATTTTCTCTTCAAAAGAAGTACTTAGAAGTGAAATAAAGGCAGCTTTGGAGTCAAATACCACAAAACCAAAACTGCCATCAAGGTCCTTGAGGACCAAATGGGCCTCGGTCTCGAAGGGTCTTGTAGGCTTGGATCACAAACATGGACTCGTTCGTTCCTTTGGATAGCCCGTACTGCTTGTTAAGAGCGTATAAATTGTTCAAACTACCCAAGAATATGCAGTAGACATCATCCACACAACTAAACAACCTACAAAACATAAACCACTTCATGACGTATGTATGCATAATGCATGCATTTAATAAACAACTTAACCCAAAACACAATTCATTCAATAAACTAGTTAACCTAAATACGACTCATTTAATAAACATGTTATCCAAACACAAGTCCTTTAATAAACAGATTGTGGCCTTAACCTGTTTAAGTTTAAGGGTTTTTCTAAAAAGTTTTTATTTGTATTTTAGGTGGTTATTTAAGTAGTGTTAAGTGTTAACATCTTGCTAGCTAGCTATAGTATACATAGCAATCCGGATGGTATCGAAACAACGAAATGAGAAGGTGTTTAACGGTAAACAACCCTTCATTACAGCCATGATGGGATGCATAAAATCAGTCTCCGGCCATCATATGACTAAAAAATTGATCAATGATTCAAGAGCTAAAATGTTGTTCTTTTAATTTCTAAATAGTATAGAAATGTAATCAATTTTTACTTTCTATTATATATTGACATGAACCCGACTCGGTTTAAAACCAACAAAACAATAAATTTTATAAATACAGGTCCTACCGGGAGTCGAACCCAGGTCGCTGGATTCAAAGTCCAGAGTGCTAACCACTACACCATAGAACCAGTTCATTCCTTTCGTTTGTTTTAATCAAACTTATCCAACAAACAGTTAAGAAATTTGACAACCATTTTGACCGATTATAACATATACAAAATAAACATACCCACAAATAACTTATTTCACCTTAAAAAATCTAAACATGCATGAAATAACATAGCTCAAAACTACTGAAAATAGTATAAAACTTGTGTTTACAACAGACTGTGTGTTCTATACTTGGTTTTAAGTTTTTTTAACTGTTTGTTTGTTAAGTATGGTTAAAACAAGTATGCAACTAATGAAAGACATGAAATGGTTCTTATAATATTAAATAAACTGTTTGGTGCATTTACATGCTATATTTTATTTTAACTGTTTAGTATGATTAAAACGAAGAAATGACATGAAATGGTTCTATGGTGTAGTGGTTAGCACTCTGGACTTTGAATCCAGCGACCTGGGTTCGACTCCCGGTAGGACCTTTTTTTTAACTTGATGTCGTTTTTAAACATTATTAACATAAAAAAATATCGAAATGGTTTGAACATTGTTTTACCTCAATAAAATGAACCTTGCATAAGATATCAGGCTTGTTTCAACTTATGAGCTAGCTAGCATGGGTGTTTATTGAGTGTTGAGATCGATCGATCAAACTTAAGAAAATCAGGTCAGACGGTTTTAACTATATTTCATTATCGCTTACTTTTATCTACTACTTTGATGTGTTTTATTTCTTGAGAAATCTTTTGAATATTTGGATCTATATTATATTTCAGTTATAGTAATTTTTTGTTAATAAAGATTTCTATGATTTTATATATGTTCAGCTTAAAACAAACACTACAAGAAAAATGACATTTAGCAAGGACAAAAGTCCTTGCTAAATGTCTGAAAGTCCTTGCTACAGCTCTACAGCGAGGACACGTCCTTGCTAAAAATTCCTTGCTAAAGCTGCGTTGCTATAGGTCTATAGCAAGGACGGTCAACGCATATAGCAAGGACGTCTCTGTCTTTTTAAAAAATAGATAAAAAATATTCAGCAAGGACATTGTCCTTGCTATAAGATTTTCAGTAAATAATTATAAAACCGTATATAGTATTTATATTTATACGATTATACATGTATACATGCATTAATGTATTATAAACGTATAATATTACAGTAAATACTTAATCTATAGCAAGGACTATGTCATTGCTGTATCTTAAGTATATATTTTTTTAATATTATACATTGTCCTTGCTAAAGGCTTTAGAGGAGAAAAAGTCCTTGCTGAAAGACTGAAAATTTTGCTACAGATTTTTTCTATAAATACAGCTTCACGTCCATAATTTTCCTGGGTCGATACATGTTCCGCTTTCCATATTTTCATCAAACAACAACAAGAATATCATCAATCATACAATTGATATATACAAACTCATACATACAAAAAATACAAACAACTTCTCCAAAACAGAATAATGATCCATTAATATATGTATAAACATACAAAACATTAACTAATTCAAGTATCTTGTTTATACAAACATAAACTAACCAATGATCCAATACATTAGTCATCCTCTTCGTCCGAATCATCTTCGTCCACTTGATTTGGTCCTCTTTTCGAATCCGTAAAACGTGAAAGGCGTGCTATAAAAGGTCTTGAAATAATTTTGCAATTTGAGCCTACAATATAAGGTATGCATTATAAGTAATTACAAAACAACATACTACCAATACAAACACTTTTAAACTTGTCAAAAACACTTAACAAGTGCGTTTAAGTCTATTATAGTTCCAACTAATCAAATACACTCGATTCATGCACCTTTTAGTCCTACGGTTCAAAATGACATGAACCCACCCTATAATACACTTAACACATCCAACTTTTAGTATATTAATGTACATCTATGCCAATTTAACCAATTTAATCTAAAAGTAAGATGTTTTAAGAGTATCAAGTGTTTAAAGCATACTAAGTATCAAAATTACCACGATGGTTCAGCACGAACCCGTTAATGTCGCCGGAAAACAAGTAAGAAGATGGTAAAACCCTAGCCGCCGCTATATTTTGCTGCCATAAACTCCACCATTGCTGACTTTCAAGATCGAAAATTACCACCACTGGAACCAGGAATAAAAGAGGAAAGAGAAGATCTATAGGTTGCGTCGAGGGTCGTTTGGTTTCGCCGGAAATCGGCCGGAAATTTGCCGGATAGGGAAGGATGGCAGCTAGAATAATATGTGTGTGTTTAGGGTTTATAAGAATGAGAAGGGTTGAAGAATGATATATATTTATAGGTAGGGTTTTTAAGTGAGTTTAATTTAGTTCTAATAACGTATCTGATTAAACACGTATTTACATTATGTGTCTAACGTTCTTTTTAAGTGACATTTAAGCTATTTAAATCATTATATTATAAATATTTATAATAATTAAATATTGTATACTTATGGTCTTATAACATCCAGATTATCCGCATTTCATACTCATTTTGAATTTCAATACGTTTGTTTGTTATAGAACTAATTTATTTGAATTCTTATAAATATATAAGATATAAATTTATAATAATCAATAGGATGAACACTCTATCATACATGCATTGGGTCTTTACTGGGCTTAGTTCATCATATATGCTAGGCCTTTGAGCCCATTGAGTAGAAATGAATGTTTAAGATCAGATAACTTAACAGAGTTTTGTTAACGGAGTTAATCTGAAACTGCTAGCTGTCACACATGTCATACATACTTACATTATACATGTCATACATTGTACATCATACATGTCATATGTACGTACGTACATACATACCTAGTACGATTATATGTGTGATACATACATACATACATACATACATACATACATACATACATACATACATACATACATACATACATACACACATACATACATACACACATACATACATACACACACACATACATACACACACACATACACACACACATACATACACACACACATACACACACACATACACACACACATACATTCATACATACATACATTCATACATACATACATACATACACACATACACACATACACACATACACACATACACACATACACACATACACACATACACACGTACACACATACACATAATAGATCCATGTAATAAATACGTGTCATGTATATATACATACAAAAATACACGACATAAATATTTATACATATATTTTCTATTGCAAGTCTATGCAATTTTTTTTCATTTATAGAAATTGGAAATAATTTAAATACAACATTCGTATTTAAAATTAAAAATATCATTTTAGAAATACATTTAGCAAGGACAATGTCCTTGCAATATTTGAAGTGGGATTTTGTTTGTTTCAGAGGGAATCGAAAATACGTATTTACCCCGTATTTTTTAATTTTAGTGGGAATTGAATATTAAAAAAATTTATATAAACTTACAGCAAAGACATTGTTCTTGCTATAGGTCTGGCCAAAAAATGGTCCCACGCGTTTATGTGTTTTCTTTTTTACTAAATAAAAGTAATCAGGAAAAAAAGCTGAAAATTTTGTTGCAAGGACATTATCCTTGCTAAAAGTCTGGTCAAACTATAATAGCAACTGGTCCCACCTTTTTTGTCTTTTAGTGATCTATAGCAAGGACATGGTGTCCTTGCTAGAGAATTTCCTTGCTAAATGTTCTTTTTCTTGTAGTGAAAGTATAAAAATACAATACTTTTCTTAACAAACACTTAAATAGTTAAAGTATGTATCAAGGGTTACTAAATTAATCAAACAAATAAGTATTCAAAAGAAAAAAAAAGTGTTGAAATTGTTAACTGGGCACTTCACACAACTAAACCGGTTCTCAGTTCAACCGATTCAATCAGTGATCCACTAAGACGAGTAGACGACCAACTTGCTTTCTGATTTAGTTATGAAAACATTGTTAGAAAGAAAAAAAAAATCTCTTGATTAAAGCATATGATCTTATCCTCCTGCTTCAGATGATATATGTTATCTTAATCAGGTTTATCTTTCTGTTTCCCAGACGTACCACTATCCCAACCCCCACAAAAAGAAACCACTTAAGTAAGAAAGAGTATAATTTTTCGAGTTCATTACATAAATGGTACATAAGCTTTATCAGGTTTGATTAGTAACTCGAATTTTTCTCTAGTTAATACCCAACATTTTAAAATTATAACACTTATGAGTGAGTATTAGGCCTAACAATGTTTAAAAACTAACTGAGCATGCCCCCACATGCTAATTACATACAATTTGCATTATCACCGAATAGTGAAGCTTGGCCACATGATCGAGTTTGTATGCTTTTGGTTGCTCCTATCCTATGGTACTCATGGTAAATGTGTACTCTTACGGTTAAAATTAAAAGGTTTTGAGTTTTAAACTTATAAATTGAAGGCTGTGATTTTTTGTTATGGTTTATCGTTAAAAAAATTTAAGTGTCGTTATTCAAATGTACGTGATACTAGTTTGCATGTTGCAATGAATTCATCTTAAAGAAATTAAAAATTGCTGTTAAAAAAACTAAAACTACTGCTTGTGGTAACATGCGAACCAGTAAATGCCAAGATGGTTACAACTTGCAATTACTCATACTTAGGTAATTCAATTGTTTTTCCTTATATCTTAGTAAGTCTAATTCTTGATTTGTATTTGTATTAAAACTAAATATATATATATATATATATATGGTAATTAAAAGTAACGATATGATTTACATCATAAAATTAATTGAGTCACGCCAACCTAAAACATCCTAATTACAAAAGCAATTTGTTCACATGCAAACTGTTGTACTGTTAAATGCACAACTCGATATAACCCGACAAAAAAAATTTGTAAAACGAATACATATTTTTGGACTAAGTATAATTAATACTGTTTTTTATGATTTATAGTCTTACTTGAGAAATTAGTGGTATGGACTAAATTCAAATAGTTAAAGTGAATCAACATGGAAATTTTAAAAGTCGATGCATTAACTTGTGAGTTGCTCATGAATATAACCCAACTTTTTAAATTAATAATTTATTAATTTATTGATATAATAATATTTCGCTAAATTAACAAAGTATCTCAGTCCTAACATTATTAATTTATAGAGGTCTACTGTAGGTTTAATTTTATACTTATTAATATAGAGTGGAGTTATACTAGAAAATTTAAATTTTGAAGAAAGACTAAAAAACAATGAGATGATGACATATGCTAATGTCTCCATATTTCAAGTTTCATCCTCTTTTTTAAACGCTTATAACTTTGACATACGATGTTGATTTTAAAAAGAATTGTACCATAAAAACAATCATTTTCTTATATTTAAAACTCGTAAAATATTAACATATATAAAAAACTTTAAAAACATACTATAACTTTTTTTCCAAATCTCACCCAAAACACTTCATCAAATAAACTTTGATAAAATATAATAATTAAATAAATCACCTACGTTTTTAAGATACACAATTTTGAATTTTCATATCCAAACAAAAAAGCTCCATAAAATGGACCTGCTATTTCAATATTCTCACACACCAAAAGAAAAAAAAAAATCTGCATAAGTGGACCTACATACATGCATGCATTCAATATTCACAAAGAGTAAATTACATTGAGCCTTTTTTTTTTAAGAGTAAATTACATTTTTTGACCTTTATAATAAGCTAAATTACGGTTCATGGCCTTTATTTTAAATTTTTGCACTGGTTGGCCTTTATATAAATTTTTGTCACACTTTTGAGCCTTTTAGTTAACGTCTGTTAACTTTTTCAGTTAAATCCCCTCATGTGCAAATTGCAATGCACATGAGGGTAATTTGGTCATTTTAGTCTTTTATCTTCTTTTCAATCTTTGTTCTTCAACTACTTGCTATGTGCTGCATAACCATGGCTTCCACAACAACTTCCTATTCTGATGATCACCACCACCACCATATATTTTTATCTATCGGCAAGGTACATCACCTTTAATCAATCATATACTTTTATTTTCTCGACTTGTAATTTGTAAGTTTCCTGTGATGGATTTTTGAGTAACTTATATGCAAGGAAGTCATCCTTTCTTATGAATGTAATACACCCTACAACAATCGATTCGTACCAATTAGGAAACACATAGAGATGAGAGGTGATTTGCGGCTGTTTAACGGTAGCCGGTGCAAAAACCCCATCGTCGGCAGGAATTGTCACCAGAAACACGTCGGTGAATTGTAAACCGATCTGGTAAAATTGTAGTTGTTGATCTGGAAAATTGTCCCGTTGTAACCATCTTTCAAATGCTCTTGGTACACTGAATAGAGGATGTGGGTCTTCGATCACGGATCAATATGAACGGGAAAACTTCGTTGGAGATGGTGGTTTGGTTGATGGGGGTCTTCGATAGACGATGGTGTTGTGATGAGTCTTGATGACAGACCTAACATCTAAGATGTGATCAGTCATATTAGGCTTGAGCAATGGAAGAAGATGATGGGTTATGGAGGTGGGTTGTGGTAGAGAGAGAAATAGTGTGTGTGTGAGAGAGAGAGAGTAGGTGTCATTAAGAATTTAATAATAGTAAATATAAAATGACAATAATACCCTCATGCTATTCTCACGTGACAAAAGTTAACTGTTGGTTTGGACGACCGTTAGCTTAAAGGCTTAAAACCGTGACAAAAATTTATATAAAGGCCAACCAGTGTAAAAATTTAAAATAAAGGCCACAATCCGTAATTTCGCTTATTATAAAGGCCAAAAAATGTAATTTACTCTTTTTTGAACGGCACATTTTGAGCCTTTATAACAGCTCATATAAAAAAATCTGCATAAGTGGACCTACATACATGCATGCATTCAATATTCACAAAGAGTAAATTATATTTTGAGCCTATATAATAGCTTATATTTTAACTTTTGGTATTTTCTTAAAATATTCTTCTTTCTATTGAAAGTAGAAAGAATTGAACAGTGCAATACAGGGAAATACAATATGTCAATGCATTAACGTACAACCATTGAATGCATGGGTGATAAGGTCCAGTAAGAATCTTCCACCTTTTGTTGTGTACGTGTTATTCACAGCAGGTGTGTGTGATGGATGTATACACGTGCTCACATAGTCACAATAGGTACAGAGGAAAGAAAAGGGTATCGATCGAGAAAGAAAGAGAGAAGGGGGAACCACTTCCCGGTTCCCAAAATCGACGGCGATATCTTTCTTCCACCTAATCAAGAGAAAAACTACGTCATTGTGTTTGTATAGACACAGAATGGATAGCTGATAGAGAGCGGGGCGGAAAGAAAAAGGTCACCGGTGGCACCGTCGTCGGCAAGCTGTCATGATCAATTGAGCCACCGACACGATCAATTAAGCATTTTGATGCATGTAACAATTTCTTATGATGTTTACTGATTCTACGATATCTTTTATATGTTTTTTTTCAATCGCAGGGGCCATCCGTTGAAGAGTTATCGGATTTTAGTTTTCTAGATGTGGAGCTTCAAAAGGTAAGATTTTCTTGAGTATGTTTGTAAATTTGTGGGTTGTACAGCTGTAGGCATTTGCCTGCTGGATTGTACTCGATGCATACATACTGAGAAATAGAGAGATAGCGGCAGAGGCAACATTGTGGCTCCGCCGCCGGCATCATCACATGGAGGAGCGGAGAGGAAGACGTACGACAGTGGCACCGTCGTCTGCATCTTTACAGAAGAGAAAAGAAGTCTGATTGGTGGAATCATTGTCAAATGTACCGAAAGAGACATTGAGTGTGACAGAAATTAAGAGCACCGACGCCGACGAAAACCAGGCCACCAAAATCGGCATGACGGTAGCGAAAGACTTCGAAAATGAAGCACACGCTGGGATACGAGATGATTCAAAGGCATACATAGATTCCATGGTTTTCGTAGTATGTTAATGTACTCATTTTTTTGAAGACCTCAAGCAATTAATAAGAGCTGAGGTTTTTAAAAAGTTGTAAAGCTTGGTTATGATATTTAGTTAGTATGATAAATTAACTATAAATAAGTCTGTGACATTAATTGTCATCTAATTGCTACAATGATAAGTATATTGATTGAACTTTCAAGGTTATGATAATCAGACGTCAAGTTGGAAGGAAGGATCAACTTACGACCTCAACAAGCAAGAACCATGCATGTTACCCAATGATGGTTCGCTGGTGACCGTTTTCAGTGGTGGTAATGATGAGTTTGATTTCGTTTCCGACTTCCTCACCATTGCGCCGCAGGTAATTTTTTTTTACCATTTTTACATTGACATTATTTACCCTTTTTAGTTAAAGGTTTCATTTGTTATTTTGTTGTGGTGGTGGTGCTTCCTGGTTCGTGACTACACTTATAGGAGACATGTTCTTAGCATCCTATCAACTAATTTGAAGTCAAATTGTGGAGAACTAACATTTATTGTTTAATTTGACCTGTTAAACATGTTATGCAATGAAGTTTTTGAATGATATGGCTTTCTATCTAATGCAGTTTGGTGCTTGAGTTTCAAATGATATAGCTCTCATTGCAATGTGCCTTTCAATGCTCCATCTCCAGGTACAGTTATAAAATAACAAGCGGTAAAATTCAACATGATAGAATTATCTATTTTGGGAAGTATCGTTAATATCTTATGTACTTTTGTTGATTGGAAGAAATATTAATAATCTAGAAAAGGAATATAATCTTGCAAATTATTGAAGGTCCAATATGTAGGAACTTGATTTATGTGTGAAAGAATAGAGTGCAGCCAACACTGCTTCAATGCAAAACTTGATTTGAACGGATTAAAGGTTGTAAGGTGCCAATATTTAGGATCTTCAATTGTTTTTCAAATTTGTTAATTTCAGAAATAGCTAAAATCTTTGTTGACATTGAAGATCAAGAACCAAAAGGACAAATGAAGCCCTTTCATCTCTAAACATCCATCTTACTTGATAAATCACAAATGTATTTAATCCTATATCTGAATTTTCAGATATCAATGGATCTAATCTTATTTGACTATCTCCACCTTGTTGGGATCAATTACACAATGGATTAACAAATAATCAAGAACAAGATACTGATAACAAAGATTGATAGAAAACTGAATGATAATTTGGATTCAACACAATACATACAAAATGTTCATATTCTAACTTATATACACGAGATGGTTCCCGGAATCTCTAACCACCAATAACTGTTTTGGTGGGTAATTTAACCGCTAATTGGAGCGATATTTGACCCGGGATCCATTCACTAATCTAATATGTTAAACGTGCCCATATGACTAATTTACATACATACACACTTAATACATATAATGTTTGATTTATATATATACTTCTAATACACCTTTAATCAACGCATCTTATTCTTTATGGGTCAATGTTGATTTGACACATTTTTTTCAGCATACAAAGCGAGTGTTTTGGGTCAGCTCCAACTTAACACCTATGGATCAACTTAAATAGAGGATTAGTTGAAGGGGGAAAATAGGTTTCTTGAAATTCATGCAATGAAATGGGTCACCTTAAATAGTCATAGCTTAAGTTAAATTGATGATTGATTGAATGGATATTTTGTCTTACAAACATCCATTGTTATTGACATGCTGTCATCAATTTTCTTTTAACGTTTGTTTTGTGTGTGCTCTTTCTTATAATCTGCAGGTTGAATACTTTTATTTTTTTACAGCATAGAAAAGAAAATATTACAACAGAGATCATAAAATGATTTTTAAAAACTGTTGAAGTAATCATTTTGAAAAGGAGCTTCATGACTATTTGTTAAGATTAATACTTAATATTTGATTCTATATTAGTAGTTTGAACATTGGGTTTTATATAATGGTTCGTTACTTAAGAGTGCAGTTAGTTAGGCTAAAGACTTGGCTTTGTTAGAATACTTAGGCCCCGTTTGTTTTCTGTAAGAGAATTGCGTCTGAATCTTAATACCACATCTGAATATTAAGAGATGGTTTAAATGTCTGAAATCTGAATCATAAATGCTGTTTGTTTTTTCTAAAACATCATATTAGTCGGAATCTGATGTTATGATAAGCTTCTAGTGGGTTCTGTGCTCTGTTTAGTCGGAATCTTGACACTTATCTTCCATCATCATGACCATACCCATACAGAAGGACATGCGCACCACAAGCTGTTTATGCTATGAGAATATATGTTAGTCCTCTAATCCTTCTGCTCTTTAACAAATATCTTGATTACATTGAAAACCGCAAAGTACTAAAAACGTGTGTAGTAATCTAATTAGTGGTTGGGCTATTGTTTAGCATCTAAAAACAAATCGAAAGCATGTTTAAAATTACCCGAACGATGGTGGTTGGAGGGCGGTCGGAAGGTGGGTTACGGCGTCAGCCTCATCGAAGATGGTGGGTTACGGCGGCTGAGTAGATGAGAAGGTGGATGGCGGCGGCTGATGGTGGTGCGGTGGTGGTTGGTTATGGCTGTGAGGGGAGAGGAGAGAGGATGGGAAAGAAGGGGATGGGGAAGAAGGGTTAAGAGGTTGGTTAGAGGTTGGAAAACCTCTATTTGATTAAGAGGGTGGTAAGATGTTTTACCTCTTAATAACAAAGAAAAAACAAACAGTCCTACATCTTAATTCATCTGACCGAATCAGACATAAGAGGATATTCAGATGTTTTTGCAAAAAACAAACAGGGCCTTAATATTCTACTTGGTATAACAAGAAGTCCTTGATACTAAAAAATTATGCAAACAATTTTAAGGTTAGAAACTGAACTTTCAATTTGTGACTTAATGTTATAATTTTAGGTTCACATTACAGCCTACGTCATCAGCGGTTCACTCATCACTCCACAAGGTAAACGATAGAAAAAAACACGCATTCCACCACAAGGTAAACATGGTGGTTAGCTTGCCAATATATAGAGAAGACTAGCTATTTTTTTTAGGTTTAGGTATCTAGACACCATAATCAAAGATGTGTAGTCAGAGAAGCATCCTTCTTAAGATCTCGGCTAGACACCACCAGATTTTGAAAGCCACACCAAATAGCATGGATTAGGGCAAATTTAAAGCAGCAAGATTTTTAATTACTGTCGCTTACCTGCATATGTACTGTAAGATCTCGGCCTCGAATGGTTGTCACTTCGATTGCTACTTGCTAAAATGTATTAACTTTGAATTGATGCCGCTTACTTTCATATGTACTTTACCGGAAGCGCGGCGCAACGCCCGCGCACACAGGGAATAATCCTAGTTTGTATTAAATGACCTTTGGTTAAATTAAAATATTATTTTTGAGCCTTTAACTTAACGTAGTTAAGTTTTTCATTAAATTCCCTCATGTGCAATGCACATGTATACACCAACCGGAGATTATCCCTTCACCACCACCAACACCACCAAATTTCTCCAACAAAAAAATCACCAATGCAATTTAAAACCTAAAGTAAATACCCAATGTCATTCATTTCTGGCAATAACCTTCAGCACCCTCTCTAAAACTTCCGGCCGCCAACCTTAATCGCCAGTCACCACCCCTAGTTTCCTCCGATTGAACACCCCCGGTTCTGATAGTGGTTCTTTTTCTTGTCTCTTGTCACTCAGTCTGACCCAACTCCATAGTTCTCCGATCAAAGCGTGGCCCCATCACCAAACCACCACTGCCCATCACCTTCGATTGGGTTTAATTTCAGATCATGGGTGCGTCATCGCTTGATTTGGTGGGGGACAATGTGCTTGATATGGTGGACATGATGGGCGCTGATGGTGGTGATGATGGTGGAGGATGATGATGATTTGTATGTGGATGTGGATTTGGTCAAGTGTTATTGCCATGGTGATGATGCGATGTATCTATCTAATAAATCAAACTTTTAGGGGGCAATTTTTGGAGGGATTTTTTTTCTATAATAGGAAGTTTGGGAGGTAAAATTTAGCTAAATTTTTCACTAATGCAAGTTGATAGAGCCAACTTCTTAAATGTTATATATTTACAAATTGTTAAATATAATGGTTATAATTTCTTATAAATATTACTATTTAACCCGTGTGTAACACACGGGTATTAAACCTAGTCTATCTAATATTTCAAGGTTTTAGGGGGCAAATTTTTGGGGGGAAATTCTTTTTGTTCTATAATAGGAAGTTTTGGAGGTAAAAATTAAATTGAATTTTGCACCATGCATAAGTTGATGGAGCAAAATCTTTAAATTTTAAATACTTACAAATTTTTAAACATAATAATTATGATTTCTTTATAAATATTATTATTTAACCCGTGTGTAACACACTGGTATTAAACCTAGTATGTTAATATGTTATAGTCAGGGACGGATCCATAAATTTTTTATACGGGGTGCAAAAATGAGTCGGGTCAAAGAGGCCAAAATTTTGATCAAATAAAAAATAGCAAATGATAATAAAAAATGCAACAATTTAATTTAATTAGCAAAAATACTACGTATAAATTGACATGCCGATTAGTTAGGTGATATTATTCATAACATGTATATATAAGATTTTACTACCATATATGATTGAAGTCTTAGCTTCTAGATTATTTTAAATATAAAATTCATAACATGTATATAAAAGATTTTACTACCATGGTATGTTTGAAGCCTTAGCTTCGGAATTATTTTAAATATAAATCAAATTAAAGGGTATAATTTGTATCTTTAAGAAGAGATAAGGGATGTACTTCAAAAAAATCAACTATTTCATATTTTCATACATAAAAATGATCCACCAAGCTATTTTCTTTAAAAGTGGACCCCACGATAAATAAAATGTGCCCCCAACACGTGTATTTGGCTCATTGTTGCTCTTGGTGAACCTAAAATTTCAAAGATTTTACCTATTTTTAATTAAGCTTTTGTGGGTTTACGGGGTTCCTATGCTCCCCCTAGCTAACAAGTAAATCCATCCCTGGTTATAGTGTATATATTATAATGTTATAAAATTGGTTATAAGTAAAATCACTAAAATCTCCTAAAACTTAACTACGTTAAGTTAAAGGTCAAAAAACGACCTTTTAATTTAACCAAATGTGTTTTAGTGTAAAATTTAAAAAAATACAAAAAATTAAAATATGGCCTATTATACAGACTCAAAAATATAATTTAGTCGTTCACAAATAAACCAGATTTCAGTTACACACATAAAAAAACAAATATTTGCAGAATAAACATATCCAAACAAAAAAATATGCATTCACATTTCACACCAACAAGATTCATTCCAAAAAAAAATAATATTCTTTTCATCCGATACACATATATAATTCCAAAAATTACTATATCCAAACAATATATTCCAAACAACAATTGAATTAGTCTACTAGCTAGAGTACGTACTACTGTACTAGCCACACAATATCGGATCCCTGGTCACACGTTTGTCATAATGTACAAATTAAACTCAAGAAAATATTATTGAATGGTTGGTTCACAATAACATCGATCATTATCTTCTTCATGTTCTACGTAAAAGCATTAAAATCATCTTCTATATGCATATCCACATGTATAAAATAGTCAATACATATGATTATGAAGCAAAACACCTAAGAAACTTAACGTTCATCTAGACAACTGATTTCATCATCAGTTTGACTAGGTAGCACAACGATATGATTATGAATGCATATAACACATGATCGGTGATAACCCACACTTGATTCGGCATTATAGTTCTTAGTCTGTTTGAAACCGGATCTTGGTTTATACTTTACTAGCTTACTGACCCGTGTTTTACATGAGTTAGAATTGAATAAAGTTAAATAGTTAAACTAAAAAAAACTTTATATTAAACTATTCAATTGTATACCTCTAAATCGAAGCTAAAACTTTTTAAATATTTCCTTATGTGAAGTCCAATAATCACATAATATAGTTTTATAAACTTTATGTAAACCAGAAATCTTTAACAATGTCATTTGTTGATAAGATAGACAAATAAAAACTCATGAACCATATAAGAGTAGATGAAACAAAAAAATCTAAAAACGAAGATTGATGAAACATAAAATAATTTACAAGAGGTTTTCAGATAAGCAATCAATTCTAATCAATCCTGAAAAAAGTAATTTAGTAACTTGTTCTAATCAAAAGCTGTAAAAAAGATATTTTATGGTCATAAAAAGATTAGCAAATAATTATCAAATTCAATACAAATACATGGATTATGAAAAAAAGGAACCGAACATGATTTAGTACACTTAGATACACTGAGACTTATATATGTTATTTTTTTACTTGTGTATCCATGCTAAAAAAACCAACCATAAAATTGACCATTACCCTAAAAACATAAGAATATGTAAAAACACATACAAATCATAAAAAGTAGTCTAATATACCTTTGATAGTATTTCATCAAACAACATCATGAACCTCACACAAATAATTCATGATGCACATAAGGTGTTCTACACAAGTCAGTTTTAAAATAAGTTGTCAATATAGATAAACTAAATAATACAACTAAAATTAAAAACTTGAAAGATCGATGACAAAATACATGAAATACAAAACTAAAACCAACCTTTAAACTAACATATGTGTTTAAAATCATGTTTATCCTATTTAATGAATCAAATTTTACTAATATTAAAAATGAATGAAAAGACCATATGAAATAAAAAACTTTGGTTCAAGATTGGATTTGTATCTTTTGATTGAAACTTTGAAAGTGAGATTTATTAGGTATGGTTGTTGTTGAATGTTGTTAAACTCAATATAACAAATAACAGAGTCGTCCCTTATAATATATATAAACGGTTTTGTAGTTTGGTTTATAATTATAAGCTATATATGCATAAGTTAGTTTGTCTTCAAAGCCCTTTTAACATAGTTATATATATTAAAACAAATCACCTCAATAACAATGATTCCATAAAAACTAATAACCATTATATACAAACTTTTTCATAAAATTAGCTACACTTTCACTAATTTTGAATTGGCAAAGGGTTGTTAGTTTGTTAATTGTTAGAAGAATTACGCGTCAAACCGGTATGCTGTTTGACTTTTCAACTTTCATTACTAGACAATATGTCATATTACATAATAGTCTCCAACTTTTAGCGTTAGGCATATTCTCCCCTAATTCTTTTTTTTAATCTCCTTATTCTTGTTTTTATATCTCCACAAGTCTTTAAAATCTGATTCTTTATATCAAATTTGAATGTGACAAAAAAGGAAACTAGAATATCTTATGCTATGTCAACCAAGACATTCTTTTAGTAAAAAGAGTCAATATGAGATTCAAACACACAATCAAAAGCATGTAAAGAAGACCATTGGTATCATTACGTAATTACGTTACAAACCGCATGTTAAATAAGCACATCATTATGTTTTTTACACCGTTATAAAAATGGGCTAACATATGATTAGTAAGAGGTGGTGCACCAACAATGGTCTAATCTCAACTTTCGTTGTGTTACCAAAACCAATCCCAATATCATAATTATTATAAGTTTATCTTTGATTAACACTTAATGTTCACTCGATTTCGCTTGTAGATTTACCCATTCCATTCATAATCATCATAATAGGATTGTTTTGTTAGTGTAGATTATTCTTGACCAACATTTTTTCAACAATTATATTAAAAGTTAATTACATCAAGCTAATAAATAGATATCAATGTTCGAGTAGACTCCATAACATCAAGCAAAACAAAACCGCTCCCCACCTTCCACATTGAAATATTAAACCGTTAGACTAAAAAATCATTGAGATTGTTAGCCAACATGATATATATAATCTGATTAAATGAAGGACTGATTTTGTAAATAACCCAAAAATCTTCAATTCACCCTTTAGCTATAAATACCAGACACACAATTTCATATCAAACGGGCGTCGTAAACCACAATTAGCCCCACCATATCTCATCTTCTTCTGCTCTCTGTACATTTGTATGGCACGTAAATTTCTTGCCACACAAGTTTCAGATTTGTGCGTCGGGAAGCAACCACTCAGGTCGTTACCGGCCACCGCAACCGTCGCCGACGCTGTCTCTGCACTTAAAAAGTCCGGCGATATCAATGTGAGCATCTGGAACTGTAATCATTCCGATTCTACAATTACCGGTAACGACGCCGTTTCGTGTCGGTGTCTCGGGAAGATCTGTATGGTTGATGTGATTGTTCATCTTTGTGAACACGAGAATCTATCGCGTCCTTTTGAAGCGCTTCAAATTACGGCTCTGGATCTCGTTTCTAAAGTTGAAGGACAAATTAAGCATCTGGAAACATATTCGAGGTTTGATTTAATATTATTTAGGGTTTATGTTCGAATTCGCATCATCTAATCGTGCTTTGGAATGTAATTGATGTGTAAATTGGATCGTTCCGATTGAAATTTGACCTAGAAACGTTGCCGGAGGTTAAAACATCACACAAATCGAATTATCGATTCACGTATATCGAAATTCGTTTAGACTTAAGTTAATCATGATCTTATATCGAAATGAAGAAGAATTTAGGCTTAATTGTGACATTGTGTATTCATGATAACATATGACAATCTGATTCAATTGTGTTCATATGCAATTGCTGCGTAGTTGTCAATAGCGGATAACAAGCTCCTATATGCTACGAGCAAATAACTATAAATAGCGTCTGTTATCTCATGTTTAGCGACCACTAATAAACAAGTAAATTATGATGGATGCTTTTACTTTTAGTGGAGGGAGGCATATCTATTTTTAATAGTGAAATAGTACAAATTTGAGCTGATTTTTTAATGATCTGCAGATTATGTTAATAAAAGGTTAAAAATACAATACAGAATTCGCTATCTGGTCGTAAACAGCAGATAGTGCCAATGTATATGTTCGGAACTATCATTGCTATTGACAACTATGAACTGGTGTAATGTTGTGGATGTTAGTTTTGATTCATTATCTTCTCTCTGTTTATGCATCTCATGAGTCACTTATTTTTCATCTTTTGTGTTCTTTTTTCCAGTTTGTTAGATGCAATAGATTACATACTTGAAGGTGCACAGAATTTGGTGATACCAATACAAAAAAGCACAACGTATAACCAAAGGAAACATAACCTAATTACCAATCCACCTCCTTTAGATACTACTACAACTGCTCTTCACAATGGCAAAGAGTACTGTTGGCTGACACACGAAGACATTATCCGTTTCATCTTAAACTCAATTGGTGTCTTCTCTCCGTTACATACGTTCACAATCGAATCACTCAACATAATCAGTACAGACACACTGACCATTCACTATGATGACCCTGCATTATCTGCATTACCCTTGATCACTCACGCGCATTTAAACCTAACTTCTGTTGCAGTAGTTAACCAAGACAACACTCTAATAGGTGAAATTTCGCCTTTTGCACTCTCCTGTTGCGATGAAACCATCACTGCTGCTGTCACCACCCTATCTGCAGGAGATCTGATGGCATACCTTGATTACAGTGGGCCGCCGGATGATTTAGTCCACTTGGTTAAAATGAGGTTGAAAGATAGAAACTTGACTGGTATGTTGGATCTAATGGATGATTATTGTAACCCTTCTTCGTCGTCTTCAAGTTCAGATGAGGAATTTGGGGCAGGGAAGAATGGTGGCATGGGGCGGAGTTATCCCGGGAGGCGGTCCGAGGCGATTGTTTGCAACCCTTGGAATACTTTGATGGCGGTGATGGTTCAGATGATTGCTCATCGTGTTAGTTATGCTTGGGTTGTAAAAGAGGATTATGGTTTGGTGGGAATTGTGACCTTTACGGAGGTTTTGAGGCGTTTTAGGAATATTGCTTGCGTGTCGAATGAAAAGAATACGAAGGTATGATAACAATACTAATATGTAGTATTGGTTATCATGATCGTATAAAGTGGTTTTTATACGGCATGTAGTATTTTTTGTTTTTGTTTTTAATGTACCTTTAAATGTTTGAGACATTTTGTTGATCTAGTTTATTGAACGTAATAATAACTGGGATACGATCTAATGTGTACCCTCTATTGCAAAACAATGATGGGTAAAGTGTAAATTTGTTAGGTTTGTCTTGAGGATTGATTCGAGCCGTTCTTCGCAGTCTTGGGAGTTCCAAAAACCCAATTTGCCTTCCTTGCATAAGGGATAGAAATCCACAAAAAAAAAATGTTTAACTTAGAAGGATTAGCGTAAGTGACTTCACGATAAGACCGGAGACCGGAGAGTGATCGAGAAAAAGTGATGTCATGTCAATGTAGTGTGATGATGAAAAAGGTGGTAATGAATGTGTGATAGACTGATAGTAATGAAGTTCGTTTGAAATGAATTACATTAACAATATAAAAGGAACAAAAATAAAGATGAAATGTTCAAGTAAATCACGTTTCAAGCACAATTAGTAACTTAATCATGTTAGTATGTTTATCACATCACATACAATTCATTTCTAATAAGCACGCATTGCCATACAATGCAGAAACTACCATGACTTTTTGCATGTATACTTTTACCAAAATAACTACCTGTTACTTTAAACCCTCAAACTATAAACCAAAAGAGTGTCCAAATTTAAAAAAAATTAACAAGCAATTTATATTTCCTTACTTTTGAAAACTGGATCTCATTAAAATTACAAGTTGAAGTTGATAATAACCAATTGAGTTTGCAATTTAAACTTAAAAGATACCTTTGATTACTTAAAAAACAGTTGAAAAATGCACAGCTATTATTTTTGATGGCTGAGAAAATCTTTCATGTGTCCGTATATTTCAGAGTTCACTATAAGACGCATCTTCTTCGAGTCCTCCCACAGCAAACTGCTGTATTCTCTTGCAAAATCACAAGCTGCTTCAAACACATCCTACAATATCCAGGGGTAAATTGGGAATTATAAACCAAATATTTACTGCAAATGCATACCATTGAGCGGTTAGTGTTTTTTTCTTACCCTTGATGGGAAATCATCAAAGAAATGAGCAGGTGTCATCTCGACCCTGTTCAGATCTGATTCCCACAGCCTAATCTGTAATCAATACCAATTAGCACTTAGTAAACGTCAATTAACAGGGTTTTGATGAGTAGGATGTTTATAGTTGAAGAAGGGCTTATGGTTGGATTATCAAGGCACTTTAGTACTGTTCTTTTGTACCATAAAAGTTCGGGCGTTCCAGAATAAAAAGAAATGAGCAGGCATCTCTACCCTACTATTTTGGGAAAATAGATTACAGTAGAGCTGACGTGGAACCTGATCAGTGACATTTTCTGGTACAGACGGGACTCTTTCTGCAACACGAGGATGAGCATTCTGCTGAAGAAATGAAACTATCTGCATATCCAGAAAGAAGAAAATTATTCCTGCTTAATGACCCACTGGGTATTAAAGTTGACAGATATTTAACTGTGATAACTTGCAGCTTGTTTGCAGATTCCATAGTGACACTTTTGAGTTTTGACAAACTAATAATCAGAAAAGAGCACTGCATTCTCATGTTTCTAAACCAGATTTCAAGCAGGTTTGTTTCTTTTGTGTTCTCATCTTTCTAACTTAAATTTGTTTTGTATAGACCGCCCTCTCTATATGTGTGTGTGTGTGAGCGTGTGTGTGTTATTGTATATGCATTTGGTACTTGCCTGATCTGCTGTAATGCCATTTTGAAAGGCTTTGTACAGGTTCTCTTTTGTAATGGATCCAACGATAAGGTTAGGAAGTTGATATTCTACCCTGCACAGAAGTGAAGCTCATCATAGAGAGGAAAGACTAAAAATAATACTGCCCATTATTCTTTTAAGATATCAACTTAAGGACTGAGTAATGTTAATTTAGTGATTTAAAAAACAACTTAGGTTTATTATCTGCTTATATGCGTACTCAAAACCACATAGCTGACAAGTGACAACTGCTCAATGGTTGCTAACAATTATCAGAAATTGGGGTGGTAGTGTAAAGGTTGCTGATAATTATCAGAAATTGCTTTATAGTGAAGATTGCTATCTGATTCTCATTAACAACGCTTCAATGAAAATCTGTGTACATTTTTTAGGAGGGCGAAGTTGCAGCTACTGCAATCTTTTGGCAAAAGAAGATGCAGAAAATATGAAGAAATAGAATCATAAGTACCTTGCAAAAAGTTTTAAGATTTCACAATGAAGCTTAGAGGTAGAGTAGGCATATAGCCTGAAGTTCGTTTCCACAACCACATATCCCTGGAGCAGAGCATAGTGTCAGCTGACTGCAATCTTAAATCTTTCCAACTTTCTCACAAAAACACAAGTCATTTAATAAACTAGGCAAGTAGGGTAAAGAAACTAAGAGAAAATAGAATTTGATGCCACCCCAACTATTGTCCCCAAGAAGATATAGCAGCTGTTTTAAGATAATGGCATTTTCAGCAGGGGTGTTGTATTTATCGTTCATCTTTGTTCTTGCATACATAGACATGTATTACAAGTTAACAATATTGTGTGCTAGAAATTCTAAAATTACTTCAGGAGTTTTCTTAATAGCTTTTCTTTCTTCTGAAGAGAAAACTTGTAAGAATGTCATTTTCTTAATAGCTTTTCTTTCTTCCGCATAAACTGTGTGCTATTTTCTTATTTAATTCAGTCATTCTTTGTTTTGTTTGATACCATAATGCTCAACAGGAAGCCAACAGAACTCAGTGTCTATTCATTAGCTTCAGCTTTACTTCATGACATGGTTGGACAACTTGTGAACACGCAACGAAAATGTGTAAAGAAAGACCACATGTAATTTTTTCATTACGGTATTGGACATGTAACACCTTAGCGCTGACAGGCTAATAGAAAGATTGGTAGCCAGTTTGTAAAAATGCCAGGGTGAACTCATCAATTTGTAAAATTTTTGGGTAAGGTACCTGTTTCCTTGATGATGCGTCTGACAGGCTAATAGAGAGGTTGGTAGCCAGTTTAGTTGGAATGAACCAACTATCTTTCCTTCCCTGGAGACACAGAGATGCCAAGATACTCGAGCAGTCATAAACATGTGCAATAAGAATTAAACTCTTTAAAACATATGGTACAACGAACACAGCATTCACCTGCTGGAGTTTGATAAGCCCTAAGTCGGCAAGGTCTTTAACTGTGGTTCTTTGAATATCGTTTAAAGTGTTCACATTATATGCCTGTGCAAACATTATCCATATCAAATCCACAGTAAATATGGAACAATCATAAGAGGAGTTAGGGCATAAAAAATTATGTTCTATGCTTGTCAGATCTGATACCTCTCCTGTAATATGAAAGCTAAGTTCAAGCAGAAATGAGATAAGATCTGCTGAATCCACACCTCTATCCTGTACATAACAAGGTTCAAGAAAGACTCATACTATAAGGTAACACTATTTAGAAATAATAGAAAATTTTGATGTCAAAAGTAACTACTGATGCAAGAAATGCAACTTGTATGACAAGATGAGCAGCTGAGTGAGATAACAACAGATAAGTGATAATGATCATTAATACGTTTCTATTACAAACCTGTTGGATCAGCTCCAAGAATATGCACACAACACACACTCACAATGAACTCATGTGTATATGTTTTGATGTTTGAAAGCTTACAAGTAATGTAAAAGAAAAGATATATACTAATTCTGCTTATAGGAAAACGAAAAGCTGGTGCATTTATTGAACAACCCAATGAAACCTTATATAGGCATACATGCAACGTAAACAATGACTCGTTCAAAGGTGGAAATTAACTACTGCAACACGAAAAGCCACCTGCTATTAACTATTCTTTAGGAACTTTCCTGAAGACCCGTAAGACTCAACCTAATACCCAACGTGCAGTTTGACTCCTAAAAACTTAATCAAAACCACCGAAAAGACACCAAAAGGCAACTGATTTATTTTGGAAATTGGGAAAACCAAATGATCTAGTATGATTTGAAGACTAAGGAATATATACCTCAGAATTACTGATATACTCTCTGATGATATACCAGAGTTGTGCATTGGTATCCATTAGCTGTAAGGGGAAAAATGACAATCAAATATGATGGAATTCAGAGAATATAGCATTACAGCAAGAAATTTATCATACCAGAAACTGGAAACCACTTTCAGTTAGCCTAGGACCTTCTTTATCTCTGTAGAAATGTGGATTGACCTCGATATGTCAGAATCCATAGCAATAAAATCAGCATTCAATATGATGCACATAGCAATAACTATAAAACACCTTTGGCTTAAAAGGCCTTGTTGGAAAACTTTCATCATGGAAGGGCTGATGCTTTTTGTTGTAACCTCAGCTTCCGCAGAATTTATGAGATGCAGCAAGAAACACTAGATTGCCACAATAGCAAGTCATGAATGAAAAATAAACTGGAGCTGCAAAAATGATTAAAGGTAGAAACCAGAATATACTGTTCACAAACTCAGTGATAAAGGTGCTAAGAAGTAGCAATCAACTGCTTAACTTATGGAAAGTCCATAAACATGATATATAATAAATTGTGGCTAGATTTTATACCTCCCATTGTTGAGCTGCATACACGTCTAGTTCCTCCAAGCTTGGGAGTCTTACTGTTATATTTGCAGCCATAGGTTCTCTTGGTAATACACCACTACAAAAGCCAATAAGTCACATAAGACTGGAGCTTTAGATGTAAGCATAGCAACATCTTTTGGTTATGACATAACATAATCAATCAACATCACCGTAAGCGAGGTCAACAGTTACAAGAGACAAGTAAAGGAATCGCATGTAGCAAGAAGCAAAAAAGGCAAATGAGAAGAATAAATGAGCATTTATAACTACCCATTAACAATATGCTCCCGGAGGTTCATCTGAAACATCGGGTTTAACAAGTAAGTAGTCTCTTTTTTCCTGCAGAAAAAGTTCAGACCATTAGAAAAAATAGACTGAATTCATAAAGAAGAGACTTAGTATATATGCTCCACAACTCCAATCCACTGGAAACTATGCAGAAAGGCTACTTAAAACCATTATTTTTCTAGTTTTTCCATGCGGAACTTGCTTTATTTTTAACTTATCCTTTTGAAAGGTTACCGGATGTTAAACACTAAACGAAATAGCATAATGTAACCCAGAAATATACAGACAGACAATGTTATGTATTGACATACAGAAGGAAGAATCCATACATAGTTGATCTTACGAAAATGCTTTGCACTTTGCTAACTAAGCTTTGATGCATAAGAGGTCAGAATTTTAGATAAACTTAGAAGGGATAAACCATTGTGGAACTTCAGTGCGCATCATAGATATAACATTTGTTAGATTATCACATTGTTTTTCAGTTATACGTGGCTTCTGCCAAGAAGTATCTAAGAATATAATCTATCCATCAAAGACGAAATTAAAACTGTGATGAGAACTCTGCTTCAAATAACTCAAAGTAAAAAAAAAAAAAAAAAAAAGCAAACACAAGTACCTATCGGCAACTTCCGTAAATACTCTCAACTGAATAAGCCTATCAATAGCAACTCTGTGCTTTGAAGCACCATCAGCAAGAACCCACTCTTGCAATGAGCTGGCTGTCACAGGAACATCTATATACAACAGCTCTAGAACATACTTCTTAGCCAACGGTGGCAAAGACCTGAGAAACAAACAAAATGATGCCATTCAAACATTCAAACCTTCTCTGATGATTATCAAAAAATCAAATCCAAATAACCAGACTTTACTTATGCAGCTGCATACCCATTCAAGTACAAAATTATTTTTTTAACACTAGTAACTTAATTTTCTACCAATTCTTTTAATTTAAAGTAGTAAAATTGCAGTGTTAGTTGTGAAAAGTAGTAGCTTTGAAAATGAGGTAATGTTGTTGCAGAGATAGGTGAGATTGATAAATAATCATTGCATTGGTGATGGTTGATTGATTTTAAAAATAATTATAATCATCATAGATGAATGTTTAGTTTAAAAGACACATTCTCTTGTATTAAGAATGAATCAGAGATATAATAATAACCTTAGAATAGCTTCGCAAATGAAGGCATTTTCGTAAAGTTTGTCGAGCTTCATGGCAGGTAATGAAGCTACCATATCCATGAAATTCTTCGCTATGATCCTTACTTGCGGCATCTCGATTGATCAATCGTTTGCTAAGATGATCAATTCGTGATTCAATTTTAAAACTAGGGTTTGGGAGTTGGGGATCAAGTGTTTCACTGTTGTTGCACAAGGCTTGCGCACTATATATATAGTTAAGGTATTTTTCTACACAATAATAAGGTTGATTTCTTTGTATATATACGGGTATGATGTTTTTAAGGTCTTATTAGGCCGGTCCGACTGTGGTCGGACCGTTTTTTTAGGATTTTTGGTTCAATTAGATACGGTTTGATACGTGTATATAAACCGGATTGAATCGCTGAACCGCTTTTTTTAGGAATTTCGGTTCAACTAGACACGGTTTGATACATGTATATGAACCGGATTGAACCGCTCAAACCGGAACCGGACTGTAGTTGAACCGGGTTTGAACCGGATTAGCATTAAAATTATATATTTGTCTTTGATTTTCTTGAATTTTATGTTTAAACTAGGATTAAGACCGGGCCGCGCGATGCAGCGGCCGAGACGTATGGTCGGGTCTTGCGTAAAAAGTCTCAGTTCTCGTATGTTACAGTGTAAATTCGTAATGTGTCACATACTAAAAGACGGATAAATATTCAAACTTGGAGGTCAAAATAATAACCATGTCAAACTCGGAGGGTTAAAGTTGTAAATCTGTCAGGGTAGAATAAGAAGTGAAAGTCGGAAAATGGCTATGTCATCAAAGGCCAAAACAGATATTAGTCAAAGTCAGTGATTAAAATCGTAGATACGTCAAAGTTAAAAAAAACGTAAGTTGAAAAGGGGAGAATAGTAACGTTGTGAGACGTAAAGATAAATAAAATATTATGTTCACCACGGTACATAAGTTAAGTTTGAAAGTTGAAACGACAAAATAGTCAAAGACACGTAACATAAAACACACTTAAAAAAAGTTGAAAAAAAAAGACAACACAATGAAAAGAAAAGTGGCAGCTAAGAATCGAACTCAGGTGCCTTGGAATCTAAATGACACGCATGAACCAGCTGATCTAAATCCACATTCATTGATAATATTCAAACTAAGTGATTATATATGTAGTTAATGCAAGAAAAAGACAAAACCATTACAACCGACCTTAATCTTTAGTAAGTTTATAAATCTATTTATTTTTGTGTTTTCTTATAGTGAAAATTAATATGTTGATGTTTTGAGTGATAAAGATGATGAACTAGTTTATTTTGACGCTAAAACTTGTTTGAATTATGATTTTTTGTGATTTATGACGTTAGATATTGATTGGATTATTACTTTTGAGTATAATTTAATATTATTACACTTATGTTGTGTTTAAATTAGAGTTTTTATTGTATGACGTACAATATTTTTTTCCCTTAAATGTAACCTAAAAATAAATAATTAAAATATTCTAGACATTAAATATTCAAAACTTTATTAAATGACCATTTGAATAAAAAAAAAGGATATCCAAATTCGGATATCCCACGATAAATCGGGTTTAAAGTTTAGGATATTTTTTATATATGCACATTATGAAAAAGCTATATGATTTGTGTATAACTTAACTCTATTAAGTTAATATATATTTTATCTTCATCATTTGTTGATGAAAGAAAGTGTGCGATACCACGTAAAAATTTGGTCTAGTGTGAAAATAAATATATAAAACAAATAAGTTTACAATGACAATACTGCCATCAATATCAGTTTTGTTCCTGATCTGATATCATCAACAACTTCTTGATTTGTGTTACCAATCTAGACCAGACTATAACACGCACAAACTAAACAGCACCAAAATCACCATTTCAAAACCATTATCCTTATTATCTGATTCTTTTTAAAGTATAATATAAATATATATACAGCGAAAAATGATAAACTAATAATGTCAACTATCATGACCTTAGTTTAACCAATACTTATCTTGCATAAATTTCCTAGCCTGTGAATGATTTCTTTAAAAAACTAATGCTGTTCAGTTTCATATTGACATACAAATCTCTAGAGTTTCCCAACAACCTTCCTGTGCCTCCTTGAACCGGATCTTCTCCGTCTTCTCGCTGATGGGATCTTTGTGGGGTTACTTACAACATGTTCTATGGATGTTTCTAATACTGAAATCTTGAGTTTTTCATCAATTAGGGTGGACGGTGGCGGCACTGAAACAGCAGGAAATGGCGGCACTAAAACAGCAGGCCTGCCAGGAAGTGACAGCAATGGCAGTGGTGATGGTGGAGGCGGCCAATGCTCTAGAATATCTCGATGGTATCCCTGAGAAAGTGTGAGAGGAGATCAAACAACTAGCATGGTATTGACAATTGACATTTGAGGTCAACAGAAGTAATCTTCGGGTCCAAAGTTAGATCGAAGCATACATAATGTTGAGAAAAGTTTTGTTGCCATGCTTGATTTATTGTAAAACTTTCAATATGATATCAATTGACGTTAAGAATGAAACTCAATCCTGAACAAAACCACGTCGAGAAAAAAACTATTTTGACTCTGAAAATCAAAGTGCACCAGGATGAGAAAAAAATTTATTACCTGAACTACAAAGTTTCGCCTTTGACAATCCCAAAACATGTGGACGGTCCAATTAGTCTTAGATGTGATCTTATCCCTTACTGTTGAGAAACTAATCTGATCTCTTGAAGTAAACCGGTCAACTTCATTGAACCAAAGACAGGTAAAAAGGTTTGAGATAGGAATATGCTCTCTTATCACCACACATCCTTCAGGAACATCTGCATGATAGAACTTGTGTTGCTGAAGTGTTTATATATAATATTGAAAAATGTTAACAGAATAATTAGTTATAACCAAACAAGCATCACAACATACTGTTTGGATGTGCTTGTGTTGTTTAAAGTTGTAATCACAGCGGTATATATAAAAACTTAGTAAAAGTGTAAAATTTTGAAAAATAGTTAAAGGGTGTATTTATGTACCACTTCTGATAGGAAGTTTGGCTTCCGAATATGGGGTTAAACCCTCGGTTTTATAAAAGTTGATCTGGAGATCGATGGAGGCATTGTCATATTTGGAAGCTGCTTTATTAGCTTCGGCTTCTACAAATACATCAAACCGCTTGTAGTGTCTAGATATTGCAAAACTAGCATTCTTCCTCCATAAGAACCTGAAATTACACAATAGTGGCCTTCTTTTTCAGAACTATATATGGCTGGAAACTCATGGATCATCTACTGTTAGATCATATTTCGTGTTTGAACTTTGACCACATCCGTAGATGCATGAAATAAGTTTAATGTAGCTAAATGACTAAAATACTCTTTGAAAGTGCATTTGCAGTACTTCTATAAAGGTTTTCCATATAAGGAAATGTTACGAGTCTTATGCTTAACGTGTACGTTCTGTAAGATGTGTATAAGGAGCGTAGGCGAGTTCGTTCTTATCAGATTCCTTTTGACAAAAAACCACAAATTGCTGCTTTTATAAAACGGCCTGTTTTGACCCGAACCAGTTTGATCTGTTACCGACCAGACCATTTTGCCAGGTTTAGCTACTTAAAGATCAGATGTGAAAGGGAATTCAATCATTACATATAAAGAGCACGCATTAATTATGATCAAAAGATAATACCTTTCAAGAATTTGATAAGGATCCACAACAAGCTCGAGTTTTCCATCCACCCATAGCGAATAACGCACGTTTGGGAAAAGCCTATGTAATAGAAGTTTAGGAACCTGCAAATACGTCACTTGATCATGAACATTATCTATATTGTGACAAAATTAAAAAGCTAGAGGTGCTAACGGATCAAAACGGGTGAGGTTAAAACATGCAAATACCATACCTTCCCATTGCGTCTTGGATCAGTATACGGTAGGTTGTGGACAACAACAATTCTCCATAACCCTATCCTATTGCTATCATCAATATCACTTGAATTTCTTAAATAATTAGCTGTTTCTACATCAACAAACATGAAAAAGCAAACATTTTTCTTTGCGGTTTCACTGATGTTTTTAGGCTGTTGAATCAAATCATATGCGCCTGCCAAACACCAACATGTTACAGAAATCAAGATTTTAAAGGAAAGAAAGCTTGAGCAGAGTGTTGTAATACGATACCAAATATGGCTGATGCAACCACCACTCCATGACACTGATCCATCTCAAATATATCCGACTCGTCAATATCAAATCCTGTATTGCGACCCGGCTTATCTCCTCTAACAAATCTGGTTGAATATTCATGCGTCGACCAAAGATGAATCAGTGAAAATAAACAAACCCTCTTTCAACAAAACTAGAGGTGGCGGTATCGACCCATTTAACTCTACATTGTCAAACAGTATCGACCAGTTTGGCCATTTAACTTTAAATTGTCAAACGGGTAAAAATAATATGATTAGTAAAACAAAACCAATCAAATGGGTCTAAAGTTGCCTAAAGTGTACTTTTAGGGGGTAAGAGCTCCTGAATTATTTTATCCATAAAATTAGTAAAAATGATATTTGACACAAAAACTATCTATAAAAAGATATAGAATTTGGACAAAAGGTGTTACGGGTCACCCCAACTCGACCCATATCAACAACTCAACCCACCCAGTATTCCATCAACAAGGCTATAAAGAAAACGCTCTCGCTAAGGTTTGGGGAAAGTCATACCCGCAATGGACAGTCATTGACTCCTTTATGTCATAAGATTCAAGTCTTTGCTTCAAAGAAGGATATCCACCGAATTCTGAACCTCCAAACTCACTTTTGGTGAGATTTTGTTCGTGAATGTACGTCAAATTTTTTACGACCGGAGAAAATGATGGGGCTTTTGGCATTAATGCAATAGCTTCTTCCACAGGAAGGTAACACACCGGACAAGCTGACAAGCAGAAAATACATATAACATTTAAAAAAAAGTCTAAATGGCATGTGAAATTATGATAACTTACGTCGTGGGCCTGTTCTTTTCTTGTCTGCGGGTGGAGGTGGCATTGTGAAGGTTTCACAAGGATGACCATGAGGAAGGGTGTATCCAGTGAAATAAACAGGTGGTGGTGGTGGTGGGATGATTGTCATTGTTTTGTCATCATTTGAAGTGATCTTTGTTTCGTGATTCGCTAATGAAGAATTAATAGCTTTCATTGTCTCTTCATCAACACTCATTGGTGAAAGTTTTGTGATGGAGTTGTTCTTGAAATCCAAACTTTGGACATTATGAACTTCTTGTGTAACTTCACCTGCAAATACCCACAAACATTAAAAAAAACTTTTAATTCATAAAATTCAACAAAACCAATATTAGGATTAGCTCAAGATCAACCAAAATGTAGTAAATTTTGCTAAATTTAGAAGGGGGTGTTGTTGAAGCGACCAACAACGTAAATTCAGCTAAAAATGCACAAAAAGTCATACAGTATACAATGACCCACAAACCAAATTGAGCTAAAAAACAATCAAAGTTAGTAAATTTTGTAAATTTGATCAATTACTAGAGAAAAGGATATACTAAATACAGGTACACCACACAATGCAGTCAAATTCAAGATCAAGAAATGAAAATGAGCTCAAAATCAACCAAGATACAGCAAATTAATGAATGAAATCAGTATAATCAACACAGTTGGAATCAAATTGAGCTAAAATCTAACAGATTTAATTAAAAACTGACTGATTTAAGAAGAATAAAAACCAAACCTTTGCCAACATACAGAACCCAAAGCATAGCTGCAATTGAAACAAGACACAAGAACATCATTCCAACTTTCTTTCTGTGCACAAATTTAAACATCCACATGAACATATTCTCCTTCTCTTTACTAATAAACAGTTTGGAAGTTTTCCTTGAAGCAATAGGGGGTGATGGTTGATTGGGTTTTTGCTGCAAAAACACTCCACCATTTTGCATCTGTTGCTGTAAAGATCCATAGCTTGATGATCTTTGACCCAATGACCCACTAGTCATTGTTTTCATTCATTTCATTCACACATTGCCCACATAAAAAGCATGAATCTTTACCTCATTAGCAGGCTCAATTGCTGTTTTTTTGCAGATCTGGAACGTTTTGTTGTGTTCTTGATTGATTATGAGAAAAACCCGCAATGATTTCGATGCTGAATTGGTGAAGATGATGATGTGCAGAGGTTTAGCAGCTTCTCTGTTATTTTCTGTTGTAAAAAATCCTTTTCAAGATGTTTATGACGAACCCACGTTACATTTAATCATATCATTTAATTCTTGATTTGGATTTGTTTAATTTTCGGAACCATTTTTTTTAAACTAGGTTGATGCAAAGTGTAAGGATCGAGATTAAAACATATGTTATGACACCAATAAGTGTTCTTGTTTGATTTGAAGCTCTCATTATTGTAAACACAACGGAGTCTTACCACAATTCTTATTATTGGCTAAGTTGATCGTAGTCGAAACTCGTCAATCAAGCGTTCATGGGAAAAACCAAACAGAAACCCTTAATCACCTCACGTAAAACTCTTAAACTCAGATACGAAGCTAGGTGATAGCAGAGACGAGCTTCATTGCTTATTTCCACCAAAAGTTACACAAACGAATATTAAATTTGGATCTTTTATGGAGAATACAAATCATCTTACCACTTTGTAACAAGCAGATATTTAATTTTAAGAACCACCTAAATGGTGTAGTTATGTCATTCTCTTATATATATATATATATATATATAGGGAAGGGGTAAAATGAGAACATGTGGTAGTTTTAA
Organism: Tagetes erecta; assembly: GCA_030867185.1. NCBI lineage: Eukaryota > Viridiplantae > Streptophyta > Magnoliopsida > Asterales > Asteraceae > Tagetes > Tagetes erecta. Next base: position 7,272,201 of record CM061494.1, on the reverse strand, counting down.
GAACATTGAGGATGATTGATAGCCATTGATCATGGCTCATCTTGTGGCTGGTATTAAAAGCCTGATTTAAGAGTTTTAAAAATGAAGTAAATTGTAAATATTAATAATATATTTGTATGGAGGGTAAAATGGGTATTGAAAAATAATGATGCAGTCGAAAAATTAAAGTGCCAGGGAGTTGTCAAATCATACTATTCCCCTCAGTAAACTAAATAGGTTATATAACCAAGATTAAATAAAACAGACGGTGAACATATTGTTAATATCATGAACTCGATTCTCTCTCTAAAGACGATGTGTAGAAATTGAAGGCGTCTGAAGAAATTGAAGGCGTCTGAAGCTCAACGGTGAAGTAAGTCGAAGGTACGTCGTGTATGATGGTTTGATTTGAAGAAGAAAAACCTAAATCTAAGGTATTAGTAAACTTTAAAACATGTATGTTGTTTATTGTTGTTCTATTTTAAAGTAGTTCTTATGGTATGTAGATGATTAGGATGATAGTGCGTTTGATTGTGTGATTTTGAAGAAAAATAACATAAATCTAAGATATTAGTAAAGATTAAAACACGTATGTTTGTTACTGTTGTAAGAATGTTTACGAAAAGAGGTTAATGGTTTAATGGGTTTCATATAGTGTTGTTGGTGGTTGATGTTCCAGGTGGATATTGTTCTCAAATTCTCAAAAGTGAAAGGGTTTCTCAATATATCCCAATCCTATATATATATACATATATAGAAAAACCTATGAATTTGAAAAGTACGAGTGGTGCTTGCTAAGTGGCATTTAGTTAAATCTTTTTTTTTGTTACCTAATGTTTATATGTTTCTTTTTAATATACTCGTCTTGTCAATTGGGTTAGTTACCAATTCATGATACATTTATGTTGGGAGCAGTTGATTTTGATTTCGACCCTTGTCATGGATAAATCTAACGTATTTCCCCTCTAAAACGAAGGTGTTGCTGTTAAAAAAAGGTTTTTTTACATATTTCCCCTTCCTAAGTCCATCAATTACATATTTACCCAAGCCTAAAGTTTAATTACATATATCCCCTTTGACATAATAAATTACTCATTTACCCCTTCTTTTATACAAACCATAAGAAAATATAAAAATATATTTATGAAGATCATTAAGGGTAAAATAGTAAATCAAAAGGTTATTTTAAAGAAATTGGGTAAATATGTAATATATGTGGTTAGGAAGGGGAAATACGTAATAAATGATCTTATGAGGGGGATATATGTAAATGCCCCTTAAAAAAAATTATAACGTCTCACTTCACTCACGTTAACGTTGATGAACATTTACGTATCCATGACCTAAGCATGGGACATTCTAGTCAACGTCTCTATAAACAAGTACCATAATTAGTTGGAAGTTTGGAGCTATAGAATTAAACAACTCATTCATTCATTCATTCATTCATTCATTCATTCATTCATACAATCACCACCATCAACATCAACATCAACCACCACTCTCCGGTACCATTTCCATGAACAACCACCACCCACCTCCTTACCTCATAACCATTATCCTCTTCTTCTTCCTCCACCACTCACCACCATCAACCGCCACCAACTTCATCATCAACTCCTTCAACTCCACCACCATCTCCCTCTACGGCAACGCCACACTTGAATCCAACATCCTCACCCTCACCAATTCCACCCCACTTCAAATCGGTCGAGCCCTTTACCCTCAAAAGATCCCCACAAAAACTTCCTCATCATCTCTTCTCCCATTCTCCACATCCTTCATCTTCTCCATGGCACCTGTAAACAACATCCTTCCAGGCCACGGCTTCGTCTTTCTTTTCACACCCGTCACCGGTATCCAAAACGCAAACGCAGCTCAAAATCTTGGTCTGTTTAGCAGAACGGTTGATGGGAACTCAAGCAATCATGTGTTTGGAGTTGAGTTTGATGTGTTCAGAAACGAAGAGTTTGGAGATATTAATGATAATCATGTTGGGATTGATGTCAACTCGTTAACCTCTGTTAATTCATCTGAAGCTGGGTATTATGATGATGATGATGAAGATGGGGGGTTTAAGGTTTTGGATCTTAATAATGGTGAAAACTATCAGGTTTGGATTGATTATGATGGTTTTATGGTTAATGTGAGTTTGGGTCCTGCAGGTATGAACAAGCCCACCAGGTGTTTGATGAATGTTTTCTTGAATCTTACTCATGTTTTTGAAGATGAAATGTATGTGGGTTTCACTGCTTCAACTGGGACATTGACTCAAAGTCATAGGATTTTAGGTTGGAGTTTTAGTAACTCGAATTTCTCGTTGAGTGATGGTTTGATCACGGAAGGATTGCCTTCGTTTGTGCTTCCTGGTGAGCGGTTTTATCAGTCTAAATGGTTTATAATTGGTTTGACATTAGGGGTTTTGTTTGTTTTAATGGTTTGTGGATTTGTTGGTTGTGTATGGGTTAAAAGAAAGAGGAGGACAGCGAAGGAGAAAGCGGGATTAGAGGATTGGGAGTTGGAGTATTGGCCTCATAGAATTGCTTTTCAAGATATTGATTTGGCAACAAAGGGTTTTAGTGAGAAAAATGTGATTGGAATTGGTGGTAATGGGAAGGTTTTCAAAGGGGTTCTTGGAGGCACAGAGATTGCTGTAAAACGAATCAATCATGACAATGATGATGGTGTTAAAGAGTTTTTGGCCGAGATTTCGAGTCTTGGAAGATTAAAACATAAGAACTTAGTTGGATTAAGGGGATGGTGCAAGAAAGAAAAGGGTAGTTTGATTTTAGTTTATGATTATATGGAAAATGGGAGTTTGGATAAAATGTTGTTTGATTGCAAAGATGATATCAAATTCTTGAATTTCGACGATAGAATGAAAATCTTGAAAGACGTTGCAAACGGGGTCTTTTATTTACACGAAGGGTGGGAAGTTAAGGTTTTACATAGAGATATCAAGTCAAGCAATGTGTTACTTGACAAAGATATGAATGCAAAGTTGGGTGATTTTGGGTTAGCCCGTATGCACCAACACGGTCAAGTGGCTACCACAACTCAGGTGGTGGGTACAGCAGGGTACCTAGCACCCGAGGTGATTAAAACAGGGCGAGCCTCAACGCAAACAGATGTGTTCAGTTTTGGGATTTTAATTCTTGAAGTCATATGTGGAAAAAGACCCATAAAGGTGGAAACCATCCCTTTGGTCAATTGGGTATCCGAATTAATGCAAAAAGATGAGCTTGTTAACGCCATAGACGAGAGGCTAATGGCTAAGGGTGGGCTTGACCATGAGGAGGTCGAAATGGTGCTACGTTTGGGGCTATTGTGTGCGCACCCGGATGCAAAATTGAGGCCAACAATGAGACAAGTTGTGAAGGCATTAGAAGGGAAGAACAAAAGTGAAGTAGATGAAGGTCAAGGTCAAAGGGAAGGGGAAGAAGATATGGATGTTTATTTGCTATACAGGATGAAATCTCAAGAATTATGGTCAAAATATGGTCAAACACTAAGTTCAGAACCATCATCATTTTATTCACATCCAACATTTGGGGAGGTTAGAAATGGATTTTCTTCTGCTGTGTGAGTTATATTAATTATTCTTTTATTTATTTTGTATTTATTTGTATTATTTCATTGTGAATTTATGTGTAGATAATAGGCTTGTCCTTTTTTTATTAACATTTTGGATAAAAAGTAGAGATTTTGATATGTCCAGACAGCCATAGCCATAGACTTAAATATTTTAATTGAGATTAAAATGAAATATTTGATTGATACAACTTGTATGTCTTGACAAAGATTTCATTTTAAATATAAGTTTGTATAGTTTGAACAGGTGTGAAGATTTGGTTTGTTGTTTGGTCGGGGACAAGAAGGAAGAAAAATCAAAGTTGTTCACTTGTTCTGATATGCTTAGTATATAAATTGAACTAGTGATTTCCCCTTCAGGACGGAATATAATATTTTTTTAATTTGAATAAAATAGTAATATTTTGTTATCATCCTCTCTTCTAATAATTGGCTAAGCCAAAACACCACACAATATCACTTGACGCTTCCACGATCACTCTCCCCGTTTCCTTTCCTTTACACTCTGTTCCCGAGTTTAGTAACAGAAAGAAAAGAAAAGAAAGGTAGTTTATGAGAGAAAAGAAGAGAAAGGATAGGGAAATATGAGAATTCATTTGGCGTTCCAGAGTTCGAAAGAAAGGAATGGAAAATAAATATTTTAATATGATTTTCTTTCTTTCTCTCCAATTCCTTCCAATTTGGAAGGAAAGTTAGGAGGGGAAAATCATAATAAACTTTCCTTTCATATCTCATCTCTTCCTTCCATTTCTTTTCTTAAAAAAACTCTGGAACATCTATTTTTTATAATTTCCTTTCACTTCTTTCCCCTTTCACCCTTTAATGAAACTCTGGAACAGGGTGTTAATGAAACTCGGGAACACAACTCCCTTCTATTTCCTTTCCTTTCTTCATCTTAATAAAACTCAGAAACACAATTCTATTTTTCCTTCCTTCCTTTTCTCTCCTTAACTATACTTGGGAACGAACTGGGATTTTTATCGTTGAAGGTGACATTAACGACGACGTTTTACTCAAAAAGCTTTTTGAACTCATCCCGTTTACACATGTCATGCATTTAGCTGCACAAGCAGGTGTACGTTAGGCAATGCAAAACCCTAACAGCTACATTCAAAGCAACATTGCAGGTTTTGTTAATCTTTTAGAAACTTGCAAAAATGCAAACCCACAACAAGCAATTGTTTGGGCTTCATCAAGTTCTGTTTACGGGTTGAATACGAAGGTACCGTTTTCGGAAAACCCGCAAGTCTCTACGCTGCAACGAAGAAAGCCGGGGAAGAGATCGCGCACACGTATAATCATATCTACGGGTTATCGTTAACCGGGTTGCGGTTTTTCACGGTTTACGGACCGTGGGGACGGCCGGATATGGCGTATTTCTTTTTTACTAGAGATATTTTGAAAGGGAAGCCGATACCGGTTTTCGAAGGTGTGAATCATGGTACGGTGGCGTGGGACTTTACTTACGTGGATGATATTGTGAAGGGGTTTTTAATTTGGGGAATACGTCGCCAGTGCCAGTTTCGGATCTTGTTGGGATATTGGAGAGGTTGTTGAAGGTGAAAGCGAATCGGGTTGTGACGAAGTTGCCGAGGAATGGGGATGTGCAGTTTATGCATGCGAATATTAGTTACGCGAAGAGGGAGTTTGGGTATAAACCGATGACGGATTTGCAGACTGGGTTGAAGAAATTTGTTAGATGGTATGTTAGTTACTATGGATCAGGGAAGAAGAGTGATCATTGATTGATGATACAGAAAAAAAAAAGATTGATTTTTTAGTTGAATTTGATTTGGATATGATTGTTTTAGGATGTTGCCATGTTGGTGTTTGTTAATTGTCTGTTTGTTTGTTTGATAGTTACCCACTGTTAATGTGACTAGAAATGGAAGAAATTGCAGGTTTTGGTTAGGTTTAGTGTTTGTGGGACTCAATTGATGTATAATTGACACTAATTCATTTGATTTGATCTTGTGGAGTTGTATCATTTTGTGACATTTGAATTAACATAACACGATAGATAGTTCGCGTCCTTTTAACATTCTCTTTCTTTTGCTTGATCTGATCTATGTGGAGTTGTATTGGAGTTAAGTTAAAAATTTTAACTGACGAGGGTTTAAATCTTGACGAGTAGATGCTTACAAAACAACAATAAATGTACAACATTGTGTATAAATTTTGGCATCTAACATAACTTTCATAAATCAAAACTAGTACACAAATCTACAAAAAGAATCAAAACCGAGTCGTATATGTATGTTGTTTCTTATGACATAATTAAAATCCCCAGTTGTTTTTGTTTTCCCTCAATGAAAATGTGGGGTAAAATTCAAAAATCATACTTTGTCCGGCCGCTATGTAATACAAGGCATAACATATCTGATAAATCATGAGAAGATGAAGAATGCAAGAAGTTCCAAGACTCGAGCATGAGACGTTTTCTTGATCCCTTGAAATGAACCACCTGATAAAAAACAACACATTCAAGTCAACTACATCATTTGTGTGAAAAATGCATAAAGATATATATATACTTGTTTGCAAGAACAAATGGCACTTTTTGTCTAAAATAGTTCATTGGAAATCATTTGTTAACTATATAAAATAAACATATTATGGTTAACCTTAGTTTAGTTTGTTACCTTGACATCCACTGGCATGCCATGAAACTGACCCGCACCTTCGGGCGGGGTCCAGTTGTAAACTTCACAAGGCAAAAAAAGCACAGATGCGCCATTTATGTCTTCAAGAAAAGGTTTGTGGGTTTTTGCATCAAATGAAGCATGTGATTTTACTACCGAAGCAATTGCAAGTTGATCGCCAAGCATTCGTGAAGCTTTCATGTATTCTGAAATATAAACCTTCAACACTTCCTCCAAGAAAACCTTTGCTCTGAAGAAAAAAAAGAATTATATTTGCTTTAATCCTATGATATATGCAATGGTTGAATTGTCAAATTCAAACATCTCAGTTTTCATGGGTAACTTTTAAATATTACAAGATGACATGCCTTAAAATCCCATCATGTGTGCCTCTGACTGCAATGAACCCTGAATTTAGCGGCTGCTGTTTGTTGTTACGGAAAGTGAGGGCCACATGAAAGTCTTCATTTTTGTTAAATATTTGGCCCACATCACCGACGACTGCTATGTCAGAGTCGGTGAAGATAATATTACTAATTCTTTTTCCTGGTTCCCTTGACTGCTCTTTAAGCTTTTCATCTAAAAAAGCCTGCAAAAAGTTATCAAATATTAAGCAATATCGCATTACAGGAATTACTCTGAACAACAAAGTATCGTTATCAGAAGTGGTAAGAGGGTGACTCAGTTTGTGTACTCATGTACCGAGTCAAAAGGGGACGGGATGAGTAATGTTGACTCCAACACTGTTTGCTGAATTTTTAAAGATAATTTGTCTCGCATATGATTTCACTTTCTAAACTAAACTATAAGTTTTTAACGCTCCTTATAGGTTAAACATATTCCGAAAAAAAAATTTGGTTGACGCATTGTGCTCTTACAATGTAAGACCTGATTCTTTGAAGCATCAACTTGTCTCGTGAATATTCACCTTGAATGGGATATACTATCACCCTGTTTCTCTTCAAAGGAAGGTTGGATGCAGGATCAGTGAGGATAACTGTGTTGCTTTGAGGCATCATCAACTGCAAAATAAAAGATGAAATCAAAATTCGATACGTAAGTGCTATCAAAATACAAAATATGAACTTTATGGTTATGCTCATAAACGTGTTATAACATCAACCCGATTGAGTAGAGCAAGAGCATATACTATTTACTAATTAAAGGTGGCAAAATGGAAGAGCTGTATAATCCATAATCTTTTCTTTTTTGTAATAAATCTAAGTAGGAGATTGTAAACACTTGAATACAGTTAGGGAGACCTCAACCCATATTAAAAGTTGACCCGTTTGAGATGTACCTGTATGAAATTTATGAATGTATTCAAGATGGCCATTGACCGGTCAACCTTGTTATATGATACTTTCCCCACTCTAGTTGACTCACTTGATCTATCACCAACACTAGAGTTGTAAACCGTAAAAACGGTTACAAAAGTAACATCATCACCGCCATTTGAGACATTGGAGGATGCTGATATGTGGGTCTTGTTTAGAGCCTTATTACCTGCAACAGATGATACTGTATATTACTCCCGTGATTGAAAACAAAAGGGAAAAAAGATTCAAGATTTATGCATATTTATAAGACAAAATCTATGTGTTTATTTTTAAACATTACATAATGTTGGATCACTCAGTTAAATCCATTAACCCTTTATTCATAATCACCTTACCATGAAACTGCAATAAACGATGAGAGTTGTGAATATAAGCCAACTGCGGGATATACCTTTGCATTGCAAACGATTTGGCAAGCCTTCACCAGCAGCGGGTCCAAAAACAAGATGATCAAATTTCTTGGTTTTGCTTTGGTATGAAACAGCTGGGTCTTGATGCAACTCCAAAACTGAGACAACAAATCAATTATGTTTTTTATGATAAAAATATGCAAGGCATATGAAAACATGAAAAAAGAGATTATAACCCGAAAGAAAATGGGTTACAAAGAAAACAAGTGCCACAAACAAAAGAAACTGTCGCCATCCAAAACACACTCTCATCCCTAAAGATCCTTGTCTGTAGAAATAAAAAGCAAATACATCATATTCATATTCAGATACAAATTTGACTTTTAATTGTACACATAGTAGAAAAAAATCTATAATCTTGATCATAAAGACAAACACCGGAGAGCCTTGAGAACCAAGACTAGACATGTTGACGCATAACAAGATACAAAAACCAAAAGATGCCTATTCTAACATAAAATATATCCAACAACAACAAAATTAACATTTTTTAAAGTATAGGGCTTTGAGTGTTACAAGATATTTAACAACGATTTATCAAACATGTCTAGTAATGTTTAGCAAGACAGAAAATCCAAAAACACCAACCTAAAAGTTGAATGTGTCGAACCAAAACTGAAGAAACTTAACAATCAAAAGGAAATGCATATTTATACACCACTGATATGAAATGTAATTTTGGGTATGAAATGTAATTAGTTTAACACCCTTAACACGAATGATCATTGCTTATCCACTACTCTTCACCATAAGCTATGATTTCCTTCAATATTATATACCATTTATTGATTGCTCAATACACCAATAAACATATATGATTCTTTAACACTAATCAGACCTTTAAAGAACAAAAAAGTTCATAAGCCCAGTCATCAATCTGCTTGCTGATAAATTAGGTAACTTTTGTATACATGTTTGCAACTTCATCATACATGATATAACTATACTTAAGTGATCAGGTCTTGCTGCAGACTAAAGTCACAATATAATTTCATAAAAAACAAATTTTTATTTATTTTCTCAATCAATCTTTATTGATTGCCTGAATGAAAAAAATAGTTGATGTTGAGAGTACAAATGTTTATTCAATGTTGTACTAAAATCAATCTCCATCACAAATCACTAGCATTGACAGATCTTTAAACTCCAAGATTTACAATTTAAGCTTAATTAATGGGGAAAAAGAGTTGCCCTGATGTGGAAATTGAAAACAATAAATGGGATTTAAGAAACTTACATTATTATTATTTATTAATTGGAATAGTTGAAATCGATGTGATTATCCAATCTTGTTGAAAGGAGCTAGGGCAAATGCGTACGATGATGTTGGGATTAAATTATGTATCTTTTTGGTTAATTAAACACCGCATCAATCAAGGAGATGATGATTTGAGGTTTATAATGGTTGGGGGTGTCTGTATTTGAATACAATACGATACCATCTTCATCTTCATCTTCATAATGTATTGTATTGTATTAACTTATAAAGCTACATACAGTTTTGTCCTTCGAACTTGAAACTATCAACTTTTAGTCCCTTGGATAAGTTCTAGACTCACGAATAAACAAACTTACACCAAATTTTTAAAGAAAAAATAAATTTACAAAAGTTTCCAAAATGTTTTTTTACGTTGTTTTACCAAAAAAATTTCTTTTTTTTAAATCAAATAGATGGATCGCGCGTTCTTTCTCGATTACATAAATAACGTCAACATTCCATTTTCAAAAGAGTTTAATAAAAAAAACTAAGGTTTAAACTCGGGCTGGCAAAACAACATATATACAAAAATAACCTACCAAAAAAACCCAACCATAAGCTGTCATGTCGACAGTAACCAGCACACAGACACCATAAAATCCTCGATGTTATCCACCAACCACTTACATGGTAAATTGCTTCTATTGTTCAATAAAGTTCATATATTAATATATAGAAGATTTTCTTTAAAGTGTCGTACTGTCTTTTTATATAGGCGTCTTCGCTATGCCTATACAATTGCCTTAAAGAAATTAAACCTTCTGATATTTGTATAGACATCTTCAAATACGACATTTTGATGGAGAAGTAGGGCTAGAACACCAGGGTTGTTCATTGGATCGGAGTATTCGGATTTGAAATTTTATATCCCCATTTGAAATCAAATCTGAATTGAAGGTTATCTGATCCTAATATATCTGATTAATCCGAATAAAACCAAACAATTTTTCTTAACTTGTTATTCTTTTTTTTTTTTTTGACAGCGAAACGAATAAAGCCCAGCTACCGGGGGTAACCCAATGGCGAAAGGCGACCCCAAACGCTCTGCGAACACAGACAGCGTTGGGTAGCCGAAGCCCACCTATTAAACCAACTCCAATTCGGGGGAAACCCACTTTTGGCTCAGAGATCGAACTTATGTTGGCCACAAGTCTCCCTTCATTGCCCCCATTTGCCCCTTCCAAAGTGGTGGTAGTGGGACTAGAACTTGGGTCTCTTTTGGAGAATCCAAGCCTCTTACCACTACACCACATCCAAGCATCTTAACTTGTTATTCATGTTTATATATTTCAACTTTTGATTCCTAACATCTATTATTTTGGGTCAACTCACAATAGTAGAACACACAAATGAAATGAAACATAATTAAAATAAAAACTAGTCTTAGTACATATTTATAGTTCAAACTTCAAACATGAGGTTATTTTGAGTCAACTCACAATAGTAGAACACACAAATGAAACATAATTAAAATAAAAATTAGTCTTGGTACATATTTATAGTTCAAACTTCAAACATGAGGGCAATGTGCGAGAAATTGATACAACAATATCCATATATTAGTATCATCTAAATAACTATTAACTATGAAAAGAGTATACATTGGCTTACCTTGTCTGGTGAGTCTCGTGAATGTTACCACGCTTGAAACTATAACTCACCTAAGAAAGCTTGTTGCAACCCAAGTCAACCACTTAATCCTCAATCACGTCCTCATGAATCATGGATTTGACGTGTGTTTTCAATGGGGGGTTGGTATCTATAATATAAATCCCCGTGATTAAAACAACATGAGCTCCACGATCGTGTCAAGGCTTATGTTGAGTTTTTCTTACAAATGAATCTCTTTTTGTGGAGTTGCGCACGCCTCTCTACATGGAAAGTTATACATGAAACATCTGGCATAAATTAGGACTATCGACCTATACATTCATGAACCACTGAATGAGCCCCTGGTGGGGTGTATCAAAGAACAAAATCACATGGAACATTAAGTTGGTAGTAAATAAAAAAGATGAACAAACAATGTAAAGAAGTGCCTTTTATTTTGAAAATACATCACTCAAAGACTCCATTGTTATCTTTTGTGGTGGAGCAATCAACAGAGACAGAGTTAAAGTTTTGATCAAAAGTTATAAGCTTCCTATCTGGCCAAGATTCAATCCTCTCAATATACTCAACTGGAACAACACCATCTGTTAGGATCACCTTATTGTCTGATATGTAAAGTTTCATCCCCCCTACAATAAACCATACACATCTCATATACTTAACTGACCACATTTCTCAGTATAATATAAGCCTATTTTCCAAAAGTACCTTCAAGAGCTTTTCTAACATCAAGAAAGATCAAGACATTGACATCTCTCCTCATACCTACAGCAATAACAACTTCTCAAAACTTATCACCAAAAATTATCAAATCCACAACACTTGTGACAAAAAAATTTAAGATATGCAAGGTCCGTCGTATTGTTTCCTGCGTGTCTCGCATAAATGTGCAAGAATAGTGGAAAATTACCGCTAATTACTTCACCATCAGTTGGTAACCCACAAGCGAAATGGACGTGTAACCTTTGCATGCGTTTGAGACCACTCTGAAGGATGGATTTTAAGTTCTTTTTGTAGGTCCCATGTACACAAACTGAACAACATAAAACATAAAAGATCAAAGAATGGAACTGACATGGCATGACTTGAAAGTAAATTGTAAAATGTTTGTTAAATAAAATGTATTACCAGGATATTCTTCAGCTGAAATGATCGGCTTAAGTAAACTTTCTGTTTCAACCAACTGCCAAGCAAACAGAATAATTTATTACACAAACAATTCCTGTGACTTATAACTATTTGTGTTTCTGGATTTGATCCCTAAAGATTTGAAATCGCAAACATGATCACCAATTTTGGAAGTTGTAAAAAAATAATTCTACATAGCCATAAAGAATTAATAAGAAAAGTGAAAAATGTCTTTTATCATTTATTTTGTTCTACTTAGGACCATAAAGTGTAATTTACCAAAATGGTAAATTTGTCAATTTCAAAAAGTTTAAAGGTATATCCACTTTAAGGATTATATGAGTGACAAGTTTCAAAAAGAGGAATGATCTTAGTAATTTCGGACTCTTAAGAACCGAATCTATAACTTTATATACAGCACAGTAAATAAATGACATGCTTTGCTGAGTTCAGTAAAACAGAAAAAAGCGTTTGTAGGTTTAAAATATGAAACAGATGCATAAGAAGAAACAGATCAAGATTCAATCATCAATCTTAGGGTTACGCACATGTACAATAATAAAACCAATTACCAGTTGTGCAACGTAAGATGCTAATCAAAATCATTATCATCCTAAAGGCAATCATAAATCTTGTACTTGTAACACTATAAGAATGATTACCGTTACTGTATGACCTTGGTTTGCACGAATCAAAATCTCCCCATTCTCTTCAAGCAAGCTAAAACGCTGCTTATTATCCCTTCTGACAGCCTAAAATATATTAAGCCAAACAAGGGGAGAAATATGACAACTAATTAGAAATAATCTATCTATAACTAAAAACAAATTAAACAATGACTGGCAATTTACTGTGAGTCACAAAGCCACCATGATAATGTTTCCTACCAGTTTATTTTCTTACCTTTATCACAACATAAAGAGGAAATGTTGCTGAGACCAAAACACTAATACCAAATGAAAATAGCTGATAACACACGCACCTCCTTAATATCATCAACCGTGTGAGAGCTGATCGAAACATTGGCAAATGTTTTCAGGTTTAGCCTCAATAGATCTTGAACCCTGACATATCCATCACTCCTCATATTTAAGTTTAGTTGAGAAGCCATATGTCTTAAGATACGGGTCCTGAAATGTAACCAAAATAAGTTTATACCATTTTACAATGTTTGTATCCTAAAAACTGCAAAAAATTATGTTGAAACAAAATGCATCATACTTACAAGAGTCTTCCAAGAGCATCAATTCTATCTTGCCCACTACCACCTCCACCTCTCCCTCTTGATCTACCATGGCTTTCTTTCATTGTTGAATCTCTTCCTCGACCACTACCACACAAAAAAACAACTTGTAACAATCATGAACTAGTCTACTAAAAAAACTCAAACTTTGTCGAATTTTCTTTTCATCTTTGAACATCCAACAATAGGTGCGACATCAACAAAAAGAATTTGTTTCCGTCTTTTGTTGAATCTTTGTAATGGCTAGTTGGGTAACTTAATACCAATGATATTCTTTTCTGTCTGAATATAGTTAACCAACACATTAGGTAATCTATTATGGTAGAAATTGCTGTCACATTTCCTTTGTTTTCTTTCTTGCTTGGCCTCCAAATCAATATTTCTCTTTACTTACTTTCGAACATCAAACTGATATACTCCGTATTTAGTAAAACCTATTAACAGATTAACACACATAGTCATTTGAAACTTATGCTCACTGTCATATAAACAAGTAATAATCTCAACCTTTTAAATCAAAAACTGAAACAGATAATAGATTTGAACTTTTTTAAACCTAGGCCTAAACATATACAATGATATAAATCTATTTATGGTCTAATTTTGACCCAAAGTCAGTAAATTTTCTATAAAGAAGCAAAAGTATAAATGAAAGAGAATTGGTAAAAAAGTTATCTTACATCCTGAGATGAGATCTTCAACCAGGTAGGTGGAGACCTCTTGTAGGGTTTAGCTGATACCGAAATACCTTTACTGTTCAACAAAACAAATCACAAATCACAAATGAGAAATGAATTGATTATAAATGCGTAAGTATGTGAAGTAGAGATGGAAATTATGTACCCCTTGCTGTGCATACGACCCATGACGACCGACGAAGGAGGATGAAACTTAGCCGCTCACTGATCACAGTCAAAACTCAAAACCCTAATGCTGCATATTCACGATGGCCGATATTTCGATTTATATTTTGTTGGTTTATCGGCGCTTGAAAATTTGTCTTTATAAAAACACACTAGGTTTAATACCCGTGTGTTAGACACGAGTTAAACAATAATATTTATAAAGAAATTATAACCATTATATTTAACAATTTGTAAATATATAACATTTAAGGAGTTGGCTCCATCAACTTACATGGTGAAAAATTTAGCTAAATTTTACCTCCCAAACTTCCTATTATAGAAAAAAAAATCCCTCCAAAAATTGTCCCCTAAAAGTCTGATTTATTAGATAGATTTGGACCTTTTTTCACCTTCTTTGCTCGTTTGGAAAAACGTATATAAACTCGAGCCGGTTGTGTTTCGTTAGTTTAAACTCTTACTTTGAATTGTTTATTTTTATTTACATGTGTATATAGGGTTTGGCTTGGCTTGGCTTAGTTTGTAAACGAGCGTAATTAAGTTTAAACGAGTCAAACTAAGCTGGCTCACTTAGAAATACCCTAAACCAAATTTCATTCGACAAGCTTAAAAACTTTAATTTAGATTTTCGGATCACATTACAAGGATTGTATTCTTTGTTACTCAAATTAAACTAATTTGCTTATATTTCTCTCTTTAAGCTATGTTTTATTCTGATTTTCAGATTATTTTTAACTCAACCGGTTTCATCTCTAAATCTAACTTGAACCTTATTACATTAGCATAATAAAATTATATTTTACAAACACTAGGATTATGTAAATTCAATAACTTCATTCAAATATTTGTAATATACCATGTTATAATAATATGCATATAGATCCGCTAACACTTATAACAATGAAATATGATGAAACTTACACTAGAACTTAGACCCAATAACATCAAAATACACCAACACTTAAACAACTACGATGTCCAACGACATAAACATACCACTGTTCAAAAGTCAACTACATGATATCAACTGGTGTAACCTTTTTGACCCTTGTGGATGGTGAAGGTTCACCATTCCCAGCCGGCACCATTGCTCCATCGGCTCCCCACATATCAATCCAAGGCAGTGCCCACCCGTCCCAACCTCCTTCAGCTTTCCATCCCAACTGACCATGCGCCTCGAGCGCTATAAAAAAACACAGCATAACAAATACTTATCGTTGTAAAAACAATCTTTAGACACATTATCAAATGATACAAATAAAAAGGTCATGGTGCTAGATTATGCAAAGTATATTGCATACTTATATGTGTCTTTCATCATAGCTAGAATGACAAGATTACCTGAGCTCTCAAGAAAATTAAACCCGTCACTCCAACCGGGCATATACTTGTCTGCATTGGCTTTCCAATTCTCTTCAAACCCATCTAGTTCGTCTAAGAAAATCACACAAAATAAGGCCATGATCACCTCACAAAGGAGAAAAAACAAACTTTTTGTTGGAATATTTGTAAAACACAAATACTATTTTGTTAAAAGGTATATTGGTTTTTACTGGTCCCAACTATCACCTTTTGTCTTCTACTGGTCCCAACTATTAAATTGGTTGTCAACGGTCCCAACTTTTATCCCTTTGGTAACCACTGGTCCCGTCGTTAAATTTTTTTTAACGCCGTTACGTTTTTTCCAAATTCAATACCGATGTTTTAGACCTTTTGATCGGAAGGATAATACGTGTCGATTGATGTAAAAGTTTTATCGAAAAGGCTCTCTGAACGATAAAATTTTTACATCCGATTGAAGCACCGTTAGGTTTAAACACCCGATTGAAGCACTATTTCGTTGTTCGGAGCGCCATTTTGAGGTAACTTTTACATCAATCGACTTATATTATCGTTCCGATCAAAAGGCTTATAACATCGGTATTGAATTTGAAAAAAACTTAACGGCGTTAAAAAAATTTAACGACGGGACCAGTGGTTACCAAGGTGATAAAAGTTGGGACCGTTGACAGCCAATTCAATAGTTGGGACCGGTAGAAGACAACAAGTGATAGTTGGGACCAATGAAAACCAATATACCTTGTTAAAAATACAAATTATAAAGTTGATGGATGTTTCAACTTTGTAGTTAATATGAGGGTTTTATTTCTTGAGATGTTTCATCTCATTATTCATGGTTAATGATGTGTTTCAACTCATGTTTATGGACAATGAATAATGAGTTTCAACTCATTCTTGTCCTATAAATACCAAGGTGAACCTTGGTTGAAGACACACTAAACAACACCAAAAACCTTCATCATCTCTCATTGTCTCTCTTTAAATTACTTCTAACAAATATTTGATCTTGTTCATCTCTTTTCTTAAGGTATAATTTGGGTTGTGAGTCAATCCCGGCAGGACATACTGCTTCGGCTGTTGTACCCTGGGAAACAAACGAGTTCTCTTGGGAGACTCGGAATTTGTTTTAAGGGACCCGTGTTGAACACGAACCCTCAGCCTTGATTTTGCTTCTGCTTCTACTTATTTCTTGTATCTTATTTTATTCATAATGTAATTTACTTGTATTCTTTATTTCTTTGTATTATAATTGAATTGATCAAAGAATTTTTAGTTTTTTGTACGAACGGTTCCTACAATCTTAAAACAAATTTTTTTAAATCACCGTTCGTATTTAAAAAAAAGTATATAGTCATTGTTCGTCTCTCAAAGTTGGACTTAGAGAACTTACACTTGACTTTTTTCTAGAACCGGATTTCATTTACAAAGAAAGTGGTTCATTTTTTACCATTCATTGTTTTGATTGAGTATAATTTTTGGTTATGTATAAAAGCTTTTGTAGTTTTTCATCAAGCTTGACTCTATTACTTTGAGAATTTAAAACTCCTATGAGTTTTCTTAGCATTCAAAAGTGATTTTATTTTCATTAAATATTTTTTACTGCCTACCAAATAACACCGAATAATATGTTATTTCATTCCTTAAGAGATACAGTTTCTATTGAACCTTTGAACATTTATGGTTAAACGTCTAAACTCTATATCATCGATGGGTTAACGGTTTGACACGTTTAACATGCTTATTTGACAGTTTTTCAAAATTTGTACGGTGATACGGCGACATGGTCTTGTGTATGTGACTTTGTTACACGCGTTGATAAAAAAAAAAAAGATTATGTCTCCCATGTTATGGCATAAAGTGTACGTCATATATTATAAGACGAAAATATATTCAAACATCAAGGTCAAAATGATAACCAAGTTAAAATAGGGTCATAGTCATAAATCTTTCAAAGTAGAGTAGGAGTCAAAAGTGTAAAATGACTAATCATCATAAATCAAAATGATAATAAATCAAAGTCAGAGATCAAAGTAAAAAATATGTAAAAGTTGAGTTTGAGGGTAAAAAATGTCATTATTTGAAAGATTGAGGTTAAGTTAAAAAGTATTTAGTGGTCTTGTGGGAAGGAGGGTAACACGCCACCCAATTTGAAAGCTATACAATATATAATCTAAAAAAGTAGTTAAATAAATGGTGTTTATATCAATTAATGAATATATTTGTCATGTTTACGAGTTTTAAGGTTTACATATTTAATTTTTTTTTATATATCCTAGCTTTTAAGACTATGAGTAGTGAGACGTGAAAGTTCACGTTGCATCATATACATTGCCCACAAGGCATTATACTTGTTACTTCATGATGAGTTAAATCTATCTTTGAAGCAATTCTACTTTTCTATATATAGAAGTGCTATTACTTATCACTTATTTACTTCAGTATGAGTTCTTTGTCGTTGAAGCAATTCCGTCCGTTAGTCTTTCTCATTTGCGTGTTGTTTGATAAATTACTTCTCAAGATACAATAAAAAGTATCACTTAAAATAACATACACATGTAAACTCGTAAAAACGTAGTTATAAGATAAAACATTGATAAAATCAGAGTGACACATCAAGTGAAATGTTATGATTTAAGTGGTAAGAATGAGAATCTTAGGTGAGAGTGACATCGTCCAGTACCTTATAATTAAAAGTATTAAAATAATAACCCTTAAATTTTCTTTATAACTCCCTGTGTAAATACAAGATTCCAACCTAAAACATTTAAATACTTAAATCCGTTTAAATAAAGCACATAATCCATAAATGTTGTATCATGTTTGCTAACTTGTAATGTTGAAGGGTCTAGAATGAAAAAGTGAAAGAAAAAATGTCTTTAAGAAAACAATAAGCTTTGCTTTAGTGGTGCAGATTATAGGATAAGGTTCATTATTAGGCTAAGCTACTGATTGTTCAAATTAGTAACTGAATATCACAAATTTGCTAGTGAGGACTTACTCTCACAAACTTGGTAATTAACAAGGACTTATTCTCGCAAATTAAGTTGGCAACAAGGACTTATTCTCACAAACTTGGTATTGAGGATATATTTATTTGATTCTTATAAACTTTGTATTGAGAATTTGATTCTAACAAACTTGGTATTTTGGTACCACAGACTTGATTCTCATGTACTTGATATTGATGAATTTGATTCGCATGAATATGGTATCCAGGACTTGATACATTAATTAAATATTAATACAAGGGTTTTTTGATGTGGAAACGAAGCAATCAATTGTCTCAAAAACGAATAATTAAATCAAAGATTATACTCCTAACGGAAAAGTTTCATGAATAAAGTTCTTGTATTCAGACTCAAGCAATAACTGATTATTTATATGACCTAGACATCTTTAAATGCTAGACTAGTCTTTGGTTATATAGAAATTAGGTAATAATGTAATATCATCAATCGATGGTACGTAGTAAAATTCCGCATAAAGAAACGCTTGTGAATCGTGAGATAAGGGCAACCTTATCTCTACCCAAAGAGGTAGAGATGCTGAGCCTAGAGAGATTTCCGACTCACATAAAACATGTTTTCTGGAAATAAAATGAATGCTACAAACATAAAGACCTACTATATCAAATGGTTAGTGACATAATATATCATATGGTTAGTGACAACATAAAGAAAAATAGGAAACATAAGGTAAGTAAATACAAGTGATTGTAGAGGCGGTCTATAACTAGGGAGGCATTAAAATCATCTTATAACTAAATACAAGTGTCCGTTTGCTTCTCTGGTATGTGATTTTGTTTTCAGTTGGTTTATTCTTTGATCACACATTACTTACATGATAACAAGATGATGGAAATGAACAAGAACTTGACATGATATATAATAAAAAAATGAGAATATGATATTTTTAACTATATAAGATTTGTTTATAAAATTTGATTGATGTGTTTTTAAACACTTTGCATTTAAATCAAAGAGTAATAACGTTTTTAAATCATATTATAAAATAAGTGTTTTAATGTTTGTATAAAAATTCAGTATATTAAAAGTCAGTTAAAGTTATAATTCCAATTATTCAGAAAAAAACAATACAAAAAAGAAAAAAAAACTATTAGATATCCAATTCGATTTGCATGATTTTTGCACATAACTATTTTTTTCATAATTTATGGTTATTATGGGGATAGTCTAATTGAATGTCAAGTGTCAGATTATTATAATGTTACCCGGAACCAGGTCTTGTAAGGAGACGGGGAATTGAGAGGTTCGAATGTGCAAGACTCGTGTAGGAGACAGAACCGGTTCTAAGTAAGAACCAATGGAACGGTCCGGAGCCTCTAGTTTGAATGGCACAAGCACATGATCCATAAATATTGTGTCATATTTGCTAAATTATAATGTTGAAGGGTGTAGAATGACAGAAAGAAAGAATGTCCTTTAACACCTCCAAAATTCTGTGATTGTGACACTAGCATTTTCTCTCTCTCCCTCTATTAATGGTGTGTATGTATATTTTTTGGCCATCAATTTAATTAATATTAATATTTTCTTGACTTTGTACAAACAATACCATACGGAGGTCCCACCCACATCACCACCACGGACCACCGTCCACCACCCTAACACCGGGTCCACCGAATCATTTGTACCATCACTCAAGCATCCGTAGTAGTATAAGTTAACATCACCACCACCTCTTTTTTAATTTCTAAAATTTAAATTAATAATCTTTTTATTTATTATTTGTGGGTTCATTTTCTTTTCCCCTTAGTTCCATTCACATTTGAACACCACCACCTAAAAAATCTTCCATCTTTTCTCTCTTTCTTGATATTTCAAAAATAAAAAATGTTTTAGGATGGAAGACATCAAATTACATACCCTTTTGGTAAGTTTTGATTTGATTGTTTGTGTTTTTTTTAGTGTTTTGGGGCCAAATTATTGTCTCCATCTCCTACAATCATGACTGTTTCTTGATTAATTTATTTGGTTATTTAATATATTGATTGGATTGTTTGTTAATTTATACTTTTGTGGGTTTGACTTTTGATGCTTAAAAGCTTTCATCTTTGATCCAGGGTTTGTTGGTTTCATCCAGATCTGTCTGTCAAGCTTAAGTTTTCCCCAATTTATAAAAGGTACACTCCAATTTGGTTTTGATTGTGTTGTTGAAATTTCAAGATTTGTTGATAAATTTATGTTGTGTGATTAGGGAGGGATATAGGATTGATTAGCTGTACATATGGTTGTTTATAAAAAGCTTGATCTTGATCGAATCGAAAACAAGAATAGGATATAGATTGATTTAGGGGGAGACAATGGAGGGTGAGGCTAATTCTTGGATTAGAAGGACAAAGTTTTCTCATACAGTTTGCCATAGGTTAGATTCTGCAAGATTAGCCTCTTTCCTAACTGATGTTGAACCAATTCGACCCCCCGCTGGCATGAAAACCAGACCCTCAAAAAGTCTCGCAGACGCGCAAATCCAAACAAATCCTGTTACAAACAAGTGTAGAACGGTCAGCCCGCCCCCAAAAACCAGTGTTCCTGACACCTTTAAGGATGCAAGGTCTAATACAAAACGATTCTCAACTCCGCACCCTCAAAGAGTAGAGACCGAAAAAGAGTTGAAAGGGAAAAGGATGTTTCAAAGAAACTTGACGACTGTGGTTGATTTAAGGTTAAGGTCTCCTAGTGATGCTACTAGCCCTCTTAAGCACTTTAATTCGATGAAGGTTAATGACAAAAGAAAGATGAAAAGGGATTATTCGTGGTCAAAGTTGTTTGACCATGGTGGAGGGAAAGTTAGTTCGGTTGAAACGGTTGATGATTTTGTAGCTGATCTTTCGAAGCTTTTTCTTGGCCATAGATTTGCTCATGGCGCGAATAGTCAACTTTACCATGGTATATATAAGGATGAAGCCGTTGCAGTTAAGATAATTAGGGTTCCTGATGATGACGAAAATGAAGAACTAGTAGTTCG
This sequence comes from Tagetes erecta, assembly GCA_030867185.1. NCBI lineage: Eukaryota > Viridiplantae > Streptophyta > Magnoliopsida > Asterales > Asteraceae > Tagetes > Tagetes erecta. The sequence continues at coordinate 7,250,807 of CM061494.1, read as the reverse complement.
ACTTGAGAATCAATTTACAAGAGAAATGAATCTTTTGTCGCGTCTCCACCATCAAAATGTCATTAAGGTAATAAATCCCTTGCTCTTTGTTCTTGTCCCACAAGTTTAGTAAAATGTTATCATGTTATATTGTAAATTTGGAATGTTTGGCTAAATTGATTATAAGAACCCATTACCGGTTAACTTACGGGTAGGGACCCTATCAATCCTCGTAACCAATGGAACTTGGCACAATTGCTCTAGCTATATAGTTTCTTCGATTCCATTTCTTATTAGAGGGTGCTTGGATCTTGCTTGAAATTGATTATGACCATGGTTATGATTTTCTGCAGAATAATTGAATTATTTTTTTCAAACAAAGTTTCTTTTGACTGTAGTTTGTGGCGGCATGTCGACAACCGCGAGTTTACTGTATCATAACCGAGTACCTTTCACAAGGCTCGTTAAGGGCATACTTACATAAGCTCGAAGATAATACAGGGAAAGAGAAGGAATATCTTCCTTTAGACAAACTTATAAAGATGGCTTTGGACATCACTCGTGGAATGGAATACATCCATTCACAAGGCGTTATACATCGTGACCTCAAGCCCGAAAACATACTAATAAATGAAGATTTTCAGCTGAAAATTGCTGATTTTGGGATCGGTTGTGAGGAGGCATATTGTGATTTCTTGGATGATGATCCAGGGACGTACCGTTGGATGGCCCCCGAGATGATCAAGCGGAAATCATACGGCCGGAAAGTTGATGTGTACGGGTTTGGACTCATTTTATGGGAGATGGTTGCCGGGACTATCCCGTATAAAGATATGACTCCAATACAAGCTGCATTTGCAGTAGTTCATAAGGTGTCACAATCTTTTCTTTTTTCTTGTATGTTTTATGTTCTGCTATTAATAAGTTTATTCAAGTAATTTATTTTGGTGTTTCCAGAATCTACGACCATCTATCCCGGCTAACTGTCCTCCAGCAATGAGAGTGTTGATCGAGCAATGCTGGTCGTCAAATCCCGAAAAGAGGCCAGAATTCTGGCAGGTGGTGAAGGTGTTAGAGGAATTTGAAACTTTAATTGCTCGTGATGGAAATTTGAATCTCTTACAACATCCGGGGTGTTTAGATCATAAAAAGGGACTTCGCCACTGGATTCAGAAGCTCGGGCCTCAACATCAACAACTTCAACATATCTCACACACGCCTAAACCCAGGTTTTCATGAAGCTTTCTAAGCCTTTGGTAGCGTTGTAAGTAAAGCCGCGTGTGTTTTTTACTCCTTTTGTTCCTTTTCTTGTGTAAATGATTAGCTTTCACCGTTACGTTGTTGTTAAAGATATGATTGTTTTGTTTAGTACATTACAGAAAACCCGAGACCACCAGTTATTCTTATTCAGTGAATATGAACTTGGGTTTCTGTCTAGAGGCGGGATTGTTTCAATTGAATGTTCATATTATTTTTTGCTAACATACCGCCTGTTTTGCTTCATGTGGTGTTGAAAAATGGTCTTGTTTGCTATCCCAACATAGATCTAGGATAAAGTTATCACAACCTGCCGTTTTCAGAACTATAACCAATGTGTTAGTTGTTGGGGAGCACATCATTTTAAAGACATTAGTTTAAGTTATTACATAAAATAAAAATCATTTTAAAACAAACAAGTATATAAAGTTGAACGTCGTCAACCTACGAACTCTTTAGGTTGACCCGTATATTTTCTAAATGTGTTCACAAGTTTGAGGGTATGGTGCATTTCTCTAATAATCGTGATACTGATCTTGACGCTTCAATTAAAGAGGAATCTCACAAGTGTAAGGGAAACTTTTGAGTCAGGATTAGAACTAATGTGAAACCTTAAAGATCTCAAGGCAAGGCATTACTAATCACTCTCCTGCAATTGAAAGTAGCATAAGGTCGATTGATGTCCTATACATACTAATTAAACTTTGTTCTAGTACTAAGCCGGTTTTATGTCTTTCAAAAATAAAAATAAATATTAGATCCAGTTAACTTAAAAGGATATGTTAATAGTCAGAAATAAATCTGCACTAGAAAAATATCTAAGATTTTAATATTTTTATAGAAGCTTACTAGTGAATGTTACAATTATTTTTTGTAGAATGGCAAGTTTCTTGATATAAAGGTAAATTTTTGTTAAATGTCATTCTTTCAAGCATGACACATCAATTGCTACATATGATTTGTTTATATGTCAATCTCACATTCAGTATAATACTCTCGGTTTTCTATTAAAACATTAAATTCTTATTACTAAAAAGAAAATCATGTGTCATTTGAGATTCAAAGCCATGACCTACAGTTAGGTGCGTAAGTTTTAACCACCAGACCCGAGTTTTCTTTTGTTAATTTGAGAAAACTAATATGTATTACCTTTATTGTTTTTATTTATATTTCTTTGTATTGTTTTAAGTTTTTTCATATATTATTTTTTATTACATTCCGATACCTATAATACACCGGTCGTTAATCTAATAACATCATACGTAAACGGTACATATCAGATATATCTTAAACATGGACCGCACTCTTTAAAAAAAGCAAATAAAGTCTATCCAAATTTAAGAGAAATGTTACTGTTCTGTCGCTATTATTCCTTTTCTTTTATTCCATAAGCTTTTAAAAATTATATCATTAGCTTACTTTTATAAAAGAGTAAACAACTCTTAAACGGTATAAAAAGATAAATTTAACCCTTTTGTTGTTGTCGCGTTGTCATGATGTCGTCATTGTTCATGTTGTCGATCTAGACATGGACTAAGTTTGTTTGTTTCATCTCTTAATGACATCTGAATATTTTAGTTAAGTGTTGAATGCTTAAGAGAGAAAGAGATACTGAATGTAATTTAATGGAGCATATACCAAACTTACTCTCATCTTAATTCCAACCCCAATATCCTTTAAATTGATAAAGTCTCTTAATGGTTCGACCTCTTAACTATTCATCACTTAGGAGTTGTTTGTTTACCACTGTCCAGCCACTCAATCTGTCCGATTCAGAGGTTGGTTTAGATTCAGACTGTTTGGTTGTAGCGACGACTGAATCAGAGATGGCTCCTCTGACCAAATTAGACTTGCTGTTGGGTCTGAACGATGTCTAAAAGGGAGCAGCGACGAGGAAGGGACGAACCAGCGACCAAAAAAAAAAGAAAAAAACGAGCTGCTACTGTAGAAAGAAAAAACTAGTCAAAAAACTCTCCACGCATGGACCCGGGTTTTTGTAGCTGCATTCGTGTCCGCGGGTCGCGCGGACTTCATAGGGCTTCACATTGTGGCAAGGAATTCGAACCAAATTGCATCCCCTGCGCGCGGGTAAGTGCTAGAACAATGTTTTTGTTTCCCCTCCAATGTCTGACAATATGAATGAAACAAAATTTTAAAAATCTCATTCAGATGTTCAACCAAACATAAGCTATTAACCATTTAATACTTAACCATTCAAACATCTTAACCATTCAGACCTTATAACCATTCAGCATTGTCAAGGAGCTCCTTAATGATTTAGGTTTTACAAACATAGCTTAAACAATATCTCCCTGTTTATGAAAAGAAAAACCTTCAGTATGTGTCATCCTCTAAAAACAATTGACATTTGCAAGGTTTTATAGGCTATTAATGATTATTATAATTAATTTTATATATATTAATACTAAATTTTAAATTTCATATAGATAATAATATTTTAAATAAATAATATTTCACTAATTTAATATATATTCCTACAATGATATTAGATATTATATATATCTACTATAAAAAATGGTGTCTCTTGCTACAAGTTGAAGAAATGATGAAAAAGTTAGCAGATAAGTAATAATTAATTTGTTTTGTATTTTTATTATACTAGTTTAATATCTGTGCTATGTTCGGGAATACAAAACAATATGGTGATTTTAAGGATATTTATTGAAACACAGATGGTTTCATTCAGGTTTGAGACAAAACTATGATATGTTTAGAATATCGAGGTATTCAGTTATAGCTTATTATTAATTTTATCTCTAAGTTTAGTTTTTAAACTCTATCAAATATAAACTGACGCATGCACATTGTTCGGAGCTCCATTTCGGGATAATGTTTACATAAATCGACTCGTATTCTCATTCCGATCAAAAGACCTAAAACATCGGTATTGAATTCGAAAAAAAACTCAACGGCGTTAAAAAAATTTAACGATGGACTGTTGGTTGCTAAAGTGATAAAAGTTAGGACCGCTAACAACCAATTCAATAGTTGGGACCGATATAAACCAAAAGATGATAGTTGAGACCGTTTAAAATCAATATACCTATATTTTATTGTTTTTGATGAAACTTCGTATAACACACAAAAAATAGGCTAGTCATGTTATATATTTATACTTTGTTAGAAAAATAGGCTAATTATTTGATCTTGTAACTACTTTGTTAGAAATTTATGTGGAAGATTAGACTTGTTAGTTTTTACTGAAAAATTTTGACAAACTTTTAGCAAATATTTATTATTTCTAGCGGTACCAAATGTTACTGATGTAACGTAAGAATTAAGACTGGTTCAAGCACGTTGATTCTTAGAATACTCGCGATGATCCAAAACCCAAACCCCTAAATTCACCAAAAAACGTGGGGAATTCGTAAAGACAATGGTTTTTTTATAAGAATGATCAATGATCATTCAATATTTCAATCTCCATTAGAATTTACTAGTAGGGACCCGCGCGATGCAGCGGGAACGATATTGTAATTGTTTTTGGGTGTTGCGTTAAATTTGTAAATTTCTTTCCTAAGGCTAAAGTGTATTATGGTTGTTTTCCTGAAACATTTTAAGTTAGTATCATCATAGCAGTGGACATGGGTGTTAGTCGTAACATATGTCTAAGTAATTAATAATTCAATACGAAAACCCGAGAAGATAATATTCAACTAACTTTGAGTAAAATTTGAAAATGTATAAATCTTAACATATGTCTAAGTGGGGCTTACATTGTCGACGATACTCGCTTTTGGGAGTTTTGTTATCCGCATAATTTTGTTACTAAAGTTTTTTATTTTTGTTTGTCGGAAACTTTTAGGTTGGTATAATATTTGATGCGTCCACTTAATTGTGATGGTCATCTAACAATATTTGGAGTAACGTCAGCTTCATGTATTTTGTCTTTTATTCCAAGTACCATTTGTCACTTTCATTTATCTTCAAATACCTAGACATAAGTATTTTTCTTTACTTTTTGTAACAATTAGATCTACTGGTATGATACACGTAAGTATGTATGCACGTTGTCTAAATGTATGTATATGTATTGAAAGACCTAGAATATCAAATGATGATATTCTTTAAAGATAAATCAAATTTGATAACATCATTTTAATGAGAGATTGTTGGGTTTTTTTAGCCAAAGTTTACCAAAACGATCAAATATCATCATTGGATCAATCTACATAAGAAGCTTTATCATGTGTAATGAATTGCACACTTAGTATCACATCAAATCATAATTCAAAGTTTATTACTCTAATGTTTCTAATTTGAATTGATCAAATCACAATTGAGCCATGAGCCATGTTTGAACATCATTTGACAAAAAAATGTCAATTTATGTACAGTTCTTAAGAAGGAATTAAGATATTAGATGTGTAGGTGAACATAATAATAACCCATCTCATAACAAATAAAGCATTAAAATATGAATGTTGGTAATAAAAAAGGCTAGTAAATCTTTTAATCAAATGAAAAATTAGGCCAATGAACCTACAAAATCTAACAACATATTCTTAAAAAACTTTACTATATAACCTAGTTTATGAACTTAAAACACTATTTCAAGTCACAAGCATGCACCTCTCTATCTTGACTAACAACTTAATGAATCTAGTGTAGTATGACAATAAGAGTATAAGACCATGGTACGGTTTCACCGATCTTAGGGACTTGCAGATGATCAAACCGATTATATAAGAACTGGTTGACTACAAAATGCACATTTACTTAACTCAATCTTTGCACAACAAAACATCACCTCTTTATTTAGCCATTTATGCACCATCACCCGAACATATGTCATTTACAAAAGATTGTGCAAAACTAATAATGATACTTCAAACTTATCCAATTGTGTCATATAAAAATATTTATACAAATAAAAACAAAAGCTAAAAAACTAAAATAATCAAATTATTTTTGTGTAGATGTTGATGAACCATGAATATGGGCAATCTAATGTAGTCATTCTTCATTTGGATAATCTTTCTAATGGCTTTAGCTGTCCACAACAAATGATCATTTTAAAGGTCATTTAAATTAGGGTGATTTCTAGTTTATCCAATTTCTTAACTCCCCTTTCATCTTCACATGCTTCATTACCATTAAATAAGATTTCATCAATATATTCCACTTAACAAATAAACCATTTCTTGAGTGTTTTAGGCAAAGAAACTTACATCACCATCGAAGTCAACATGCTCTCACAAATATTTCATCAATTAAGTAGGGATATAATCTGTCAAAAAACCAAAAAGCAATGATAATTCAGACTTTGTAGAAGGGACATAAAATTATGATGGCATACGATCTTCATAATTATTAAACACCATCACGAAAATCTGTTACATACATTTATAGCTATTAAGCCTATTAATCTTGTCTGCTGTTTCTTGCAGCAGCTTCTCCATGGCTGCTTTTGTCTTTGTTAAACTATCCATTTTGTTCTTTTCACTCAAGAAGTTATTTATAAATATTATTATATCACGACAACTACAAAATGATGTATACTAAATGAACAAAGGACCTAAATAAGTCATTGGTAGCAACTTAATAGGAGTGAACATGACTCATGATTCAATACTAAGGACCAATTACGTTTACCTTTATTAGAAGTATTTGGGTTGCAAATGATTATTACTTGACTTAGTTCAATGGAAACTGAATAAATAAAGTAAGAACTAAGAAAAATTACAGGAGCACCAACTATGTAGAGGTGTATGATTGTAGTACATTAATAAAAAAAATAAGCTATGCACAAAAGGGTTATGCTAAATTTAATTATTTATTACTCATTAGTTCCATATTAAATTAATGGTGGGTCTGCATATTATAGTTATAAAAAAAATCTCATTGATTTTTGGATGTTCCTAAACCCAACACCCACATTCAAGAAACACCTAAAAGACACATCAAGAAGACATTCACCTCAAGTTTTAATTCTAGTACAGCTCCTATGTACACATTTTCTATATAACCAAATTTATGAAGACCTTTCAATATGAGAAACCTTAATTAATACACTGATGCCCTAATGCAAAAACAACAAGCAAAAACAACAATAAATGTGTTAGAACTTACCTTGCCACCAACAATGCTCTACACACCACCATTATCTTCTTCAATATCAATGGCATTCAAACCATTAACTTACACTGGGAAAGAGGGTCCTAACAACATAAAACATAAACAGTAAGTATATATGACAACAAAGAGCATAAAGTAATTTAAAAATTATAAATATGAAAATAGCAAAGATATACGTTAGTAGAGAAATCTTTAATAGATGACATAAGAGGAAAGTTTCGACACCATGGACATAAGAGGCAAGTTTCCACCCATGGATATAACCCTCAATTCAATCATCTTCATTAGCCCCATATGGATGTTTGTAAACTACAAATTCAATAAATATGAGATAAAAATAAATATGAGGCTCTAAATAAAAGAAAGTTTAATTGTTGCAAAAAGTGTGACATAAATATGGTAATCAAAAAAGCTATGTATAATCAAAATGTCAAATTCAAACAGTTACTTATAGAAATCTAACTAATTTGTTACGATCTTGTTTTATAACTTTCCTTTTGGGACTTTTGTGCCATGCCACTAACCATAGTGGCTACTTTCCAACAAAATCAACTACAACTTGTGCTTCTAATCAACTTGCTAAAGTAGCTGGTTTTCCAACATATGTATATGCTTAGTTGGATGAGAGTTATTAGGCGTCTTTGTACTTACCTAAACATGGGTTCAGCTTGAACTCCTGCCAAAGAAAACCTACAACAACAAATCAATATAAAGTATGCAGATCAGTTTAGAAAATGTAGATATACACCAGCACATTAGTAAATAAAGATAGAGTAAATAACTGAAACAGAAAAAAAAAATTAACAAAGATTTTCTAATTGTATGTTAAATTATAAACACTAAACACGATGAACTTCATTAGTAGTTGCTATAAATGACGTAAACTTCATAAAGAAAAAAAAGACAATTGCCATTCAATCATTTATCATAACAACATTTAAACCAAGAAAATCTCTAGTAGGGACCCGCATGATGCAACGGGGTCGATATTTCCAACGACAATCGTTAATTTCAAGATTAATGTAATTGTTCAAAATCATGTAATCTAATAATGAAGTGTTGGGTTGTGTACGATTTTCTTGTTTTTTAGTACATATAAGTCAGACAATTAATAATCATTGTTAAATGGTTGTATATTCTTCAAAAAATTATGATGTTAGCAACAACAATTAAAGGTGAGAACTGCTTTAAGAAAAGCCGAGAACTAATCTAAGAAAAGCCGAAAACTGTCGCTACAAAATATAAGGTATGAATCCCAAATGAATTCACTTGCCTTTGAGTTAAGCCAAAATATTATCAAACGCATCAGAACAAAAGTTATAAAATACCAAAGAAAATAAATAGGCAAATAACATACCTTTATAGTAAGACGAAATAGAAGCATATAAAAGCACACCAACCCGGTAGACTTCCTACAATCATATAAAAACAACACAACATCAACTGTGTGCATTGTACATTTGAAAACTTAAACAAACCAAAAAAAAATTCAACAATTGTAATGCAAGATTGCAAGGGATTGTGATTATTGACCAATTTTGTGTGGAGGATGTGCGTTGACCAGCTTCATGCATTTTACTCCTATAGTGGTTTATGCAACAAATACCCCCCCCCCCCCTATTATCCAAAAATATAAAAAAAATTTACGGATACTTTGTGGCTTCATGAAATGGTATAACAAATATCATAAAGCCACCTAACCGACCCCAAATTGAAGTCAGTTTTATCTCAAGTAGCCTATTTCAAAACACAACCAGGCCACCTTGCAATCTGACCATAATTAGATACAAAATCAGCATGTTAGATTGCCCCTATGCAACAATGTAAGCTAACTGCATTTAACGTTGTCAAGTAATTTAGCTCTAGCATTAAGAATGGCATACACTTTAAACTTGTATACATCAGAAAAAGTAATAAACCTAGGCTTAAACTACTTCAACAACATAACAATCTCCATGCTTAGTGGCCTTAAATCACCAGTCAAACTTGTTACCCATATATCATGTAAAAACAATGCATCATAGGCAAACAAACCACATATAGATTTATTCATTAACCTAACCATAACCGAATCATATAATGAAAACAATTTGAATGTTACATTTTAGTTGGAATGTGAAAGAAAATTAATAAGGTGAGAAAAAGCTTCAGCATCAAGAACAGCGGAAACACCAGAAATCAACAATATAGGCTGATGGAAGAAAAATAATGTTTTAAATTTAGGGTTATGAGAGGAAGTGTGTTTATGATTTTTCAATAATCTGAGCATTTTCAACTAATGTAACTAAATAAATGGTAACTTTTGTTCTTATTTATTTTTTATCAGGTCATTAAACTACCAAACAAATAGGATTTTTAACAGACAGTAAACATGCCTTGGTTCTTTCCACTCTTTCTGCTGAAGGCCCGGAATGCAGTGGTAATTTGCAAACCGTCTGATTTGAAACAGAGGTTCACAATTACAGGAAGCATATCCGTCAAAAAATAAAAGTAAAAAATATGAAGTACGTAAGACTGAAACGAATACTTACTCACCCTCGAGAACTGGAAGCGGAACAACCAGATTAGGGTAGGGGTGTTCATGGTCCGGTTTAAAACCATGAAACCGTCCAAACCGGTCATCGGTTTGGCTTCATGGTCGGTTTTAATTTTAACTTTCGGTCGGCCGGCTTCAAAAAATTTAAACCGTAATGAACGGTTTGGCTTATGGTTTTTACCAAAAACCGGTCGGATAAAACCGAACCGGACCGTAGGATTTAAGTATTTTAAAATATTATATTTTTATATTAGATATATAATTATTTATAATATTTCATATTATATATTAGACCGAACCATGCCTGGTTCATGATGTTTTTGGATTGCACATATGGAGCTTAGAACTTTTGGACAGTAGGTGATAAAGGTGATTAGGTTGTTTGTTTTGACCTGGTTTGTTTTGAACACCTAATTACTTTAAGCTTCTTTATGTATTTTGGCAGTTTATTCTAAGCTTGTATTAGAATAATTTTATACTTATTATGTGTTTATTTGGTGTGTGTGTGTTTTTTTAACACCATGTTAATTAGGTGTTGATTTTTTTTTGACATCTTATATTAGCACAAAGATGAACATGTATAGTATACAAGCCCAATATAGGCCCAAACCGTGAAACCAAACCGGACCCAAACCGTTAGTAACGGCTTGGTTTGGTTTGGTTTGTGTTTTCAATGGTTCGGCTTCGGTTTTCGATATGCAAAAACCGTACTAACGGTTTGGCTTACGGTTTGATCAAAAAACCGTCAAAACCAAACCGTGAACACCCCTAGATTAGGGTAACTTCAAAATAGTCCATTAAAAAACATAGTTAAACTGGTACCTGAAACACAAACACAACCCATAAAACTAAATCAAACATAGTAAAAGATAATAATAGTAATGTTAGTAGTGATGATGAAACATTGTTCATATGAATATGTGATGACATTGAATATATGGGAAAAAAACAAAATTCAATTCTATAAAACATATTTTCACCATCTCAGATGAAATGGTCCAGGAAAAGCATTTTCATGTATACAAAATTGGTTTGTCATCAAACAGCAACGATTGACAATAATGTAAATACGTTGAGAACTCACTTGAATAAGACTTGCATAACATCTGTAGATTTTGTTCATTTAGAAATCCCTTTATTAAGAAGTTTATAAAAAATGTCAAGTCCTCATTATAATAATAGAACTGATGAAAATATGTTTGATCTTAAAAATACCACTATAGGAGTAAGCATTTGATGAATGAATTTGCTATAGAAGACATACCAAAGTTGAATTTTTAATAACCATCAGTAACATCTATCTTGATTTTGCCCTAATTTCCTTACTTTTCTTCAACTTCGTTACTTAAAATTGCCAATTCTAATTGACTCTAAAAGTTAAAGATCCAAAAACAGAAACAAACAAAACATCTCACAATACCAAAGATTCAAACTTTCAACAATCAAATAAAATCAAGTTGAATATATTATGTTAGTTTCATTTTGTTGGAAAAAGTTCATGCTTAGATGTAAACTTATAACTACTAATATTATCAAGTTGAGAATATTCCTAATAGGAATTGAAGCCAAACCTTGTATATTGCATAACAAAGTATATGTAGTTCTATAATAATTTAAACAAATGCATAAATATGTTGTAATAAGCTTAAAGACCCACCTGGAAGATAATACTTAGCGGTTCACTACAGAGAGCTCAAACAAAGTGATTATCCATCCTTTAATGTCAAACCTGCATGAGTGAATCCAATATTAAAAGATGTGTGCCCAAACAAAGTTTTTATAAATAGTAAGCAATGTTCCTACAAAATAATGAGCAAAACACAAAAACATGTGTAATGAAATCATATCATACATGAGCATAACACATAAATGGACATGGTATTGCACAAGCATAACACAAATGGACATGGTAGTGAAATCATATCATACATGAGCTGAAACATATAGTAAACAAATCCTAACACATAATCAATTTAATGATTCTCGAGTTAATTATGCATTTCAAATTAGACTGCATATAAAGATTCTTACAGCTCGACTTTTCTGTTAAGTTGTTTGGATATTTACTGAAACTATATCAATATTTATCGTCCCACCAAACCTTGGCTCAAGGTAAATAATATAACTACAAAGCTTAGCAATAAACTTATATCCAAGAACTATGTATTATTAATGATTGAATTTGCTCATGAATTCCTCTCTATTTTTTAAATAGAGATAGAGGATAAGATATTGAAATCAATTTTCTTACATTTGGTATGTTTGATTAGTGTGAAGATAAACCCTAATTAACAAAAAACCAAATAACCATAATCAATGAAGTGACTTTGATTTTCCATGAACAGAGAATCAATTGCCTTTGTTCAATTCATGTGGATTTGAATAAAGCTACAATTATATTAAACATAAAGAATTTACAATAATAACCGACGAAAAAACCTGAAATTGAGTGAATGGAATAGCGGATGAGAACCTGCGACAACCAAGAACATTGAATCACCTAAAATCAACATCATACAAACCTAAAAAGATGTCGATCTTTACCATATTCAAATCGCTAGATATAACAAGAGATGAAGATTTCAGAGGATTTTGAAATACAAAATGTGGAGAAGGCGATGAACATCTATGAAAAGATTTGAATTTTAAGAGAGCAGAGGACGTTCACGCTATTGAAAGCGGAGAAAAAAATTAGGGTTTGCTTCTCTCCCCCCCTTACATGTAATGTTTGTTTTGTGTTAAAAAGTTAGGGTTTATAGTGTAATTAATTAAGAGGGTTAAAAAGAAAATTGTGTTTAAAGACTAAACTGCCCTTATTTTTGTTGTACTTTATGCAGTTTAATTAGTAACTTGTTCTTATTTTTATGGTATCTTAAAATGCCCTTCTAATTGGCTTTATAGATAGTATAGATAATTAATAGAGTCAAAACTCTATTGGGCCAAAACAAAAGCCCGAAACAAAAGTCCACAAAACATGACGAAAACATAAAAACTCCATTTAGGAGGCTTTACTTAGCGGAAAAAAGTCGTGTACAACGGCTTACCAATTCGTAGCCCTCATTCCGATTTTCGAATTGACTGGTAGCTCGTCCGAAACGAAGGCTCGTAGCTTAAGTTATTCCCATTTCTGTGCAGCATCCTTGAAGACACGATCATAAGCCTTTAAAAACATAAGGGTCCGCTCCTCAAACTTGAGTCCGCATCATTTACTTGCTTCCCAACTAATCATACATAATCCTATCACAATCCCATAACTTTTTATAAGGACCACAAATAAAAAGTCCTGGACCACCTTCAACAAAAGAAATTAAAGAAAGCAAGAATCGCTAAATAATGGAATTTAGCCCACAACCTTTTAGCCGAATATATGCGAATTAGGTTCAAATACAAAGTCTAAATTTCGTAGAAAGTCTAAGAAGGAATTTGGACCATTAGATCTAATATTAAATGAAGATCAATGGCTCATAAACACAAGGTGGCATAATGGTAAATAGTTAGAACTTTAAATGGTAGGCCAAGGGTATATTAGTCTTGTCTCATTTTCAAATTCCACCCTCTTTTTTAAACGTCCATAACTTTTACATACGACAATATTTTTTAATAAAAATTACACCAAAAAAACGAAAATTTTTTTAACTTCAAAACGCATATAATATTGATATATAAAAAATGAATTTTTTTTTTGAAGTTTCAGCTCATTGTGTTATATTTTTCAGCTCATTGTGTTATATTAGTCAAGACATTGTGTTATATTTTTCAGATTGTGTTATATCCGTCAGGTCATTGTGTTATATTTTCATCAGGTCGTTGTGTTATATTTTCATCAGGTCGTTGTGTTAAATTTTTATCAGGTCGTTGTGTTATATTTTCATCAGGTCGTTGTGTTATATTTTCATCAGGTCGTTGTGTTAAATTTTCATCAGGTCGTTGTGTTATATTTTCATCAGGTCGTTGTGTTATATTTTCATCAGGTCGTTGTGTTAAATTTTCATCAGGTCGTTGTGTTATATTTTCATCAGGTCGTTGTGTTATATTTTCATCAGGTCGTTGTGTTATATTTTCATCAGGTTGTTGTGTTATATTTTCGTCAGGTCGTTGTGTTATATTTTCGTCAGGTCATTGTGTTATATTTTCATCAGGTAATTGTGTTATATTTTCATCAGGTCGTTGTGTTATATTTTCATCAGGTTGTTGTGTTAAATTTTCATCAGGTCGTTGTGTTATATTTTCATCAGGTCGTTGTGTTATATTTTCGTCAGGTCGTTGTGTTATATTTTCGTCAGGTCGTTGTGTTATATTTTCATCAGGTCATTGTGTTATATTTTCATCAGGTCATTGTGTTATTTCAGATCATTGTATTATTTCATTAGGTTATTGTGTTATAACACAATGACATGAATAAATAACACAATGACTTGACAAATAACACAATGAGCTGAAAAACGTGATTTTTTTTTTGTTTTTTATATATGAATATTATACGCGTTTTAAAGATATGAAAATGCTCGTTTTTATGGTGCAATTTTTTTTAAAAAATAATATCGTATGTAAAAGTTATGGACGTTTAAAAAAATGGGGTGAAACCTAAAATATAGAGACATTACCATCTTTACCCTTCCTTCTAATTTTAAGGGAGTGCCACATGTCATCATCTCATGGCTTCTTAGACTTTCTAGGAAAATTGGACTTTGTAGTATAACTCCACTCGAATATATGCAGCCTTTTCCCTTTTCTGTTTATCACTTTTTATCTATATATACATATACTTTTTTTTTCTAACATATATATAATGAGTAAATTACCAATTTCGTCCTTAAGGTTTGTCTATTATTGTCATTTTCGTCCAAAAAAGTTTTTTAACTCATTTTCGTCCATAAGGTTTTTCTAAAAACTTGTCATTTTCGTCTCCAAAGTTTCTAAAAACTTGCCATTTCCGTCCCATCACTTAACACAATCTATTTTTTTTCGTCCCATCCAGTTTCTGTACGTCACGGCACAAATCCGTAATGTGTCACATATCGAAAGGCAACGAAATATTAAAAGTTAGAAGTCAAAACGATTACTCAGTCAAATCCGGAATGTTGAAGTCAATCTACATGTCAAAGTAGAATAAGAGATCAAAATCAAAAAAATCATCAAAGGCTAAAATAAAAATTAGTAAAAGTAAAATCGTAAATATATAAAAGTTACAAAAATTACTCGACATGTGACAACATCTGATTGGGACACGTGTCGTCACATGAAAGGCCGTTTCATAACCAATCTTAACAATCAAAGAAAATATTAAATTTATTCTTTTTCAGTGAAAATGTAAAGGTAAAATAGAATAACACATTACTTTATAACTTTTACACTTTTAAGTGTGTATACGTCCAAGCAATGTGGAAACATAGTATTTTACACTCAAACATGGTTGCAGATGATTCACCATAATTGTTAACAATCCATTACATCAGCTTCAATATAATATACACACCTTTCAAGAAAAAATAGTTGGTTCCTATAACTACAAACTAGCAGTAAACCCATTTGACTCAGAGATTGAACTTGTATTTCTACAATTCTCTCTTCATTGCCCTCGTTGTCCCTCCATAATGATGCTAGTGGTAATATACTTGAATCTCTTTTAAAAAATTCAAATCTCTTAGCACTACATCACAATAAAAATTACCCCAACAAAAATTTACTAGCTTTAGATTTAGGGGAAAAACAATTGAGTCATGAATCATTATTCTAAATGATCCTTTCACTAGAGTTTTATTAAATTTAAACATTATTGTGTGATGATAAAATCTTAATCACTAGAGTTTTATTAAATTTAAACATTATTGTGTGATGATAAAATCTTAATCATAAATCATCCATGTATATATAAATTGTGTTCTATATTCAATATTTATAATTATAACTAAATGATCCTCTCGTCTTTGATTTAGTCCAATAATTTTTATTTATTAACTTGAGTTAATTACACGGATGGCCCCTGTGGTTTGCACTTATTTTATGTTTGGCCCCCAACTTACGAAAATTACAAGGATGGCCCTTATTGTTTGACAAAACGTAACACCGTTGGCCCTTGACACTAACGTCTGTTAAGTTTTTGGGTTAAGTGAAAGTAAAATGTCATTTTTACCCCTTTCACTAAAAAAATTATAAAAAGAACATATCTTTCTTTAATTAATATCTATCATTATTAATATATATTAAATATATATAAATACACATACATGTGTACCTACTCCACCACTAACACATTTTTTAGCACCCCTGCGCATCTCCACCACCACCACCACAATCATGGTCTCCTAATCTCCTTTAACTTGTTCTTGATCCTATCATCCCCCCTTGTTTAAACCACCGTTAAACACCATAACGGACACCCAATTGAACATGGTTGTCTAAATTGACACACGATTCAGTCGACACAGGTATCTAAGTTGATACCCGTCGGATTTTAATGGTGGTGATGATAAGGGTTGTGGTTTCGACATACCCCATCAACCAAATAGGAGTCAGATTGGAACGAGGTGTGTGGTTGGAACGATTGATTTTGAGTGATTATGGATTGTTAATTGAAACGAGGGGGAGGATCGACGGTGTTGACAGTGGTGGTGGCCGACGATGAAGTGGTTTCTTGTTTTCTTCACTGGTTACGGTGTAAAAATGGTTAGGGCCACCTGTTGATGGCGGCAATGGTGATGACGGTGGTGGGTTGTGGTGGTCGTGATTGATGGTTGGATAAGTGGTTGTGGTTAACAATAGGATAAAAGGTTGTGGTTAAATGGATTTAACATTTTAAAAATTCTTTTAGTGTAAGGGGTAGAAAAGACATTTCATTTTCAGTTAACAGAAAAACTTAACGGAAGTTAGTGTCGAGGGCCAACGGTGTTACATTTTGTCAAAAAGTAAGGGCCATCCTTGTAATTTTCAAAAGTTAAGGGCCATATATAAAATAAGAACAAACCATAGGGGCCATCGGTGTAATTAACTCTATTAACTTCTAACATATACAATTGTTGTTCAGAAAAAAAAAATTAATTAACCTTTCTAGTCACATTTATTATTTGGATCACTCAACATGTCCTGCTAACTCCAATATAACCTATATTTTACTTAAGTAAAATGACTGGTGACATTTTATAACTCCAACTAAAATTTGATTCTTCTTATATTTCGGTGTATTCACTGATTATTGACAAAACAATAGATAATGTAAACTACACACAACACTTGATCACCTAACATATTTTGTAGATTAAATTTTCGTTTTTGTACGTGGCATAATTCAAATATCTCAATCCCCATCTCCTTATACTAATTAAGGAATAAATAATCCAACACTTATCATTCAACTAGACTATTCACTTAAGCGTTAAATTTATGGAAAGTATTTATGTGCGAAACAAATCATAAGAATGTCATATTCTATTAAGATTTCAACTGCAACAATGGAAAATTAATATGCACATAAAACTAAACATAACACTTTTTTAAACAATAACATTTTAACTAGGTTATCCACCTAAGTGTCAAATCTATAGAAAATATATCTATGTGCATAATAAATCGTAATAATGTCTTTTTTATTAAGTTTTTAAGTGCAACAACTTATGGAATATTAAAAAAATCAAATAATGCAAATTGAATTAAATATTTATATTTTTTTTCTATTGTTTATTAATGAATTATTTGAATTATACTTTCAACTGACCTTTAACGTAGTAACTCTTTATAGAAAGATTAACACAATTATTTTATAATATGTTTAAAAAATGTTATTACTTTTCAATTTCAATCAAAACTATTTGAAAAACATCAATCAAAATTTAAAAACAAATCGAACATGATTAAAATATCATAATATTATAATTTTATATTACATATCATGCTAAAAACAGGATTTGAGGTTACATGTTGACAAGTCAAATTATGAATTTAAAATTAAAATTGTAATACTCAAATTATTATAGGACTGTTACACTGTGTTCTTGAATTCATTTAAAGAGATAAAATAAAGGAAGCGATAGGACACACAAAAATAAGGGCTAAATGCATATTTCTCCATCCAAAAACACTTTAAATGCATATTTATCTAGTCAAAAAAATTAATTACATATTTCCTTCTATAAACAACTTTAATTTGCAAATATACCCATTTTTAATAAAGTCATTTAGTTAACATTGGGTATATATGCAATTAATTATTTTAGTTGGGAAAATATGCAATTAGAGGGTGTTTATAGTGGTAAATATGAAATATACCCATTTTTAATATGGTCATTTAGTTAACATTGAGTATATATATGCAATTAATTATTTTAGTTGGGAAAATATGCAATTAGGGGGTGTTTATAGGGGTAAATATGAAATATACAATTTTTAATAAGGTCATTTAGTTAACATTGGGTATATATGCAATTAATTATTTTAGTTGGGAAAATATGCAATTAGGGGGTGTTTATAGGGGTAAATATGCAATTGAATCCAAAAATAATTGTGTTCTAGAGTTTTATTAAAGAAGAAAGAAAAAGAAATAAAAGAAAGTTGTGTTCTCGATTTTCATTAAAGAAATGAAAAGGGAAGAAAAACTAAAGGGAAAATAAAGGAAATTGTTTCCTTTAGTTAGCTTTCAAACCAAAAAAAAATGAAAGGAAGAGAAAAGAAAGAAAGAGAAGAGAAAATAAAAAAATAATTTCATTTTCTTCGTTAAGTGAAATTAGAAACACAACGTTAGTACACGTGCATCCATCCTTGATATGATAAAGTGAATGCAAAATACTAGATATTGAGTATTGACCAATGATACAAAACAAAGGGTCCTGTTAGTTCATGTCAATCGTTGTTTAGTTGAATCAAAAGGCAATCTAAGGTTGATTAACTAATTTAATTAAAACGAAATAATTACTTGGCTCATTTTTCCAACGTATTTTCCTTTTCTCGTTCCGACTTCATTCTCCACTTCAATGGTTTTGATTCTTCCAAAGTTGTGCAAAATTAACAAAGTTTCTATTGATGTTTGGTTGTGGATCAATAATATTTATTATTATGTCGTTTTTCATGTTCCACTACCATAAGTTCTACTTTAGTTGTCATGAGTGGTTGGTTCATCTTATTCCTTTTAGATTTGCAACGTACAATCGTATGCTTCATATCTTCCTTCCTTAGTTATGCTTCATTTTAAGTATCTCTGACTTAAATTACGTATATCAAATCCTAACGTCTTCCTGTCCTTTTTAACATGTCTATTTTTCTAAGAAACACAGGGACCTATAAGAAGGATACACTTTTTAGAACAATGCTTGACATAACGAAAAACTGTTGTACTCATATGAATTGCAATGACTGAGTTTGAAGTCATGACATGCCCCCTTCTAGTGGACGCTTAAGTGTTAAGATCGGCCCTTTTAGGGCTCCCCACAGTAAAGGCTAACCCCAACACTTTCTTTCAGAGCCAAGTTAGTCGAAGTCGAAGACTAATCAAACAATCATTTCAATTAAGTGAAAACAATAATAGAAACATTTAACAAACGTTATGCTCGAATTTGAACGTTGGTCTCCCTTGTTTGTGATTGCCGTGTTATCTCATTTTAATTAGAACTTATATGCTTCTTACATTAATCGAGTGATAATACTTTTTAATTATTTTATGTTTACGTATATGTGGTTCAACGATGCCCACGTTAACCAAAACTTAACCCTTACTTTGTGAGAGAAAAAGTAAACATCTCTCGTATTTAGTTGGATGGTATTGCAAACCTTAATTTTATATCATCAATTTATAATCAATCTACTCATTCAACTATTAATTTACCCGTTTGGTGGTGCCCTTAATTGATACGTACAATATTAATAGGATAATTTCATATATTAATCTCTTTAAAGATAAGCACGAGTTAAAAGGACTTTTCACACACTAGCTAGCTTCTTGGCACTTTCTTTGAGTGTGAAAATAATACATCTGCAAAAACATTAGCTTAGCTAGTAATAAGAACATTAATTCATAGCACCAAACTCCACACTACAAATTAATGCGTTGTTATATTCTCCAATATTTTAAGAACATATTATATATTTTTTTTATGAAAACTAGAACGGTTTGTTTTAAGGGTTTAGTAATTAAAAACTTAATTAATCTAAAAAGTGTAAGGTGCTATTTGTTTTTTTTAAAGGGTAAACTGCAATTTTGGTCTATGTGTTTTGATATTATTAACAGTTTTAGTCACATCTTAACAGTTTCGGTCCCTATGTTTTTATTTTCTAACAGAAATGGTCCCAAACACTAACTTCATCCGATTTTCCGTTAAGTCTTCCTCACTTGCGGAGTAAAAATGTCATTTCTCCCACTTTTTTTGATATGCGACTGAATAAAAATATTAACTTACATAATGACCTATATAAAAGAGATGAAGAAATGACATTTTTACCCTTCAAATGCAGGGCTCGTGTGAAAAGACTTAACGTAAAATTGGATGGAGTTAGCGTTCGGGACCATTTCTGTTAGAAAATAAAAACACAGGGACCAAAGCTGTTAAAATGAGACTGAAACTGTTAATGTCATCAAAACGTAGGGACCAAAACTGCAATTTACTCTTGTTAAAAAGATCTGCGAATGCTCTTATGTCTGCACAGCGCAAACATTGTCACTGACACATTTTCAAGTTCTACCAAATTTTAGACGCTCATAACTTTTACATACGATTTTTTTTTTAAAACTTACACCAAAAAACAAGTGTTTTTTAATCTTTGAAATACGTTTAGTGTTGATACATAAAATACGAAGATATTTTTTATGGTTTATGCTCATTGTCTAACATTTTTCAGATCATTGTGTAATGTCATGTTATTCATGTGGTACACTATTACTTGTTTTGAAACACAAACTAAAAAAATACACAATCTACCTAATAAATCAAGGTTTTAGGGGAGAATTTTTTAGGGGGAAAATTAAGTGAAATTTTAACCATGCAGGAGTTGATGAGCTAACTTAAATATTAATATTTATAAATCCATAAACATAATAGTTATAATTTCTTTAAAAATTTTATAATTAACCCGTGTGTAACACACGGGTATTAGACCTAGTAACACAATAAGTCAATTCTTATAACTTGTTTTCATTATAATTTATAAATAGAATGATATGTAATAACACAACTCAAACCCGCTCTAGTAGATGTAGCAGCCAAAGAGGTGAAGCTACATGAAAGTGATCATCTATAGTTGTAGCACTTAAACTAGAGAGAGAAAGAAACCCTAGTATTGATTTTGAAGAAGAATGGCGGTCGAAGCATGTAGATGAGGTATCTGAGATGTACGTGTAAGCCCTACGACAATAATTAATCTCATTACAATGCATGTAGTTGATTGGAGAATTTAAATATTTTTAATCGTTAAGTTTAACCTGATATTTTCTTTTGCGTACGTGTGTTCTGATATTTAGTATTAAATTACTATGTTTTTTCTTATATTTTTCATTATACATGTGTTATTATTTAATTAAGATTTGTAAGACGTGCTTATGACACACATAGACAAAAACCAATATAGGAAATAAGAAACCAACTAACATAAATAAGTAATATACGATGTATCATGAAATAGTCTATAAATGAAATAAAAAAAAACAAGTACCATGTTTTAAGTTAGAGTTGTCGTTGGCATTGCATTACACATTTAGTTGGGTTTGTTATAAGGGTGGAGGGAGTGGGTGACCGAGGAAGAAGACGGGGATGGCGAGCTCCCAATCACACCACTCCCACTCCATCGAGGATACCAAATTAGATAAAAAAACAAGCTCATTCAAATGTTTGATTTTAAGCTAA
The DNA here is from genome assembly GCA_030867185.1 of Tagetes erecta. Classification (NCBI taxonomy): domain Eukaryota; kingdom Viridiplantae; phylum Streptophyta; class Magnoliopsida; order Asterales; family Asteraceae; genus Tagetes; species Tagetes erecta. The sequence continues at coordinate 7,229,114 of CM061494.1, read as the reverse complement.
ATTTTAAACAAAATTGAGGAAAAAGGCGAAGGGGTCATAAAAGTAGTGCTCTCTCTTTTCAGAGGCTAAAAGGGATGAAAATTTACGATAAGAGGTAAAAAATGAAAGATGACCACTCTCCATCATCGTGTACGTATAATGCATTTATGGATGTTAAGATGTTTGTACCGGTGTATGCTACAAGGACGACTTTTCTTTAATATCTGGCCAGGAGCTTCTTAGGCCGTTCATTTATGGTTATTATCTTTGCACTTGCAGCTTTATATATATATGCACAAACAAATTCAGAATAAATAAACAATATATATATATATGTTAGCTGGTTGTTGAACATATATTATTCCAAACAAACAGTGGTCAGACTTGCTAACGGCGGGAAAGAGATACGTTAGTACACGTGGAGGGCAATAATGGTCTTTTTCCGTAGTGTGAAACACAATATGGTTGTTGAACATATATTATTTCAAATAGAGTAAATTTCGGTTTTTGTCCCTGAGGTTTGGGCTTTGTAACGGTTTTCATCCAAAACTTAAAAAATGCTCAATATAACCATTGTGGTTTCAGATTCGTCCCAATTAGATCCAAACCTCTAACATCGTTAAGTTTAAACGTTACTTAGCTCTCACTTGCCCCTCACGTGAGGGCATTTTTGTCATTTAACCCCACCATTTGCATAGGTTTCTTGGTTGATATATGCAAACGATGGAGTTAAATGACAAAAATGCCCCTCACGTGAGATGCAAGTGAGTGCTGAGTAACGGTTAAACTTAACGGTGTTAGAGGTTTGGATCTAATTGGGACAAATCTGGAACCACAATGGTTAATTTGAGCATTTTTTAAGTTTTGGATGAAAACCGTTATAAAGCCTAAACCACAAGAATGAAAACCGTAATTTACTCTTTCAAATATTTAATCTCCACATATACTAAACCGATTGAAAGAAAAAAAAACGCAAATAATTGATTTTTATAAATGGTTTTAGTGTTAGCTTCAATGTTTTCAGGATCGGATCGGACAATGAATCGGTCGCCTTACTGGTTCACTGGTTGAACCGGTCGGACCGGTTGGATCGGTTTTGAATCATATAAATAATAAATAATTATATATGTTTTTCTAAAGTATTAATATAACTTAAAATATAAATAATATATGTTTTTCTAAAGTATTAATATTATCTAAAGTTTAAAGGTTAAACCTTAACCAAACTTAATTTAAAGAAAAAATATCACAAATTTAACCAAATAAAGTCAATTTTTTTTTTAAAAAAATTAATTTTCCGAACCGATTCGAACCGGTCCGAACTGGCCGAATCCCGGTTCAACCGGTTGACCGGTTCGAACCGGCCGATCCTTTGTACTAAAAACGAACCTATACGGTTCGGCCCGGTCCACCCTCCGAATCCCGGTCCGACCGGTTCGACCGGCCGAACCGATCCGAGCCTGACAACATTGGTTAGCTTTTCCTATTTGAACCAAAATTAATTAAAGTGTCAACTGCATTTTAGGTTTTGATGTATTAAGTAACATTTTCGGTACAACTTTTACAACTTACGTTTTAAGTTTTTAATTTTAACAGTTTCAGTGATCTATCCGTCTATTGACCCGTCTAAATTGCAGTTACTTACCCATACATGCCTCTTATACAAGTGGTAAAATCGTATTTTATTTTTCTCATGTATCCTATAATGATGTAAATTCTAACATCGTCTTTACTTTTTACGGAATTTATCACATATTTACATCGATGGAAAAATGTAAAGATATAAAGCGTTAAACTCGTAATAAAAGTATAACTCCCTAAAAATACTAAGGACCAAGTCCTTATAATTACTCTAACCAAATGATTTTTATTTTAAAATGAAGAGAAGCATTGGAGAGTTGTTGGGTAAGTCTAGCTTTTTGACGCATGTGGATCCCACAAAGGGTGCTTTATCGAAGAAACGTCGTGTATGGGATGTCAAGTTTGTTGCTTTAATAAATCATTTTCATCCAATCACAATCACACTATGAAATATAATGGATCATTTGAAGCTATAAAAAGAGGCAAATTAAGATCATATCCCTAGCTTCATTTGGAGATCGAAGCCAACACTTAACATTAACTAATTCTTGCTTCTTTTTTGTTGTTGTTGGTGTTGTTAGGAGATCGATCGATCGATCGAATTAAGGTAGTGATGGAATGCAAGCCTAGTTCTTCATCAGCTTCTAGGGTTGATAGACGAACCGTTGAGAAAAACAGAAGGATTCATATGAAAGCCCTTTATTCCAACCTCCATTCTCTTCTTCCTCCTCATCAATCTTCTAGGGTACGTACGTAATTACTCTCTCCATCTCGATCTCCATCTCTTTATATGTAAATATACATATACATATACATGTGTGTACATTCGTGTGCGCGTTTCTAACTTACCTACCTTATAAAAGATCATGAAGTTATGAAACAATGATTGAAAATGTAAGCATTAGCATGAAAAGATGGAACCAATTCTAGCCATTAACTAGGAAAGGTTTTTTTATGCCTTCTATATAGCGCACGCGCTTGGTCTTAGAGTACTGTCGGCCAACTATTGTTCAGATTGTTGGTCATTTAACAACATATATATGGTATGGTCGTCTTTCATCCTTGTGGCAATCTTTAATCCAAGCATATCAATATTCCAATGTAGTTGTTTTTAAGGGGAAATTCTGGTGGTTAATTGACGTATCTCAGAAGTAGGGATCAGTGTACAGATGTAGGTTCTGATGTATTTATCTTTAAATCTAGTAATTGATGTTATACATTTAGTTGTAGTCACCATATCCCAATTTACACGTACAACTATATACTTCTCCATTATTAAATTTTCAGCTATATACTATATATCTTCAAGTACTTTAGAGCTAAATTAATTTTGAGTGTTTTGAAAATCCCTTTAATTTAATGACGCAGGATACAATATCACTACCAGATCAACTACATGAAGCTGCAAACTACATCAAGAAACTGCAAATAAAGCTGGAGAAAATGAAAGAAGAAAGGGACAATTTGATGCAGATGAAGAAACAGCTGGAAACTTACGCTGACAAGAAGACCAAAACCTCGAGTTTGATGAGCGGGCAACAAAGACCACCACAGATTAATGTTACTGAAATCGGGTCATCTCTTGAAGCAATTCTCATCACTGGAGTTGATTTTCAGTTCTTGTTCACTGAAACCATTCGTGTCATTCACGAAGAAGGCTTTGATGTCGTTAATGCTAGCTTTTCTATCACTAATGATCTTGTTGTTCATACCATACATGCTCAGGTACGTATACATTTAATTTTATTTTGTTTACAATCCAAATATAAGCACACCTAGCTAGCTAGCTAGCTTGAATATATATATAAAAATTATTAACATGTATTTTCTTAAATTTAAAATACTTTAAATACAAGAAAATGGTATAAATACTAATAAACATTGTTTTTCATTCATCTCTCTTTAAAGTAGAAAATAATATGAATGATCGAGGTAGTTTAATTTGATTGTTGGTTTATGTATAAATGACTACACATTTGTAGGTTAATTAATATAATTAATTTACACATTTTGGGTAGAGAAAACAGTACTAAATTAAAACATATATATATATATATATGTGTGTGTGTGAACAGATTAATTTTGTGGTTTATTATTTACGAATCCTGCGCATGCATTAACTTGTAAGTAAGAAGTATCGAATTTTAAAACTATAAACCGTTGACAAGATTTAAATTAGGTTCGACTGTTTTAAAAAAAAATTAGTGTTCATCGTATATTATTCATATATAGTTTCATACTGATTCTATGTGTCTATGTTGTCGCATTTTCATACTTGTGGCCGGGGTTTAATTTGTTTGCATGCATGTACATATATATTTGGGAACAGTTATATATCAAGTACAATAATATTCTTGTTCTCTTTTGAAGTACCAATTTTGTTAAATAAAAAAATGTGTTTACCGGACACGATGGTCTGCCAGTGACAAGCCGCCTCGTACGCAAGACACAGTAGACAATGTCCTTGAGTCGAAGACAACTTGAACCAAACTTGGTTTTTGTTTAAGTAGGGGAGGGTGGAGTGGGATTCGAACCTAACCTAGGTTCCCGTACCTAGCTAGTAATTAACATACGAATTCATATACATATATGTCTGGATGCATTATTTTTGTTAATGATCTAAAAATTATCATAACAATAATTATTAAACAAGTTTGGATTGAATTATGCATTAATCTATATTGTGTAAATGCAACAGGTTGCAGACACTTATAATGCCTCAGAGAATGGTGCTTCAAGGATCATAGAGAAACTGAATAACATTGTGTACGGCCTTTGAACTTTAATTGTTTGGAAGAATTGAAATATGTATGGTTAGGATTCAATATCTTTATAATAGGAATATATCCTTATCTTTTATCTAATTATTAGATGTCTGCTTTTTGGACATGCATGTTTGGAAAAACCCAATTCACAAATATATATATGTTGCATGTGATATATGTCTGATACATGTTTTCATATGTAAGTCTAAAACAAAAGATCTATACACTACACATAATCATAAAACTAAGGGTTATTGGATTTTAATAATCCGAACTTTTGTATATTGGCCGATATTAATCCCAACTTTAAAAATTGCCTGTGTCAATCCCAACTTGTAACTTATTTTCCAACAATGATCCTCCGTTAAGATTAACTTAACACCGTTAAATTTTTTTCGAATTTTTGACCGAGGCTTTAGGGCTTTTAATCGGGAGGACGATAGGAGTCTATTTATGTAAAAATTACCTTGAGCCGACCCTCCAAATGACCAAACGGCCTTCAATCGGGTCTATAAACCTAACGGTGCTTAAATCGGATGTTAAAATTTCTTCCTTTGGAGCATCGACTCAAGTTAAGTTTTACATGATTAGACTCATATCGTCCTCCCGATCAAAAGCCCTAAAGCCTCGGTCAAAAATTCGAAAAAAATTTAATGGCGTTAAGTTAACTTTAACAGAGGATTATTGTAGGAAAATAATTTACAAGTTGGGATTGACACTGGCAATTTTTGAAGTTGGGATTAATATCGGCCAATATACAAAAGTTCGGATTATTAAAATCCAATAACCCTAAAACTAATATGGAGCTACTACACACGGTTATAAAGAGTTTACATTTCAAAACTCAAAATTAATTAGATGTTAAAAATCCAAGCTTTCATCTATTAGCCGGCAAAAATCTTAACTGATTGAGAAGTTTCTCAGTGAAGATCCCAACTTTTAAACAATTTATTTTAAAGAGCCCCCGTTAAAAACACGAACTTAACAACGTTAAGTTTTTTCCGAATACTGTACTAATATTTTAGGTTTTTGATCGAAAGGACGATGCGAATGAATTGATGTAAAATTTACTTCGAACCGATGCGCGCTCCAAACAATGTAACGGTTTTGATGCATTGTTTCGTCATTTGGAGCACTCGTTCGAGATAACTTTTACATAAATAGATTCGTATCCTCATCCTTATCAAAAACCCAAAAACATTAGTTTGAAATTTGAATAAAACTTAACAGCGTTAAATTTTTTTAACACAGGTTTTTTTTTAAAAATTGTCTGAAAGTTGAGGATATCCACCGAAAACTTTTCCGGTTTGGATTCCTGTCGATCAATATGTGAAAGCTTGAATAATTCAATTTTCTTTTCAAAATATAATCGAAATTGCAACCGTGGACCATATATATAGTACGTTGTTCTATATACCTTAGCCAATAATAGGATCTACTTGTTTATTTGGAAACGTAAGTAAAACAAAACTTGAAAGTCGTAAGAACAATGACGAATTCAGAAAATTATTCATGGAGGCCGGCAAAAAGATTTAGATATCATTTAGCTATCACTATATAATTATTTTTTTTATCTGGTTTGAGACAGGTTAGATTGAGATCGGTCCGGTTTATTGTCAAAAACATCGTTAAAACAACTTTCAAACTCTTGTATTTGCATATCGATCAAAAGCCGGATTGAAGCAATCATACTCATAAATAAATAGGCAATATGTGATGTTTGTTGTTCTGTCATTTCAAATTCTTGTATTTGCATATCAAAAGCCGGATTAAGGCAATCATACTCATAAATAAATGGGCAATGTGTGATGTTTGTTGTTTTGTCATGGGATCTTTGAGTTAATTAATGTATTTATATATTCCGTGTTTAATTACCACTTGAAATTTATAATTTTCAAAATAAGCGTAACCTTCTCAAACATCTTCTTAAATTTTACCCACAAATCTAAACTTCTAGATAGGACGTTTGGCATAAGAAACCAATAAAGGTGCATTCAACGAACTTCCCTTTTTTCGTTGAAGACTTTGGAAAAATGTGTTTGGGACATTCTTGTGAGAGTATTTCTAGAAAAAGCTTGTCTTAGATATGACGTAGTTTGCCAAAAAAAAATGGTTAAGCGTCAAAAATTCGTCGTGAAATAACTCATTATTCTTCCATTAGTGAGGGTATCGCTAGAAGAGCTTGTCTATCCTCATGGGTAGAAGGTTTGCCTAAATCTAACTCTCCTACTCCTAACAATGGCATTGCTATAAGAAAAATTTTAGTCAATATGATTGTTGTTATTATAACCTAATTAATCATAAGGTGTTAAGGAAAAATCTTCATTGGTTGTAATTATGTGCATACATATCTACGACCCAGGAGTATGTAGCTCGGGATACGGCTTAATTTTTCTATGTAGTGGAAACTTTTATTTTAATTTTTTTGTCTTTTTCATATTATGTGTAAAATACACCTGAACGTACAGTTATAAGGATATATACCCTAGCTAAGAAATGATATATATTAAAGAAAACAATAATAAAACTTCGGATATTTAATACTAGTAAAAAGTGATAGATCCAAACCATACAATATAGACCCATACATATGTATATATTTTCCTCTAACAATTGCTTCCAAACCAATGCAACGAGCCAACGAGTCACAACTAACCTAATGATCAGTAATTAGTAATTACATTTCACGTACCACTTCTAATTAATTACAATATTACAACTTTGACACTTAAACATACTTTCGGTTTACACTATTAATGACACTTAGACCTTTAGAAATAACAGTTTAAGTTTGAGTTAAAATTTCTTTAAGACGGTCTTTAACTTTCTTCAAGCCTGGACATTTGGCATCTACAGTAGGTTATGGCCTATAGGCCGTATAGGTTACACCCTAAGTTGAAAAATTGGGAAGTATGTTATTGAGGTCGTAAATTAGTGGCAAAGGCACTGTTGCAACAAAAGAGAAGAAGAGAAGTCTAAAGAGGGGAAGTTTTCAATTAAGTCATTGATATCGTTTACAACTGATCTCTATTGTTCTCTAGAGCTACGTGGACGATTTTAAGGCAACTTTCACTATTAGAAAGCTTCTAATCACCAAACCATTGAAGATTATGATGGTTAGATTCAAGATTATGAGTGAATGATTATAAGTGAGTTGTTTATTCCAACTTGTGTTTAATTTGTTACCCATTCTAGAACTTAAACACAATTATTTTCTTGATTAGCTTTGTTTTTGTGTTTGAATACTGTTTTGGTTGAATGTTTTTTTAATCTTTAATCCATTTGATTATCCATCCAACCTTTAACCATTGAATTATCAACCCTTGGGATTAATTAGGTTACTAACATGTGTTTGTGAACAAGTGTCTAGGTTGTGACATTAGTTCATTTCACTAATACAATTAACATAACTTGACATCTAGTTGGTAATTAATTGATCCCTTTATTTTTCTTTTACTTTTCTTAATTATTTCGTACTACTCTGGGTTTGTTATTGGGTGCTGCCCAATAGTTTTGCATGCATACTAGACTTTCAAGGAAGACCTAGTCTCTAATCCACAGACTGAGAGAACTACAGAACATATCATACACCGGTCAAAGCTAGCACGACAATCGGTTTCTCAGGCAATTGAACAAGCTAGTATCAAGAGACTGTGATTTCTTGAAGTCAAACCCCTCAAAACCAACCACCACAACAAAATAACAAGCCTTCACCACCCTTTAAATGTGTCCATTTACATTGGGCTCGTTAGTGTAACATTATTTTTTTAGTTCACTATCTTGTATCCTACCCTCTCACTGATTTTTTTTATGTAAGTATGTTATGCTTTTTGTTCAAAAACAATAGAAGTAAAAAAGGTTAGTATGGTTTTTTAATGGAAGACATATATATGTTTTTCTTAATTTTCAGCTGCGAAAATTGAACACATAATAGTGTTACCAATAGGTTGATACCCTTTGGAAAAAAGTAAATGTGGTACGGGGGAGAAAGGTTATGAAGGTTGCAATGATATTATTTTGGCAGCTTTGGGAAAATAAGGTTGATATATAATGTATGGTTTATAAAAAGGTGATGTTAAAAGCAAAAGCCTCCACAAACCAGTGTTTTTTTTGGTGTGTATATATCTCAATAATTTGATTTTATTACTTTATAACTTTGTTATGATGTCACCCAGATTTTTATTATGTTATGTAACATTTAACTTTATAATTTTTTCGTGTGTACTCTTGGATCTTAGAGTATGACTGTCAATATTTTATCGTTGACGGTCGCCACAGAACGAACCTGAAAAAACCTTAAAACCAATTAAAAATATGAAGGTAAATAGTGTATAAATAATGTGTTACTTAGGAAGGAAGGAGAATTAAGGAGGGAATGCTTTTCTTTGAGCTCTTAACTCTTCAACCCATTTGGTCGAGAGTTTTTCAATGGAGAGGGATTGATGTGCAAATGGATATAGGCATAAGAGATTTTTAGTTTGGTCTACTTTCAATCAAGAGACAGACAAAGGTACAAAGGTGACTAGATTGATATGGATGGCAACCTTTTGGTACATATGGCTTGCCAGAAATGAGTCTAAGCAGGCTAATGTTGATTGGGTTATTGAGTCAATTGTTGTTAATACTTTTCTATGGTTGAAATTTAAGGCTAGATGTGACGTGGTGGTGTGGTAAAATTGGTGTAATAGTTCGATAATGTAACTAGTGTTTTGACTTTTTCCGAGCCTAGCGTCTTGCTAGTGTTCCGATGCTTTTTAATAAATTGCCGTTAAAAAAAAACCTGTTCAGCCCAACCAACACGGTTGCCATCTCATTTTCTAAAATTTAACTCTTTTTTATCTCTTCCTTTTGAACTCTCCAATACTTCATGAAGACAAATACCCCTTATTATTGTTAACACAAATATCGTGGAGCTCACCAAGGTTCGTGAGCTGGTTTGGTGAAAAACTATAATTTTACATATGTAAAGTATCCAATCAATTCAAGAGTTCAAGGTGGCCTAGCGGTAGGAGGGTTTGGGTGCATTAGAGGAGACCCGGGTTCAATCCTTCCTAGGTAAACACCTTGGGCCTTGGGGTGGGAACCCACGGGCCATGATAAAGATAGATAGCCATCTAGACTAGTGTCCGTGCATAAAGCGATGCACGGGAAGATAGTAATTCAAACTTCACTACTTGACGATGGTCCAACACTCATTTTTTATGTGTAAAACATTTAAACATTACAACGTATATGCATCGAAAATTATTGATTTAACCGATATGTTTATGTTTCTAATCATGCTCGTTTTGTAACTTGTCTTAGTATTTACTTTTCTTTGAAAGGGCAAAGATTTTATTTTATAAATAACAAGTAAGGTGCTATATTCCAAAGAAACAAATTAATCAAAGTGAAACATGAAATCGTAAACTTACACCAATTCTTTCATTTCAATTGAGATGATTCATCTTTCCTCGAGTTTTTATCCATAAATACGATAGGATTCATACTTACATCAGTGCTTTTGAAGCAATTTTTTTATTGTACAATAAAAACAAAAGAGTATAAAAAAGTAATGTAACTAACGATTATATGTAGGTACTTACTAATAATAGATATTGAAGAAATGTATTTCCTTTTGTTTTAAATTAAATCTTTGTTATGTCCACGTCAACAAGATGAAGAAAACTGAATCTGAAATAATTTCTGAGATGTCATCGTAAGTAAAATAATATGTTTATATATCGCTGATCGCTGGATTTACAGATAATTAATTTGTAAGATGTCATCATAAAATGGCATCACACACTGACACACAGTACGTGCAAATGATTGGATCAAACAGATGAGTTTATGGGCCCAACTAAGTTAAGGCCCAACTAATACTACCAAAGTACCAAACCCGTATACCTCATAGGCTCATACCTATAATCAATAGGTTTCGTCTTTGACCTTAACAAGTTTCGTGTCATTATTAGGTTAACTCGATAAAAACATGCTAAGTATCATGGCTTAGCAGGTTAAAAATTTATTAACACGATATGTCACCTGTTAAAATTTAATTAAACTTTTGTTGTTTTATTGTGTGTGTATAGTAAATGAGTTAAGCCGGCTCGCAAGCTACTCGAGATCGACTCAGTAAAAAGCTCGTTCGAGTCGAGCCTTAACGAGCTCGAGCTCGATTTCGAGCCTAAAATAATGTTTGTTTTGTTATCGAGCTCGAGCTCGAGCTTTACATTCAAACTCGTCGAGTCTTATCGAGCCTTAACGAGCTTTTTGTTTATATGTTTATATTTAGTTTTATAAATATTATTTAAATATATATTCATAAATATAACTAAAAATTATGATAAAAAAGATTAAATAATATGTATTTGTTATATATAAGATGTATGATTATAAATATATATAAATTTAAATATAAAAAATTATATATATAATAGTTAAATACTAAACGAGCCGAGCCCGAGCCGAGCTCGAGCTTGAAAACTTTCTGACGAGCCGAGCTCGAGCTTTGGAATTAAAGCTCGAAACGAGCTCGAGCTTTGTTAAAACTAAAACGAGTCGAACTCGAGCCCTAACAAGCTCGACGGCTCGTTTACACCCCTAATTATCATGTTGTGTTTTGTCTTACACAATATGCAACCCTATTAATAAAATAAGTGTACTTCAATTCAAAAGTTCAAATACGATACATTAATGCATGTTATTTCTGTATTAACTAATAAAGGCATTAGTACATCCAATTTAGCTTTCTTTGAATTAAAGTTGCAGTATTTTAATAAGTAAAAAATACTCCGTATTAAACTAGTTTAAGTTGCAATATAGGAGTATTTTTTAAAGGATAGGGAAGTGGTAGAAAAAGGGTCTGAAAAGTCAATGAGTATAATTGAACCTTGTTTGACATTTTTGTCTTAGTGGCCCCATCCCTGTTACCGCCTGCAATACCCCCTATACCTACTCTCATGAATAGCACGTACGTCACACTCCCCTCACTACTTCACTCTAGTAACATAACATAATAACATATATAGATTGATTGTGTTTAAAAAATAACTAACACGTAGGAAGAATATAATAAATCTATCAAAAGTGCAAGACTTACATTATATTAGATTTTCACTATATATGTTGTGGATTAGAATATTCTTGTGATTAGAATGTTTTTGTTTAAGAATTTAAGATTGTTTCTACTATTTGTTTAACATCTTAATAATTTAGTTTAGTGTTGAATCATTGTATCTTTAAATGATTCAGATAAATGTTAAATGGTTAACAGACAGAGATATGTTAAATGGAACTGAATGAAACATATACCGAATTTACTTTCTTATGCACTTGTATTACAATTTCCTTGCCAAGCAACCTCTCAAAAGAACCGGTTTTGTTTGCCACTTTGCCTCCCACAAAGCCAACATAAATTGCAAGACAAGCAATCCATGTTCGATGTTAGGGCGACTTGGGAGATTAAGTTTTCATAACTGACAAGTTGATCCCCTCATATTGAAAATCTAGTTGAAGAGATTAATGGTTTCAAAAAATATCTGTTGTGAACCAACCCTTGATGTCCTATGTGCCACCAAACATCTTTTGGAAGTATCCAATGTAATTTTACCAAACACAAGTATCAATTCAAAATCTAATAGTCAAACCATCCGGCAAAACGTTCACAACGCTATTGCAACCAAGTCCGTGACATAATTGCGACGAAAAACCCATTTTTTCACAAAAAATTTGTTGAGATCAAAACACTCATGTTTCTAGTAGTGAGTTCAAAGTTGTCACATGTTTTAAATTCTATAGTCTTTGCAAATTATTATAAATGTGAGAAGCACATCCGATGTCAAACATTCATGGCTAGCTTACGAGAAATTAATATAAAAATATTTCTTTAATGAAGATACCTAAAGTACGTGTCACTGTCAGCCTTTGAGGCTTTGCTCTTCTTCAAGTAAGTAAGATACTTAGGGCCGTTTCTCTACCAATGCTCAACTTCATCACAATAAAAGCATATCCCTTTGCAAGTCTTTTGGTGTCTTGGTGACAAAAGCCAAGAGGCAAACAGTTTTCCCTTGACATTAGCCATATATCATGTTCTTGTTCTTACTCTTTCTTCCTTGATCATCAGCACTAGATCGGGTACTCTTAAACTTATGATAAACATATGATATAGTTTGGCGATGAGTTAATTAGATCGTGTCACCGGCTAACTCCTTGTTTATTGATCAAGTATGTTCGTTGCTTGCAACTCTAGTTCTTGTGCGGTGTTATAGCTTTCACAAGTTTCCTTTAATTTGGATGTTAAAGCGTCTAGCTATTTGAGCTTCCAAACGTAGTGTTAGCTGAGTTATAAGTGACAATTTATTCTAGATATATTCTCTAAGTGTTAGTACGTTGATATGATATAGTTTAAAAATTAAAGTAAATCGGTAGATGGAGGTGTTAGTTGGGTCATAAAAAAAACTATCAAGACTACGTACTTATGTACTTGATTCTTTTTCTTTTAACAATAAATTTTATTCATCATAATCAGACCTTTAGTAAGATACTAGGACATAAACAAAACAACAAACAACAACACGAAACAACTAGAAAGGATCTCTCCGTCATTTATGCCACATGTATTTGATCTAACATGATATTTCTATATGTCAGCGTACATTTAAATACGATTTTATAAATATGATTATCTCATGTTTTTTGGCATGTTCTTTTTGATTCTTTTTCTCAAGTTATTTGTTTAACAAACTGTTCGCTTATCTAGAAGTTAAACATCTTAATGGAATTAATAACGCATTAGAATAATAATATGGCATTTAAGAAGTCTTCAATCCCCATGTGAATTGTATTTTTAAAGTATTCTAAACTAGTGAACTTTTCAAGTCGCAACACATAATTAATGTATTTTCTACAATTGATTCAGTCGACTAATCACTTTCAACCGTTTTATAATGTGATATATAATTAGTTTTGTATTAAATTATTATACAACGAGAATATATTAGCAAAATTAAAAAATAATTTTCTAATTGTTGCAAGCTTAAACATGAGTAACACCAGTAAGAGGCACGTGTAAATTAAATTATAAAAAGATACAATGAAAGATAAAATAGATAAAAGTTATAAAAAACTAGCCGTTCATTGTGTATTTTATAACTTTTTAACACAATACTCTGCACCTTCTACTTGATTTGCGTTGGAAAAACTAATTGCAACAACATTTTCTCAATGGAGGTTGATGACACATTAATAACATTCCTGTTTTTTGAGCGCCGTATTAAAACTTCTAAACTCACAAAGTGAGGTATGATTTAATTAAGATCAAGACACTGTAATATAATAGTAAGTTAACTTTGTTGTCATTTCGTATATTTTTGTTTACCATTAATTTATAGTCGCCGATCATTCTCATCCCAAATGATTAAGGTAAGGCATCTGAAAATTCATTTAAACACAAAAGTCCTAGATTCAAGTCACATATATAACAAATAGAGGTTCCAGATAGGAATGAGATTAGTGCTGCACAAGTAATGAAAATACCGTTATAGAATTCATAGAAAAGTAGGTAATAGTATTTGTTACCAAATATAAGCCATCGGTACAGTATAGGTACGTAAATACCAATGTCAAACTTATAGACTAATGGGTACCAAATACTTATTCGTAATCCAGGTTAGACAAAGAGTTTCTCACATAATGTCAGTTTCCTCTTTTAAAGACTGATGTAGAAGCCTATAGCTTTAATATTTATTCTCGAGTAATAGAGATAATCAAATAGAGTAAGCTTAGAAAAGAAAGTTAGAAAAGACATTGTTTATTCACACACTTACCAAATCTTAGGGGTGTAAACGAGCCGAGCTACTCGCAAGCTACTCGAGATCGGATCGATAAAAAGCTCGAACGAGCCGAGCTTTTTCGAGCTCGAGCTCGAGCCCGAGCCTAAGAAAAAAGCTCATTAAGCTATCGAGCCCGAGCTTAAGAAAAAAACTCATTAAGCTATCGAGCCCGAGCTCGAGCTTTACACATCGAGCTCGAGCCGGCTCGCGAGCCTTATCGAGCTTTTCATTTATATGTTTTTTATTTATTTTATAAATATATATTATTATTAGCTAAAATATGTATAAATTATTATTAAAAATATATAATATGTATTTTGTTATGTATAAAATATATATAATTAAAAGTTTATATAAAATTAAATATAAAAATTAAAAAATATATATAAAATTAAATATAAATATTTAAAATTAAAATAATAAATCATCAAACGAGTCGAGCCCGAGCCGAGCTCGAGCTTGAGATGTTTGTGACGAGCTCGAGCTTTGAAATTAAAACTTGAATCGAGCCGAGCTCGAGCTCAAGCCTGGTTAAACTTAAACGAGCCGAGCTCGAGCCTAGACGAGCTCGGACTCGGCTCGGCTCGTTTACACCCCTACCAAATCTATCCCCACACCTTTTTTAAACCCAGGCCCGAGGTCTATGTGCGACGCCTGAAAATGCGAAAATAAAAAAGGCAAGTGTATGAATATGACCACCGTTAGAAAAACAATTTGTATTGAAATATACGTGGAAGGGACGCTCTTATGAGGCAAGTGAAAACACATAAGAGAATAGATCCATAGTCCCACCAAGACATTTCCTACCAAACCAAAACAATGCAAAATGCCAATTAAACCATCATCTCATCTCATCTCATCTTCTTCATACTTGTTCACACCACTTCATTTCTTCACACTTCTCTACATACATCAACCATCCATCAATGGAGAATTATTCACCTAAATACTCCAACAATCCCACCACCGTTAACCACCACCACCACCACCACCCATCTCCACCCTCAACCCCCATCTCCAGATCCGACCCAAACCACCCATACCCAACAACCTTCGTTCAAGCTGACACTAACTCCTTCAAAAAAGTTGTTCAAATGTTAACCGGATCCTCACAAACCATCAAACAAGCCCGATCTGAAACACCCATCAAAAACCCAATTCCACCCATCAAAACAAATCCCAACAAAAAACCTTCTAAACTATACGAACGGAGAAACACTTTCAAAAACTTCAACATCAGTCCTTTAACACCCGCTTCTGTAAACCCCTCTGCTTTTGTAAATGAATCTCCCCGGAGACCAAACACGCCGGAGATTCTTTCTCCCGGGATACTTAACTTTCCGTCTCTGGTTATAAGTCCGGTCACGCCTCTTGTACCGGATCTTTTTCCGGTGAGTTTGAATGTGGAAGCTGAAGATAAGGCGATTGCGAAAAAAGGGTTTTATTTGCATCCGTCGCCGGGAAGGGAAACGGAGCCAAGATTGTTGCCGTTGTTTCCGGTGACTTCACCTAGGGTTTCAGGATCTTCTTGAGTGATGTAACAATTGTATGTTAGTTAGAGAGAGTATTGGTTGAATTTTGTGGTCAAGATGGACTAAAGTGGAAATTCACCAATCATCAACAATTATGACTTGCTTCTATAATGTACAACTCATTGTTGCACTCTTGTTGTACTCAACATCTTTTAAATATTTTTTGGTCTCTTAATTGTACAAGTTTCAGTTCTTCATTTCAGGTGATGCTTAAAATGTAACTCTAGTTTTTTAATTCCATTTGTCGTGCATTACATGCTTGTACTAAATTCCCCGCATGATTGTACAATCAAAACTTGTTAATTTCAAGAACCAGATAAATTAAGGATGCAACATACCAGTTGATATGATAATATGTTTACAAACCCGAACATGATTTATGTCAAAGGGTTTTATTTCGTTGTAATGACTAAACGCGTGACGAAATTGTTGGTGCATTACAATACATGCTTGTACCACTTCAGAACACATTTGCGATCGAAACATGATTATATCAAAAGATTTAATTTCATTTCATTACGTTAAATGGAACCAATGACCCTTGCAATACATGCTTTAACACATTTCAATCCAAACATGATTATTTTTTTATTTTAAAGGATATGTTTATTCCGTTGTCTCGACTAAACACATGACAGATTTCAATCTCGCAACGGTCCAATTCAAGTTTGGCATGAAAATCAAATCATGTAGTGGGTGCTTCTTTTCAACATATCTAAACATACTCGTTTGCTTTTTGACACATAAAAGAGACCAAAGCATAATGAATAAAGACATGAGAAAGTGAAATGGTAGGGGAAAGTGGGAGATTGTGATAATGAAAGACAAGAAAAGAAGTGGTGTAAGTCATGAGTGGTTGACATGGACCATACGACTCATTTTGGTGTGGTGACATTGTGGTCCTTGTAAATTAAAAAAAAAAACAAATTATTTTTTTAATTTATTAAACCATGAGTTAGATTTATAAATTAATATAAACATTCAATATATATATATAAATATATATTATATATGTTATGTGTATTTTGACTCAAGATACTAAACTTGTAGATGTGTGGATATGATTTATCATTTGTGTGAAGATTGGACCTTTTAAGGGATTGGTGGTGGGTCAATAGATTTGAAAAGTTTCATGTGGTATGTTTGGGTCATCCTTAACTTTGCCTATCACAAGTCTCTATCTTGATTAGTTGTTGATGTCCATATGGTTGGTACTCATTGTTTGACCATATATGTCAACATGCTAGTTTATGTTGATATTGACACTCTTATCATGTAATGTTGATCTTTTATATATAACGTACAAATTATGAAAGGAATAATATGATGGTTATTAAAAATGAGTTATTATTTTGGTTTTATATTGAAAACCATATTGACGTTAACATGTCCATGGAAATGCTAAGAGTCTGTTTGATATGAGTTAATCGAATGAACGAAACAGTGAAATAGACAAAGTAATGAAATAATCATTTCGTTTCATTATCATGTTTGGTTATCCTATGAAAGTGGATTAAATCTTTACTTTGTGTTGTTTGATAGTAGAAAACAACAAAAAAATGAAATACAATAGTGGTTATGATAGTGGTGCTAGTAGTGGTAGTGGCAGATGGTGACTGGTAGTGGTAGCCGGCAGTGGTAGTGGTAGTCATGGTGGAGGCTAACGGTAGCGGTGGTGGTTGGTGGGTGGCATTGGTGATGGTGGCGGTCGTTCGTGGTGGTGGTCGATGATGGTGGCCAATAATGGCTGTCGGTGGTGGTTCACGGCCAGTGGAGGGGTGATGGTGGTGGTGACGGTTCATGGAATAGGGAATGTAGTGAAAAATAAAGGATGGATGGAAGGATTTTGAAGGAAATAGGTTCTTTGTGTAACGGGTGATTTCATTCCTTTAACCAAAAAATATTTTTTCCATTCTTAATGGTCCATCGTATTATGTCTCCAATTTTTGCACACCAAATACTTTCTAATTAAACAATTTTGTTTTCTCTCACAATGTCACTTTTGATAAAAGTATTTTTGTTATGGTACTAGGTTAGATCGCGCGTGTTACATGGATATAGTAATGAAAGATATAAAAAACTTCACTTTAAAAAAATGTTATTTGATCGTATGTTACACGGTGGAACCATTAATAATAATAATTTCAAAATTTCTACAAAACTTATATTTAAAATAAAACTAAATATTACATGAAATAAATGTTTGTTCTGAAGCTTTTTTGTCTCTATAAAGTCACTAAATTTTCATTAAGTATTCCGATCATATGTATAATTTTACGAATATTTGAATTTTTTTAATTGAGTTGGACAAATGAAGTATGTATAAACTTTAGATAATAATATTTAGTAATTATTTTTATTCAACTTTACATAAACTTAATAAATTTAGAACTTTGTTATTAAGTTGAAAAAAAAATTCACTATTAGATCCCGATTCAAAATAATTGGAAAAAAGCTTTTAATTTTTAGTGATCATAATTCATACATGTTTTATTTGTCCAAATTAATTTTAAAAAATTCAAAAATTTGTAAAATTATTACATATGATTGAAACACTTAATAAAACTTCAGTGACTTTATATAGACAAAAAAGTTTAAGGTAGTTAATTAAAACAAGGGGAAATGTCTAGAAACATATGACTTTGAAAATAAAGAAGAAGTTAATAAAAATCTGTAAATACTTTGTTGCCACTTCGTAATTTACTTAAAAGTTATTATAGGAGCGAAGCCGGTAAGTATAGTAAGTGTATTTGTCCATAAATTATGAAAAAGTTTTAGAAATTTTTTAATCAATTAGTTAGGAAGTGAATTTGGAATTTCCTTATTTATTAGAGCGCACGCACGGAAACTATATTTTATATATTCTCTAAAAAATATGACTGTATGAATGAATGTAGACACACATATGAGGTCATACATTTTTTTACGGGGACTGAATGCTTAAAATGACTCAATTAAATGTCATGTGACATTTAAAACCCTCTTTTATTATAAGGTATATATAAAATTTTTCTTTTGTTGGTTTATATTTATTTGCTATGCATAACAAAATTGAAGTCAGAGTAAATTACACGAGATTTCACAATTGGTCCTTAACTCTTTAAAATTACGTCAATGGTCCAATACTTTGCAACTTTGTTTGGCCAATGACCCCTAGCTAGGATGGCCGTTAACTTTAGACACTAAGCCCCCTCTAGCTAGTTAAGTTAATTAAAAAAAAGTTTTGAGAAGGTTGAAAGATTTAATTGAGCACTTTAGAAATGTTCTAAGGCTATCCGGTACGCTCTAACAACCTCACCATGCCCCATGCCACTTCACCCATTCACATCCGTCACATCGCGCCGGATGTGACGTAAAAAGGGGCTTCGTTATTTGGTTTACGCGTGAAGGGGCTTGCATAGTGATTTTTCATTTTTTTCTTTTTATTATTTGTTTATAAATACCAATCTATTTAATACAACAAACCACAAACAAACAATATCGCTACTACACACAATCTTATTTTATAAAACACACCACAAAACAACCAAAATTGATCATTTCGTTCGGATGATAACGTATATCAACTCAACAACCATGGTCTTCAACCTTAACCGAAACGAAAACATAGAAAGAAGACGACTCCACAACCAACACAATCCCTCCGACACAAACCAAAGTTGAAGCAGTCAATAATCTTTTTTTATTAGTTTTCTTTATTATGTGTTTTATGTTTTTTTACCTATTATGCATTTTTAAGTTTTGAATGAAATGGAAATTTAATATGTTTTGAATTTATTAAAATGTTTAATTAAATAATTTAGTTATGTGAAGTGAAAAGTAAGGTGACATGGGGCTGACGTGACACATAGATGCAGTGAAAGGGGGTGAGAGTAGTAAGTACACCCTCGAGCTTAAGGGATGGAAGTAGAAAGTCTATGTGACGTGACGCCTACATAAATAAAGATGAGTTCAATGATCAAGGATGACGAGGCGTGAAATATGTACACCGTTACCCCTATGTGTTCTTTTAATAATTTTATTATTATAAATACTAATTAAGTGTGGTTTTCAATAGTAATTAAACTCCTAATATAATACTATTAAGTGTGGTTATCAATAGTAGTTAAACTCCTAATTATTTTCTCCAAGAAATTATAGTTATACTTGTTACTGAGCACCTACATGGCTCCATATATGTAGGTTAAGTTGTTGATATTAATATAAAACTTTTCACTCATTCTTTATGTGTTTGTGGTATTAGATATTGATATTGGCTTCTTGTTTCATAATATGTTATCAACATGATAGAAATTACAATCATTTGTCCTAGCTTTCTGGTTAATCACACAAACCTAATATAGTGAGTGGGGCTAAAAGTTTGCACAATGACGGAGAAACTAATCTTGGATCTATATACACATGCGTAAATGTATTATTACTATAATCAATGTATGATCCTAGAGAGTCATGAAACAGGAAACAATGAAAAAAAACCAGTGTGGTCAAAAGAGTATGTCAACGGGAAAAGAATTGTGCTAGTATATAATTTAGGTTATCATATATTTTAGGGTTATTAGATTTTAATACTTTCAAATATGAAGTACTAGGTTAGTGACCCGTGGTATCCACGGGTTGAAAATCATATATATTTTTTTATGCTCGGAAAAAGTTTACATTTTACTTGAAGTTTCACAATGGTTATTTAAATTAAAGGTGGCTAAAGATTACATTATGTTATTTTTCATGACAATTAAAATCAAACTTTGTTCATCTCAAAACACTAAAGTTTTTTATATTAACTACGTAAATTGATTAAATATTTTAACACGCTTTATGAATGGATTGAAAATATGTTTGGTTCTAAATTATTAAAAATTCACGATTTGTAAAGCTGTTAAACCAAATCAATTTTATAGCTTCTATAAAATTTGATAGATCGTTTGAAACCTAATTAAGGGAAGACTAAGAAAACCATAAAAACATTAAGCAAACTCGGTTTATACCATAAGATGGACACAAAAAAAATCAAGAATATATCTATTGTCTACAACACATTTCAAATATGATAAAACAAATTTCATAAAATTAGTTTATCCAAATAGTTCTAAGATTTATGATAGAAAACAAATAAATAGTTCATTATGGTTTAAGCGTAAAAATGGTGTCATTATAGAGCACTGTGTTTGAACATTTGAGAATTGCATCCTACTTGAGATCAAGCAACAAGAAATAAATTAAAAGCTGTACGTACAGCACATACAAATCGTTGATGAATAACATAATCCAATCTTAAAGATTAAAAAAATACACATACAATGATTTCAAGAATAAATTGACCTTGAAATTCATACTCATTCCTTGTCAACTTAAAAAGCAACCAATTACTTGTGATTTTGATCCATTATAAGCAAGCATCCATAAAAACCCTTAGACCCAAATCCACCATTACAACCTGAAGGTACATTGACAAATTAATATCAGTTATTAAACAAATGTATATAAGAATCACATATCTACGTGTGCATATTGATTATAAAAATAAAAACTTCATATAATCACTTTACACAATTCAAAAAGTTGAACTAAAGCCAAAAGCATCATGTTTTGATTAGCAATATACTTATTTAAACTAACATAAATAAAAATAGTTGACATAACAAAGAAAATGATAGACTAAATATTTATCCATATAAGTGCAACAAATTAAAAGCAAGTTACACAGTAGGTTCTTTCATTCTTAACAACATCTTCATATTGAAATATTGGTATTTGAAACATTGGATCATTAAAAGAACAGCAGATCATTAATAAATACCTCTATATTTAGAGCAGTACCTATGCCACCAGTCCACCACTATGTTGGTGTGCAACACCATAAACAATATCACCAGTCGTTGGGAACTGAAAATTTGTCTTTTTGGTACTGTGTAGTCATTAGCGGTTGATTGTTCAACATCAAACTCGATCTGTATGTTAACAGTTCAATTATGAAGCAAGTTAAGTTACCATGTTAACAAAAAGGCAGAAGATGTTACTAAAAGGTGTTAAAAGGTGATTATCATTTGTCAAGATAACAAAAAGCTACAAAATTTTACTAAAAGGTGTTAAAGATGATACATACCTATTTACCAAGATAACCAAAAGCTACAATCTTTTTACTAAACAGGTATTAAACATGATGATTAATTACCAAGATAACAAAATTTTACTAAAAATGTTGTAAATTTCTTTATGAGTATTTCAAGAGATGAAGTGGCTAGTTAACTTACAATGCAATCATGAATTCCTGTCTTTTGCCAAGTATCAGTGACATCAAATATGAAGACTTTTGTGTTGGTGCCATACGGATCTACCTAAAAGTAAAAAAAACATGTATGAAACTAAAGCAACATATCAAATCCGTTCGAATCAAAAGATTTGTACCTGATTTTGTTTGCAATCGTCGCTGTTGATTGAAAACTATACAAAGGTGCGATCATGGAAATTTTGAAGAAAGCAATGGAGGAGATTTGTCTACCACACGGACAAATCGTGAAGAAAGCATTGACAATAAAAAATACACGATGTTGATAACAATGATGAGATGAAGAACAACAATCAATTGACATAAATCGTGACAGCAACAACGATGATCAGAGCTAATTATGCTCAATATACGTCTAAATTGTATAACTGATAGATAATTGATACCTTATCAAATCTCTTATTCTCAAGAAAAGTTCTACACAATAACTTGAAACCTGTCAAATGAACTTTCCCAGGCAGTGAGAGGAGGACACTATATCACTCAATTCCGATATGCAATTACCATAACCTTGCAACATACCTTGAACTTTTTTTTGTTAATGATTATTGAACCTGTTCCATATTAGTTACAATTGATGACAACAAATAAAAGTAAAACTTGGGCGCACAACAGTACATGATTATAGCAATTAGAATGATTACAAGTTAGGAAGAAAAACAAACAATGAAGATGTGAGAAGCCTCAAACACGTATTAGTCAATGCATTCTTTTAATCATAATGATGTGAATAGAATTGTGAATAGAATGGTTAATATCCCAATTAATATATTGCTAAATTAAAAATTTCAACATAGATGGAAAAATTGAGTTTGAGAATGCAAACCTGTTGATGCTAGATAGAAGCGGCATTGCACTCCGCTAAATTCCTAAATTGTGTTGAAATCGATGTTAGTTCATGGCAAAGAGGCAACGTAACTTTCTCAATTAGTAAAATACAAATCATCCAATTAAAGTAAATTAAACTGCAATTAGGGTTCCAATTATGAACATCATACTCGGCTTGTTGCTCGAATGATAACAAATCACAAATCGACTCTATCACTGTCACAGATCTATCTACAGATGGATGGATGATCGATTGAATGATTTTAATGAACGAATAAACAAATTTATAGAAACATAGCGATAGAAACATACCTGGATAAAGATGAAATCATCTACCGATGGAACGAATCGACAGATTGATGCTTTCTTGTTCAAGTTTAAAGCAGACGAACATAGATGAACATACCGCAAAGATCTTCAATCAAATCCATGAACGGTGCTAAGAGGCGGAAGATCGAAGAGATAGATTTACTGAAGATGATGATGATGATGATGATGATGATGATGATGATGATGATGATGATGATGATGATGGAGGCGGAACATTCGTTGTGGTAGAGAGAATCAGAAATTTTAGGGTTTTGGAAAAGTGAAAAGTGAAGAAACAATGGGTGTGATGAGATGATAAAGGATCCGCGAAAAAAAAACGGGTTAACCCAGAAAACCGCATCACTGCTGAAACTCATTCTGGTTGTGACACGTGGCAAAAATGATGTGGATGCAATGAGAGAACGACACGTGGCAGTTAGTTAGTCATGTATTAGTATAGGTAGAAGGTAGATTGGCGGCTGCCACTCCTAACTAATACATTCACTGTCATCATTCCCAACTTAACACTTTACTTGTCATGTCACTCCGCAGTGTAGTCAGATTTTTTACCACAATCAAGAAATTTCCAAAGCGCCCATATGTAGTGGTTTGGGGGTGTTTTCAGGGCGTTTTAGGTTGGGTAAAACGCCTCATTACACATGGTTTAAGGGGTATTTTTTTGAAGTACTCAGTGACGGTCAGTGTCATGTCAAAATGATCATTGTCAAAATAAGTTGTTAAACTGGAGTACAGTAAATAATTGTACCTGAATTGCTGGTAAAATAATGACTTTCAAGCGTAACGGTTTAAATCTTGTCAAAGGCAAAATGCTATAGATTAGTAAGTCCCAAGCACATGTGTCAAGTTCAAGTCAAACGTGACAAAGTTTTCTTTCGTTTCTTGACACTGAAGTAAGACGAAGCTCATAAGCTTATTACCTCATGTTGTAACAAGTAAATAGTATCCCTTTTGTGTGTCTCCATGGCACCAATGTGGCGGCATGTGGTCGAAAAAGACACGATATTTTAAAGCAAGCTAGCCAGATTTTGAGTATGCGTTCGCCTTGCCTCCAATTTGATCCATTTATAAGGTCTTTTTTTTGAACGGTTATTGCAAACTGATTCACTTACAAAATGAAATTTTAATACATATTTATGTAAGAGTGTAAGACAGTGTATCATGTTTTGGGCTTTTACTTGTTGGGCTTTTTAACTTAGACTTGGACAGACTTTGAGCGTATTTTAATATGGCTAATAGTACTATTATAGTAGACTAGTAGTTGGCACTTTTCAAATTTTTAGTTGGATAATTCATAATGGCAAATTGCTTGTCTCGTCACCACCTTCTCTTGAATTTTTTAAACTGTTGTCACACCATCTTTTTGTCAAGATTTGAGCTGGTGACATATTTAAATAGCATGCAAGAGTCTCGTCTAAGGCTGACAATTTTGAACACGAACACGAATAAACATCACGAACCTACACGATCTTAACAGGTAACATGTACTAAACAGGTAGACACGAATCTACCTGTTAATTTTTTACTTTTCATGTAGTAAACAGGTATTTACTTGGTTACATGTTAATACCTGTTATTATATATTATTACCTGTTAATACCTGTTATAATTTATTTAAAATTAAAAATATAATATAATATAACAATATTTACCCTTTTTATCATAATTCCCTAAATTCTAATTTGTAAACATTAACTCCCTCAAGTCTTATCGTGTCTTATTGTGTATACCTGTTATAAACAGGTACATGTATGGGTAACAGATACACGATAAGTTATCATGTCATATACAGGTAACAAGTTTCGTGTTCGTATCTTAACAAATTCGTGTCTTACCAGATACAGGTATACACGATTTGTCATTCCTCGTCTCGACCAATATTTATATAAGTTCGACCTCAGCTAAATTTTTGTCATAACGAGTTTGTCATGAGTTGAATTTAGTCAAACATTTCAAGCTAAATTCCCGTTAATACAAGCCACTAGTTA
Organism: Tagetes erecta; assembly: GCA_030867185.1. Taxonomy (NCBI): domain Eukaryota; kingdom Viridiplantae; phylum Streptophyta; class Magnoliopsida; order Asterales; family Asteraceae; genus Tagetes; species Tagetes erecta. The sequence continues at coordinate 7,204,013 of CM061494.1, read as the reverse complement.
CTTGAATATAGGTATTTTCTACATTACCAGATCTAGTTAGTACTTACACGTACTTATAAGTTATATCTATATGTCCATTAGTGACATATGCCGTTTATAGACAATCAGTCATCTTTATAGTAATAGTAATTATTGTTGGATGAGTTGATAATTGCAAACGGTTGTTTCGGTTTCTACCATCTTTTGTTTAGTATTTTTTTTTGAACATTGAATTTCATTAAACGCAGGCCCCTGGCAAGCAGGAAAAGCCCAAGGACAAAATACAACTGAAGCAAAAACATACAGTCGTCAAAAGAAAGCATTGCACCAGATTCTCCATAAAAGATTATTATAAGAGGATCTATTTTTAATCCAAAGAAAACCGAGCGACTTGATGCTTTCCATAATTACAACGATTCTAATAGGCTCGTTGTTGAAGATGGCCGCGTTTCTGGCTTTCCATATGCACCAACATGTCGTCATAAGGATACCATGGATGGCCTTTTTCTTCTTCTCACTAGCGATCGGGATGGAGTTGTGAATCGAGAGGATATCTTGAATTGAAAACACAAAAAAAGGAGGGATTTTTAACCAATTTGTGATGATATTATCTTCTTAAATTTACATTAACACTTAAACTTGTTTGCTTTCACTAATGCTACTTTAATATATTGTTGGCACCCTATATCTTTTGTTTCAAAGTGTGGGTTTTAAATTTTTGAAGATGAAGATGGTTTTTCTGTATAAAACACTAAACAAAATACAGATCCAAGTCCTTCCGTTCCGGTCTGGTTTATACTGTTTTGTTCAAATCACAAATCATAAACCGAACCAAACCAAACCAAACCAAACCAAACCAAACCAAACCAAACCAAACCAAACCAAACCAAACCAACCGGTCCAAAACATAAACCATGTGCTGGCTGATTGTCTATAAACAGTCGGTTTCCAATCACGTTATCTGAGTGATGCTAAACGACATATTGCTTATATTCTAGAGTAATTAGACAAACGAACCTGAAAACTAAGCTCCAACTCGCCTACCACTTAAGCTAGCTCGGGCTCAATAGGTAAACTAGTTTTCTATTTGCTACTTTCTATAAACGCTTAAATAGAAAGTTAACAATCTTGATTTATATAAGTTTCACATCACATAATACATCACCAATATACAAGAAAATAAACTAATTTTTACAAGCTAGCTCCAGTTTTACTACAAGTGTGATGGCTTCTTTTGCTAAAACTCTGCTAGGACATTTATACGAGCCAATTTAAACAAGCCGTCGAGCTAGCTACAAACCATGAGATATTTGATCTAACCCCAACTGAAGAGCAAGAAATTGATACATGTCAGTTTCTACATGCTCAAAATGTACAAGTGATTGATGCAGCCAAAAACACCAGTTGCCTGTATTCATTTATTTGCCAATTTGTAAACAACAAACTCATGTTTCTATAGAGGAAAAAAGCACCTTTACGTGTACCGGTTGCAATGAAACTTGTACATAACTCTGCTTTGAGAAAAATGGATCCCTTTACACCCATGCAAGAGAAGGTTTTTCTCAACCAATAATGTCAACAACTTTTGCAGCAATATGAATTACAAAGTACAACTTACTGCTAGCAACATTAAAGAAAAAAGGGGATGTTGTATCATTGGGTCACCAAAACATATAAAAATTTGTACACTAGGGTCATTCAAGTCATTGAGTATCATTTGAATTTGCTTATCCTAATTACACTAGAAAAAAAAACTTACCACAAAACTGTAAGCAACTGTCTCAAGTTACCCCAAGGGCAATTTCAGGCTATTACTTTACAATCATCCAGCAAGGTTGTGGCCAGAATTGGAATAAATGAACAAAATTGGTAGTTGAGTGACATGTGATGATGTTTTCATATTTGGGTAACTTAAAGTGCCATGGTTTGAATCCAGGTACTTAGGGGCGACGGTTCTTGACATGATACAAAAAATAATCAGGTTTTGGGTTGTCATACGTAAATGCTATGATAAACAAGTGAACATGTCAGGTGCTTTATTAAACAGCTCAACTCACCAACCCTTTAGGACCCATTTAACCCATTTATTACAACCAGTTTGGCTTGTTTTAATAAATGAGTTAAATGGATCATGTGCGGATTACATGACTTTTAAGTGTGTTTGGGTTAGCGTTGATATTGTTGACACGCATAAATATATATAAGTCATGTTCAGGTTCTATGATTTAACCCGGAATCCGGAAAACCGACATAATTGACACCCTAATTAGAGTTATGTAAAGCTAATCAATCTGAAAAAAGTTACTATGACTACTCAGAAGTAACAATAATGGTAAAGGGCACCTTCCTAAAATCGGGACCACAGTACCTACTGCTAGTATTGTACAATTTACATCCAATTTGATGCTTGATGTAGTACTATCATCACAACTAAAGCTAGTTGGCCTGGCCACACTCCAATAAATCAATTACCAATTCCATAATTAGTGAGACAAGTAAACACTATCACTCCTTATCTTAAAGGAAACTTCCCATTTGATTGTTAAAAGTAGCAAGAAATTACCTTATGTTTAATTTCAAACAAAATAATCATGAAGTCATAAACCACATTTGACAACCCAAATATACTAAAAGTTCAGCCGTGATGCTTTTCTTTAGTTGCTAACGACTAATTAGTGTTTGCGAAAGCAAAATGGTTTTGGACAAATGGTGAAACTAAACATAAAAACAGGAATTGTAACAACCGCTTTGTTGCCCAAAATTGTTAATCTTGAAATTGTCGTTTTTTTTTAATAATTCTTCAAATAACCATCATTTATTTGCAACAAAAAGTGAAGTTCGGTGGCATAAAAAGTCGAATCGTTCTAAAAGTATGATTACTTAAAATACTATATTCGATATTTAAATTTAAAAAAAAGGTGTTTGTTCTTTGGGGCAGATGAAGCTAGAATGTAAAAAGGTTTGTAACACAAGTACACACGTGCCGACCCTGCATTAGACAATGCCATGGAATAAATTGGACCATCTAACTAAGTTTTCACCTTAGCAAGAATCATCTTCTATGGAAATTGACTACCAGAAGTTGATATATACTTTTGCACAACTTAAATACTTTATGTAAGCAAAAGGGTACCTGCGTAGTTTGTACATCGAGCTCTCTTATAACCCCTTTGTGTATGTATGGTCCATTCCACTACATCTTTTGGCACAAGTCCCAACGACCGTAGAGCTCAAAAGATTGTTACTGAAAGAAGGAACAAGGTAGTCATGCAATCGATGACATGAAAAGATGAAATATATTGGACAACCTCACCCGTAAAGTAATTTCTTCTTCAAAACATCAGGTTAACTATGCTATAGAACTAAAACAATCAATAATCATTACAAGTAAAATATGAACTTTGCTTGTAGAATTAAAATAGAGGATCTAAAACAATCAAAGAAAGGTAAAGCTTTGTAATTTTAGTGACTCTGAAGGACAGCAAGTAGGTGGGGGCACACAATGTGTGTCTGCATCTAAAGGATACTTGGCATCGATGCAATGTCACGAGTTATAACAATCAAGATAAGATTTCACATCAATCAATATCCATGTTTAAAGTTCCAAATTCACAAAAGAGTAAAGATAAATTGTTTGTTCCAAAAAAAACAAAAACTTAAAACTAGTAGTTGAACTAACAGGCCCATAATCACTTCATAATTTCATTCAGAACGTTCTAACTTTATCGAAACCCAACTAGTTTGGAATCAAAAAGGCTTGTTGTAACCTTCAAGGGGGTGGCATAATTGTAAGCGCCTGATTTCCTCTAGCAGAGACCTTAGGTCTGAATCCATCTTACTGTTTCTACCTTTGATCCCTTGAAGGCCGTGAATAAAAACACTTGTAGTTAAACATTAACTATTGTGTAATGTAAGTAAAAGAAATAATTGGTAAGCAGTATTAACATGTAACTGACCTTTACATATGCCTATCAAAGTAAAAGTAAAAAAGATTAGTACTTGTTAAAACACTACCCTATTCTATTCCCAAACTTCAATGTGGTCCTCACACTCTTATTTTCTATCCATCTCTTCACTTATTCCTTTATCTTCATTCATTCTATATAGACTGCACTCACTCCTTTTTTTTAAAGGATGGAAACAACAAAATCTGGAAGGGTGGTGAGAAGCATGAACCATAACCTGAAAAATGAGATGATGGAAGATGGGGAAGAAGATGATGATGAAAACTATGGTGAGGTTACTAGAAAGAAAAAGGTGGCGGGAAAGACGGGTGCTAGTAGTGGTAGTATACAAGTTTTCTGTCAGGTGGAAGGCTGTACTAGTGATATGATTAACTGCAAGACTTACCACCGGCGGCATAAAGTTTGTGAGGCTCATTCGAAGGCTCCAATTGTCATCACTGGCGGATGTCAACAGCGCTTCTGTCAGCAATGCAGCAGGTAAAAACTAACTTTATAACAATATTTAGCATTGAAATCAGCTAAAAATGATAATTAGCACTTCAAAATAGCACATAACATTAGTTATTTTTTAAAAGAATTAACTCAAATGATTATCAATGAGACAGGCACAAACAAACATACCAGAAAACCAGAATCAAGAACATTTAAGTCATATTATGTCTTTCTTACAGGATCTTTGAATCTTAATTCAATATTATCCGTCTCGTATTGTAGTTGTGTTACAAATGTGGATGTTTCAGAAATTGATGCAAAGAGTAGTCTTTTTCATAATTGTTGAAGAAAAACTAAATTACCTTAAATAAAAAGGATGAGCTGAAAGCCACCGAGAGTGTAATAACAATGCATTAAGCCTTCTAAGCAATTTAGATTAAAAAAATTAAATTTATCATAAGTATAGTAATATATGGTTTTACTAAATCAGCACATTGATTGTTTTCAAGAAAAGAAAAGACATTGTTTGTGGGTTGGCCCAAACAGACCCACCCAATCCAACTTGACCATACTAAACATATCCTTCCATCCTGACTTTGTACCAAACCACCAATTTTTCACATCCATTAACCACGATGTAGATAGAAGAAAGAATTAAGGCCACCGTCCATTTGGTTCGCCTTTTATGTTTTACTTTTGTGGCGGCTTCTGCAGGTTTCATGACATAAATGAATTTGATGATGCCAAAAGGAGTTGTCGTATGCGTTTGGCTGGCCATAATGAGCGTAGGCGTAAAAGCTCCAACGACACGTATGGAGAAAGTTCTTGAATATTCAAGGAAAAGAAAGTTTCTTATGATCAATAAAGATGCCTCACCAACTAGCAATATCATAAGACTTATATGTCTATATTGGCTATCTTTTGTGCTCTCTCCCTTCTGTCAGTCCATTATCTCTGTTATCTAGATGCGTTGCTATATAAGTAAATATATGGAATATTATTAGGATATCTAACGAAGTGAAACAGAGTACTGGCCTATCATAATATGTTTGTTTATGATCATTTTCTGGATGCAAATAAGTGTCTTTAAGCTTCTGTAAGTAAAGATGGTATCAATGTTGAGAATCAAGTGTTTGTTATTTAATAATTGATCATGTTTTCAACTATTCATGTGATTTATTAATTTTAGAAGCATGAGAATAGGACTTAGTTTAGCTTCAAAAGCAGAGACTATACTAGTATACTCTACACCTTTTTTATCATCAACAACTTAATATGTTACGTGAACGGTTCCCTCCCATAAAACACACTAGGCAAGGCCAGTTTAGCTCCTACCGAAAGCCATGTTCATCAGCATGTGACCTCTCGGTTGCCCTTGAGCGGGCCTACACACCTCGCTCGTATTCTAAAGAACACACTTTGAAAACACATCTTCTCCATTCTTCCGATGCATGGTGATGAAATAGTCGATCCGTGTCTTGACCATGCCTAAGAATATGTTCATGTTCTCATCACAATTGGTGAACCAACCAAGGACGCAGACCTAGATACGCTTATGCTCCATCATGCACAAAGACCAAGACATGCTTACCATCCATCATGAAGGTGTCGAGGTGTCCAATGCTACTCCTTAGCATCTAGGAATACCACAAGAAACTACCTCCTTTTCATCTAAACAACAAACGATTGCACATGTGGGCTCACTTGCATTAGCTTGTAACAGTCTTGCATGCAAAAGCCTTCTAAGGTTCTCGTCTAACAAACAATACATGTGGTAATAGACACCACAGAGAGCTTTCATGGCAATAACACTCATACAGTGTACTCACGGCAATGGTGATGGTTGCCAATTTAGTTGGGTGTCAACTCAAAACTTATTAATGGTACTTCGATAGTTATGCATTGGGAATAATCCATCCGACTGCACAATGATTGCTCCATAATGTGTACTCAGCCAAAAACAAATTTTAAGGATAACCTTGCCTCTTCATCTACTGCCCCGTATCAATTCTTTCAACAATAAAATAACAACTGTCACATTACGTATCATGGAATACTTCAAAGCATATCATGGAAATGCCATGCTTAACGTGTTGATCACCAATTCACCACCTTAGGTATATGTGTATTTACATACTAGCTAAGAGAATTTGGACACCTTTAAACGTTTTGCGCTAATGACTAATGACCAAACTACAAATTTAACAATAAAATATGAAATATATAAAATGACTGATAATATATTCCACAATTTCACCCAATTTTCCCATCCCCTAGTATGAGTCACATGTGTTCATGTCCTCACACAAGTGAAAAAAACATTTATAACGCCAAAATCAACATGCTAAAACTGGTCTCACACTCTCACCATACTTGCTCAAGCAACAAGTCTGGGCAATTATGGTACAATGCCTTCAACACCAATGTCTTGGTTTAAAAAAATGTGCATGAGTCGTGAAGCATTGACCCACTCATTTCAATGATAGTGGCGCTTCATGTATACCCAACTTCCGCTAAAAAAATAACCGTCTCTTACTAGTGTTGCTCATGGGCCATGACAGTGCTCTTATCAGGTTTTACGCTAGTTAGGGTGACATAATAAAAGGAAGGGGGGCTAGGCCACGAGTAGGAAGACAAGGAGAAAACGAAAACACAAACTATAATGGGTAAATGGGTATCAAATATGAGTTAAATCTTTTAGTAATACAGAGTGTGTGAATAACTAGTGAGTGCAGATGTGCAAAGTTCATTGAGTATTTATACTTTCTGGTTTGCTTTTTTCTTTTGTTTTTAAATGATATTTCCTTTCTTTTATCATATTTTTGTTTCTTTTCTAATATGTTCTTTTTTTCTTGAGCTTCTTTGATTGTACATCGAGTTTAAGTTTTTATAATATTATTGTATACAAATGTTTCTATTATCGGGCAAATCAAGTTTTTATAATATTATTGTATACAACTATTTCTATTATCCTAGTTTTTTGGTATTCAATGATTCACATTGTGGTAAGTATCATCTACAATCAATCTATATATATTCTATAGCACATCATGCCTCGCGTACATAAAGCTCTCGCCTCAAGCCTCGGCTTTCGGGACCTAAGCACCTCGTGTTTGGTTAGAGGTGTTATTCCCACTTGCATCCATATTATAAACATAATATGGAATATTTGGTCAACCTTTAGGAATATAACACCCTACATCAGGGCTATTAGTGTCTTGATTTGTCGATTAAGCATCTCTACAACGCTCGTCATGTTCATTTTCAAAATCACTTTTAGTGCTATCTTGACTTCGTCTCCTTTAGCATCCTCAGCATGACCTAGCATGCCTACTCACACCCCTTCGTCTCACACTTCTACATTCTCCACACCTGAGCCCACCAAACTTTCACCTTCCTTTGCCTTAATTCTTCTCCTCAACCAATCTCATATATCTTCAATAGCTCATCCACACAAACCACCTCCACCTCGTCCCTAATAAAGGATCACGTTTTACTTAGTCGTTGATCATGCCCATGTTTACCATTGCCAACAAGTCTTGTACTCTTGTGAGAGGTGTCAAAGCCATGATTAAAAAGTACTTTGCGATTGCAGAAAACAAAAGATGCTCTTGTTGAATATGGTCAATCGTAAATGGGTTTATAGATTGAAATGAGACAACTGATTTTGTCACCCGTCGTGAAACGCGGTTTGTTGACAAAGGTTTCACCAATACTCATGCATTGATTTTCATGAAATATTTAGTCTCCTTGTCAAACTGACAACTATAAGGATCATGTTATCACTTGTGGTCACTTAAAATTAGCCACTTCAGCATTTAGATGTTCAAAATGTATTTCTTCACTTAGTGCACAACTTTCTAGTTTAATTGATCTATAGCGATAAGATCATTTGTCTTCTCGAAAGTCCATTTATCACCTTAAGCAAAACCCAAGAACTTAGTTTAAAGAACTTGTATAGGCTTTACTTTTGAGTTATTAGGTTCTAAAACATATCCCAAGCTTTTTAATTACTATTATGCATGTACTCTCTTATATCTTTGGTCCACGTGCTACAATATAATACTCCAAACAACTCTGTTTCCATTCACCGAGTGGCTCTTCACCTCATATTTGATTTTGCATGGAAGCCTTTTGGAACATGTAACTATAACAGGCACTAAAATCGTTCACAAAGGCTCCAAAATTCTACTCCTAACGAAATTGCATTTAAGAGCTTCTACAACATGTCAATTTGTCAGATTCTAAGTCCATGTTGTCACCCATGACTACGCTTACACCTCTCGTCTAGCCAAGCATTGTCAAAATCATGGTGGTATTCAAGATGCCACCCTTTCACGATCAGATATCACGTTTCTAGAGTAAGGTTTGCTATCTTATGTATGCTCCAACCATTAACCATTAGTTGGTAGTTAAATTGATTTTGCTTTATCTTCATAATACGGTTGACTAAGGCATGCTCATTCACAGTCGGATATCAGTCATATCACATTTGTGGTTACTACGGTTTTCTAATATACAAATGATCTAACCATTAAGCATTGGTTTGTAGTTAAATGAGAACAGTTGATTATGACATGAATACTTTTTGCACCTAAGGCTTCTTAATCTTTAAGCCTTTAAAAATGCACTTTGTCAAGGTGGTTCATCTTCCACTACTTCACCTTTTAAAGCCTTCTCCAGTCCATGGGGTTTTCCAATGTAATTGGCTCTAACGTCATTCGTGGATCGCTTGCAAGCAACAGTAGCTTCACGCTCCTCAACCGAGTCGAATAAAATCCATTTGTTAACAATGATGTTAAATTACTTGACTTCGAGCTCTTTTAAATAAACATGGTATTTGGACCATTTTAGCTCCGGTTTTACGGTGAGATGATCTTCGTTCAATACTTCAATCTATCTCTTCGTTAATCTTGGTTAGACGTTTACACAATCTAAGCATGTGAAAGTCCATTTTTACTTCCATCGAGAGAATATTGTACTAGAAGATCTTCGAGTGAAACTTATCTCCAAAAATGACCACCTTGTTGATATCTTCACAAATGCTATCAAGCGGTTTCTTTTTGAAGATACAAGTTGCACCTTGATTGCTTGCACAGGTGTATTAAACTAAATGTCTAAATGTACTTGATAGAGTATTATGTAGATTGTAGACTTGAGAATATCAATCACCAACAATCAAATAGCCAAAATTGAAAAACACCAACTAAAAGTTAATCATAATAGCAATACGAGTTGTAATTCACTACACATCACTTCTGGTTTCTAGGGCAACTACCAGTTCACTCACACTCAAAAGACAAGTACATCTACTGCTACACATAACTTATTCTATTCTATCTGGATGTAGAAGGCGTACAAGGGGCAATGTATTAAACTAAAATCAACTTTACGGATAAGCAACCATCATTTTGCAATCGATAACAGATTAAACAATGAAATAAAAAATTGAGCAAATAAGCGTAAAGATTTGAGAGTTTGAAAAATTAAACCAACCTTGATAGTGCCAAAAAGATGAACAGCAATAAGCAATAATCATTTGAGTCCATAACCTGCTGCACATTGCCTGTAACACAAATCCGCCGACTGGAAACAACTAAAGGTGAATTATAAATCTGACCAAATGCGTACACAATTTGATATTTTGGGGGTTAAAGTGTAAATAAACAATAATAATATTTATTTTTTACCAAGGGTGTGCTCGGTTCAGTCGGGTTCGGTTTTTTCAGATGTATAACCGACACCAAACCGGAATATGTCGGGTTCGGTTTTACTCGGTTTTTTGTTCGGTTCGGCTTTTTTCGGTTCGGTTTCGACGGTTTTTTCGGTTCCTGTTCGGTTTTCTGATCACCCCTATTTTTTACGCTAAACCAAACCTGACTTTAATCGTTAACTTTTACTTTGTCTTTTGTTTAGTTTTACGTCGTTGATAACATTAAACTATACTTTAAACCATCCGTTTGTAGATTATAATTTCCATGATTATTCCAAGTTGATGGTTTTAGTCCTTACTCTCGTCTAGAGATGCTGAAAAATAAATGGTTTATGAAACCACTTTATCATAACGTGATTCTGGGGTTTGAAAAACCTATTGGTTTGGAGATGTAACAGCGGGAACAGTTTGAAAGCCTTGTTTCTTAATCCAGGTTGACTCCGTACTGGTCCAACCTAGATTTTACCATTAGAAACAGTAATATCATCGTTTTTGTTTTCGTTGCCTTTTTACCAATTTTTTTATCCAATGCGACCCTACATGGGCTCTACAATGTATGGTTTTTACCCTTGTATAATCAATCCAAACGGTTTGGTCAACAACCCGGTTTGAATTCCGTTCATCAAAACTGGGTTGGGTAAAAACTCGTTTTGTAGGCTTCTACTCTTATCCGGTCATTCTTGCCGCATTGGGCTAATAATGGGCCGTGCCAGACTGTTTTCTGGAGCCCATTTTAGGCCCGTTTTGTAGGCTTCTATTTTATTAAAAGCCAGTAATGTGTCTTGTAATTTTTTGGCTTGGTCACAACATCAGTTATCCAGGTTTCTTATTGGCTTTTAATTTTTTAAACTTGTTTGAAATTTCTACTAACAACAACAATTATGTAGGTGTTTTAACACAAAGTATGTTGTTTTGTATTCATGTAGGTGTCAATAAAAGCGAAGGCAGGATGTATTATCTGGATTACAAGGTAACTTTTTTTTACTACTTTTTACACACATAGCATGTTAAGTATGGTATTTAAAGAAAGTATAGTTCACCTTAAAACATATCCTCGTGATAAAATAGAAAGTGTAGTTCACCTTAAAACATAACCTCGCGACAAAATAATATAGCAAACAAGTTCACAGCTCGTAAACTATTCAAGATCGACTCGTAAAAGTTTAATCGAGTTTAACTTAAAAGAGTTTAAGCTTTCCCTCGACTTTCATATATTAGACCTAACAAAATTCACGGATTAAGTATATAGGAGCTGTTTATGAGGTCGAAGAATTAAATCTAGCACGATACATAAATAAGTGGTTAATTAGGTTTTCAAAATGCTCGCGGCTCGTGACTCACTCAAAAATAGCTCGTTCGAAATCGGACCCGTTTGTAAACAAGCCATTTCCTCTTGCATCAATATGTAAACGAGCTTAACCCAAGCCCACACTTTGAGCTCCTTAAAATAAATGAGCTAACTTAGTTTAAAAACGAGTCAAGTTTAAACCCATCCTGACTCGGCTCGACTCATTTACACTTTACACCTAACCTAGTAGATATTTGGTACAATGATACTCCAATTGATGTTAGAGTTATCAACCTCCATTGTGTATTTTATATATAACAAAAAACATATTATATAAATTTTTTAATCATAATTTATATATATTTTAACTATTACTAAGAATATATATTTATAAAATATATAAAAAAAACTTATAAATGAAAAGCTCGATAAGGCTCCTGAGCTTGACTCGAGCTTGATATGTGAAGCTTGGGTTCAAGTTTTATAACTTAATTAATGAGTTTTTTTTAGGCTTGAGCTCGCGCGAGCTCAATAAAGCTCGGCTCGCTCGAGCTTGATATGTTAAGCATCTTTATTTTTAAGTGTGAAAACATTGATTTAACTTTATGATATTTTAGAGAGTGACATATTGTAGGAATTTAGATTAACCGACCCATTGATATAAACCAAAAGATATAAAGTAGGACAACAACATTCCATCTTCCTTAACTTAGACACAAATCAACGGTGGAGATCAAAAGAAATCGAATCAAAGAATAATCACACAGGGTCCCATGCTCCACCGCCTATCTTTATATGTTCCCTAACCTACGGAGCAATAACGGATAACACATACTACCAAACCTATAAACCTAGTCTAGTGTACATCTTTTTATGCACGCAGTGCAACTCAGTCAAACAATGCGGCTCTACAACTAGTAATTATTCCTCTTGTATATGTGCCGGCCAGCCGCCTATATATTACGGTGCCGCCTTTTCACACTTCTATTTATTAGGGTAAACTATGTCTCCATGGTGAGACCCCGCACCCCAAAGAGTCGACTTAAGTGAGTGTGAGGGGGAGACGGTTTCGTCTCGGCCTTGACATCGGCCTTTCTCATGTTGAAAATCAAATTTTTTAACGACATACCACTATAGACAGAATAAATTGAAATTCAAATAACTAGGAATAAATGTAGTTGAGATGATTTTTGGCTGGTATGTGTTGGTTTGATTATTTTAAATTAGTTTGTCATTAATTATCAACGTTTTTTTTACATTTTTTATCACTCTCTTTTCAAATAATCACTTTTCAAACAACCTTACTTTAAAAAAAAATTGAATCATTTACTAGTTTAGTTGTATTATTTTAGTTTTATTAATAAAATAGTTTGGTTTTAAAATTATATATAAATTTAAAAAATAATTAATGGACATAGGGTGGACTTCTAATTCGAGATGAGTGTGAGATGAATGTTGGATAAGAAAAAAATTGTAAAAAATCAGGTGGACTCCTCTCATCATAATCATCACCTGTTTATTTCACGAATGTATTTCCACCTATTCACCACACCCGCCACTCACCTTCTTCTTTCAATTCCTCCATCTTCAACTTTTTTCTCTATATCTCAGTCTCGTTGGTGTTCCTAGAAAGGTCGCGACGGGACTACTTTTTACTCTCGTCCACTCCCCCCACTCTTATGACGTTATACACAGGTCCAACCTAGGTCCTGTGCCGCATGTGCGACAGCACGTGCACTCGCAGGGGCGGCTTTATATGTATCAAAAAAAGGCAAATGCATTAGGCCTTTAAAATCTTTAGGCCTCAAATTTTAAGAGCTTTTGCATTTAGATATATATACATTCATCTAAAATTAAAAGCAAATCTATTATGGATGAAATTGTTTGATGCATTTCTATGTATGCTTTAGCTTCTGAGTTCGATACTCTATTGGTGCAAGTTGTTGTTATTTTCTCGGATTATAACAAAATATTAATATGTAAGCTAACACTTTCATTATATTTAACCAACATCACACCACTTCAATAAAACATATCTGATTAGAAATATTTTATTTTTAATATATCAAGCTAACATTTTCTTTATATTTAACTAACATTACACAACTAATAAAATATATCTAATTTTACGTACAAAACCAACAGTAAGCATATTTTGAGATTTAACTAGTTGAGTTGTAATAGCAAACTTAAAAATTGACAAATTAAACCATTAAGTCAAGGAGTCTTAAACTAGTTTAAGAATTTCTTTTTAAAATACTGTTAGCATATATTGAATTATAGAACGTATTTAAAATCTTTATAAATATTGATAAATTGTTGTTTACTATAAATAATCATACGTATTTTATTATTGATTAATATATATGATAATAGATAATCTTAGTACTTTACGATTTAAAAAAAAAGTTATTTAAGACTATATTGATTGGTTATTTGGCTTATTAGTTATTTTTTTGATAGTTTGATATTTTATTAGTTGTTTAGTTGATTGCATTATTAGTTGTTGACTCAAAGATCAAAATTTAAGAAAAGGCCACAAAATTTTTATTTGCCTTAGGGCTCCAATAAAGTTGAGTCGCCCCTGTGCCTCGGTCTCTAGGGCATCAACAAAAATGTATGTGTGTATATATATATTATAGGTAAACTTTTTATAAAAAAGAAAGAATAGATGATAGCATTTTGGCTATATTAAAATACTAAAAAAAACAAAAACACAATTGAATATTTGGTGTGGTAACAAGGGGATTACGGCCTAGCCAATTGATTAAAATCGTTGTGTATGTCCAACAATATGGGTCGTATATGTTAAGTTAATTTGACAAAGTTAAAATCTTTATGATCGGCCCTAACTATCGCTACAAGAACACCTTCTATGTGACTCGTAATTGCCAATATGGGTCGTATATACCACATGTTTGAGGAGTACCGGGCATGGTGTATTGGTTTATGATTCCATGCTCCTTACAAAATTGATAAAATGGACCAGGAGCCTGACCAATATCAGTATATCTACCATAATATTCACCCCCACGATCTGATCTGACAACCTTTATTTTACAATTCAGTTGATTTTCAACTTCAGCTTTATAAGCTTTAAAGGTTTCAAGCGATTCAGATTTTTCTTTTATTAAAAACAAGTACATGTAACGAGAATAATCATCTACGAAAGTGATAAAAGAGTTATGTCCAGATATTCCATCGGGATAGGGACCACTGATGTCAGTATGAATGATCTCTAATAAATTAGAGCTCCTGGTGGCCCCTTTCTTATTCCCTTTAGCCATTTTGCCTTTGAGGCATTTAACACATGTTTCAAAATCTGAGAAATCGAGATTAGGTAAAACTTCATCCTTCACTAGTCTAGACATTCTGTCTCGTGAAATGTGGCCTAAGCGTTGATGCCACAACATGGATGAAGTTTCTGAGTCTCTTTTCCTCTTAGTTGAATTAGCATTAACATTATATGACAACAAAGATTTTGAAAATTCATGGTCTAGTTCTAATTTATACAAACAAGCATCTACGGGACCATTCAGATAGCCAAAACCAATAAGTAATGAATTAAAGGAAATAGTGACTTTGCCACGTCCATGTGCAACATCAAAACCATTAATGTCTAATTTAGGAACAGATACTAAATTCCGAGTAATTGTCGGTACATATAAGGTATCTTTAAGTTCAAGGCATTGTCCAGTTTTCATGAGTAGTTGCATAGTGCCTATGCCTTCGACGTTTAAGGGCTCACCACCTCCCATCCTAACTGTTCTTTGGTTTCTTTCCAGCATCCGAATTGTAAGGAATCCCTGTAAAGAGTTAGTTATATATACCATAGAACCAGAGTCAATCCACCATGTGTTGGAAGGAACATTAATATTAAAGGACTCAATTACCATACATATATGAACATTATCTTTCTTTTTCAGCCACTCCTTGAATTGTGGACAGTCTTTCTGCTTATGCCCATGAGTACGACAAAATTTGCAGAAAGGCTTTCCCTGGGAGTTAGTCATGCTGGAAGAAGTACTTTGTTTAGTGTTGTGAACCTTAGAACTCGCCCCATGATTAAAGTTCCCCTTCCTCTTATGCGAGCCTGTAGTGGCCACATGAACAACTTGAGGTTTTTCTAGTTTCAGTCTCTCTTCCTCTTGTACGCACATTGCCATCAACTCACTCATAGACCATTTTTCTTTCTGAGTGTTATAGTTGATTTTGAAGGCATCAAATTGTGAAGGAAGAGAAGTCATGATGAAGTGCGCTAGAAAACCGTCACTGATCTCCATGTCTAAGCCCTTAAGTTTATGGGACATGTCGTTCATCATCATTATGTGTTCACGTACACCACTAACCCCGTCATACTTAGTAGTCAACATTTTCAGAATTAAGGTGCTTGCATGCGCCTTTGAGGTTCCTTTGAACTGAGCCTCAACAGATTCCAAGTATGTTTTAGCATTCTGGGATTGCTCCCCTGATGATTGGTGAGATGGAGTTCTTAATCACCATTAGAGACATTCTGTTCGACCTCTCCCACTTATTGAAGATTTCTTTCTCTTCAGTGGTGCTTTTTTCATTAAGTGCATTAGGAGAGTCATACCTTAAAGCATAATGTAAGTCTAACATGCCAAGAGTAAGTTTGAGATTATCTCTCCAAGAAGCAAAGTTCGCACCAGTCAGAGACTCAATCCCAAGATTGGGAGTAAAAGTGGGTGCTGAAATAAGGCGAATAAGATACAAAATTTAGGAGAAGTGATAATAAGCTTGATTTAGGGATAAAGTAGAATTATGCGGACAAAGATTATACCATTGAAGAAGGTCTAATATAACACCAGATATTAGACCAAGTAAGGTTCTACTTGAATATTGGTTTCGCTTTGGCTATGACCAAGATTCAAGATAAGGAACTAATTCAGAGTAACTTAGGGCATATATGAGTACTACACATCACCTTTGGGCAGAAATGTAATACTTACACATATAAGGCCAAATTTTAGTATGTGTGTATCATCAATTGGTTAAGGTTCTACTCAAGTGTTGGCTTCGCTTTGGCTATGACCAGCACAAAAGTATTATGAACAAAAGTTTAGTGATGATTTAGGGCGTACACAAACACCACACATCACCTTTGGGCAGAAGTGAAGTGTTTGTACATGTTAAGCCAAAACACACATAATAATTAAATAAGATGAATAAAGTTAAGTCAACTTAAACGACTTATAATAATACTTACAATAAGTTGGATGACTTCTCATTGGTTAGGTCATTCAAATAAGCATAAGTCGTAAAGGATTTAAATAAATCATATAGGTTAAAACCAACGTTCATACGATACTAGGACTATTTCAGTTCGCTCAAAAGCTTATGAGCTAACGTCTAAAGTTCATGCATGAAAGTTACTAAGTTTGGCACGGATATTTTACTTTCACTTAATAATTCATAAGTAGGGTCATGCACAATATGTTGTTTTCGTGATAAATATTTGTGAATGGAAATATAAGTTTAACAAGAAATTTAATACACAATAGTTGCTCAGTTTCAATAAGCATATTATATTTCTCTACTTAGTGAAATTGTGTGCAAGTTCAATGATATGTATGAAGTTTCTGAACTAAATTTGTTAACATACACAGAAGACATAATAAAATAGGGGAATTAAAATAATAATAATAAGCATGATATCACTAATAGTAATAAATTATTATTAATGTTTGCTCTGCATCCAATAATTCACATAAATCGACGAGCAAATTTAATCAATTCAATCGATGAATAGGAAAATTTAGTGCTCCATATTTATCAATGCAATATATATACCAATTCATTTAAGTTTGTAAAATCAGTCGGCGCCAAAACATAAACATGATTCTACGTATTTAAAATTTTGATCTAATCATCCGATTGATATAATCAACACGCTTTAATACCAGATGTTGATTATATCTTAAAACATCTGTCAGATTGTAAACCAAAACATGTTTATATAATAATAGTTAGAGACGTACCGGTAGAGAATCCGATCTGTTGAGAGGATGAAGACGTCATTAAATCTCGTTTGTGGTTTCCCGTAAGGATGTCTATTGCTTGATGGGATAATAGAGAGAAGAGCGTGACGGCTAGGGTTTAGTGGTGTATTGTAATTGCATGCCTAAACTCTCTAATTAGCTCTCTATATATAGTTATTAGACATCTAGGGGAAAACCCTAATATGTATTATGACTAGTTAAGCCCATCATTTAACTAGTCCATATTAGTTAAAGGGTTGATTAGGGCCCATTAAGTTAGAATCAAATAAGTCATATATTGGTTAATTAGGTAAATGGACAAGCCCACATTAATATATTCCAACACCTATACCATACCATTGACCAATACAAGACAATTTATACAACCATTATACACCTGTGTGAGATATGATATACGATCCTTATACACCTATCAAGTAGTGGATGATTTGTAGTTTTCACTATAAGCTTTTATAAAATCTTTTTCAAAACTCATGCAATGCAACCGTCAACCACATTTGAAACATATATTTCAAAAGAAGTTATATAATGATATATATGAATAATATATGATTTTGTAATTATATAAACATATATATAGTTCTTATAGAAACGCAACACAATACAAATACCAAATAAAAAATTATAAAACTATTTAAAATTTTATAAAACACTTTAATAATAGATATTTAATGACAAACTCGTTTGTGTTGGTCTAAAACTTTAACAAAACTATTTTCAAAACTAAATGTCATGTTAAATAATCAATCAAAAAATATTTTAGAAATAAAATTTGAACATATACGATTAGTATAGATCAATACGAGTCATATAGATTATATTTTTCTAGATTTAAACGACTAATATAAACCAATACGAGTAATAAAAATCATATTAAAAAAGTTATTTACTTATGTGACTAACATAGATAAATACGATACATATAGACGAAATGATTGTATAACCATCCAACCTATATATATATCAAGGTGTTCATATAAAGAATTGCATTATTAAAATGTGTTTAAATTCATGATAAATCTTTTAACTATCAACTATCATTATTTGAGTGCAGCATATGTGTAATGTACTTTTCACCGTTTGATTTATTTTTCATGCTTTAAAAACTTTAACATGTAACAACTTAAAAAAACCTAAATCCCTAAACTCTAGGGTAGAAAGCATATAGCTAAGCAGCTAGCACTCTTTTATTTGACGCATAAACAGTTAAACACATGCACATCCATTTAATTCTTATATATATTATCCACACACATATATACTCGATCTCTATATATCTCTTTAAAACCACCATATTTCAATTGTAAAGATTTGTTAATTAATGGCTTCTAACGTTCACTACAGGGGTGTAAGGAAGCGACCATGGGGGCGATACGCAGCTGAGATTCGTGACCCGTGGAAGAAAACCCGCATCTGGTTAGGCACATTCGACACCCCGGAAGAAGCCGCTATGGCCTACGACGGTGCCGCACGCTCCCTTCGTGGTTCAAATGCCAAAACAAATTTTCCGTTGCCACCATCGTTGTCTCTAAACCTTAACAGTAGCCATTGCACTCAATGCTTTCAATGGATGGATGCACCTCCTGCTAAACAAGTGAATATTGTTTGTTCTTCAACGTTGGCGGTGGATCATGGTGGCTCCGGCGGGTTTACGGTGGAGGAAGGGTGTGAGGTGAAAACGGTAGGGTTGGGTATAGATTTGAATGAGCCTCCGCCTATTTGGCTTTGAATTTAATTGAAGTTATGAATGCATGCATGGCTAGTGTGTTTGTTACTTGATGATACGTTGTTGTTATAATTTCTAGTCTTTTTTTAGATTATTTTTACTTGAAATTAATGGTTGTTAATTAAGTTTATTAGAAAGTAGAGATCAGAAATGATAGCATCATCCATGATGAGTATGGTGTATATATATCGTAATGTTTTCAAACCCGGCATAAGTAGGATTTATTTTTTCCTCCTCACAGATATCGAGATTTATCCTTAGATAGACAAACGAACTAGAAAGTTCAACAAAAAAGTTAAGTGTGACATGTTCATAATTAATGCTAGTTTAGGAATGAAGGTTTTGCATGTAGTTTCAATCTATAAATATCGTTTAGTCCTCACTCGCTGGGGGTTGTGATTGAGCTCAGCTTAACAAATCTCACATCATAATGCGAGTGTTTATTTACGAAAGATAGATTGTTAGTATGATTGCCGCTACCAAAAGCGCTAAGCAGTCATAGGTAGAAACCTATGAGTTCTACTAGCTATTTCTCCGACCCTATAAATTGAACTTTTCTTTCCTGCCAGTTTGCCCTTTTACCCCATCTTTCTTGCTTGCCATGAACGTTACTGCTACTCAGAACGGTCTTTCTTTGTCAGTTTCCTAGCTAATGCTCTTTTAACCGGTTTATTGAACCGTATTTAAGAACCAGATGATGTTATAAATACTTTAAATATAAATGCATAAAATATAAAAATATTCTAAAAATTTCAGTCCAACCTCTTTTTTCGATTCAACCACCCAGTTTTTCAGTTTGCAACACCTTTCCGGTCCGACCAGTCAGTTAGGCTCAAAATGTTTCAAATCCCTAAACATGATTGTTAAAGTTTCCGAGCCCTAATTCGGTTTTCAAAACATAGTTTATTGATTAAGGACCATACTGACTTAGATTGGATATTAGAGTGATATTGTTTGCTTAGGGTTAGTCTCCGTTTAGTTATTCCATCAGGTTTCTTGAGTTGAATCTTAACACACTGTTCCAGAGTTTCATTAAATGATGAAAGTGAAAGGAAGTTGTAAAAAATATGTATTCCAGAGTTTTTTTTAAAAAAAAGAAATGGAAGAAAAAGATGGGAAGTGGAATGAAATTTTTATTATGATTTCCCCTCTTAACTTTCTTTCTAAACTTGAAGGAAGTGGAGAGAAAAGAAAGAAATCATATTAAAATGTTTATTTTCCTTTCCATTTTTTGAACTCCGGAACGCGAAATGATTTAATATTTTCCTTTCGATTTAATTGTCAAAATGGTCCCTAAGATTTGTTTGTTTTTGCCAAAAACAACATTTTTAAGAATTTTTGCATAAATGGTCCCTACATGTCAAAACTTGTTGCTAAATCAGTTCACGACACTAACATCGTTAAAAAAGTTCCGTTAGTTGAGTGGGAATTGCCAAAAATACCATAGGGTCCAAAAATGTAACTTAATCGTCTTCTTCTTCCATCACCCATCTTCATCACTACCACTCCCGCTACCAACACCATCAATCTTCATCACCACCAGTACCAAACAACAGATCCATGTTACTTTTAGTTTTATTTGTCGTTCAATGTTAATACCTTCAAAAATATGCTTAGCTAGATGCTTTCAAAACCACGAAAAGAATAATCCTGTTAAAAATCTAAAAAGTGTAAATCTTGACAAAACTATGAAAACCTTAGGGACCATTTTACCAATTAACTTTTTGTCTCATAAACTTCTTTTTTTTTCTTTTCTTTCAATTAGTAAACTCAGAAACAGAGTGTAATATTCACTTATTTAGAGTAATTAATTATTATGAATTAAGAACGAGACTGACTTAATTAACTGGCCATAAATGAAACGAAGTTGATAAAAAAAATAGGATTAAAGGCAAAACCGAATTTATATGTTTCCGATCATTTGGTTTATCAACTTTTCTCAGGTCGGTTCATGAGATAGTCACCTCTAATAATTAACTTTGGTGAAAAGCGAAAACCCATCTCAAAAAGTAATTTAGTCATGTAATTTGTAAATGTTAAAAGGGACTATTTTGTAATATATAAAATGCTATGGGTAAAAAGAAGACAAAAGGAGGTGTAAAATGTAGGTGTCGTAAGAGCGTGTGGGCCAAGTGTTTGAATACTGCATAATGCATTGATGACCAACATTACTGACATCATCTACACACATTTAACTTTACCAACACTTTTAGTTTTTTTGAGTAAACTGCAGTTTAGGTCCCTGTATTTTGATACCATTAACAGTTTCAGTCTTACCTTAACAGTTTTTGTCTCTGTGTTTTTATTTTCTAACAGAAATGGTCCCAAACACTAACTACATCCAGTTTCCGTTAAGACTTCAAATGGTTTATCCAAATGACAACAAAGATGATTGGAAATGGGAGGCAGATTTGTCGGGTAGATATACGGTTGCTTCGTGCAAAAAACTTCTCTACGTAAAGGATCCAGAAGACCAGAACCAACGAACAGGTTATGGGAATGGAACGTTTGGCTCGATCCCGAGTAAAGTCAATGTCTTTGCTTGGAGGACGTTGCTTTATCGGCTTCCAACATACGACGAACTCGTGAAGAGAAATATAATCACGGGCCCGAATGTTTGCTGCATATGTATGGCGTCGAATGAATCGGTGGATCACATTTTCACGTCATGCTTTGGTTCGTCTATTGTGTGGCATCACATCAGTGTTTGATGTAGAATACCTCCAATCATTGTTTTTTGTGTTAAGGATCTTTCTAGTATGCATAAGTATACCACCAGCTTGGAGGTGAAAAAATTGGCAATCCAAGCTGTGGTTATGGTGGCATGTTGGTGCATGTGGCGAGCGAGGAACGATTTCATCTTTTCTAATATCCCGATCAAGGTTGACAAAATAATAGGGGAGATAAAAGCTTATAGTTTCTTATGGTTAAAAAATAGAGCTAAAGGCGTTGTTATAGATTGGAATAGGTGCATTAATTTCGATTTGTAATGGTTTTGTTGTTGTCACTACCCCTAGTGCTTTGCTAGGTGGTTAGTTTTGGTCTCTTTAATGAAGTATGCTGTTAAAAAAAAAGTAATCACCTAGGGTGTGACTATGTTAATTTTTAGGTCGAGCTTTAAGAAAAAAATATTGTCTTGTCTCTTAGGTTATGTGTTATGGGTTGGGTGAAAAGTGATAAATTACTTCACGTAACTGGTTACTAGGCTACACCTAGATTTCGTAGTTTCACCTTACACTAACACAAAAAGTTACGAGGTGAAAGGTGATGAAAAACTTGATGGTGAAGTGGGAAAATAGTATTAGCCAAAGACAAATACAACTCTTTAGTAGGGGGAACAAGGAACCTCACAGTTTACGATTTTTGTAATGTAAATTTGTTAATTAAACAAGCAGCAAAAATAATTACTGTTAAAAAACATAGGGGTTGTTTGGTATGTCTGACCAGCCTCTGAATCTGACCGATTCAGAGGTTGGTTCAGATTCAGACTGTTTGGGTGGATCAGCTTGTCTGACCGAGTCAGACATTGCATCTGAGCGAGAGTCTGAGCGAAAAAGAGCTCATGCCAAGTCTGAATGAGGTCTGAACATGGCTTGCGACAAGCGGCGACCAAAACTGGACTACCTAACAACGATGTGTACTGGTTCGTGCAGAACTGCAGATGTGATGCGGAGGCGGCTATGGCGAAATTTGGGGTTTAAGAAAACGGAATGAATATTTTGTTGAAACAAAACCTTTAAATATGTGGATCCCTCACGTTCTTTTTCTTTTGACAAATGCGGTAGAAACGGTAGGGAAAGAGGTGATAAAAGGAGATGTGCCAAGAAGAAAAGAGATGAAGTGGGTTGTTTAGGGTTTTTTTAACATGCTACTGCTTTTTTTTTCAAACATGAATAAAAATGAATAACAAAAGAAAATGACTTTAAACATGAATAAAAAGGAATAACAAAGGAATAAATGAAACAAAATTTTTTAAATTTTATTCAGATGTGGTGCCAGTGTAACATGAATAAAAAGGAATAAAATTTTATTCATGATGACTTAGATAAAAGATGGAGAAATGACATTTTTACCCCTCAGATGCGGTGCCAGTGTGAGAGACTAAACGGAAAATTAGATTGAGTTAGTGTTCGATACCATTTCTGTTAGAAATAAAAACACCTGGACAAAAAATGTTAAGAAGAGACTGAAACTATTAATGGTATCAATACACATGAACTAAAATTGCAGTTGCTCTTTGTTTTGCCTCCATTAAAGAGAGATCCTGAATCCACCCCTTGCATAGTTGCATTAGATATCAATTAATTGCAAAAAACACCAATACAGTTACATAGTTACAACTTAAGACTATTACATCAGTTTTATCAAACAATATTCACAATTTGTTTTAACCTAGATGGGCTTGTTAAAGAAATTTCACCACTCATCATCACTTCCATGATTCTTTACTTTACGAGTACGAGTTGTGATGTAACTATTCTTAATTTTGAAAAAAATAGTTTACATAGTGAAACATAACACTTATTAAGTTCACACTACATCTACTATTATTATTTGGCCTTTCTTGGCACGTTCATGATCACTCAAAGTTCATATTGGAGTCATGCTTCCATAACAACATATATTGACCAAATTTGATGGTTAATTAACATACAGCCATACATCTCATGGTGACAACCATTTTAATTTTTTAACACATCAGGTATAACCTAAAGATAACTAGCTAGAGAATTAAGTACATCACACAAAAGTTACACATCTTCTAGACTTCTACAAGAAGATACAGATACTTATTCGAGTTTGATATCTTGATAAATCCGGCCACATCGATTCTTAACTTCTTGACTGATCAAGTAAATTTGAAAATTATTATTCGAGGATGCTTTTGATTATAGTTACCATCTAATTAAGTAATTACACTTTTTTACTTATATGGTTTGGTAGGATATATGCTTTTCTTCTATAAATTAACTTTTGCACTCCAAAAAAATATCGTTTTGTTTTTAATATTTTAGAAAAAAACATATTAAAAAGTAACTTCTTATTAGTTAACACTATAAAATATTTATAAGAAATTTTTTGGCTATAATAAAAGCCATTATTAATTAACCAAGTATCGACCATACAATATCCCACGACATTATTAAACAACGTTTGGGTATTTTTTGGTTTTTACTATTTATAGTTAGGCATTGGCTTTTTTACCACTAATTTTTTTTTTACAATAAAGGGTGTAAAGTTATGTTAGTGTAGTCTTGTTTGTGATGATTTTTCATTCCTTTGAATCCTCACATAATTTATCTAGTAAAAGATAGACTTATCAATTTTAATAATTAATAATGATGTAACGGGTTATTTCAAATATGAACTACATACATGAAATATGTACATATTTTGAAACATACTAAATGATTAAATGCTATTTTATCATCATATGATCTGTTTTTTTCCCAACTTTTTTTTACCTAACCTATATTTCGCTCAAAAAAACATCCATATTCGCTACATCTATTATTATGTTAAAATATAATAAACTTATAAAATTGTTAAATAGTTTCAAGCATTTCTAAAACATGATAATAGAAAGGAAGATTATTATTATTAATAATAAATATGATCGAGTGGTGTGAGGTTGTCCCATGTGGGTTGGGTGTTGTAGTTGTGGTAGACATTTCGATCAAAATATATGACTCCTATTCCCATTTAGAGGACCACCTTTTAGTTTTTAAATGTTATTGTTAATTTCATAGTAGTTTTATTCGAATCTCGTGACCTATTTATAAAAAAGGTTGGCTAAAACTTGTATACTTTATACATGTTTAACTTATTCTTAATTTCATGAGTGAAGTATAGAAAAATGTTACTAATCTAAAAATACCCATTCACCACAATTAATGTACGTTAAATAATGTTATATATACAATATTAATATTAATTGTTAATCGTGAAAAAGATTATGGGTTAGCTCAGGGATGAAAGTCACGTACCACTGTCTTTTTACGATTTCTTTACCTTACGAGTTGTGATGTAAATACTTTTTTTTTAACAGTAACATTTTGATTTTCAAGGAAAAATACATCATAACTTGCTTACAGCATAACAGAACCTCTGATTAGTGTTTCTAATACAAATGTGCTACCAATGGGTCACTAACCATATTGCCGTGATGTAACTACTTAATTTCAACAGTATACACATGATTTTTTTAAAATCTTCACACCGTCAACTAATTATTTAACGGCACCGTTAATGCACCCCAACAGCAAGACCAGTTAACACAATAGAAAAACGTGTGGCGGCCGTCAACTTACGATAAGACAAACACAGTGAATGCATGGTGGGGTACAAAATTAAAATAATAAAAATAAAAAGTCGTAAACACCATCGTGATGACAACATAATTTCACGTGATTTATGTTGGTTATGTCACACGTGTCATACTGTCACGTGCGAATCACTCGGTCCCGTTTTGTTTTGTATCTTCGCACTACCTTCATAGATAACATAATAAATATTAATGTGTATAAAACTCTTTCAAACTAGAAAACAAAAACGTGTACAAAAGCTTAAAAATATCATGTGTTCACACTAGATATATAACAAAATTTTAAAACTTGTACAAAATCTGTAAAAGGATAGATACCAAAATGAAAAAAATTGTATACACTCAATACTACAAGTGTAAACACTACCAAAGGTCTATCCTAGGGGCGGAGGCGGGAGGGTAGCAGGGGTAGTCGCTACCCCTTATTTTTTCCGACGAGACTTATAATTAATGTAAAAAATCAAGTTTCCTCTTCGTATTATAAATTACGTATGATAAATAAATATAAGAAAATCAAAGTATTTAAATTAGTGAATTACGTTTTTTGCAGCAGTGAACTTCCAGTCTTCATTAATTCACTAGGTTTAATACCCGTGTGTTACACACGGGTTAAATAGTAATATTTACAAAGAAATTATAACCATTATATTTAACAATTTGTAAATATATAACATTTAAGGAGTTGGCTCCATCAACTTGCATGGTGAAAAATTTAGCTAAATTTTACCTCCCAAACTTCCTATTATAGAAAAAAAATCCCTCCAAAAATTGTCCCCTAAAAGTTTGATTTATTAGATAGATAATCCGTTTGATTGTGTGGGCTTTTACATGTTTAGTTAATTAGTTGTTTTGGGCTTTTGCCTTTAGGTGTGGGCTTTAAATCTTTGTTTATTTGTTACATAACTATTGATTAAATATAAATTTTATAAAAAGAAAATTTATAGAATAACTTTTTTTTAAATTTGGTGCCACCGTCAAACGAGTGCCATGTGCGGTCGCACATGCCGCACACCCTCTAAGCCCCCTCTGTTTTTGTTGTATCTCAACCAAGGTTCTGTTGAAAATTTATGTAATAAAATGTGAACTTTTAAGTATTTGGTTGGTAAAGATGATTTGCAAATTACATATTGACGAATAACTTGTATGTTGTAAGTTGTCCCACGTAGGAGTGAAAACAAAACACATTGTAGCTTATATGTATACACCAACAAGCCATATTTTAGATTCTTGTGTTGTCTTTTACTCTGGCTCTAACCCGTGCACATGGGTGCTGAAAATGGGTTTCGGACTGAAACTTTTTTTAGTCTTGCGACGACCGCGCGACTTGCGAACACGAATGCATGCAGCTTCGAGAACTTGTTCTTTACGAATCTATTTAAGCGATTTTTGTCAAACACAAGCCCATTCTTTCTTATTATCTGTTTTGCAGGGATCATCAGACGCGCTGTTGTTTTTGTCTTTCCTGATTATAGTCAATTGTTATTTCCGTAAGAATTATACAACAGGGTGAACCTTGGTCTTTAATTGTTTATACATGAAACCAAGTTGAAATAGAATACCAATACCGGTACGGTATCGGTACCGGAAAATTAAAACACGATTTTATATTAGGGATGAGATCGGTAATTTACTGGTAACGATATTGAAAATCCCGATACCGAATTTGAGGAAAAGTTGGTACCGAATATCATACCGAATCTATCGGTTTTTCGGTACTTTACCGCTTTAATTATATTAACAAAGTTAAAAGAGAATCGCTAATTGAATGATGTGTGTTTACAAATCTAGTCTTTGTATCAAATTATATTTATGTTTACAAGTCTAGTGTTTGAATCTAATTTTATATATGTTTACAAACTAAAGTTAACGTTAACTAAAGTTTAATGTTACTCTTTAAAAATAACAAAGTAATGTTATAAAAAAAATTATTGTTTTATAAAGTTAATTTACAAAACTAAGATAAACTAAAAAATAACAATTAATTAATGTAATTAACTTGATTATCTTACCGATTATCTTAGCGTTTACAAACTGAATTTGTGTTCACAATTAAAAAAGTTCATAATGTTATTTTGTAAAACAATAACACTCATACATGTAAGCAATTTTTTTAGACAAATTAAGTGAAAATAAAAGGGTTGTTGAATATGAAACAAAAGCAAAACAGACGAAGAAAAACAAACATGATTGAGCATATAGTGATGAAGTTTAAAAACATTGGAGATCGGTTCCGTACCAGTATCGAAAATAAGGTATCCGAATTTGAGGAAAAATGGCACCGAATAGCGTACCGAATATTGGTTCGGTACCGGTACGTCTACTGCATCGCTATAGTATCCGCTGCGTACACAGTAATGAGAGAGCTCCAATGCAGACGAAAAATACTTATTGATGTTAGATGCAAGGTTTCGATATCAGTCGTTACACCTCTAATTGTTTCGATTATATACCGTTTCACTAACTACCGTTCTAAAAAAACTTAATTTTTGGTTGACATAGTGATTTCCTTGGTTTAACTTTTTTTTGTTGTGAATAGTTGAATACATTTATATACTTGCTGCCGTTCCAAAATAAAAAAATCATAAAACTAAAAACTAAATGCATTGTACCTGATTCATGCAATTGATTTGAATGAAATGTTTGGGTAATTTACTTGACATGTGGTTTGCTATCATTGCATAAATAAAATAATAACTTAGTTACAAATAAATTGGATGTACAAATAAACCAGACAAAGGGTATTTTGGTCTTGTTAAACACCGGCCTTAGTGGAAACAGAAAAAGCAGCCGTAAGTGGACGACAATAACATACGTATCAATCATGCCGACATTAACAACGCTCCTTCTCTTCATAAACATTACACCAAACATTTACGCCGGCATTACCAATTTCTTTTTTCTTATTAACCGTAATTTCAATAACTAACGAACCACTAGTCTAATCCACATGTACATTTTTATTTATCTTTATTTCTTAAGTAGGAAACTTAAGTCGTAGTATCAAAACCACCCTTAAAAGACATAAGGAAACCATTGCTCAATTTTGTCCGGGCTAAAACCAAAAACCTCCCATTTTAACCAAGTGTTACATACAACGTTAACGTTTAAAAGACTGATTAGAAACATAACATCAACAACTACAAATCTGCCGTAAAATATAACATCAACCGGAAAAAGTCACCGGAAACTCCATTGAACAAAAACTACAAGCAACAACGGCAAGTTACCAAACAACAGTTGAAGAAATTACACTGCCAAGTTTAATTCTCTACATGTTGCAAAAAACCGATCGGTAAGCAACGTTGCCGTATTTTTACTCCGTTCATTAAAAAAGGTAATAGTGCTAATTACTCTTTAGACTTTACGAGTTAACGATGAACATCAAACTATTCCTCCGGCGGTGGAAAGTTTAGATCGATAACAATCCGCCCCGGCGACGGCGTTGACTTCAAGTCAACGACAGTTGATGAGTTAGAGTCATCACTTTTTGAAACCATAGCAGACCGCCGGAAAAACCCATCAAAACAAACCATTTGGTTCACCGGCGGTGAATAAAACCCACCGTACGAGAGATTAAGATCCAGCAGCGGAACTCGGTCAACTCGGTCGTGACTCGGTGACTCAACGGTACTGGTCTGACTCGGACTTCGTTGACCATAACAGTTTTGAAGTTTCAACCAAGCAACATCATCATGCGTGGGAAAATTCGTCTTGGCTTTCGCACCACGAAACTCACGCGCTGCCGTGTCGTAAGCCCTAGCCGCCTCCTCCGCCGTGTCAAAAGTCCCCAGCCACACACGGGTCTTTTTACCCGGGTCACGAATCTCGGCTGCGTACCTCCCCCACGGCCGCTTTCTAACCCCTCTGTAATGTGGTTCCTTTTTACTCACACTAACGACGGTGTCGGAAAACAGTTTTCCGACACCGTCTGTGGTCGGAACATGTTTGGGTGCCATGTGTGTAAAAAATGTTAGATGTGTGATTTAAGATGTAGGATGTGAGTTTGGGGGGATTGAGGAGTGAGAGGGGGGATGTAAATATAAGGTGGAATGGTCAACGGAATGGTTGACTAAAAGGTGGGCGGCAGGAGTAAAAAGGCGTGTGGGGGCTACGAGGTGGAGATGAGATTGGGGAGTATTTAATTGTTTGTGTACGGCGGTGTTAATGTATGTGTATGTATACGAGGATTTTACGATTTTGTTTTTTTTTTAGTTACCCATGCACCGTGTGGTGTGTGTTTTACACTTTTACCCACTCATACTAGTTGGATTTCGTAAGAACAAAAGGAAAAATACATTTGGTGTCAAATCGAAAGACAAGTGTTTTACTCCAAGTCATAACGAACGAGAGGCTTTCATGTGTGTAAAATGATACCGTCTAATTTTTTGTTTGAGCTTTTAATAAAATGGGTCATATATATACTCATATGAAAATTGGTTAGAGGTATTTTATACAAGTCATATGTCTAAATTGTTTTGTGATTACACTTGGAATAACATTTTACTGGGTCTGAGTGGTTCATACATATTACTTGTTTAGCAATTAACGGTTTATATATTTTACTGGTTCAATTCAGCACTTATTCATAAGTTGCCTAACAGCCCTAATGTTGACACATTTACAAGGAGATTTGCGTTTAAGCGAATCTCTTTTTCTACTAATCTCACTAGAAGATGGGTTCCTATTGCCTAAGCGGTTTGTGAATTTTGTGACTCAAACGTTTGATGGATCGCATGTTTTTTCAATGTGGCACTATTAAACAAGTATGGAAGGATCCAAATGTTTTGTGTCAATGTAGCCTTAACATCATCCCAAATTTCTGGCTATTAGTGGATGATCTACACCAAAAAATTATAACGTACAAAGGTTATTTAGAATCTAGCTCTCACTATTGCCTACTTGTCTTTATGGACTATATGGAAGACAACTAGATAAGAAACAAAGCTACTTTCAATAGCATTAGGCCGATTCCCATGTTGGCTCTCAACGATATCAAGTTATTTGCTTATCATTGGGTGTCTGACTGTCTTGGAGATCGAAGAAAGTGTCCCCTTTACGTACATATTTTCTCTATATAGTTTTCTTTGTTGTCATTTCTTATTTTCTCCAACTCTTATGTACACTTTTTAGCTACTGCTAAGTTCTTTTATATCAAATTTCTGTTAAAAAAAAAATAGGAAACATAAGTTTTTATAAAATGCTATATGCATAAACATCATCACCGAAGTTTGAGAAAGATAAATATTAAATAGAAACAAAATGTTAGTGTTCGCTTGTACTTTGTGGGTGGTTTATATTGTCCATAACAATTAATAATAACATGGGAAAGGTGACCAAAATTCTTCAATAATTGTTCCTAAATATACGTAAGTTCATTTCTCAAAGAACATATAATCACGATCTTACCAAGTGTGCGTTAATGGAGTGACCATGTGGGCCATTGACGGGTTTTAGCGACTGCCGACTATATATCCAACCTACTATATCAAAAGTATTTTCGCTTTGTATTTTTAGTAAAGAATGTCTTAAAAATTGAAGTTTTGAGAGAGTGGATGGATTTTTGTTGGAAATTTTTGAAATGTCCCTTTTGATCTTTGATTTTAAAAAATGTCCCTATTGACTCTGTCTTTAGTGGTCGTCACGACTATATTCAATATAGTTGCCGACTACATATTCTAGCAAATAAGAAATTCCCATGTGTTCTTACTAGTCGGCAACTATAAATGTTTACCTGACAAGGACTATTCTTCAAGAGTTCATCGACGCTCGTCTGACATCGTTGTCGGAGACGCTGGCGACTATTATTTTTTTTTTTTATTTCTTGGTCGTGTCACCTATGTTATATTATACAGTCGGTCGCCCATAGTTTATAGTCGTCCGACTACGTTTACAATTATAGTTTAATACCTGTACATAATGTCTTCTAAATTAATTTGGGTGTGGATTAAATACCTTGAAAAACGATAACATAGTCGTTCGACCAAGCTTCAAATAGACGGACACCGATATATATCGATAATCGTGAACATAGTCGTTCGACTAAATGCTTATGTTTAGCCTTACCATCAGTTGATGGGTAAAGAAGGGACATACGTCTCTATGTTAATGGAACATTTAGTTACACGTAAAGAATTAAACATTGGGGAAAATTTTAACCAATCATGTATGACATATAGACACCAAGTTGGTCCTTCAATCGAAACCAAAATGTATATGTCATGTTAAAGTGAAAATTCATAAAACTAGTCATTTTTCTATGTATGAATGTATGGCATGCCGTATTGAAGTGCCATGCCACATATTAGTCTTGTACGTATGAAACATTACTCGAAACCAGACCTGTGCACCCACTTTCTGTTTTATCCTATCTTTAAATTACTTTCAAATATATATATGTCAAGATTTAACATGACACCTCGTTAAAATTAAGATAAAACACCTTCAATCCGGAGACGAACCATATTTAATTCCACTTGTATGCATAAATGATATTATAATAAATGCAATTCCTGTGGAGATAAAAACGCGTGACATATGAATCGAAGTTCCAAGAAAGAGTGTTGGGTGGCTTTAGATTAGAATATAATATTAATGTTGTCACTTTATCCTACGCGTCGTTGAATCAAAAACCTCACCACTAAAGAGATGACACGTGTCAGTGGCTAAGATGGGGGGCAATTGAGAAGCGTGTTGGGCAATTATCCTTCTTCATTCTAATCCGACAAGTTCGCCCATGGTTTGTTTAAAACCGGCATCCACCACTTCTGGTTTTTAATCATTTTTTAACATGTAATTGTTGATTATTATTTTATTAAAGATAAGTATTAATTACATGCACTTGTATAAATTAAATAATTTTTTTCTGACGGCAAGGGAAACGATAAATTTTAAAAAATAGAATCAAGGCTTGATACATAGGGTAGGGAAATTAACACCTATAGCTCCTTGTCTCCTAAATGACCAGATCCAGGTGCACATACGACGGCAATTAACACCGGTTCAGATGTCACAAGAAGCAAATGGTGGTTTGAAGTAATGAAAGAGATCGATTCATATACACTAATCAACTTCACACCAATAACGTGATTACATATTACCTAAGCGACCAAGTTTATTTTGTGGAATGGTTGGCGGCGACGTGAAATCCTTATGATCCTCAGGTTCAAATCTCATATTCTACTCATTTGTTTCACGTCATGACAATGAAGCTTAAACTTGAGGTATCCTGAGTTTGAATATGACGCGAAGGGTTTTACCAATGACGGACCATAAATTTTTTCTTGTGATGTCAGAGTTTTTTGGTTCTTGAATTCCAATAATCAAAATAGTTAGACATTATTATTTTTCAGGTCAGTCAAAATTCTAGTTGGGTCGGATCACTAATTAAAAAGACATGTCATTAAAAGAACACGTTATAAATTAAAAATGTCAATAAATAATAGCAAGAACCTATTTTGAGTTGTTCTCTATGTTTTTCATGTCTTAAAACCGCACCATAAGATATCCAATATAAGTTTATACATTAAGGGGATTATTATGTTTAGTGGGCTTCATCAATAACCGTAGTAACCCAATAGTGTTACCTCTTAATTAGCCCAACTCCAATTAAAAACTAAAACCATTATATATTTTGTAACATTTTTTAAACATGTAATTTTATATCAATAAATAAGAAATGGTGCGATATATTTTTTAGATAACACTGGGGCCAGTAATAAAAAAACCGGTGTCGTTCGAATGAGCATTATATAATTTTACATTACGTATTAAAAAAGAGTGGTGTCGGCCTAGTAACTCGAACTTGAACTAGTCAAGAAACTCTCATGCAGATTTAGTGATGGACATGTTTTGGCATTTTACAAGAACGTTGACCGCAACTCTTTTTCCCCGTTTGACCAATTGTCTTTCTAGAATAGCAGAAAGGTGTAACTCAAAATATAAACCCTTGTAGAAGGACTGGCCATAGCCTTCTTGAGCGATGATACATGGAAGGTGGGGCGAATTCGAGGGTCGTGTCGGTAAGAGGCACTCCAATCTTCTTAACAACAAGAAAAAGTCCATCATACTTTGAACATAAATTAGATGGCTTGGCGTCCTATCAATTGTCAATTCGTAATACAATTTTAACTCCAAGTATGGTGACTCTCTACAAATTGCTTCTTGAAGGTTTGATCATAAATTAAGGTATGTTCAAGCAAGTGTGTACGTAATATATATATTTTTTTTCTTGCATGAAAAAAGCGTGTAGTAGTTTCTTTTCCTTGCATGAATTCATCCACATGCACAATAGAAAGTATCCCTTGGAACATGCTCCAAAGAATATGCAATGGGGAGCAAAATCATAGAGAGCTTGAAATGGTGTTATTTTATAGAGGTATGATGATTGATAGTGTGCCATCATTCATATAATAACAACCATTTATGTCAAAAAGTAGGGCTTTTAAATACCACTCACATTAGGTTTATCTTTTAATTATTTTTGTTTCCTAAACATCCATTTTATTAAACTCACTACCAAACGCTAGAAGTAGGACTTTAAATGAACCAAATAATCAGTGAATTGTTTCACAAGAAGTTTGTTTATGTTTGTTTGTTAATAAACAGATAAACCCGAATAATAAATTTTGTTCGTGAATTCATTCATTTGTGTCTGTAAACGTTCGCTAATGTGTTCGTAAGCGTTCATTTATTTTTGGATAGTCATTGTTAATTTGTTATGCCAACTTGCTAACTACTTTAACATGGATTTATATATTTTTTTTGTATTAACAATGATATTTTCTATTTTTAAGCTACTATATATATGTATTGTTTGTGTTTTTTTAGTGTTTATTTGTGTTTGTTTCACCATTTACAAATTCAACGAACAAACATACGTAAACACCAACATCTTAATTTTTTTAACAAAAATCATAAACTAGCTTATGTTTGGTTACATGTTTGTGAACCGTTTGTTCGCTAATAACTTAGTAAATGAACATGAGCTTCGTTCGGTTCAGTTCCTTTATAGTTCTAGTTAGAAGCAACTTCTAATGTGATGTAATGATAAAATGTCTAATTTATTCAAAAGAGAACCATGTTCTATTTTCACCAGCAACATTTTAGAAGGCCAATAAAGAGAGACATGTGGCAACATAAATTCGATCTATGAGCCGAACGGGTTTTACTGTTAACTTGTTGTCCTCTCCACGAACGGTGGGTTAGCGTGTTTTTTCTCGAATTGAAGTCAGATATCCCTTGAAATATACAAGTTTCTATTACCCAACGTTGTATGTACTCGCAAAACGTATGAGGTCACTATCTAACACAATTAACAACTACTACTGCTCATCATGCTCCGGTTAAGGATGATAATGAAGTTGTTGAGATTATATAAAGTTTACATGTAATTCCATAATTCTTTTCGAAAGCTACAAACAAAAACTATGTACATATGATATCTAATGTAACTGCGGAGGGTTATTCATGCAACTTGTGCGCATTGTCGTCTGTGGAAACCAATTGTTCATGTCGATGATCGATATGACAATATGCCACCAACCATCATTTATGCTTTTTTGTTTTTTTCTTTTATGTAATATAATATATGTGTGGTTTATGTTAACAAATGATTTGTTGTCCAGTTGGTTAATGGCCACTCTCTCACAATGAGGTCTTGTGTACCGAGACTTTATGCATATTATCTTCATGCCGACATTCTCTAGCGAATATATATTTTAATCGTTTCTCGTTCAAAGTTCAAGGACTATTGGACCCACGGCCCCTGGATTCTATAGGAAACCCATGACTTGGAAAAACTTTGGCTCTTCATAGAACATAGTTAACGTTTATTTGAGACTCGAACCATCGACCTTCACAAAGTGAAAAGCTCCTGGGGTACGAGACTTCATTCCTACACGTTTCTTTTCGTATGCTTTTTTCTATTTTCCTAAGTGCTCACTAGATGGGACAGATGTGACTTCAAACTCAGTAATTGCACTTCATTGGAGTACAACGGTCATTTCGTTATACAACCGTCGTTCTAAAAAATTGTGAACTTATACACCAGTTGGTAAGTAACGTATTAATAGTTTTAGCTAGTATCTTCTTCTTGTGTGTTTCTTCTTTCTCCGAAACTAGTTCATAATTAATCAATTAGATAACTCTACTTGATCGAGTACCGAACCACATGTTGATCAGTTGATTAGGGGTGTAAACGAGCCGAGCCGAGCCCGAGCTCGTCTAGGCTCGAGCTCGGCTCGTTTAAGTTTAACGAGGCTCGAGCTCGAGCTCGGCTCGATTCAAGTTTTAATTTCAAAGCTCGAGCTCGAGCTCGTTACAAACTTCTCAAGCTCGAGCTCGGCTCGGGCTCGACTCGTTTGATGATTTATTATTTTAATTTTAAATATTTATATTTAATTTTATATATATTTTTTAATTTTTATATTTAATTTTATATAAACTTTTAATTATATATATTTTATACATAACAAAATACATATTATATATTTTTAATCATAATTTATACATATTTTAACTAATAATAATAATATATATTTATAAAATAAATAAAAAAACATATAAATAAAAAGCTCGATAAGGCTCGCGAGCCGGCTCGAGCTCGAGGTGTAAGGCTCGAGCTCGGGCTCGATAGCTTAATGAGCTTTTTTCTTAGGCTCGGGCTCGAGCTCGAAAAAGCTCAGCTCGAAAAAGCTTTTTATCGATCCGATCTCGAGTAGCTCGGCTCGTTTACACCCCTAGTTGATGTTAGCGATTTTGGTGGTTTTACTTTTGGGTTTCTTTTTCTCTCTAACTTCCTTCTTGATTGGACTCTTGAGTCTTGTCCAACCCATGATTTTAATCCAGTTCAGTGGTTTCAGGCCCACTTACTATTTTCTTGGGCCACATTCAAAATATTTAAATTTTATATGAGAATTGTATATTTTAGTTAAAGTAAATTTTAGAATAGATGACTTGTATACATTTAACTCTTTAAATGGTAAGGTAAGTAGCGAAACCGCGACAACATCTCGTATCCCACACTAATTTGAAAGTGGGTCAATGGCTGCCAAATCTTTAGCTATCCTTATGATGCCCGCTTGATCAATCTAAACCGTGTCCTCGAATTCACACATACATGTTTGTTGTCAAAACATTCATCAACTATACGTTTGTGACCTTCATCACGATCTATGTTCAAAGAAACTCTTCTTGATATTGGTGTTATACGTTGGAATTCTTTGGTTAGACGCAATCACGTGAATCAGAACGACACTCTAGTAGATTCTTCACCGGAAGAAACTTGATAAGTGGTTGTATCTATCTCTCTGTATAAATGGTATTGATTAATGAGAATAACATATGGTATATTTGCCTAAACCCTAGAACAACACCCTTGCTATCATCGCATATCACTACTCTATACACCCTGATTTCAATCAAACAAGGAGTGATATGAAAAAACCAATCAATCAAAATGAAAACAACACCAATAAAACATCTCTAATAGTTAAAAGGTGTAAAACGTGAATAATGGTTTTGAATTTTAAATATGAAAATGCGTGGGCAACTAAAGAGCAAAGAGTATTTTGTGTGAGGATGTTATTGATTAGTCTGAGAATGTATAGATGTAAGTAAATATAGAATTATTAAGTTATTGAAAATTATAGTATATGAACCACTATAACACACAAATTAACCCCATTACTTAAAGTAATTAAATTTAAATTATCGAATTTTAAATGTTATTACTTTCTAAATAATGTTGTTATTAAAAACTATTTTGGTAACTTTATCTTGCATAACAAGTTACAAATTAACTTGTTTATTATTTATTAAATGTGATTCTCTACTAAAGTAAGTTACTAAACAAGTCGTGTTTAAATTAACTTATTATTTATTAATTCTAGTACTATAAAAAAAAGATCCACATTAAACAAACCACAATGAAAAGGTAAACATTTTTGACACAATTCATATCCAAAGGACCAAAACAACAACACCACCAAACTCAACTCCCAATCACATCTTCACGATTTTAGGGTTAGGGTTTATCAATCAACCAAATCACCAACAACTTCAATTCCTTCATCTCATCGAAACAACACATGGCGGCCATCAACGACACAACATCAGTACAAAACCAGCAATCTGAACAAACAGTAACAGGAGTTGTGAAGAGGAAACCAGTGTTCGTCAAAGTAGGTGATTTGAAACCTGGAACCAACGGCCATACACTCACTGTCAAGGTTTTGTCTGCAACCACGGTTTTAGATAAGAAACCGCGCAGTTCGTCGGCCTTCAGTAGCCGTTCCGGCGCTGCTAACACTCGTATCGCTGAATGTCTTATCGGTGATGAAACTGGCACTATTCTGTTTACTGCTCGTAACGATCAAGGTCACAATTACACTCATGATTATAATCTCATAGTTGATTTGCTTCTACATTTGTGATGAATTTGATATTTAGTTTCATTTTGATCAACATTGTATTAAAAAGTGACTTTTTTAGGGTCAGGGCCATTTACAAGTCTGTTTGAGTGATGATTGATTATTGTTTTAGTACATTTTTGCCAAGTATGACATTTACTTTCACTATGTATAAAAATTGTAACAAAGTTTAGACCTTTTTTTTATTCTCTTGCACCAAATTGAAGGGATGGCGTCGTTTATATCGGTTATTGACACTCTAAGTTTATGTTTTTTGTGTTTGAGATGCAATTTTTCTAGTAATTTGCAGGGTCACATGTAACAAAATGTTGACTTTTTTCGATTCTTTTGCACCAAATTGAAGGATTGTCGTTGTTTTTATCGATTATTGACAATTTGACATCCTAAGTTCAAGTTTTTTTGTGTGAGATGCAATTTTTTAGTGATTTGCAGGGCCATTTACAATTTTATATCCTATATGTATCTTTTTGAGTGGTGATTGATTATTCCATTCCTACATTTTTTCCAAATATGACACTAAGTATCAAAATTGTGATAAATTTCTGGCCTTTTTTTCGATTTTCTTGCACTAAATTGAAGTGATGTTATCATTTATATTGGTTATTTACACTCAAAATTATTTTTTTTGTGTGTGAGATGCAATTTGTTAGTAATTTGCAGGGTCATTTAAAATATTTTTTATAGTGGTTATTCTGATGCTAATGTTGATTATACTTATTATACAGTTGATTTGATGAAGGCTGGAAGTACTGTTATTATCAGAAATGCAAAGATTGACATGTTCAAGGGGTCGATGAGACTAGCTGTGGATAAGTGGGGGAGAATTGAGGTCACTGATCCTGCAAGTTTTACGGTTAAGGAGGATAACAACTTGTCTCTGGTTGAGTATGAGTTGGTGAATGTTGCTGAATGATGACTTTTGACCTGGCGTGTTTATGAGGTATGCATTTTATGGTGATCTGCATGGTTTTGGTATACAACAACTAGGGGGTCACTGGGTCTGTTTAGTCTTGTTGATATCATTTTAACATGCTATAGAACTAAGTCTAATGGCCTTCTAAGTGGTTTATTTTGTAAAAAGATCATCTTTTTAATTATCTTGACTCCCTGCAGTCTTTGGGTTTGGAGCGCGATTGTTGGTTTTTATCAGATGTTTCAGATTGTGTTATTATAAGTAATGGTGGTCTCTGATACGTGTTCTGGCGTTTCAATATGTCGTTCCTTGTGTTGTTGATCTGATGTGTAGTTTTGGTTTTGGGATTCTCTTTGCCAGACTAGTGTTCATTGAAATGCTTAAAACTGCTTAATACAGATTGATGAACATGACTGGTGAATCTTCACGCTTGCAAGTACTCAATACTTGTATTTTTTTATGTTTTTCATTGTGTCGGGTGTATTTTTTTTGTGTGTTATAGACGTATCACACGCTCAAATCAGAAAATAGTACCAAACATTTTCAAGTGGTTTCTAATGTGTGAAAACACAAGGATTATAGTCATGGGTCTGCATATACAATTTTATATGTTTCGAGGGGTTATAGACTTATAGTCATGGGTAAAACTGCATATACTAAAGCTGTAATACACCTGGTATATTTGTTTTAAATGATTTTAAGTTCTAACCATCACATTTTGGTTCTACCGGTTCCAACTATCGAATTTACGGGTAATGGTCCTAACCTTTATCACTTTGGCAACCAACAAGTTGTCGTTAAAAAAAGTTTAACAAGTTTTTTTCGAATTGAAAACTTATGTTGTAGGGCTTTTGATCGGATGAAGAATACAAGTCGATTGATGTAAAAGTTATCTCGCAAAACAAAATTTTTACATTTGTTTGAAGCATCTTTAGGATTAAATACCCGACTATTCATCATTTGAGGTGCCGTTTTAAGGTAATTTTTGCATCGATCGAATCGTATTCTTTTTCCGATCAAAATCCCTAGAACGTTTGTTTGGAATTCGCAAAAACTTGACGCCGCTAAAAACAATTTAACGGCGGTCTATTGATTGCAAAAGTGATAAAAGTTTAGACCGTTAACGATTAATTCAATAGTTAGGACCACTGGACCAGTAGAAACTATAAAATGATAGTTGAGACTTTTTAAAACCAATATATCTTTATGTTTTATGGCTAACCATAATGGTTTAGTGATAGTATTGAAAAAGTGTTAGTTGCATAGATAGTAACTTAGAACACATTATAATGTTTAGAGATAGTATGTTTTATGGCTAACCAATTTATCTTTATGTTCTATGGCTAACCATAATGTTTCATTTACCTCATGGTGTTTGTGTGAGTATATGAGGTTTATAAAAAAAGAAAGGTTATTGGATTTAATCACTTTCAACTATTGGTTATTGGTCGCTGTCACCCTTAAGTATCACTTTGGCAAATATAACTCCCAACTAAACACTTTGGTGTCTGTATCACCAAAATTTAACAAAAATTAACCAAAAGTGACTTGAATTGATTAACTTTTGGTGATACGGTGTCCGTAACACCAAAAGCTAACAAAAAAATAATCAAAAGTTAACCAAAAGTGACTTGAATTGGTTGGCTTTTGGTGATACGGACACCAAAGTGTTTAGTTGAGAGTTATATTGGCCAAAGTGATACTTGAGGGTGACAACGGCCAATAACCAATAGTTGAAGGTGATTAAATCCAATAACCCAAAAAAGAAAGATGATGAGATTTAGTGTTATGTTTGTTGGTTAAAATACAGAATTATAAAATAAAAACCTAGCACCACGCTTCTTGTAGCTATTGAGTTCTATCACGCCTTGGGGCACTATGTTTCATGTGATATTCATGTACTGCTGTTACCGACCAATACACATGGTCTAACCCCATATCTTACAAACGGGCCATTAAACATGATCTTAAATCGTAATTTTACACGATAATACTTGGTTGATCATTTCAATAAGACTGAGCTTATTAATTTTAGACAACTTAAATTAAATGTTGGTCATTTTGTTATCTATTCTGTTATCTATTCGTATTACTACGAATCAAAACAAATGATTTTTACATAATGTATTTTCTTTTGAACAACCATCAATAAAAGACAAACAAACAACAAGTTAAATCATGAACCTACACCATAATCTCCACTCTATATTTTCATCTCCCCTCTAGTTCTTATTGTAGACAGCAAACGATTTTATATCCCCTATGATAGAGTCAAAGTCTTTTCTCTTTGATTTTGATTTGAAAATTATGTTATTTTGGGCTTTTCATAAACATCAAAAAGTAGTTAAGAAGATAGCATATATAACTTTTTTCTTTGCAGCCCCCATATTGCTTTTTTCCACCACATCGAGCATCTCTTTTAGAAAAGCAACTTGTTGCTTTTTTTCCCCACGTTTTACATAATACATGTTCACTAGAACAAGTCTAAATGGGTTTGCATCACCCCATCATCATCAGTATAGCTTTCATGCCTTATATTTGTGGCATCTCAACCTGTTATCTCTAATAGCTGTTGTAAGAAAAAAGCAGAGAGTGAACCCATTTAAATACATTCTCTTTTTTTGAAACGACTTATTCAAAATTATTTATTTTTTAGGAAAACTTATTTTGACCCGTTACACGGGCCGGGCCGCTCATTTATGTTACAAAGGCATGTTCAAAGACCAAGGTTGTTAGAATTAAATAACTTTTAGAAAGTAATTATAGTCAATAATATTTTGGTCTAGTGGTCAACATTAAGGTGAGAGGCATTGACTCTTTGAAGAGGTCCCGGCTCTAGATCTGAGCAATGACGTTTAATATACTAACTTGGTTATGCTAAGTACTAACTACTATCCCGCCCTTAAAGAAAATTATGTTTGGATTCAATTAAATTTAATATAGAAGCTAATAAGTAGCACATATAAGTATTTATTATGTAGATAATAATTAGTACCGACAAAATATATATATTTCATACTTTTAGTGTAAATTTAGGAGTTTTATTCGTACTTTTCTATACTATGTTTTAGCCCAAGTCTGGTGTGGTTTAATTATCACTTGTAGGTTATAACTGGATTAGTAGTGTCATTAGGACACTAAGCTTGTATAAGCGGTTTTCATTGTAAACATCTCATGAGATCGTATATGAAGAATTGGGGATTATGAAGTTCATCTTCTTATTTCATCTTGTTTTATATATATTCAAATTAAAGCAAATTCTAAGTTGTTTGGGACCAATAGTGACCTTTTGTTCTGTTAGGAAATTGGAGCTCTATCTTCTAATGACATGACGGGCCAAATAAAACACTTAGAAAAGGTCTTTGGATATTGCTTTGTGTTTGGATCGTCACTTATTAAAAGTCCTAATTCCCCCTAACCCTCATATATTTTGACACACTATGAATTTTTTATCGTATCAAATTTTGTCACCGACCCCATACAGAAACTATTTTATGATGTTAAAATTTTACAAACATAAACCTACTATAAACAAATTTACACATATTTTTTAAAAAATCTTTAAAAGCCCAATATCATTTAAACAGTTAGTTTTTATGTTTCATATGTATATGTTCATTTGTGTTCTCTTATGCTTGTGAACCGTTCGTTTAGATATATGAAAAACAAATATAGAAGAACCCAAACACGCTCCTTTTCTTAAGGAACCGACACACAAGAAAACTGTTTCTTTAAGAGTTTGTGTTCGTTCATTTATTCGATTAAAAAAGTTAAACAGATGAACATGTAAATTATTATGCATTTCTAATGACGATTGATGTACTCGTAATCTCTTATTATGAATTTCAACTTAATATGGTTATGTCTTTTTAACATGTGACCCGACCCGGAGAAAAACAGGTTAATATTAAACGATTGACAATTAACCACTAAACATTTTCCGACCTCCATAATGTGCAGTCCGCCACTGATCTTATAACAAACAACTGAACAAGTTAGAAGTCATGAAACGGAGCGTTCATAATTTGTAGCTTAGAATTTTACATTTGAAAGCAAGTCTTCACACTAGAAGATTAAATACTTCCATAATGGCCTGGAAAACTTAAATTTCTTTCAATAATTTTTCTATTAATCAAAACTAAAGTTCCTTAAATAAGGATTACAAACAAATACTACCACTACCAACAAGATAATCGTGAACTATAAAATAGCAAGTAACTTGCAATTATAACCACCTTTGTGAAACAACATAAAATATAAAATAAAATAAAATAAAAACAGAAAAATAGTAAATTGCATAAATAAGAATCGGTCAGCAAACAACTTGATGACAAGGCACGTATCATAAGGCTTCCAAATGAGGGCGCTATTTTATGTAACTTGTTTTATGCTGACAATGCGATTATATATCATATGGTGGAATGGTCAACCTTGCCTCTAGGTTCAAGATCATCTTCAGCTAAAGTAGTTTGATAGGAACTGTAACAGGGGATCAGGACATACATGCCTATTATGTCGACAGTTTTACATTGCCAAAAAATCGATACCCCTAGCTTTTATACATTTGGGAGTCCCTAGATGTGCAAATTGGGAGCCGATCGTTGAGAAATTAAAAAGATGTTATCAAGTTGTTTGTCTTGCGGTTTTTGTTTGTATAAGTGTATCCGTCTCCTAGTGTCTTGTTAGTGAGCCTGATTTGTTTTACATGATAAAATCGCCACTAAAAGAACATGGACACATCTAGATTTTTTTTTTCTAAATTGATTTGGTTTAGGTCAATGACAATGAAAATCGGTTTTTGGTTAAACGGGTTTAGCTGAGTGACTTAGAAACATGTCATAAATCTGAACTTTGTTTCTAAGCCTAACCGATTTCCCTCAAATTGATTTTCATATTGGTTTGAGTTGGGATTTCAAATTGACTTCGCTTCATAGTCCAATTTTTTCCCTACCAAAAATATACAAATTTGAGAGCTTACTGTAAGCAAAGTAGTCAACAACAATTGTTAGGTATGAGAGATCAAATATCATCGAGCATAATATACTAAAATAATGTTTTAGCCATACGAAATTATGAACAATGAAGAGTAAAGACGACCTAAAACTTTTAATATTAGATCAACATTGTAATCTCTAGTTTGATATTTATAAATTATAATTTTTTTTATTTATTTGTTACTAATATTTGTTTGATATGTAAATTGATTAATACGTTATAACAAAACATTTTACGATTTTTAATATTACGCTCTAATTTTTCTTTAGTTTCTCTTAAATTTGTCCCATATCTACACACAGAGTTTTATACCATACACATTATAAATTATAAATGTTTTAGCCACACACATTTTTTTTGGGTCGTTCTATCCAGACACCCGACAGCCTAGCCAGACATCTTAAATACGACTCGTATCAGGTGATATGGGTCGTATTGCTTTGTTGTCAGTTGAAAAAGCTGAAGCAGGTCAGACAGCAATACGACTCGTATTAAATATGATATGAGTCGTATTACCTGACAATATGACTCGTATTAGACTTGATATGGGTCGTATTACCTGACAATATGACTCGTATTAGTTTTGATATGGGTCGTATTACCTAACAATATGACTCATATTAAGTACAATATGAGTCGTATTTCTTAGTGGTAAAAAATTATTCAAACGTATGAATTTTTAAAAACTTAATACTTATTTGACACGATGTAATATTATGTTAAAATTCAAATATAAATGATCGTTCGATCGATCGAATTCGATATTCAAAACGAATTCATTTGTTAATACATTTATATTATCAAGATTTATCCAACTTTTTTCTAAAAAATCTATATTTGGGTTGATAATTATATCTTTAATGGTGAAAATAAAGATGATAGTTATTTTTAGTACAACATCAATTACGACCATCAATATAGTGACGACTTTTATGGTGGTGAATATGTCGGGGACATATAGAAAAAATTAGTTTTTGGACCAATACGATT
This sequence comes from Tagetes erecta, assembly GCA_030867185.1. Classification (NCBI taxonomy): domain Eukaryota; kingdom Viridiplantae; phylum Streptophyta; class Magnoliopsida; order Asterales; family Asteraceae; genus Tagetes; species Tagetes erecta. Next base: position 7,159,239 of record CM061494.1, on the reverse strand, counting down.
CGTATTTAATCCAATACGAGTCATATGTTGGATCAATACGATCCATATTCAATCTAATACGAGTCATATGCTGGATCAATACGACTCATATTCAATGTAATACGAGTCATGTAGGTCAATACGATCCATATTCAATCTAATACGAGTCATATAGATCAATATGACCCATATTGACCAATACGAGTCGTATTAACTGTAATGATTCGTTGTTTGGTTAGTCCATCAGGATGTCCGACTAGACGCTTTTTTATATATGAAAAAGTGACATTAAGTCATGAAGTGACAATTCACCTGTTTTATAGGAATTTCTTCAATTATACAGAAGAAAATAACAAACATTTTCCTCTTTTGTAAAGCTTCGGAATGTGATTGATATTCAAAGTTGATGTGATATGCCTTCTTTTTGTAAGGGCTCTAACTTCTACATTAGTATACACAATTTTTTTTTTAATTTCTTTAGTCTTTTTTTACGACAAATAAAAAATATAAAAAAAGCCTAATAAGTAGTTAAAAACTCTGGAGAAGTACAAGAGAAATATAAATGAAAAAACAATCTTAATATAATCTAACATTCTTCTTTTGGAAGAAAGAATTAAAAATATGAAAACTATTAGTAGTGTTAGTAAGATCATATCACCAAGCATGTTTAGAGCGTCATGTTTGTCACCAAGTGTGTTACTACTTACTAAGATCATATTTGTTGCTAAACGTACACGTCATTTGAAACATATTTTCATGGTGATGATAGCTAGAAGATCGACTTGATTACCATATTCTTCATAGATCAAGTGAAACTCGTGGCAAGATAGTTTAAGACAAGACGCAATTAATGAGGGTCCTTTCTCTTAATTAGGTTTGTCTATGACTTGCATATGGAGATCGATCGAGACGTTTTACTGCGAATTCTTATGTTAACTTTTTTAATATACTACTCCTTAACACCCTATAGAATTAACACTTCATTTTTAATTTAACCTTATGATTATGATATACATTACTTAACCATTAGTTTTGATAGCGTTTATGTTTTGGTTTACTTCGTCGTTAAAATGTACCTTTCTAAACCTAACCCTAGTTTCCATGGTAGTTTTGGAGTGAAATTGATGAAAAACATGCATGTTTATTGTTTAAGATAAAATTACTAGCTAGCTTATTTTTTAGGATCCTTCAATTCTCCGCTCGAATTGAACCCATTCCTTGCAAACGTACGGTATCTTCTTTGTTGAAAAAACTAATTAAATTCAGGAACGATCTTATTTATTGGTCAGTTAACACCAGCTTTTATAACATTCTATAATCAAGGATACTAGCTATATTTTAAAAAGCTAACAAATAGCTTCAAGTGATCCAAAATACAAGGTAAATCACAAAATTATACAACATTAAATTGAAACCATTTGTTCCAATCTTAGTAGACAACTTGTACGTCTCACTTAAATTTTGTTAACAATAACTCTTACATTTTCTAGACAGGAGCGGCCTATTTAAGGAAGAATTTAAACACATACATTAGGCCACCATAATTGTTTTCCCTTACTTTATCAAGAAAAACAAATGAGTATCTCTTAAGCTCGAATAATTGGGAATAACGGTTTATAATCTTAACATCTGGAAAAAGGCCGGTGAAATTTATTTCATCTTAGGACACCATATTGATTTAGACGCCCTAGTTTATAGGATAATTTATGACAACCTACACATTACAAGATTTAAACTCTAGAAATAGTCACAGCTACTCCAAATATAAAATTATTATCAGTGCATCATTAACCTTATTAACATTCATCTCTACTAATGATCCAAAGAAACTTGAATATGTGTGGACTCCGTGTGCCTAGCATTTAAAAATAATTTTCTAGACTTTAATAGTAACACATCAACTAAAATTAATAATTAGTAGAAATCTCTACCACCAAAATCAAATTAAATTGGTTAGATGGCATTTAATTTGGCCATCAAGTCATGTCGAAAAATGATAATATATTTATTTAAGATAAAATAAAAGTAGTCAAAGTTGAAGTGGGGGTCCTATCTTCAGGTAAAATAGCTGTCACAATTGAGTATGCCACCGTGAACAAAGACCCGTCACCTAATTTTTCAAAGGTTTCATATTTCTTTTCTTAACCCTCAATTCTCACCTTGTTACATCAATACCCTACACTATACTATAATACCTTACACAAACACCATTTTGTGTGGATTAATATATATCAAGTTAACCAAATTTCATTGCCTGATGGCCGGTCAACATACGACGATGAATAGATGGCTGGATAAAAGTATTAGCATGATGTGGGGCATGAATAGTAGTTCAACCTCACCCTTAACTCTAGACCAATCAATGGACGCATTGCCCCCATGTGTCAGGTGCAAGAGGCTTATTCGCGTGTTCAGCAATACCTTTTTTTTATAGACAGAGTTGCTCATTTATAAACTCTAGCTCTGTGGTCAAAGTGCAAAATCAAAAAGGACATTGTAGCTAAACTTCATGTATATTATATACTATAATATCTTTGTGTTTTGTTTAAGAAGTAGCAGTATCATATTCTTACTGATAGAGTTATATAAACTAATTATAGAACATCGTCATTTTATCATGTTCTTCTCTGAAAACAATTCAATTAGGCTTTTCTAACATTTGTTAACGTCTAATACAAAAAGTTTATGATGATTAACAGTTTGTTCATTTTGTTTTCTTGTTTGAAAATTTTCCATCATTGTTTTGTATTGATAATACTGATGAAGTTATAAATATATTGTGAAAAATAAAAAAAGCAAAAGTTTTTCTTTCTGAAATTTGGAGAAAAGTTAAGTGGGTTAATATTTATCCCATAACTAAATTTTAACAGAATATGATATGCTATGAAGTGCTAGATATGCTACTAAGAAAACGGTAGGGTGTGCGCAGCCAATATTGATAATAAGAGGGACTAGAAATGGCATTATGGTAAAGTGAGAGGCTTGAATAGAACCCGACCCATCTATCACTATGTAGATGGGCCGCCACCCCATGTGACCATTTGCATGCATGAAAACGACGTAGCATCATGACTTTCTGCTCTTCAATGAACATATATTTCTATTTAAGCAAATGCTCATTTTAGCACTTAAATTACACCCCCGAAAAAATGAATATATCACAACCAAAAAAACACCCACAAAAAAGTTCCAAAAAGAGGCTTACAAGTGAACAAGTGAAGCTCCTAGAAACAAGTTTCAACTTCAACAACAAGCTAGATTCGACTCGAAAGAGTCACTTAGCTCAAGAACTCGGTATCCCAGCCAGACAGATTGCAATATGGTATCAGAACAAACGAGCTCGTTGGAGGAACCAAAGCCTAGAGACAGAATACAAGGCTCTTCAGCATCGACTTGAACGTGTGTCAAGTGACAAAAACCGGCTCGAAAGAGAGGTTGAGAGACTGAAAGGTGAGCTAGAGAAGGCTAAAGACTTGTTGGTGCCATCAAATACAATGAATTATGCATCTTTACCATCCTTTTCTAGTTCTTGTGATGATGTTGGAAGCTCAAGCTTGATTGGTGATCATGGGGATTTCTATGTTTGCTTTGATAATCATCAATTTGATCACAAATCCAACGGTCATGATTTTTTTGGTAGGTCAATGTCTTGATCAATTTATATATATGTACGTGTGTAATTAAGGTGTATGCTCTTTGAATTGGAACAAATAAAAGTCCGTTTGACTACGTACGTACATGTTATTTATATCAACATCAAATTGTGCAAAATTGCAACTTGAATGATCAAGAATGGATGATTCTCTACTTTTAGTACATCACTAAAAAGTGTGTTAACTATATACAATAAATATTAAAACATGATAATTATAAGTTTTTAACAATAATATTCTATGTTTCTTATATAAGCTAGATAAATTATTATATGAGTCAAATGATCACTCTCATATTCATAAAAACAAACTAGTGTACGTGTTAAAAATAAAAATATACTAATTCAAACTTTCCAAACACAACCACTATATATATTGCATGCACGCACAATCAATCATCAGAATTCCAAGGCTTCTTTATGGTGATTAATGTTAATGTGAGCTAGCTAGAGCGTAGAGGCTTAAAATGGTGTTACATGTGCTAATATGGTGAAGGATTGTGATAATTAGTGCGCTAGTCAGTCTGATATATGTTTGTACATACGTAGTAGAAGGCTAGCAAACGCTACAAGTAATCAACACAATCACAGGCCGCGTACAAATTCCTGAAGGTTGATGCTATAAATTTGATTGCTTTCTCTATAAAAAAAGCCGTCGATAATGCTACCGACGGCTAAAAGTCCATTGGTCATACGGGTCTAGTTATATAAACACGTTTTTCTAGAAAATAATTCTCAATTTATGTGGTGAATCTAATTTTCTGACGGATCGAATTCTGCCAATAATCCATCACAAATTTACCAGGAATGTGCTTATATCTATATATATATATACCAAAATCATGGTGCTAGCTTGTTTCTAACAACAAACAAACACGAAACACACTTGAAAATATTTACTATAAATAGCATTATGCATTTAACCGGCCCACCTATTCTATCGATCAAACCTTTAAACTGCAATTAAAATATGTCTTGGTATTTCAAAGTATGAAAGATCATTGTTTGTACGTTGTATGTGCATTATTATTATTATTATTATATACAGATGACACAATATTAACACGTTGAAGATATATCATTGTTAGTGATGCACGTAGCTGGAATTTGTTATCTAGAATTTAAATACTTTCGTGTGTACGTGTCTAGTCAGGCGTGTTAGTGCTGGTGCGTGAGAAATTAATTAATAACCCCAAATCTTGCATGCATGCCTCGATCTATATTAACCAACTCGGCTAACCCTTGAGTACAGTATTAGTTGCTAACAAACTGTTAGTTAATTATTATCATGCATGCTAGCTACAGTTTACACGTACCTGGCCTTAATTGACTTCTAACTTATGAGTTATGACATTTAATTAGTTGCGACGTGAGAAAGTTGGAGTTCGTTGACAGAATACTTTTTTTTGTTTGGTGCAAAATTTATAAGAGATTATATTGTTGACGTTCTTGGTAATTTCTTATTCGCACAAAAGAAAGAAAACAATTAAACAAGTTATTTTCTTAATTTGGTTACTTAGAGTTCGTGAAAAGCAATTAATAAGCAGACCAATTAACTTACATATATTGTTTTTATTTTTTGGGTTATGATATATCAGGTCCAGCCTTCGCTACGTTGAGGTATTGATTTCCAGTTTTGTTTGATTTCTTTCAGGATTAGTGTGATTAGGTTTTGGGTGTTCTTGGTTATTGTTGATTGATTAGATTATTAGAAGGTATATAGTACCGTTTGATTAGCAAAGAGGCATTATATAAGTCAACGTCTCAAGGAAAAGTGTTATGAGAAAGAACTAAACAACTCTATATGTTGAAGAAGAAAATGTACTACTGCTAATGACAAGAGTGATTCTGGTGCATCATTCCATCCTACCCATACTAGTGATGACATGCGGAATGTTAAAAATGTTGATTTTCGCATGATTAGGTTTGGAAATGGTGAAATATTTGATGTGATTGGCATAACAAATGTTGACTTGGATATTACTTTAGGCACTGCTTAGACTTTAGCTAATGTTCACATCATTCTAAACCTTGAAACCAAATTAGTTTCCATTGGGCATATGGATGATTGGGGTTTAGATGTCAAGTTTGGTGGTGGAGTGTTGTATCTGGTGCATGTTTTGTTTGGGGATGTGACCACATATGTGAAGATGAATACTAGAATCAGGCTTGCAATAAAGTTCGGTTTGTAGCAGTGAACTTTAGAGCTCCAATTAATCAACTTGAGCGTACTTGGAAGTCTGAGGGTGAACGAGGATTTCGTAACAATGGTTGTATTCCGAAACAGTATACGAAATCGATGTTGGGTTCGAAAGACTAAGAAGTCGATGAAAATGTCTCTCCTAGTAAGTTAATTTCTACTTTTAGAGACTTAGGAAAGTGTTCCTTTAGGTAATTCTGGATCTAATACGTGGGAGTTAGATAGAATAGAGGATTTGATGATGAGGTCCGTTGAAACTAGCTAGGTTAGGTGGTGTTTGGGCCAACTACAACTAGGTACGTGGAATCCGGATGTATGGTTTGATGTCTGGTTTGTTCTTTGAGAGATGGACCTGGAAGACTTCTATTCATGTGTGTGTTTGAAATTTACGGATTACTGAAGATATAGATTGGTGTGTGCTCGTCGCCCGACTTAGTGTTTATCTTAAGGCTTTCAAGTGAAAGAATTGTTAGGTGAAGTCCTTAGGCTAACTGTTGCTATTTGATGGGTTTTATTAGATGTTTAGGAGGCCCATCTTAGCTTTATTGTTCACAAAGCATTACACCAAGTATCACTCAACGTACGAGCTATGCTACCATTCCCAAGTATCACAAAGCATTACAAGGATATAAAGTGTTAGGAGATAACTTAACCCATTAAAATTATGGTGAAGCTATCCCACAAAGTGTAAAATGGTATAAAGTGTGAGAATAACATAATGGTAAAAAATTACACAATATAGTATTAAAAAATTCATAACTCACAATTTAAATCGATTCAAAAAAGTGTTTTGAAGACCTTATTTCCCACCTCGTCCTCCTTAAAAAAATTAAAAAAATCATCGGTTTCATTATGTCCTTTTTATTTTACTTTCATTGTGTCTTTTATAAATTGTTGACACAACAAAAGACACAATGAAGGAAAAAAAGAGAACGAAATAGTTTTTTTATTTAATTTTTTGTAAAATTTTTTTTTGAAGGAAGACGATGTGTGAAATAAGATCACTGAATTACTTTTTTAAAATTTGATTTATATTATGATTTATAATTTTTTTAATTTATTATTTATTTATTTATGATTACATTTTATTTCACACTATGTACTAAAAAATACTCCTTCCGTCCCATTTTAAGTTTTATGAAACCCACAACACAAAATTTAAGACAAAGTGGATTACTATATAATTTCAATCAATAAAATGACAATAATACCGTTAAAGTCTTTTGTCTTATAGATTTATAGTTATAAAGAAGTTAAATAGTTAGGAGCAAGTTGAAAATTATACTTTTATTTTTAAAAATAGACATTTAAACTGAAACAATAAAAAAAATAAATATTTAAAATGAGAAGAAAGAATCACTTTTTATATTAACTAGGTTTCTTCAACCTCACACGATGTGCGAGCACGTGTTTTCCATATTCTGTAGGTAATCGCTTGACTCTTTATTTGACCTGCATTATATTTAGTCATATGTGACGATTCAAAACTACATAATAAACACCACATAAAAAAACTCAAAAAACAAAAGGTAATATGAATAATTAGTTTACTCCATTCTTCATAAGCTTTGGTCGACGATCTCTATTGCAAGTTAAAATAATGTTATAGGTCTATCTTTATGTAGAATAATAAGTACAACACATATGCTTACCTCATGAAACGTTGAACTTTTACCAACTTTATGGCCATCAGGGGTCAGGTTTCAAGGCAGCTAATCCATTAATTGCATCATGTCCTTCATCCTAGTTATATATGGAGAAAAAGTCCCCACACACGCATCCTGCATAAACAAAAATCAATAATATTACATATCCCACTAATACAACACATACTAACCTCTTTAATAAGCATCTAATTGAAAAGAAAACAGACATGGAAAAAGTTGTCATACAAATAATTTGCCTTAGGATTTCAAAAATTAAATGTAACACATGTTACATTGAAATATTGAATTGTCATCAAGTGGACAAACGCCATTTTCTTAGGAAACATTGACCTGTCAAAATAAGTTGAACTCATGTGTTGCGACAAACTTTATAACAAATAACACTGTAAAATCAATCGTAAAACTAAACTTGTAAAAGAATTCTACAACAAACCTTAAGCATGTGGAATCTTTATGCAAAATTCGACACTTAACTTTGAATTTTCGATGCCCTCACCTACGACCGAATGTATGGTTATCATTGAAACTTTAATAATATCAGCTGCAGTTCCCTATAAAATATCTCAAATTCTCAATTCCCATTAAGGTTTTAACATAACCACACAACACATAAACAAAACAGATATATGGATATTATCTCACCTTTATCGTGACATATTGTCACAGCTTCTTTAAGCCATGACGAAACACCAGGAAATGAACTTTTAAAGCTCTGATTTTTTTGATTAACATCATCTGGGCTGCATTCCAGTTGTTCTGCATGGTGGTTGCCTTAGTTGATTCAAGATATGCAAAACAATATAAGCTTTATATCAGTAGAATTACTTATTAAATTGATTTATATCAAGGCACATGATTGATGAACAAAGAATAACTTTATTATTGCAAGAGTCGCCCAAAAACTCGTTACAATAGTTCTATATCGTTGGCCCATACCAAAGCCTTATATTTATAGTTCTAACCTACACGTGTTACACTTCTACCTACTTGTAGACCTGGTTTAAGAAATTAACTCCAACATTATAATCCTATGACTCTAACTTGACATTCTTGCCCAATATTGTTTATCAACTGAAGATTCATTAAAGACCTATTATAGTATGGACTATAAACAAACATTCTATTTGTTATTTATAAATAGACTACTCATCCTCAACAACTTGAACATTTTACTTTCACAAAAAACCCCTAAACAAAACAGATGCAAAACAAAAATAAAGTAATCGAACTATAATCATGAATACCTGATAAACGAACTCAATCGCCATCTTCACCATCATCCTCTGTTTCATAAAACGGAGAATCAATCTCAACACTCCTTTTATATAAAAACAGAATCGGATCTTTGAGCGATCGGTAAGAGAGACGGTCATGGAGAAATTATGACGGTCATCAGTTATTGCTACCACCAGCGCCATCACCCTCCCTCAACCGCCAATCACCACCTAGCACCGATTGAAACGGGATAAGTTTCGCCTAAACCGGAGAGAGAGAGAAGGTTGGGGAGTTTTGAGTAGTGAAATGGATATACCCTAATTCAGCTTGAGTAAAAAAAAGAGGGGGACACGTGCAAACCGAGCAAACAAACACGACAACCTCTCAAAACAAAAGCCAATCACAATTGAACACTTAAAAAACCAACCAATAAAAACCCTACAACTAACCTAATACACTATTCATAACATTCATCTATTCATATTATATTATATAATATCTCCCTTAAAATGATGAAAACATATTAACGAAAACCGCAATTTACCGGATAAAGTAATATCGTTCTTCGTTAAAAGTGGAGTTGTCTTATTATTGTTTTTGCAGTCAACCAATCGCTGGTCAGATTCGTATCAACGCAGAAATTTCTTCAAACTCATTCTCTATCTTCTTTTGCAAGCAAATTGACGCAATTCACCTGATCAATCATCTATGAATTATGGATCATACTATATACACACATTTTCTTGATCCAATTCTCATTTAACATTTCATCTGTGCATCAGCAAAGCAAATTATCAGATCGAGACGAAAGGGGAATGGTTCTTCCACTATTGAAGCTTGGTACACTCGCATTGAAAACTTTAAGCAAACCCATTGCTAAGAAGCTCAAACAACAAGCTGCTATTCACCCTAAATTTCGAACTTCAATCATCGCTTTTGCACAGGTACTTAACCGATACTGTGTGTTTTGCTTATGGCTTTTTGTAACTGATGATGGAACCTTTTGTTTCTTTCGTTCTATGTGTAATTTAAGTTGTAGAAATGAACAGTTATATGACTCACATAGGGGCTAGTAAACACAGAGGAAATATTCAAGTTTTATGAACATTTTAGGCTAAATATACCAGCAGGTGATAATAGAAGCTAGATGATTGTGCTAGGTGTTCATGCTTCATAAATCAAAACCTGTTATTATGTTTCCCATTTGATTGTCATATGTCTCGATCTCTTTTGTATACTAGTCAAGAAATCTGTTGATGATTATTTAGCTACTTCATGTTTGTTTATGAAGTTTTTATACTCCTGGCCTGTTTCCCTTAGATCAATCACCAACAAAAAAATGCAAGATTTTTTAGTTTATTTGCTTGTGACTTTTGACACTACATCGGATGTCCTTGTTTTAATTGTTCTACAAATCGGATGCGTATTGTTCCTTGAATTCTAACCTCAAACGATTCCCTTTTCTAGAATGATTAACATGCCCGTGTGTAATACATCATTGGTACATAAATTATCCTACTTTGTAGATTAATACTTTTTTGTTTGTGAATTAATAAGTTTGAAGGTTGCTCGACTTTTGTTGCTTCTTGACTAATTTTAAGTTATTTGCTCTCTTGAAATGTAACAGGCAAACCACAGGTTAACAACAAATATACAAAGAAGAATTTATGGACATGCAACAGATGTTGAAATTCGACCCTTAGATGAGGAGAAAGCTGTTCAGGCAGCTGGGGACCTTATAAGTGAAGTCTTTGTCTTCTCGGTATAGTGTTTCCTGTTATTTTATCTTCATCATGGTATCAATCTTTTGTTCAGGTCTCATCATTTTGCTTATAGTTAGAGAAGAACTGCGCATAGCACAAGAACTTAGAAAGAAATGCCAGGAAGCATGATGAAATAATAATAACATCTAAACTTCTAAACTTGATTCCAAATTACCAATTAACAATCACGAAGGTCTTATTAAGCCGTGATTCCTTTATTGTACATTTGTACCCTCTTCTTGCGTACTTATCCCCGAGTTACAAAAGCAAATTTAAAATTATGGGGGGTTTGACTTTAGTATTTGAAAAGGTTATTGTCTCGCCTTGTAAGCATATGGGATCTGCATGCAGATCCTCATTCTTTTGCTGCATGGAGAGTGACACTAGATACTAGCCAAAGTACTCAATTGCATGCAGAGAGTGGCAAAATGGGTAGATTGGCAGGTGAGTAAATCAAAACGGGTTCAAGTCAAAATTGGTGAGATTTTAGGTAGGTCAAAACCGGTTGGGCTGAGTGGCTGACCTTCAAGACTATTTGGAGTGTTTATAAATAAATAATGTGTAAATATTATTTCATAAACCACACTATTAAAATTATAAAATCTGATTGTATGAAGAAAGCAATTTAGGATGTTGCATGCATAAAAAGATACACTATGCGCAGCTTTTAACCCCTTCGATCATTTGAGCGGTTTCGTTTTAGGCACTTTTATTTAGTTTACTCATTTGACTGGTTATAGATTAAACATAACTCAAATCAACCAGTGTTGTCATTATGATGTTTTAATTGGTTTACTAAGCTATTTTATCTTCTTTTTTAATCTTGAATCATAGTTTATCCATGAATGTTGGCATGTTGCTGATGATCTTGTAATACTTGTCCTAGACTCTTAGTAGTTAAATTTATCATCTGATATCAGTTGCATAAATCTTGTACCCAAGCGTTAGTGTTACAAAACAGAAGCTATTTGTTACTTTTTTTCTTTTTGTCATTCAATAAGATCATATACGATGATTTGTACTTGACCAATCTTCGAAGATCTACTTGAAATATATTGCTATATAGCTTAATCCACCTTTTGATTTATATAATTGTGTTATATTTTAAAATTTCAAATAGGTCGCAGGACTAGCCCTCATTTTTGAGGTGCAAAGAAGTGCTCGGTCAGAAGCCAAAAAAGAGGAAGCCCGCAGACAAGAAATGGAGGTAATTTTTGTATCTACCTTTTAACTCCCAGAGATCATGCTATATTCACCCAAAACTATGGTATCAAACTGGGAATTTCAACCCATTTACCTATAATTGTGTCAATGTAGTTATGTTTTATCTGTCACGGATCAAATGAGTTAAGCTAAAGTCTTAAAAATTAACTAGAAAGTATACATTTCAAATGGGTAGAAACTAGAAAGTCGTCTAGGAATGTTCAAATGCACAGAGCCTCAGTCTTTCATAACTATATCTTATTTGGATTAATAAAGTGTTTGCAGGACAGCCCATCTCATTTTGACTGAATTACTCAAATGCTTTTCATAACACGACCAAATTGCCCATTTTCCACATCTGGAAAAACTATTATTAGGAGTTTTGGATGCAAGCTAAGTATGAAAATACCAGTCATACAAGATCTGTCATATTCTGATATATTTCCCAAAACACATTTTAATATGCTTTTTACTCATATATTACTTCACATTTGGTGTAAGCTCTTCTTTGTTGTGCAAGTATAATAATATCAAGTACCAAAAAGCAAGGATCTGTTTTAGGTACAAGCGGAAAATATACGGGTTGGGTATAAGGTTTTGGGTTTAAAACTAAAAACTTTTGGTACATGTTTAAACGAGTCTAGTCAAGTAGAGGCGAAGCACTTTTGTCCAGTCAAAAATGCACTTATGGTGACTTCCAATTCGTTTGACATGTTCAACCCATATGGCATATTTCTTTCTTAGTTGGTTATATTTTCATACGTATGACTTTTTAGACTGTTACAGTGTTAGTATTATAAAAAGTAAACCGAATGGGTCAAAGTCAAGACCAATATGTAACACGTCTCAGTTTTAGACATATTGTACTAACATTTTTTGTTGTTTCAACTTTCAATAGGTACACAAGGTGAAAATATTAGTTGTCAGTTCCTTGTTTAATACATAATTGTTATGGGCTATAGGTTATGAGGCAACGAGACGAAGCTTTAGCAGAAGAACTGGAATGTCTAAAGCAAAAAATTCAGGAACTTGAGCAGCTTGCCAAAGGAAAAGGACTTGCAGGTGTGTTCAACTTCAAAAGTGCTCAAGCCCAACATGCAAATTCAACAAATCATCTTTGATCTGACCCACCCTACCCTAATGCTTCAATTATAGATCATGGGTATTGATTGATTGAGATCTTTGGATGGGAAACCTTTCATTCTTGATTGCTATCTAGTGCTAATACTATTGAATTTTGACCCTAAACTCCACTGTTTCATTCCCAAATAAAGAGGTTGACCCATTTGTGTAGTCGTCAAAACAATATTTGTCAGTCGATACGCGAGTCTAGGTTATGATATCCTTACCATTTTTAACAGATTGTACAACCTTTATCGGTTGATATCGATTTCTTTTCGCTTTTTGTATACGGGTATAAATTAAAGTTTTCAGTTTTTTATAATCTTGTATTGTTGGGACTTGTCATGATTGCATATTGTTATGCTCATGTTGTTGATGTATTAAAGAAAGAAGAAATTTTTGGGCACAAGATGCTTGTTGTTTTCAATAGTTGGCATCATCTTGAAAAAGAAAGGCTTTGGTGCTTTCATAATTTTTACATCTCAAGAATTGACTAGAAAAGAATACAATGAATGGTAGTGGGAGGATGGGTGTCCCTTTATATATGCTTTTCTTCCTCTGCTGCTCTTTACTTTTCTAACCCACAAAAAAATAGAGAAACAAATGAACTATCAAAATTACATCAACCTTATACTAATTATCCTTTTATTAAAAAAAGAAAGAAAATGAGCAGTAAAATGAGGTTACTTAGGTAAATTCGTAATGATACAATTGAATAAGCTGATAGTACAACTCATTGTTGCATGCAATCTCTATCACTTTTTTCTTCACCAATGAGGCAACCTTCGATCGTCACAAGTAAGAGTGAAGATGCAAGCAAAAGAGTTGCCGGTGAGGGTGGTTGGGAAAACCGATGGTTCTTCAACATGTAACTAAAATGCATGTATATTCTTATATGAATAAAGACTAAAAAATTTCAGTTCATTTTTGTTTGTAGTCGGACCACTTTTAGTGAGTGAACATTTTGAAAACAAAAGGCCAAGGGAATATTTTGAGACAAAATCCGGTCATATAATGGACATTTTAAATTTTTGTTAAAATGTCTATGTTTATATTAAAAATTAAAAGGTCTAAAAGAAAACGAATTGTTAAGTTCATAAAACTTTTAATCGGTGGGTTTCAATGTTTCATGCTAAAAGAATATTTGTATTTGGATGAACGTGATTGCTCCTTAGGAAAAGTTACTTATGATTCAATGACCAAACAAAATGGGACATATCATCACATTTTCAATTACTCACGAGACAAGATTCTTCTTATCGGCAAAACAACACATTTTGTTTACATATAATTAAATAATACTAATAATGCTTTATCATTTCATGCTACAACATTATTGTAACACCATATGAAATGAGACATGTGCGATATCTTTTGCCAACACACGTGTAAATTTGCCTAACCAAAATTGGCCACATCATCAAAGGAAACAGATATAAGATGGTTGAAGCATGGTGTAACAATAATTAAGTTTGCTACTACTTACCTAAAAAAGAAGTAAGAAATTGAATAAATAAAAAAAAGAATGTATACAAAACACATTCTTGTTGAAGCAATAATTGCAATAGACACACTTTCTATTATTGTCACAATGGAAGTGGTCATCCACTTTGATGGTGTAGAAAACAATTCAAATTCATATGCATACATTTAGTTTCCCAATTTTCTTTCAAAATAATACATGTGTAAAACATATTTATCAAGAGAAAAAGTATATACCAATATAGTGATTTTTTAAAATTTCTTATTTCAGACTTATATATTTATCGGTTACTTTTGTCAAAAGATATTTTTTAAAAGGTTTAATTTCATATATACCCCTACAAAGTTGCATAATATCATATTTACCCTTTGTACAAGTTTTTAATGCATAATGTACAATACTTTTTAAGCATGCAAAGGGTAAATATGATATTATGCAACTTTGTAGGGGTATATATGAAATTGCCCCTTTTTTAAATGTTTTTCCAGTTAATTTAGGAAACTCTATAAATTCAAAAAAATGTTTTTTAAATAGATTTGTTTTAGTTTTCCATAATTATTTTAAATCTCTTTAAGTTTTAACATTCTCAACTTGTTTTTAAAATGTTTATAATGTTTAATCAAGATATTTATAAATGTTTTTTAAAATGCATTTTCCATTCAATGAAGAAATCGTTTAATTGAAGGATATTGAGGTTGTGTTAAAAAAACACACACACTTACTACGTGTTTATGCTCGAATATTGATTTATCGATCAAAGGGTTGAAGTCAACTACGTACATTTTATTCGATTTCAAATTAACTTGCTACTTTGATTGTCAATAAAAGTCATAATTAACAGAGGTATTGATGGAAGAAAATTGTCCTTATAACACATTTGGATTAAATTTTTGTTTTTGTTACAATGAATAAACATTTAAAATAAACTATTCTTATAAATCATTTTGAAAGAAATTAAAAACTATTTTGAAAAACAAAAAAATCCGTTTAAAATATTTTTAATATTTTAAAAAGTTTTTTGGAGAGTAAAGTAATAAAAATACGAGAGAGAAATAAGAAAGTTATATTTTCAACCACACTATTTAGTAAATAAATTTTACACTTACATCGTTTTAGGAAAAATTATATTTTTTGTTTTATTTAAGATTTTCTCTTTGAATATTAAAAAAAAAAATAGGTAGCATAAGGTTATATAATCATTTATGTAAAGTGTTTAAGGTATATGTAATTACTAATTAGTACTCATTACTTAAATATTTGATTCCAAGCATCCATGTTATAAAGAGTTTAGACTATGTGTTGACGAGTGTTGGTTAAAAAATGAGTGATCACCTAGCACGTAGACAAGAGAATGACAAAAGCATTGCAACTCGTTCAATGCAATGGGGGCGTAAAAGGCATTTGGGTTTTTTTTTCTTACTCGTTACCTTACTATTTTTCCACATCATCACCATCTTTTATACCATCACAACACACCTTCAACAATTTGAAGGGAGATGCACATAATTCATGCGTGTATCTAATCATCGCATTCATAACATACATATTTTAACATTTCTAATCAATATCACTCTCAGGTCATATCATAAGCATAAAATGTCAGTCAAATGGTGTCTACATGCCATGAGCTTATACATATTATGTTTTCACCATACAACGTTCACCGCAAGATTTAAACTATAAATTTGACGCTTAGACGTTTAACTCAACACGCTTGGTTCAAAAGATGATGTCTTTTTATATAAAGTAAAATTGGTTATAGTATGTTATTGGGGTTAGAGTATTTTGCCGCGTCGGTATAGGTATACTACGCACTTTGAAGGTTAAAGCAAATCTACAAACCCCAGAAAGAAAAAAAATTTGGTGTCCCTTACAATACTGTCAAATTCTCTCCTCAATTCTTCACTAGTTTTATCAAAAAGGTAATGTTTTCATCAATTGCTTAATATCGATGCTTTTTGTTCCATCATTTCACAGTTTTTTTGGTATACAATCGAAAGATTACGTTTTTTTCTGTTTGATTTTGTTGAATTATGTGGGTTAGATAAATTAGATCATGTATATTGATGTGTATTTTGTGGATTATGATATAAATGCTTGTTTTGTTGTGAATTAGGGTTTGTGATCATGCTTCTGAATGGGAGGGAGTTGTTATGTTTTTTGTGAAATTGAGGGTTTTGTTGTGTTGATTTTGACAGGTGATTAGTGAGAAAAGGGGAGGATTAGGGTTTATATTGTTTTGAATGGGTAAAGGTACAAAATGTAAATCTGGGTCCCACCAGGTGTTTAAAGAAAGGGCTAAGAGCCGTGTGGAGGACCTGCAAGTCGTGTTTACGGATCTGCAGAGTGCGAGGAAGGAGAGTAGAAGCGTCGATGTGGCTGTGTATGAAGAACAGCTTAATCAGATGCTTAAAGAATGGAAGAATGAACTTAATCAACCCTCACCTGCTTCTTCTCTGCAACAGGTTTGTAATAGGAGTGTAAGATGACGATGATGATCATCATCATCGTGATCATGATCAGATCATGATGGTCAGTATTAATGTGGTTGTGTGTTGTTATTAATTTGTGTTTGGTTTTTTGTAAGCAGGGTGGAAGTGTGGGTCCTTTTTCACCGGATATAAGTAGGCTTTTGCAGCCGTGTGATGAGGAAGACGATGCTACTAGTGGATTAGCTGCCCCGAAACCGGATCCTGATGGACAAAAAGCTGGTGAGAATGCAGTTTTTCAAGAGGTGAGTATGTGTGTTGGTCTATTTACTTTGGTTATGGAATGAGGTCTATTTACACGTGGTTGCAGGGTTTTGATGTTACTCAAATGTCACAGGAACAAGGTTTCCAGTTGGTTGATCAATGCAAAGGTTCTCCTTCATGTGTTAGCAACATCAACATCAACAACAACGTCAACATTACAAATAACAATAACAATATGGGCATTGTTGCTAATCAGTTGGATTATTTTTCATTTGACTTAGCTCAAGATCTTGAGCACACCTTCTTTAGTGGTGGGTTGGATTGCATGGTTCGAGAAAATGGTTTACCTCAGCAGATGACTGGGTTTTTGCCAACGATTAGCCCGCCGCCATCTGCTTTCTTGGGCCCAAAATGTGCTCTTTGGGATTGTCCAAGGCCCGCACAAGGTTGGTGTGATGATAGGCCTGTTCAAGGGTGGTTTCCTGACTATTGCAGTGGTTTGCATGCTGCAACTGCTCAAAGTGAAGGTCAATTTGGGATGGCACCTGTTTTAAGACCTAAAGGTATTGAGCTGAAGGATTCTTTGCTTTTCGATGCTCTTAGTGCCAAATCACGAGGGAAGGATGTTGGTGTTCCAGAATGTGAGGGGGCTGCTACTGCTAAATCCCCATGGAATGCACCTGGTTAGTTCGCTTATTTTGTTTTTCTTTTGTTGGTTATTGGGTCAAGTTGGAAGATGGGTGGGTTGGGTAATTGGTCAAAACAAAACATGTTTGGTCCATGGTCTAATTATACCTTATTTGTTATTATAGCTGTGAAAGCAATATTGTCACAGTAATAGTTATTCATCTTTGATAAAAACGATATTTAAGAGGTTGCATGCATAAAAAATAGACTTAGGTTGGCTACTTTTAGCCCATTTGACCAACTTTACTTTTGATTACTCTTTCTATTTTGACACGTTTGAGATAAAATACAACCCAAGTCGACACTTGAACGGGTTGAAGTTGGCATCTTTACCATGTATGATTCACATGTTTTTTCTTCCTGTTTTCTTGTATCTTGTTTTGCAGAGCTCTTTGATCTTTCGGTTTTTGAGGGTGAAACACTACGAGAGTGGTTATTTTTTGATAAGCCACGAAGGGCATTCGAGAGTGGAAATAGAAAACAGAGATCGCTCCCGGATTACAATGGGCGTGGTTGGCATGAATCAAGAAAGCAAGTAATCAACGAATCTGGGTGGCTAAAAAGGTCCTATTACATGGACCCACAGCCCATGAAATTTCTAGAATGGCATCTTTATGAGTATGAAATCAGCAAATATGATGCATGCGCTCTGTATAGACTTGAACTCAAGCTGGTTGATGGCAAGAAAACACCAAAGGGAAAGATCGCAAATGATACGGTTGCAGATCTTCAAAAGCAAATGGGAAGACTTACTGCTGAGTTTCAGTTGGAAAACAGTAACAATAATAAGAGGTCTGCTAAAGGAAGGGGAAAAGCCAATTTGAAAGACAATAATAGAGGTGCAACCGTCTACCCTGGTTCGAACCCAGCTGCACCTAATGATGGTCTTGATTACGGGTCAAATGCACCATTTAACTATCTTGTTGAAGATCTTGGCGGCTACTTGACCTAACCAAAACAATTCTAAGAGGTGTGAGGTCTTGTTTATATTATTAGGGAAATTGCAAGGCTCAAACTACTCTAATATCATGTTTTGTTACTTAAAGTCAAAAGTCAAGTTAATGTCAACCTTGACTCGGGGTTGTGAAATGTGCTTGGTATTTAGGCGGAGCACGATTCTAACTGTTGGAGATGGTATATGAAAAGTGGAGGCAACTGCTAGGGGTGGTGGTACTTACTTTTTGTTTTCTTGAACCACATTTTGTTGTTATGATGATGGTAAACAACATTAATATTGTGTCGTTGTTTCCATATTTAGGTTATATTATTATACCAGGTTATAAATCTTTCATTTTGATGCTAATTAACTACAAAGCATGTTTTGCATGCCTGAATTTGTAGCTCTATGTAACTTGTGGTCAATTGGTATATGAATTGCTGGGTTTTTAATAAATTTTGTTAAAGAATGCATAAAATATTGATTTAAGGTTATATCATGGTTTTGTTCTCCAACTTATTAGTTAATCATTTAATTTAATTGAAACCAGGCATATTAGTATTTTACCTAGTTTAAAAGACTATAACAAAAAGCAATTTAAAGTTACCAAAAACATAAAATAATCACATTGCTAGAAGACCTGAAGTATATACTTGAAGTCTGTTTTTGGTGCAGATTTACACTCAAGTTTTGAGCAACAGTTACCCGTAACGGTATGGGATATACTTCTATTTAACGCCTTTGCCGACCAGCATTGGCGAGAGATACATCGGAAGAGGGGTTATGGAACAGGCGTTGCGTGATGTTTTTTGGCAGCTGTATCAGTACCCACCACAATCAACAAAAGATTCGCATGTGGTGCAGCAGAATAGGGTAATGTGGCATGGCTAGGGATACCGCTACCTAAACCCATGTAAAAAATTAAGCTTGAAAATATCAAGTAGATCATAGAAGCATATATCTGAACTTCAACGTATCACTTGAACTCAAATATTTCTGGTTGAAAAGACTAAAAATAAACGACAATAAAGAAAGCTGGACATTCACAAAAGTGTTTATTTTTTCATATTTATAGGATCAGGTCATTGATAGGTTCCCAATCTAAGTTTCATTATATCTAGTAATTAGGTCTCTAAACAGGTTCTTGAAATACAAAACCAACATAATACACAACTAAGTGAAGCAGATTTCTCCAACCATTCACATCCACTTTCTAATCAGTAATCAACATCAGCTTCAGCAGGGACCCCTTCGTCATCAACGGTGTTAACACGTTCGCATTCATCGATCCATTCACTATATCTGCATATGTTTAACAGTCCACCATGAGTGAGTATGAGACAGCTTGTGTGTGTGTGTGTGAGAGAGAGAGAGAGAGAGAGAGAGGTGTAGATTGTTGCACTCACATGTCTATTGGCTCAGTCAAAGCTGCAAGTAGACCAAGAAAGAAAAACAGTTAACAACAGTTTATGTTTTACCAGTAGGAACTTGTAATATTATCATATTTACGTGGCCAAAAAACTTAGCATCGAAAGGAAGGGCCTCTACATCAAAAACATGAAAACGAGTACATCAAATATGGAGATTTTTTGTTCGGTAAATAAAATATTTGGGTGTTGAGTAAATATGATAGTATTCAAGGTTTGAGAAGAAATACGAAATTGTCCTAAAACAGAAAACAAAGAAGCACCTGTGACAGTAGTGCTGAAGTTTTCCTGGCAAATTCGGCAAGATGCCTCACCAATCAAGTTCTTCATATCACTGAAATCAGACAACAGCAAAGATAGTAGCTTGTTATGATGTTAGATTGCCAAGTTTTGATTAACAAGAGCTACAAAATAATTAAGATGGTTAACAAAAGAAAATACCATAATGAACTTACTTATAGGGTGTTTGGATTTGTGTTTTGAAACTAACTATCTTATCCATCGGACCTGATAGTCAGTTTTTAATGTTTGGATAAACAAACTCTACTTTAAATTATCTAGAGGTCAAATAATCAGTTTGGGACTATCCACGGGTAAAATTATATCACCTAATTACTCCCTCTAACCTTATGGGGGAGGCTTTTTACTCCCATCTCTAACAAAGAAACTATGTTTTCATAAGAGTTCCCTTTTCAGTTATTCTATGGAATAGTTTCTTAAGTAATCAAAAACTGTTACATTGGTATTATCTGATTATCACTTCACATGATCACTATCAACATGAACAAATAGCATATCCTAAACTCCAAACACTGCACTAGTCCTGGCTAATGGTTACATTTCACCTAACCAACATACCAATACCCAAATGAATCAGATAATGACAGATACTTACATGCGACATTCAACACTGGTTCCATGGTTGCAGAAGGGGCAGCTAAATACAGTGTCGAGTTTGTCCATCCTCTTCTTAGGAGGTGGCTTTGCTCTTGACTTCCTTTTACCCATGGTGCAAGTAACTTCCCTAAAACCAAACCCATCATCACCAAATAAATATCACAGCTATTTGATGGAAAAAAATGTTAAGAAAGATACATTATTTACTTGAATGCAACTAGATAAAATCGATCATTTTATTATATCTCCATATTTCAAATACTTTGTGAGTTGGAGTCGAAACATACAACCTCTTTGTACTAAGGACATCATTGTAATCAGAAAATTCCAAAAATAATATCCATAATACACATTTTGTAACTTGGGGCCGACACATACAACTTTTTAGTACGAATGATATAATCATAATGTAAAAAACAAAAAAATATCATGTCATAAACGGATCACTCATTAAGTCATGAAAATTTTACTCATTTATTAAACTTTTTCTCATCAATATAAACTCATACGTGATCATGTATATCAAATCTATATGTGTGAAACTGTTATCATGCAGGTGTAACTCACGGGGAAATCGATACTCTCTTGAATTTCAACTGGATTGTAGTAAGCCTACCTCTCCATTGATTTGATTAAGTACACAAAAATAAACAACAATACGAAACTTGATCAAAATCGTCTTGGAATATTTATGAAAAAACCGTACAAAAGCCTATCAATACTCGAATGAATCTCAAAAACAATTGAACGAGAAACAAAAGAAATTAAACTACGATATACACATGTTGAGTGAAAAGTTATCATCTTTAACAATCAGATAATAAGATTTGTTGGAAGAGCTTGAAAGTATAAATCAATCAAATGAACTTACTATCAAGGAAACAATCGAACGTATCTTCAATCTGCAAAAAGAAAGCAATAACAACAATCAAAAAGAAAAATCAACCACGATTTTGTCGAGAAATCATTACAATTTAGTGATATCGAATGAAATTTTAACCTGGTTGAATCAGCTCGATTTGAGGGATGTATGTTTTTGCCCTAAAACGCGAAATTGATGATATTGGGGAAAAATGGATGGGAGATATACGATTATACGTCCGTTTAGCGTCATGAGTTAAATTTTATGAGGGAGCATATTGTAACTTTAATAAACTCGTGCTTAAGTGACGTGTTTAATTATAGTTTAGTGCTTAATCATTCAGATTCAGCATTTAGAACGTTTGTTTCATAAAAAAGAATCTTTGAATGGTTCAATTAAGTGCTGAATGGTTAAGAGATTAAAAGATGCTGAATGGAACTGAACGAAACATATATCAAACTTATCATCACCTGAAGTTCTACCTCAATATCCCCTCCCATTGATAGAGCCTCTTAATGATTTAGAACTCTTAACTATTCAGCACTTAATGATTGAGATTTTACCAAACAGCCCCTTAAAGTACTAGCCAGATAACATATTGATCACGATCGCTAGCTTAACCTCAGGGCCAGTCCCGAGGAATCGGGTGCCCTGTGCGAGAGGAGAAAAAAAATGCCCCCCAACCCGAAGCATCAACGCACTAAATTATATAAACTAAATTTTTAACCAAAAAAACAAACGTTTGATAACTAAACATAAGAAAATCTTTAACATGCTTATTTATAAAAAAAAAATTATATATAATTTTTTTTTTTTAATTTGGTGCCCCCGACACACGAGTGTCCTGTGCGGTCGACTACCCCGCACACCCCATGGGCCGGCCCTGCTTAACCTAATGCCAATATCGAATGATCTTTGTGGAGATGGTGTTGGATTTCTATTTCACTTGAAACGTGGAGTAATATTTTATGAATAAATAAAAAATATATAAGTTACTTTATCAAAATGGTTGGTAGGGGTTTACCACGTATACAGGTTTTCTCCCGAGTGAGTGGGTTCGTTCGTGTACGACGCCCACTAATCTCCTAGGCCTTTGTCACCGGGTTGGTAGCGGCTTGTGCTCACAGCGTGCTGGTTGTCAAGTTCAGGGGGACTCCGGACTCATACAGGCTATGGTATGAATAGACATTTTGTTGTGCTCGATTTGCCTTTTAAAAAAATATAACACACAGATCATTATTCCACTTTCACGAGGTTTGGTATGGGTTAGTAATCATCGGTGGAATACCAACGGATAGTGTAATTTTCTATTTTCTTTGTATACTTTTAAGATTTCAATGGGTTCAATCGTTGACCTGTCGATCAAAGTCAATGAGGCTTGTCCTTCAATAACATATAATTTATACTCGATTCTCTAATAGTATTTTCTTTAGCAATTACAACACATTTTTCACATTCATGCTCTATAACACGTGTTAAATGGACATTCACATAAACAAAAAGTTGTGTGGTACATGTTACAAAATATTATTGTTTGCTATTGGTTTTTTTAAATAGGGTTCAATATGTAGGAACCGTTCGTATAAAAACCAACAATACTTTTATAAATTCGATTACAATACAAAGAAAATAAAGAAAACAAGTATATTACAATATGATTACAGTTGAAAAATTAGAAATACAAGAAATAAGTAGAAGCAGAAGCATAATCGTGGCTGATGATTCGTGTTCAACACGGATCATGTTGTTTATATAGTAAATTGTTCTCAAGTATTAGTATTTGAACAATTATATATGTTCATAGCAATAAAGATTTATCTTTTCATCAAATAGTCAACTTGAATCTATTATTGCTTTATGACGTGTTACTTTTCACAAGAGTAACAAAATATATTAACACTTTATGTAAACTTTTGGTTTATTTCATTCTAAACCAAATCTTAGTTTTGACAAAACATGCACTTAGCAGTTTCGAAATAAACTATTTTAATTTTATGTTTTGATTACGGAAATCAATACCCAAAATTGTAAATAGTTTTATTGAATAAATAACTTCTAACGCACACGTTAGAGATAAGATGTTTACATAAAACGCTCTTATTTAAATTTATCATTAACACACTTGTTAAAAATAAACGCCTACATAAGACGCTTTTAGACCATAAAATTTAAGTCATATCTAACACACATGCTGGATAAGTAGATGGGTTCTAACACGCACATTAGTCAACAAAAAGTCTGCATCAAATGTTCTAAGCATATGGTTTTATGTAATGAAAGGTTCCAACAAAACGTTTACAAAATGTTTTGAAGCGAAAAAGTTTTATAAAATGATCATCTTTAAAGCACGCAAAATTAATGATCATGATTGTCAACGTTTTCGAGTGAATAATGATTTCTTCATTTGTTAAAAAAATTGTTTTAAATTTAAAAGATTAATACTAAATCAATACAAAATTGATTATATTATAAAGAATCTCTTCTATGACTTAATTAGAATAACATTTGGTTTTAACACACATGTTAAACACAAATTTCACATAAGAAAGATTTCTTACTCGCAAATAAGAAATACCGGTTTTCATAAGATGTGTACACAAACATAACCATTCTTAAGACGCATATGAAAACTAATCTTGAAACCGACAAACGGTTAATTCAAAGTTTTAATCTTGAAACCACATAAGGTTTCAAAACCTTTGGTCTAAAACAAAATTTGATATTCAACCTTTTTGTTTTAACATCTTGAGCCATTCAACAAAATATATCAATGGAAATGAAACCACTTTTGAATGCTAAAGAAACTCATGAAAGTTTTAAACTCTCAAAGTAATTGAGTCAAGTTTTATGAAAAACTACAAAAGTATTAATACATAAACAAAACTTACACTCAATCAAAACCAACGAATGGTAAACATGAACCACTTTCTTTATAAATAAAATTCGGTTCTAGAAAAAAGTCAAGTGTAAGTTCTCTAAGTCCAACTTTGAGAGACAAACAATGACTTTTTTTTTAAATACGAACGGTAATTTAAAAAAAAATTTGTTTTAAGATTGTAGGAACCGTTCGTACAAAAACCAACAATACTTTTATAAATTCGATTACAATACAAAGAAAATAAAGAAAACAAGTATATTACAATATGATTACAGTTGAAAAATTAGAAATACAAGAAATAAGTAGAAGCAGAAGCATAATCGTGGCTGAGGATTCGTGTTCAACACGGATCACTTAAAACAAATTTCGAGTCTCCCAAGAGAACTCGTTTGTTTCCCAGGGTACAACAGCCGAAGCAGTATGTACTGCCGGGATTGACACACAACCCAAATTATACTTAAAAGAAAATAGATGAAGAAGATCAACTACATGTTGAAAACATAGAAGAGAAAGAAAGAGAGAATTTTTGAGAGTGAGAGTTATTTGGTGTTGGTTTTGGTGTCCCTTCTAACCAAACTCACATTGGTATTTATAGGTAAAAATGAGTCAATCCTCTCATTCATTACCCATAAACCATGATTTGAAACACCTCATTAAGCATGAATAATGAGATGAAACATCTCAATAAGTAAAACCCTCACATTAACTACAAAGTTGAAACACCCATCAACTTTATAATTTTGTATTTTTAACAAAATATTATTTGTGTTTTACAAATATTCCAACACAATATTATTGAAGTGGGTTGCAAAAGGCTAGCTGGCTAGACAATAGTACATAGGAGACAATTAGTATACTGAAAGTATATCATTTGTCCCATTCTATACAACTTAATTTGTTTATCTCCTTCAATCATAAGATAAGGTTTTGTTTATGTCCTTCAATCATATATGTTTTGTTTATGTCTTTCAACCATATGGATAAGGAGATCTTGATTTCTGTTCGGCATTCAATCTAGCCCCTTTTTTAGTCTATTACACCAAATGGTGGTAATAATGATGACTGGAGCACTTTTTTTTTACTTTCTTTTAATTGGAATAATGAGTCTAAAAGATTAAGAATCTCATCA
Source organism: Tagetes erecta (assembly GCA_030867185.1). Classification (NCBI taxonomy): domain Eukaryota; kingdom Viridiplantae; phylum Streptophyta; class Magnoliopsida; order Asterales; family Asteraceae; genus Tagetes; species Tagetes erecta. The sequence continues at coordinate 7,133,445 of CM061494.1, read as the reverse complement.
GTTGGAGCACTTTTTTTTACTTTCTTTTAATTGGAATAACAAGTCTAAAAGATTAAGAATCTCATCAGTGTTATCGGGTACAACAATCGGAATTTAGGACCATATGAAAACACATTACTTCACAATGATTGTAAAGGCTGCTAGGAGAGAAACATGTGATTGGTATCCTCAATATGGGTTAGAGAAAACTCACATTTGGCATCCATGATAACACCTCTTAAAGTTAGAGCTTCCTTTGTGAGAATTTTATCAAGAAAATAAGTTTAGCAAACTTCATTGTACTTGGGATGTTAAGAATTGAGTTAGCATCCTTAATATCCAGACATGTGATAAAACCAAAATAATTGCCACACCTAGCATGTTAGCGATGAAGATGGTAATAACCCCTATAGCTCTTAACTTTTGGTCTCGCCACAAACATTAGCTCCCGGTGGGTTTGTCACGAGTGAGAAATTTTCGTCCATCATTCCTCGTCAGGATGGACTAATGAATCTCTTACCTTTGCCTAAGAATGGTTGAAGTTGTGAACGTAGATTTCAAATCAAGTTGTTATCTTCAATCACGCTTCCATAACTTCGTTTCTGATCTTTGGATTGACGGGTGAAGTTAATACAACGGGAGAATTCCGCACTGGGAATAACGTGTTAAGGCACCGCAAGAAGACAAGGAAGAGTGTTTTTTATGATAATATTTCACGTGAGGATAAATATTAACCAAGTACAAATTCTGTAATTGAAAGTCAGAGAATAAAATCATACTTGACCATGTTACTTTCTGAGTTTATACATGCCTTCCAACACTGGCCCTAACAAAATGGTACTTGTCGTACCATTGTTATAATGTTTCCTCGTCAATTTATCGATGATGATGTCCGATACTTCCTCCCAAACGTCAAACGACGTCATTGACCATGTGGTCTTCTATCAGATGTTATGGACCGTGCTTTTAGGTTCGTCCTGGTAATTTATATGTGACTTTGGGCCAACACCCTATTAAAGGGTAGTAAGTTTCTTTTAACTTTTTTGTTTTTGTCTAGTCTCTCGGGTTTAGACAAGTTTCTAGATCCAAACCATTGCTTCGACCCACACCCTTTAGATATAGGTAGAAACCCATATGATATGACATGTTACGTGTCGTCAGAAGCCTATTTTTATTCTTAATGGCTAGGTCATAAGTTCTCCTTGTCTCTTTATTCGTTAAGTGGTCATATTCGATTAAAATTATACGAACGAACACAAAATCGGCTAATCCGCATTCCACTATCACGCATCATTTTATTCGTTAGAACCTTTGCGACCCACTTCGTACCACTAACGCTACCATTTCCCTCCTTCAACTTCTTCAACACCAGATTAAACATCCCCAAATTCATACTGAAGTGAAACAATATCGTGCTTCGTTCTTCATCTTAATCAATTTCTGATCAGGTCTTTTTGATCCAATTCATCAAGTATGGGGAGAGGGAAGTTTAAGGGCAAACCAACTGGTCGTCGTCAATTCTCTACTCCCGAAGAGATGCGTATGTTCATACTCTATCATTTCCTTTACGATTGATGTTACCTGTATGTTGTCTGATTCCGATTTGTGAATTTGTATCTTGATTTGATATATTTATTGCGACGATTAGCTTCTAGGGCTTGAAATGGATGAATCTGGATCGTTTATGTGGCTAATTAGGGTTTAAATGATCAGTTTTAGGGTTTGTATAGGTGCTTATGTTGTGCATGTTCTTTATTGTTGCTCGTTTCATGTTGGTTTAAATAATCAGATTTTGTTTCTTACTGATGGTTGCAGTTGCTGGTACTTCATCTCGTCCGCGTACGTTTAAAAAGGTATTTTTCTACATGTAAACAAGCTCAATACATTTTGGCTTGTTCTTTTTGTGTATGTCTTGGAGGAGCTGGAATATCACCAAAAGAGACATGTTACACCATTAATTGCATGAAAATGTACACTGAAATATTTTCAACTGTAAAGTTAATGTTCTAAACCGATAAAATAGACACCTGAACTAGGGGAGTATATTGCACTGGTGATGCAGACTGGTGAAATCCTTACATGTGGCATGAGTAGGTGTAAATTCTTTAGGATAAGCCTGATAAAGAAGTCTGTAAGCTCTTGAATATGCTATGGGTGTCATTCGACCATTCATCTATAGCTGCGCTTTAAATCTTACCCGTTTGATCTGTTAGATTTAAAGCATAAACCAAACCGACCTATCTTAGGGGTAAGAATTGAAGTTACCACCTCTAATATAACACCTTGGGGTTGCAATAGTTTGGCTTAATACTAATGGACAGTTGGAACTCAACCACAAATGATTCATTGGTGCAGCTCCACATCATACTCATGCAGTCATGCACTTTCGATCTATTTTAATCAGATAGCAATCACGGGATGTTTCATAAAAAGAAAATTAATAAGTAGTGCTTATTAGTATTTATATCCATAACTTACCAGGAAGAAGCCGAGGTTGAGGAGTACAGATCTGATGAAGAATCTGAAGAGTCATCTGAGGAAGAATCTGATGTCAGTCATTTTTTACTTTTGCTCATATACATAGTTTATTTATTTGTGATTATTACAGTCTTGCATGCTTATTTCATTATACTTTTGTTGTGTAGAGGAAGAAAGGAACCCAAGGTGTTATTGAGATTGAGAACCCTAATATGGCTAGGCCCAAGACCCTGAAAGCAAGAGATCTTGATGTAAGTTGTTCATGTATGCAGAGTTATGTTTTAACATAGATACGTATATACGTGTACATGTTTTGATGCACTGTTGATTGTTCAGATGGAGAAAACTACTGAACTATCAAGACGCGAAAGGTTTGTAAATTCTTTTTTCTTTTTCTTTTATGTCTCCTCAGTATTTAATTTTATGTTTGATAGAAGCCACAACTACGGGATACATACTTTTTTAAATGGGCTGCGTTGGTTTTTCCTGACACCTGTTCTCTAGGCACAAATATGTGCACATCTGAGACAAAGAAAGCACAATAGTAGGAAAAATAAATTTTTTATAATCTCTTTAGTAAATTAATATAGTATAAGCAAAGGTTATCTTAAAAAGTGTGTCTAGTTTAAAATATTGAAATCTTGAACCATAACCTTAAAAAGAGATAAAATTTTGATAATGTACTATCCAACTTTTTCTGTTTCTACAATGGAATAATGTTACTGGTTTTTGTTTTCCAAGGAGTGTCTAGTTTAAAATAGTCAATTATGTTAATATCAGGGGATGCTGATGCAGACATTCTGTATATTTATCTTGTGTTTTTTTTTGTGTTTGCAGAGAAGAAATTGAGAAACAGAGGGCTCATGAAAGGTATATGAAGTTGCAAGAGCAAGGGAAAACCGAACAAGCAAGGAAGGATTTGGGTGAGTATCCTAATATTAATTTTATTTTTATACATACTCGGTCATTGTTCATGGTTACCTTTAATGAAAGGCCATATGCTTACCAAAAGCATTTGTAATGATAACAATTGACAATATACATGCTATAATATGTACAACATGCACATTTATTTTTGGGTAAGTTATCTTGATAATATTGGAGACAAAAAAGTTGTGTATCGGTTTATTGCATTTTTTACTGTCCAATATACATGCTATAATATGTACAACAAGCACGTATATTTTTCTTTCTTTTATTTTTGGTCTCTTTCGCTTCATATATTTGCATTGTCTGCAGAGCGCTTGGCACTTATCAGACAACAAAGGGCAGACGCTGCTAAGAAACGGGAAGAAGAGAAGGCTGGTAGTGTTCTAGATCTTCTTGTGTTTTTCCGTGATGGCAGAATAGGCGCGTTTAGTAATGGGTCAAAATTGGTTTTAGTGTGGATAAAAGTTTTAGAAGGGGTCAGGGTGGTTTGGCCCAGACGGTAACACATACTTTTTCTTCGTCTTTTTTTTAATATGTTAAATAAAAACTATATTATTACAATGATGGTGGATTTTTTCTCTGTTTTAAGTAGAACGACCTAGGAGATTGTATGTGTAACTTGAGTGATATTTTGATCCATTTTGTTTTTAGCTAGTTTTTATTTTCTTATGTATTTGTCTGTACATAAAAACATGAAATTCAATTATTATGCATTTTTTTACTCAACTTCTTTCGTGTTTTCAGCCAAAGACCAAAAGAAGATTGAAGCACGAAAGTGAGCTCGTTTGGCACTGGAAAGTGATGGGTCTGAAAGTGGTAGCTTTAATATGTTTGGTTTGGTTTAGTTGGTTTTAAGTTCAAGATTTATATTTGGAAATTGTGGGGGATCTCTCTTTCACCATTTTAACCATCTTATTTGAAGGTAATTTTGATACTTAGCAAAAGACAACTTTGTGGGTTGGCATAAGTTTATGATAAATTGCACTTTGCTATATGCCTATCTGCTTGAGAAAGAAAGTGTCTGATTATGTGCTTTTGAACTAGATGGGTCAGTTTTGATCACTTTATTCAAGAATGGGTCTAATTTGGATTATTTTTTCCACAAATAGTCATAAGCTATACAAGTCAAATAGCCAATAGAGCAAACGAAGAAATCTTAAAAAGGTAATATTATCATTAACTCCTAGAACGTATAACTCAGTAATTACGTGCTCTATGTGCATTCATTCTTTTTCATTGATACTTTAAAACAAGCATCTTTTCAGTAAAGATTTTCTTTGGACCAACAAGTGCATAATCAAGCATTCAAGCCTGTTCTTGTATGTTATGCTAATTTAGTAATTTTGTTGGTTTGGACTGGTTTTTACATGGACCTATGTACATAATGTATAACACATGTCGATCTGGTCGTGCATTTTGTTAGAATACTAGTCGATATGAGCTTGAACGAAATCTTTTTCCGGTAACAATGAAAATTCATTATCAAAAACTTCACAAGCTCTGCCAGTAGCCTGCTAACTAGTAAGATTAGATATAACATAGCTTGTGCTAAGTATGCCGACTTTAAAAAAAAATTGGCTAATTTTTTTTTTACCAAATCTATTGTCTACCTCTACTACACGTACATTCTATGAGCCAATTTAGATGTTATAATGATACATGAAGATGCAAAGAAGGATTAGAGAAAACATAAAATGAATTAACCCTTGAAGACTACATATATATCCTTCACCAAGAAGTAAAACATACATCTAATATATATAATTATTCAACTTAAACCTTTAGCTAGCTAGAGCAACAACCTGATTTCTTAACTTCCGATACTTCTTCTTTACCTCCAACATTAATAGTTTGTCCTCTAGGCGGAACCATGGGATCATTACCGATATCAAGCGCCTTCTTGCTTACGACATGATAAATCTGAGTCAACACTTCTGTGAAAGCGTTCTCCACATTTAAGGATTCAAGCGCCGATGTTTCCATGAAAAAGTTATTCTCCCTCTCGGCAAATGTCTTTGCATCCTCCGTTTGAACGGCTCTTAGGTGACGAAGATCGGCTTTGTTCCCCACGAGCATGATCACAATGTTTTGATCTGTGTGATCCCGAAGCTCTTTCAGCCATCTTTCAACGTTGTCAAATGTTACGTTACGTGTGATATCATACACGATCAATGCACCTACAGCTCCACGATAGTATGCACTTGTTATCGCACGATACCTGTACGTGGTTGATGTCACACAAACATTATAAGAACATGTAGAGCTAGCTAGATATCATTCGTAATTTTATAAATAAAGTTACAATCTAACATAAAACAAATACAATTTGAATAATATTTGTGAAAAACCTAATTTTCACAAATTTTCTAACAAAGGGTATGGCTATGTTAAATTTTTTCTAATATTCATGAAATAAAAAAATTACCTTTCTTGACCCGCGGTGTCCCATATTTGAGCTTTGATGATCTTGTCATCAACTTTGATGCTACGTGTAGCGAATTCGACCCCGATGGTGGATTTAGATTCGAGACTGAATTCGTTTTTTGAGAATCGTGACAAAAGATTAGTTTTACCGACACCTGAGTCCCCAATCAAGACGACCTTAAACAAGTAATCATATTCATCGTCAGCCATATAGCCTCCCATTCGTTTCCCTTGTGGTGTTACAAAGAGATTATGACGCGGTTCATGGATATGATGATGAAGATTGAGGAAATGCAAAAAAAGTTGAACAAGAAGAAATAGATCCAAATGATGAGAAATGTGTTTTATTTTGATCAGGATCTTGATCTTTAATTTAGATGAAAGTTACGAGCGTTGTATTTGTCAATATTAGAGAGAAAGATGTGTAAAGGAAAATAGTGTAAATGGTGTTACGTCTTTTAATCGATTGTTTGTTGTGACTCAACCTGACCCGACCCGACCCAAATATGCCAAACCTAAAATAAAGGTAATTGTTGGTTTCTAATTTTTCTCGTTCATGGATTTTAGGGTGACACACCTAAAAATTTGTTAAGATTATGGATGTTTGAATACACATTTATGTATACCAAATATTGGTTTGAAGTTCACACATTATAAAGGTAACGTCGACTCTATTACACAGACAGTGGTGACATTTGTGTGATCGACCACGAGCCGTCTACGTTCGTGACATTAACAACATTAGACATAGATTAAAAAAAATTATAATATTTCGGACGTTACAACATAAAGTCACTAGATGTATTTGACCCAGCCATACTTCAAAAACTATCTTCTTCATCCTTAAAACTTGGTCAAGATCGAATTATTAGGGCCTAACACTATCTCATATTTATTCGGCATGTATTTTGTTTGTTAGCATAACATTATTAAGCTACTTAAAAGGATTGAAATATTAGACTAGTACCTTGATTACACTTGTTTTGATACATAGATTTGCCTTTAAACAGAAACACAAACCCTCAAAAACTGGCAGAAATTAGGAAAAAGATGATATCATTATCTAAATCTCAAATGGATCTTAATTGGCATGCAAGTATTAACATTTAACAGCTTCTTTTCGAGTATACCAGACTCGCTAACCGGCCTGTGACACCCACGTTACAAGAGCAAGACACATGAAGCAATCAACTCATAGGTCACTCACAACCAAGGGAGTAAGAACTAACCCGCTGTTCGCATAACACTCAAACCCTAATGTGGTCTCTCCATTCATAATTGCTGGTAACTGGCCACCACAAGATTAACATAGTTTCCCTCCTTAATGTCTCTAATGAGACTAGAACTTCGGCCATTTTGGACATCAAGCTCTTACACCAGCTCCTATTACCACTAGGCCATCTTGTGATGGTTACTAAACATATATAAGGTAAATACCAGCTATATATAATTATGTGATGATATCAGTTATAGACTTGTATACCTCATCATGTGGGTTACCTCACTACATACCTTAACTTGACCAAAAGATGCAATCCATTCTATATATACACCATTGAAAAGATAAGATGTTCTAAACATATATAAGCTAGGCAAATACCAGACTACTACTACTAGCTACTTAATAAAAAGAGAGCGCGAAAACGCGATAGCAGTAACAAGAAAACAAAGAAGTTACATAATCCCCGGCCATATATAAAAGGAACAACATCTTGCCTGCCTTAGTCCTTATGCACTATATATTTACCTTCTAAACCTGCAAGATAACCAAGAAAAGACAATTTAGTTACATTAAACTGTTTAAAAGTGTTTCACTTGACTAGCATTCAACAGTTTATACTTTAGGTGTTGGGTTACCTAGCTAGCTAGCTAGCTATACTATATTTACCAAATTTATCCCATGTCGCGTTTGTTATTCGGCAGTAAGCTTTTATAATAAATGAACGTAGCGCATGTTACACATTTAAGGTGCCCTGGCCTTGTGTGGTTACTAATCATAAATTTCATACGATAAAACGTTTGCAAATTAACAATGTGGAAGGCATGAAATGTACCATGTCTTCGGTGCCACCATGATCATCTGGAAATGAACGCACCAGCTGATAAAACGCACCATGCTCGAGAGGCTGGAGTGTGACCCCCCACTCGTCGGTCACTACAGTCTGCCCAGAGGAATCTATGAGCACCACATCACCTCCAAAGGCCTCCTTGACGTTAAAGCGTCCAACATCAACCTCATAAGGTTCATCGTTGATGAACACTATCGATTTCCGCCTTCCAACTTCCTCCACACCTGCATTTCAACACTTAAAACCATCACTTCATATATTCATACCATCATACGCATACTCACACGAATCTTTGGATCAAGTGACAAATTCTGTCCGCGATCGAGTAGTAGTCTTAAAAAATTCACAAAAGTTCTAAAAACAAAAGAAAAAAAACAATGAAAAGACACTTGGAGATCACCGAGACTTGATGGAACAACAGTTGTTGTCGAAGCTGCTAGCGGCGACAGCGCTGGAGGTTGTGTATTGTGATTCAGCATATTTATAATATTCTCATGATCTTCTTCAACTTCATTGTCTCCAGGGATCTTGGATTGGTTTCCATATTGATTCATCATCATCAAATTGGTTGGCTGCATCCCACAGCTACTCACAATGGTCTGATCAGCATTTACATGATGATTTTCTTGATCAATCATAGCGCCTACCTCCGGAAAACAAAATCCTTGTGTAAACCTTGTGGTTGTTGGTGCCCGAGGCTTTTGCTGCACCACGGGTAAAAAAAAAGACTCTTGAAAGAACTCCCCGTGGTGCTGGTGGAGGGAACTAATTCCCCCACCTTCACCTAAACAGGCTTGTGATTGTTTGTTAACAGAGCCTGTAGGGGAGTTAAAAAAGAACTCGATTGATTTTGATGATTTTTCAGAGGAAGATGTTGGGGAGGCGGTTGCCACCTTCATGACACCAACCCCAGCCCCATAGAGGGACTGGGGTTGGTGGTTTTGTGATTTTTGTAGGTGACGGTTCTTGTGTTTGGTCCTTGATTTCCGATTCTGGAACCAGTAGAACACGTTAGCGTCACCAACTTGTCCGTACTCTTGCAATCGAGCTCGGATTCTTCTGATTTCATCTCTTGGAGGATTCACTAATCCTGAATTGAAAATCGACTCAAGAATCCTGATTTGCTCGGGTTTCGGATTCCATCTAGGCTTTGGTTCGGGGGTTCTTTCGTCACATCCTGTCATTGTTTCAACACTAGCTTAATAAACTTTCCTGATAATATATTAAAAAGCTTTAACTTTGTAACGTATGCAACATCCTAACTCTTTTTCCGGATATGTGCATGTCATATTTGAAACAAAAACTTACATATTACATCATCATTTCAAGATTATCATGAAAAACAATTTCTAAATTTTCCAAAACATCATTGATAAAACCATTGAGATTGATTGAACATCAAAGATCTAACAAGTAGACAAAGAAACTAATCGAGCCATGAGCGCGATCACTACCCATGACCATGGACAGAACTAGGGCCGAGAGGGTCAACACGATCCATATATTGAAATCGCGGTTATCAGATTTTGCAAATTAATTAAGCTTGGATATATTCCACCACTGCCCATAACAACTTACCAGAGGTGTAAGAAGATGATCTTTGGGTGGGAAGATGATTGTGCCATTGGTGATCTTGATGAGTAGTGGATTTGGATTTGAACATACTTGGCCAATGTCTATTTGATGAAGCCATGTTAAACTAGCTAGTAGATCATGAAAATATATATGTATGATCGATGATTGTTGAAGTCAGAGACAAAAATGTTATCTCTAGCTATGTATCTTGGCTTTTTTTTTGTTTCATGAACAATGAAAAGGGTAGACAAATATAACATCTCTTTATATATCCATAGACTTCTCACCTACTTCTACATTTAATTTCAGTTACAATTGATATAAAATCCAAAAAATAATAACGTTATTTATTTAACATTTGATTTGTAATATTGAACATGCATGTAATTTGCTGATCAATATATTAATAATATTCAAAAGTAGCACTTATAATATCCCTCTCTAAACTTACAAGATTACAGGTATTCTCAAATTATGCCAACAAAGTGTATAGTGACGAGTGGCGACAATTGTAGTCGATATTGCTATAGACTTAGGTGGAGTATGGCAGTTAGGCAACGACGTGCGTGTCGTTGGTATAGGGGCTTTTGAATTTTTAACCACTCAAACTCCATATGACAAGTCATTGTCACAAAGGTTGGCGTGATGGTAGGAAATTAGTGATGGTAGGAAATTAGTTTGCGCGTATAAGAAGTATTGCTAATGACACGCTGTCGGTATGTAGACAATTCAGGCTTTTTGGAGATCGAGCAATGATTATGCATTAAGAGCTTGCTTTTTCTTTAAAGAAGAAATGTGTAGTTTTTAAGTTTATAAGGTGATATATGTAATTCCTATGAACAAAATATATAGTCATGTATATAAAATAAAATTTATAGTATCAACCAAACAATTAATGTTTATATTAGTTCTAGTTATAAGGCAAAAAGGTTGGTGTTGCAGTGCAGGAACGTATAAATAGGGGGCAATTGCAATTAAGTTTATGTTATTTCAGGCAAAGTTATAATATAATATATATAATTAAGGGATGTAGCTTCAATTCTTGGTTGGATTGACTCGAGGGCAATTTATTTCACTTAATTTCCATCTTTCAATGAATGATCGATAAAATCTAACACGATATCACATGACTAAAAGCTGAGTAAATTTGTTATTGAAGATAATTTAAATCATATTCTATACATGAATATCAACAGGTAAATCCGTTGTTTTCCCCCACCATCGGTGAAATTAATTCTAGACAAATGATGAGCTAGAACCGTCACCAATCTGTTTGTTTGTGCTTGCTACAAATTAAGGGTATCGATCACAAGAATGTTTGTTGAAGCTAGAACTCGTTCAAAACTTTTGTTTGAATCGCCCTTAGGAGTGGGATCCAAGGGGCAGAGCTCCTGGCTCTTGCCCGTTAATTTCTATCCCTAAAAAGTAATATACGCTCCTATAATTAATCGATTGATTAAAATTCTATTGTTCATTCAATCACTAACATTTTTCATACATGTTCTTATAACTCAATTGAGTTTTATCTGATCAAAAGGTTTGAGGGAACTATTAAATTATTTTTATCAACGTTTCGACTTAAATTCTTTTCCCAGTTTTTTTAATAAAATGTTTTGAATGCTATCAATGCCAGCTTTGCCACAACGAGAGGGTTTAAGACTACAATTGTGAGTGCACATGGTTACAATAAATGTATGTGGTTAGTATTTGCAAGATATACGGGCCGGGGTTTAACAGATTTCACTTAATGCAAACGTGCATGTAGTGAATACTTAACACATGCAAGGCTGCAACTAGCTTCATCGGTGTTTAAAGTTTTAATCTTTTAAACCAAAATTTCAGAGGTAAAATATTAACATTTAATGTGTGCTTAGAGACATTGGTTGTGTTAGGTCGGCTGCTTGAATTTGAAAAACCCGGCCAGTACATATATGACCCGTATTTTATTTTGTCAACTGATAAGCTAGCGGGTTTTGGTGTAGGGTTTTATAACCTGATTAAATGATTAATGGTATAGGGAGGTTGAGATGGTTCTGTCACATGCGAAGAAGACAAATGAAACTGAAGCATCCGAGCATAGGCTGCAATGGAAAACAGAACCATGGCAGTGTAGGCTACGTCAAGCCCGTCGGGAAAATATTAACACGTTTTTAGGTCATTCGATCAGCCACACGTACCGTTCACACACCATTCGACCTAGCTAGGGAGATTTTGGAAACATTTTGGGAGTTTCTAGCTTGGCCGTTGTTTCATCGTTCCAACACTTTCAATCATCGCTCAATCATCCAATTAACATGCAAATCAAGAACCGTTTCAAAGATCTTACAACCACAATGAGTGGCTAATTAATATCTTTGTAATCTACTTCCGGTAATAGGTTTTGTGTAATTAACTTAATTAAGTTGGGATAAAACTTTAGAACCCATATATTAATATTAAGCTATTTTATAAGTTTAATTAACCCATATAATTAAGGAATTTTTTTCAAACCGGTATGCATTAGAAAAAAAAAATAGGAAAATGGATATGTCAGTAAAATAAAAAGAAAATTGGTATATCCGCTCTTAGTAAGAGCGAATTCTTCACAAATGAACTTATCTTTTTTTTTCTTGCAGGTTGGTGTCAGAAATGGAAGACGACTTGTTAAAAAATACTAATAATTAAATATTATATAAATCATGTTATTTATGGTTGTGAGAGTAGCCGCTCTTGTTAAGAGCGGATACTATAGATTCTTTTTAAACTACACTTTTTCATCCTATTCAGCGTCTTCCTCACCATAGTTCATATGGTGTTTGCTCCTCTTCCTCACTATAGTTCATCTGATTTCTGCTCGTCTTCCTCACCATCAAATTAAAGTCTAATTTAGCTCTTACACATGAAAGAATCAAATTCGAATTTAAAGTGATTCACAGGCTAAGGAGTCAGTTTCTTTAGTTTTACAGACTTTAATTTCATTCACATGTGAACATAAATCTTTTGATGAAAATTGATAAAAGTGAATTATTGAAAATGAAGTTTGGATGAAGAAGGATGGAGAAGGTAACTTTTGTGGATGGTAATGGTGCATGACGGAGGATGTTAACGGTGAAAATATGTTGTGAAGAATCCGCTCTTGTCAAGAGCGGATTGTCTTCCATTTCTGACACCAACCTGCAACACACCTGCAAGAATAAAAAGGTAAGTTCATTTGTGAAGAATCCGCTCTTAGCAAGAGCGGATATACCATTTTCCTTTTTATTTTACTGACACATCCATTTACCTCTTTTTTTTCCAAAACATACCAGTTTGAAAAAAATAGCTATTTTATATTAAGCTATTAAAAAAACACTCAAAGTGATATAAACTTGTAAACGGGTATAAAAACAAAGAAACGGGTAAATATTTACACGACTTGACGACTTAGAATTAGAAAAAAGGTTCATTTTGTATTGTAATTAAACAGGTTTAATCGTATTTTCTGAAATCACAAACCATCTAGGGACACTAGCTTGGCACCATTTTAGTTTTTATTAGAACTTAGAACGATGGTTGATGCAAAAGTTACTTTTATGATAAATTTCTTTTAAAAATGTATAAGTGTCGTATCACAAAACCGTATATCATGGCATATACTCCAGCACAGATCGAAGGTTGAGTGTTGTCTGGTTTCTCCAACTTACCTAACAATTAAATGACCACAAAATAAAAAAAAAAACTATGGTTTTATTTAATTTTCTCTGGTCGGTAGTTTATATATTTAATTAATTAAGGTTATATTGCATATGAAGATTCAATGCGTTTGTCTGCTTTATTGCAGATATGTAATTGCATGGCAGCATGACCTTCAATTGCGTGTCTTAGAACATGTTTTACATCACGTATATATATAAGAAGTAGCAATTTACATAGAAGAAGCAATAAAAACATATGATTGATACATGAAGAAGTATTGCATAAACCCTTAAAGAAAATTAAGCATTACAATTAAAAAATATAATAAAAGAAAAGCATTGCTAAAAGATCGTGATTCGTGAATAAGAAGAAGAAAAGCACGTTTATGGTTATTGAAGATAGTAGTTGATACTTATAAAATCTCTTAAAAATCTGAACTTTTATCTGATGTCGGAAAAAAATCCCAACTGAGAAATTCTTGCTAGCTAGCTAGCATCCTTAATTTAATAGAAGTTTAATTTCTCATACCGTGTTACATATTGCCACACGTACAAATGCTCCTAAAAGACCTCATATGACAAAAACATTTTTATATTATAAATACAGAAGATTGGTGGGGTAAATTGGTATTTGACATTGTGTTTAGCCGGTAATTCATTGGAAGATAAAATTTGAATGAGAGAATAATTTTGATGTCATTGTAATGAAGGAACGAAAGAATAATTTTTTTTTTGTTTAGAGAGTATATTGAAAGAGACAGAAGTGTGGTTATTTTGTGTTTAAAATAAGGTATTTTATAAGTAAATTTAATATAAAAAATCTTTTTTATATTTAAAACCAACCCATGGACCCCACCCAAAAAAGTCAAGCCAAAAGTACAAAAGTGGGCCCCACTCCACCAATTCACTATCACCGATTCGGTGACCCAACCCCCATCCCCGTCCTTGCGTCTCCCACCATTCTCGGCGGCGGTGTTACCGCGAATGGTTGGTCCCCAACCAAGCCATCCCCACATCCACCCTGATCACCCTAAGACTAGGTCATGTGATATGGTGATTGGGTTATGTGTATATGTCTTTATCACATGCGTTGTGTTATTAAAGGTTTCATGGTAGGTTGTGATGTAAAGTCGTAATGTATCACATATGAAAAAATGAGATATATCCAAATCTAGAGGTCAAAATGATAACTAAGTCAAAACCGGCGCTCAAAGTCGTAAATATGTCAAAATATATTAGGGGGTTAAAGTTGTAATTGGTTAAGTCAGTAGTGTTCAAAATGATAATAAATCAAAGTCGAGAGGTTAAAGTTATAAACATGTCAAATTAGAGTTGAAGCTAAAAGTGTAAAAATGACAAAGTAAAAGAACTAACAGACAAGATCTACTTACCTGTCTTTTGAATCATCGTCCATGCGCGTTTTTTCACCAATATTATTGCTAATTTTTACCCATGGTTTCTTAGAATGTTTTATATGTATTGAGTTTACCTCTATTCAAAAAGCACATATTTTATGTATTGAGTTCTTCTTAATTTTCTAGCCCCAAACTACAATTATTCAAGATCCGTTACTAATCGGGTGTACCAATCTTGTTGGACTTTAGAATAACCAGATTATTGAAGAAGCAGTTCCGGTTGAAACCTGGTTTGAAGTAAACAAAAAACCTAATTTGTAGGAACTGAACTGGTGCCCCGGTGCGGGTAAGTTCGAGTGTTTCGGATTGTATTTTTCTACTTAAAAATAATTTATAATTCAGATTTCAGCCCACGGCTCATCTCTAAATCAATTAGTTTGATGGGCCGTTGATTTTTTCCTTTTTGTGGATATAGTCCATCAGTAAGGTCATAATGGTTCTTCTGTTTGGAGATCAACTTTCTTAAAACCAAAGGTAACATACATCCACTTCAAGAACAAATAATGCTACACATTAGTGAACAATAAAACCCAAAAATGTAAATTCCTATAGTTACGAACAAAACATTCAATGTAGGTAAATCCATAAACATATGTATAATTAACTCAAAAGTATGTTAAAGCAAATAAAACTTTCTTTTAGGGAACTATGAAAACTACACCTGAATTGTAAAAGTATGTTATAATTCTCTATACTACTTATAACTAAGGTTCAGCTATTGAGTTTTTTCTAGCTTATGACAATATTTAATTGTACATATATACTTATTTTTCAGTAATTAAGCCAATGGAACATCTAGACCAACTTATTTACCCATGCTCATGAAAATTGGATTTATTCAGTTGTTTTGGGTTCGAGTCCCGCTATATGCAAATTCTTTTGGGGGGTTTTTAATTGTCTTTTTTTTTCTTAATAACATTTTTCTTTGTTCTTGATTTTTTTCTTTTCCTTAACAAGTTTGTCAACCCAATGCTATAACCTAATTGTTTGTCACATAACACACAATCACTCCATGGTAATGACTTTAACATAACTAATGTAATGCATGTTACAAATTACAAAGGTGACGTTATCGTCACAACATGCGACACACATAGATGAAATTTATTTATCAGCGTGTATGAAAAGTCACACTAGACCGACCGTCGTATCATGGGACCCATCTTTATACGGTTATAATATGACAATGACTAATATAAATGTCAATCTTCATGTGGTGCACACTTAATTTATAAATTCCATTTTGTGGTCCTTGTACGACTCCATAAAAGAACCATCGATGACGTCATGGCTTACCAACCTCCTCTAGAACCCCATTGTATTGTACGCCAAAATTGACTTTGGCCACCTTTTATTTATTGTATATCTATACTAGATTAGTACTCGTGTATTACACGGATTTTAGTTTTATAGGTTTTAACTAAGTTTAAATATCAAATTTATTTTTAACATATTCTTTATTAAATCGATTTTGATATTTACAAATATAATTATATAAAAAATCATATGTTAAAATAAAAGATATGATTTATAATAATTGATAAATTTTTTAGTTGAACATATCGGGTTAGAAAATAATTCATGATAATTGTTAATTTTTTTTATTTAAACATATCGAGTTAAGAGATAATTTATGATAATTGAAAAAAATTTAATTTGAACATATTGGGTTAGGATAGATCATAATAGTTGATTAATATTTTATTTAAACATATTGGGTTAGGATATAATTCATGATAATTGGTAAATTTTTAATTTGAACATATCGGGTTAAGATATAGATCATGATAATTAGTAAATTTTGTATTTAAACATATCAGGTTAGAAGATAATTCATGATAATTTGTGAATTTTTTATTTAAACATATCGGGTTATTTCAATATGGAGCATACCATGACCCGTCTAAAAATTCTCTATCAAATTAATTAGAACATGACACCTAAGCAAAATCCTATGTGGAGTAGCTAAAATAGTGACATGTGGATGAGTTACTCAATTATTAGAATAGGGAGTAGTATTTTAGGCTAAATAAAAACGAGGCGTTATAGGTTAATATTAGTTATAACATTCCCATTCTGCCCCTTCTAGGCTAAACGTAATAAGACGTAATAGGTTAATGTAGCTAGTAAAAATTATATTATAAAAAGATTTTTATTATCATTTTATGAAAATAACTTTCAATTATGTATACGGTGAACAAATGAGCCTAATTTGATACGTTAATCAAACCTAAATTTGGTACGTATACCGTCGCACAAGGTAACGAAGCAAGCCTTATTTAGTTATTTGAGACCAGATAGTAAGTGTTGCCTCTTGACACCCTGACTAACTTTATTAACGGACCATTTATTTTTATAGTGCGTTATTTTTATACTTGCATAAACAAATGCACTCATTATTGTGTTCTATACTTAACACAATGCCCACTCTTCTATATTTATTTTATGGACGTAATTTGGTAACCACCGACAAAAACAAATGAGGTTTTCGGGTTAATTAACTTGGCCGTATCACACCTCATAATACATTATTATGAAACTATTTAACATATAATAATAATCACTGTAGAAATTAGGTCTAATTAACGTTGTATTTAGTCAATGTTGATGGCGTTTAAAACATGTCCACCAATTAACCCGACAAGGCGTCATGCTTCTAGAACTACACTCCATTTCACAACTAACAAGCAAAGTTTTTGTTTTGTATATTAACAATACAAACAAAACTGACTTTAAATAGCATGATTCAACTTTTGCATATCCTACAAAATGGTACCCATTTCTAATGCTAACGAGTTACCCTTAAACGAAGACGATTCGCAAGATATGGTGATCTTTCAAGTCCTTAACGAAGCCAACACGATGGTTCGAAATAATCCTAGTACTAGTAATGTTTCCAGAAATACCCTTCACCCGTCTCGTGTGATAACAAAGAGCAAGCATTATAGAGGGGTAAGGCGTCGTCCATGGGGTAAATTTGCAGCTGAGATACGTGACTCCAACCGACAGGGTGTTAGAGTATGGTTGGGGACATTTGAAACGGCTGAGGAAGCTGCGTTGGCTTATGACCGTGCTGCGTTTGAAATGAGAGGTGCTAAGGCTCTTTTGAATTTCCCAGCTAGGCTTGCGACGTCGATAACAAAAGTTAACCAAGAGTCGAGTTTGAGTTTGAACGAAAGCGATTGGCAAGGTTCGTATCCAGGTGATAGTTCGAAAGTTGATCCAGTGTCATCTTGTGAAGGAAAAACTGGGAATATGCTTCAGCTGTTTTGAAGCACAGATCTTTACAACACAAATAAATTGCATGTTATTTATTCGTTAGATGATCAACATAATTTTAGTGTAAAAATGTTCCTCTGTTACATTTGTTTATAGTTATTAAAGATGTTAATCAAGTTTTCTATATTCTAACCGATCGGTTCACTAGAAGTGGAATCAAAGGGGTTGGTTGAAAGGCAAAGATAGCGTGATTGGTCGATTGATTGGAAGGTAAGGATAGCATGATTGACTGGTTGCGGATCGATCATGGACCATAACTACTTGGGTAGAGATCTCTGAACATCATCTTCATGTGAAGTGCTCGGATCCTTTACTAAAGTCATTTAGCCTTTCTTTTAAGTCACTCAACTTTCATTAAGTGTTTCAATTAGAATTCAATAACTTCACTCATTTGAACAGCAACCTGAATTGAACCTCCTGCGGATAAAAAAAAAGGAGGAAGTCAATAAAAAAAGAGATGTTAATGAATCAAAGGTCCAACTGATCGCCGCAACTTTCATTTAGAATTTACTAAATTTGGTTACTATTTAATTAGTAATTATTTGTATTCATGTTAGACTTAAATTTAACAAAGTGGAACTGTTTTAGTAAGTTGCAAGTTGTTTTTTTTTCACTACTTAACTCTCAACTCAAGTTTTGGAACTGTTTTAGTTAGTTGCAAGTTGTTTTTTTTCACTACTTAACTCTCAACTCAAGTTTATTGGGAAAACTTCAGTTATTAATAACTAAGAGTCATATATGTTTCATTTACTGAACTTAATTTTAAAAAATGTAAACATTTGTATAAATATCATATAACACTGAAGCACATAATAAAAATCAAGAGACTTTAGATAAGCAAATAAAATTTAAGTAACTTTAGTAAAACTTAAAAAACTTAGATTACTACCATGTGAAGTTTCTTGATATATTACTATCTTGGCCCTCTTAGATTCAGTCTATATAAGTTTTTCATTCCAAAAATGAATCTTTTGACATTGATGAATGATGTCAGACTTGAGGTTGGATTTTTCTGGTCTGAACTCTATGCACTAAAAATAAACTATGCCTAATTTGAGTTTCAAACTTATGAACTCATGCAAAATTTTTAACACCGGATATGTGCTTCTTTTACTTAATTATCTGAAACAAATAGTATCTATTCATACATTTACTTATTTATTTATTTAATTATTTGTGTTATTTTAAATTTAGTTTTGTTTTATTTTTTTATTACATGTATTTTATATTTTTCAACATGTGTAACATAAAAGTTATTAACCTAGTACTATGATAAAATGATTAAAATAAAAAAAGCACGTTAGTCTATGCTATTTAGTATTTATGGGAGGGAGTGAAAACGGGTAAAAAGTAAAAACCACATGGCACTAGTCATTACCATGGCCGGCTAAGAGGGGGTGCACCGTGTGTGACCGTACAGGGCACCCGTTTGACGGGGGCATCAAATTTTTTTAAAAAGTTTTATATTATATAAATTTTTGTTTTTTATAAAACTTATGTGCAGGCTAGAGAATTTGTCACAAAAGCCCATTGTTTTTTACTTTCAAAAGCCCACTAGTTTCACTAAAAGCCCACATGGTCATAAGTTCACAACAAGTCCACAAAAGTCTTTTTTTTGTTCGATGTTGAAGAACGGCAGCAGCGGCAGCAGAAAAAAAAAATCAATTTTTTGGCAGATTGAGATAGGCTAGCGACTAGGAAAAAAAATCAATTTGTTATGTTTATTTATAAAATGTTTGTTTTTTCGGGTAAAAAACTAAAAATAACTGATTTATATAACTTAGTGCGATGGTGCTCAGGGAAGGGGGCCTTTTTTCCTGGCCCGCACAGAACACCAAAATCCTCAGGGGCGGCCCTGGTCATCACACAATGAGTGAAAACAAATAAGGACCAAATGAAACTAGTTACCACATGATGAATAAAAACAGATAAGGACCACATAAAGATAGTCACCACACGTTAAGTCGGTAGCACAATACCGGTAACAGTGTAGGTTATGTGTGTCGTGTGCGTAAGTAGGACACGGGTTGTGAATTGTGACATTTAACGGTGCTAATATAATTGGGTGTAAAAGGTTCATAAAAAAATTACTTGTAAGGTAAGATAACTTAATTTGGGTCGAGTAAACGTATTTTATGGGCCCCTCCCCCCCTAAGGTAAAGATGAAATGGTTATGTTGTTCGTTTTTCAGGAAAGTTGGTCTAACAACAAGTCATATGATGATCCTCTTTTGCCATTTTTACTCTTTGATTGCTTGAACTTGTTACTAGTATGCTGTCCATAAAACTTGGGAACAAACATCAGCAGAGGATCAATTATAGCATCTGGGTTGAAACTTGCTCATGGATACCAATAACTTCACAAACAAAACATCACAAAAACTACTAGACATATCCCAAAGATTTCGTCAATCCAATCATCTCTCAAGCCCTGAACTTTACAAATCTGAAACATCCAAAAGACCCAATCGATCTGCAGTTCTCATCTGTCTATTCGAAGAATCAGATGAATTATATGTTATTCTAACCAAAAGATCATCCAAACTTTCGTCATACTCTGGTAAACATGTTAGTGCGCTCCAGGTGTTTGATGAAATGTCTGAATGAAGTTGAAATGTGTGTTTTTTTTTGCAGGGCATGTGTCTTTGCCTGGAGGTAGAACAGATGAAGGGGATGTGGATGATATTCGGACCGCGTTGAGGGAAGCTGAGGAGGAAATTGGTTTGGATCCTGCTCTTGTTGATGTTGTTGCTGTTCTTGAACCGTTTGTAACCAAGGTGAAACTTTGTCCTGGTGAATTAGATGCAGCTCTTTTTTACATCCCATTGTAGTTCCATTGGTGTCAAAGATCTTGTAGGTGCTAACTTTAGGCGTAAGCGCGAACCGTTACTGATCGAACTGTCTAAAAAGAAGCATGTTAACCAAGTAAATATAAGGTAACCAACTAATGAAGAGATATGGCCTAAATGATAAACCAAATAATAATAAACATATTAGATGATAATGAAGAGAAAAAACTACTCAACTACTACTTTGTTCCAATTTTGTGTTCTACATTCCTCAATGCAAATTACAGTACTTAAAATGAAAATGAAGAGAAACAACTAGCCAACTACCACTATTTCCTAGGTTCACTTTAGTTCAGCAATAAATAAGGGAAACACAGGCTAATGCATCCATGGAAACAAACACAAAAAAAAATTCGGTGTAAATTAAACAAAAAGTTTTGTGCTGAACCGGACCATTAACAACCCTTACATTGATACAAAATTTGAGTTTCGAACACTGGATGCATGTCCATATAAGTAGCATTTTCTTTTTACTTACATTTGATGATAACTTCCAAATTTACAAGGGCGTTCTCATTTATCTTACCATTTTTCTTGGAATTGTAAAATATTTAGATGTTTGTGTGTTTTAAGTGTGGTAAACTGGAGGCTTTCACAAAACTGCAATTGTGTGTTCTTCACCTTGTTTTACATGTTAACTATCTGATTGTGATGCAGGAAAATGTTACTGTAGTTCCAGTACTCGGTATACTGTGGAATAGGCAAGCATTCAATCCAGTTCTCAATGCTGAAGAAGTAGAATCAATATTCTATGCTCCTCTTGAAATGTTTCTCAAGGTTCGTTTTCTTGATTTTCTCAACTTTTTCCGGATACTGTTTAGAATCAAATTATTAGAGATGACACATTTATGTAAACGGTCAAATCCATAAAAAAGTCATGTTTTATCGCTAGTGGGTGGCATCCGTAAAAAAAATAATATTGAAATGGACATGGAGCAACGAGTAAGGTTGTTGCTTTGTGACCTTGAGGTCAATGAATCAACCCACAGTGGAGATGTTTTGGGTCAACACCCAATCAACAGGCTCATTTTGACACAAACTCATTTGACTTGTTACCCAACCTATCCAACCCAACAAATTATATTCTTACATATGAGACTTTGTTGATTCAGAATGAAAACAGACGACATGAGGAGAGAGAATTTCAAGGACGCAAACACTTGCTTCATTATTTTGATTTCAAAACAAACAACAAGGTGTATGTGATATGGGCTCTAACTGCTGGGATCTTGATCTCAACAGCGTCACTAGTTTATCAGCGTCCGCCAAATTTTGAACCAAGGATGCCATTTTTCTGGAAGAAAAACATCAGCAAATTCTAATATTTCTGTAATCGAAATGAATAAACATGCCACTAGCGGTGTAAATAAGCCGTCCTGGGATGGCTGCCTCAGGTCAGCTCAATTCGAGCTTTTAACAGGTTGAGTGGCTGGTCTCATTTGGACCCTTGCATGCCACATGTTTAATGTAATTATCCCTTGTCAATTAAATTATTGTATCCCATGTAATTGTAAGTTTATGTAATCATGTGCATTCTTTTCGAAGGCAAATCTAGGATTTTTCATGGGTATTGAATAATAGTTTTAACAAATAAGCAAACAAATTGCAAAAACTTTTACAAATCGGAACTGTAATTGTTACCCAAACTAGAATGGTTAATTGGTTAAGGCAGACCACATCTTGAAATTAAGCCTAAGCATTATTCTTCAATCCAATCCCGAGACAGTTGTCATGGCCTCAGGCAAGAAACGTCAAACAATCGGGTGCTTTGTGAGATCCTTCATCATAATCACAAGTCGATCACTAACCGGCTCTTAAAAAATGATGCATTTGAGTGGCATAGCCAAGGCACAAAATGCATTTGAGCTCTTAAAACAAACATTAGTTCAGCTTCTTTGTTAGACCTCATTTCCAAAAGGTTTTCAACTTGGTACCAATGTTTCATATAAAGCCATGAGGGTATATGAACAATGTTAATACAAAACAATCACCAATCATTTATGAAAAATAACTACATGTTCAAAAGTGACACCAATTTACACTTGTCAAATGTATCATATTATTTTGTAAATCGTGTGTAAACCAGCATACAAGTAATACAAACACGCATAAAGTTCATCTCATCTCGTTCACGGTTCAGCTAAAAACCTCGGAAAACTTCTCAATAACAAGTGAACCCGAATCAATCGACTCCAAAGGATCCTTCCTCAATCTGTGTCTCAAACAATTTGGAATCACAACAGCAATATCTTCAGGTGTCACTTGATCTCTCCCCTTCAAAGCAGCCAATGCTTTTGCAGCACGATTCGTGACAATGTCACCTCTTAACCCATCCACATTCAATTCAGCGCAAACTTTAGAGATCTTAACACGAAGATCATGGTCAATTTGGACAGCAGAAAGCCGACTCCTGGCTGCTGATATCTGATCTTGAAGCTTTTCTTGATCTGATTTATAAGTTTCACGAAACTCTTTCGGGTTTTTGTCAAAACGGGCCCGTTCCTCGACAATCTTGACCCGAAGTTCAGCGTCTCGTACAGTACCCACTTGAGCATGCATCCCAAATCTATCGAGCAATTGCGGTCTGAGTTCACCTTCTTCCGGGTTTCCTGACCCGATAAGGATGAAACGGGCCGGGTGGGATATTGAAATACCTTCTCTTTCAACTGTGTTCCAACCTGATGCTGCTGAATCAAGAAGCACATCAACTAAATGGTCATCCAAAAGATTAACTTCATCAACATACAAAATCCCTCTATTGGCTTTAGCTAGAAGACCAGGCTCAAACGCTTTGACTCCCTCGGTTAAAGCTTTTTCAATGTCGATTGTTCCACATACTCGGTCTTCTGTTGCACCTAACGGAAGGTCAACCATGTTGATTTTGGTTTTGATGGTGGGAAGTTGTTCCCCTCTTATTAACTTCTCTCTTACTTCCATCCCCATTGACTCTGGATCTTCAGGGTCTGAGTTGAACGGGTCGGCTGCAACAACTGTGATCTCTGGAAGTAAATCAACAAGTGATCGAACTGTGGTGGATTTACCAGTTCCTCTGTCTCCCATGATCATGACGCCGCCGATTTTTGGGTCAATGACGTTTAGCAGAAGGCATAGTTTCATCTCATCTTGTCCGACTATTGCAGCGAATGGATATACGGGCCTCTGGCTCTCCTTTGACAGCTTCTGAGCCTGCAAGTCATTAGTGCATTGTCAACAAAACAATAAATAAACATCTACATGTTTTCTTCACAACTAGAGGTTAAAATTTGTCCATTTACCTAAAAACAGGTCTTTTTGATCATATATTTTATCATTAACGTGTGATAATTTGAAACCTAGCTTCAAATGGAAACGGGTCAAAAGCCACCCAAAGTGTTTAAATAAAGACGATTGTTTACCAAGATAGTTCCTATTATCTTATTGAGTACACTATACATGTATACCAATAAATACAAGTGAACACTCGAGCATTCATTCGTGAATACATTCATTCACACGTGAAACATTTCACAAACGCAATGGGATTTTTGTAGCTAATGTAAAAACAAGTTGCATCCACATGATACAGTAGTGTATTTACTAGCGAATGCATGTACTCGCAAGCACATACAACACACACACACACACACACATAGATATATTATTTTTGAAACACAATTTCTATATTTTCTAGGTTAATACACCGCATCAACTTGATTTAAATCCACAACCTTATCTTTTTAACAGCACGTACTATCCGGATGTATACACTTAGTTATGGATATACAATCGCAGGCAGGCGTAAAAGTAAAGAAACAATTGGAGGTACCTGTTGTTGGGCTGGACTAATATCCGTAGCAACATTTGAGATTAAAGAAGAAAACCGCGGTGTCTTCACTCCAATGCCTAGATGAAACCTCTTACCTCTACTCTGCCCTGCACCAACCACATTTCTTATTTAACTCCTTACACAACACAACACAACACAACACAAGACGTATTTGACTACTAATTATTCCACCAAGGTTAAGATCTATAAAAGTAAAATGTAAAGATGAAAACCTGGATTGAAAGACAGGGGACGAGTGGAGGATGAAGAAGAAGAAGAAGATGATGAATGAGAGGTGAGTAAAGCTGTTGCAGAAGTAGAAGCTCCGATTATTCCTGCCATGGTTATTGTTATTGCTATTGTAATTGTTAGTTATTGAGATTGATGAATAATGTTTTTCCAGGCCGGGTTTGAGTCACTCATGTGTGGATAAGAAGATAGATAGATTATAGATTTCAGCATTTCATTTCATTGGATGCTACTGCCACTTTGATTTTGGTGTCGTGGCACCATACCCATACGCTGCTGTAATTACGTGGATTTTAAACCCCTTTTCTTTTCTCTTAAATTGATTGGTCATTTATTTATTACGTGGATTTTAAACCCCTTTTCTTTTCTCTTAAATTGATTGGTCATATATTTATTATTATTTTTTTCGCTTAATGGGTAAATTTTTAAAAAATTTCTAACCTCTTACTAATCTAGAATTGAAAATTTAGTAACCGGTTATAAACCCCTTGTGATTTTGGTTATTTTGTGCACGTACTTCTATATGGACTCTTCCCCTAGTGGTTATGCATGCCTGTGTTGGTCTTCATGCGCGCTCTAGACATGGTTTGCAGAGTGAGTTTAATTATCTCTTCTATTTTTTTTACTTTAATAGTTAAAAACGATCTGATCCGCACTACATTTTAACCTTTTATCGTGTTTTAGTGATCTTACTAGTTAAAAACATTTACATTAGCAACACTAAACACGCACGGAAACACCACAACGCAACACATAGTGAAATACCCTCCAAAATATTACAGGGTCAAAATAAAGTTAATATTATTTTAATATATTACTATAAATGTATGTATAATTTTTTAAACAATCGTGTTTACAACGTGTCGATTTCACCGTCGAGATGAGGTCCACGGCCATGTTTTGAAAAATACAACACACCCTTTAACACGTTAATGTCATCGTATGACTCACTGTGCGAGCATTGCCTGTTATTGTCACCAACGAACTCGATCACTGCATATTCGTAAACTAGAATGTTTCCTTTTTACAAATGGGAACTATATATAGCCATTTATACAAAATAAATACAGTACATACAGGTCCATGTATGTACATTGACCATTGTTTATATCACCCTTTTTCCCTAAAAATAATTAAGACATATAAATTCTCCAATCTTACATAGAACTTGACAATCCTCCTAAAGTTGCAGTAGGGCACAATGATTTGAATTGGGGTGTAGTGTATGTCCCTTCAAATAAGCTTTTAAAGATAACATTGTATGCCGCTTCCGTCAAGTGTAATCCATCCCAGTTAAAATATGTATCTGGTTTAGCACATGAAGTCGATAATGGATCCGCACATGCTACTGATAAGTTGTAGTTAAACGGCCCTCCACCTCCACAACAAGCCTTTAGAGCACCATTTGTGAATCCTGGATATATATGGTATTTAATTCGTAATTAAGTACTTTACATGAACATGTACATATATAGCTCATGTCATATTTTTGTTTTTGTTATACGATTTTAAAAGAGAGGGGTTGTCGTGTTAAATTAACTAGACGCTCAACAAATTGAACGTTGGTTTCTTAATATTAGAGAATCGAGTTCTATTCAATCCCTGAAACTATGCGCATGCATGACGAAATTAAGTGATATGTCATGTACCATATTTTTGTGGAGAGTGAAAAACTTGCATTGCAGCATTGTAGTAGTCAGCATAGATAACGTTGACTTGAGGATGAACCGCTCGGATTTGATTTAATTCGATATTAAGAAGTTCATTGTGATACTCAGCAAAGTTGTTCAACTCCAAAATGCATCCAGTTGCATTTTCATAATGTAGTTTGTTAGACCCATAGAACATGGTTAAATACATCGCAGAGCATCCAATTGGTAGGTTTCCTGGTACAACAAGTGTCTTGGCACCTAGATCAATAAGTTCCTGTTTTTCCAACATATATAACCACACATTAAAAAGAGTATATTCTTGTATTTAGGATGAAGGTGACTTAATTACGTACATTAACTGCTGAAGTGATAGCCTTGATAACCAAAGGAGCGTATCCTTCAACCTCGTCGATTGACTTTCCAGATGCTAGTGCATGATTGTAGTCGTTTCCACCAATCTCTCCCATGAGAATCAAAGACTGTTCCATCAAATCCTTAATATCTATAACATGTAACACGTGACACAAGAAGCCCCATTCAGTTTGGAGGATCGAGCTCGTATGTTTCCAAATAATAAATGTGTAAATTAAACATGAAAAGTAAGATTTGAATCTTAGACGTCTCATATCTGAAATCATTTGTTTATGATTAATGCACATCTCAAGATCGAGTGTGACTACGAACAAGTGCTTACATTCAACGATGTAGTTGCGTCGGGTTTGAACTAATCCTTACATTTGAGATAGAGTTCCAAAACTAATAAGAACAAATGTAGCTATTTGAACAAGGTTATGATAACCATATACGTACGATTATAAGATTATAAAAATACAAATAAATTAAAAGTAGCTATTTGAAAATATTTACTTTGAAATATGTATGACTATAACTATTAAGTTTGAGTTTTCTTTGTAGTTGTATTTTCTCTTGTTAAAAAAATAAAACTTAAACTCCAGTTTTAACCGTCTGTTAAGCCTTTAACGGCCGTTAGAATTTTTTTAATTTTTTATTTATTATTTATTTTATAATTACGCGTGTATTGTAACGGCCCATTAAAAACTTAAAGGGCCGTTAAATGGATGTTTGGTTAGATGGTTGGGTGTGTGAATATGACATCCCTTTATAACTATAAATTTTTAACAAAAAAAACCAACAAACACGTGTATTTTTAAAAAAATATTTAAAAACGACTTAATCATTAACATACAACAACCCAAATAACACATTTTAGTTTTTTTTTTTAAAATACATATTTTTAAAATATTAAAGGACATAGCACATCGCCCATAATAGCACATAACTATGCCCATGGCACAACGTATAAACGTTGATAAAAAGGTTGCGCTAAAATGCGGTGCTATGGGCATAAGATGTCACCTAATTTTTTTTTTGGACAGCGAAACGAATAAAGCCCGGCTACCCGGGGTAACCCAATGGCGAAAGGCGACCCCAAACGCTCTGCGAACACAGACAGCGCTGGGTAGCCGAAGCCCACCTATTAAACCAACTCCAATTCGGGGGAAACCCACTAGCCCGTCCGCCCGTAGGCACGACAACAAACTAGCGGTAAAACCCGTTTGGCTCAGAGATCGAACTTATGTTAAGTCTCCCTTCATAGGTGGTTGAAATAAAGAGGTGTGAAAATAACTTAACCGTTTTCATGACTCAGCATCCACTATGCTTTTTGGAATAAAAGGCAGGAATGATATGATGTGCCGTACCCACTACCCATAACTTGCTATTTCGTTTCAATAAAAGTTTCCTTTTTTGTTTACTCTGCCTCAAGTGAATTTGTTAGAGTCGTTAAAAAAAGGTATGCGGCTAATCATACGTCTTGACAAACTAATCATACAATTAATTATTACTAATAATATGATTTACATTGATCAATATGGGTCGTATTGATCCATATAACTCGTATTAGTTTGAATATGAGTCGTATTGATCTAGCATATGACTCGGATTGGATTAAATGAGTTGTATTAATTTGTTATATAGCTCGTATTGGTTCAAAAATTAATTTTTCTATATGACCTTGACATATTCACCTCCATGATAGTCACCATCATAAAAGGCGTCACCATATTGATTGTTGTAATTGCTAGTATACTAAAAATAACTATCACCCTTATTTTCAGTATTAAAGATATAGTTACCATCTCATGTATATGTATTTTTATAGGAAAAAAGTTGGATAAATCTCGATAATATAAATGTATTAACAAATGAGTTCGTTTGAAATACCGAATTCGATCGATCGTTTATATTTTTATATTTGAATTTTAACAGAATATTACATCGTGTCAAATAAGTATTACGTTTTTTGAAATTGCATACGTTCGAATGATTCTTTTACCACTGAGTAAATACGACTCATATTAGACTTAATATGAGTCATAGTGTCAGTTAATACGACTCATAGCAAAACTAATACGAGTTATATTGTCAGGTAATACGACTCATCAAATCTAATATGAGTCATATTTTCAGGTAATACGACTCATATCAAATCTAATATGAGTCATATTGTCAAGTAATACGACTCATATCAAATCTAATACGAGTCGTATTACTGTCTGACTTGCAACCTCTGTAAGATGCAACATTTTCGTCTGACAACAAAGTAATACGACCCATATCACTTGACACGAGTCGTATTAAGTTTGTGTGGCTACTGGCTAGCATGTCAGATGTTCGGTTAGAAACCACCCTAAAAAAGCTAAATTTGTTAGAAAATCTTGGTATAAAATATTGTACCGGAAAACATATTTAAACGATTTAATTAGCGTGTTTAATAATGGTTTTATGTCCATTCCATGAGTATTTGTAGGTAGGAAATAAAGCTTTTTTTAAATAATTCAATAATATTTTTTATCCTCATAATATATGAGTGTTCTCAGATAAACTTATTCGTAATAAAATAATATTTGTTTATACCTTGTGAACACCCTATATATATACACTTAATTCTTTGGATATAAACAAAGTATAAAATTACCTGAAACCGTGGGGCAAATTGAAAACAACGATTCTTTGAACCATTTTAATTGAACTCCAAGTGATGCATTAGTCTTTACATAAACTCCTCTGGCTATATGAAAGGACGGATCCAACGCAGTCGCACCCGCCACGGCATAGTTCACTCCTTGTCCCCACCTTAAAACGTTGCGAGTCATGTTTCTAGCTAGAAACGGTGGTATCAGTGGCAACCTAAGACTCTCAGCTTAAAAAAACAAACAACAAAAAGTTAATATAATGATTAAAAATAATTTACAGGTTCAAGTCTCCTGATGAACAAACAAATGTATATAAATATTCTTTACCGACGAAGTCGATGATTAGGCGGCCATTAGAGCAACGTCCGGTGGGATAATGAAAAAAGGTTTCGCCGTATGGTGGATATAAGAAATGGGGCGGGGAGCCATCGGTTTTCATGGACAGTTGCTTCATGTTTCCGGTGTCGGCGAGTGAGTCGCCAAAGCTTATTATGGACGTATAACATCCATTAACATACAAGTTACAGGTAAGCAATAGTGTAAAAACAAGATAAAAAGTTGATGAATCAACCATTGCACAGAAAAAAATGTGTACGTTAAAAAAGTTGTATGAAATTAATAAGTTTGGTTGGTGATCCATCTATATAAACTATAATATCTATTTATAGAGGAATTATAAGTTACAAATGTTGTTGGGGGTGTACTTAGTAGAGACACTTGGAACTTTGTGAATTTACGTTATTGCCCTTGGTATGTTCCATGCAACTAGCTAGAGGTGGTAGGTGAGCGGTCAATTTAGATTGAAATTGTTACTTTATGATTGAAACAACTTATTAAGCAGCAATGAGGTACTATTTTGGGAATTTAGTTACCTATTATTATTGATTTTGTTTGTCTTGAATGGTTATAAGTTACATGTGGATTGGTAATATGTTTTTTTACATACAAAGAACTAAATCCTAATTCAAGAAGCATATTAATTAGTTTGATTAGTTAATATGTATCAATATATTCTCACTATGTACTCCTTTAATTGATTGGGTGGATTACAAATGAGAAAATTGTTACTGAGAAGCAGTAAGACATTACCAACGGACTAACGATCGACTTTGACGACAAATCACCAACAAAATTCACTGACGGATTATCAAGCTGAAGATAAGTGTGTAAAAATTTGGTACGCTTATAACTTTTGTAATTTCAATCTTTACATCTGTAAATTTATGTTGTAATTTATATATATTTATGCATTTGGTTTTTAAAAGAAATTGGTTAGGTTGTGTATTTAAAAATAGACCATTCAATACATCATGTGTTTTTGGTGCCTTTTCTTTTCAGCATTTAAGAATCAGCTTAATTGGGTTTAGATTAGCAGGGGTTTTGTTTTTGACTTTTTTCTAAAGTGGTTTACGTAAGTATAAGCCGATGTAAAAAATTACTGCATTCACATGAAAACTAGACATGTAAAAATTACGATATCTTTTACATAGCATTCATACACAACATTTTTACGTAGCAGCTTAATTCCAATAAACAAAATAACCGTTTAAAAAAATTGTAGTAGTAGTGTGGTGGCTCTAAAATAAAAAATATTTATTTGGTATTATTACATGAAATTGTTTTTTAAAGGGTTATTTATTGGAACACACTTGTTTTTCTATCTCTCTATAGATACGTATGTGTGTATATATATAGAGACAGATAGACACTAGTAAGAAAAAACTTTTAATTATACGTATTGCGTGTCATAAAAGAATATAGATAATAATTTTATATTACAAGTTTTTGCACATCCTTAAATTAGTGTGTGTGGCAATTCACATGTCATTTTTAATAGTGAGAGAGTGAGAATGTCTAATAACCCATTTGGGTGTATGTATAATCAAAGTCTTTAAAAAAACAATTCAAACCGAATTTGAATTCTAGTCTTATCAAATCAATATATATCCACTTTAACATTTTCTTAAATGTGGTCGCTAAATTATTAATAATTAAAATCGGTTGGTATGATAATAACAATTGTAGTAGGTTATGATGGTTCAGTTTGGGGTTTGGAAGATGCATTTGTTGATCGGTTACACTGATGTAAAGACTAAAGACTATAGTTGGGAATATATCATGTCTCCTTATCCGTTTGTTGACACAAATTATGCAAGTCAACATCAACTCAACTTTATAATAAATAAGTATATCATACAATCATCAACCTAAATAAATCCATCTGTAATGCATCTTCCAACCCCAAATATATTGTAACTTGGAGTTGTAAAATCCATGTCAATTTTATAAAACCTATTATTTACTCGGTGTACGTTGCTCTTTTAAGAAGACAAAAAGTGTAATAAATTGTAATATGAGAATTGAGATGTTATGAATGTGGGCATAGAATAGTGATGGATTTAAAACAAGGTAGATTTTTTTTGAGAGATTACGAAACAACTCACGAGTCACGACTCACAACCACTATCATATAGTGAGAGTAACCCTCAAACCCACTAAGCTAACTCATAGTATAAGCGTTGAATCAATAAAAAGTTTAAATTAGTAAGAAGTCTAAACCACTATAATAGCTATTATATTGCTTAACTATTCAAAGACAAATGTTTGACCAGTTCAGATAAGAATTCTTAACCATTTATACTCGATCAGTATAATGTTTAACTATTAAGAGGCAAATTAATGTTTTCACTATTCAGATATCTACTTGTGAAATAAATAATCTGAAACATTAAGTACTGAATCATTAAGTATGATCACCATATTCCAAGCATGGTAACTTACACGTACCAATTAACATGAGTCATTCGTTTTGTATAGTTGTTAAATTTCTACAAGTTATCTCATCTAGAGTTGGTATGATTTATGTTTGGGAAAATTACTGAAATATCCCTTTTACCCAAATACTTCCTCAATTTCTCCTCTCCCAGTATGTCCCTATCACTAGGTTCGTTAGTTCGTATGAACTAAATTGTTTCAGGTTCATTTGGTTTGTTCAACTTGTTTCTTGCTTCGTTGGGTTTGATTTGGCTTCGATTGAATGTATTTGGACACCCGGCTAGTTTTTTAATGGTTTAACTCCTTATACTTATGTTAAAATTGGTAAACAAAAAAGCGCTTTTTATGGGTCAAATCAGGACATGATATATAGTTTGGCTTAAAAATGTATAGTATGAAAGTTGGTAGACCAAAGTTGCTAAAATGATTGAAACCTACTTTTTTAAACGATAATTATAGTTGGTACAAAGTATAACCAAGTTAGCATATTAAATGCTCTTGATTTTGATTTAAACGTGTGACCTCTCAAGAGGTAAAGTCTCACACCTCTTATTGATCATTGGACCAATAGTTCATTGCTAGTTAAAACCTAATAGTACCCTATAAATAGAAGGATTGGCTGCCTCAAATGGGACTCGTGTGTTGCTAACTTTTCAATGAACACTTAATTTGTAGATATCAGTGATATTTAATTACGTACTTTGAATCTGTACATATCTAAGTGGTTCATATTTAGAGTTTAATTTTTTTAATAAAACACGAGTTACAATGGGTTTTTTAAAACTATTTTTGACAACGACGGGTAAATTTTTGATAAATTTCATATATTGTGATTTTGTATAAAACTCAACAACTAGAACTTTAATTATATAAGACAAAAAGAAATGACGGCATTTCAAATTTGAGTTTGGATCCACACGTGGATAGCAAATGTCTTGAATTGGTTTTATGGTTTTAAAACAATGTTGGACGGTGTTGCATTAAAGAGATGTGGTGTAATAATCAAGTTTAAAGCTTCAATATGTCTTTGTAACGAGTTAAGCGGCATAGTGAGACTCACAAAAGAATTAATCACAATGGAAGCTCGTCTCAACACTTTTTTCAGGCTAAGTTAATCGAAGGCTTAGCTCAACCTAAATTTCAAAAAGAAAACATAAATAAACCTTTAAACTTTGGTTGCAAGTATTTGAGCTAAAAAATCAAATAAAAGCAACCTGTGTCCTAGAGGTGCACAAATCTTTTTTTTTTTTGGAAGAACCGATTCTGGTTCTTGTTGACGGTAAAGGAACCGGTTTTTAAGAACCGGTTCGGTTCTAGAACCGGTTTTTGGTGAAAAAACTAGAACCTAGTAACCGGTTCCTAAAGAATCGGTTCCCAAAGAACCGGTTCTGGTTCCTAAAAAACCGGTTCAAGTTCTTAAAAAAAACTGATTTTTTGAATGACATGGACCGGAACGTTAGGCTGTTGCAAATCTTCACCCTTCATTGGGCTTTCATTTAGAATCTATGGTCATAAATTTGTTATATTCTTTTTAACTAAATAAGTAGTAACATTAAAAACATTAAATATTACAATATAAATTAGTAACATTAAAACTTTAAATGTTTATATATAACTAAAACATACCGGTTTTTTCAGGAACTGGTTCTTCCAGGAACCGGTTTTTTTAGGAACCGGTTCCGGTTCTTTTGGAACCTATAATTTGAAAAAAAAAATAGTAGAACCTATTCAGAACCTACGGTTCGGTTCTACAGAAACCGGTTCTTTTAAGAACATATTTTCGATTATTTGATCGGTTCTGGTTCCGATTTTTTTGTGCTCCTCTACTGTGCCCTTCTGAGTTTAAGCCTTAAGGACAACATCCGGGATCAGAAGCCCACGAAAACGTTTCGACGTTAGAAGCCCATTTAAGAAAAAATAAATGGTCACGACTCATGAGGTAATAAAAGCCTGCCATCAAATGAATTATTTGTGGATTTGGGGCATTGGGTTAGCAGCCCATGTAAAAGGTAAAGGTTTTTTACAACGAGGTTTTTTCTTAAAGAGAAAAGAAACTCTTTGTACTTTTGTGGATGGGTTGAGTTTTTTATTTTTGTTATATATAAACATCAACTGTTAGGGTGAGGGGAGTCCACCCCTCACCATCCCACACCATCCCACACTTTTTACTTCACCCCACATTCACCCTAAATCACCCGGTATCCACCCCACATTATTTTCTAATTTTTTATTTCTTAAAAAATAGCCAAAAAGTAAACAAATGGAGGATGGGCCCACCTTAAATGGTCATTTGGATTCGGGGAGCAACTCGGGGAAAACACCCCAAATGGGACACCGATTTTCGGGGCCGAAGGGGGTGGGGCGGTGTGCCCGTGCGGGGCCGATTAGGGGCCGCGCCCACCCCACACCCACTCCGGTTGCACTTAGATTTTTTAGAATAAGTAATGATATGTGTGTTCTAACAATGAGCGATCAACCTCATTGGTGGATGGGTTGAGTTGAGTGTAAGTTTCACATCAAGTAGTCGTATTTTAAGGTCTTAATAACTAAGGGTGTTCACGGTTTGGTTTATAACTTTGAAACCATATGAACCAATCATCAATTTGTTTCACGATCGGTTTTTTATCTAACTTTCGGTCTTTCAGTTTTGAAGATTTCAAACTGTATTGAACAGTTTGATTTACTTTTTATTTCAAAAACCAACAGTATAAAATAGACCCAACAGTGAGTTTATTTATATTTTTTAAATTAGCGAGCTTGTTTCAAACACTTGCTTGTTCTGAAGTGAAAAGTCTCTCATCTAGGCTTTAGTGCAAACAAGGTTGTTTTTTTTTTAACAACAACAAGGTTATTTAAACTGATTTGTAGTAAGTTATTTAATCTCTTGTTAAATCCAGCCCATCTACCATGTTTCATTCTTTTATTCAAAATGTGCTGCACAGAAGACCGTTCCTCGAAATCCGTGACATCTTCTTTAGTTCTTTTCTTTATGGATTATTTTACTCCGTACTTTTTTATTGTTTTGCTTCCAATCCTACACAACCTGTTACCTCTTTCACTTCCACAAGCTATAACCCTTACAAAGAATGACACCATAATTGATAATTCTACACACATTACATAATGGTGACCGGAAAGGTCAAATTAACCCTTAAATCCAACTCAGACGTGCAACATCACCACCAAAAATACCCACAACATTCGTCTCCATCTCCATCAAATGCTTCTAGTGGTAAGAGAACAATGTTTTCACGTTCGTTTGGGGTGTATTTCCCCCGGTCATCAGCTCAAGTTCAACCACGTGTACCCGATGTAACCGAGCTACTGCATTTGGTTGAGCAGTTGAGAGAACGTGAGTCGCAGTTAAGAACAGAGTTACTAGAGCAGAAATTGTTTAACGAGGCTGCATCCATTGTTCCCGTTCTTGAGAATGAGGTATCAAAAAAGGATTTGGAGATAAACCGGTCGTTGAAGATGATTCAGTGTTTAGAAGCTGAGAATGAGAGATTGAGACAAGATGTTGAAATGCTTCATTTCAAATTTAACAAACAAAAACATGAATTTGAAAGCAGGATCGACTCGTTGCAATCAGTTGCATCTGCTTCTTCTTCGCACCAATTGATGGATAATAAGTCTAACATCATCAAAAGAGCCAATACGTTCCCTAACGTTCCTGTGAATCACAACAGCAAATGTTACACAGAGTCAAGTTCAAAAGAGTCAATTTTGTTAGAAATTGATAATTTACCGTCGTTAGATATGTCAATCAATATACGTTCTCGCATTCCTAGGGTTCCAAAACCGCCTCCAAGGTTGTTGTCATCATCTTCTGCTAGCGAAACAGTGGAGCAAAAAGCTTTGGTTCCGCCACCTCCACCACCACCACCACCACCGTTGCTGGCTAAAACTGCACCACCTCCGCCTCCTCCACCTCCGGCGAAAGGTTTAAAGCAGTTGCTGCCGAAGGTGAGAAGAGTGCCGGAGGTGGTGGAGTTTTATCACTCTCTAATGCGGAGAGAAACTCGCCGGGAAACGTGTAACGGTTCTTCTGGCGATGTTCCGTTAACCGCTAATACACGTGACATGATCGGAGAGATTGAGAACCGGTCTACTCATTTGCTTGCTGTAAGTAACGTTGGTTTATAATTACAATTTTGCCCTTTTGACAAGTTATTGTTTAACACTTTTCCTTAATAATGGTTGCGTGAGAGACTGATAGTTGGCGACAGGACTGTTTAAATTTGATAGGATAGAGCATAGAGGGTTATCTTTGGCATTTCAGATCATGCCGTATCTCTTTAAAGCTTTTTGCAAGATATTGTTACTATTTAAAATTGGTGTATGGATTTAACCGGTCCAAATGAAAGTAACAACTTGTATTGTACCTTCAACAAAATTCTTCTGTATTTTTTTGTACATCGTTGACAAAATCTGCATAATCTTTTAATTACTATATTTCCTCAATTTTAATGAACTTTTAACCAATGTGATGTTTTTTTACATTAAATTTGAATTAAGATATAAAAATATTGACCATGTGGTAGGCGAGGAGTGGTGCTCGTGTGCCTCCTCATCAACGAAGAAGATGAGAGGGGGAACATGTCCTACTCATTGATCTCGCAAGACTCATTATGGCTGCCAAAGGTTGCCAACGAGTAGGGAGCTCGTTGGCTACTTGGCTCCTTGTCTTGGTGCTCCGCCCCCTAAGGCCTAAGGGATGGTGCGTTTTTTTTATAATTATGAAACCTTGTTAAAGTTTCTTCTAATTACATTAATGAAACTTGGTTCCAAGTAATGATTAACATCAAATGTGTATTAGTTTGAGTTATAAACTCTAGTTTAGGCTGATCTATCTTTAAATTGTTACAGATAAAGACGGATGTGGAAACACAAGGTGATTTTATAAGATTTTTGATTAAAGAAGTCGAGAATGCTTCGTTTACAGACATTGAGGATGTTGTGAGCTTTGTGAAATGGCTAGATGATGAATTGTCTTACCTGGTTGATGAGAGGGCAGTTCTTAAACACTTTGAATGGCCAGAACACAAAGCAGATGCATTAAGAGAAGCTGCGTTCGGATATTGTGATCTAAAGAAGCTTGAATCCGAGGCATCATCGTTTCGTGATGATCCTCGACAGCCTTGTGGTCCTGCTCTCAAGAAAATGCAAGGATTGTTTGAGAAGTATGAATCTTGTTATTTATTTGGAAAGTTTTTTTTATTCGATTTTGTAAAAGTTTTTTTTTTCATGGTTAATGTTTTGGTGACAAACAGATTAGAACATGGAGTGTATAGTTTGTCAAGAATGAGAGAATCAGCTTCAACAAGATACAAAGTGTTTCAAATCCCGTTGTGTTGGATGCAAGAAACAGGATTTGTAGCTCAGGTACTTGTTTCTAAAGTCTAAACCACATCATTAAATAGGTTGAAGGGGTCAATGTGGGATTCGACCCCGTCTTACTTGACTCTTTATCACGCCTAGTAAATCAACGGGCCACCTTGAATGTTATGATAAATGTGTTACATATTTGAGCATGGATTGCTCAAGAAATAAAGTGTTAGTGGTGCTAAATGACTACATGTGTGTGTAAATTTAGTTGAGTCTACTATTAGGCATCAGAACATAAAATGCCAAAAATGTTGCAAAGATTTTGGTCAGTTTACAAGGTTCCCTATATGCTCACATGTGAAATTTAATTGCTTGAATTTTTCATCCCCTTTTTGGATGTTTGCAAGGTACATTCTGCACAAAAGTTTTGTACAATTTTTTTAATTCAGCTTAATTTCTGTTCATACAAAAAGGGGGTTGGCCTTTATGAGCCCAAGATTTTAAACTTTTCCTTCACTTTTGCCCATCCACATTTGGTACACATTCAAGATTCTAAAATGGGATACAATATCATGTTTCTTGCTTTAATTCTTGCAATCTGCTGTTACTATGTGTACCTTATGCATGATCACTTGTACATTGTTTCTAGGTTCTCAGATAGGCTTGAGCTCAACTTGTTTTGATTTAAAAGAGCTTGAGCTTAGCTCGTAGGGCTTTATTTCTAAAGACTTCTACAGCTGGAGCTTGACTAATAATAAATTTTCAAAGCTCATCTCGGCTTGTTTATTATTTAACTATTTTAAATTTTTAATTAAATATATTGTAATTAATTTATATGTATTTACATTTATACTCTTATATAAATAACAAATTTAAGTTGGATTTATATCATAGTAGATTATAAAAAGGTTACAAAACAATCGTTTATAAAGCGAGCTTAGACTCGAGCTTGTTTATAAAATGAGCCACAATATGAGGTCGAGCTTTGGCTTGAGCTCATTTAAGCTTCACTCAATTTAAGGTTTTAGCAAGCTAGTTCTAAGCAGCTAGCTCACGAGCTGGCTTGACTCATTTACACTGCTTCAACATGCCTAGCTATCATCTTGTCACCTCTTTATAATCCGGCAAATTTGATCTTTGATTTATAGAGAATATGAAGAAGGTGGATAATAAATGCTAACGATTTGCTTTTTTGTAGATCAAACTTGCATCGGTCAAGTTGGCAATGAAGTATATAACGGGATTATTTATTTATTTACGAAAGATTTTTCTATTTTCATTGATTTATTCCCTTACCATTATCTCCCCTTGTAGTTTGCCTTGATTTAAGGTCTTTCATTGTTATCTCATTTGTATAAATAGGAGTGCTCTCTGATGTATTACGAATTCACAGTAATCAATAACCAAAGCCATCTTCTTTGATTTTCTTTTGCCATATTAAATTTATTATGGTATCAGAGCAATCATAAGAAAAGATCCTACCAACTAAATAAAACCTAAACCTCAATCACCATGGCTGGTGATGAAGAAAAGAAAACCGATGAGAGTGTTCTTGATAAGAAAGATGAAGGTGTTCCTAATCACAACTCTCCCTATTACATTCATCCCTCAGATTACCCAAGGCAGATGCATGTTAACGACCACTTAACCGACGGGAACTACATCGACTGGTCACAGGAGATGCTAAACTTCTTGTTCGCTAAGAACAAGGTGGGTTTCATCGATGGGTCGATTAAGAAACCTGAACATAATTCAGCCAACTATATGCCATGGATGCGGTGTGACGCCATGATTAAAGGGTGGTTAAACACAGCAATGGAAAAGGAAATCAGAACGAGTGTGAAGTACGCCACCTCGTCTCAAGAAATTTGGGCAGATCTGAAAGAACGGTTCGGAAAGGATAGTGCGCCTAGGGCGTATGAATTAAAACAGTCACTCACCGCGACTAAACAAGACGGTATGTCGGTTTCAGCGTATTACACAAAGCTACGTGCTCTTTGGGACGAAATCCAATCTGCACTTCCGATTCCAAGATGCAATTGTAATGGGTGTGTTTGCGGAATCGGAAAGAAACTCGCAGAACTCAAGGACAAGGAAAGGTTGTATGAGTTCTTGCTTGGTTTGGATTCTGATTTTGGAACAATAAGAACCCAAATCCTGGCAATGCAGCCATTGCCTTCTCTTGGTACAGCCTACCATTTGGTAGCTGATGACGAACAACAGAGGGCTATATCCAATGGCAAGAGATCGACTACAGAACCAACCGCTTTCAAGGTTTTCGTTCCAAAGAATCGTGATCAAAAGCAATCACAATACAAATCACAAAAAGAAGGAAGACGCAATGTTGGAGAAAAAGTAGAACATTGTGATTTTTGTGAGAAAGATGGTCATAACAAGGATGGATGCTTCAAACGTATCGGTTATCCAGAGTGGTGGCCAGGTAAAGGAAAACAAGAGAAGCCAAAGCCTCAAGCTGCTTGCGTACAAGGAGAGGCAAGTGAGATACAAGAGCTAACTGCGGAGCAATACCAACAACTTTTGAAATTTTTTGGTTCCATCAAACAAGACAACACACCTGCTGCAAACATGGCAAATAATGGTGATGAAGAAGGTAAATGGGTTATTGACTCGGGTGCCACTGAGCATATAACCCACAATGGTTTTTTACTTAAAGATAAAATCAAAAGATATTTTGAACCACCCGTTGTCATACCCAATGGTGCGTCTATTGCCGTTGAGGGACGTGGCGACTATATTCTGCCCAATGGAATAAAAATAAAGGGGGTCCTTCATGTTCCCAATTTCAAATGCAATTTGCTATCTGTTAATAAATTATCAAAAGATTTAAAATGTGCTGTAACCTTTTTTCCTGACTTCTGTGTAATGCAGGACTTGAATTCGAGGACCTTGATTGGAGTGGGTAATTGCAAGAAGGGTCTATATGAGGTGGGGTTGACAGGAAGAAAGAGGCAAGTGATGATGGCAACAGTTGATACATGGCATAATAGATTAGGTCATGCATCAACATCTAAACTTTCTCATGTTAACTTTCTCAAGAATGTTTCTTTTAGACAGAAGGATGTTTGTGATTCATGCATTAAAGCAAAGTTTACAAGATTACCTTTTCCAACTAGCACTACTAAAACGAGTGCATGTTTCGATTTATTACATTGTGATGTGTGGGGCAAATATCGAACACTTTCGTTCACACGTGCAAGTTATTTTTTAACAATCGTTGATGATTTTAGTCGTGCCGTGTGGGTTTTTCTCCTTAAACACAAGGATGAAGCAAGTACTCGCTTGATCCATTTTCATAAAATGGTTCAAACACAGTTTGAGAAAAACATAAAAAGGATTCGATGTGATAACGGAGGGGAGTTTACGTCGAATCGAATGCTTGATTTTTATGCTAAGGAAGGAATTATTCTAGAGACCACTTGTGCACATACGCCACAACAGAATGGCGTAGTCGAACGAAAGCATCGACATCTTTTAGAAACGGCTCGGGCATTGAAATTTGAGGCAAACTTGCCCACAAAGTTTTGGGGTGAGTGTGTCCTCACGGCCACTTACATAATCAACCGATTGCCCTCGGATGTTATTGAAAACAAGACGCCCTATGAAATATTATACAACCGACAACCGGAATATGAACACATGAGAGTTTTTGGATGCCTTGCATATTACAAAAACACGGAAACAAAAGGCGACAAATTCGAGCAAAGAGGAAGAGTTGGAGTATTCTTAGGCTATCCACCTGGCACAAAAGGGTACAAAGTCTTTGATGCTCAACACAATAAAATTGTTTTGTCACGTGATGTAAAATTTTTTGAAAAGGTGTTTCCCTTTACAAAAGTTGACACAAGAGAAGAGGTGGAAGACATTTTTGAGCTTTTAAAACAAGGTGATAGCAAGCATTCAAGTGTCGAAGAGGTTATTGGTTCACAACCAACCAGTGCACATGAAGATTTTTTGGGCCAGCAAAGTCAAAAATCTGTTGAAGGGGAGCACTTAGAAACCGAAAGCTCAGCTGCTGAAAACCCAACTTCAACTTTAAACGATTTAACACAAACCGAGCATGTAGTTAATCAGCCCATTTTTGAGACTAATGGGCCACCAGTTGAAAATTCAATGCAACAAGAAGATAGTGAGGATGTTTTTGTCGAACAGAAAACTAATGGGCCTACACCAGAAAATGTTGAACAATCAAAACGAACAAGATCTCGACCGAAGCATCTCAACGATTATGAAGTTCGTCTTCCCCCATCTATAGACCATGAGCAATCCACTTCCAGTCAAGGGTCCTCAACGGTACATCCTTTAGCACATTTTATTTCCTATGATAAATTTACTAACTCTCATAAAGCGTTCTTGGCAGCCATCACCTCAAATGATGAGCCGAAACACTATAAACAGGCTGTAAAGAATCCTAAATGGAGAGAAGCAATGCAGAATGAGATCAAAGCCCTTCAAGCAAATGGAACTTGGTCTCTTGAAAAGTTACCAGAAGGGAAGCGCGCCATAGACTCGAAGTGGGTGTATAAAATTAAATATAAACCAAGCGGAGAAGTTGAAAGATACAAAGCGCGATTGGTTGCAAAAGGATTCACGCAATTGGAAGGCATAGATTACCACGAAACCTTTGCTCCTGTAGCCAAACTCGTAACCATTCGAACTCTTTTGGCTGTGGCTGTCAAGAAAGGATGGCACATCCATCAACTTGATGTGAATAACGCTTTCCTGCATGGAGATCTACATGAGGATGTATACATGAAAATACCTCAAGGATTTAGTAAAGAAGATGATGATAGAGTTTGCAAGCTAAAGAAGTCACTCTATGGGCTCAAACAAGCATCACGGAATTGGTATAAAAAATTCACCACTTCTTTACTTGAAATAGGTTTTAAACAAACCAGAGCCGATCCATCTCTATTCATTTTCAAGGAAGAAGATGTGTTTGTTGCTGCACTCATTTATGTTGATGATGTTGTTATTATGGGTAACGATTTCAACAAAATTAAAAGCACAAAGATTTTCCTTGATGACAGATTTAGTATAAAGGACCTTGGGCAACTAAAATACTTTCTTGGCATAGAAGTGGCTCGAACGAATGAAGGGTTGATGCTAAGTCAACGGAAATACATTCTTGATATTCTCGAAGACACGGGTATGACCGGTTGTCGTCCAAGTCCATTTCCAATGGAACAAAACTTAAAATTGGATAAATGTGAAGAAGAACAACGAGTTGATTGCCAACAGTACCGGAGACTAGTTGGAAGACTC
The DNA here is from genome assembly GCA_030867185.1 of Tagetes erecta. Taxonomy (NCBI): domain Eukaryota; kingdom Viridiplantae; phylum Streptophyta; class Magnoliopsida; order Asterales; family Asteraceae; genus Tagetes; species Tagetes erecta. The sequence goes on along the minus strand of CM061494.1, from coordinate 7,090,707 downwards.
CTTTATTTACAAGCCACGAGACCGGATATTACTTTCGCCGTAAACGTCTTAAGTCAGTTTGTAAGTGACCCAAGGGAAAGCCATATGGAGGCCGCCAATCGTGTTCTTCGTTACCTCAAAGCCACCCCGGGACAGGGAATTCTTCTTCCTAAAGGAGGTGGAACCAACCTCACCGTTTATAGTGATTCAGATTGGTTAGGGTGCCCGTTCACGAGAAGATCAAGGACCGGTTATGTGCTTCAATTGGGTGGGGCTCCTGTGTCATGGAAATCTAAAAAGCAGTCGGTGGTTTCACGGTCATCGGCTGAAGCCGAATATCGAGCTATGGCAGCCGCTGTTAGTGAGACACTTTGGATGAGATGGCTTTTAAAAGAAATTGGCGTTCAAACCGATCGACCAACTCAAGTGTTTTGTGACAACCAAGCAGCACGACATATAGCCAACAACCCAGTCTATCATGAACGGACAAAGCATGTAGAAATGGACTGCTATTTTGTTCGAGAGAGGGTTGAGTCAAATGAGATTCAAACCATGGAGATTGCCACAAATTTGCAGGTTGCGGATATTCTCACCAAGCCTTTGGGGACACAATCGCTTCAAAGATTACTTAACAAGTTGGGCGTTCGCGACCTTCACGCTCCAACTTGAGGGGGAGTAACGGGATTATTTATTTATTTACGGAAGATTTTTCTATTTTCATTGATTTATTCCCTTACCATTATCTCCCCTTGTAGTTTGCCTTGATTTAAGGTCTTTCATTGTTATCTCATTTGTATAAATAGGAGTGCTCTCTGATGTATTACGAATTCACAGTAATCAATAACCAAAGCCATCTTCTTTGATTTTCTTTTGCCATATTAAATTTATTAGTATATGAGAAGAGTATCTGCACAACTTGAGACAGTTAGTGGTCCAGAAGAAGAAGAGTTGATAGTTCAAGGCGTAAGGTTTGCATTTCGTGTACATCAGGTAAAACAATGCTCTTTCACATATAACTTTGAGGTGTGTTCAAACTGAAGTAATAAATTAGTTGATTTTTATGTTGAAACTGATCGATGTTTTAAATGTGGTATTTGATAGTTTGCGGGTGGATTTGATGTTGAAACGATGAGGGCGTTCCAAGAGCTGCGCGATAAAGTAACGACTTGCCATGAGCAGTGTCAAAACCAGCAACAACAGAAAGCTTCGTGTAGGTCTAGTGCTTGCTGAACATTCTTTATTTGTAAGCAAACTCTGCTTCAGCATTCGTTAACAGGCTTTTTGATGTATAGTTGGCGCTCATTTTTTGCGAATACATGACCTTGTATTTCTATTTTCGCCTTTATGTATTTCAAGTTTCAGTGTCAAGAAAGTTATCAAAGTACACTTATGCCAGAACAATTTGTTATATCCTATCATCCTACTTGAGTGTGTTACTCAAGTATCATCGTTTAAGCTCGAAAAAAAACGGGTTTTTAGGACGGTTGGCATGACTATTTTTATTGAACTGGTCAACCAGAATATGACTTGTTTAATAAGTGGTCAACCTAAACACAATTTGCCTAATATTAAGGTTCTTATGAAAGTTATATTAGGTTAAAATATTAAGTTTAATTACTGTGATTACTAACTACTAAAATTTAAATTGATTTTCTCTTTTGGACTCTTTTATCTACTTTTCACATCTAACAATTTTATTTTTTTTAGTTCGAGCTTTTGGATCTTCGATCATTGTCATTCGCTTATTCTAATCTCAAGCTAATATAATCTTCAAGTTATGAGTTGAATTATTAGGTATCAAATCGACATCAAAAACAAAAGATGTAAGAAGAAGAAGAAGTTAGCTATTGATTTGAGATTTCTCTCAAATCAATAGCTACTTTATTCACAATCATATATAAGCTTAAGTAAAAACAACACGTTTACTAGTTACAACTACAACCCCTCACATATGATATTGTTACACTCAACCTGTTTACTACAGAACAATAGAGGTGCACAAAAGAACCGAAATTGGACCGGGTACAATACCCGAAAACCAATTCTACTCGGGTTTACGAGAACCAGAACCGACGCTACCCGTGGTCTAATAATTTTGCTCAAAACCGGTTCCAAAAACACTATACACGGTTCTAATTAAAAATTTATTCCGAAAATAATCAGTTCCAACATTGTTTCAAGACTTTTATGTCTAAAAAACTCACACATGTTTAGGTTTGTGAAAAGCAATAGACAATAAGTGCAGCAATGCAATACACAATCCATGTTCCGATCATCCGATGTCATGTTCAGTGGCGGATCCTGAACAATTTCTGTACGGGGGCGAGCCGCGAGATTAGTATATATATAACACATGTAAGTTTTTTTCACGGGGGCGAAATCAAAAAATATATATAAATTTAAGGCATCGGGGTAAAAAACGGTACTTCGGGACAACAAACGCGCAGGGGCCGGCGCCCCCGTTTGTCCCTTTAAAGATGCGCCTATGGTCATGTTTAAGTTTGTTTTTATAAATTGAAATGTTTAACGTGGTATTTTATAAATGTAGCCCACAACCTAAGAAAACAAGTTTTACCGCAGCCTAAATATTGTCTTTTTTAATATGTAGCCCAAGCCAAACTCACAAGTGGACAGTTTTTTAATACCTCAAATGAGTTTTATAAATACTCTAAAAGAAGGTTTTTAAAATACTCGAAAAAAGCCGATTTTTAAATACCCTAATCGGTTCCAGAGGTTCTAGTTTTTTTCTCTAAAACCCGTTCATACCCGAACCAGTTTTTTAGTATACCACAAGAACCGAAACCAGTTTTAGATCCGGAACCGATTTTTAAAAAACTCTGATATGTGCAACTCTTAACATGAATATGAGAGACGGAACAAATGAAATATTAGAACACTAGCTGCATAAAAAATCACTTGATTCGATGTAACTGAATAATTAAATTGTGAAGCTAAAACAACTCGGCCCAAACACACGACCCGAACACGTGGTTTTATATAGTTTCGAAACAACATCGGTAAGTATATGGGTCGAGTTATGTTTTCAACTCGTCAACCCAACACGATTTACAACCTTAACCATACGTCCATACAAAATACAAGTCACTAATTCCTGTCTATGAACCCTAATTTTCATTTAAGCTAGTGAAATCTAAAGTCTAGTCTAATCTTATCTTTTGTTTGGGAAACACCAATCCTAACCTAATGTCTATTAAAAACATATGAAATTGTTATGAATCAGTTCTTTTCAGACTGAAACTTATAAAAATGGTTAAAAAATAAAAACTTTATGTTATTGTATTTGTAACAAGGTGCGTCGTAACCGATGTTCAAACCGAAACTGGAATGAAATGAAGGTGAAACTAAAAGTTATTTCCGTTGAACCAACAAATTAAAACGATGATCATCAACACTTGTTTTCTGACAATCAAAATCCCATTTCATCTTCAAACAACCCTTAAATCTCCTCCAAAATTTCTTCCCCAGTTCACAGTTTTTACCACCTCAAAACCATCGATTTCCATGGCAGCTGCCGGCGCCGGAGAATCAACCTCACTAACATCTAACACAGTACCAAACTCTTCTCTTACACTCCTGTTTGTTGAAATGGGAGTTGGTTACGATCAACACGGGTCAGTACTTGAATCAATCTCTGTTTACAAGTTACAAGATTAGGGTTTTACTGATTGAAACTGAAACAGGCAAGATGTTACGAAAGCAGCAATGAAAGCTTGTAGGGATGCTATCTCTTCCAATTCAATTCCTGCTTTTCGTCGAGGTACTAACTAAATGCTTTCATTTCATATACTGAAACACATATATCATTGATGGATGATCTTACTTGTGTTTTTAAGATTGAATAACTTGTTTGATTAAAATTGCAACATTATTGTGTTTGGAGAGTTTTAATGCTCAAAGTTACATATTTGAGCATGTTCATTATTGCAAATAGATGGATGATCTTGATTTGGGCCTAGCAATTTCCATTACATTGTTGATTGATCTGAGCGATGATCGGACGAACGAGTTTTCTTTACTTTACGTGTAGGATCAGTTGAATGACTGATTTGAGCTGTTTACGTCTAATCTAAGAGAACTCGATCTCGACCTCTACTTTTTGGGCCTTAATCTCGCCAAGTGAAATATGAATAAAGGGGTGGATCTAAGCCACGCGCTATGAGACGCTAAGTGTATCTTTTCTACTTCACCAGCTAACATATTATAGTTTTACACGTCATAGCATGAAGTGTTCTCAAACTGGCTTGGTAGTCGTTTCAGACTCGACCAATGACACATGAAAGTTCACTTGTGTTGAGTATCTAAATCAACTTCTCAGCCCACCATTTGTTTGCGGGTGATACATTGTGCTTAGGTTCACTTGTGAATTGTAGAGTGGTCTTCCCAGTCTGTACAGCCTCTCCTCCCAACCTGACCTTTCTGGTTTTTCCGTTTCCTGAAACTATTGTTGGCGGTTCGGCTCAAAAGGTTAGCCAAAACCGGTCAAGGAATTTGAAGTCATGAGCACCCCTAACTATATCCATTTATTTTCAACTGTAACAAATTTTATTAATTGAGTTTCAGGCTTTGTTCTTTCTTATGTACAAGTGTAAGCAATCTTGCAGGGTCAATACCTGGCGTGTCATTTGATCGAATGAAACTACAAATAAAACTCGGAGTTCCTCGACCTCTTCAACCTACTTTGGACATCGAGAAAGTGAAGTCTGTTTTCCCATAGTAAGCCTCTTTAATTATAATTACTACTTTTTCTTTACTTCCTTTACAATTGTTAGCCCAGAAATCTTCTGTTGTTTGCTTATATCCAAGGTGTAAATTAGCCGAGCCCAGCTTGTTCTCTATTTCTAAAGCTGGAGCTGCAAGCTCGAGCTCTACTTGTTTGTTATTTGTTAAATATGTAATTACTTCACTTTTACACACACATATATAGATATTTATTATTATAGTTATATATATATTACATAATATATACATCTTAGTTATTTGTGTCATAAGTTTGATTAGGCTTGCGAGCCTAGTCGACCATGGTACGTGAAGCTCAGGCTCGTTTATTTGCGAGCCTATCTAGAGTAACTCAAGAGTGGCTCAACTTACTTACACCTCTATTATATGTGATAGTGGTAAAATAGAGAATGTTGAAGTAGTGGATGGTGGATTGATATGCTCAAGTGGTGTGCATGTGGAAGAAATGGGAGACAAGGATGATAACTGTTACATAGTTAACGCGGCCGTCTATGTTGGCTACTGAGTTGCTAGTTCACTCAAGCACGCGTCAGGTCAGTGTTTTCAACACCAAATGTTTCTTGGTTGATTGGTTCTGATATGTAAGAATAATTGAGTCGATAAATTGTATTGCTTTTTACATCTTATCAAAATGGATACTTTGAGCAGATTTCAAGTATGCAAATGATATATCTAATAAACACATTAAGATACAGAATCCACTTTGCCGCTAATATCGACCTTATTTAACGCCTATGAATTAATGGACCGAGTTATATTTTGTGCAAGTCTGGGCCTTCTCTACCACGTTAATTAAGCTAGCTTATATGTTACCATTCCTCAGTTGTTTAGCTGTTGTAGTCAAAGCATTAGTTAGTTAGTTTGACTATTTAGTCAAAGCTCTATATAGCTATTGTTAGCCCAAGTCAGTGTTTTTAACTTTCTCTCTTGAAGGTCCTGGGTTCAAATCGAGGCAGTTGCATTAAAATACTAACTTGGTGATGCTAACTATTATTTGCTAACATGCCATTAAAAAAACATAGTAACCTTTTTATACTAGAAAATAACAAGCAGCATACTACTTATAATATGTTATCAAAGACATTGGTAAGCTCAACCCACTTGTTTACCACTTGTCCACTTGTTATGTTATCCTGTGCAACTTGATTTTCTTTTTCTGATTATTACTGGAAACAAGATTAGTCTAACAACTATTATTTTTACAAGCCAATGTATTTGGCTAATTAGTTAAATAGCTTGACTTTTGAGTCAAAACTGTATATTTGTCTAACTCATTTTCTTGACTTTATCTATATGTTTATCAACTCCTAGCTAATATGTTAGTAGAAGAAAATGAGAACTTAATCAAGTAAAAAATCATAATATTTATTTGTGGCATTAGAATCTTAATAATTAGCATTTCTTTTGGAGTATTAAACAATTTATGCAGAACCCCGGATCCTTCAATTTGCATGATTATCTTTCACTAATTTATATACATGTTTTGGTGGTGTTTGTCACTTTGTGTGTATAGCTAGTCTAGTATACTGTATACATAAGATAATATGTTGACAAGTCTATGGTTATCATTTTCTTAACTATAATCAGCGAAAAATTAGGCCAACCAGCTGGATCTGATATAGACTTTCCACATAAGTAAAGTACAAATTAAAAAGACTTGTCTAATAATATATAACTTCATTAAATAATTCACAATGGTCCTAGTCCTAAATACAAAGATTCTTAATCAAAAGTCACCCCGCCGGAGTTGAAGTTCCGCCGCCTCTTCACTGGAAAAAGATGTTGATAACTGTTATCCAGCAGCCCATGCTTAGCCTTCCGACGACCAGCCCCAACTGGAACGTTACGAAGTGCACCACCCGCGGTCCAGTAACGATGACACCCTTTACAAAAGTGTCTTGGCTGATTAACATTGTAGTTGTTGAAGTAACAAAATTTGGTCTCCATACTTTTGCACCTAGGGCATTGCATGATCATGTCTGGCCTTTTATTAGCTAGGGTTTGATGATGATCATCATCATCATCTTCAACATCTGATTTGTTTACCGGTTCTTCTTTCAATTCATGGATTGCGTGCACATTAATCGTTTTACCGAATAGCTTGATACGTGTGGAATCGTCACCGGTGTGAACATCCGCCATGAAAGATTAAGTGAGAATGAAGTTGATAACTACTAGCTATGTAACTAGATGAGGGAGATATAGAGTGTTTATGGACACAATATTTGTAAACTATCTTGTTTGTTGCAAGAAGAAAAAGTTGCTCTATTTGGTTAAGGTTGTGTCTTGTATATTTACATATATAGAGGTAGGGTTCCAATATATATTATTTATATATTTTTGGAAATAAAATACAAAATGTATACTTATGAAGCTAAGCACTTAATTCAGGTAAATTGAATATTAATAATTTACAACTTGTTGTAGTTGGACGATAATAATCCAACTGAAAATATTATGTCCTTCAGTCCCAACTTTTACATTATTTTGTTTTCATTAGACCTTCGTATTTCAAGCTCATGTTTTAGGAGTTTTGATTGTAAGGAGGGTACGAGTCGATTTGTGTGACAACCATGATTGAAGTACCGATCTGTCGTTTGGATCACTGTTTCAATCAGATGTCTACCTCAATCGACTCGTATCCTCTTTTTAAGTTGAGATTATTATCGGCCAACTATCTTTATTTATTGTCACAAATTTCATACCGCATGGAAATCACCGACTTAAGTGAACATACAAATGAAGGACGTCTATAGGATATGAATACATATTAATTCGATCAAATAACAAAATTTGGTATTTTAATGGTCAGATTATCGTCTTGTGAATACACAAATAAATAAATGAATGATTTCTCACAAGTTCACGCAGTCTATTGATGATTATATAAATATCCTTCATACAAATAAAAAGAGATACATATAGAAATGAAAATATCAAAGAATATATATATATAAAATAAATCAACTGAAAGACAATCTCCTAAAAAATAATATATTGATACGTGTGTAGATTAAAATTTTTAAAGAATAAAAAACATATGAAAAGTACAATACTTAAAAGGAGTAAGATATGAATTATGGTTGAAATACTAAAAACAGTAATATGTTATTTTTTCTATTTTAAAATAGCGTTTTCATAAAAAAGCAAAATATAGTAAATCAAAATTGTGTACACTTAAAATTTTAAACACTTAGTGGTGTGTTTTTTTTATTAAAAAAGGAGTATAAAAAAAAGCCATGGAAAGTAAAAAAAATGGAGCTTTTTGCGGGTCCAAAGCAATCATATTCATGTTCATCTTGTTGATGAAGATGTCTCATTGGTGGGATCGGTTTGACAAAATACACAGGTTGGTTGCGTACAAAATATATTTGAAATAAGTAAGCATAAAAGGTATAACAAAATATAATAAGGATTAAGTACCTTTTCATTTAACAAATGCCATTTCAAATCCACTTGCTTTATAGATTATATATATAACATTACCACTATTTTATTCAATAATATACCTTTTAAGAAAAGTATGTTCATTTTATCATCTGTAAATAACTTGTTTGTTTCGTCATGGTCATTTTATATTTCGCTTGAATCTAATCATATCTATTTCACATGTTTAGTCTTTTTAACACATGTAATTTACTAAAACTTAATGATAAACTGGGAAACTGATAATCACCGTCACACTAGAATCATCACTATTCGATCTCTTGACTTGCTATAAGGAGAATGAACCCCATTTCTCAGCTTCAAGTATGCTCGTCCCGGATCTTTCTAAATTTGAGTATACCTGAAGGGCTCGTCGTGGATCCTTCTAATTTTGAGCATACCCGCCGGCTAGAGTTTTGTTTTGCCATCCCGGCCTAGTTTTAGGATACTTGCACTTAAACCCAATGTAGGAATGGTAGGAAGTGAACATAGGAGAGGAAAATCATCTAGTGGTATCGGTTCATCTGATACTCTGCATAGGCACCCACCGAGAGACTTACCCATCATGTCAGATGACTACCTGGAGACTGAAGATGGACTTACCTTGGTACACCCCCCTCATACCATTGCCATCTCGTGAGAGGAGCCGATCACACTCAGGGGAGCTAGGAGTACAGTCTGTTGCTAGACGTGGGATACACATGATCGTCATGAAAGAAGGTGTGACAACTTGTTCTGCTTTAAGATACCCCGAGCAAATCATCGACCCTATTGTCCAAACATGGAGAGTCATCCGCCCATGCTATCATACATTACTAAATAAAGCATGACACAGGCGCACACCACAACATACAACTCTAGCATAGCATACTCCACCATGACCCGTATATATCAGTGACGAGTGACATGCCACCTTTGCGTATCATTTTTCGACTTTCCTTTCTGTGCTTTAAGACTTCCATATTTACTCTCGGCTTTCCTTTCTTTGCAGACGACCTTTTTCATGACTTCCATATTTAGATTCTTCATCAAACCAACCACCAAAAAAATTCCTCCTCGTTCCTTTTGTTTCTCTGCTCGCTCTAATATGATCGTAAATTCATCGTTCCAGTAGTTTCACAGCAAACTGATAGGACTTTGACATGGATACTGGCAGCAAGGGTTAAACCAACCCCAATGTACCTTTATCATGTAGATTTCCTCTATCGTGAGAGCTGGTGTTGGAATTTTCATCACACGTAGTGTTAAGGGAACCCTCCCGGACATAGATTAAATGCTCCAGTTGTTCTTGCATTGCATTAGTCTTTCTGGTGGCATGCATTTTCTATATGCTATGGTTGATTTTAGCATAACATTAATCAAGTCCTAATATTTGCTAGCTTGGTGATTTATAATCCGGTCAATTAATGGCATGCATGGCACATTCATAACGGGACCCATTATATGATAAACTATATATGTTCACACATTTCATAATGATTCAATCCATTGCAAAATTTGGTGATCGCTATTTATACTTCTCATTTGATGGCATGTATGCATTTTATAATCCGGTCCCTAATGCACTCACTTGATGGTTGTACGTACAAGGTATGCCAAGTAATAAAGAGCTAGCACCTGATTAGCTTTTAGTGTCTTTATCTTAGAACAAGTGTATATTAATTTCTTTTCCTACAACCCGGTTCGTATGAAAATAACATGGAACAGAAATTCAGAAACCATCAGTTTTAGTTTCTTAGCCATATTATACACTAGTTGATTGTGTTCAGATTATTTAGATTTGGGTATATTGGTTTCTACTGGTCCCAACTATCACCTTTTTACTTTAACCGGTCTCAACTATTGAATTGATTGTCAACAGTCCCAACTTTTATCACTTTGGCAACCAACGCTCCGTCGTTAATTTTTTTGTAACGCTGTTAAGTTTTTTTTTTTTAATTCAAGACCGATGTTTTAGGCATTTTGATCGACATGACAATACGAGTCGATTGATGTAAATTTTATATCGGAATGTCGTTTCGAGGTAGTAAGTCTATTTGCCGAATGTGCCTCACGCATGCCATATTATAGTTTTCAAAATTCCCGGTCCTTCTTTAAATGTAAATAAGGCTGAACGTAAAAAAATAGGGTGTTGCTATAAAGTATAGATTGCCCTTAAATTAAAATATCATTTCTTATAATGTTGTATTAAACTATTGTATCTAATTTATGGGTATCTAATATGGCGTTCAAACAAACCAATAGCTTAAAATAAACAAATAAATCTTATGCGTAACCTAAAAACAAACCAAATTGCAATTTTGGTTTTTGGTTACAAAAAATACGGTTTATTCAGTTCGGATATCTAAATAAACCGTATAATAGTCGGTTTAATCGGATAACCAGACCAAATAAACCTACTAAAGCGCTTGAATTCTATTTGGTTAGGCTAAAAAATAGATTTCACGACTGAATATACACACTAAAGCGGTTGAATTCGATTAGGCCAGAAAATGATTTCACAATCTAACAAAAAGATTTCACAACTGAACAAACCGTTAATCGAACCATTAAATACTCACATTAAACATTTTTTTATGTATATATGTTAAGCTAATGAAAAGTGTAATAAAAACTATGAAATACAAGATCGACATGTTTTCATAGGAACAACAAATTAAGAACCTTCACACATCTTAACGGTCCACACCAACGGTAGTTACTTCACTATAGAACAAACAAAAAAAAAGAGCAAAATTAATATGCCTACAAGTAACACCCCAAAGTTAATTAAAAAAGGCAAAGTGAAAAGGTTGATTGATAAGACTTAAATTAACTTTCCAACCCGGCCACATGATCGATTGTTCTTTCAAGATATTCAAAAAGACCACACATCCACTCTTGTGAAAAGTTGACCCGGCCCCCTCTATTAATTCAACATTGTATTCGCTAGCTAGCTCGTCAGCCGTAAGGGTCGTTATCAGAATATTGAGGGGTCATCTCTCACTTGTGGCCTAATGGTAAGATAACTCAGGTTCTCTATAGAAAACTCAAATTCTATTCCCACTAGTGTTACTTTTGATGGATATTGGTAATGAAGCTCGTCCCGGGTTACCACCCGGCTTCTTGTATGAGCCTAAGGGTTTTACGTGGCATGGTTAAAGGTTCCTGCCCGGTTTTTCCCTGCAACAATTGGTTGACGAGTTTCGACTCCGATCCACTTGGCCCGTAAAGAGGGTTGTGGCGAGCCTCCGCTGTATTCGTAGTAATGGGGGAGCCCCAATGCCGACGAAAAACATCTATTGGTGTTAGAGGCGGAGTTTAAATCTCGATCCTTGCACCTCTGAGTGCTTTGATCATAACCGTCGTTCTAAAAAAAAAAGAATATTGAGTGGTCGATCACCTAGCTAGCTATATTTAAGTTTTTCTTGTTGGCTATCATAGTATTAACATATCATGACTTGAGTTTAGATTAGTTGTTGTCATCGTCAAGAAAAAGTTAGTATTGCAACATTTCGACACTCTGTTTCACCAAACCTTTGGCCCACTTCAACTCCTATCACGGACCCTACACGTCTCACCCACTTCTACTTAACCATAGATGATAAACTAAGCTTAAGATAAAATGGTCCTACAAGGAAAATTTTGAATTATAGAGTAACATGAGACACACATAAGACTCCAATGCTTTTCACTCTATACCCTAACACGTAAATTATTGAAGCTAGCTAATGCTGATTTGAGCAAAGAAAAACGTCAATGATGGTTCCAAAAGCAAAAGTACAAATGAGCTAGCTAGGTGCAATTATTCATCCCAAATATTTCTTTCCAAACAAAACCCACAAACGAAAAAAGAACCAAAATATATATGATATCATTTGGTAAAGGATAAGAATATATACTTTATTATTCACTTATTGCGTCAAAAGTAAGCTAGGGCTTTTGAAATAGACAAATAGTCATAGAGTGTAAGTTTAATAAAATTATAAGTGAAGTGAATAAATAATAATAATAAATACATAAAAAAGATTAACGTACTATTATTATGTATATACACTAGCTTAATTTACATAGCAGGACGTGGTGGACTGGTGCCTGGTGGCCATAAGTGGGCCGAAAACCACATGGTATGCTCCTATTGGTTCACAATAATAATATTGAATTTTATTTTTTTATATACATTTATTTACACACACAACAAAAGTGAGATAGGATTCGTTGGTTAAATGATCGATTGCGTCCATCTTTACATGGCTTCAACTTTTTATTTTTTATTTTTTTTTTATTTTAGGTGTTTAAAACTTTTTTCTTTGTTTGACTCATTGTTACATTATATTTTTTCTGATCAATATTTAAAATTCTAGTTCTCTTATCTGACTTGATACAAGCTTTTGTTACATATGCATGCATCTAGCTTGAATTAATTAATTAATTGTACGTATTATGGCCGGGGAGACTTTGTTAATTTGTTATGATGGTTAGAGGAAAACATATATCCTTAATTTGCTTAATTGCTGTTATATATATATTATCAAACTTGATATGAGACACTAATTGCTAGCTTGTACTCGGCCATCGGATAAGATTATGACCTTACAGCCTAGCTTAATGGTTAGGGTTTTCATATGCACGTATATCATTAATGAGACATTATCTAGTGACATGACACTGATCGATAATGTAAAACAAACATCACTGTCTTAATTGTACTCCAAGCTGATGATAATCGATATAGACCCAAGGTTAATTGCAACACACAAACAGATCGGCGGGTTAATTAAGCGGACAAGGAACCATCTACCTTCACTAATCCAAAACGTATATTTACATGAACGGTTGTCTTTTTTTATTGAAAAGGGTTATATATATACAAAACCAATAGAAAAAACCTCCAAATAATTAATACATTTCTGGAGGTTAACCTAAAAAAAGCTTTGTTTAATTAAGCGCTTTAGGCGTACGCTAGTTATTACATCTTTTACGGCGCACAGAAGTAAACTACGTGCTTAATTTATTAAGTAGATCGAGCATCTACATGCTAATGCCGGCTCAAAAAAAGGTCAAGAGATCGATTCACAGGGAACTCTTTATATAAGACATCTTCATATACGTACCCGTCATATGTACATGCTAGGAATAAATGAATAATCACTAAAGCCAACTTAACTGATGTGCACTAGTACCGTTGAAATGTTTTTTATGGTACGGTATTAATCTATCTAGTAAATCAAACTTTTAGGGGACAATTTTTGGAGGGATTTTTTTTTTCTATATTAGGAAGTTTGGAAGGTAAAATTTAGCTAAAATTTTCACCATGCAAGTTGATGGAGCCAACTCCTTAAATGTTATATATTTACAAATTGTTAAATATAATGAATATAATTTCTTTATAAATATTACTATTTAACCCGTGTGTAAGACACGGGTATATATTGCGTATGCATGCATCTCTTTTCTTGCTAGCTAGCTTGTACTATATATATATGTAAGCAGTACTTAATGACGTACGTTTTTTTACACATAAGGTACGTGCTTCCTAGTGAATAGTGATCGATGCAATTTATTGCTATACATGTTTCGAGTATATATATATATATATGTTTTATTCGTTATAATTATCATGATTGTAACAGTACACTGTTATTTGTTTACATGATTGCAATCGTAAATTTATTATTTCTTTACTCACCGGCAGTCAATAATTAATTTTTCTTCAAGAGGCCTGCCACTGAATTAAGTTGGAGTATTCAGATTTTTATGATTTTTAATATAAAAGTTTAGTAACACTATTGATTATTAACTTAAATGAATTATTAATTTAGATTTTTACTGTTTTTATTGGCAATTTGAATAACCCAAAGATCTACGTGTGAATGAATTTGCAACAAGAAATAGGTTTTTTTGATGGATGAATCTTGAAGTGATAGTTTTTTTAATTTTATTTTTTTTTCAAAGATCAAGTGAGATGATAATATATATTTCAAAACACAAAAATTCTATTGATATCAAAATCAAACTACTTTACATACTTTTTGAACCACTAAATTTGGTATAATAATTAGAAAATTAATATGACCTTTTTTTCGTATTCGTAGAAGAATGATGGCAAATAAGATTATTAAGAGGGGCCACTTCTAAAAGCTAGTACTATATAATATTATCATCATATCATTAGGTAACAAAAACAATTCATCCCCAAAATATACTTCTCTGCTATCTCCTTCCCAATCTTACTCTTTTTCTCCATGATAGAAGTATGAAGAATGCCATAAGATGTTTTATTTCATGCATTTTTCCCTGTGGGGCACTTGATGTAATTCGGATCGTTCACTCGAATGGATATGTGGAAGAAATAAGTGGCACGATTCGAGCAGCCGAGATCATGAAACTACACCCTAAGCATGTTCTCAAAAAACCCTCTTCTCCGTCCTACAATGATGAGGGGATAGTTAGTTGTCCTAAGATCATCATCTTGCCACCAGATGCTGAACTCAAACGTGGCAAGATTTATTTTCTTATGCCAGTTCCTCCGGCTTCCTTGTCTGAAAAGACTGGTTCTAAGTCAGCAAAAAGGGAAAAAAAGAACGGTGTTCACACTAAAAATAGTGAAAACAATAAGTTATTAACGAATGTTCTTGTCTCTGATCGCTACTTGACAGAGATTTTATCTGAAAAGGTAAAGGATCGAAGGAGGGGACGTGTTGGTGTCTGGAGACCTCATTTAGAGAGCATTTCCGAAGCTGCAAGTGATGCATGAATTAATTAATGTCGGGTTTTCTTCTACTTCAATCTCTCTTTAAATCGAATTCATTTTTCATAATCTTTATTTGTATGCAAATTAATTCCTGTTATTCTTGTTCTTTTCTTCTTTGAAAACTTTTGTATATACGAAAGGAAAAAAAACAAGAAATAACATGTGATCATATGCTATATATCTTATTTGATTCTACTTAAATTAATTTTATGTTCTTTGTTGAGCATCATATATATCCAATCCCCCTTTTAATCTGTTAAAATCCAAATACTAACAATAAATTTTGTTACATATCTATTATTAATTTTGTATAACAATTAAACTACACAAATATGTATTCAACTTGACACAAAAAGTTATTGGCGTAACTTCTTTAAGTAGCTAGATGCAATGTGGACTATTTTACACGTTCATATACTGTACTTGATATATAGCACCTAGCTAGCTAGCTAGTAATATATGTTTATAAGTTACAAAACTTTAAATCCATATATTCATAAAAGAAGCTAGAAAAATATATTTAGAATATATAGTAGCATATATGTATAACGTACGTCTCAATCGAATAAATTCGATCACAAGGAGGTGATCGAGGATATTAGTTAACTAGTATGTTGATGGGGAATGATGGTAACTGCAGAAATAAATTAAGCTTTTAACAAGTGGAAGGAGTTGGTTCCCATCCAGGCAGGCCACTTAAAATGATTATTGATTGATTTATAGCTAGGAGATATATATCACTTTGAATTGTGCCAAGGCATCCTAACCTAAATTTGGGTTACTTTACCCTTTTTTCCGCATTCATCCACTGCCTTTGTCGATTAATCATTCATATGCATTAACTTAACAATCTTCTATATATATACAAAGCTAATCCTTCTATTTTTTTTTATTTAATTTGTTTATCCTTTTTAAAATTTAATAAGAATTCACAAATTTTGTTTATTTATAGGAGGTACTTTGTAAAAGATAACCAAATTTTAATTTTATTTTAACAATCACTCAAGTTTAAAAATTATATTTTTAAAGCATGCAAGTGTGTAAGTAACACGTAACTTACAATTGTATATTTTTTCAACATATAACCAATACATGTGAATATAAACATTTAGAAGTAAGAAAGGAAAAGCAATACACATATTATTTTATTGGGTTTTAATGCACATATAATATATACAAATTAAAAGGTAAAAAAAATTGAAAACATTATTTATAATTCCTAGATCTTCATTAGTAGTTACAAATGAATTTCTTTTATTTCACACTTGCAAGACAATGGGTATATATTAACTTCATATATTTCCTTATACGTACTAAAATAATTTAATGTTTGATAATTAGTTAATCCATCCATCTAAACGCCGATAATAATGACATAGTAAATTATAATAATGTCATATGTTAAATTTTTTTTTAAGTAAAGCTTTATAGTTATGCTAACTGAATTGGATTATTTAACTTTTTTTACTTTTAGTTTTGTTTCGTTTTTAATGATTGTGATAATAAGTCTAATTAATTAACTTTTAATATACTAATTCCTTATACAAGCATTAAAAAAGTTATTTTATTATATAGTTTAAAAAAGTGTTACTATTATTCGATTTCAACGCAAACTGTTTAAAAACACATTATTTAAATTTAAAAATAAATCGAATATAATCAAAATATCTTATTATTAATTTATCAGCATTTTTTATTACATATCATGTCAAATTTTTGACGTGCAAGTTGAAAGGAACACTAGTTCTATAGATACAAAGGTTTTGCTTTCTCTCGAGGATGACAGTTGAAAGGAATCACAAGATCTATGAAATTAATTCCTTATGGGTTATTTGAATAATTGGTAAAAAAATTGTTTAAGTAATCAATTTAGTTACATTACATGAGATGTAACTATACTATACAATAGCCCGATGAACCATATAAGAGTCAAAGCTAAAACGTAGAAACCTATTCCAAAAGAAAAGAGTCGAATATCAAACTTAATAGGCACATATTAACACCAAGTATGAAGACTAAGAATAGATTTGAAGCCTGCGTATCTTTAACAATTGATGAATAGAGATACTTCTTTTGTCCGTTACTTTGATTAACCACTCAGATACCAGTGATCGGTGATCATAATCAAGAACGGAATTGAAAGAACAAGATGAATGATTGAACAAGAATGACAAACACGAACTAGATTTTTGTTATTGATTAATTAAAACGTGTTCATCATCATTCAACACACATCGACACCCTAATATAGCCAGTTAACCTAATTAACTCAAACATGACACTTCATTGTTACATATGATTTGCTTCAAAATTCTCACATTCAATTTCACATGTCAGTATCACAGTAATCCTCATAGATCCTAACTCCATATACTAAAAATGAAAATCACGCGTCATTTGAGTTTTGAACTCATGATCTGCGAGTTAGATCGATGTGCAAGTTAGTTATTTCCTTTTGCTACTAGGAAAGCATTATATTGAGCGAAGTAACAACTCTCACGGTTACAATTATACAACCACATATGATATATGTTTCGTGATAGTATAAATCTCCTAGGGCCCAAGAAAAGGTTTAGAAACTGGGCCGTATGTGGGTGGACATGAATGGGCTTGGTGAAATTGTGTTGGGACTGAAATATTACATTTTTTTTAAAACAAATGCAAATGAGAAAACAAAAGTAAACTAATTTCATTTATCTTTTTTAAGCTTCTCTGCCAATTCACGGTGTATCGGGTTGTATGTGTTGTTGTAGAGATTCATTGTGAATAGTGGAATGAGAATGAGATGAGAAGTTTGTGGTAAAAATTTGTGTGATATTTGGGTTAAATTGTAATGTAATATTACTATTGTATAAATGGTAAATATATTAAAAAAGGTATATTGGTTTTCACTGGTCCTAACTATTATTTTTTGGCTTCTATCGGTCCAAACTATTGAATTGGCTGTCAACGGCCCCAACTTTTATTACTTTGGCAACCAACGGTCCGTCGTTAAATTTTTTTTAACGCCAAGTTTTTTTCTAAATTCAAGACTCGTGTTTTAAGTCTTTTGATTGAAAGGATAATACAAGTTGATTGATG
The DNA here is from genome assembly GCA_030867185.1 of Tagetes erecta. Taxonomy (NCBI): domain Eukaryota; kingdom Viridiplantae; phylum Streptophyta; class Magnoliopsida; order Asterales; family Asteraceae; genus Tagetes; species Tagetes erecta. The sequence goes on along the minus strand of CM061494.1, from coordinate 7,072,730 downwards.
GAAAAGTTACCTCGAAACGGCGCTCCGAACAACGAAAGGGTGCTTCAATCGGGTGTTTAAACCTAACGGTGCTTCAATCGGATGTAAAAATTTTATCGTTCAGTAAGCCATTTTGAGCAAACTTTTACGTCAATCGACTCGTATTATCTTTCCGATCAAAATGTCTAAAACATCGGTCTTGAATTTGAAAAAAACTTAACAGCGTTAAAAAAAATAACGACTGACCATTGGTTGCCAAAGTGATAAAAGTTGGGACCGTTAATGATGGTTGTCGATTCCACCAAATAAATATAAGTGAACCTACTAGTATAGCAAAAGTAAGATTCGTGTCCTCAGGGATACGTGTTAACAATTTTATACCAAAACGATTTAGTGCAAGTATGAGTATAGAAAAATAGGGGGTTTTGATTAAAACTTGATATTAAATAAAAACAATTGAATTAAACTAGACTTTGGAAAATAATTGTGAAATAAAATAGCTTTAAGAAAATTCAAATTTTATAAAATAGTTTCAACACAAGGGTTATTTCTAGGTTTGATTCGGTTTACGATCATCAACGATTGAAGTGCAATGGTCTATTTATCAAATGACTTGTACCAATACTAGACGCCACGCTGTTCGGGCGTCCCCTTCATCTAATGTCTAACCAAACGCAGTTCGTTGATTAGAGCCAACCCGCTACTCTAAGCTCACGCTGTTCGGATCTTAGCGTGCGGGTTGCGGTGATAAAAGTACCGATTATTATTAAACACCCACGCCGTTCGGAGTGTTTAATCACATTAAATAATTTCTATAACGAATTCGAGTTCATAGACAAACGCGAACCGTTATTTGTTCCTTATATTAAAAATCAAAACTTGATTAGAGTTTTAAAAATTAAAGAACTTTATTAGAAAAATTAATAAGTTGATCAAGTTTATTAACCATCTAATTTGACACCGGATTGAAACCCGGTTTTGAAGATCAAGAAATTACTCAAACAAAGTCATTCAATAAGCAAATCAACAAGCGTTTCACATACGAGTACGAATCAAACCATAGAAAATAACAACCAAGTGCTAAAACTAATTGGTCTCTAGCCTAGCATGACTAGATCAAACAATCCAAACAAATGAAACATGCAAGTAAAAACTTACTAATCAAAAGAAGAAATGTTTGCAACCAAAATTAAAAATCCAAAATTAAATTCACTTCTTTTCCTTTCGCTGCTGCTGCGTTATCCCCTCCATTCTTCATTTCTTTTCTCTTTTGACTTTTTCTCCTAACCGTTTCCCTCATCCACGTTCTCTCTTTCTATTCTTTTCTTTTCTTTTCTTTTTTAGTTCAAGTTTTATTTTAATATAAATATTATTAAATTATCAATATTAAATTGACAATAATAATAATACTACATAAAATAAAACTCGTTTGAACAATAACTTTCCATGTATTCTCACGTCTTTAGCTTTCTCAAAGATCATTCGTCCAAAAGCTCTCCGCATTCATTCACGTTTTCGCCCCTACAAAACAATCAAAATAACCAAAGTAGATTCTATCCCACAAAAACTTGCATTTTCTAAAAATAAGTAATAATAAGTGTAATAATGCATGAAATGCTACCAAAACAACCGCTAAATGCATGATAATTAATGTCTAATTATGCAACTAACAGTTAACAACCAATTCAATAGTAAGGACAGGTACAAGCCAAAGGTTGATAGTTGAGACCAGTAGAAACCAATATACCTTAAGAAATCTTATGAAAATGGTTTAATACTGTAAAATATTAATGGCAACGGCTCTTTTGTTGATACATGCATGATAGTAATCATGTTGAGGCTATAACACCAGCAATCAAGTAAGGTAAACGTTGGCGTGATAGTCCAATCGCGATGCCTATCACTCAACCAACGTTTAGTTGTAATTCAAAAACCACAAAAATATAAACACACCATGTTGTTGAATATTAAGTACGTCTATCCATCTAAACATCTAATCTTATGTGGGTGGGGGGACTCAAACCGGGTATGACAACTCGATGCATTAGATAGAACATGTACTTGTTTAGTTATATTTTTAAAGACACTTGCTTTCTAAAGTTATTGTATATAGCATTGAAATTGGTCAAGGATATTTATTGATATTGTTTATAGCGATTTAGAATTTTAGATCCATCAACAACCTTAGGTATTGCGCATAATTCCTTGCAACTAACTTTACCTACAAAAATGGCATACGCTTATGCTGCACATTGTCATGTAAATATTGATTAATTAACCGATCTTGGTCACAAAATCAGAATTCATTTAAAGAGAGAACACTTTATGAAGTGTAACAAGACCGGTCCTGAGGCTCCGAACAGTAACAGATTAAATTATATAAACTAATTTTTTTAACCGAAAATCAAACGTTTGATAAATAAGCATAACTAACTCAAAGTACTAGAATTAAGTCCATGAATTATTATCCCCTTTAACTATTTTTTTTATTTTTATTTTTAATTTGGTGACCCTGATCGAGATGGTACCTTGGACGATCGCTCATGCCTCTCATACCCAACCGCCCAGGGCCCGCCATGAGTGTAACCATAATATATAAAGAGGATTAGTTTACATTTATGTTTGCATATTATGTTTACATTTAAAATAAAATTAAAATAAATCATATCTAAATCAAGGGTTGAAATCTATTATTTTTGTTTTTGAGATAAAACATTGTTCTGTAAAGATCCTCACTCTATATATATAGTAAATATCTTTACATATAGGGTCTTGATCTATATATACAAGCTAACTACCTTCTAACTAATTTTTTTCTAAAAGCTAAATTTTATAACCACCACAAATAAAATCACCTCACCCAAAAAGAATAAGAGGGACGCAGCCTAACACTGAACACAAACAAACATACAACAAACAACACAACTTTACAATGTGAAACTACATCGTTTCTTCCAATCTAACAATTTCCTTACCTTCTAACTAATGTAAGTAATCTGTTTAATAAAGTTTCCGTTTGAAAATAATAATAATTTGTTTAATAAGCATGTGCAAAACACATAACACAAGAAAAAGACTTTAGTGATAAGTGTAAACGTATTACGCACAACGATTTAACCGGCGATGCATGCATTGCCGAGAAAATTTCATTGGTGATGACGTCATAAATACATCCGTGATACAACTAACTTAAGTTGATTCGTATGATCAATTTTTAAAGGACATGAATGGGTCTCTAGTTTCTTATTTTTGTAGGCTGGTTTCTTTAATATTGTTTCATGTGTGTTTATATATGTTGGTCACGAGTTAAGTTAGAGTTTACAACTAATGATCTCAGTAAATATTAAAGATTCAATTGCATATTTACCCCCTATAAACACCTATAATTGTATATTTTCCCAACTAAAAAAATCAATTGCATATATACCCAGTGTTAACTAAATGACCTTTATTAAAATGAGTATATTTGCAAATTGAAATTGTTTATAAGGGGAAATATGCAATTGATTTTTTTAGCTGGGTAAATATGTATTTAAAGTGTTTTGAAAGGGAAAATATGCATTTAGCCAAATATTAAATAGTGTGTGCACGAAATAATGCATCAAGAGCGTCACACAACTGACAAAATTGATCTAAACATGATTCAAGCAAGAAAAATAATACCACAAACACCCCTATCTCTATAACTCCACATATTTATTTATAATTTACATAAACTAATCGAATTTGTCATATAAACATATAATCTGTAACTAATCAAACAAGTCTAATGAGTATCATATGATATACACACTAACATATGTTCTGTTTAAAATCAACTTTGCAAAACAGATAAAAGTTCATGAAATTCTTATACAAATTTACCTTAACATTTTAACAAGTTAAGATATGAACAAAAATCCAAAATAACTCTCTTTTTCCAAGTTGTCTTCCTCGTGATAAATCATTTGGTGCCGCAATCATCCAACAACCTTATTCATCCTAGTATATATATAATAGTAATTTTTTCCATTGTAACCAGAAGAACCTACATTACCAAATGAATATTGGCGTAAGATCCCATGAGTTTTTCGTATTTTCACGACTGCTTAAGTTAAAGAAAACAAAGGACACATGAAACCTCTCTTGATTTTTTTTTAAGTGACCAAACCATGTAAGTTTTCAATACATGAAATTAACATCAAGTAGTTATATAAATAAAAGGGCAGGTAAATGGCACCACAAGGGTGTAGAATGAAGATCAAGATTAATATACAAGCTAGGTCTGAAGTGTAAAATAAAAGGGCAGGTAATTGACACGACAAAAAGGGCAGTTAGTTGGCCGGGTCGTTGGACGTAAATGTCCCTTCTTTATATCAACACTTTTGCCTTGTTCCATGTGCTACCATAAATCTACTTCCTTGCTAGCCAATCAAAAATATTTTCCTACCAAAATATTTCAACTTCAATTCTTTTCACTTGATTTAAGATGAAAACTACAAATGAGTAATTTTAATAAACATTTTTTCATGATTTGTTTTATGATTTGTTTTGGTGTGATTGATTTAAAATAAGTTATTAAAAGATCATTGCATTTTTAAGTGTATCGGTTATATGTTTTACTAGCCAGTTTTTTTTTTGGAAAACCAATGCATGATGTGATATACATACTAAAAGGTTTACAAACCAAACCCGTTTAAATTAGTTATTAGTTTGATTTGTTGTGGGATTTTTTTAAACTTTTGAATTTGATGGATTAAAACACTTGGGACTAAACAATTGTTTTATTGTTTAGCTTAGAAACCACGAGGACAACTCATAATATGTGTGCTTAAGGAGTGGCTCAGTTATTTTGAGGACTTAAAGCATAGTAAGAATTTAAGACCCTTATATTCGGGCTTGGGACACCAATAAATAAACATAGCAATTTGGTAATCACTAATAAGCATAAATCTAAGTCGCGGTTCAGAAACTCAACAAGTGCTCAATTCAATCAATCATAAGCATCCTAGAGGCCACAATTAAACATTCATGGGAAAGATGCAATCGGTTGAATACAATATTGGAGAGAAATAGACGTCAAGAAGTTGAACACCTTCATAAAGTTGATCTTCTATAAAAATTAAGTTGAAAAAGTACCATGTTACACGTCACATTATAAGAATTTATTGAAGTTAGCGATCAGTGAGACCGAGACAGTTGTTTTTTTATTAAAATATTTTATTTTTTAAATAATTTTCCAATAAAGTAATAAACATTTTGAAATAACACTACAAAATCCATCATGTGACATTTTTATAACTCTTTAGTTTTTATACTAATAATAAGTAGTGTTTTTTCATGCTCAAAAATAAGTCGCGTACGGGTTTTAGCAAATAATGCACAATCAGGGCACAAACGAACGTAAATTAGCGATTAGACAATTTAACATTGACATACATTTTCATAATCATAACAACAGAAGTGGATTATGGTAGATTGAGGCAAAGCAAGGACCACAATCAAAATTTTAGAACGTAAAAAGACATAAACTATAGAACTAATAATAATTTATGTTCCACAAACAACTTATACACATGACTAATTATTTGACTAATTATTTGACTATTGTTTCTCTAAACTTTACATGATATACATCTTTACTTGATTTTTTACCCAACCTCAACCCTAACTACTACATATATCACACCACTCTCCATCACCGGAGACAACCGTTTCTTCATCTTCTTGTGTGGCGAACATCTGACAACAAAACAATAGTCATCAACAACCGTTCTTTTAAGACGATGATAGGAAGACTAACCACCGATCTCCTCGACGACTTTCTAACCTTCCCTTCCGGTGAACATTTAACAACAAAATATTTCAGATCTTGTGTAGCCTACTTTTTACTCTGGAACACGTTTCCGCCACCACCTTCATCACCTCTTCCACATCTAGTGACATGGCAGATCATGTTTTAGGGGTTTCGGTTTTGTGTTTGTCAATGAGGTGGAAATAGTGATGGTTAAAAACAAACTTGTAGAGGAAAAATGTATATAACAAAACCATGCAAGCATGACACATCTTCAAATCAAAGACCACCGTCAGCATGACACACACACATTAAAACACACTTGCCATACAACTAAATTACTATTCATAACATTTGTCTATTAATATTATTATGTATATAATATATGTTGTACTTTGTATTAAAATATAATGAATTTATTAAATAAGCTAAGTCAAAAATTAAAAATTGAGTTGACAAAATGATTAAAGCAACCTTCCCCTTCCTCTCTTTTTTGTCTCCTATGAGTCCCACATAGGATACTTGGTCATTTGCTTTAGCAAAAGCTTACTCAACCATTCATACTACTTCTAACCAGCCCCCTAACCCTTACTTGCTCATACCCCACCACCACCAACAATCAAGACTTGAACCACTTTCTTATACTCTTTATTGATTTTATTTATTTCAAATTCATTTACTCCCAATCCTCTTTCCGTTTCCCTCCCATTCATTAGAAACGCAATTGTTAGAGTTAAGTACAAAATTATTATTAGTTAATAGGTGTTAGTTGTGATTATATTAGGTCAATTTAACTTATATCAATTACAATTTTATTAGATATACGTGTATACGCTAATATTTATCCATATTTGAGATCATATATAGTCCAGAACGGTCCACAGTGTTTGTTATCATATATGCATGTATTCAAAGTCTTAGCAGGGAAGAAATTAGCACTTTAATATAAGTGGTGTGTATGTTATCACTTATCACAACGTAAACAAAATCATGTAATTGACGTTATGGTCTAATGATGTAAAAGTGATAGTTAAAACTTGAGATCGCTAAGGTTTAATGTTTTATTTTTGAATAAGTAGGTTTTCCTATCATGATAGACTTCTTTATTAGCAAGTCGTGCTTCAAACACACGGAGTTTTGAATTGGTCTTGACTTGACATTAAAAACAAAAATCAAATAAGGCAAGGATTGCTATTGTTATTTTATAGTCTAACATGTACTGGTTAGCTATATAAGTCGTGAAAGGGTTTACTTCATGATCAAGTTTGTAATCATATTTTTGAGTTACTTTTTTTCTTGTTACCAATAAAACGCTTTTGGTGTTACCCAATAACCATGTTTATATGATTTTCTAAGTTACTAAACTTCAAAGTCACTAAAGGGCTGTTTGATAAAATCTAAATCATCAAGTGTTGAATGGTTAAGAGGTCTGAACTCTGAACCATTAAAAGACTATATTAATGAGTGAGATGTTAGGGTAAAACTTCAGATAAAGGTAAAGTTAATATATGCTACATTCAAATTCATTCAGCATATCTCTAGTCTCTTAACCATCAGCACTAGACTGAATCATTCAGAAATTTTTTTTATAAAACAAATGCTCTGAATGCTGAATGATTAACCACTGAACTAAACCATTAAAACAGACGAAACAAACGACCTCTAAATCAGTATAAGATTAATATTTCGGCTTAAAAAAAATCATCCAAGAAGGTAGTTTGAAACAAACACAGGCACAGTAGAAAGTTTGTTAAAAAAAAACCATAGTCAAAGTTTCATAGTCCACCCCACCATACCCTCACTCCAATTTGTGTTCACTCCTCAATCTTCCCTCCTCAAATTTCGCCCTAATTCAAGCCCACAAATTTCTCCACGAAACCCTTTTTCTCAATTACCGGTAAGCAAAATTATCTACTTATTTATTTTCATCAATTTCTTAACTTAATATTTTTCCGTTTCTTCTTTCTTCCCAACAACAAAATCTGGGTTTCAAACTCTTCCACAGTAAATTATCTTCAAATCAAATTTCTTATCATATTTTCTGTTCAATGCTGTTTGGAGTAAGTACAATTTGGTTTCCATTTCTAGTTAATTCTTATTTATTGTAAGTTTTTGTAGTTGGTTTGTTCCTCTTCTAAATCTTGAAACAATGTTACTATGTTTTCTTACTCATGAAAAATCTTGAACGCTGGTCATAAATGTATGTATGTTTTTATAGTTAAACAAGTATAATTTGGGCTTTAACTCATAAAGGTTTATGAAAACCAAATTAAAACATCATTACTAACATTTAATTTTTAATATAAAGTTTTATGCTTTCATCATTTAAAGGCTTTCCCTTGTTTCCCATTTCTTAAGCCAAGCATGGGATTCTTTTAGCTTTATGCAAATTTTATGATTTGATTTGCTAATTAAACCAATTTTTCAGTGTTTTTGTTTGTTCAATTTGCAGTTTACATAGCCTGTGAACATCAAAAAGCTTCAAAATGGACGAAAAACAGCTCGATTTGAACGCGCCATTGCTCTCAGTAAGACGATTATCCGCTTCAACTTCTGATTTAGCAGCTGCCAATTCAAGCAGAAAAAAATCGATCCCGGTTATAAAATCTCAATGGGAACCCGAACAGGAAGTTACGAAACCCGCAGCAGTTCCATTCATCTGGGAGCAGATTCCGGGACAAGCAAAAGATCGAAAAAAACCCGAATCACAACAGCCTAAAAGCTCCCAAATTTCTCAAAGATTTGATGCAGAACCAATGCAGGTTGATGAAAATGAAACACTTTCAATGTCGTTTTCGTGCAACTATAGCGAAGGAGATACTGATACAGAGTGTTCGAGATCGTTCTGTTCTGATTTCCAGACTCGCGATTATCTAATGAATCGGTTTTTGCCAGCAGCGAAGTCGATGATCGTTGAAACGCCACAGTATGTTGCCAAGAAGCAAGAAGAACCGGTTGTTGAGCCTCCTAAGTATGTTAAGAAGGTTTATAGTGGTGAATTAAGGCCATTGTTGCTTGAAAAGTATCCGGTTAATAGTTATAATCATGAAAGTGATAAGGAAAGTGTTGTGGTTGATGATGATGTTAAGAAGAAACCGAGTAAAAAGGGTTTTGGGTTTTTTCTGCCTCGAATATGCACGAAACGCTCTTCGTGCCTTTCAAATCCGATGCCTGGACCGAAAGTTAAGGTTCATCAGAGCCAGTCCCCGGTTACTAATCCACCGGGGGCTGTTCCACGACTCTCTCGAAGAACTTCATATAGTGGACCATTGACTCCGAGTCTTGAGAAGGTAATTCTTGTTACTTTGATAATGATATTAGTTACAAGGATGGAAAAAAACTGAACTACAGAACCAAAACTGACTTAAAAAAGTGAAAAATCGACCCAAACTTATATCTGATGGTTCGGTTTTGTGTCTTTTGAAAATCTAAAAAACCAAGTTTTCTATATTGTGTGTATACATGTTTCAGAAAATGGTTGTATGCTTTTGTGTTTCCTATATATGTAAAGTTTTAAGTCGTAATGCAAATTTGTGTTAACACTGATTAAGATTTATGCTTGGCTAGTTGGCTTGTTTTTTTAATTTATGGGTTGTAAGTTGTAACTTGTAAGTTATGTTTTTGATGTTAAGTAAGAGGTTAATAACCTTTGTAGCCCAAAGGTTTTAGGGTCAAGCACTCAAGCCTAGTGGTCAACTATGTAACAATAGATTATCTGGCCCAAGTTAACAATAATTTGATTAATTTCCTTTTTTTAAGCCCAATTTATTATTTTGCTCATTTGGTTTTGAAACCCAATTTTTTTAAAACCAAAAGGCTAAGCTGAATGGTTTTCTTCATAAACTTAAAAAACGAATTTTTTGGTTTCTTGTTGGATTTAAGCCTAGTGCTGACCCAAAGCGAACCATGCACGCCCAATTGATTTTTATTTGTGCTTTGCAGCAAGCTATGGATGCTGTGATTAAGAAAAGAGCCGAGTCTCGTCCGAAAGAGGCACACGAAACTCGTCACAAGTCAAGCCCATTAACTCGTTCGGGTAACTCATTACCATCATCTCCATCTCGTGGGATGTCCCGCAGTGGTCGCATATCACCGTACCGCAACGAATCCCCTCGATCTCCATTCCACGACGGAGCCCGATTTCTTGGAGTCCCAAAAGATGTTCAGAATCAGGTTGTGAAGCCTAAAACCTGCCCTTCCCTTAATGTGAAAAGTAATTTTTCTCCTCGTTTGATACACGATAGTCCTCCGGTGGCACCCGAGAAGACATTGTACATAGACTGGATTGGAAAAGCATCAAACCCGGCACGAAATATGCCCAAAATGGATACCCATGGTGATTTAGATGGCCCGGTTCATGTCCCGCCATTGCCTAAATCACCCTCGGAATCATGGCTTTGGCGTAAGATGACTCTAAGAAGTCCATTTCATAAGAAGCTGCAACAGGCTCCTGTTGTGAAGAGTCCTGCAAATGGACCAAAATGGGAATCCATTGTGAAGACTTCTAATGTGCATCATGATCACGCTCGATATTCCGAGGTAACTTAGGTGGTTGGGTAATGACTAAGAGCGTAAACGAGCCAAGTCGAGCTGAACCAGAGCTACTTTAAACTTGTTTGTATGCAAGTTTTAGCAACCCTATATCAATTAGCTTATGAACAGTTGGCTTGGCTCGTTTACAACCCCTAACAAATTTAAACAAGTTTTGTTTTGGTAAAAGGGTAGTTTTTAAAGTGAGACTTGAAATAGGTAGACATGAAAAATGTTTTATCCAAAACTTTTGATTTTTCAAAAAAGAGTTTATCAAATCTAACAATATCTATATTTTGAATGAAATGATTATAAACGTTTTAAGGATGGAAAATACACTTTACTACTTTAGTAACTTTAGATCCTTTGACCAACTTTCATTTTTCTAACTTTACTGATTTTTTACTCTTTTGATCCTCTAAAAAATAAAAACAAAAAACATAACCCCGTATTAATGTTTGATCTTGTATCTGACTAATTTCAGGAACTGCTTAATGTTTCCAAGTACACTGAGATGTCATTTTGAGTAAAAAGATTCGTGAAGATTGTGAGGCTGTTTTGTTTTCTTGATGGCCCCTTAGTGAGACTGGTTTCTGCATTCGCATTTTTTGCTTACTGTTTTGCTAGGTTTAGAGGCGATTTTCGATGAATGGGTTGAGTTGGAACGGATGGTGGTTTTTGCATCTGGGTTTGTGATCTTGTTACAACGGATCTTGTTCTATACTTCTATGTATGATGAACATATTGTTCATCTAAGAATTGATGATATATGTAATTTATCAAAGAGATATTGCTTTGTTTTTTTGAAGCCAAGTGTTCAATGAATTGTTTTTTAGGTTTTTGAAGTAAACTGTTTGGTCGAATCAATCCGAAAAACATTATGTCCCGTTCTATGAAATTGGATCATTTTAAAACATTGAACCGGCTGAAAAAACTTCATAGATGCCGCTGTTGATAATGAACTTGAGTTCGATTTAGAATTTGAGAAGCCATTCGAGTTTGAAAATTCAAATTTGGGTATATTTGAATAGTATGAATCACAATCAAAGTAGATTTAACACCAAATTTGCCCAACTCTTACGAAAGCCTATTAAAAACCTTTAAACCCACATAAAGCCTGTTTTTGGGCCATTGAAGTAAACATCAACTTTTAAATCTTTTTAAGGTAAATATATCAAATCACTTTGAAAATTTTGAATCTTCAACCTTAAAACACTTTGACGTCTAACCCATAGACACCATACACACACAACAACCCCAACAACAATTACACAACGACAAACACAGACACACACGAGCATTCAACTAGCTAGTACGTACTTCATAGTGTGCCAAATGAGAATTCAAATAACATTGAAGAAGCTTGTTTTATAATTTTTTACTTATCGACGGACATGATTTTATACGTTTTTTTAACCGTTTGAAGTACTCACGGGTTACTACTCCACGCGATGATCTTCACAGTTCACTCATCCATTAAGAAGAAACCCGCTTGGCCAAACAAAATCTCCATATAAGCTAATCGGGTGACAGTTGTATACGGTTGGCTGTGATATAATACAAACCGACGGTTCGAACCTTGAATATATTAAACTAAGATGACAACGTAGAAAAAGAGAGATGAGTACATCCCCCTTGAAATGCCCACTCTTTCTCTTTCTCTCTCTGTATACATATTTAAGACCACACTCAATAGTCAATAATCAGTGGCGGAAAACACTTGAGTGTGATGTAATTTATTTCAAAGTAGGTAAACAAACATTTTCTTGATTTTCTTGTTTGGTTTTTGGTGAAAACATGAAAAAAGGGGATCTGGGTCTCTGTGTGTACTAAATTACATACTTTACTTCCCATCAACAACACCTAAACATCCCATCATTAAGCTTTTCAAATCCTTATTTATAATTTATGGTAAAATCATCATCCTCATCCTCATCATCAGTTGGTGGTTATAGAATGGTGGGAGGAAATGGTATGTTGCTTCCACTTGTTGGATTTGGTTCTATTATTGTGTTCATGTATTTGTCTTTTGGGGATTTATGGTCTGTAACAAGATACACAAATGACACCAAATTGAGTTTTGTGGAGACAAATGGGACTAATTTCATGGTGGATGGTAACTTGTTTTACATCAATGGTTGGAATTCATATTGGTTTATGGACCATGCTGTTCATCATCATACTCGCCCTCGAATCAGAGCTATGCTTCAAGCTGCTGCTAAGATGGGTTTAACTGTTTGTAGAACATGGGCTTTTAATGATGGTCATTATAATGCTCTTCAGGTTTCACCTGGCCAGTTTGATGAAAAGGTTTTTAAGGTATTTGTTTCTTGTCAAGAAATATGCTTTATGTTCATAGTTTTCATTGTCTTGTTGATGAGATGTTTGTTATGAAATCAACAATATGCTTTATTTGTAAGGTTACAGGAAACAAACAAACGTACCCAGTAAAATCAGGTTATAGGAAGCTTAGACACTAGTAGCAAGTATCATGTGCCATTAAAAAAGTATTAAAGGAAATCTTGTTTGGATTCAATCAATTATGGATGAACTGTGTTTTGTTTTTTTCATGACACCCTAATTTTAGTTGTTGTTAGTTGGAATGTATTGTGATAGTAGGCGCTAGATGACGTGGAAAAAACGTAAGACTATATGGATCTCTATTGAACAACATCTTTATCTTATGTCAAACACTTTCCAGTTTTAGTAACTTTTAAATGACATTAAATTAGTTGGAAGAAAATGACTTGCATTTAAATTTAGTTGGTGCTTTCTAGCATTCTTTATCTTGTTAGCGCGTTATCTTGATTCGTGTTTATCTGTCTGGATTTATGTCATTAAATGAACAGATTTGTAAAAATCAAACTCTGAAGTAGGAAGTGGGAAACTTTTTATTTTTAGTGACTTTAATAGTATGTTAAAATGTGAGTTCTTTAGGTTATTTCTGTTTTAGTGATTTTTTCTTAAAGTGCCTTCGTCATGATCGTTTATCAATAATGACAGGCTTTGGATTATGTGATTGCTGAAGCGCGAGAAGCTGGAGTAAGGCTGCTATTTAGTTTAGTTAATAACTTGGAGGCATACGGTGGCAAGACCCAATATGTGAAATGGGCATGGAGCGAAGGCGTGAGCTTGAGCCCTTCAAACGATTCCTTTTTCTATGACCCATCAATTCGCATTTATTTCAAGAACTATGTCAAGGTACCATCACATTCCTCTTAACTATGTCAATTGCCATTCTTTTGAATTTGATCCATGTGTCGCGTTAGAGATTATATATTTTTTCAATTTTAAAAGCCTTTTTCCGTACCTCTAACTTTCATGAGACGATGAAGGAATATGAACTATTATGATGCAGACTGTCTTAACTAGGAAGAACACAATCACAGGAATTCAGTACAGAGATGACCCTGTTATCTTTGGCTGGGAGTTGATAAATGAACCTCGGTGCATGACTGACCCATCTGGTGACACGTTACAAGTAAGCACGCTTCTTGAAGTTTTGTTTCTCATTCATGAGTTTCATCTGTTAACTGTCTGCCGGGATAAAAAAAACTACAGGATTGGATAGAAGAAATGTCCACATTTATTAAAACAATAGACAATAAACATTTGTTAACCGTTGGTTTGGAAGGATTTTACGGTCCAAAAAGTCCAAAGAGAAAAACGGTCAATCCAGAGTTCTGGGCTGCTGACATGGGAGTCGACTTTGTACGCAACTCTGCACCCTCAACAATAGACTTTGCCTCGGTTCATATCTACCCCGACCAATGGTAAACAATCATTTTTGTTAATGTTTTATTTATTTGAATGCTCATGAAAATCGACCCGATTTCCCTAGGTTCAAAAGAAAAAGTCTTGAAGGAAAACTAAAATTTGTGGCGGATTGGATGCATTCCCACATCGAAGACGGGGACCAAGTGCTCAAAAAACCCGTCATGTTCACTGAATTCGGATTGTCAAGTCTAAACAAAGGTTTTCAACCTTCGCAACGAGACAAATTCTACAAAGTGGTGTTTGATGTTATATATGAATCTGCACAGAAACAAGGGGCAGGGGGTGGGTCATTTGCGTGGCAGTTCCTGGTGGAGGGGATGGAGGAATTCAATGATGATTTTGGGATGGTACCGTGGAAGCGAGCTACGACTTATAAGATTATAACGAGACATACGTGCAGGTTAGCACAGATTCATCGGACGGTTATACCAGCAACAGGAAATTTGAACAGTATATGTAATGGTGTATGGTAAAACAATCTTAGGTTTTACAATTTTGATCTAGTTTTATAACTTCATCAAAACACATATTTCATATGTTGTTCTTGTCATACTTGTAAATTGAAACAAAATTTCACCAAAATCAGGATCAACAAATATTTTGACATTACAACTATAGATTCAAACTGCAATGGTCACAGACATCCAAATACATCATCTGTTAACCAATCAGAAACAACTAGGACTCGTGTCGGAGGACTTTTGAGCATGAGCTATCACTCGTGTCAGAAGTGATCAAGTCTTGGCTTAGGAGGAAACATCAATCCAATCCCAACATTATTCTCAACATAAGCCTACTGATGATCGTAACCAGGTGTATGGTTAGTGATGTGTTATTGTGTTAATCTTCAGATTTTCTTGCACATTGCCTATTGGTACTTGTGGAGTTGTGGTTAAACACTTGACTGTTTCATGTGATGGTTAATGCCTTAATGGTGTAAGCCCATGTGTTAAGCCATCTTTGAAGCCCAATTCCCATACATAAGTTATTACTTTACGTCTCTAAATCTAATGTAGATAATCAGGCTGCACATTAACGCCCACATATAAGCCCAACCATGCAAAATCTGGAAACTTGTAGTTTTTGTTTCTTGCATTTTCAGATTTTTGTAACATCGCTAATTCGAGCTTAACGACATATCACTACATAGCTCAGGTTTATCCATACGTCATACAAATTTTTAATCATCAATTGTTAGTTTAGTGTGAGGTTGGTGTTAATTTATTTCAAAAAAAAAACCGACCAGCTCATAAAACCTTAGATACACAAGTAAAACAATAGAAATTCTTACTTGGGCTAGCAGCTGTGTTTTGTTCTCAAATTTGTCTTTTACATAGATAGATACCTAGTTTAATAATAATAATAATAATAATAATAATAATAATAATAATAATAATAATAATAATAATAATAATAATAATAATAATAATAAATGTAATTCTCCTTATATTGAAGAAGCATCGAAATTGAACAGTAATATTGTCACTTGCTAAATGGCACTGTGTGGTTGGCTACTGTTTTTGTTGTAGCTGGTGTGGTGTTTGAATATAAATTATTTTGTTTTAAAACTTTTGCAATTTTTAAAAGTTGGTGGGTTGGTTTGTTGCTTTGCAAGTGGTTGTGTTGTCCCAAGTTCGAAACTCGGTGCGTGTTTGGCTTCTTTTGGCTGATTTATATAATTCAAAGCTTTGGTAATTATTTTATAAATACCAATAATGGAATGTTTATAACTAATAGAGGCCATGATAGGCATTGATAGCATCATATAATTTGAATGTACCGGTGAATGTATTATGTCAAACCATATTATATGTTAACCGATCAATATTCATGAAATTGCACATCGTGTGTATACGTAGTGTTTCATTCTCTTGCTAATTTGTCTTTTTTTTAACAGCAACACCGGAAACCTCCTGGTTAGACCACCCAAAAGCAATCACCCCATTACGAGCTACCTCACAGAGGCCCCCGTTACACCCCCCAAGAGGAGGAACCCACCCGGATAAATGGGAAAACCCCCTCCCGACCAGGGATAAAACCCCTGACCTTGTGGCCCCAAAGACTTGCGTCTTACCGTTGGACCACCACCCCAACGGCTGGTTGGTTATATATGTTTATAACTACGGACATATGTTTATAATAACGGACATTTGGCATTTGTTTATTATTACGCATAATAATAACGCAACGTATATTTACAGTTACGCAACACTAATGTTTTAAACGAAAGTTTCGACTGCAACGCGCAATACATTATTAACTTTCTTCACACTTTGATTTTGCCGCCGCAACGCGCGGCGGAGGCCAACTAACTAGTTAAAGTATAAGACCAGTTGACTTATTATGGAGCTAATTAAACTATTGCTTCAGGTATCGGTAAAAAAGAATATCTGCAATAAAGTAATTATCAACTTGAAGACTGGAAAATGACAAGATAACATATAAATAATAACCCACATGAAATTTTTATATTTCTCATCTTTATAAAAAGTTATGATATTGACTAAGCAAGTAGCTACCACCGCATATATACTTTTATCACTTTTCTTTGACATAACGTACTGGTGATTCAAGTAGTTAATTATGTTTTTTTTATAGAAGTTAAATGAATAGGTTAGTATTGACACTAATAAGATGTGTAGTAAATTAGAAGACAAATCACTAAATTACAATGTTGTATAGCTCAGATCGGTTCGCGCGGCCGGTTCAGTATCGGATCGAGATTTGAAGTGGAAATCGGTCTGATCTACACTAGTTCGTTATGTTATGGGAAGATCGTCCGGTTTGAACCAGTTGTCCAGTCAGACCGGTTGAATGAGTGGTCGAACCGGTGAATTGGGAGTTACGATTGGGATTCAACATCAAAATTGTTTATATATCTATCTAATAATTCAAAGTTTTAGGGGTCTATTTTAGAGGGAAATGCATGTTCTATAATAGGAAGTTTGGGAGGTAAAATTTGTATGTAATGTTTCATAATACAAATTTGATGGAGCCAAATTATTAAAAATTAAATATTTATAAATACTTAAAATAATGTTATAATTTATTTATAAATTTTATTATTTAACCCGTGTGTAACACACGGGTATTAAACCTAGTTATTAATACTTTGAAAATACGTTATAAACTCATCTGGTACTCCAACCAGTGAACTGGTAAAATGTCTGAATTGATATCCGAATCGGTTCTGCTTGGCAGGGACTATTAGGTGTTTACATTTGTAAGATTTAGGAATAAAGAAAATTTATGAAATAAAACAGATTATTTATAAGAAGTGGAAGGATATTTAAATTTGTCATTTTAAGTCATAGAAACTAAATATAAAAATCTATTGCAAATCATGTAAAATACATGTTAGATTGAAATATTTTGATGACGCTAATCAAAACTTTCAACGTTCAATTTGTGAAGCATGCTACTTGAGCAGTGAGTGACACACAACGTGTAAATTCATTGCCTGTTTTGTCAAAAGCTAAGACTCTACACTTGTAAGAATGTAAGGTATACAGATTCAATGTTCAGTTAAAATAATTGATGTTTCTGTAATAAAAAGTCTAAATTAAATATATTTGATCAATTTTTTTAACAACTTTTTATTTGCTCCGATTAACTATATATGTTTTTCATCTCAGCATTGTCCAGATACCACCACTAGTTTTTGGACTCTCATTCGTGTATTTCACAATAGTCGAGTATGCACCCCGAAATGCGACATTTAGTTGTTCAATGTATAACGAGATGACGTGATATTTATGGTTGAGTATGAACGTTTGACATGCATGTGTTACGAGAGAGTCTGTAGTTACCAACCTCTGAATTGGTAGCGTTAACAACTTGCGAACGAGGCTTTATGCGATTATGAGTATACCCACTTTCACTTTTGTTTAAGCATAAACTATTTTAAAATTTGTAATATTTAATATTACTCGAATTGTAACGTGCTACGTTTTCTTTGTACATATTGCTACGTTATTATGAAAAGTTTAATAAAATTAAAGTTTTTATCAAAAAAATTACTTATTATTGCAACAACAAATAGAAATACTCCTTGTTAACATGACAATCACATATCAGATAATGGTTTCTCAAGGGACTTTATGATCGTACATGTTCAACTTTAATGAAAAACTTAATATTCGTAGTCATTATTATACCATAATCAATAGTAAAAAAACTTAAAAATCCTCAAAATTAAACAAATGTTTAGTTGAAAACCTTGTTCTATTAATATCATATCATTTTTTTAACAAAGAGAGCCCGGCCAAATCCACATCTCAACCCATCAATTAACTACATCTTTCAAGTCACATTCGATTATTATTGGTTAACGTTTATTCATATACGATGGTCGAAACAACCTCCCATTTAATTTGTGTATTAAAAGAAAGACGACAATGTTCTACCAGTCTACCCTAGCATGGAATATCTAAAAAAAATACAAATTAAATCTTACTAAACTATTGTTACTCATTAAACTGATAGTGAATTATTATCATCCGACTATAGTTAAGATTAAATAATCCAATTTGCCAAAGCACATAGAAAAAAACATTGCGGTAACTAAGAAGAAACAAACTCAAAACATGTTAAGTGTTTAAGCAATTTTACCGGAATATATTGTTAAGTGTCATTGGTCGTCCTGCCGGTAATTTAGCAGACCCGAGCCGAGCTTAATTTCGGTGTGTTTAAGCAACCAAAACAAGTTTTATTTTGGTTATTCACTATTACCAAGCACAAGTGAATGGTCACCAGCAACAGGCTCCGGCAACATCAATGTTCGCAATCCTGGCCGAAGTTCACGATCAAAAAACTCATCATATTCAACTCTATCACCCGCTTTTTTCTTAACCTCAACAACGCTTAAACTCGGTGTCAATTCAAATATCTCTACAGCAATCGTCAATGGACCCTTCACACCTTCTCTTGATCCTTCCAAACTCACCCGAAAACCCTTTTTCCTTACGGTAAAACTAACCACCTTCGCAATCTCCTCAACTTTCGATACTATGTTCGGAACCGATGTACCCGAAACGAACCGCAACTCCTCTCCCCCGTCGTCAAACAACCCCGATAAACTGAACCCGCGAGAGAATGATATCAAGTCAAACGCGTTCAGACTCGCAGGTCTCGGCAACTGGGGTTGTGACCCAACTGACCCCCACTTTCGAGTCACAACCCCGGTTGTCGTATCCAGATCGGATGAATAATCAATTTCATCCGCTTCAATCTCCCCATCTTTCACACAAATGTCATCCTCAACGTAAAATTTAATACTCCGGAAACCCTTTTTAAACCACCGGTTTTCCATAATCTCCGGAATGGTTATCCGGGTTTCCGGGTTCGTACAAAGAACCCGTTTAAGTAACCTGGATAACTCCGGAGAAAACCACCGGGGACATCTGAAGTCCCCTTTGTAAATCTTTTTATACATAACCATTACATTTTGATCATTAAACGGTAAATAACCAGCCATTAACACAAACAAAATCACACCACATGACCAAACATCAACCTTAGAAGCTTCATACCCTTTCCTCCCTAAAACCTCCGGCGCAACGTACGCCGGAGTCCCACAAAATGTATGAAACAACCCGTCCCCTCGAATTTGATCCGATATCGCGCTTAACCCGAAATCAGATACTTTCAAATTCCCATCTTCATCTAACAAAATATTCTCAGGCTTTAAATCACGGTGAAACACACCACGAGCATGACAAAAGCCAACCGCGGAAATAAGTTGTTGAAAATAGTTTCTTGCTGTTTCTTCTTTCAATCTACCTTTAGCAACTTTGTTAAACAATTCACCACCTTTAACATATTCCATAACGAAGAATATTTTGGTTTTTGTTGCCATTACTTCAAAGAGTTGGACAATATTCGGGTGTCGAACACGTCGTAAAATCGATATCTCACGTTTGATGTGGGAGATTAATCCTCCTTTCATGATCTGCTCTTTGTCAATAACTTTAATCGCAACGAATTCGTTCGTTTTGACGTTGCGTGCGAGGTAGACTTTGGAGAAACTACCGTGACCGAGAAGTTTTCCGATTTCGAATCGGTTTAATAAGAGATCTTGGCCTTCTTTTCTAGTTGTTGTTGGTGAGTTTGCGGACATGATGACGGTGGTTTTTTAACGGTAATTTGAATCAATTACGGATGATTGTGGGTTTTTGGTGATTGGAGTTTAGAAAGTGTTGAAATTTTGAGAGTGTAAATTGGGATTGATTTTGATGAATGTAGAGTTGTGTTGATGACGTTTGTGAGGTGTATGGTGTAGAAACACAAGGGTTGTTGTGTTGTGTTGTGTTTATGTGGTCACATACTCACATGCTTGTATAAAAAAAGTATAGTTCGTGATATCCAACGAATGTACTACATGTTGTTTGGACTAAATCAAGAAAAAAAGAATATAAAATAGACAGTTTTTTTAATGGTTTAGAAAAAGCTATTTTGGAGTTTTAGTGGATTTTGAAATTGATTTGGTTCATTGAAGCTTTGTTTTTGGTGATAGTGAACTGAACACCCAAACAATAAATATTTTATTTAATAATTTATTTAACATATAATTTGATTTTCTCTAATAACATATGATATCTAATAGTTTTTTTAAAAGTTAAAATACCTGATCTTGTTTAACTTCTTGTCAATATAACTTTTTGTTGAAAATCTTGTTATTTTCAAAAGAAAGTTTTTATATTACTAGATCCAAAAGATGATGTCAATCATGTAGTATTGATAGGTAGAAGAGTTGAATTATAAATGTGGGCACAACTTATTAAGTTTAACACAGGCAAATTTCTAGTCGTTTAATTTGAGCACCATATATATAACCTATTTATGAAGAAGTTGAAAAAGAGTCGGGGGTTGTTTGTCCGGCTCTAAACAAGCTCTCTAAACTAAAACAACCTCTGAATCAGTCAGATGTGTTGTATGTTTGGATGCAGCGCTAAATGGAATCAAGGTTTGAACGGTTTAGATGAAAGCCTCTGACCGATTCAGACTTGAGGCGATGTTGAACAGCTCAGAGAAAAAAGACGACCGGAAGAAGAAGAAGCGAGCAGCAGAAGATGAAGATGAAGAAGGAGCAACAGATGAAGAAGAAGGCGACAAAAAAGGCCAAAAACAAAAAAACATTTTATGTAGTAAATATTCTAATTATTGGTATAATATTGTGAATCAAAAAGCGCTCTCGTACGAACCCAGGTTTTTGAGGTGCCTTCGTGAAGGCGTTGCATTGGGTCAAAGAATTCAAACCCAATGCACACCCATGCGCGAGGGTAAATGGTAGAGTAAAACATAACATAAGAATTTAACATGTCATAAATGGTTTTATATATAAACTAATCATGTTTTTGTTCTCACACCAATGTGAGACAAGATAGCTGAAAATTTTTTTTGGAGATTTGTTTTTTAATATTAGAATCTCATTCAGATGTCTAATCAAATAGATCTTCTTAACCATTCAGACATCTTAACCATTCATACCTCTTAATAATTGAGCACTTAACCATTCAGAAATTATCAAATAGCCCCGTAAACTTGTTATCAAATCATAAGCGACACAATCACTTGCTCCTGGTGTGCCTGTTGCGACCCAGATTTCATGGACTCCATTGCGCATATGAGCTTGTCTTTTCAATTTTTATGGTTGTCTTTTGGCTTATTTGGGTGTCAAGCTCACCTTTACTAAAGAGTTGGTTGTGTCAAATGTGTTGGACAAGATCTAGTTCCATAAATCGCATGGATGAAGAATTGATCAAAACTAGCTAGAGGATCTAGCTAGCATGACATTTGTGGTGTAGTTTTTATTACAAAGGTTCGCGCTATAACTACAGTGTTTTGATTTTGTATCTAGTCCTAATGTTTTGTTGGTGACTATATTTTAATAAAAGTTGGAGTTAAAATATCATATGCAACTCATAAATAAGTTGATGATGGTAATTAATAGGTTGAAAACATCTAAACTCTTGGCCTAAATATCATGTATCGTGTAGATATTGTGTTTGGTATCTTATGAAGAATTAAACCAAACAAACTATATTAAAAATTCAAATTGGGAAACATTTTTTTCTTTTTTTTTTGCTGAATTTAGATTTTTTCCGAACATCATATCTATCTTTTAATAGAAAATAGAAAAAACGACATAAAGGGTATTGCTTCAAGGCAATATCAACGAGCGGCATCAATCGTGGCCCAATATATGATAAGGGTTTGTGGACAACTCTTTTTGGCAATTGACATGATAATATACATTATTTTGGGAAAAGACATAAATGTTAGTCCCACAATGCCACAAGCCCACAATTTATACATCATCTCCTTACTACGTCTCTACGATTGCAACACGTGACACGTATCAAAATCAAAAAATAATAACTAATTAAGACCCGACTATCACTTTACACGTCTTGGTTACGTATCTCATTAGCATGATAAAAATCATGACATCTCTCAAAAATATAATGATAATCATGTCTAAAAGGTGGTTTTTAAACAAAAAATTTAAATGATGTACAAAATTATTTGAAACTGTGGGACAAATATATAAGTAGGAAAAAAACACGCTAAAAGTTAAAGGGTGCTGACACGTATTTTTTTTTCACAATAGATGAAATTTATTCACTGTTGACCTTGACTACACATCTTCAGGGACCACAGAACATATACGGACAATCTAAAAGGGGTCAAATGAGCCCTTCAACAGCAGCAAGCATTAAATTGGTTGTTTAAAAAACACAAAATTATATGGATGGCTCTTGTGTTTAAGTCATATTTTATTTTTAGTTTTTAACTCTTAAAAATTATAAAGATAAACCAGTATTTTACATTTTTATTTCACATTTGGCCCCTGACATAGAATTTCATTAGTTTTGAATGTTAAGACCGTCCATATGACACTCACGTGAGGGTATATTCGACAAATATACCCTCACGTGAAAGTCACATGACTGACTTAACATTCAAAAACTTACGGGAATCCAAATCAGGGGCCAAATGTGAAACAAAAGTGCAAAATATTGGTTCATATTTGTAATTTCTGTGAGTTAGGGGCCGAAAGTGAAATTAGGCATGAACACAGGGGTCATCCTTATAATTTTGTCTTTACAAAATTATTATTAAATAAAATAATGAGCCTACACCACCCAACGTACAGTAGGTTGTATGATTGTTTTTGTAAATTACTTAAAATAATTAAAACACACCATCGACTATCCATCATCACCATAAAATCGAAGATCACCACTACTGTCACCGACCACCTCATTAGCATGCATCGACACCATCATTATTGACTTCCCCTTCCCACATGCAAAAACCCTCCAACAAATCGATTAGGGTTTCAATCGGCCATTCACCATAACTCAGCCCTACACCGCCACCATCATCAGCCAATGTCACTATGATGTGAGTGTGCTTGTGTTAACGGTTTTAATCCCCGACTTTTGACGTATTTACGGTTAATCTCTGACTTTTACTAATTGTCATTTTAGCCCCTGATGAGTTTTCGACTTTAATCTCTTACTCTACTTTGACATATAGTACGACTTGTTTTGACCTCTAACTTTTGATATTTCATTGTTTTTTAATATGTGACACTTTACGGTTTTACGCCGTGACGTATGGGACACGAAACTTTTTTTTATCAACGCATGTGACGAAGTCAAATACCCAATATCCGACTGTGTGACCCGGCCACTACAACACACAGCTCGATCTTAAATCTAGTTGCAAAAGAATTTATAATCTATTTTATGTGGCAGCAGTTTTCGTTTGTTTCAAATGATTTTAAAATATAGGTGTTGTAAGATGATTTGTTACATTGAATATTATTTTGAATATTTTTGTAAGTGGCGTGACTATGTTAGTTAAAGTTGAGCTTATTATAATTTTTAGTTTGACTTTTGAGAAGTATAAGGTTGGCAACTTATACCTACAAATGGAACAATCGAGTGATACAACACGTAGCATATAAATGGATGATATTAAGGTGCGTGTATTGGTGTCATCACTAAGGCAACGTGAACCAAGTAGTTGACAGTTGACTTATCAATAACCAACCTTGTGTTTACAATAATAAGCAATAGCTAGGTTAAAAACGTGATATATAGTTTTATCAAATATTAGAGAACGGTATAGGGCCGGGTCTACATAACTTATGGTGACTTTTTTTTTTCTTTTCTTTTTTTTTAATCGAAGTGGACATTTTACTCATTTCAACTTTAAAAGAAACACCTCTCATTAACAAGCAACTTTTAAGAGAAGACTTGGTAACTTCAGGCATAACCTAATGCACCCCCTTTGAGTACACAACAATTGTGCTATATATATAATTATAACCACATAAATATACTTGATTAAGAGTTAAGTATTATTTAGATCTAGATCTGAATGAAACCTAATATTATGACAATTGATATCCTACGTACGTACAATTCCAAGCAACGTGGATAAATGGTTTAAAAACGTCACTTAAATGTAATAAAAAAATTTATTTTAAGTCATGTAATGAATTTTCTAAATGTTTTAATCATTAACACTTGAGAAAAAAATACGTTTAGATATAACACTACTATTAATGAGTAAATAATTGATGTTAAAAAATCACCATATATATACTCACTTGAGATTCATTATTAATATTCTATACAAGCCATTGATTTTGTGTAGCATTGATCACGGATTTAATTAGGAGGGGTTGATGTAACTAGCAAAACCCACTTTTCACTTGTTATAAAGTCACTAGTTTTTTTTAGTTATATAAAGGAGTATACTATAGCTTTGATCTCTGTGTTTTGATACTATTAACAACTTCAGTTTCACATTAATGGTTTTGATCCTTGTGTTTTTATTTTCTAGCAGAAATGATCGTAAACACTAACTGCATTCAATTTTCCGTAAAGTTACAAACATGACATTAACACTACAATACACGACACAAGGCAAACTCTTACTTTACATAGAATTTGCTAAAGACTATTAAAAATCAAATTAGCCAATCAAAGTAAAGTTACTGTCACCAAATAGTAACGAGATTTTTATATATGTTATATTGTAATCATCTTATTAAAAAATTAGCAGGATCTCACACACAGAAAAAAGTTTTTATTAGTCTATTGTTAGGTTATTACTTTTTTTAACGGGCTAGGTTATTACTTGTACGGATCAAACAAATTTGTTAGAAACAAAAAATCATTCTCATTTACATGCATATGACGATTGACAAGTTATAAAGACAAACGTTTAAACTTTAATATAATATATTACATTAACACATTGAAAAAAAAATGTAACCAGGCGTTTGAAGGTAGCATAAATGTCAACTTTAATGGTCTGTGCTGACTCACATCAAACTAGGAGACGTGATTTAAAAAAATTGCACTTAAAATATCATAAAACGAAGACTATATACTTGCAAAATGTCCAAAATTGCAGATGTTTTAATTGTCTATTTATATATTGATGATTGCAACACTCATTAAAATAGTGTGAGTTAATATAAATGTAAGTGTAAGCTGATCTAGGTAATTAAATGTAAAACTATTGATGTTAAAAAATGTACTAGCAAAACTTTCTAATTAAACATAATAAGACAAAGCGCGCCGAGAAAAAAAGATAGCAAAAAAGATCGAGGTTGAAATTTGTGGGCGGCTATGGGAGCTTTGAATTTGGTCAGACCATTGCAATATCGATCGGCTAATCAACCAACTAATTACGTTAGTATAGTTAACTTAATCGGTTGGTTGAGCTTTCAATCGTTACAAGTTTAGCATTGTCAATTTGGTTCTCAAAAAAATTCATAGAGCATTCAAACCAAGTCATTCTATTAATATTTCTATACAAATTGGTGACCCGAGTTTTACTTTGTTATATTTTGGGCCTAAAAGCCCACCTCGTAAAATCATTAAAAGCCCATTAGTTTTTTTTAATATGAAAGTTGAGCAAAAATTTATAGTTTGAAACAAAAAGTTTGCGATTAACATCATATTTAAAAAAAAGGTATTTACTTTATGATTTGGTGACTCTTGTAACTTTTTCTAAATAGTTTTTTTATTTAACTCGTGATAGTATTAAACCTAGTTAATATAACAAATCAAGGTATCTTAGTAATGAATTACGACATGTTTTTCCTATTAAATCCTATTATTTTTACGTTTATGATTTATGCACCTAGTTGATTTTGTAAGCTAGGGCAGTGTATTTGTGTGTTTCGCGAGTTTTCTTATAACATGTTCTCGTGAGAGATCACATCATAAGAGAATTTGTTTTGGTGGTGATTACATAGTCACTTGATTGCCATGAACCATCAAGCTAAGATAAAGCTTGTTGTAAGAAGGTTACTAATGTGTAATAAGAGTAAGAAGCCTGAATTTTTGTATGTTTGACATACTAATAAGTAATGACAGAATAAAAAGCGTGAATTTTTGTATGCTTGACAAAGTTAATAGGCTTACATCCTTTTATATTATACTAGGTCACAATTTTTTTTCCAACCTGTACATAGGTTGAACAATAAAAACAGAAAATTCTTAAAACTGTGATTTTTAAAAGTAAAACCTATTTGAAGCATTGGTTATATGATTGATAATTAGTCTTAACAAAAATAAAAGAAAACGAAGATATAATTAAGAAACAATTTTCAAATCCATACAAAAAAATAATAGGGGTTTAAAATGTGACAAGTAACAAAAGATAACTAATAGGTTGACAAGTGAGAAACTTTTTACTCTTTTATTAATATAGAAAAATTGTCTTGTTTTGTCATGATACTATATCACTAGTATTCTATCTTAAGTAATATAGACGAGTCAATGAATCATAACGGATCTTGTGTCTTATGTTGATTGATAAAATGGTAGATTTGGTAAACATGTGCTAATAAATAACTATGCGTTGGTGAAAGAAAATGATGTAAACTAGTGTTCACCATAAAATGTGGTGTTATATGTGCTAAAAAAAGTTGAAAAATCAAATTAGTGTGTTGCCAGTAGCAAATGTTTCAAACACTCAGGTGGGCGTTCCAAACGCCACCTTGCGTTTGATATGTCTTGTGACCTTTGTGGCTTTGTCAATCACTAGATTGTACAAGGACGACATTGTTTTACCTTTTTATTTAATTATTCACTTGTAGTTGTTTATGACATGTTTAACCATTACTAACGTGTTTTATATGGTACTCTGATTGTTGAAAATGCTCGTGGTTAAGCTTGAGAACTTCAAGTCTCAAGATGGATCGCATAGTCGTTTTGTTGTTGCAATTACATGTTAATTGTTTTTAATACTTAGTAATTCGAATAACTAGGTTATCATGTAAATGTTTGGTAATCAATGTACCGCAATGCGTTAAATTATCCAAACTTTTAAAGGAAAAATCTGGGACCTACCCGCAGACGCTAAACTATGTGTTTTAACCTGTGTGTTACAACTAAGATATCAAACATTTTCAAGTCCTTAATCAAATAGCTTTATGCTTCAACAACCAATTGGTGGGAAAACGTTGCTCGGCCGCAACCGTTGATGTAAGCCAGTCAGTTGATTACAAGTTACGGTGTTTCGTGTGATATTCTAGCTAGCACTTTTTAAAAATCAATTTAACTGTAATGAAATAATAAAACAGGGATATATGTCTGGTTTCTATCATAGATATCCCACTAGAAGTCTAACTGTAAAGAACTTAAAAAACCATATAAAGACTGACTGATTAAAAAATAGTAAGCAAGAATGTAACTATAAATATTTATGTAGCTTGTGTAAATTCATCCCATCGGGTATGAGAAACAATTTTACAAACCACTTTCTGGTTTCGCAAAACTATTAACTATATCCAAAACCCGACGAGTAAGTAACAAACTGACATCTTACGAGGATGAGAAACAATCCGACAAACTTTGAAGTTTTGAAAAGTTTACAATTCTACCCATGAGGTAGGAAAAGGGTAAATCCGTCATTCCCAAATTTCTCCCATCAAAACCCTAGGGCCATTTACTACAATAAAACCCTCTACTTCTTCTCCCACACACCTCTGCGGCCGTAATCGTTTCCTGCAACAATGGTAACATCTTAATCACACTACAAACAAATGAATGATCCATCATTCACGGCTTAGTTTATAGTTTTGTTTGATTTGGATGATGATTTTGTTGATTGAAATGTATCGCAGGCGTCAGAGAGGAAGCAAGCGAATCCAATGAGAGAGATCAAGGTTCAGAAACTCGTCCTCAACATCTCTGTTGGTGAGAGTGGAGATCGTCTCACTCGAGCTGCAAAGGTCTATTGTTATAAACGGATTGTGTTATTTGTAGTTTTGTGATCAGGAATGATTTGAACTTTTTACGATAATGGTTTGTTGTTTTGGTTGATTGTGATTAGGTTTTGGAACAATTGAGTGGTCAATCGCCTGTGTTTTCCAAAGGTAAGATCCATTTTGCAGTCTTAACATTTCTGTTTGATTGCTTATTTTATGACTTAATTTGCTTAGGTTAAACAAATTTGTTAAGAAGTTAGATGCTACATTGTCCTTGTTAGATGAACTTTTATATCATTGAAGTTAATGTTAACTTGTAGCCTTCAAAAAGCTTGATACTGATGTAACTCATATATTTAGCTCAATGGTTAGTGAATAGTAGATAAAAAAATGAAATTTGAAGAGAAATAACAGCAACACTATACTAGTGCCAAGATACTAGTTTTGAGAAGAACCATAACAAACAAGATAGAACACCTTGGCATCTATCTATAAAGATTTCATAATAAAGTCAAATTTTTGTTCATTATAAATGAAGAAGTTAATATTGCTAAGTGAATACTAATTTGTGCTGATAGAAACGATTCGTTATAAGGACCTTAAAAGTTAGTGTTAGTACTATGATAGCGCCAAAGCTCAAAGTGCTTTTTTGTATGCTTAATTCATAAGATGTTATTTTCTTTGGAGTTAGGTCTTAAAGTTGCCTAAGCTCAAGGAACATAGTTTGATGTGTGTTGCCTGTCAATTACCTGATGACAGATGATAACTGCTATAATTTACATTAAAACAGTTGAACTTTGATTTTAGACCAATTAAAGCAATGGCTTTTTTATGTGTTCAATTGTTCATATTTTAAAAACTTAAGAAAGCAAAGCTATATACTTATATGTTCTCTTCAACATTTGTTCTGTCTTCTTTGGTTTCATTTTGTTTATTTATTATTAATGTCTGAAGACGACTTTCTTGTGATAAACTTATCTTTATGGTGTTGTCTGGTTGTTTCAGCAAGATACACTGTGAGGTCATTTGGGATTAGGCGTAATGAAAAGATCGCATGCTATGTAACCGTTAGGGGAGACAAGGCAATGCAGCTTTTGGAGAGCGGGTTGAAGGTCAAGGAATACGAGCTGCTGAGACGCAACTTTAGTGACACTGGTTGCTTTGGATTTGGTATTCAGGAACACATTGATCTGGGTATCAAGTACGTCATACATCTCTTTCACTTCATGATTATTAACCACTTTGTATTTCACATTGATTTTAACATTTTTTATGATTACAGGTATGATCCATCCACTGGTATCTACGGTATGGACTTCTTTGTGGTTCTTGAACGCCCGGGCTATCGTGTTGGGCGTAGGCGCAGATGCAAGGCTCGTGTTGGCATCCAGCACAGAGTTACGAAGGAAGATGCAATGAAATGGTTTCAGGTTAAATATGAAGGAGTCATTCTCAACAAGTCTCAACAGATCGGAGCATAGTTTGAGGTTACTTTTAAATTTGTTCTGTTTACTGGATTTTATGTTTTTGATTGTTTATTGTGCTTTCGAATTCTACTAGTAGTTGAAATATGAGAAGATGTATTTAGCATCTTTTTTGACATTTGTTGTGATTTCGTTATAAGAATTAATTATAACTTGTTGCGTTTGAAAAATGTTGGGAAAACATCTCTTATTTGGATGAACACTGATGTGAAGCTATGCATTAACAGTGAGGGTATAAGCAAATGCCTCTAAAAATACATAAATGTTTGCTCCTCAGTCCCCATAAACAGTGGAGAACAGGCTGAACAGCAAGTTAATTTCATCCTTTCAGTTTTTACATAATACACACCTACAGTCAATCAGTACCAATCGATAAAGATCTAGATGTAGTGTGCAACCAAGCCGCTCTCAAGTTACTCAAGATGGGGTTGATAAATGTTTGAAATGAGCCGAGCTTTATTGAGCTGAGCCTAAGCCTAAAAAGCTCATTAAGTTATGAAGTCTTGAGATATAAAGCTTGAGGTTGCTCGTGAGTTTAAACGAGCTTTTTATTTACAATTAGTTATAAAAAATTATGACCAAAATTTTTTTAAACGATAAACGTGCCAAACTCAAAGTTGAAAAGCTTATGACAAGCCAAACTTATGGTTTGCAAATAAAGTTTGAAACGAGCTAATTTTGAGATTGAAACTAGCTGAGCTCAAGTCTAAACAAACATTTATGCTCTAATTGACATATCGTGATTCCTTGTAAAAACTTTGAAGTATTATTAAATTTAGAAAAGTGTAAAGATGTTCATATCGTATATGATTTGACGCATATGCTGGATATCCAGAACCTTACAGCAGCATATGCTACTTGCAGCTGTTAACCTTTTTAAAAAAAATGTAAAAAATACCCAATCTTCATTTTTATCTCTCTTTTACCTAATGTGATTCTTGAATTCTATTATCTACCAGGAAATCATAATTTTTTTCGTATATTAACCTTCAAAACACTAGAGGAAATAGTTATTTTGTTGATAAATGCTTTCTGTTATATATTATACTGTAAAATCTAAATGACCTATTTAACTTTAGTAGGAAATGATGAAATATATCTAATGTTGTGTTAGTTCTTGATTCTACATGTTAGCGCGTCGCAAAGGCTGGTAGCATTGCGTTTGCATGTGCATACAGAATTAATATTGCAAATACAAGAATCATTCTGAGATCGATACCCTTTCTGGTGTGGAAGCTGGGTTGGAGATAGAAAGGAAAGATGTCATGTTGAATGGAACATATTTGGCATATGACAAACATCCTATCCTCCTTTTCGGTACTAATGGATGGTGCTTGGAATATCCGGTTTACGTAAAAAATTGTAACCTATAAATAGTTTTAACTAGATATATGATTGTCAAGTAAATTCGACATGTATTGGTGCATTACTGGGCAAGATCTCATTTGGCAGGTGTACTTTTAATCGCTTCATGAGTAATAAAGCGATTAGTAAAAACTGCCAAAGGAGATTTGCCTAGCAATTCATCTTAATATACAGAACATGTTTAGCCTAACAGGTCTTTTGCTTTTTATGCTACAAACTGCTAGAGGAGAGACTTTTTGGTATACTTTTTGCGACTCATTTTCATTCTAGTTTTATCCGTAATCGTTTGATTCATTTTAACAGAAACTTT
Source organism: Tagetes erecta (assembly GCA_030867185.1). Taxonomy (NCBI): domain Eukaryota; kingdom Viridiplantae; phylum Streptophyta; class Magnoliopsida; order Asterales; family Asteraceae; genus Tagetes; species Tagetes erecta. The sequence goes on along the minus strand of CM061494.1, from coordinate 7,041,267 downwards.
GTATTGAAGGATAGTTACAAAGAGCTTATGCTTACAAACAATCCACAAACAACCTAAAATAGTACATATATTTTTTTTTCTATCTATCTTGTCTGGAAGTTCAGTTTGTTCAAGCAGTATGCATACATAACTGCAAAGAAAACTGTGTAACTAACTAAAACTACAGTAACTAGTCCCATTTCTCCTTCTTCATATCCAAAATGAGTTTGAATATACCATTTGATTGTTGGGTCATGTGACATACCAGGGACTTTAATAGTGTCCTTAACATCACCATACTGTGAAGCAATTAATCCTTCAAAGGTCCAGGCTAATGGGCAAATCCAATAACACCATATCCACCACCTTGGGATTTTCTGAGATGATATGAATATACAAAATGTATACAATATGAACTATGAAGTTTAACATATATAAGATTAATAATAAAAAGAACGAGGAATTGAAATTACCGGTCTGGGGATGAAGAAGCCGGAGAAGAGATTAAATAGAGCATAGAAAGCAGATGTGAGGATGGATGCAAGTTGGTCGTTGGGCGTGAGTGCAACAGCCATCAACCCGTTGTACGTGAAGTAGAGGAAGGTTAAGAAGTGTATGAAGAAGAACCAGAAGTACTTAACTGCTGTCCATTCGAAGCTCACCATTGTGTATACGATAAAAGTGTAGTATGTCGTTTGAAAAAATACATAAGGTATTTCCACAATCACCTGTAACCAATTGGTTAACTGTCAGGATTATGATATTGCATATCGTAAATTTATACGTAGAAAAAAATTAAATAACCTGGGCCATGGCATATGGTAAGGTTGAGTACATCCCTGCAGCTCTCTCACGATAAAATACAGTTCGTTCAAAGGCGACTGATGGAACTACTGTGTTGCCATTGTTAATTCCAGCAAACAATATAGCACCATACATACCACCAAAAATCATTGTCAAATCAGTGCTGCTATCCCTGAAATGGGAACTTACATTATATACATATTCGCACTTTTTTTCCCTAAATGAGACTGAATCTTTTGGACTAGAAGATACAAGTGGCAAAATGGACGCGCAACACAAGGTGTTTTTGGGTTGAAACGGGTCATTTTAAGCATAACTCAAAACGGGCCAAGCGTGGTTAAATAGGTTGACCCACAAACGGTTTCAGTTCGTTCCATGTAGCTTGGTAATTTTAATTATCAAAGCATATTATTAAAGTATCAAATAAAAAAATTTAGTAATGAGGTTGTATGCATTATAATATTTTCAACCTGTTTAACCAAAAACTTATTTGGCTTATGTGTTTTGGTTTGACCCGTTTGAGATGAAACAGAACGTAGTAAGGAATAAATAAGTTGGATTTTTGGCGACTAACCTTTTACTACCAACTTTCCAGAAAATTGTTCCAATCAACAACGCGGTAACAAGTGTAAAGCAGAATCTAACAAGATTATACTCAGGAGTTCTCCAGTAACTATGCCATTGTTTTTGCATACAAGACTTGAATTGGCTCCACATAGACTGGGAATATTGAGTTGTAAAAAAAAGTTCTTTTGCTCCTGAAGGAGGTATGCTTAATTCTTTCACAAGATCACTATTTTTTCTGCTTGAGGTAGTTGTGTATTAGTTGGTAATATATCAGTATCAAACCGAAAACAAGCAACAATCAAATCACGTACTTATAAAGGCTTGACGACTTATATTGTTCTGCAAAATCAATCCCAAGCCTCTTTTCAGCTGCAACTGAGGTGACTTCAAGCATCCATGTTGCGGGATTTTGTTGTTCTACTATTTTTGGGACCCCAGGAATTGCCTGGAATGTAATGTATGGTTTGTAATTCACATGGAAATGTGTACGCACGTATTAATACGTTTAGAAAATGAGTAAAGACAGTCGCATGCAGTGTATGAAACGTTTAATCATGACAAAATACCTCAAGATACTGAACAAGTTTCTCTGACTTTTGGCCCAGTGATCCTGAATATATTACTTCTCCTCCTGTTTTCAATAGCAATAGCTGGTACAAAATACAACAAAATAAGTGCAATTCATCATAAACTTTATGTATCTTGTGTGAAAAACCAATACGGATACCTCATCAAACGCTTCAAAAATATCAACACCAGGTTGATGGATGGTGCAAACAACGGTTCTCCCTGTGTCCACAGTGTTTCTCACTGTTCTCATAACAATTGCTGCTGCTCTTGCATCAAGTCCCGTTGTTGGTTCATCCATAAATATGATTGAAGGATTAGCAACAAGCTCTACTGCAATCGTCAATCTTTTTCTCTGTTGAGTTGACAAACCACTAACACCCGGGATCCCCACAATCATGTCTTTAAGATTCTTTAGCTCAACTAGTTCCATCACCTCCTCCACAAAAAGCTGATCAAGAAATGGAAAAAAGAAACATAAACTTAACACTTCAAAGTTCCATAAACAAAGCAGAAAAGCGTTTGTTTTCTTTACCATCTTTTCATCTTTATTGATATCTTTTGGGAGTCGTAGGAAAGCTGAAAATATCAAAGATTCATAGACAGTGACTTGTGATGAATGGATATCGTTTTGTTCACAGTATCCAGAAATCCTAGTGAAAGTTTCTTGAACTTTCGGGAATCCAGAGATACTGATATCGCCTTCTATGTAGCCACCTGTCTTTCTTCCGGATAAAACATCCATCAAAGTTGTTTTTCCGGCTCCACTGACTCCCATTAATGCCGTCAGGACACCCGGCCTAAATGCACCACTTACCTCTCTAAGTAACTGAAGCTTGGCATCATCTGCAACACCTTCTTCTTTCATTGCCTGTTAATTTAAAAAAAACACACTATATTTTTCATACCATTTGATAAGTGTCAATTTTGTCATGTTATCTACCATTTTATCTTCTATCTTTGGCTAAATGATATATAATATGATTATATGGTATGTAATATGTTCATCAATGATAGTTTAGATGATTGCATATATATGCATAGACAAATACACTTACTAAAGGCATATCCACATAGTAGCTGATGTTGTCAAACGACATGGAAAGTGGAGTGAACGGAAGAATCATCCCTCTTTTATGAGTAGCAGCCTCGAGACTTGAATCTTCATTTAAATTATGGTTCTTCTGGATCATCATTTCCACTGAAAAAAATACTATATTAGTTGAAACGGCGTCCTAACGAACGACAATATTCTATTTATTTATGTAATATAAATCCCTTACTTGAGGTTTTTTCATCAGAAGCACGATCAACTTTTGTCACATTAGCTGCATCTTCAAGCATAGTTGCTTGTGGCTTTCCAGGAGCTAATATCATCAAACAGAACAATTAATCTATGTCAAATGCCACATGCACTACAAAAATATTCAAATTTGTGCATATATGTCTTCGCGAGTTAGAAAAAGGTGCTAATTCAACCTATAAATGCAAACATTAATATTTTACGTGTTTATAAGTATGATCAACTTAATAATAAGTTTACACAGCCACAAGGATATACATGACATATTTGTTGGTAGTGGTTGTATATAGGCTCTAAAATACACACGTGCCAAAATTACCGTCTAAGTATGCAAGAGCTAAAGTGAAGAGAATGTTGAAAAGGACTGCTAAACCAAAAAGAGCAGCTGCTCCTATCCAAAACCAGTTTCGGTCAGGGGTTACTCCAAAGTTTTGTAAAATCGCTACACCTAGTTTGGTAGTGTTGTCAGACGCCTGAAATCCAGTAAAAGTTTTAGTTAGTTTTACTGTATATTAGTAAGTAAACAAGTGTAGAAACAGCATACCATTTTCTCCATCCACCTGGGTGCAAACAGTTCATTTGTTGTGAAGGCATTAAAACCGTAGCTTAAAGGAGAAACCCAATAGGCCCACTGCCACCAGTCTGGGATTCGACCTGTTACATAAGTAGTTGGCGGTTGGCCATCAGGTTTTGAGACAAATATGCAAATAATAGGTGGCAAGAGGGTGGGTTGAGTAACGGGTCAAAATGGATTCACCTTCTGTCCTTTGTATTTGATTAATGCGTTCATTATGATTACAAAAAAGTATTACTATGGTCTAAGTACTAAACCGAATAAAGGAGGTTGTACACATTAAAAATAGACTTTGAGTGACTTTAGACATTTGACTAGGACCTCAATGACTCGATGAGATTTTGTATATGGATCTGACCTTTAGGAAGGACAATACCACCCAGAAGGAAACATGACTGAAGAATGAGTGTTCCAGCAGTGTTGGCTATGGTCATTGTTCTGCAAACCGCAGCAATCATCCTGAATATTCCTGACGCCATTTGCTGAATCAGAAACGTTAACAGGAAGTGCTTAAAAAACCTGACAAGGAGACAAGTTCCATATTCAGTTAAAGCATCCCCAAAAAAACAAAAACGTGCCTAGTCAACTGCAACACTCGTTTTCAAAAACAGCAAAAATCTCCTCAATAAAAAACCCATAAGCACCCAAAAACAATGTAAGTGGTGTAGCACAGTTATTAACACCTGCTAGCTTCGGGGGCGAATCCAATGACATAGTAGGTCATTACTGTCCAAACAGTAGACTCCACCAATGATATGGGAACACGTAGCAGGATTGTTGGAACCGTAAACGCCCACGTTGGATAAAAAAGAAGTTCCCTGTGTTTGTACAACACAGGAAGCCTCTCTATGGTCATTGGAAGCTCAGGAAACCCATTGAACATATTAGTAATGAGTGCAAACAAAAGGGCTCCGACATAAACACCGCCATCTTCTTCATTTCTTGTATGCATTCGGGTCCTTAAAAACATTGTTGCACCAATGATGGCCACAAAGCTGATTTGAAGAGTCTTGGCTACATACACTACTGCAGTGCTTTTGACAAGTAACCATTCTTTATCAAAACATGCCTTAAAAAGTTCCAGTTTAGGGACCGGGTGCTTTTTGAAGACTAGTGCCGATTTTAGACTCTCTGGTTTGTTGTATGGCACAAGCAACTCATTTTGTAGCTGTTGGCCAACATGAAATTGCTTGAAATGATCTGCAAACTGAGAGACTGAAACATAGCTATATGTTTCGCTTTTATCGCTCCAATATTGTTCTTGGTCCTTTTGTGAGATTACCTATTGCAATAACACAGTTATAAAAAACCTATTGCGATAACAAAACTGATATCTTAGTTACATGATGTAACGGATATAAACATAAATTACATGACCATAACGAGCTTTAAGCAACTGATTATATATATATATGACCGTGAACTGATTACAAGATGATGTCTTTAATGTGTTTTTAAAGAGCAATGTATAATCTGGAACTGTTGGATCAAACATAAGTACATAAGGAAATTTGTGTGGAAGATTAATAATTACCTCTTGTAGGAAATCGGCAATTCCTTTTCTCTCTGGACATATGAAACCCAAACTCTGAAAGAAGTTAGTAATATGCTCTATCGGGCCTTGATATACAATCTGGCCTTGAGATAAAAAGATGATGTCATCAAACAGATGAAATGTTTCGGGAGAAGGCTGCAGGAGGGACATGAAGATAGTGGTTTGTGTCAAGTGTGCTATCTGTTGCAGACATTTGACTATTTGAAATGTGGTTGAAGTATCTAATCCTGATGATATCTCATCCATAAATAGTGCCTTTGTTGATCCAACCATCATCTCCCCTGTTCGTGATCAATGTTCGTTTAAATTCATGGTTGTCAATGGGATTCTTATTATATATATACATATGGCAAAATAGAAGAATGATCAAAATATAGTCATGTTGGTACTTATGACAACATAAACATTTGGTTATCGGGTTAAGAAGCGGTTGTTTTACTTTAGTCATTAGTAGTTTATTTGCTAGGTTGTAGGAGTCCGTTATTCACATTTTGTTTACGTGCACGGAGTCTGTTTCTATGTACTTACTTTTGAACAAAATCAAACTTACCTGTTGTTAGTCGTTTCTTTTGTCCTCCAGATATTCCTCTTATCATCTGGTTTCCAACGATAGTGTCCCGACATATTTCAAGTCCCAATATCTATGTTGATTTAAACAAATTTAAATGAAAGCACAGAATTTATTTTCGTACAAAGAAAAATGCATATCTTGCATGATTGTTTTCAAAGATGAATATATATATTTTTCTTCAATACTTTCATATTCTAGTTTGTATGTTAGCGCCAACTTACCTTGATAATGTAGTCAGTAATTATGTTGTTCTCAACACCTTCCATTGCAGTAGCCTGAATTGAAAACGTTAACGGAACGTTAAGACATGTATGAAAGCAAATATATGGAATGGAAATTATAAATTCTTATTTCATGTTAATTTGTTATGATCTTGCTACCTTCATAAAGAGGTCAACATCTTGTTCTGGAAATATCCCAGCCTCTTTCTCTCTTTTATCTACCTCAACCAGCAATTCTGTAAAACATTATTTTACTTTCAAGACATAGAGTTCATACATATGATATGTGGACTGTGGAGGTAGCTTAATGTGTGTGTCACACGCGTTCGATAATAGGTCAAAATGGATAATTTACAAACGGGACGGAAACATCTTTAAACAATATATGTGTCGAATAGACAACAACCTGGTACCTTTATAGCTATCTTTTTATTTATATATCAGTTTGACCCGTTTGAGAGAAAAAAACTAAAACGATTGAGTACCATATCGAGATCCAACTCCCTGGCACCTAGCTGAAAAATCAAGAGTTTCTTTAACAGTCATTTCTCCTACATGAATATCAGTTTGGCTGACGTATGAAGATGTCCTTTGTGGTACAAATTCTTCCAGTGTAAGCCCATTATACGTCACTTTTCCTTCAGCCTATATTGATCAAATTACAAATATGGTGTGAACCAATTTAATATTTTTATTACTTGTATTTCAAAAAAAGAAAAAAAGGGGGTTTTGAGTTAGCATCTCAATGAGATCAAATGTTCTCGTCATCATAGTCCCCAGAACCTACTCTTATGAGTGAGATACTGGGTACGTTTGTTTGTTTTGAGATAATTTGTTGCACAAATGTATGAGGCTATTTCTTGAAAACTAACCGTTAAGCCTTGGTCTAACCGTCCTGCCAAAGCCCTCAACAGTGTTGTCTTACCAGATGACGGTGGGCCTAATAGAAGGGTCATCCTGCATAATAAGAATAAAATCAATTAAACTTTCAAGTTGTCCATGGGTTGGAATATTTCTAAATCACTAACACACAAAAAAAAAAAAAAACCTTGAAGGCTTGATCATCCCAGAACCATTACTAAGGATTGTAACTTTTCTTCTCTTTGACAGTCCAATACCAAGAAAACCAATAGCCATATCAGCAAGGTTGCGCACTGTGTTTGTTAGAGTCGGTATAGCTCTATGGCCAACATAGCAATTAGTTTTTACTGTTAAATTCTCAAAACGAACTTCGACTGTTGGAAGAGTAATGCCAATCCTGTGACCCGAAAGAATATCTAGCATTATTTATTTATTTTGGCGCTAGACTAAGAAATCATTTGTTTTGGAAAAGAAAATGTTTTGACGAGTGCTTGAAATTAGAGAAGAAAATAAGAAGGAATTGAACCTGTCAAATCTATCTCTTATCTTCTTTAATATCCTTTCATTATCTACTTCAGCAACTTTAAACAATGTCTCAATAATCTGCTGTTGTACATTTGCACCAAGATGTCTAACATTAACTTGTTTCTGAACATCATTTTGTTGGTTTTCAATATCATAAGACACCCAGAAAGCCGTTTGTAGACGTTCAAAAGTGGGTAGTTTCTCTAACACTGCTCGTTTTATTGAATCTTCGTCTTCTTCCTCTGCATGACTACTTCTTTTGCTACCGTCGGTTGCACTCACATATACTTCTTCCATGCTCCAACTTTGGCTTCTGCTTTGTCTTTCAGTATCCCCTTGCTTCTCGGTCTCCATCTCGTCGACACAATTTAACTACAACTATGAAAGTATGAAACACACTGTCAATACCTTGCTAACCAATATAGGTAAATTGTAGCTTAAGCTGGACAGATGACCTTCAAGAGGTTATGACTTGATTTAAACATTGTCACTTTTGTAAATATATTGATACACTATGGATAACAGGTTTGATTTATTCCTTCATTTTATAAGTTTTCAAATTTTTTTGTTGTGAAAACTAACAACTTATCTTGGATAAGTAAGAAAGTAACAATAGTTGTGAATCGACTTGATTCAACGTGGTATAGTTTTCTTCGCTTATTTGCGTAGTATTTATGATGGGCATTTTTGGATATTTGTTGTTGGTTTTTCGTTACGATTGGTTTCAACGCATGAATAGAGTTAAATGTGCTATGCTGTAGATGGATAAGTCCGATGACAGAAGAAAAAAGAAATGGCAAAAGTTGTCAGTTGTAGTGTTGTTATGTGTTTGTTTGTGATGATAGATTATGAAGCATGTCATTGTTTGTCACGAAGCTTGACATTTGAGTATCTATATTCTAGTTCTAGTGGGCCTGTGGTGCTCGGCAGGAGAATCATTCAGTATAATTTAAGCGTCATCGATCATTATTATTGGGCGGAATTTAGGTTTCGGCTGCTTTTATTAAATCGGCTGAATCTCGATGCTACTAGACAATGAGACTTTCATTACTAGGCATTTCCACTTAAGAAAGAAGAAGAAAAAAAATGAAAAAAACAACAAAAACATTGTTCATGTCACACTCAGTTCTTTGGTGGTAATCTGGACTTTAGATGTTGGTTGGCTAATTATGATATCCTAATCATGATTATTTCGAAGAAGTCACATACTAAAATACAAATAATGATGTTTGCTTATCTTGGAAGCATGTTAACGACACTTTGCAAAGGGTTAACTGCAAATAACAATCTTGGAAGCATGCTAACGACACTTTGCAAATAGGACATAAATCCTCTTTCTAAAACATGTATGAACAACACCCAATGTTCACACAAATTTAAGGGACATGTGGAGCTTGAAATAGAAGCTTGGCTTGTAAATGCTTGATATATTCACCCATATAGCATTTAGTAAACTATTTAATGCATTATTATTCAATTATAAGCTTTGTTTCCTAACATAAAAAAGGTAACTTTTGTGAGTATAAAAAAACCAGACGCAACATTTAAAGAAAGAAAAGTTTAAAGTTTAAACTGTCAATGTTGTAGATTGGTATCTCCCTACAACAAAAGATACTACTGAACTGGTTCTCTACCATAAACCAACATGCAGAGGTTAAAACCCGAATAAACCAAGTTCACTGGCCTTTTCCTTCTCAAATGTCTCGAAGTATTGATAGATGATTGTAACTGCTAGCAATATTCCAGTACCAGACCCGATGGCACCCATGAAATCTGCCAAAACCGTCAATGCACCAATGCACATTCCTCCAAACGCAGCCGCTGTTGGGATGTACCTGTTCAGTTCCTTCTGGAGGTTTGAGTCACGATGCCCAGGCATCACCATTTGTTGCTCCTACAAGTTTTTCCCAAAAAAAATAAGATATCAGGATTCAAGTTTTAGCATTGCGCATAATTCAAACTAGAACAATATATATTCATAGGAAAACAAAATCATGATGCTTCCTCTAACAGAGGTTTCATGTTCGAATACAGCTCCCACTAGCCCCACTTAACCCCTTAAAGGTCCTTAAAGGTCATGTAGTCGGTGTAAGGTAGCAGGGTATCGTTGGGGCCTGTCAGCATTTCTAACGAGTTCTCATGGATAACAAAAAAAGAAAAAAGAAATCATAATGTCACTTTGAGCATTACCTTAAGTTGCTTGGCAACATCTTTTGCTGAAGAGCCAGAAACTTCAATCCAAGTTTTAGAGAAGAGTGCACACGCTGTTAGCATGAAGACCAGGTAGAAAAGAGCATGGAAGGGATTGGCTGCCATGTCTGCCAGGCTGGTATTGAGAAGCAGGTAATTAAGTTAAATGAAAGCGTTAGTTTGACTACGTCGGTTATATTGGTATACACAAGTGAAAAATAAAACCATATTGAATGAACGTAGAGGTGACAATACGAACCCATTTACAAAAGTGAATGTATCTATTTGGTCATGTTTATCTGTAGTGGGTCAAAAAGGCAATAAATAAAGAAAAAATCAAGATCCAACGCTACAAACCAACGTGAATCTTTATTGCATAAAACCTCCTAAATAATTTTATTATTTAATATAAAGCTTTTGTAAATCATATTTGACACACTAAATGTTTCCAAAAATATATCTTTTCTTGAACAAAAAGGATTTCATGTCAACCCATAACGACTATTCCAACCCATACCAAAATTACATGTTTCAAACAGTTACCCAGCAAGCCCATTGATCACCTCTAAATAAGACATTCAAACTAAGAGATTCCATTACCTCGAAGGTGCGGTAACATAGTAAGCAAGACCACCAACTGGGACTGATTGGCCCGAGTATTCAGACTCCTTCCACTTTCCTAACAAGTTCACCAAGAAATTACCGCTGTACTTTCTGTGCAGCAACTGAAAAAGAAAAATGATACAAGCAGTTAGCATCAGAAAAAGTAACAGGACTGATTCAAATCCATCCATCATTGTATAAATTAGATACCTGTGAGATGAAGTAAAGATTGGACACAAGGGCAGACTGAAGAATGATAGGCATGTTGGAAGTATAGAACAACTTAATAGGGTAAGATCCTTGTTGCCCACGAGCATTCTTAGACCTCACAGGCAAAACGACACGGAAGCCTTGGAAGTAGATAACAATGAGAAAGATCAAAACAGTAGCAAGCAAATTAGTCACATTAGGCAGATTCTGTCTATAAAAAGCTTCCCGCAGTGCTCTAACTTTATCCGTCCTGGTTATCAGAAGATGAAACAGAGCAATAACTGCACCCTCAAACTCAGCACCACGACCACTGTTGATTGTTGTAGGGCTGAATGCTTTCCAGATAATGCTTTCGCTGAACGATTAAACATATATATGAGTTAAGAATAATAAGAATGCACATGTAAACACAATGAACGAAATAGAGGTTAACTGGCTTACCAGATATTGGTAGCAATAAACAATGAAATTCCGGAGCCTAAACCATATCCCTTTTGTAGAAGTTCATCCAAACATATAACAATAATTCCAGCAAAGCATAATTGAACGATTATGAGTATAGCATTACCAACACCAAGTTGACCTACACTGCCATACATTCCTGACAGTACATAAGCAACAGCCTCACCAACAGCAATCAAAATACCCAACAACTTCTGAGCACCGTTCCTGGAAAGATCACAAGTTGTAACACAATTTAGTAAAATATAATGGTGCGAAAATTATAACGATTATAGAAAATAAGATGCTTACAATAGTGCACGATCCTCTCGAACATTGTTGTCAACTTCAATGATTTTTGACCCAGCTAATAGCTGCATAACCAATCCAGAAGTCACAATGGGGGTAATACCAAGTTCCATGACAGTCCCACGGTTTGAGGCCAGAATAACACGCATCCAGTAGAAAGGGTCTGCACCCGTTGTTGAATGTATGCCATACAGGGGAAGTTGACTGCACACCAGAAAGATGAACAGAGAGATGACAGTGTATATGACCTTCTCTCTGAAGGGAACCTTCCTATCTGCACTTTGAACTTCCGGTAAAAAGGAAAGAAACGGTCTGACCAGATGTAGCACTCTAAAACCACCTCCCATTGTACCAAATCAGAACCGCAACACACCTGTTTAAGTTCATTTGGAAATTTAAAAAAAAATTATAAGTATCAAGCAAACAATCATCGTATCATAATGTCGCATAAATAAGCATAGTTAAAACGCCATAATCTACAGTTATTCAAACTGCTTCGTCATACATGTTGGCATTGCTAGATACCTATCCTCACTTAAACCGCACAGGTAACTTCACTACAAAACTAAGCATCTCATACAAATTTATCACAATTTGGGAAAAAAATTGCCAAGGAAAAATCTAAATAGGTTCAATACAACCTCCTCACACAGCCTGCTAAACTTGTAGAAAACCAAAAAAACTGTTTTACACCGTGTGATTTGATAAACATCAATTAATCAGGATCCAACAATTTCTTCCTTTCTTTTTTTTGGGTAAAGAATTTCTTCCTTTCTTTCAATTACGTCAAACTATTACCTAGCTCAAATAAAACTTCAATTTCACGCTTTCAACCTAATAAACTTCGCAATCTTCTACCATCATCGGCATGCAAATAAACTAGCCATAATCCATAAGCTTGTCAAAGCTCCATAATCAATCGATCTCTAATTACACATCAAACGCATACAAGATACATGCATTCATATTCCAGATCCAGAACATAAAAACAGATCAAACTGTTCATAAACAACTATACATTAGGTTAATTACACAATTAAGCACCTGAATTACGAAATCGTTACAGATCGGGTAGCATGAAAGCTGAATTCAAACAATCGTAATTAAAATTCGAAAATGAAACCAATCAAACACAACAAAGCACAAAGACGAGCATACGAGAATATGTAAAAGATTAACACAAAGAATGAGATCTTACAGTGGAGAATTGATTGAAATCCAGACAAACCCTAGAGAGTTGAGATCCGGTATGATATTTTACGATTGGATTATTATTAGCGACTTTAAAAACGAGTTGAAGTAAGGTATGCTATATATAGCCTAGGAGGAAATATATATAATAAATTAATAGGATCGTAATACTATTCAAACACAAACTGAGATTAAAAAAAAAGTATATATTTTTTTATAACAATTAAAGTTATAATACTACTGCAACATCGACTAAGATAAAATTATAGATAACCAAAGTTATTTTAAATATCTTAAACTAATATCCTGTAAAATACTAAAGAAACTAAATATATTTATTCAATATATTCGGTAAAAGAAGTTTGCAATATGAACACTTTATTCTTAGTTTTCTTAAAATGTTAAGATTTCACGTTAACCAATTTTTTAACTCAATGTTATTCATGTTCAACTAAAATTTAAGTTTAAAAACATTGTGTTAGTGATGCTTAAACCGACCATGACTTTGTGAGCAATTTTTTCATATTCGGTTTGGTTTGGTTGGTTAAACCGGTTGAATCGGGATATGTAGATGGTACTGAACTGGTCCATATATGTTCGTTTTTAGCACAAAAAGTCAACCGGTTGGATCGGATCAGAAAATTATTTTTTAAGTTAGTTGTATCTTTAAAATTAGATCATCTTTGTTAAAACTCATAGTATTAAACTTAAATGTTTGTTTAACATGATTAATGTGTTTGTGTTATGGTTTTATAACTTAAAATAGTTGTGTTTGAGAGTCTGACTTATATTTAAAGTTCTAATACTTGAAAATTATATATTTGTTATTTACATCGTTCAAAATTGATCCAATTGGTTCGACCAGTAAACCAGTAAAATAATCGATTAACTGTCCGATCCGATCCTAAAACATTATTTTTGAGGACTCTAAAAAACAAACCTTACAAGAAGGTCAAATACATAGCTCTAGCTATAAAAGCAAAGTCACTAGTCGAAAACCTTAGTTTCTCACTTGTGAGATCTAATTCTGAATCGACTATGTTGTTTAGGTGTTGTTGATTATAGACATGTGATCGGGCATCTCATATATATATATATGATATTGAGGATGATTTCGAATGATGATTTGATAAACACTCATAAACACAAGATGATTCTCTATAAATATTCTCATTCTCTTTCATCCTTAAAACGTTACAAATTTAAGTCATGAAGTGCTTATCTAAAATGATTACAACTTTGCCTTCAATAGACCAGACAAACATAAAATGAAGATGACAATTAAGGCCTTACGAAAAAAAACTGTAAGTCAACATTTAGAAAAGTATTTTTTTCATGGATTGATACATTTTAAACTAAGTTAAATTTTTAGTTTTTCATATTTAACTCAAAAACGCGTTTGTTCGAGGAAGTTTCACAATTGACAATCATAGTATAAAACATTTCATTAATTCAACATTCTATATCAAAACATTGTAGAGGTTATGACATGGTTGACTTGCTCAACTTTTAATTAACTTTCTTTAAGTAAACAAGTTCACATAAACTCGAAATCTTGAGTAAGGCCAGCCCTCTAATTCATTTAACGTATTTGTTACACGTCCATCCGTTTTAACATGTTCTAACATACATACAACTTCATGTTAAACAAAAGTTTTCTATTTACATGATCGTAAATAGTTTAAATAAAATTTATAGTTACAAAAAGCGTAAATGGCCTATTAGCTCAGTTGGTTAGAGCGTCGTGCTAATAACGCGAAGGTCGCAGGTTCGAGACCTGCATGGGCCAATTTTTACGAAGTTTTTGTTTAAAAGTTACATTTAAGCCCTTTATGTTTTACTAACTCTATTATGGTCCCTCTACTTCCTTAAACATAAACTTCAGTTCTACATCTCGCACATTCTACAAAACCAAAAATGGCGATTCAACCTCCACATCTGATATCAATCCTCATCATCTTCGTTCTCATCGAAACAACCGTTTTCTCCGGAGCAGTTGTACCGAAGAAGAAGCCAGATCAAAGCCAAATCCAACAGTGTGGTGACATAGTTACGAGATCACAGTGTTCCAAAAACATCAATTGCCGATGGTGCCAGAGTGATGTTCTTGACGATACTTGCTTTTCAAAATCTGAATCATCGCGTTTGCCTTCACATATCTTCGTTTGCTAATTAATAATCTTCTTTCTTCGTCAGATCCCGTAAGTATTCAATGATTCGATTTGTGTTTGAGTAGGTGATTTTTTGAATTGCTGATTTGTGTTCGTCTGTGAAATTGTGAATTAAATGACTTTGTTACTACTGTTGTTGTTGATTAGTGATTGTTAGTGTTTTGATTAGATCAATTTGCTGAGCAGATTCAAGCTTAAATCCAGTTGTTATTTTAATTTGCCTAAATCTCATTGTGTTCATACTTTACGGAATCGGAACTTAGCAGGTCCTATATCCTCATGATAGGTTGATATGTATATAAACACATCAGAGTGAATTGATATGTATATAAACACATCAGATTAAGAGTGAATTTAGCCTAATCTCCTAGGAAAAGTTTGTATAGCAATTGAATTGAATTTCAATCAACTACAGAAGGTTCCGAGAAAACACTCTCTCATGTAAGCGTTCGAGTTCAAGGCTTGGTTGACGTCTACATTGTGCTGGTTGCTTTATTGATTTTAGTCGTCGTAGGTTTATTGTAGCGTTACTGTAGCAAGATGCTACAAAGCTTGGAAGCTAAGAAGCTAAGAAGCTTCGGCATAGCTTCCTAACATTTTAGCTACACACGTCATTAGTTGTCATTTAAAGATATTCGCCATAGCTTCCTAACATTTTACATTTCGGAGTAATTGGCATTACAAATACACCACTAGTTCTATAGCTTTTGTCTATGGATGGTTTACATACGTGTAAACAAAACACATAATAGTTGCTTATCATCATCGTCACTGTGTTTCTCAATTCTCATGTATACAAAGAATCTTAATATCACGTGTCACTGACAGTGTCAGTGTCAGTGCCACTAGTTAGTTCTCGAGTTAATTGACCTATATCATGTGGCGATACATCCAAATTAGATTGAGCTGTGTATGCCCTTGTTGCTAAAACAGTATTTGCAATCTCCGTGGGATGAAAACTGTCGATATAAACAGATTGAGCCCGATTGGGACAACACTCTCCGTCTGGAACACATTGTCCGTCTTCTCTTACTGGACAACAAGGTTTAGTTGGTGTTGGCTCACCTGCAAAATAGAATTTTTTTGTCAACATGATTCATAGATGTTGCTTGGCAACATGGTCCAAAGAAATTGAAATTGTGTGTCAGCATGGTCCATCTTACGGATAAAGTTTAATATGAACTATAACATAGCATTTGGTGGGTCCATGGTTGTAAAAATTGATAGGCGCTTACGCTAGTCAAGCGGTGTGGTACCTACTAGGAAAGTACTTGGGATTAGTGGACTTAATCGGATTAGAGTTTTATATGTCATTTTCAAACCTAAAACACACATGATTTTTCAAACACTTCAAAGAGTTTGACTAGTTTTTCCTCTTTTAGTAGCCTAGTATGCAGAATTGTGAACATGCTCATGAAATCATTACTGGGAAACTGAGTGAATTTTGACAAACACCTTTGTCGAAAAGTTGTCTGAAAAAACCACGTTGGAAACCATTTACGACCATTTTTTGACGGACGTTTATGACAATTTACCGTAGACTTGTTGGAAATACGTCGGAAGTTCTGACAAGAATATTTTTGACGGAAAATTATTGATCCTCTCGGAGTGTATGTACAACCTAGCTTAGATGAAACACCATATAGATTGGATATTTGTCCTTACCTCGTTTTGGTAATAAAATGTTGGTAAGGTTGATGAAAGTGAATCTTGAATCTTTGAAACAAAAGTTGAGCTCATCAACCAGAGGTTTAAGCCTATCATTAAATAGCATAACCGCGTCATTGATCCAATCCACACACTTTCCTTCAGTGCCAAACTTCTCCATCTCCGCCGGGGCGCAACCTATCATGCCCAAACCAAAAACTGCAATCTTCCTCCCTCCCAATTTGTATAGAGTCTGTCGTATAAATCAAACAAAAACTATCATGTTTTTCAATTAACAAAAAATAATAAAAGACGTTAAAAGATAACGTCACACAGAGAAACCAAAACAAGATGTTTCACAACATATCTGATGTATGATACCTTTAGTTGCTTAGTGTATTGTTGCGCCAGGACTTCTGAATATTGTTCTTTACTGTATTGTTGACTCGTGGGGTACTTATCAGGCATCAAGTAGTTGTTAATGTAATCATTGTTTCCAATATTTACTAGGTAAATACATTTTTTCAGATGCTCATCTGTAAATGACTGGTTTTGTTGTAGCTCTGCAACACGTGCAACTATTGCTTCGTGGTTCTTTAGTTGCTTGTCCAAGCACACCCGATCACCCTAAGTAGTTTAACAACGCCGGTTAATATAAACATTTACGCATAAGAAAACAATCAAAACATCAGGGAAAGGAAGTGTTTCAAAAGGGTTTGATTACCAGATGACTTCCGGATTCCTCTCGAATACCAGCACTACCACTACCGTAATTCACGCCTAAACATATCTCTTCGTCAGTTGCAGTAGCATGCGGTGTAATGAAGCTATCAAATCCCAGAAGCCGACCTGAAACACGTACCATTTGAACGTTTTGATGTAAATATTTTCAAAAATTGTGACATGATAAACGTTTGTGAAACAAAATCAACTAGATAACAAATATACCAATGAGGTCCGCAACGTTTAGACCGTTGGTAAATCTACCATTAACACCTGTCGGGAAATCCATCCCATACGGCTCGTAATTGGCTTTTGCTGACGTCTCAAGATCATTGTTGTTGCCACAATCGACCAATGAGTCTCCAAATATGTAATAGCACGGGACTCGCGGTGTTCCGATTCCAACAACCAAAGTTGTTGCAATATGCGTGAACCCTATAAGCAAAAGGGCCGATGATAATAGCCTGAGCTTGCGAGCCATGTTTGTTGGACTACAAACAGAACAATTATTATCTATCTTGAATGCATATTTCATGTTACGTTTGACACGTGGCAGATGTTGGCCTGTATAACCTTTTTCAACGGTAAGTATGGATTTTTTTTTCAAAGGTAAGCATAAAGTTTATTTTCAATGGCAACTATGAATTTTGTTTTCAATGGCAGCAAGTTTAATACCGTAATTTATTACTCTTTTATATTAAAAGATGCATAGTTATCGAATTTGATAATATTACTTACAATTACAACTCCTATTAATTAATTTCTCAAACATATTGAAAAAAAGAAAATCGATCATATTCCAGTTCCATTGAATTAAATCATTAATCTAGTTACTTAGAGATGAACGAGGTGATAAATATCAAATGGATAAACATCTGTGTTATTAACTGCTTGATACGTTCTTCTTGCGGCAATCATGTTTGCAGCTTCAGTAGTATGATATGCATCCCAGAAGAAATATTTGTTCCTGTCTAGACACGGAATTTCGAAAGGTAGACATGTAACGGCACCATTGTTCAACCCGGTTCCACAACACGCCTTATTCACCACTCTAAGTCCTTTACAAGTTCAAAACCACGAATAAAGGATGATTAAAAACTTAAAATGTATATATATGATAACAAATAAAAGGTATAAATAAGGTTAAAATTAGGTTAATTAGTTATATACCAGAAGCTGCAGGTTGTTGAATGACTTCCATGCTCATATCATAAATGTTCAAGTAGATGAATTTTGCATCTTGTAAGCTTGTGTCGTTATTCAGCTCGTCTACAAGTAACTTGAGACGGTTGTTGAATAGTTGAACCGCTTTGTTGATGTATTCTACACATGAGTCATTTGTCGAATGACGTGACAACTCATATGGGGTGCAACCTATTGGACCCAAACTGTGTAAAGCTACCTTCCTCGCTCCGTAGTTGTAGAGTTTCTGGTTTGTAAATTGTTAGAAAACCCATTAACTTAAGGTATATTGGTTTCTACTGGTCATTGTCCAGTCTCAACTCTCACATTTTGGCTTCTACCAGTCTCAATTATTGAATTGGCTGTCAACGGCCCCAACTATTATCACTTTGGCAACCAACGATTCGTCGTTAAATTTTTTTAACGCCGTTAAGTTTTTTCGAATTCAAGACCGATGTTTTAGGTCTTTTGATCGGAATGATAATACGAGTCGATTGATGTAAAAGTTTGCTCGAAACGGCTCTCTGAACGATAAAATTTTTACATCCGATTGAAGCACCGTTAGGTTTAAACACCCAATTGAAGCACCGTTTCGTTATTCGGGATGTCGTTTCAAGGTAACTTTTTCATCAATCGATTTGTATTTTCCGATCAATAGGCTTAAAACATCGGTGTTGAATTTGAAAAAAAACTTAACAGTGTTAAAAAAAATTTAACGACGGACCGTTGGTTGCCAAAATGATAAAAGTTGGAACCGTTGACAGCCAATTCAATAGTTGGAACCGGTAGAAGCCAAAATGTGATAGTTGGAATCAGTGAAGGGTAAGAGAAAAGAAGAAAAAACGACTTTCCCCTCACATGTGAGTCATGAGGGGGTAAATAACATAACTTTGGCTTGTTAATAGACCTAAAACTGTTAAACTTGTACCGGAACGGTTAAAAATCCAAAACCCAATGACAAAAACGAACCGCAATTTATTCTAAAAAACCAGCTTGAACTTTTCCCTAGAAACCATGTCTAGTTTATCACACGAAACAAAAACAAATTTCTACATTTAACCATAATCAAGCAGAGGCATTAATGTAACGCACCCGAATCTGGCTACGATATTGTATAATGAGGGCTTGGGTAAAATCCTCAACTGTAAAGATGCTGCTAGTTTCATAAACTGCTGGTAAAAAATAGTTGTTAAGGTAATCGTTACTTCCGAATCCTATATGATAGAAGCACTTCTGTAATGCCAAATGAGATCCGCCTAAAGTATTACTGATACTGGACACTATCGATTCATGATTCTCCAGTTGCTCATCAAACGTTATCCGTTCACCCTATAACCATTTTGGAATATATTGTGTGTGTTAAAACAAATGTGTAATTAAGTAGATATACAATTGAAGCACTATATATATAAAGTGTAGTCACCAAGTGCTGGCCAGTTTCGCTGCGAATTCCTGCTGCGGCTGATGCGTAGTTTAGTCCAAGTAGTATATTGGACTGGTTTGAAGAAGCAAATGGAGGAATGTTACTTGTAAAGCCTAAAAGTTCAGCTGCAATGTAAATTATGCAAGGATATAGTGTCAAAGTAAATGCTAGATTTATGTCATGATAAAAAAAACTTAAAGATTGTACCATCACATTTCTTTCACTTTCACATCATATATATAATTACTTTAATTGGTATGATCTTCTCAACTAAAACTAAAAAAACTGTAACTTAAGACTGACTGTTTATAATTATGAATTAATTTTTTACGAATGCAACTGAAGTAGTCATAAAATAATTAAGTAAATTATAAATGTCAAACGCAAATATAAAGAAAAAGGTTATCATTATAAAATATGTAAAAATATCGGTCCCAAATTTGTAAAACTAAAAAGTATTGTAGGCTTGAAATAAAATGTTAGTGGTTAGAGTCAATTGGGACATATTGCAAAACATAGGTAAGAAAAACTTAAAATTAAAATTGAAACTTTTGAATGAAAATTGTTAAACCTAAAATTAAAATCGAAACTTTTGAATGAAAATTGCTATTTTGACTAAACCACAAGGAGAAAAAACAAATTTACAATTACACTTAATTAAAGTTAAGAAAATTTTCCTGTCACAAAATGGTCATTAAATAATCCTTGGTCTCAAAGCGCATAACTACTAATTAAATAGATTACCTATAAAGGTTCTTGCGAGCACATTTTAAATAAGACTGAAATTTTGTTGCAAAATACGATTGCGATAGATTTACCACCGAACTTGCGGTCGCAAATACCTAGTATTGTAATAGTAAAACTATAAAGAGAAATGGGTATGTAATAAGATCAGGGAAAAAGTAATATATTATGGTGTTGTTAGAAAGAAAATGATGTACAATTAAAAGAACATGGATGAGAAAGAGACCAGTGAGATCAGCGATGTTCCGGCCATTGCAAAACCTTCCGGTTGGTCCGGAGCTGAAATCGATGCCATGAGGAAGGTAAGTTGCTTTGGCAAAGGTAACCAGACGGTTATTGTTGCCGTTATCAACCAATGAGTCTCCAAATATAAAGTAACATGGTACTTGTTGTTTTCCAACTACCCATGTTGGTAAGATAAAACCACAAAACAGTATGATCATAACAAGTTCGTGATCGATTTTCATTGTTGATAGTTTAAATCTCAGTGAACTCTATAAAAGTACTCAATAAAAAAATGTAGCATATATTATTTATATTTTTCAAGTTGTACGTGAGAATATTATTGTAAACAGGGAACATATGAACTAATTGGGTATTGTACGTGTAGCAAAATAGCTAGCTAGGTTTGGCAACCTAGCTACAATTGGGCAATGAGTTGATTAATTTTAATCACCGGCTATTCAATCAAGGTTTTTTCATTACTTGAATGTCAATCATTAGATCACATTTTCCTCATTACCAAGTTTCTGTTACATTTTTTAACACCAATTTATAAATAAAAAAAACTAGCAAAATGCTAAAGAAAGTGCAACAAACTAGAAAACAGACTTTTACTAGTTATGTATTATCCAAAGGAAAAAAACCGATTTCTTGTACGTTTGTTTATTGATCGAGCAACAACTTTAATTTTGATTTTTGAGTTAATTACACAAATAGTTTTTGTGGTTAATTACGACCAAGATAGTAATTTAACAGATAATTAAATCAACAAAAGTTACCCTTAATACCAAACCTTATCAAGATTGCTTTGCATCTATGTAAATATCAAGCGTTCTCGCGCGTAGCGCGAGAGACAACTACTAGTTAACTCACATTTTACAATTGCACTTTTATTTCTAAACTTGAAACAACTTGCAATTCATACATTTTCTACATAGTTGCACATTGCTCTCCTTCTATACTTTCTTCCAAGTTTGCCAAAATTCACAACCACGGTGACATATATCCAATCCTGCATGTAACTCAATGAAGCAAAAAAGAAATATGTGTAGCGATCGTTTAAAACTAAAACCCCACAAATTCCCAAAAATCCAATCATAAATCCAACACCAATACCTATGTAATATGATTTCCAAAACTCGTCTTCGTCTTCGTCTTCATCAACATCTTTTTTTTCAACAACATGGGATAACCTACAGCTTGGTGTAAGAGGAGGTCCGCAAAGTTGAGGATTATCACTATAGGAGGTATAATTGAAGCGCTGGAGTTGAGACCCAGTTGGTATTTCTCCTGAAAAGTTGTTGTTCGAGAGGTCAAGGTAACTTAGAAAATTCAATTGTGACAAACTCCATGGAATATGTCCAAAAAACTCATTACTTGACAAGTCAAGAGATTCAAGCGACTTCAATTGACCCATATCTTGCGGAACTTCTCCATGTAGTTTGTTGGCAGAAAGATTTAATGAAACCAGTTCATAAAGACTGGTGATCTCATATGGAAGTTTTCCAATTAAGTTGTTTCTTGAAATATCAATGCTCTTTAGTAGGTGCAGGCCATTTCTTTCAAACGAACGTTTCGTTCCTTTCCATGTGACCCATGCATTGTCTAAAAACTGTGCATGTTCATTAAGGAGAGTACACGACTTACCAAAAAGCATTTTACATGGAGCTGATATGGTAGATGAATAAGCATGGCTAGTAATCATATCATCTTCAGAGCTTCTTTTACCCATAGCTGTGAAGTTATCCAGGCACCTAGGAATAGGTCCTGACAATCCATTATTAGACAAGTCAAAGACTTGAAGATTATGCAACCAACATACTTGCGAAGGTAGACTTCCATAGAATCTATTGGATCCTAAAACAAGAACATATAACTCTGAAAGTTCTTCTCCTATCCATTTTGGTATTAAACCAGATAACTTATTTTCCCCAAGATCCATAAACCTTAGTCTTTTGCAGTTTCTCAGAGTCATTGGCACTTCACCCACAAATGCATTTTTTCGTAGATACATTGCCTCTAAATTAGACAAGAATCCCAAAGAAGAAGGAATTTCCCCAGACATATTGTTGTTCGATAAATTAAGAATGACTAGCATTTCTTGGAATTTCATCCAACAATCAGGCACGTTCCCTGAAAATGAGTTGTTGGAGAGATCAAGAAAAGTTAAAGTCGTATCAAAGTTACACAAGAATGAAAGTGTGCCTGAGAACCTATTTCCAGAAAGGTTTAATGCAGCAAGTCGTGAAGGCAATGTTGGTACCCTTCCTTCAAATTGGTTGTTACTTAAATCCATTCCCGGAGAACCATCAAATAATACCTCCATGTTTGGTAGCTCACCTTTTATTTGATTTGAAGAGATGTTTAAAAAATATAATCCCTTTGGTAGGTCCCAAAACCAGACGGGGACGGTATCTAATATTCCAGAATTCGAAATATCAAGATGCGAGAATTTTTTTTGAGTTTTAACCCACATAGGAAATCCAGGTCCTAGCTTGCAGGATTGCAATTTTAATATTTCTAATTGGAAAGGGATTTTTCCATGCAGGGTTAAGTCTATTGCTAAAGAATTAAAAGACAAGTCCAAATGATATAGTTGGGTGAGATTAAAAAAATGAGCTTCGGAAATAACACCTTCGAGGGAGTTGGATGAAAAATCAAGATATCCAAGCTTCGAAACTTGACCCAAACTGTTTGGCACATTACCAGAAAACCGATTACTAGACATGTCTAAATATGAAAGGGAAGGACATCCTATGAAGTCAGGAATTGTACCATTTAAATAATTATGACCAACATAAAGAAATTCTAGATTTGAAAGTTGACCCACACTGCTAGACATGTTTCCACTTAAAAAATTCATTGAAAGGTCTAGCACTGACAAAGATGTACACCCTGTGAAGTCAGGCACACTTCCACTCAAAGAATTGTTAGCAAGGAACAAGGTGAGCAAAGAAGAACATCCAACAAAGTTGGGCAATGATCCATTAAGAAGGTTTCGTGACAAATCCATATAAGCTAAACTTGAATAGTTTCCAAAGGATTTTGGAATGACACCTCCCAACATATTTTTTGAAAGGTCTAGAAAAAAAAGAGAAGTTAAATCACCGAGTGAAAAAGGAATGGAGCCACCTAACAAGTTGTCACTAAGATCAAGTTCAAGCAAGTTTGAGAGATTGCCAAGCTGATGAGGAATAGGTCCACTAAGATTAGCACCGGAAATATACAGATTTTGTAAGTTGGACAATGAACCCAAAAAATTTGGTAAATGGTTGAATTGAAAATCATTAGAACTCAGATAAAGGTCTTGTAGCTGATTTAACACTTGCAACGATGGACTAATTTTACCTGTACCCTCGACCAAAATGTTAAGTCTGATTACATGACCAGTGTGGTTGTCACAAGTGACCTCCCACCATTTGCAACAATCTGTTTTTTCTTCTCTGCTCCCCCAATGATCAAGATCACCCCGCGGGTCACTAAAGTTGGCTTTAATATCCAGTAGAGCTTGCCTCTCATACTCAATGCAGGAGCTCATGTTGGCATCTTCTTTGAGGCCTAGACTAAAAAACTCACCATTGATGGATAATAAGCATAGCAGCCAATACACAAGATTAATGCACATCATGTTATCTTTTAAGTGTAGATCCAGAGCTTAGCTTAATTTTGTTATAAGGAAACAGATGCTTTTTATAACAATTAATATATATAATATAATGAATTAATTGTTGGTTACGAGGAAATTTCCACACAACAAGCTAGGAGGAGATTGGGGAATTTTTCCACGCGTTATCATAAGTTAGTGCTTTCCTTTTTTAGTAAAACTTCTAGTGGCAGTGATATATATTTTTCAACACGCTATGGATGTAACGTCAACAAAATTTAATTTAATTTAATGCAATAAAAATAATGTAATAACAATAAGTTCAAGTACGTGCTTTAGACTGTTATAAATAAATGATAAAATACGGTGATTAGTTAGTTTAATAGTTTTTTAAATCTTTTAGCATCTAACTTTTTGGATCTTCATAATCAAGCAGTAAAACAAATTAAGATAAAATAAAAAAAATTACGTGAAAGAAATAAAAGAAATAAGAAACGAAAAAGAAAATGTAATGAATGAATTAAGTAATATTGTTTGGAACTTTGGACCTGGCCGGTCTGCATGATCGTGGTCAACTGGTCCTGCCAAATTAAATTAAATATTCAAATAAAACATAAAAGATGTCAAATTTGTGTGTCACTTGAATGAATGAGCTAGTAATGATCTGTTTCAATTCCGTGGTTCTTAATTAATATAGGTAGCTAGGTTTTATCAAGTAACAAAAATCATTGAGAACAAATGAAATAATTAAGATATCAATTGATTAATTAACAGGCTGAATCAAGATAAGTGATAAATAATAAAAGCGTGCCTTGCCGGAAGTACATTTCTTTTTCCGGACAAAGTTAGGCCGTCTAGTGTTAGGTATACGCAATGGAACAACATACAAGTACCAATTCACGTACAGGAATTAACGGAAAAATATAAACGACCCAGCCTGGCCAAGAATATGGTCGGTTACATTGTAGAATGTTGTAATTTTGTGTGTTTTTTTTCTTCATAATATGGTTGCCTAGTAGGATATTGTATTTTTGTGTGTACGTGTGTTTTATTGTTAACAAACATGAAACATCTCATAATTTTTTTAGGATGGATCCCCAAAACTTATCAAGTGCACGATTCGGGTGATAATAGAAACATTACAAGAGAAGAAAGCTTACCGCAAAATGATATGAACGAACTTTTAGTTTGATTACAATGGTGAAAGAAAAGCAAAAGTGTCACTTTTGTAAGTACATTTTCAATCTGTGCAAGCTCTGCTCAACAAAGAACAGGACCTCGACGTCCCTTAACAGGCTTGTTGATAATTGTCCGGATAATCCAACAAATAAGGATAAAAAGGTGCTTAAATTGTCACTGAATAAAACTGAAGATGTTCAAGGTATGTTAAATTAAACTCTATATTGTTTAAGATGATTATATATATATAGAGGACAGACATACTTTCTTTTGCTTTTGTTGAACAAGCAGGCCGGGTTTAGGGATTTTGGGGAGGCCGGCCGGCCGTTTGTCCTAAACAAATAAATTGAAACCAACGTATCAACTATTTGTCTTTAATAACGTAACTCATTATATCGACTGATAGAATCAAGTATGCAGTGGAAAGATTGCAAAAGTGAATTGCCGCAACATATATATATATATATATATATAGACAAGAACCAAGAACAGAAAACTATGATTCATATCATTATGATTGAATGAATGATTATTTACAATACATACATATAAATATATATAGACAACAACCTTAACTACCCTAACCAACTGTCATTGATATAACTAACTATTAACTAACCTTATCCAAACCGACCCATTAACATATTACATGCATACTATACATAAATACTACTAATTAGAATGTTTGGTTAACTAATACTTCGAGGATAACTAGAACTACTAAAAAAGAATAATAAAATTAAGTTTTAGATCAATACTAAACCATAAGGCCAGGTGATCAGGTTGGAGAGCAATTTTGTGGGTCTTTTTTGCATTTTATTTTTCCTATAAGTGTTCTTATTACTTTTTTTACTAAATTACCTTTATAAATTTCTTTACGGCAACGTACGTGACATATATGTTTCAACTTTCATAACTGATATACCGCAACATTTTACAAAACTCTTAACACCAACATTAAGATGTAACAGTGGTTAATTGATCTTCATTTATATAAGACCATTGCATGTGTTCTCATATATATTGAATCCCTATTTAATTTCTACTTAAACTTGCTGTTCTAATTCCAATGAAACTATTATGATTCCTTTTCAAAACAATTGCAACAAATAGAAATTTCAAATTATATGTATCATGCACTAATACAAACGGAATATTGCCATATAAAGTATAGTAGTACAAGCCGCAGTGTGACAAAATGTAGTAAGTTTAAAGCTGAGCCAGCTGGCGGATATCCATCGGATAAGCATCCGATGGTGACTGCGCACTGTAAGATCTCCTACCAACGATCACATTTGCAGCTTCTGTAGGGTGAAAAGCGTCCCAAAACAGATGTTCATTTCTATTTTGACATGGTGTTTGACCCGGTAGACAAGTGATTTGCCCATTGTTCTTTCCCACTCCACAACATCCAGCATTTGGCACAGTGAAGCCTGTACATATATATATATATATATTTCAAAATAAAACACAACCAAAGCTAGCTTGTTTAGAATAAATGGACACTTGAATGCTCTACTGAAATATACCGTAAGACTGGGGGCTATTGATCATGTCTTGGAAAATGCCATAATTGTTGATATAGATAAACTTTGCATCTGGTAGATCGCGATTGAAGTTATCAACAAGAGATTTCAGCAAGTTATTGAATATTTGGTTTGCGGAGTTGATCTTCTCGACACATGTAGACCCGTCTACGCTGTTTTGAGCCAACGCGTTTGGACTACACCCAATCTGTCCTATTCCATTCAACACAAGTTTCCTTGCTCCATAGCCATATAGTTCCTGAAAATTGACAACTTAAGTTATTAATTAATATCTAAAAACTAACCAAACTCAAACCATGAAGCTTTGACAATTTAGTTATGATCATTACATAGTAAAAACTAATATAACTGAATTGAAGTACTTACTCTTATTAGCTCCGAATATTGTTCAATGAGAACAGCAGCATACTCCTCAGGTGTATATTGACTGCTAGTTTGGTAATAATTAGGCATGAAATAGTTATTAAGGTAATCGTTACTTCCCAACCCGACAGAGTATATACATTGTCGCAGATAATTTGCTGCTGAATTTTCGTCTCCAAGTATGTCTACCACTTGTGAGACTGTATTTTTGTAATTTTCTACCTGCCCTCCAAAGCTAATTCGCGCACCCTATAAAATCAATATATAAATCCAAAACATATGAATATATTGAAATTAAGCTATGAGATCTATTAGAGAATAAACAGATATATATTGTAAATACTTTGATGAATGCATACCAACTGTTGTCCTGTTTCGTCTCGAATCCCTGCTGCTGCTGAGGCATAATTGACACCTCTAAGTACCTCGCGACCTCCAACATTTGCGTACGCTGGAATGTAATCATCGAACCCCAGAAGCTCGGCTGCATATAATTAAAAGAATTTATAGATTAATTTATAATTATTAATTAAAATTTATATGTGATGCATGCATATTGAATATACATATTGGCCGGTTTACAATAATATTGCATCTTTAAGCCAATAACATAACTTAATTGAAATCTTTTTTTGACATAATTCACTTCGTAATATACGTGTTAATTTAAATACGATGAAGGATTATGTTCAATTCGTTTTGTAAATATTGGGACTATGAACAGCTAGCTAGCAAAGGTGATCTAATTAAATTAGTATAAAGTATAAACAGATCGATAACTCAACACTACAAAATTAATTATACTTTGTATATCACGTATATATATTAATTGTATTAGATTTATGTATCGTTTCATTGGGTACGTGTTCATAAAGTGTTAGAAATCAAATAGGCCACTCAAATCAACTGAATTATAAAATTTTTTCATTAATTTATAAATAATATTTAATAAATATTTTATGCAAATAACCAATTCATGTCATGTAATAATAAAGATTTATGTATTAGTCTTTATTGATCGAAATCATTTGGATTTATATCTCTAATATAATAAAGGAAAATGAAAAAAGCTTACATGATATCTTTTTAAATCTTTTGACTTATGTATCATTATTTGAGAGCATTTTTCATAATAATAATTTTATTTAAAATATATTATAATAATATTAATTACATTTTGGTCCCCTAATATTTAAAAGAATTTTATTTGATATGGTATAAAAATAAAACTATGAATAAAATTGGTAATAATTAATATACAATTAAGACCTCTGTGTTTTTCAAACATATATATACATAACTTTTTTATACAAACATATTTTTAAAAATAAACTACACCATAAAACCGATCACTTATTTCTTTTTAATTTGAGTATAATATTGTTATACTAATTAACAATTTTTAAAAAAATATATCTTTTGTTCCGTTTACCACGTTTTTTGTCTCAAAACTTATTGGAACCGTCATGAATATCCTTAAATCACCACTTAAGTTTGTGTTCCCGAGCGTAGCGCGGACACTAAACTAGTGATCTATATACAAATAATCTATGTCTTGTATTTTATACAAATCTATGTCTTAATTATATATTTTTTAAAACAACTCCATTTCTTTAAAGGTTATTATATATGCCGGCAAGTGCATGCAGAAAAAAATTTAAACGAAGTTTTTTGAAATAGTTAGCAAGTATAAATTATTACCAAAAAATCAATTCAACTTTTTAATTAATTAAGATAATTAGAGAAAATAAAATATAAACTTAGCGGTGAGGTCCTTGGATATAGCGTCGAACTATCACGTTAGCGAGTTAAGCAAATGGTGTATATATAGCACTATTAGCACAAGCCTAATTAATTAAGATGCATAAAAATTACTAATATGTATAAATAAGTGTATTTTGTCTTGGCCCCACATCATCGATCCCACCCAACCCACATGCAAAAAGAACTTGCAACCAACATGGATTTATTAACACACTAGCTAGCTTGTTAAGTGTATGATAGTACAAGCAGCAAACAAAGGCAATAATGAAGCTTACCAACAGTATCAACAACTGTTTTGCCATTGCTAAACCTTCCGGTCGGGCCATACGGGAAATCAATACCATATGGCAAGTAATTGGCTCGAGCCAACGACGCGATACCGTTATTATTCCCATTATCAACCAAAGAATCGCCAAAAATGAAGTAACATGGAACTTGAGGGTCACCGTTAACCTCATAAGAAACCATGTTTAATGCTAAGATTATTGCAATTACATGCATAACTAACCATCTTTGTTGCTCACTTGCCATTAATTAATTTCTATATATATATATAAATGTAGCAAAAAGTGAATGCAAAAGCAAGATCGATGTGTAGGTTATTAAGAGCAAAAGGTCATGAAAAAAGTTGAAGCTAGTGCGTGATGATATATAATGTGAAGATCGTATCGATGGTTGTCTATATATATACACTAAAAAAACCTGTGTTACTGTGTGTTTTATGGTGGATAAAAACTTAAGTGAAGAGGCCGGACGAGTTTTGTGCATTTATGAAGTTTTACAGTTGGGAAGATGGATGAGCTGAGTGCATTAATTTCACGTGAACATTGTATGGGTTTCAACAGAATGCACAAGTGTTAGTGGGAGATCGATCCGGTGAGCTCAGTTATTCATTATATATGACATATATATAATATATTAATTAGCTAGAGATCAGATCCAAACTAATACTTGCTGATCATTACTTCATTGAGTTTAGAAAATGAACTGTGAACATGAAATTCAGTCTGAAGATCACTTTTTCTGTTATCATAGTGTACTTTAAGAGCATCGTTAAAAAAAATCATTTATTCTTTCTTATTTTAGAGGCAGCCAGTGTCCATAGACATGATTTGGTGTCATTGTGCCTATGCAAGTGGTAAGATGATAGACATGATTTGGCGTCATTCTGCCTATGCAAGTGGTAAGATGATTTGGATTTTTCGTAGGAGACTCAAGTTAAATTTCAAAAAGTGTCAGTTAAGGTGGATGGTTAAAGATTCTTTCTTGGCTTCATGTCTGAGCCTAAGGGTTTTACGTGGTATGGTTAAAGGTTTCTGCCCGGGTACTCCCTTGAATAGTTGTTTGACGAGTTTCGAATCCGATCAACTTGGCTCGTAGGAGGATTGTGGTGAGCCTCTGTTGCGTTCACAGTAATGTGGGAGCCCCAATGCCAACAAAAAACACCTATTGGTATTAGAGGCGAAGTTTCTATATCAACCGTTGCACCTTTAAGTGCATCGGTTATAGACCTTTGCACCAACCGATTTTCTAAAAAAAGTTATAGAGGTACCGTTCGGGTATCTTGAAGTATATTGAGAGTTATATGTAATCAAGATACATTGTACGTGTTATCAGGCACGCATAAAACATCGATCTCCGGACTCTAGCCCCTTTGGACTGGTAGAAATTAATGTGTGACCAACTGACCATAGTAGGTGAAACAAAAAGCTCTCAATCTAACTCTAAACATTATCATCAATTTATAATGTAACCCATCGAATCTAGGAAGCTACGTACTATTCATCTAACATCAGACTTTGTACGAGTTTTTAAAAATGAGAAAAGCAATAAAATACGTGTTTTTGAGTAAAATAAAAATAAAGATAAGGAATGAAATCCGAGAGCTTTTTAAAAATTAAACAAATACATTGAGGCTAGTGATTTTTAATTAAATTACATAAAAATAAATATAGGAATATGATGGAATTATGAATCTACTGATAATACTCGTATGAATAAGAGAATAACATTTTCTTAGCACAAATCACAAAAGAATGAAGGACTTGTATAGTGTTGATATTACTTTTAGTGTAAATTGAAGTACAAATATATCACGAAAATAGATTCTAGCTTTAAGTGTCATTGGGTCCTACGATATTAATGGAGCCCTTATAGATAAGTCGACAAGCTATTAAGGAACGTAACATGGGCTTGGGGACCCTTGAAATAGCAAGACGTTGTAGGTTATTTTATGGTTCTTTTAAGAAAGGTTTATATATAAAGTTAACTTTTGATAAATAGTATAATAATGACAAAATAATAAAAAAAAACCACAATGACATGTAAAAAAAATTATATAAGTTACGATATAAATCTAATATTAAAGAGTGGTTTGGATTAACAAATTCTTAAGCATAATGATTATAGTTTACTTATAAATAGTATTATATTTAACTTGTATGTAACACTTATTAAATCTAGTTGTATTTCTAAACCATAACAAAAATGTCTAGTTAAATTAGTTGACGCCCTGTTGGGTGAAGGAAATCACTTTCATTAATTCCCTCCCCCATTATTTCAACAATCTTGCATCATTTTTGGTTTTTTTCTTTTTTATTTATATTTTTGTTTTTTTATTTATATTATATATTTCTAAATCATATATAGGTTTCATTAGGATTAACGAAAATTGCTTTGGTTGGAGTGGTAGACACATGTTGTGGTGAGGGAACCCACATGGATTTGAATGAATCCTTCCCCTCATTCCAAATTTCCAACTTTTTTTCTAGTTTTTTTTTCTTAATTTTAATAAAACAATTTAAATCTTTTACTTTTTTATGACCTTCACATTCCTATTAATGGTTTCATTCACGTTGCGTTCTTTTGTGATTCTATTTAAGACGTTGTCTCTTTTGTGATTTAAGAATGTTTTTTAAGCTAACACTTACGTGCGTTAGCCGTTTCAAAATAAAAATGAGGTTATGAGCTGGTTCACTTCTAGTAATGTTTAAAACGATTATAATATTGACAAATAAATTAATTAAAACAACAAAGTACTTTTTGTGTAATCGAGTCTTAAAATATATAAAGGGAAAATGTGGCGGATGCAAGGTTCTCGAATGACAGGCTGCTAGGAGCCTCGTATACACGTTAACTCTTAATGTTCGCTTCGATCTACAAGAAGTTTCTACAACTAAAACCTGGAACTAATAGGCCAAATGATGACAATTTTACGATTGGTGCAAGGTTAATGCTTGAAGTTACTAAACTAAAAGACAAAAAATTAGAAAAGCTTATTTGTTATGTAATTGAATAGTTCAACAAGTATTAAGGGTCGTACCGAATTGGAAAGGTTACTTTAAATAAAAATTTCATATTATAAAATGATTTCATTAAAGCTAGAAGTATAATTTTTTTAAAATACTAACTCCACTACAAGAAAATAAGGCTATTGCAACTTTTTTTGGTAAAAAAAGGTTTCATTAGGTGAAGTTGCATTAGATCTATTGCAACTTTTTTATTACATAATGCAACTGCTTTTTACATAATGCAATTTTTTTTCAAATGCAACATTTTTTTAAATGCAACTCTTTAAAAAAGAGTTGCAATAGGTAACAAAAAAGTTGCATTAGATCTAATGCAACTTCTTCTAATGCAATTGTTTTGAAAAAAAAGATTGCATAAAAGTTATAAAAAGGTTGCAATAGGTTCATTTTTTCTTACACTTCATAAATTTACTTTTGAATCTACAAATTTGTTTATTATAAAACTTAAACCCTTAAGAACTTATTATCGCTAATTAGCTGCCTTGATCATCCATTAACTCACCTTAGGACTTGATCATCCGATCTCCTAGCTTGTTGAGATCGATTCTTTCTTTATAGGCCGTGATACTAAAAATTTTTTGAACATCTCAAATTACATTCTTCAAGTCGATCACTATTGAAAAAATCATACGATCAATTAAATAATTAAGACCACTTAATTATAAGTCAACACATAGTCCACTTATAAATCAGTGTTGACACACAATATGTTAATTAGTGCATATTAATAAACTAATTGTCAAAATTACATTAATTAAGTCATGTTACAACACATTGTTGAGATAGTGTATTATTTAAGGAACTCACACCATCATTCAAGTCTTGAATGCATAACGTACATTTCCATTAATTAATATATAATTTAAAGTTGCTCCATCATCAAGATAAGGTTATCACATGTTACATGCGTATTTAACTATCTATATCAATCTCCTAGATAACTAATATATAATAATATATCCAAACTTTGAATCCTCAAGAATAAGTCTTTAAAGAGTGTAATTAACTTAAAGTGCAAATTAAGATTAACATTATCAATGATGATAAATAAAATGTTAATAAGTTGCAACACTCTATAGAATCATAATAGTTCAGAGAAGCTAGCTAGTTATTAACATAATTGACATAATTATATCACTATTAGTCTATAATAAAACAGGGTTTTAACTAGCCATGTCTATACCAAATGAGTTATCAACGCTAACTAAACTAATGTACCGGCCAGAATTAGACCAGCAAATGTCATCCTAGAGTACGTTTTTGTGTAAAACCGACCTTAAGCTAGCTAGAATTAACATTTTAAACATCAAACACCATGAAAACATAACTAAGAGCATGCATATATGCATGATTAATTTGCACATGAACCATGATCAACCTTGAAATACACATTTCTCATGTATGTACATTTGAAAAGAATAACAAAATCAAGAAATTAATTACGATTATCATATCGTTCGAGGGAATTAAAAAAGAGCTTTAAAGGGTCTTCTAAAGATATATACACCAAGTATTATAGTTATAAAGAATATCATATACATCAAATAACAATATATCAGTAAGTAATAGTATATTTTTCATATGATATGCCGCTAGAATTAAAGTGATGGAAAACATTGAGGATTTGAGCGTGTTATACGTCACAGTGTTTAGCCACACATGTAGCTATGATACATTTGTGACCTCTAAACTCCTTAATACAACATTCCCACAAACTTCTATCTAGAGTATGTCGTTAGAAAGATACGTACAACTCTATAAATCTTGTCTAATTACTCATCTTAAGTTAATTTTAACTTTTTTCTACTTCAGAGTGAGAGTTTCGCGACTTTCACTTTATTTTAGTTGTAAAATGAAAAAAAAAACATATAACAAAAGAAAATTTGGATTTCAGATAAAATTAACAGAAAAGATATGATTATCTAACATAAATGGAAAAAAAAATCTTTTCATATCATTCATAATTATTTTAAATTTTCATTTGACTTAAAGTATTTATATTTACTCGAATAAAATAGTGAGAAGACTTGTTGGTACTGAAATCAAACAAAAAGTCATGATTGGAAAAAAAATTGGATAAAATTCGTACAAAGTCATATCAATCGATACCGACACCAACACAGACGTGACAGGCAAGTAAAGTATGCGGACAATAAGGATCATGCATGCTATATCATCTCTTCTTATTTGAACTCAAAATAATGAAGGGGGTGTTTTTCTTTTAACTCATTGAACCAAAAATGGGGGTTTGGGTTGCGACTATGTGCCCATCGTACCCAGCGAACCCAATGGCTAACTCTGGCAGAACTTCCCCTCTTGGACTTAATTAGCTAGATACGTAAAATATTGGTCGCTTATATGTAGTCACACATGTGTATGTCACACATGTGTATTGTGTCCTACTGTTTCTCTTAAATACCTGCTTAAATACGTAGGGTACGTACGTGACAATCCGCGTATCAATAATTCACTTGGGTATCGACATCAAAACTTGCTTTTATGACATTATATTATTATAATATGTTATAAAACCTATCACACACACACATATATATATATATATAGAGGTAGGTTCAAATGAAAACATGGTTTATAATTGAAAACACTAAAAACCAAAGAAACTAATTTTATTTTAATTTTAATTTTTAAAAAATGATAAAGGGTAAAATTGTCAATGTTTAACATAATATTTAAACTTCATTTTTAAACTAATTCCTTGTTTTTCTCAATCTTTTCAACTCCCATCCGTTTTTTTATTATACCATCGAATCATTATTTTAAGCATACTCATTCACCCACAAGCCTAAATTTCAATAACAAACTATATCAATTAATCAATTTATCCTTATATGACAATTTAAAGACCAAATATAATCAACATACAACAGTTTAACTACCATATACACATACGTATATGACATTATTATAAGCACAACATCTAAATTTTCTAAAACAAACTACATCCCTAAACCTATGTACATGTTTTTAATAATTATACAATTATGTTTGTTTGCATAAATACCAAACTTTACAATCATACATCCAGATATTTTCATGATTTATCCATATACGAAAGATTAATGAACATATACACATACGTATATGACTAACTTATAGCACTACAATCCTAAAATGTATTAACAAACCGTATCCATTAATCCATATGAAAGTTTAATGAACATATACACATACTTATATGACAGTTTAAAGAACAAAGCTATTCAATTTTAATCCATATACAACTTTTTAACGAACTTATACACATACGTATATGACAGAATTATACAAACAGAAACTTAGAATCGTAAAAAAAAAAAAGAACAGTTACCTTAATCCATGTCATTGTTAAAGAATACATACATACATATATGTATTACTCTTAATTATACTTCTATATATCAAATTTGAAAGACAAAGATGGAGTATAATTATACTTCTGTTAATGGTTACGTTAATATGTAACCTTCTTTTTTTTTAAATGTAAACATATGTTTACATATACGTACATATATGCCTAAATTCACTTTTGTAGGATTTAACAATGTTTATGCAGTGTTGTTAGTAGTTGAATAAAATGAAAAACATGAACAATCAACTCAACTGTTGATTTTTTGAAGTAAAAACCGTAATTTAACATTGATGTATACGTATACGTAAATGCGCCTTGAAAAATTAATGAAATAAGATACTGAGTAGTTGTCAAATAATGTTGATTCATTCTATTTTTATCCGTACTATATTTCACCCATATTTAATTTATTTTGTTAATGAAAAATAAAAATATTACAGGATATGTGCGATTTTTATGGGACTTTTTAACATGGGTGGTTACAAATATTAATACAAGGTTTTCCTATTTTACCCTTATGTGTTATAACTAATCATTTTAATTACCAAATATTACAAAATGTCATTCCTTTGGTTTTTAGAGTTTTTAATTAAAATCTTGTTTTCAATGGATCTCACCCCTATATATATATATATATATATATATATATATACACACACTTCATTGTTGTTGGGATTTTAGCTTTTTCCTGTTCTAAATATATATATATATTGTTATTGATATGAATGAAATACTTGTTTTCATTACATATGAGACTTGCATTTGAAACATTTTTTCTTTCATCTAAGGGCTAAGATAGATGAGCTTCCTTCTAATTAGAGAATATTTCTATTTGAAAAATGTTGATGCATCGGATGTGTTATATCTCCATCAGTTATCTAAATTGCCGATAATATAATGATACGTATCCTTATATTCTTGATATATGAAAGTCTTTGTCGATCAAGATAACATCGATAACGTCACGTAACTACAACAAAACTAATAATAATAATAATAATAATAATAATAATAATAATAATAATAATAATAATAATAATAATAATAATAATAATAATAATAATAAATTGTTGAGATAATACTTCACTGTTGTGACGTATTTCTCTTTCATTATTACGACCAACTAGACACGTACAAAATTACTTATAGAAAGCTCGTGAAAATATTTTTCTTACTTTGATCAATATAAAGTTATAAACATATATACGTGCACAAGATTATTTATACCTACCTAATTAATTTAAGAAATATTACTGTTAATACGTACATAAAAACCCACCACCTGTACGTATATTTATGAACGTACGTACGTTTATTTATTTTAGACGCAAATGTTTCTTAATTATTTTAAAGATTACAACAATTATTGAGTCATGAAATTGTATCTATAAGTTCCAACCATTAGCCACCCTTCTTCCAAATTCTATTTTTACAAATCAAATAACTTAAGGGTGTGAATTTCTGACACGACAAAAACTTCACCCATCATCGCATTAATTTCAGTTTCCGATGACAGAGGAGTTTCACGGTACTTCAGATCATCTCATCCCGGAGCATCCAAAATTAGTGGAGAAGAGAAAAACCGATAAGAAAACGCAAACGATTACTTCAGTTGCGGTGAATATCCAAGAGTTTTCCGGCATTCGTGACTATCTACAAGCACATTCATTTGAAGAGGAAGAGATGGTGCCGCCACACGTGATTGTGGATCGACGGGTTGCCGAAGGAAAAGCGGCGTTTTCGCTTTGCTCTGGAAACGGGAGGACTTTGAAAGGAAGAGATTTGAGTGAAGTTAGAAATTCAATTCTTAAGATAACCGGATATCTTGAATCATAACGTGTGATTTTTTTATCTTTGTTTCTGGTTTATTATTGTTTTTTTTTGTAATGGTGAAGTTATATTAAAAGAAACAAGTTAACAACAAGCTAGAGTAAAACATAGCACGTACATTTATAATATGTAGTCGAACAAAATAGCATAATACGTACGTATTTCAGCATTTGCTTAGGTACGTACATAGTTAAATAATTGGAAAGAATGTGACATTGCTTGTCTTAGCGGTTTTTTGATTGTGTATTTCCTAGAGTGTTTACACGTTTGGATCAATGATTTTAACATCTGAAAAACATGTCGTGTTAATTTACTGATTGGATCGGATTTAATAACCAAATAATGTAAGAGATATTTAAGATTTACGAATTTATAGAAAGCATAATATTTGAATATTTAAATACAATGAATTTTTTATTTTTGTTTAATTAAATTGTCAAGATGTCATTTAAAAAATTCATTGAAATTTACAATAGCATTATAGATAAACAAGCAACAATATTGGTGTCCTTGGTCACTTAACCTCAACTTTGTGAAATATTAATCCGACCCCTTCAAGTTTATAAAATTTTTACTTTTACCTTCAGGGTATATATAAACCGACTTTCTTCACGTACCGCACATTACCCCCACAACCTTTTTCCATCGTACACTTATATTTGCCCTTTAAATTTGTAAAATGTGATTTCTCACCCCTTAACTTATTAAATTTGTCATGTTGTAACTTTAACCATTCAACTATGTATATTTTTCACCTTGCTATTGTACATTCTTATCCCCTAAAATTTTTGTACAATGTCAAAACTCACCTCTCAATCTTCCATACATTTTTATGTACCCAAATACCACATTAACATTAGCGCTGCAACAAGTGAAAAACGAAATTTTTGTACTATGTATATTTTTCACCTTGCTATTGTACATTCTTATCCCCTAAATTTTTTGTACAATGTCAAAACTCACCTCTCAATCTTCTATACATTTTTATGTACCCAAATACCACATTAACATTAGCGCTGCAACAAGTGAAAAACGAAATTCACAAACGTGACGTGTTGGCATTTTTAGTGTTTTTGGATTACTTGTTGATCGAGTAAATTATTAAACGACTCCGATGACGCAAGAGTAGAGACTCATTTTACTTGGTATGATTTGTGGTAATTGTTGATTTAATATGGATATATAAATTTATTCTATTAAATGGACTTCATTGGATTAAATGTGAAATGGGCTCAATTTCCTAAAGTTGGGCTTTGGCCTGCTTATTTTGTAAATGGCAGCTAGCCATGCACAAATCGGGTTTTTATAGGAACCGGTTCCGGGTAGGAACCGGGTCCAGTTTTGGTTAACAATATCAAGAACCGGGTAGGGTCCGTTTTGGTTCCGGGTATGATCGGGTATTTGACCGGTTTAACCGGTTTTTTTGGGTTTCGGGTAGAGTCGGGTCCGGGTTTTGACCGGGTTGAGGTGGAACCGGTTCCGGTTCGGTTTCGGGTACGGTTCCACTTTCTTGGAGGAACCGGAACCTATGTGTACCCTACGGTTCGGATATGACCGGTTTCAGTTCCGGTTCGAGTACACCGAGTCGGTTCCGGAACCGGTTTTTTATGCACGGCTAATGGCAGGGAAACCATGCATATCCGATCATCACAGGAACAAATATGTATTTGGTCAGGTCTTCAGGACAGTTTTTGCCTTCTCTCTCGCAAGAAGCATTTGATATGTAACCAGTGGCGTACCCAGGAAATTTTTTCATGGGGGTCGGAAATTTGGTAGCAATCGTTTAAGTATCGATATATAATATTTTTTTCAATCCGGTTCGATTCGGTTCGGGTCGAACCGGGTCGGGTTAAATTAAAAAATGACAACAACTAAATTTGATGGGTCAAAATTAAAAAAATTTCATTTTACCTCCACTTATATTTAAAAGTAAAAAATTTCATTCCCTCCAGTCAACTAACTTATTTAATGTCTAACCCTAATTTTTATCTATAAATACCAAACCAAATCTCTCTAATCACTTTCATCATCTAAACTCTCTCTCAAACTCTCTCAATCTATTTAAGAATTTCTACAAATTTTCATCTTTCAAACTCCACTCAACTAACTTATTTAATGTCTAACCCTAATTTTTACCTATAAATACCAAACCAAATCTCTCTAATCACTTTCATCATCTAAACTCTCTCTCAAACTCTCTCAATCTATTTAAGAATTTCTACAAATTTTCATCTTTCAAACTCTCTCTCAAATTTCATCTTTTTTTCAACAAATTTTCAAGAATAACTTGTGAATTTTTTATTCTTTCTTTCATTTTTATTCCTAAATACTTGAAACATCCTCTATAACTTTACCATGTATTTACCAAGGTAAATAGAGTTTGGTAAATCACCATTTTGAGGTTCGAGTTAGGATTGTTTTTCTCAAACTATATAAAATAAATCTTTTATTTTGTTTCTTAAACTTCATATGCCTCCATTATACATCTTTTTTAAGTCACTAATCTACAAATAAGAAGTTAATGAAACCAAACCATGTTTCCAAACAATATTATGTTGGAAAACTTGTGTTATGGTATAAAAATGGTGATGTTGTGAACCTTGGTTCTACAACTAATTTTTTCACCATTCATCACTTCTCACTTGATTACTTAGCAAAAATAGTTAATTTATTTATATATTTCCTTTTTGTACTCATGACCATCGAAATCATCAACTATATTGATGGTTTTGTGCAATGGTGAAACACTTAAGGTTACAATACCATAATGATTGACTATATATGACAATATAAATAAATATATATTATTATCTTCTAACCATAATATAACCCAATCCATTGTTAAATATTATGTGTCTCATATAGGCTACTAACTGGGCATTAAACTAAGTTTTCAAGCCTGTATGGGGGTCGAGGGTTAAATTTTACGGGGGTCGATCGAGAATTTAACATATAAAAACAAAAACAAAAAAAATTTTCGCAGGGGGAGCGGGCGCCCCCCATCCCACCAAAGTGGGTCCGCCCCTGTATGTAACATAAATAGTTTAAATGATAGTTTTAATCACGATTCTTAAGGTGAAGGGGGCGTTGAATGGTTGGGGATGGTCGGGTTTGGTGGGTGAGCGGGAACACTGAGGTTGATCGTGGAAGGTACGGCAGGGCCGGTGATGGTGGGTACGGGTACCCGTTGAATGTTTTCAATTATTTAATCGTTTTTTCGACCATTGGTTTTTTTTTTACCGTGATGGTGGTTGGTGGTGGTGACATGGTTGACGGGTTTAGAGAGTAAGGGATTGTTTGTTTCACCTCATAATGGTTCAGTTTAGTGCCTAATCATTCAGATTCAGCATTCATAACGTTTGTTTCATAAAAAAAACATCTGAATGGTTCAGTTAAGTGCAGAATGATGCTGAATGAGAACTGCATGGAGCATATACGGTATACTAACTTTACCCTCATCTGAAAATCTACCCAGCATCCCTCTCATTGATAAAGTTTCTTAATGATTCAGACATCTTAACTATTTAGCACTTAATAATTCATATTTAACAAACAGCCCTAAGAGATGGAATGTTCATTTCACCCTTAAATTAATCCAGGTTGCCTCTGTTTAATTTTGATTTTTTTTTTGTGTGAACACACGGCTACGTGGTTGGTAGGACGGGCAACATTGCTAGACAACTTTTAAAAAGAGTTAGGACATCATATCGATCGTTGTACACTTGTACTCCGAAATAGGTATCACTATACTCCATAATAGATATTTTAATTAATGAATTATATTATACTAGGTTTAATACCCGTGTGTTACACACGGGTTAAATAGTAATATTTATAAAGAAATTATAATCATTATATTTAACAATTTGTAAATATATAACATTTAAGGAGTTGGCTCCATCAACTTGCATGGTGAAAAATTTAGCTAAATTTTACCTCCCAAACTTCCTATTATAGAAAAAAATCCCTCCAAAAATTGCCCCCTAAAAGTTTGATTTATTAGATAGATACTTGTTGAAAATAAATAAATAAATATTTGAAATATGAAAGTAGATGGCACCGATGTTACGTTTAGAATAAAACCTAATCCAATCTGATATAATAAAAGCCAATAACTAACAATTAATATTTAGTTGCAAAATCATTTCTCCGTTTAAATGACAACTTGCATTGCCAGGCCAGCCAGCAATGACAACATGCATCTTAAATAGTTTGGTACCTAGCTAAGCTAGCATTTCTTTTACTCAGAGGACAAGTCGATTGGCCAGGTTTGCTAGCGACTTAATTGGACAGCAATCATTGTCGCTTATTTTACGTACGTACTTATTTACCAACTATACATACGTAGTGAATATTAATAAAGCAAGGCAAGACGTACGAGCTAGCTTCTTTCTAGTTGAATTTACGAGTATGAGAAATCGTCTGATGAAGAGTTCCCTGGCTAAACATGTGCGATGAATTAATAAAGGCCTTACGCTCTTTTAGAAACGTACGGTTATCATCGTAACTCACTGCGTTTAGCTCTATAAATTAAGTCAAGAACATGAATTAATGGAGATTGCCTCTCCCCGGCCAAAGAAATTATAGTACAGCTAGTTATCTGATTTATAAAACTAGCTATATTTATGCTATCGCGCATTGCGCGACAGTTGTTAAACAGGTTATTATTTCTTGCAAATGCTACCAACAACCTATAAACATAAATGTAACACAAAGTAAAAATCAAATAAAAAACAAAACACAAAAAAAACAACCAACAAAGAAACAATCAACCAATAACAACACAAAACCTCAAATCATTAACCAATAACAACACAACACCGCAAGCCACACACAAAACATTATTTCATGACATCAATCAATATCAACATAACACCTCAAATCATCAATCAATAAGAACACAACACCTCAAACCATCAACAAATAGCAATACAACATCTTAAGGCACACAAAAAACAATATTTTATGACATTAACCAATAGAAACACAACGTCTTAGACCATCAACCAATAGCAACACAACACTTAACATAACACACAAAACACTATTCATGTAGTTTGTCTTTCAATATAGTTAAACTTGAAAATCGTGATTACATATATAGAACATACTCGAACCACCCACTAGAGTGATCTTGGTTACGAAAATGTTAGCATGTAATTTTTAACAAGTATATTGTATTATTATTGGAGTTTATTTGTATTCACTTTTTTTCATATTTTTCTGTTGGTTACGAAAATGTTAGCATGTAATTTCTAACGGGTGGTTTTTAGAAACATAGTTATGTGTTAATTGTGTTTCAATTATGTTATTCAAATTATGTTTTGTTTCAATTATAATATTCAAACTTTGTTTTTTTTTTCAATTAAATAACTTAATTTTAGTTTGAGATGATGAGAATTATTTTTATATAATTAACTATTTGGTTTGCTTAGAGGATTATTTTTATATAAGGCAAATTGGCTAAAAATAATCCCAACTAACACCTATTGGCCGAGAATAATCCCGACTCAGTTTATTTCCTTCAGTGGTCCGAAATCCAACTTTTTTGGCCTCCAGTGGTCCGTCGTTAAATGCACTTAACGGCCGTTAACTTTTTTTTTTTATTTTTTTCGAATTTCAAAACAAGGTTTTATGGATATTGATCGGGAGGAGTATACGATTTAATTGATGTAAACCTTACTTTGAACTGGTGTTCCAAACGACAAAACAGTCTTCAATCAGGTATTTAAAACCTAACGGTGCTTTAACCGGATATCAAAATTAAATCATTTGGAGCAGCAATTGGAAGTAAGGTTTACATCAACTGACTCGTATTCTCCTCCCGATCAAAATCCCTAAAATATCGGTTTGAAATTCGAAAAAAATAGAAAAAAAGTTAACGGCCGTTAAGTGTACTTAACGGCGGACCACTGTAGGCCAAAAAAGTTGGATTTGGGACCACTGAAGGGAATAAACTGAGTTGGAATTATTCTCAGCCAATAAATGTTAGTTGTGATTATTTTAAGCCAATTTACCTTTATATAATTATGCCTTTTTATAAAGTCCTTTTATTCACCAAAAGAACGATCCATGAATAATGAATCATGATGAAGTCAAACAACACGTCATACGCGTCCCCAAAATCCACTCGAACCCATTTCCGTAATTTCAACAATCAAACGCGCTAGCGCGTAGCCGACTTCCTTCCCCTTAAAAACCTCTCACACCCTCAAAAACTCATTCAATCAATCAAATTTCTCATTTCACAAAATTCACATTTCTTGCACAACAAGCTATTCTCAATTCCCCTCACATATTTCAATTTTCTCCACAAGTATTGATTTTGAATTTGTTGTTTTAATTTCAATTTCTCATGGCTCAGAGAACAGAAAAAGAAGAAACCGAATTCAAATCGTTACCTGAAACGATGACGCTCTGCATCAACAACTGCGGCGTCGTTGCTAATCCGGCGACAAACAACATGTGTCAAAACTGCTTCAACGCCACCACCTCTACACAACGCGATCGCACCAGATCTAACTCGTTAACATCACCTTCTCGTGTATCAATAGATCTGGTGTTAGATGATACGGCTAATGTTTTAGATGAAGAATCAAAGGATACGAAGATGATCGAACCTGTTGTGGTGAAAAAGGAGGTGAATCGATGCTCTGGATGCCGGAAAAAGGTCGGTTTGACCGGATTTAGGTGCCGGTGCGGTGATTTGTTCTGCTCGGTGCATCGTTACTCCGATCGACATGATTGTAGTTACGATTACAAAAGTGCTGGTCGTGAGGTGATTGCAAGGGATAACCCGGTGGTTAAAGCGGCAAAAATTGTTAGAATATGAATTATGATATAATAATTTGATATACGTGTTGTTAAAATGAAATGTACGTTCTGCTGTGAATTGATTGTGAAAGTCCATTGGACTTGATGTTGATCGTTGTTTTTGAAATGAATTATTGTTGAGAGAATTGAATTTGCATTTGATTTGGTGTGGATATGAGATTGGTTGAATTGGATTATGACTGAGTGATTGAATGTTGTTTGGTTGCATCATCTGGTGTAGGTTTTTAGCCGTCGGGTTTGACCGGGCTTTTGTTGACGAGTTTGAAAAGGTTACGTCTTACGGAAGTTACGAGGAGATGGGTCAAAGTTCGTGTATCAGTATTTTGGGAACAGAAACCGAACTTAAAAATAAACGATTTTTTTTTATTATATTTCGTGTGTTGGATGATTCTTTATTGTTTGTAATTTTATAAAGTTGTTTTCAAGTATTTTTTTTATGGTCGTTGTATTAAGAACTGATTAGTTAGCAAAAATAAGCAATTAAAATAAGTAGCAGCATTT
The DNA here is from genome assembly GCA_030867185.1 of Tagetes erecta. NCBI lineage: Eukaryota > Viridiplantae > Streptophyta > Magnoliopsida > Asterales > Asteraceae > Tagetes > Tagetes erecta. The sequence continues at coordinate 6,996,405 of CM061494.1, read as the reverse complement.
GTTCGTCGTGGATCACATTAAGCTTTTTATCTTTTGAAAGATCTAATTGTTTCTACCTATTCATATGCGGCACGAATATGGTCATAAAAATCACGTCGAGGATCTCTAGACGAGCGTTTGAGAACGGGCATCCACCTTTTGTCAAGTTTTCTTTGATGCAATCCTACCTTGGCCTACACACCATCCGAACACCTTTATTTTTAACGGGTGAATTGTTGTTGGTTTTTTACCCATTATATGTTGTAATACTTTTAATAAAAAAATGAGTGTTACCAGATCTATTAACCGGTTATGTGGCACCCCGCTCCAAAATTCCACTAGAGGCAATGCTACTAATGGGTTGGCCCGAAAACCTAGGGTGAGATTTGAACTACTATTTTTATCCACGTTCGCATTTATGCTTTAACTCTGATTTTAGGAATGTCGAGTCATAGCCGTGTGTTGGCAACACATTAGGTGTTATGAGCCTAGTGGGATTTGAACCCGAGGCTCCACATTAAACGGGGAAGCTCTACTTCTAGGTCATTTTTTGATTGTTATGGATTACTTTAATAAGCTAGTTAAAATTAAAATTAGATTTGATGTTAAATAACATTGGAGTAAGTGGTCTAGTGGTAGAGACTCTGGTAGAGACTCTGTCTCTAGAATCATTATTTAGGTGGTGTGAAAAGTTGGAACCTTAACAAATGTGAATATATGTAGTTTAATTAAAAGTATAATAGTTTGCTATTCTAAAAAGGTTTGACAGAGTGATCCAGAAAGCACAGAAAACTTAAATCCCAAACATTTAGGAAATGAGAAAGTATGGGATTAAAAACAACTATTATGGGTTTAGATACGAAAATGAGTTAGGAGATATTTGGTCTATTACAGATTCAGATACGATTTTAAGACTACTTCCGCATTATATGAAAACAATCCATAGGCAAATTACTTGTAAGAAAACTCATCAATTGGGTAAAACTTCGTCAAAATCATTATCTTTGTAAAATATCATAATCATAATTTTGATTATTAAAAAGTTGTTCTAGTGGAATTCTACCCTAGGCTAAAATAACTCATATATTCAATTACATGGTTGAATATAAAAGCTTGTAAGTTAAAGTTTCTTGTTGACTTGGCCCTTCTCAATGACGACGTTGAAATTTAACTATATCAATTGACCACAAAAGCCCTTGGATCGAGTAATATAAATTCATACTTGAAACACTAAAATTCACATTTTACAATCTTAACTCCTAAGTTACCCATTAGTCCAACTTTTTACGATAGCTTGTAGATTTATATGACACCTTAATTTCAAAGTTGCATGCAAGCAAGACAATAAACCTAACACAAAGATCCAAAGGTAATGAAAGAGTAACCGCAAAGCTCCTTAAGCTCAAATGTTATTAAAGGTGAATCAATTCAGTAACAAACCTTAATCTGAAGAAAAATAAATCAAAGATGTTTTTTTCTCAAAAATATCCCAATTATGTCAAATGACCATCTGGTTCTTTGAGGGATCAACATCATAACATTCACTTTTTAGACGCTTACAAAGTGATTGTGATTTGCAAAGGGTGTTCAAATATGCATTTTAAAAGTGATTATGTAAAACCATAGTTTAAAACTCTAACCTCAGAAATTAACCTCCGTCTTGCTAGATAAACGGATTGGCAATCTCTTTTGTACCATTTGTAGGTGAAACCAGCATAACCGCAATGTAAAGATCAAAAACAGTTTTTTTAATTCTAATAAGAAGAATTTAACTGAAAAAAAAAGTCGACTTTGATCAGAGATCTTCAATGCAGTAATTAATTTTAGAAATCAAGATTTGAGACCCTTTTAAATTGAAGACCTAAAGCAACTGCTTTAGTTGCATTATGAAATGGCCGGCTGAAGGTATGAAAGTTGCAGCACTTAAGTACAACCATTTCAAGAACTGATAAAAATACGATAAGTTAAATATGGTCCATTGCGAACACTAAGGAACCACCTCTCATAACTACTTTACGAACATGAATTAAAAGCGAGTAATAAAGCATCAATACTTAATAAATGAATGAATTTGTTACTTAATGAACTCCACAGCTTTATCTAAAACAAGGTTTTGCAACTGATCATATCCTTTAAGTGTCCCTGACACTAACTGAGAAAATAGTGTCAGTTTGTACTATAATATTGGCTACAACTAAAACATTAACCCGGCCATGCATGGTATATGAGACAGTTGAAAGACACATGATTGAATTATATCATTTATATTTATATTTATATACCTACTAAATGGGAAGGTCGGTGCTTTGCACCGGCCTCTCCCGTCCCACCGCGCCGCGTTTCAATTTTTTCGTACTTTAACGTATTAACGGTTTTAATCCCCGACTTTTAACGCATTGACAGTTTTAGTCCCCGACTTTTACTAATTGTCATTTTAGCCGCTGATAAGTTTTTGACTTTGCTCTCTTACTCTACTTTGACATATAATACGAATTTCATCGTTTTTTAACATGCGACACATTACGTTTTTTCGTCGTGACGTACGGGGCATGAGATTTTTTTTTCAACACGTATGACGAAGTCAAATACGCAAGACCCGACTGCATGACCCGGCCGCTGCAACGCGCGGCTTGGTATTAAATCTAGTTGATGAAGTAATTTACAAAGAAATATGTTGAAAATATCTGTTTATTTTCAATTCAATATCAAACATATCTTATACATAAACATGATACTCTACTGTAGTAACTGATGTAGCTGCAATTACTAACTAGATGGAGCAATAACCCCTAACTTAATTTTATTTTTTGATGTGAATACAATGACTTCTGCACTTCAACCAAACTGTATCTAATATATATACGTACATACATAAAACCTATAGATAATGTGATCCGTATGGTACCAATCTATATGTGTATTCAGTTTGCGTTTGCCCTATCAACAGATGAAAGTGAGATTGATTTTAGGCAAAATATTATATCTGAATTCAACTAAATACGCTAGTGTTTGTTTCAACTTCTTAATGGTTCATATGTTTGAATTCTTCAGCATTTAATAATTCAAATGGTTTGTTTCACGAGCAGATGTTTGAATGGTCAGACGTTTCCCTTTGAATACTTAACCATTATATTGAGTCTGAATTGGTCAGACATTTGCTTTTATATAGTTAAGTAATATACTGTCTCTTAATGGTTCGGGTCTTTTACCGGATCAACACTTAATGGTTCTGACCTTTTACAGCTGGTTCAACACTTACCTATTCAGAAGATGTCAAACAGCACCTAAGTCGGTTTATTTGGTTTTTTCGTATATCAAATCATCATGTTCGGTTTATTCATATAGATTTAGATCATTTAAGCATTTTACTAATACGAATTTGCTCGAAGACCAATAGAAGAACACTTGAAATGAAAGGCGGATACTTGGCGGATACTGAAAGATGAACAAGAAGTCACAACTCAATTTCAGATCCTAAAATTTCAAATCTGAATATACCGTTATCCATAATTTAAATTTGTATCGGATTATCAAGCTTCATATTGTTTTAAACTGTATTTCTATTTCAGGAGCCATAATTACGCTAAAACATATTTGTAAATCCAACTCATGTGTGCGTTGCGTGAGGGTAAACCTCATGTGCTCGTGTTTGAAATTTAGTGAAACTATTACGTTTTTAGGCTAGGAGTAACGTATCACTAATATAGTTGTGAAAATCACGCATATGCGTCGATTACTTGGCAACTACTCGTAAATCTTCAGTCGACCAAGTTGCCTACCAACCAGTGTAGGGGGGGGGGGGGTATTCAGCGAGGCATTCCCATGTAGTCTTTGATACATTACAAAAACGGAGTGTCTATACACACCCCCTAAAAATATCTTTTTAAACTTACCAAAACTTTAGCATAATTTTTTATTGCTCTTATTCGGTAAAGAAATTATGTTTCTTAATGAAAATAATAATATGCATGCTTGAAAAGTGTTTGACGTGGGTGTTTGACTGTTTGTTCGGCTCGGTTTATTTGATTTAGAAACTTTTTTTGTGTTAACCAAATCGAATTCAACCACTTTACTAGCTTTATTTGGTTATGATATTATTTTGCCTAATCGAATTGAATTCAACCACTTTAGTAGGTTTATTCGTTTTCGTTATCCAATTAAATCGATTATTAAAAGGTTCAAATAAACAGACGGAATAAACCGTATATTATGTAACCGAATTCACAATTCGAATACAATTAATCAAAACGAAAATCAAATTTTCAATTCAGTTCTTTTTTCAGTTACTTTATAAAAATATGGTTGCATATTAGTATAAGTTAAAAGTGAAGAATTTAATAAATAACTTTCTCGGATACGGTTTGTTTCTGGTTATTTTCGATTTTTTATTTGTTTGAACACCCTAGTCGATGTCCACAGAGGTTTTCCTATTTTATCGGGGTGTGGTTGACTTCGAATGGTCTAACCAGGGGTTTTCCGATGTTGCTGTTAAAAAAAAGTTGATTTGTGTCTAGATCCAAGTAATACCGGAAACCAGCATGCAAGAACTAGAGGCCGCCCGCCGCAATTGAAACAATCCACTATTAGTATTATTGCTACGTAGGCTTTTGGCACTTACTACTGCTACATTCGTTGTACCCATCCACCCAATTACTTCCAACACCTACGTCATCCATTTTATTTTATTTTTTTTAATTGAACGGCTGGAAATATTGCACTAATTTAATTAGTTTGTGAATATTATAGGTTTGGTCATTTACTTTCTTAAGTTACAAGGTTGGTTACTTCTTTAGTCGAATCGTAACACTCATGGTAGTTTTTTTAGAACGTTAGCATGTGTAAATTTATTCCAAGGACCCCATGTGTGTGTTATGATTTAGCAAAATATTGAGGACCTTTAGACCAAGCTGACCATCATACGGTTCTTTAGTAAAATCTTACTAATATTTATGTTCTTGTATGTGTAAATAAATGTTTAACGAAAGTTGTTTTCATGAATTTTGTTCGTGTTTTTATCATTTATAAATTTCACTACTTATTTATACTCTAGGATAATTGTTAGCTTTTATGTTATATGTATAATTTTCTGTTGTTGTCGTCACACCACTTGATAATGTACAAAAGATTTATGACCTTTATTTGGGATCATTTATCTTAAAACAAAAATCAAAATGATTTAAATTATTAAAGTATGACTGAACTATTAAAAATATTAAAATAAAAATAAAGAAAAAAAGGTAGTTTACTTGTTTAAAAAGAGGTCGTTGTTTATTTATATTTGATGGCCGTTTATAAGATAAAAAAAGGCGCAAGTTTGTATGATGAGCGTGTGTAGGCTCTGCTACTTCAACCGGTGAGAGATTGATTCTATTCTTTATTTCATTCATTCATTGAAGCATAAAACTTTTTATACTAATCTCATCAATCATATGTTAATTCGTGCTGTGTAGTGTGTAGGTGTTCGTTCATCTTAATTTCATCATGTATAGCAGCGTTAATAACTCTTCCGATGCAATTTCTAGAGACATAAAACATCCGACTGCAGATGGAGACTTTATTTCACTAAATCCTTATTCACACTATCAAAATCAGAGCTCCTTATTGCGTTATAATCGCTCTACTCCGACCTCATTCTTCTCCAATCTACTTAACGATAACAACGTAGTAGGCGATGATGACTTATCGCAGCAACGAAACAAATTTGAATCGGATAGAAGAAGTAAGTTTCTACCGGTTAAGATGGATGATTCACGGCGAGTGCCTGAGAACGATGGTGGTTATGGTTATACGAATCAAAGTAATTTCTATTGTGCATCGTCGTCGAATCTCATCAACCAGCTGAATACCACTCCAGCTGCTATTTTGAGTGTCGAAAATGGTAACGTGTTTCAATTTGCAAATTTAATTGAGTGCTGAAAATGGTAACTTGTTTCAACTAGCCTAAGACGTGAAACATCTAGGCTAGTTTTAACACACACGCACGGATAAGGTATAGTCTAGATTGCGTCATGTGTCCGTGTTTAGCCTAAATGTTTCAAGGCTAGGTTTTAGTCGTGAAGGCTAAAAGTCAAGGTCAGTTTTTAACTGATAAAAATATAAAAGGATATTGTGGTGATATTCATCAATACTTGACTTTTTTTGCTAGCAAGTTACTAGAGGAAGCAAAGTGCGTACATATCCTTATCCTCCTTCTACTAGTAGATGTGAGCAGCGCATACTTTTATGAAATTTGCATCGTACACATATGTTACTTGAGTAAACTGCAGTTTTGATTCTTATATTTTGATACAATTAATAGTTTTAGTCTCACCTTAACAGTTTTGGTCCCTAAGTTTTTATTTTTTAACAGAAATGGTCCCGAACACTAACTCCATCTAATTTTCCGTTAAGTCTCTCACACGCGCCCCGCACCTAAGGGGTAAAAATGTTATTTCTCCCCCTCTTTTTTCTAGATCGTCATGTAGGTTAACATTTTTATTCAGTCGCATATCAAAAAAAATGAGAGAAATAACATTTTTACTCCGTATGTGAGAGAGATTTAATGGAAAATTGGATGAAATTTGTGTTTGGGATCATTTATGTTAGAAAATAAAAACACATGGACCAAAACTGTAGTTTTCTCTATGTTAGTTTAACTAGCGAATACCATAGAGGTTGTGTGAGGGTGGGACACGTCGATAGTTGAAAGAGCGGATCACCTAGGAACCATGTGGCCGAACCAATGTTAACTTGGCCTTGTTTGTGTAAAAAGTTGAGCATTCCTAGTGAATAATTCACAGATAAAAACATTTGTTATGATTCAACTTGGAGTATTAAAGGGTTAATTTGTTTCTTTGAACTCAGGTTTTGGTAGCATGAATAATGGCAGTTCATCAAGTACACTGAAGAACCATGTGAGTTTCTCATTAGGAACATCTCCTTCACCATCAACATTCATACCTCAAAACAAGAATGAGTTGCAAGATTACACTTTCAGTAACTTGAAGAGGAGCAGAGATGTTTTGAAAATGCCACAGGTACGTGTCAATTCGACAATGCAACTTTTTTTGGTTCACCAAAGGAGCTTGCTAAAACCTTAATGTAGTTAAGCTTGTATGGTTCATGTGAAACTTTTGTTTGTAGAATGGAGAGACTAGAAACCATACTCCTACCTTGATTCACCATATGAGTTTGCCAAAAACTTCTTCCGAGATGGCGATAGTTGAAAAGTTCTTACACTTTCAACAACAGTCCACTGTTCCTTGGAAAACACGTGCGAAAAGAGGATGTGCTACACACCCAAGAAGCATTGCAGAGAGGGTCTGAAGATCTGATCATTTTAGTTTATCTTCTTGAATCTTGATCTTTTATGATCAATGCGATCATCTAACATTGACAATAATTTATCATCGTTTGGGCCTTATTTTCAGGTGAGACGAACTCGAATCAGTGAAAGAATCAAAAGGCTGCAAGAGCTTTTTCCTGATATGGACAAGGTAAAAATCCATTTGGTTAATTTTGTTTCATTAGTTATAAAAACTTATTTTGTTCTGCAGCAAAGTACTACATCAGATATGCTAGATGTGGCTGTTGAGCACATCAAAAATCTTCAAAAGGAACTGCAGGTATACCACATTGATCTTCATCATTTCTTTAATCTTGTTTTCTATTTTTATTTTATGATTTTTTTTTGTGATTTTAGACTTTGAATGATGCTAGAGCAAGGTGCAAGTGTTCAAGCAAACAATTACTGTCCACATAGCAGCTTGCTTTCTTTGTTCAACTCACAAAAGTAGAGGATCGAACCCAGGAAATCGTCAAAACACTTAGATTTTTGTAAGATGTAAAATATTTAGGTAAGACGTCTGTTAAATTTTTGAGGAAGTTTATCTGATCTAGATTTTGGTTTCATTTTGCCTTTATTCTTCTTCAGGATGGATCCGTTGTCTGTTGTCGCGGCATTTGTAAACAAGATATCAAAAACGACAATAAAAATAGTAATGATCTCAAAAACCAACTAGTCGTTGGAGAAAGAATAGTTTTTTAAAACTCGAAAAGTTAATCAGATTCAATAATACTATAACATTAACCCGTGAAATGAACTATCACAAGAACACTAGACTTATAACTAAGATACATGGATGTTTATTCCATCGAATTTTCTTCAATCGGATGATCCATCTGCCTCACTCTTTCTTCTTCACAAGTTCACCTGCAACCACATATACAACATTAAACAACCTAATATAGATAATCATATATAAGCATCAAGTATGTGTGTATGCATTGATTGGGTACATGGTTCAAAGTTGACACTGCACTTATCGGGAAGTTGCATGGCCATGCTACGATCAACACCAGAAATAGGAGGACCATTGACCAGTACACACAAACAAGGTTGACCAAGGACTCTGACTGCACTACAACAAGCGTCATTCGGTGGAAAGGGGCTAAATGGTGCAACTGCTGCGCGACAAGGTATCAGTTGCACCAAAGCTGAGAAAAAGGTGCTTCCGCATGGATGCGCCATGGTTCCATGAACAAATAGGCCCATCACAACTGCCATTGCTGCCACAAGTGTCACCATTGTCTTGACTTTATTTCCCATAGTTCTAATGAGATATGTTTTAACTAGTTGATTGATATATGTATATATAGTTGATGATATGTGTATATAGATTTGTGTGGGTGTGGGTGAATCACAGTTGGTTCATGCTATTGTCAGGCTATCAAGTCAGCACTATTGGCATGCTTAAGGAAACAGTTTTTGAATTCATATGTCATGACTAAGTACTTGTTTTGACTAGCAATCTCAACAACTTTTAATCAAACACATCAATAAAACGTTCAACAACTTTTAATCAAACACACATAAAAAGGGTTGTCATTATCAGCTTAATGGTCAAACCATCAAACCCTAAACCGTCACACCTTGGTTTCTTGATGCACGACTTTAATTAAATTAACACATTAGACATTCATCTTGAAGGAGCGTACCCCAACTACAAATACGTAGTTGTGTATGTCTAGTAACGCAACGGTTCAAGTTTTTAACAACGCTTGTCATACAAATAAACAGAAGACATCTCAAAATCAGAAACAAAATGAGAGAACAAAAACTGAAATAGATTTTACATTTCTGCTCAGTTCTAGCAGCTCCAATGACTGCTAATTATTTTACACTAATAGCAGCCTATTAATTTAAAAGTGAATAAACAAAACTACTCTTCTAGGTATGCAAGTAATCACAATGTTCAAAACAAGTTTTAGAGTACACTTTAACTCCTTTTTGCATTGCCATACATAACTAAATGCTTAAGCAATATCGTTTTCCCATCAAAACTTTGAACCTCGCATCCATCTAATAAATACGAGAGGAACATAACATAAATAACTGAAAAAAAATCTTGGTTTTCTTTTATACTTGCTTCTCTTGTGTCCTGTTCATTGCAGCATTACCAACTAACTGGACGCCCCTGCGGCTGCGTTTTTCTCATATTCACCTTGTTCTTCTTTTGCAAACTCCTCAATCAATTCACGTTGTCTTTCAGTTAAGTTCCTGAAACCCCGCATATAAATAAATTGTAATTTAACTAGTGTAAAACTAAAACAATGATGCAGTAAGAATAAATCAATATCAACAAAGAGAGCAAGGAAACATACGTTGGTATGCTGACGTTGAAGTGTACATATTGATCTCCATATGAGTAAGAATTTTTGGTTTTAATTCCTGACAAAACAAGACACAAAAATAGCAAATTTTTACTTCAAAACAAATTTCAATTCCTTTCATTCTCCACCACATGTTACCAAATCAAACTGGTAAATAATAAAATTCAGATTTCAATTCCATTATATTTTGATGCATTCCAACAAACCAAACGCCCCAACTTATATATTTTGTTGAAATCCTTGTAAATCCATTTAGAATTAAATAGAAAGTAAAAATAGAATAATATTATCATAACAGCCTACCTTTCCCCTTTAAAACTACTTTTTGACCTGGTTGGGTTCCTGGACGAACCTGCATAGAAAACGAAATTAATATAATGAATTGTAACATCGTATTATAAGTCACTGTCACCGATAAATTTTCATGGAAATAACAAACCTTGAGGACAACATCTCCTGTTAATGTTGGGACCTGAATAGTTCCTCCCAGAATTGCCTGCAATGAATATAAGACAAGACAAAGTGTCATGTTATTTGGTACAAACTTGTATCAAGAAATAACAAACGCCTAAAAACAAGAAACGGTTTCCTGTAGAATTCAAAGTTCCAGTAAAACATGGGAGACAGACTTTTCACCTTAGTTCGTAATCAGTTACCTGAGTGATATTCAGAACGGCATCTACATGAATGTTTGATCCTTCTCGTCGAAATATAGGGTCTTCTCGCACCTAAAACGTTACCAGCATATACATAGATTCTCAAAAAAAATATAATTTTCGATTTAAGGCATTGTGTGCATACCAATGCATATATGCATGACTACATATACATATGTATACTATACCAATCTCCATATATACATCAGATAACACAGATATATACATGTTGAAGTACATAAATAGTAAACACACACATGAAGCATAAAAAACTTATCCATAAACCAACAGCCATGTAACATGATGTTACCTTGATAACAACATAAAGATCACCAGGCTGGTTGCCATCTGGATCTGCTCCACCAAGTCTAGACATTCTTAATTCTTCATCTGTATCCACACCTGTATATTCCAAACAACGTATGAGTCTTAACATCACAAAAATGAATGGACAAATATTTTTTTACAACCATGTAAGAAAATCTACTCAAAATAGAACAAAATATTTATGAAAAAAATATATTGTAACCCCAACTCTTCATCTACTTCTACATTCACTAACATACACTCCACAATACGCAAAAACAAAGACATAAAAAAATCAACCACATATTATACCTGGCATTATATTTACTTTCACAGACTTTGGTCCTCTCACGACCTTCTGGCCATTGCATGATTTACATAAGCTCTGTATTCAACCAACATTGTAAGTCAAAGTCAACTATTTAAAAACTTACTTAGACCAACAGCGTAAAAACAGCTATAATGCAGGCTGCATGTGCTTGGCAGATACCATTCAGCTTTTGGGTAAATTAAAAAAACTAAGCAACATACATGCATACATACAGACATATGTGCGTGTCTATTGTTACTTAAATTTTGCAATTCTTTACACTCTTTTGATCATCAACCACCATACAGCCAAACTAAATACTTTATACAAGCTCTAATCACACCATATATCCGTATCATGTCTGGATGACAAACTCTATTAACTAACCTCTATGTGTGCAAAGAACAGAAAATACAAATCTTGGAATTGTGAAATAAATATTTGGCACATACCTTGACATATCTCCCACTTCCACCACATTGAGCACAAGTGACTTGGATTCTAAATGGGCCAGTTTGACTGATTGTCTGCAGATTGTGCAGAAAAACAATTTAGCCAGAATATACATTAGAAGTACAAAACATACAACAAAATAGTGTGATACCAACCATGCCTGCTCCTTTACACCGCCTACAGGTCTCTGGCTTTGTTCCAGGAGGAACGCCAGTTCCACCTGTAAATAGTCACGAATAAGATTATGCACGTGTTTCAGAAACAATGAACAACTAAATATCAAGAGTAGACAATATCATACCACAAGTTTCGCAAGGCAGCTCGGTCTGGAAAACCACATTTTTTGTACATCCCTGAACAGCCTCCATAAATGAAAGTTCAAGGGCTACCTGTGCATGATGGAAGAAAACATTAAGAAATTGGGTATAATATGCATAAACAAACTTCCAAGATAAAAAAAATAAAATTAAAAATAATCAATACCTTAGCGTCCTTGCCGGCAAAATTCCTACCAAATGGACCAAAACCAAATATCTGATCCAACAAACATGCACAAAAAGTAGAGTTATAATCCAAGAAAAAGGCACAAGCTTAAGACAAAGTTGAACAAAAACTCATAAAGAAAGCATACGTGCATCAAGTTCAAATTAGCAAGTCTAAAATATAAATAAGACATCTAAATTTGCATCTAACATGAACATTTCTATTAGTCACTTAACCACCAGAAAGTTTAAACCATGCCTAATTCTTCTACTTTATTTATAGAGTTCTTCTACGTTGTTTTTGCATTTGCATCTAAATTAGCAAGTCTAAAATATAAATAAGACATATAAATTTGCATCTAACATGAACATTTCTATTAGTCACTTAACCACCAGAAAGTTTAAACCATGCCTAATTCTTCTACTTTATTTATAGAGTTCTTCTACGTTGTTTTTGCATTTGCTTTGTTGAGATAGTTTTTGTTTTCTCAAGTACAAAAATCTGATATGATCAGTAGACTATTTATTATTTTCAGGTTTATGCATGTGATATCTTCTCTACAGCATAATATACTATAAAGTTCATTGCTTTCTACAAGACTACATGTAAAGCTGTAGACGTTTAACACTTTTTAATTGTGAGCAAACTACATGACAGAAGAAGTATTGACTTGTAGCGTACTAGTACTTTTAGCAGCAGTGCAGCGTTGATATTTTCTGCTGAAGAGCAGGTAAAATTTTATGTTCTTTTGCTGATAATTTTTGTTTAAATATGAATGGTTAGATAATGTCTGTTTACTGTTGCAAAAAGTATCAAGAACTCACATCATTGAGATCCTGAAATGGATTGCGCCAATGACCAGGATCTGGACCACCTCCACCATTAGCACTTGCTTCAAAAGTTTCATGGCCAAGCTATACATCCATAAATCAAATGAGAAAGCCATTAAGTAGGACATACAATGATCAAATGAATAATGTAAATGTAATAAAAAAAACTTATATAAACTGACAAAGTCCATCACCTAAGAACCTAATAAATATTAATGAAACATTGTACACCACATGATAATTTACTAAAGAAAGCTAGTATTTGAACCTGGTCATATTGAGCTCGTTTCTCTTCATCTTTCAAAACCTGCAGTTACACGAGTTACTTATCAGATGTGTTTACTTATAGTCTCATATGTCTTGTTGACTTCAAAGGTGAGGCTTGCATCATAAACCTCTTTTGTAGTTACCATTCTCATGAAATATTGAAAAATAAATTTCTTAATACAACAGTACGCAGTTCTAGCATTTTCAAACAAGAGATTACTAAATTTAGGAGATATGCATTTAGGGACAGCAAAGCAGTTCAATCTCAGAGGAATCAAGAAACAAATATCAAGGGTTAAATAACACCTTAGTACCTCATATGCCTTTGATACTTCCTGAAACCTGGTTTCTGCTTCTGGATCATCTTTATTTGCATCTGGATGCCACTTCTTGGCTAGCTAAAAATTCCATATAGCACAAAATAATTAACTATTAAAAACATAGCACCAACCAAACAGAACAAACTCACGAGGACATGGCATGTACATAATTCCACTCAAGCAAAAGATTTGCAGGAACCAAAAAAATAAGTTGTGAGAACGATACAAACCCCATAGTATGCTTTCTTGATTTCTGATGCCGTTGCATTTTTACTGACTCCAAGTGTATCGTAGTAATCTTTTGCAGCCATGTATGCTGGTGAACACAAGAAGATCTAAAGTCAAGCAAACTAGAAAATTTTTCAAAATCGCAAAAATCTATCACTCTGTTAAATATGATAAACTGTCAAATAAGAACCCCAACCCCACAAAATTTTCTCTTAATCTTCCCTTCCTGTGTGTTAAATCATGAAAAGTGGATATTAAAAAGACCAAAAAGTAAACTGTCCATTGTTCAAGGAGATACTCGTACATCAAGTTTAGTTTATTAAGATTTGTTAAAAGTAATGTTACTATCAGAGATGAGAGAAAACTTGTTTGAGTTCTCCGCAACTGTCCTGTATATGGGAAGGGACAAAACACCTTCTGGATACCATATATTGGGATTGCAATGTTGCAGAAAGGTTTAAAGACAAGTGTACATGAAGTTACAAACTTCTACTACTTTTCAGTGCCAACTTGGTTAGCACAAGTTTCAAGAATTGGCTAACACAAGTTTCAAGTACATCTAATCTTCCATGTCTCCATGATCAAGAAGTTAGGTGACAGGTATCACACCACGACCGAATTGGCTAAAGTTAATAAAGAAGTATTATTAGCGTCCATGAGCAATATCTAAGACGAAACAAGAACTGTTGTAAGGGAAAGATAAAGTGATGGACGAAAATATATCTTGTCATTTTGCATCATTGAAATCTGAAAGAGATATTAAAACATATTCTACTTGTTCAGGGTTATAAAGCTTGTTGCTTTGTACAAGAAAATAGAAAATCGTTTTGAAACCTTCTCTACAGAGTTGTTGTAACTTATCCTTTAATAGCCAGAACTTGATGAAAGGGAATGGCATGTGATGGGCAAGAAACATTCTTGCAGTGCATCATTGAAACTTGAAAGGGATATTAGCACATACACTATTGGTTCGTGGTTGCTATAAAGTTTATTGCTTTGTGCAAGAAAAGAGAAAATTGTTTTGAGCTTTCTACAGAGTTATTTCAACTTATTCTTTTATAACCAGAACTATAGACACCAAATAAAACAATGTTCCACTTACTCTATCGATTCCATCATAAAAAAAAGAGCAGTTTGTATGGAAGTTCAAATTTAAGATTGTTAAACATGTATATAGTCCAGCCCATTGTGTATGTTAGGCCCACTATAAATTAGGGCTTCCATCTCTATAAATAGAGATGTCACAATCTTGTACAAACACCACTTCAAGTATTATCAAGTTTAGTTCTTTACATGGTATCAGAGCCAACAAAGCTCTCGGTACAAACCTGATCCGTCACCCGAAAATCTGTCCCGGCTACAACCCGTCTCGGTTCATATACCTGCTGCTCGGTTACCAGAATCTTTTTTCGAGACCAGATCCGACTACACCGCCACCACCACTAGCACCGCCGTCCTCCGATTTAGCTACCCTGAAAATCCGGCCACCCATCTCCGTCTCACGCGCCTCCACGCGCCACCCACTACTGTCCCACGCGCCTCCTTTAGCCGGCGCGTGAGAGCGCGTGACAACTCCGGCGACGATCGTTTTTCTTCCACGACGTTCAGAATTCCATTTCACGCTGCCCTGTGTCATCAGTTTTCAGTTCCAGCAAAGTTTTTCAGTTCTGTTCGGGTACTTCAGTCTCCTTCAACTTCGTGGTTTCTCAGATCTGATAGATCTATACAATGGGTGATGAAAAGAAGACCGAATCTGCTCCTGTTATCACTACAAACCAGATTACACCAGGTATCATCAACTACACCGCTGTTTTACGCATTCCTGTTAAGCTTGATTCAAAAAATTGGAGTTCTTGGAGTCTTTTTGTTGAGAAAGGACTCATAAGTGTTGGAAAAGAAGACCACTTGACTAAGTCCCCCCCGGACCCGATTACGCGAGAGTGGCGTATTGATGATAGTGGGATTCAAATGGCTCTTTGGAATGCAATGGAGCCGCAGGTACTCGGTATTGCTCAGAACTTCTCAACGGTGAAAGAAATGTGGGAACATTTGTCTTCATCATTCTCAGCAAAGGAGTCTCTCTCTCACGCGTTCTCTGTTGTCCAAGCCTATAGTAGAGTGGAACAAGGTGAGTCTACCTTTACTGATTACTTCACCAGGTTTTCAAGACTCCGAGATGAGTTGCGTGCCTTGTACCCACCAACCACTGATCTAAAGATCCAGGAGGAGCGCAACACTAAGATGGATATCATGATATTCATCGCCGGCTTATCACCCAAGTACTCCAGCGCTCGCCCCTTACTGTTGAGCAACTCTGCATCTACATCGTCTGTGGCATCCACATATCATCTCCTACGTGAGATGTATGGATCCAACTCAACTTCCGAACCATCTGACTCATCTGCTATGTATACCAATGCACCCTTGGGTAGAGGCACGGGTCGAGGATCTCACATGGCTCAAAGGAGAGGTATTGGTCGAGGTACTATCACATGCCACTATTGTCACCAAGATGGACACATGAAGTACAACTGTCCGAATAGAGGTCCTGGATCTGCACCACCTCCTCGCCCCAAAGCAAGAGTAGCTACTGTTGATGAAGTTTCTGATCATCCTACCCCAACTCATATACTTAGTCAAGAAGAGTACAACAAGTTCCAGCAGTTTCTTCACCTTCAGTCAAACACCTCCGGCCCTCGAGCCAATTCGGCTCGCTCAGGTATGATCTCTAGTTCCAACTCATCCTGGATTGTTGATACAGGGGCCACTCATCACATGACTGGGAACCAGGGTATATTGTCCAATCTTAGACATGTAGTTCACCCCCCTGTACGAATCGCTGATGGATCCTCATGCCCGGTTCGTGGTGTTGGGTCCATTAGCAACTCGAAAAACCTAACACTATCGTCTGTCTTATTAGTCCCACAGTTTCCAGATAACCTTTGTTCTGTAAGCCAGCTCACTAAACAAAATAACTGTTGTGCAATGTTCTATCCCACACACTGTATTTTTCAGGAACTGGGGACGAACCGACTGATTGGCTCGGGTGTTGAATCAGGAGGTCTTTACCGTCTGTCCTTGGCATCACAACCTATAGCTAACATATGTGATTCAAGTATTAGAGAGGTTCACTGTCGGCTTGGTCATCCGTCTGCAGCAGTCCTGAGGCAAATGAGACCGGATTTATCTGTTCCTGTTGATTTTCATTGTGAGTCGTGTCAGCTTGGCAAACACACCAGGCGCCCCTATCCCCCGAAAGTGTCTAATCGAGTCTGTAATCCGTTTGAACTTCTGCATTCTGATATTTGGGGACCTTCACCTGTTAAGACCCCCCTTGGTTTTGCGTACTTTGTTACTTTTATTGATGATTATTCACGAACTACATGGGTTTACTTGTTGAAATCTCGTTGTGAATTGTATTCCACTTTCCGTGACTTTCATTCATATGTTCAAAACCAGTTCCAAACATCAATCAAAACAATTCGTACTGATAATGCAAAGGAATACTTATCTACTGACTTTTCCTCATATCTCAGTACACATGGCATAATTCACGAGACTTCCTGTGCATATACATCCCAACAAAATGGGATTGCTGAGCGCAAGAACCGTCATTTGTTGGATGTCACTCGCACTCTCATGATTGATTCACATGTCCCTCATCGCTTCTGGGGAGATGCAGTTCTTACTGCTGCCTATCTGATCAACCGCATGCCATCCTCTGTTCTTAATGGTCAAACTCCATTATCTGTCCTTTTCCCTAAACACACTCCGTTTCCGCTCGCACCGAAAATTTTTGGATGCGTAGCATATGTACATGATCATCGCCCTGGGACCACTAAACTTGACCCACGGGCCATTCGTTGCGTCTTTGTTGGTTACTCTCGTGTTCAGAAGGGGTACCGTTGCTACAGCCCCTCCCTCCGTCGCTACTTCACTAGTGCAGATGTTACATTCCATGAGTCGTGTCCTTACTTCCTTGAGTCGGCTGATTCAGTCGACGATCTTTTTCCCTGTTCTACTCCTGATCCTGACCCGGTTATCTCCGATTCTATCTCTGTCCCTATTATCCCTGACCCTTCTGCTCAATTTGCTCCCCCGGTCTCTGATGCAACAAACACTGCCCCTGTTACAGCCGACCTACCGACAGAACCTCAAACAGTACACCAGGACACGACTGGGGCTCCTGATTCACAACCTGGCCAAGATTCGGGTACGTCTGCAGTTGAGTGCCCACCAGATATCGATGATACACCCTTCCCGACCACTACATCACCTACACCCGATTATGACCCACCAGGTGCACCATATCCTGACATTCCCATTGCCTTCCGAAGAGAACCCAGACACCATACCCGTTACCCTCTCCAGGACTATGTTTCCTATGCCCGTCTCTCACCTGAATGTCATGCGTATACTACCGCCTTTGATTCCTACCCAATTCCCAGTAATGTGAAGATGGCTCTTGCCCATCCAGGATGGAGACAGGCTATGGAAGAAGAAATTGGGGCTCTCCGTGCCAATCATACATGGGATCTCCAACCTCTCCCCCCTGGGAAACGTCTTGTCGGTTGTCGATGGTTATTCACAGTCAAACCAAATCCGGATGGTCCTGTTCCTCGCCTGAAAGCCCGCCTAGTTGCTAAAGGTTATTCTCAAGCTTATGGCATTGATTATGAGGAGACTTTCTCTCCGGTTGCTAAGATGTCATCTGTTCGCATCTCTATTGCCCTTGCGGCCATCAATCATTGGCCGCTCCATCAGCTTGATGTCAAGAACGCCTTTCTACATGGCGTCCTTGAGGAGGAGGTTTATATGGAGCAGCCACCTGGGTATATTGTGGAGGAGGAGGCCTCGAAGGTATGTAGATTGCGTCGTTCATTGTATGGCCTTAAGCAATCTCCTAGAGCATGGTTTGGTCGATTTTCTATGGTTATGGGGAACTTTGGGATGACCCGCAGTGCACATGATCACTCTGTATTTTTCAGGCATCATCAAGGGAAAAGGATCATACTAGTTGTTTATGTGGATGATATTATAATTACAGGGGATGATACAGCTGGCATCACAAACCTCAAGCAGTTCCTTCAGTCTCAGTTTCAAATTAAAGACCTTGGCAGACTCCGATACTTCCTTGGCATAGAGGTATCGCGTTCCCCGCAAGGAATACTTCTATCTCAAAGGAAGTATGTCCTTGACATGTTGACTGAGTGTGGCTTACTGGGTTGCAAGCCATTAGATAGTCCAATGCTTCCTACCTTAAAGCTCCTTCCAGAAGATGGAAGTCCGATGAAAGATCCTGAACAATACAGACGCTTAGTTGGAAAGCTCAACTATCTGACAGTTACTCGTCCAGATATATCATTTGCCGTCAGTGTACTAAGTCAGTTTATGGCAAACCCGTACACGGGACACTGGGATGCCGCTCTGCGTGTTTTACGGTACCTTAAGGGCGCACCAGGATTAGGAATCTTATACTCAGATCAGGGTCACTGTCGTGTAGGTGCATTCACCGAGGAAGGTGATGGCCGAATATCTGGATTCTCTGATGCTGATTGGGCAGGCTGCCCATTTTCTAGACGATCTACGACTGGATATTGTGTGTTTGTTGGAGGAAACCTGGTATCTTGGAAAAGTAAGAAGCAACACACAGTATCCAGATCAAGTGCTGAATCAGAATATAGAGCCATGGCAGATGTCACTTCAGAAATGATTTGGGTTCGTCGTCTCCTAAAGGAACTTGGAGTTGTTTCTAAAGATTTGATGAGATTGTATTGTGACAATCAATCAGCCATACATATAGCAAAAAATCAAGTGTTTCATGAACGAACTAAACACATAGAAGTAGATTGTCATCTAATCAGAGATCGTGTGACTGGCACCCAAGTTGATCCTCCATCTATCCAACCGATTCATGTGAAGACAGAGTTCCAACTTGCAGACATACTTACAAAGCCTCTTCGGAAAACACAAATAGATTTTATATGTAACAAGTTGGGCATGATAAACATCTATGCTCCAACTTGAGGAGGAGTGTTAAACATGTATATAGTCCAGCCCATTGTAGCCCAGCCCATTGTGTATGTTAGGCCCACTATAAATTAGGGCTTCCATCTCTATAAATAGAGATGTCACAATCTTGTACAAACACCACTTCAAGTATTATCAAGTTTAGTTCTTTACAAAGATAAACAATTAACAACTAAATGCATAAACATAAAAAGACTGTAACTTCAAACAGTAACAAAAATATCAGAGATAGTAAAACATACAAGTTCCATGAATCAATCTACTTTTGCCATAACACGCATTAACTGTTCCAATATGTGACCCAAATCTCGAATTAACTGCTGCAACAAAACACCACCCAAACATCAGTTACGCATACATACAACATAAAATATAAAAATGAGTTCTTTTTTCCCAGTAAAAATTACCATTTCTGTAATTATGACAATTAGGAACCTTGTAATGTCCATGAATTGATGATCCGAACTTCCTGTAACCTCCTCTCACCAACGATTCATACAACTACACAACAATCACATAACAAACAAAATCATATCAAATACAAATTTTCCAAATTAATCATGATTCATCTTATGATTGAGAAACATAATGCGTACGGGATCGTTGGAGAGGGAACGGCGAGCAATCCATGAGAAGAGTTTAATGGCGTTTGATCGAACCATCTGTATAAGGTGTTGAAAATCGAGTGTGTCAAGGGATTTTGGGTAAACCCTAAAAAACCCTAATTGCAATTGCAGCTTAGAACATTCTAGGGCTTGTTTAACTAGAGTTCTAGAATTCCCCAATGTTTAACGAGGGGCTATTTCGTAAATAACTAAACTAAACCATTCTTTTATATTTGTTTTTTTATATTTTTGAGTTGGTGGTTTTGTATATTCTAAGAAATGCTTACAAATAGTTAAAAATATGGAGAAATAAAATGTTACTATTTCTCTATATATCTAAGAAAAAACATTGTTTGTGTTATTAAATTTTTAAGGGATTTTCTAATATGTGTCCTAAGGGCACAAATAACAAATTTTTAATATGGTAAGTATTCTTACCAATTAGATTAATATTCTACTACTTACCATATTTACCAACAAAAACTAAATATAAAAACATGATTTTGTTGGTAATTATGGTAAATAGTAGAATATTTATCTAATTAGTAAAAATACTTACCATAATAAAAACATGTTATATGTGCCCTTAGGGCACATATTAGAAAACCCCAATTTTTAATGATAAAAAATTATTATTTAATTGAAAATAGAGAAATATAAATACTTTTACTATAATTTTAATTTTAAGGATATGAATAGGAAAACTGATGTGAATACTTTTATTTGAAACAAAAAAAAATTTCTTGAAGATTTAATGTTATTTTCATACTTAAGTTTCCATTAAAATTATCATTTAAATCCATAAATCTTTTTTTTACATTTTTATCATTGCTGGTTGTAAAATTTTGTGATTACCTTCCAACCTCACACGCACCCCATTGTTTGTCAAACTTTGTGATACACGCATTAAACCACCATTAAAAATAACTCACGAACATCATGATAGGGTATTTCCATCTTTACATATCTTAATCTATGTAATAGTACACAGGTTACTAATTTATTTATACATATGTATATATATATATACATGAGGTAACTCTATTAAAAACCTACTTTATGTAGTTAATTAGTGAGTAATTTGAGCTGAGTGAGAAATTTACATTGTTAAAGTTTGTTTTCAGCCCAATTGTTTTTGTCAAATATCTTTCAGCCAAAACCGACCATAAACAAGAAAAACAATGAGCCCAGCAGACAAAGCTAAAAACATAGTACCAACAATACTATAAATACAACAAACAGGGCACAAAAGAACCAAGTAATTGACACAGTTTACTAACAAAGAACACCAAAAACATGCAAAGAGTAGATAACATAAATGAAGCGGAAAACATCAACAGGTTGCACAACAGAATAGCCAAAAGATAAATACTCCAAAATTCAATGAATAAAAATGTAGCACTTGATTTCTGATCACCATAAAAAACAACACAATACATCATCTAAGTCTAGAGTTGGCATAAACATAATTTGAAAGATGCTTCTAAAAGACAAGCTCGTGAGGTTTCATGCCCGCTTTCAGTGAAAATCTTGCACCCAAATAGCTTTTCAGATCAGGTACGGCCTCAATGGATTGTATCAATGCTGCATCTACCGATTTCTGGTCATCCTTTTTCTCCTGTGGGAGGGTGCTCTTTTCCTATACAAGATAACAGAACTTGAGATATCATGACACTAACAGAGTTATCTTTGATCACAAATGGGTCGACTTAGGTGGTATTTCATCCCAAATGGGTTAATTTGGATTGTATTTCATCTCAAATGGGCTGATTTGAGTTGTCTTTCATCTCAAACAGATTGATTTGGGTTTGTATTTGATCCCAAACAGGTTAATTTGGGTTTGTATTTCAATGCACATGAATACATGATCAATTGGGTTATGTATAAAAAAATGAGTTGATGAGTTGCAATACAGCTTCTAAACTTATATAACTATTCTAAAGATAGAGGCATATGATGATATTTAACGCATCTTTTTATTTAATAAAACAAGCCAATTATCCATATTGACCCAACCCAATTATCCAACCAGCCCAGACCGTCAACTTAGCACGACTACAAGCCGACATAGTGAAATAGGATGTGTTACCTCTTTCTCGGCTTCAAAAAACTCGCCCTCTCCTTTCTTCTTCTTCTTTTCAACCTTCTTTCCAAAGTACTTATCATCAAACTTCTCCACATTTACTCCTGAGATGTCAACCTTAGTTGATGTGGCAATCACATATGATTGATTCACCCTCCTCAAAGGTACACCGTTGATCTTAAACGGCCCTAAAAATGGAAAATAGTTTTATAAGTTGTACGAACAACATAATACAAGTATTGCCACAATGGTAGAAAAAGAAAACAATTTGTGCCCCACACATATAAGGCAGACAATGTCAAGATCATCACGTGACTACATCAATGAACAACAAAGTTACAAGTTAAAATATCAGAGCAGTCTACAACAAATCAGAACCTAGAATGGTTTATGTAATCTTGTCTTCATATCAACTCACTATTCCATGTTCATCTTTATAAACTACAAACCACGACTCCAAAAAAACAACTTTTCATTTCAACAAAACCTAAATGAAGAAAAAAAAGTACATTACCAGTAACTAGCAACAATCCTGATGTAAGCTGCTTCAAGAAAACAACCCTTTTCCCCTTAAACCTTCCAGCCAAAATAATCAGCACAGTGCCAGGAGTAATACTAGCTCTGAACACATACAATAACAAACCAATTCAACAAATACACAAAAATATACATGTTAAATACCATTATAAAGTACTTAAATATATCCATATATGCACCTGAGCTTGGTGGGTCTAGCTTTGCGTTTGTTGACAAGTGGTTTCTTCACATCATCAGCGGGATAAAACTTGGGTGGCTTCTCAGCTGGAGCCGCAGCAACAGCTTTTTTCTCGTGTTTAGGAAAAGCACCACCATTTTTAGCCTTAATGGCCCATAGACCCCTCTTGTGGTACATCTTTGACCTTGAATACTTGCCTACACCCCTGATCAAATCAGGGTTCCGGCACACATGGGGTTTCCTCTGCTGTGGTGCCATTAAATCTTACCTAGTATAATCAAAATTTAACCCAAAATAAGCCTAGTTCTAGTTTGTAAATTATCACAAATACCATAAGTTAATAGAAAAATGAACTTTAACTTAAACTAAAAATCATTGACTGAAATTAATCCAAACCAACAGTTTTCACGTACTTATACTTGATTCCTACTAAATTTCATTCACAGCGATGATGGCGAACGAAAAAGTGACAGTTGAGAGTGTCAATGGTTAAACTGTTAATATGAATTATTCTCAGTCAATCCAATAGTCACAATATGGCTTATTATAATCTAATTTGCCTATAGATCAATAACCAAGCAAATATCAACTATGCATTATTTGAAAAACACAGTGCACAGTTTAACATTTCCTTAACTTGAATCATATTTCATTGAAATTGTTTGTGTCGATTACTCACAGCATGAGAAATGAAAATCAGATTAAATCGTAAATAAACATTATATAGATTGATCTAAATGATTTGCAGCAGCTCTAAATCACACGATAGCTTCAAACAAACAATTCGCAAACAGAAAATTAATCAAACACTCTAATTCAAATTAGACAATATGACCTCGATCCTTGTATATCGAGAAAAACTATTCACAGCAAACTATAGCTGGCAAAAATGTCAAAATGTAATTGATTTAAGCGTCAATCTTGAAGCAATAACCGATTAATCAATGAACATTAGCGGTTACCTGTGATGAAGAGCCGCGGGAGCTTGCTACTGTCAGGTGAAGATGTGCAGGAAACCCTAGCAGCCTGTTTATAAGTAAATTATATGAAAGGGCAAAAATGTCAAAGGAAAAACCCTAAATTTTTATTTATTCATATTATTTTATTATTTTAACGCTATTTAAAATTACTTGACATTATCCGAGCGAGCCTTTTAAGACTGGATGTCAACCATTTATTTAACGTTTTAGGCTGAATCAAAGACATCATCAAAAATAAAACTCACAATCGTAGGCAAACTCATTGGGCCATTCTGTAGCCTATTATAATAGTTTTCAATTTTATTTTTTTCTTATTAGCATAGGTTATGTTTATGAGGTAAGTAGCAATATATAACGGCTTAACAATCCTAAATGCCCATCATATGATGAATCAGTTGTTGTGTGTGTTTGTGTGCATAAAGTTTGGTTTTATTTTGTGAAACTGTTTATTTTCTTATACTTTTTCTTGTGTTTGAAATTTACATACTATTAGTCGTTTTGATTTTCAATAATTTCAAATGATGAAAATAATCTCAAATTAAAAATCCAACTTACGAAAATACATGGGCATCTAACAATTATAATAACACATGAGTGCCAAGCCGCCAAGGCTTACCTCCCGTGCAACACATAGCATTAGCATTGGCGCTTCAGTCCATAATGGTTTACGATTCACATCACACCCACATAACAACATTCAAGTGCAACACGTAGTATTAGTATTAACCCTTAAAGAGTTTGTCTACATGACACTCACATTGATACCCACATGACAACGTTTTTTTCTATCTTAAAACCCCATCTTCCAAGCCCTACAAACATATGTCATATCGAATATTTCAAAACACAACGCTAATAAGCTATGAACATTGCCAACAAATCGTGACTTTGGTGTTCATATTATGAACACATTAGCACAAGTAAGATTATCAATTAAACTTAAACTTATAACTAGCTAGTTTAATATCTGTTTGGTACACACGAGTTAAATAACAATATTTATTTTAAAAAGTTATAACCATTATATTTAAGGATTTATAAAAATTTAATATTTAAGGATTTATAAGTAAACTAGGTTTAATACTCGTGTTACACACGTGTTAAATAATAATAATAATAATATTATAAAGAAATTATAACCATTATGTTTAACCATTTGTAAATATTTTATATTTAAAAATTTTACTCTATCAACTCATGCATGCATGGTTAAAATTTTCATTCAATTTCCCACAAAAACTTCTTATTATAGAACAAATATTCCCCCCAAAAAATTACCCTCTAATTTCAGACTTCAACACAACTTTCCCGCTTAAATTTGTTTGTCTAAAAAATATAAAACCAAAAAACCTTGATTTATGTGTTACAAATTATTTAATTCTTTGAATTATCAGGAATTGCAATTAAGTTAATTCAGCTTCTCAACTAAAATAATTACTTCATTTCACTTGTTTACGATTACTTCACGTGATGCAATTATTAAACTTTTTTATTCTATTCTATTCATCAAGTCCATTACTTAAATTATAATTTTATCTACTTGGAGTATCTTTCAAACACTCGTAAGTCATCTACTATTCAGTATGCATAAAGTTAAACAAAAGATTAATTATGACAGGTCATAGCTCAGAGATGAAAAAACCACAAAAATCCTGAACATGAAAGCCGAAAAGTCGTTTTCTGGTACACTAGGCTTTATTTACACGGATCTTTTGACCTTCGAGCACCTGCAAGAACACATAAAACAAAAGTTATATCTAAAACAGCCTAGACGAGACTATGTTAGCAGGGTATTGGTGGGGCCTATAGGTTTTCCCTAACATGTTCTCAATCGCGAAATAAATGGAAATTACATCTCAAACAAGCAGTATGTGCAAACTTACAGCATCGTTAAACGCTGAAATGGCAGTTTCTACCTCCTCTTCTGAAGAGAATGAAACAAACCCAAAACCACTTGATTTTGATGTTCCAGGAACTCGAGACACTTTGGCGCCAAGAACGTTTCCTTTATCAGCGAAAAAGCTTTTGAGTGATTCTGATGTAACGGTTTTTGCAAGGTTTCCCACGTAGAGTTTGTAAGGGCTGTCAACAAATGGGGTTTCTTCTGATTGAAGAAGCGTAGAGCTGACTCCATCCAAAGGCTTCTCTGTGACATTTACTTTGATTTTACGCCCTCCGATTTCCTGTTCATAAAAATACCATGTAACCATTGTTAAAGTGTTAATGCATATGTTTTAGTCATATCTCTAAAGTCTAAAGGGCAAATTGGACAAAAGGGGCATTCAACTTATGCTTGATTACAATTTGAGATATTAATCTCTTTTTGGTCAACAAATAAATGTATCCAACTTATATTTGATCAAACTGAGGATTTTTTTTACTTTTCCTTGTGCATTTCAGGCTTGTATAATTTGAGTCTGTTGTTGACTTGTTATTTGAGATTTGTATACAAAAACTTAGAAGATCATCAAGATTTATATGAAAACAAGTCAACTCACTGAGCCACGAGCTGGCATGAGTTGAATATGAGCCGAGTATGAGCTCAACTAGAGCTTGAGACCAAGTTGATGTTGGCCCAGATCGACTATGCCCGTAATAGACAAATACAGAAAGTTGGATACCTCAAAAAGAAATCAGAAAAAGTTTAATACTTTTTTGTTAAATAACTCCTAAAATACTGTCTACAAGGAACTAATGTGACAGTTGATTAGGCATTTAGGCATGCCGGGCAGGCGTAAACTGCTAACTAGTCCAATTTTGAACAGAAACCCACTAAAATCCTCTAAATTTTTTTATCAAAATTACAAGTTGGATACCTTTAATTAACGGAGTTACACGTAACCTGGGTACCTCTTTATGTGGTTTTTTCATGTCTAATACACCTTTTAGTAATGACTAAAATAGGAAGACTCTTGTGGACAGGGATCAATAGATAACAGCAAATATGTAATCTCACATGCACGGGAAGAAAACAAATATTTAGATATAGCCTCACCGTGCCATTTAGCTTCTCAATAGCGGCATTTACATCGTCAATAGTCTTCATTGTGACAAAACCAAATCTTCGACTCCTTCCTGAGTACTTGTCATACATTACCTACAAGTTCAAGTTAAAAAAAGATCACTTTATTATGTTCAAGAAAATCACTTTTTTATATGAAAATTAGGGATTCTTGTAGTTTGAGAGTTCGGTTATCAACTTATCATTAAAGCCACACAACAAGCATGAAACTTGGGACTAAAACGATATAAAATAGACTTTCTAATAAAGTTTTATCTCTTCACGTGGAAAGATAACTACGAAGAGAAAAGATGATATGTGAGGTAAGGATGTAAGATTAGTCCACTGAATTCATATTTTCGTATTCGCAGTGCCCTTGACTCGTCTTGCCTGATCATCTAGGTGTGCCTTTAGAAGAACTGTGCCATGCGTCTACCTGAGGCAAAGTGGCCTTGACTATACTCACCTAAGATCGAACCACTTGAAGAAGCACACCATGTGTTTGCCTTAGGCGAGGTGTGCTTGCCTCGTCTCGCCTAAGCGCCTAGGTGCCTTTTCACTACTATGGTAATAGATAAGATTACTTAACTATCACTAACTTCAACCAAAGAAAATATTTAATTATGATTCTTGAAGTCACAATACTCGATTTGAAAACGCAAGTTCAAACATCCAAAATATTCTATCAAAAACAATTATGGGCAAGCCCGGTCACAGCTGTACGAGCTTTCAAACGTGCTGTTGGGGATGTGCAATATATCCCGAATTTAAAAAAGACAACTTGGTTATTCAAACTAGGTGCTTTGAGTCGAAAACGAGTAACTTGCAGCTTAGAAAATCAACTCTTGACGATAACTACTGTCGATTTAAAACAGACTAAACAGTCAAAACACATGAAAACATTCATAAATCATTCTAATCCTGAATCCAATTCAAAGATGCAAATAATTTTAAGAACAAACAGATGCTTCTAGAAGAAGTTAAATCTTCCAAGAATCTATATCAACAAATGTGTAGATAAAAACCAACTCTTCAGTTATAGCCCAAGTGACATTGACCTCAAAAGTCAAAGTTCAAAATCTATATTCAATAAGCATGGTCAACACTAAGTTTCTACATCAATTGCTCGTATAATAAAAACAAACAAATAGCAGATGCAAACGACCCTGAAACATATAACATATCAAGAATTGATTAAAAAAAGGAACTTGAAATCAATCAAATACCTCAGCTTTTTCAATGGCACCATGTTCTTCAAAAAGCTTCTGAAGTTCATCATTGGTTGTTGTGCGAGGGATGTTACCGACATACAGTCGCCTTGCAGCTTCCGACGAGGGGTCCACCGTCGCCGTCGCCGGCGTTTCCTCGGCAACACAAAAAAGTCTTGTGGGTTGTCTGGGATTTGAAAGTTGAAATCTGAAGTGGGTTTGAGGAAGATTAGTGTTTGGTTTAGAAGAAATGGGGAGTTGGGATTTGAAGGAATTAAAAGATAGTATGGATGTTGAAATTGTGGCCATTTTGAAGATACCCAAGTGAGAGAGAGTTTGCAGTTGAGAAGAAGATGGTGAATGGGGATGATGATAGATGAGGGTTTATCCACTTCAGGGCTGTTTGGGATTGCTTATTAAAACTCCTTTTGACTTTTGCCAGAAGTTAATAAGTCAGTAGGTACTGACTTATTAACTTTTCCCCTCACAGTTTGCCAAACACCTTTTAACCTCCTTTTAGCTTATCCAAAAGTTAATAAGTTATAAGTTGGTCCAAATAAGCAATCCCAAACAGCCACTCAATAGATTTTTTTAATGTACATTGCAAGTCTCTTATTTTAAGAGGAGTAAACTGCAATTTTGGTTCATTTGTTTTGATATCATTGATAATCTATCTAATAAATTAAAGTTTTTAGGTGCCAATTTTTTGAAGGAAAAACATAATTTATTTTATAAAAGAAAAGTTGAAAGGGAAATTAAGTAGGAGAGTTAATAAAGACAAATTTTTGTGATTAATAATAATTTACAAAATTATTTATAAATTTTTGAATATAATAATTATAATTTTTTAAAAATATTTTTATTCAACCCGTGTGTATTACACGGGTGTTAAACCTAGTTTTAGTTATACTTAAATAATTTTGGTCTCTGTGTTTTTATTTTCTAACAGAAATGGTACTGAAGACTAACTTCATTCGAATTTTCGTTAAGTCTTCCTCACATGCGGAGGAAAATGTCATTTATCCCACTCTTTTTTACATGCGACTGAATAAAAGTAATAGTTGGACAAGTAGAAACCAATATATCTTTAGAAAGATGTGTAACTTCATCCTATTGATCTTCATCCTCTTCTTTTAAACGTGAACAAACACTTTTTGTATCGTATATCTTCTACTGTGTTTTCTTTCATCTCACCAATGAACTATGGTAAATTAGTTACTTTTATTATTGAGCATAGCGAAATCAATGTTTGTGAGAAAGTCAACGAAGTTTCTATGATGTTCTACCTTTGCGCATTGTCGCTCCTATTTCCCCCTGAACATAAGTGAAACGGGCGAAATAGCGTGAGAGAAAGAACCTCTTGGTGGATTCCAGCCCCCCATAATAGCACTACTTGGGGACTAGGAGCGTCCTTGGTTCTATAAGCTATGGAGTCATCCTTTGGTTCTTCCCGTCTCTAGTACACATCACTAGATCTTTGTATGCGCAGAGGTGTCGGATCTTTAGAAGGGTTTTCTTTGTCTCCTTAGGGTGTAGAACTCATCTCAGGCTACTAAAGAATGGGAATGGGAAGAAAGTAGTTAGCAGCTTCATTACACGAGCAAATGAATAGTGTTGATTATGTTATTTTCATATATCTTTCTAGTTTTTTCATAGATTCGTTTATTGCCATAATTTAATCATATGCCACTATTATTGTTGATCTTTCTCATGTTGTGCTTGAAGAAACTTTGTGTTCCAAGTGTATGATGTTTTATTGAACTCTCCAACCACCTTATTACACTTCAATAAACTAGCTATCAAGTCTATTATAAAAAAAACATTAAGTAGCAAAGTTGAACACATACCCACCGATAGATAGTTATTTGGGAGGATAATGACATAAAGCCCTAAATGTTTTATAGTTTTTTTTCTTGAAGACCCGTTCTTACCCCCTTTTTAAAACCCATTTGTTACACCCCAAACCTATTTTGACATGACAACCAATTGGATCTGACGCACCCGTTTTGGCAGTCCTAATTACATCAAATTCTTTTATTTGTAGGAATTCAAATTCCTTCCAAAATGTGATGGAATTCAACAAAAATCATTGGAATCTTCTATCACTCGTTGCGTCACCCCACAATGGTTTGTATCGAATAAGTCCGACGGCGACTCGCACCGTCTTGATCCTAACGGGCCGACATTGACTATTCACACCGACTTGAATGGAATAGCTCGACAGTGACCCACAAATGTTTGTTCTGAACAAGAACAACAAAGATCCACACACGTTTAACTGTAACATGCCCGGTAACGACCAAACCAACACACGCTTGGAACCTGACAACAAGCCACACCCTCAAAAACCCCGGAAGGAGGCGGAACTCAAATACAAGAATTAATTAAAAACAAGCAAACGTTTTCGAATCCGCGCTTCGATCAACCCTTTTGTCATCACTCTTTCTAAACTCCAAAATCAAACCCTAAATCGCCTTCGATCGTCTTCTTCAAATCTTCAAATTCAATTCATTCATCTCACGTAAACCTCAATTTCAATCCATACACAGGTGAATCAACGCTGAGTTTGAATTAATTCGAATCTTTCTGCGAATATAGGGGCGCTTAATTCGAGTGGATTCGATTAATCTTAGGCTTTACATTGCAAGCTGGCTATGGACTATGAACCTTATGATAGCAGCGGTGAGCTTTTAACTCTCTAGCGATCGGTTATATATTATATTGTTCCTGGTGAATTTGTTTTCAATCAATGTGTGATACATTTCGCTTGAGATCAGCATTGTGTTTCTGTTAGTTCTTTTTCAATGATCTTTGCTGTAGTTTGACGATGAAGAAAGTTAGAAACTTGAGTTTGTTGCAGCTGTATTGTGGGGCAGTTGGAAATAAGGTTTTTAGTTGAATTGTATCTTTTTCGGTTTTTATCAAAGGTGAAGTGTGCATTTCGTGTAGTGGAATTAATTTGATATTCAAACTTAGGATTGATTGATTAATGTGGGTGTGTGCATAAGTGTATTAATGATACAAAGTAAGTGAGATAACGACTTGTTAGTACGTTGAAATGAGTCAAATGACCTTGTTTTGGTCATGTAGACTGTATTGGGTTCTGACTTTTGAGAGTCAATTTAAAATCGGGTAGCAGTTAGTGCATTTAAAAGATATTCAATCATTAATCAAGTAGGGCCTTTAGACCCTGAGTAAGCTTGCTTTTCGGGTTTACAGATTGCTGCTTGCATACCTTACATAGAAAATCGTAAGTTTTATTTTTGTGTGCCCATGTTATAGGACAACCTGTTGACCTGTCTTCTTTGCCCCTCTCCTTTTAAGATGCTCGATATTTGTTGTTTGCCTTTTTTTCGTCCTGCCATAATCTCGAACACTCTAAATCTTTAAGTATTAAAGTTCATGACTTCATGGTCTTTCAAATTGTTTTTACATGGTTTTCTTATTGTGAATTAGGTGAACCTATATTCATGAAGCTCTTTTAGAATGTTGTCAAAGGTCTATCTGTGCATAACCGTTCACCGCTTCATATGTCATCACCCTCAACTCCCTAGCATATTAGCATGTAGAACCTAAACCAAAATATAATTGCACCAAGCTACGTAAGTGCTTTTATACTATGTGATCACTAACTCAGCATCTGTAGTGGCTGGATATAAGAGTTCTCAAGGAGACCAGTTTAGATGCCCTGGATATAAAGGATGGTAAAAAATGAAGACGTTGGTTTTCAGATGGGTGTGAAGTGTGTTCAAGAAGCTGAGCAGTTTAGAAACTATAAAGGGAGTGTTAACTGTTGGACATTTCTATGTATGTTATATGGATATGAGTGCTTACTAAGTCGGTCATGTTTACCTTTGTGACAGTTAGAGGTTCACCATAGGCACATATAGAGCTTGGGCTTATTCATTTGCACCAGCTAGCATTGCAACTACACATATGTTAGTTGAACTTAAACCATAGCTATCTATATTTTTTATCTATATGAGAGAGGATCCTTATTGAGGGGGCCTGTCTTTGAACAATGTGCTATAGTGTTGGTGTATTAGAATACATGTGGACACAAAATGGTTTTGTTGTTCAAATATATAAGTAGTTCAGTAGAAAGCTTTTGCTCCCACTTTTTAAGGATAACATAACCTGCTGGTGAATTTCTTTTAGGTAACGCTGATAACGTTGCGCCTTGTCATTCTCATACATATATCTTCTTTCGGAGGTTATGCATAGTTTCCACTCATTAGATAATCCTCACCTTATACTTGAAGTGGGTAGAAATTTTCAGGACAAATACAATTATATTATCAATGTCTTAGTCTAATTAGAAACCTTTTCCAAAGAAAGCAAGATGAACAAACTACACATGTCTATCTTGAATGAGTTTTTAATTATGAACTTTGAAATATATTTCTATCATAGAAGTCATAACCAACAGGTGTAGCTAACTGATGCATACTTCAGATCCTAGGTTGGAGCCATGTATGCAGTTTAAGAGTGACAACTACCATATGCGTTGAGATATAATCAGTGTGATGTCATAGATGTTGAGAAAATAGCAAAGCAGTATTGATATGGGATCATTTATGTAAGGATCACACACATAAATGGGTTGTATGATGATTGTATGCTTATAACTTGAATTAATTGCAGGCACTGATGATGATCTTCCACCGTCCCATCAAAACAGAATGCCAAGAGGTGGACATGTGACAGGTAATGGAAGATCTGCAGTTATGGGATCTGTACAGTATCCTTCTAGAATGTATGGGGACACTGATATGGAAGCCCAAATTCACCTTCTTGAGCAAGAAGCATATAGTGCAGTTCTACGAGCTTTCAAAGCCCAAGCAGATGCAATTACTTGGGTATGTTTTGTCATTATATATATGCATGAATCTTATGCTTTTTAATTAGGTTTTAGTTAGATATTTATCAAATGATATATTCAGGAAAAGGAAAGTTTAATAACAGAGCTCCGAAAAGAATTGAGATTGTCAAATGAAGAACATAGGGAGCTTTTGCTCAAAGTAAATTCAGATGATGTCATCCGGAGAATAAGGTGCAACAGTCTTAATAAACACGCTTTGTCATGTTATGATGAGGAACTTGTCTTACTGATTTCTGGCAATGTTGGATGATGACAACAGGGAATGGAGGCAGTCGAGTGGGCTTCAACCTGGGATGGTTAACACGGGTCAAGCGGTTCATGATCCATTACCAAGTCCATCTGTCTCAGGAACCCGTAAGAAACCGAAGATGAACTCATCAGGACCTTCTCAGTCTTTTGGTGTGCCACCACAACATGTACCTCTACCTACTTCTTCATCCGCTAGAAGAGCACCTGTGACAGGGAGCAAGGCGAAAAGCAAGAAATCTGTGCGTATTTCAAATCTTACTAGAGTAATTGTTTCTATATTATGTTCCTTCACACCTCACACTTTTGTTTTGGCATGGTCAGGTGATAGGTGGAGCGTCTTCCATAAAATCTCAGCACCCTACATCAGGCTCAACTGGGAGGGCCCAGCTTGGTAATCCTCTGACGTCTGGTGCACTTGCAAATGTATCCGCTGAAACATCATCTTTCTCGCCATTAATTGGGAGGAAAGTAAGAACCAGGTGGCCTGATGACAACAATTTCTATGAAGCTACTATAACAGATTACAATCCTGTTGAGGTAGTTTGATTTCTTAACATGCATGCATTGATGACTTCCTGCCCCCAGTCCTGAATTATGTGCTGAAAATACGATTTTCAGGGTCGGCATGCTCTTGTATATGATATGTATACAACAAACGAGACATGGGAATGGGTCAATCTTTCTGAGGTGAATTGTAATTGTCATCCACATTTTTTTAATAAATTATTCGTATTCTTTTAAAGGTTCTTGACTTGGGAGGTTCCCATTACTGAAATTTTGTTGTTGTAGATATCTCCAGAAGATATACAATGGGTAGATGGTGAGGACCCTGGGCTTTCTCTTAAAGGGGGGCATGGGGGGTCAAGTCATGGTATGGGTCGACCTGTTGGACGTGATAGTGGTCCAGGCGGGGGAAGAGGTAGAGGGATGATTAAGGGTCAAACAAAAAAGGATTTTCCACCTTCACAGAATGGCATAGGAAAGAAGGGTTTAGATGATATTCAATTACTTAACACTGATACTCTAATAAAGGAGGTAAATATATAAACAGTCAGGTTCAATTGTATGCTCTGTTGAATCTTCTTCATGAGTATCATAGCTCATTTATTGATGGA
Organism: Tagetes erecta; assembly: GCA_030867185.1. NCBI lineage: Eukaryota > Viridiplantae > Streptophyta > Magnoliopsida > Asterales > Asteraceae > Tagetes > Tagetes erecta. Next base: position 6,962,054 of record CM061494.1, on the reverse strand, counting down.
CATGTGCAGGTGGAGAGGGTATTTGGATCTAGCCATCCAGATCCTCTTGAGATAGAGAAAGCTAGGAAAGTCTTGAAGGTTAGAAAACACAAGCCTGAAGTTTGTTAATTCTTCCGTTTTTTTCTAGAGGTGGCAATATAGACGGTTTGGTAAGTAGGTTAAGATGGCCAAACTTTTTGTGCAAGTTAAAACTGATCATTTTGAGTTTGGGCTGGTCATGTTTCCTTAATTTATAGTTAATACTGATTTTTGTGCATGTCACAAGTTGACCTTTTTATAGATAAAACCTTACCGTAATCGACCCATTCTTAATTTAATGGGTTGAAATCGGTCTCTCCTCTTTAGTACTATTAGTTCAACATGTCTCATTGATCGTTTTGTTATTCTGTAGGAACATGAACAAGCACTTGCCGATGCCATTGCAAGGCTAGCAGACATCTCCGATGGTGAAAGTGGTACAAACTCGTTTAACTCTAATATGATGTTTACTAATTGTTTGATTATTGTGTAACTTAGATAAAGTATTTAAGTAGATTTGAAATCATGCTTTTGTTTTGATAAAGTTGATTTTGTTGGGTTGTTTTACAGATGAAGGTGGGCGGTCCATGCGTGGACAAGCTATGGATCGAGATTAACCCAATGATGAAAATTACGAGTAGAGGTCATAGAGATGTTTATTTAGGGATAGAGATTGCAAAAGTGCAATGACATTGTGTTAAAGGTCCTTGTAAAATATCATGATTGTTGTTTTTTACCCGTTACTTATAAGGTGTAGCACTAAATCTAGTATTTGGGGGGTAACTTATCATGTTCATGCTATTGCTCTATATAGATTCATTTGCAATTTTTTTGTGCATTTCACTTTGAGTTTGAGTAGAGCTTTGGGGCATGCAAAATGAGCTTTGGGGATATTTTTGTAGCATTATGGGGAACTCTGATGATACTGGTATTTGTAGTTTTGCAATGTTTTCTAGAAAAACATCAATGTACTATTTTATAAAAGATGCATTCAAATTTTTTATGTTCTTTTTAGTGATCTTATAATCTTATGCTCAATTTAAGCACACTCGTTAATTCTCATGATCATGTGTCTGTTGGGCAAACACGATTCATCCTGAAAAGTTGTTGTCTTGGTTGAGATTTGCATGAGTGTGGCTTAGTGACCAAACTTGTTCAACGTAAGTGGACTTGGTCATGTTCTTAACTTTTGAATTTTTTTTAAAAAGCAAGATATAAGGTGTTGTAATGGATAATAGAACTTTTTTTCAACGTAAGTGGACTTGATCATGTGTCTGTTGGGCAAACACGATTCTTAATTTGTTAGAACTTTTTTTAAAACAGATTTTTTTTTCAACGTTCAGGGGTACTTATAACCTAGACATGTTACATAATTACGTTTAACATCAGCAAAATTAATCATTCTATGCTCGTACATGTTCCCCATGACTAGATATTTTGTTAGTGATTCTGGGTAACTAAGAGTTTGCACTTGGAAGTTTAATTTGATGAACAATAACAGCCAAGGTGCAAACGACTCGAATGCCGCCTTGGTGCAAAAGAAGCACATGCCCTGCACAAGGACATTTATATTGTCATGACAATCCTACCTACACAACCATGATAGTTTTATGCTCAAGTTACATTTAGTTTCTACAGTTCACTGGTAATCATCCTGGTGGGCGAAATCGAGTTTATTATTATGATCATGCAAGTGGAATTGTCCATTATAAACGGAAGTACGAGTTAGTAATTACTGGTAAGGATCATTATTTGTCAATTAGTCATAGTTTAGATTATTAAAATCTAACTGGCAAACAAAACCTCAAAATACATAAAATGAAAGCTCGTGAAACTACAAACAAAATGTAATAACAAGAAAAACAATATCTAAACAAGAGAAAAGAAACCCAAACAAGAAGACAAACCAATAAACAATAGAAAAATCCAAAAAAGAATAAAAAACCGTCGAAAGTGGCTAAGAAGAAAGATGAAAAGCAGCATCTTAGAAGAAAAAAAAGACAAGAATGCAGCTAACAGGTTTGTCACTCCTCATTTTGATCTACACAGGTGTCAAATGGGCTACATATTATATCCTATAAGCGTAAGATCAGAACTCGAAAAAAACTAGTGGCAAGGACAAATGTTAGAGATAGCACTTGCAATGGCAAAGACAAGATATCTATTAGTGGCAACAAATGAAATATTTCCACTGTTTAACTATGTAGCAACTTTGTAAACAAATGTAAAGCATCAGCAGTGACGAAAAACAGGCACTTTGTATAAGCAACAAACTAGGTATTACAAATTACCAAATCTTAATCATGTTACAACATATGAAATTTTGAATGACAAACTATTAAAGGAGAAAGATAACACTCTCAACATCTAAAACATAATTACTATGTAAAATGTAAAATCAATGTGATGACGAAAACACGATTAATGTAAATATCAGATAACAGGTTCATATGCATTAAAATGAAAAACTCACTTTTAAAGAACATAAGCGTCACCTCAAACGCCTCCTCCTGAGCTCCCGTGACGTTCCACCTTCTAAACTCAAAGTACGTGAAACATTAGTTCTTCTGGAATTAGAAGACGGATGTGATTGTGATACAGTTAGATCAATCTCTACAGCACTATCAGTTGATAAATTATCCACGTGCACAACAGTAGCAGCAACAGATCTCTGAGAAGAAGTAGAAAGCGGTAATGACAAACTCATCTCTGCATTCTGGGGCTCCGGTTGAACTTCAGCAGCACGACCAAAAACAGCATTCATTTCTTGATCATTTGGTAGAATCTGTGCATCTGTTCTCCTCAAAAGACGGTCACTAATGTAAGTTTCAAGATCTTCAACCAACCTTTCTGCATTGTTCAGCGCGGATGAAATGGAAGAAAGTGAAGCAGCACTTTCAGAGATCACCCTAGAGAACTGGCGGGACCGTTGACGACGACTACCACTACCACCAGCCTCCAGATTATGCAACAATGGGGGATTGGTTTCAGAACCTAAAAGCACACTGTCAAGACCTTGAATACGATTCTCCCCAATCGACCCTATTCCAATCCTAATCCTTCTAAGCGCTTCCGCTACAGGAATATGTGAAATTCCCCTAATAACCCTTTGTTGCCTGATACTTTCTACCCGCCGAGCTTGAGGTCTTGGTGGTATTTTAACCCCAGATTCCAACTTCAACACCGGTTCACTCTTCCCGTTGCCATAAATCGGTGTAATACTTGAATCCGTCACTTCTCCTTTACAAACAGGGCATTCTTTCGCACTAGAATCAACATACGATAACTGATAGAAACAACACCAACAAAATAAATGACCACAACAAGTCAAAATAGGATCCCTTGCCATTTCCAAACAAATATTACAATCAAAGAAACCACCACTTCCATCATCATCTTCATCATCACCACCGCCATTTTCATCCCTCTTCTTCGAATCCAAATCCATCTCCAACGCTTTCGCCAGCTGACTAACGTCCCTTTTACTATTCCTCCCTCTCTCACCATCACCAGCAGGACTTACAGCTCCGGCACCATTGTTTTCTAGACTAATATTTCCTGCATCAACACCTGACCCAATCACTGTCATGTAACTCAACTCCGGATTATTCCTTGCCTCTCGCCACCGCTGGCGTTGTCTAGCCCGAGTACTAACCGCTTCAAGCTGCCTAATTCGATCCTCGATTCGACTGTGTGTCGTCTCTAGTTCATTTAACAAAGGGCCATACCCAAAAGGTGGAGGTGGTGGTGGTTGTATATCCACAAATGGCTCTTGATTCAAATCAAGATCCATAACCATATCATCATTCATGTTATCACCCATCCAGTTTTTTTTACAAATCCCTAACTTTCAATTCACATACTTTTTCACCTTCAACACAAATTAAGGCAAAACTATAAATTAACACAAAAATGTTAAATTTCAAAAATTGAATCCCTAAATTTTGAATTCACATAGTTTTTCGCATTCAACGCAAATTAGGGCAAAAATGCAAAATTAACACGGAATAACATAAAAATGTTAACTTTCAAGTCTAATTCAATTGTATGTAACAATATATTGATCCAAATTAACAATCTGACCTGACTTAGAGATGGGGTTTCGATCTTGGATTTGTGTATCTTGTTTTTGAATTTGAAGGTACAAAGGATACAGATCTGATGGGATTGAGGGTTTAATGGAGAAAAAGGTGTCGAGTGCGATGGTGACGGTGGATGGTCGGGGCGGCGGAGCGACGGTGGCGACGGCGGGGATCGGAGAGGATAAAGCACATGTCTTTGGCGCACTTTCGGAAGGGAACTAGTGGAAGTAAACAATGATATGTGGTTCACAAAACGAGGACATGATACGGTGACGTATTGGCTTTTGAATGAACTGAGCCACGTGGATGTATCGTTACCTTCGGCTATCTACAAGGGGCCATTCCTCATTATACCGTCTAACAACGCATCAAAATTGCCCAATAACAACTTCTACACCATTATACGAAGGTATTAATAGGACAAAAACTATGTGTTTTTAGAATAACACATATGTCCCATGCAATTCAATGCTAACTCTCACTAGTTCTTTCACATTCTCTCTTTTGTCAATGACAGAGGAACATTACGTGGACATAATCCATTACACTTAATCTTGTGATAATGACTCATAATGAGGTGTCATTCACATGTCATAAAATGCTCAAAGGATTTTAACCGTTACATATAGTCTTAAAAAGGAGAGTCCACCCAATCTATTTTTTTAAAATTTTGAATAAAAAAATAAAACTAGCCAATGAGGGGGAAATGGAGCCCACAACTAATAGTCCAACAAAGAAGATATGTGTGAAGTGTGACTCGGTGTAATCTCCTCAAGTTCCACCCTAATTTTCGGCCGCTAGGGGATGGGGCGGTGTGTCCGTCGACCCTAATTAGCGCCGCATCCACCTCTCGATTTAGATAACGGTTGTCGTGAATGTTTTTAGACACTAATTAGTTCTTGGATTGGATTTAAGTACTTGACGAGGTTATAAATATTCTAAATATGAAGATGTAAAATATATAATTTTTTTTAATTTTTTGGTTTAACCACTTAATTTTCCGGTTGAACAATCAATTTCCGGTGCAGACCATCAATCATCGTATTGTGCCCCCATTCTTTTCCATTTCACGACTTAGAACATTGCAAACGTACATGGTGATATGCGAATATGGTTTGGCAACCATACTTCACAGCTCGTGGATGAAGGTTCCATTACTGGTCAAGAAAGATAAATTGGGCATTTTTTCATTTGTTTTTAACCTAATATATGCAATGAGAAGGATTAGGTTGTTAATTGTTGCTTGAGCTATTATAATCATTCCGGATTATGTACTATGGAGAATTAAAAAAAAGATATAGTAACTTAATGGAATATTGGAAGTATATATTGTGTTTCACCTTCATTTAAATACTATTATGTCTTAATTGATAGGTTTCGGTAGAACGTAGAAATGTTCACGATGTATTACTAGACGATCTCTCGGTTTGGTTCTTGTTTAGTTTTTATGCCTACTTTCTGCTGATTATATAATATTTCCAGCAGTTAAAAAAAATTTTAAATGCTGTAAACTTTGCGACATATATATTAATTAGTAGCTCACACAAAATTACCCACAAATTTCCTTTAAAAACCAAATTACTACGGAATCGTTGATTATCTTATTTTTTTACACTTGTTTGAAGAAGAAGAAAAAAGATCAACGCTTAACACTTTCAATTCAAAAGCCAAAACCTCCAAATCCACCATCCATTAACCCACCAAAATCACCAACGTTCCCAAGAACAGAACTTAAGTCCAACCCACCACCATTGGATCCATTAAGCAATCCTTGTATCAAATCCCCACCACCACTGCCACCGCTCATGATCCTTTGCAGGATCTGATTATTCACATTACCACTACCACCACCACCACCACCCATCATCGCTTGCAGCAACTGGTTAGTCACATTATTACCACCACCTCCACCCATCATCGCTTGCAGCAATTGGTTAGTCACATTACCACCACCACCATAACCCATCAACCCATGAACGTTATCGTTCCTTTGATTACCAATTTGATTCAGGAACAAATTCTGAGGGTCAACAGCCCTTCCAGCTTCAACGGCCATTTGTGTCTGTACGTTACAAATATATATTTAGCATTTTATTAGTATCAGTAAATGTTGTCAAGCCCAAATTCTTGACCGAGGCACCAAATGATTCTGCCCGTCCATCCCTTGGATACATATTGGCCAGGCATGCAGAGTTTTTGGTACTCAAGCTAGATTTGTAAACTTAGTTAAATATATGTATTCATATATTGTGACCTAAACATTTAATAATATTCATTCACTATTTTCGTTCAGTATTTTCGTATTTTATATTAACAATGTACCTTTGATGTGGCACATGACAAATGAGCATCAAATCCACATGAACCACATCTATACAACCAACACTTTCTTCCCTCAATCACACCACACATATCACATGAAAACGGCCCATTAGTCCCATATGGTGGCATAAACACAAGATCAAGCCGGTGACAATGACTCAAATGAGATAAACACAAGGGCAACGTAGCACACATCACATGAACACTAACACCACACTCTTTACAACCATACGAAAACCCATCGCCATTGTTTCCACAACCGTTGCATGTGAAAACACCGTTAATGTTTTGTGTTTTTGGGACGAGGGAAAGAGGATGGTGGTGGAAAGGATGGGTGATTCTTAATGGGAGCTGAGAGCATTTCCGGTGGAGAGAAAAGGTGGTGCATGATGGTGATTTGCATGTGTAAAACGGTTCAGTTTGTTCGGTTTGCTTGCAACATGAGCATATTTGAAATGGTTGAGGGTTTGTGAGGTGTAGAGGGTGTTGGTGACTGAAATGGGTTATGATGGGTTCCGCTTGCCTCGACATGTTCGTTGGAAACGTTTTCTGACGACTCGATCTTTATTTGCCCGGTGATTACATATACATATATACACACATAAATATATAGATCAATATGTTTATATACATGAATTCTTCACCAGATAAAATGAAACTTAACGCGTTGGTTCATATAGTGTTAACATGGTTTTGTTAATAAACAATTCCTTGAAAAGATTTGACTATCGATTAAAGCTAGATATATATATATATATAAGTTTTGTTATTTAATTATAAACAAGATAACGAATATTTGTAGGTGAAACTAAATAAAATATGTTATGCTGCACGATACATGATACATAGAGTAGGTCGATACTCTTTCATATGGAGTTAATGTCCATGTGGTTTGAGGTACATTAGTTATATTCATTATTTTTGAAATATAACAGGTTAGAGTTTGTGTTTTTTGTTTGGTAATGAATTTGGATATTAACACTAGAAGATACATGCTTGTAAATATAATGAATTCGGCTAAAGAATAACTAAAATTTTGGCTCAAAATGTAGATTCGGCTAAATATAATAAACTCGACTAAAACTTGAAATCTCGTCTTGGCTAAAACTAATAGCCATAGGTGAAGGGGAGTTGGTTTTGGTTTGGCTTGAAACTTGTGTATTTGCCAAGTGGCCCACAAGCTAGTCAGCTAAGAGCTAGCCAATTAGTACACGTGTGACGTGTCGAGACCTTGCTCATTTTTTTGTTAGATTCATCTATACCGATCAATATTACTCGCGTATTAGGGTAGACTCTATTGGCTAAAAGTAACTTTAAGTGGGCTAAAAGTCAAAATGTTCAATTCGATTTTTCTACAATCGACCATTTAATTAGTTTAGCTAGGAACGAGTTAATCTTTAATTCACTGCCTCTCTATGTTGAAGGTGTAGTCGGGAAAATCAATGTGACCTCGTTTCCTTGGATTAAATACCAAGCTAATTAAATCGTTGAATGTGGCTTGGCAAAATTAGGTTTCGAACCCGATGATGTAGGAGTTGTTTCCATTTCTGTCCTAATTAGATTCTAGCTTTTGCTTTGTTCTTTGTTTGCTAGCTTGTGGTTAATTTTGGTTTTGGTTGTTTGTTGGTTGGGTCATAACATCTTGCTAGTGGTTTGTTCTAATAAAATCTCCTAAAAAGATCGGTGCGTGGGCTAAAAGACAAACGTTTTAGTACGTCCGGTTCTTTTGAGTTTTGACCCAGTACGTCAAGAATCATATATATTGTCAATTAAAAATCCCTTTTCTAATTTATTTAGAATGAAGTCAACTAGCTAGCATATATCATAAGGCGCAATTTTAGGGTCTTTCTTACAATCAAGTCCCGACCACAAGATAAGAACAAGTTTGGTGCCTCATATAATCTCTACGCAATTAGCTATTGGACCATAACCCTATTGTATTTTTTTAAAAAGAATTATACCGTGAAATAATACAAAATGTTATAATGGGAAGCACCCCTAGCTTGCTGTACGTAACGGGTTTTAACTAACAACTTAATTTAGCACGGTGTAATAGACTAATTACAAACAGAACCTGTTGGATTTAATATGTTCGGACCCGATAAATTAACGTGGCTAACCGAGTTATGACCCGTAAGAGTTACACCAAGGGCAACGAACATTAAATCCACTTAACTCGATTAATTGGTAATCACGAACGAAAGATGCGTTTATAATTTATACGGTTTATAAATTATATTTATTCATTTAACTTAATTAAATGAGTAACGGGTTTATTTTACGCGTTGGGCTCAATCTAATCTAACCGGGCTTAGGGCTCGCTAATGAGATTACATTACAATACAAGGGATCATTAGGAATAAGAAAAACCTAATTCCTTCACCCTTGATTATTGCCGTCGCATATGAAAAGAAAGAAAAGAACAATATATTGTTCTTTTGATATAGCCGACCAAAAACCCAATTCATTTTAGTGAATTAATTATTAACCAAAGCATCCAAGCAAGTGTATTTTCTTGGTCGTCGATCATTTGATTGATTACGGCAACGAGTTCGTGTTCAGTTCTAGCATCTCGTTCGTTGAACCCTTGGTGTCTCAAACGGTTATTATTAACCAAAGGTATAATTCATCTCATCAGTAGATTAATTATTATTAACCGTATTTGCATGTCTGTAACCGGATCATGTCGGTTTCACTTTTGGTATAGGTTTTAATATTAAATTTCCGCTGCGTTAATAATTACCGGTTTAATTATTACAATTGTCAAACCCGTTTTGATACAATTAAAATCTAAAAGATACCACTGAAACCCAACAGTGGTATCAGAGCCAGGTTTACAACATGCAAATCGGTACCGGTCTCCTTTTAACCGGTTATAGATCACAAACTTAAAGTTTTTTTAAGTTTCTGATCTATGTAGAATATTAGGGCAACATAATTTTGGTCAACAATTTTATTATTCTTGACCAATAGATTGTCCGATTGATTATTGTGATTATAAAATATATGTAAATCTGGCCAGACCTTGTGGTTGTGTTGTACTTTAATTCAGTTTTTGGTTTTATGGTTTTGGCCACTTTGATGGTTCAAAGTTGTAATAGATTAGGGTTCTTTTATTTTATATATTTTTTTTGTAAAATTGTAACATTAAAGACCCGGAGGAAAGACTGAAGACAACACGGATCTAGGAGTCAGTGGGAGATACTCAAGACAACAAGATGCACTCAAGTCCATCATTGTGGTTGTTTATGTGTTGTGACCCCGTGACCTAGTTTGGTCTTGCTAAAAGGCTCTGGCAAGACCAAACAAATTTTTGGCCATAAAGATTTACATATTTATTTACTTTGCTATTGTGGTTGCTTTATTTTATAAGTGTTGTAACATACCAACCTAATACCAAACCATTTTTAAAAAGAGTTTTAAAATAATTTCACAATCAGATAAAAACAAGTTCTAAACATATTTTTACAACTTGTGAAAATTTTTATAAAACGACTAGTTTGTTTTATAATTAAAAATAACCAGTACGTTTTGGAAACTTAAACTAATTTTGACTTTCTAAAACTTGTAACTTAATAGTTTAACTATTAACTTTTAATCGGTTATTTATGTCGCGACAAGACTTAGTTTTAATAGGTTATTTAAACTAAGTGTCCTGAGAGATGAAAGGGTTCATCTGACTGTCACGAATTAATTTAGTAAAACTGGATCTTGACCCTATTCGGTAATTACCAAAATTGAAACCCATATTTAAAATCAATAGTCTATGCTATCCTATTATAAGGAACACTTGGAGCATAAAGCGAAACATCAATGTTTGGAGCCACAGCACCGCATTTGATGTGTAGTTGTATCCTTTCAAGGTGCAAGGGTTTCGTTGACACATCCGGACCCTTCCACACGTACCTAGTTCTAGGACGACTATTACTTTTCCTCTCTTGCTACATGCCCCAGCTGTCTAGAGAGTAAAAGTGAGCATAGATGAGGCTAAACGTATCAATGCATTGACAAAAGTTGTCATAGCGGCCTCATATTGGAGAGTTGTGCATTTCTCACAATTGACAATCGTTGTCAGTCTACCTACCCACTTGCTAATGTTGTATGCCCCAGCTGCCATTAGCAATTGACATAGCTAGATTCTCATTCCTTATTCTTATTACTGTTAATGGGTCATTAATTAAATAAGGAATAATACATCGATAATACTAACTATATTATTTTGCTTATTTGTCAGATGTCTTCTGAAAACAATCACTCCTTCGCTCTCAAGTCTATACTTGAGAAAGAAAAACTCGATAACACCAATTTCATCGAGTGGCACCGCAACTTGAAAATAGTTCTCAAGTTTGCGAAAAAGCTCTATATTCTGGAAGCCCCAATTCCTGATCAGCCCGAGGCTAATACCGCTGCTGCGCGTAAGGCCTGGGATAAGCATAACGAGGATGCCGTTGAGGTAGCCTGCCTTATGCAAGCCACCATGTCTCCTGATCTCCAGAAGAACATGGAAGACATGGCTGCATTTGACATGATTGAGCAACTTAAAGGCATGTTTCAGAAACAGGCCCGACAAGAACGCCATGACACCATGAAACAGCTCATTAGCTGTAAAATGCAAGAGGGCTCATCAGTTAGCGCTCATGTGCTTAAGATGAAAGGTTATATTGACCAGATGACCAAACTTGGTAACCCTATGCAAGATGAAATGGCAGGTGACTTCATCTTGAACTCCCTCCCTAGCTCTTACGACCAGTTTGTAATGAACTACAACATGAATGCATGGGTAAAGCCTGTTGCCGAGCTACATGGTATGCTCAAAACAGCCGAGATGAATATCCCAAAGCAAAACCAAGTTTTGATGGTCAGATCTGGTGGTGTTAAGAAGCCCAACCCCAAGAAAAGGGGTTATAACAGCAAAGGCAAGAAGAAAGTTAATGTTGCTGTCAATCGCGCCACCAACAATAACAAGGTCGTTGCAAAACCAAAATCACCCCCTCCTGAAGAGCGTCAGTGTTTTGAATGCAACAAGTCGGGGCACTGGAAAAGAAACTGCCCTGAATATCTGGCTAAGCTGAGAAAAATGAAGGCCTCCGGAGAAGGCGCTTCAGGTACTTCTATTTATGTTATTGAACTTTTTACTGTCTCTAGCAACACATGGGTATTTGATACCGGATGTGGTTACCACATCGTTAATGTCTTGCAGGAGCCTGAAAAGTGGAAGAAGCTGAAACAAGGCGACATGGAGCTCATCGTTGGTGATGGGAAGAGAGTACCAGTTCTTGCAACTGGAACATATCATCTTTCATGTCCTTCTGGCCTTGTAGTTATTTTGAATAATTGTTTGTTTGCACCTGGTTTAACCAGAAACATTATTTCAGTTTCTTTATTGTTTGAACAAGGTTTCAAGTACGTTTTTAATGGGATTTCCATTTCTGCTTACTTGAATGATGTTTTTTATTTTGAGGCTAATCCTCGAAATGGTATCTACGAGGTAGATGTTCACACAAACAATAACATTTATAATCTTTCTAAACGTGCCAAATCTGGTACGAATGATACTTATCTATGGCATTGTAGACTTGGCCATATAAGCAAGGCACGTTTGAAAAGGCTTCAATCTGATGGAATTCTTGAATCCACTGGACCTGACTCCTTTGATGACTGCGAGTCTTGCTTAGCTGGCAAACTCACTAAACACCCTTTCACCCATGTAGGTGAACGGGCTAACGATCTGCTAGCACTCATACATACTGATGTGTGTGGACCTTTCAGAACGATGTCTAGAAATCATGAAAGATACTTTGTTACATTCATAGACGATTACAGTCGATATGCTTATGTCTACTTGATGAAACATAAGCATGAAACTTTTGAAAAGTTCAAAGAGTTTCAAAACGAAGTAGAAAACCAACTCGGCAAAACTATAAAAACACTTCGATCAGATCGAGGTGGTGAATATCTCAGTTCAGAATTCCTCAATCATCTAAAGGAACGTGGAATAATTTCACAGCCCACTCCACCTGGCACACCTCAGCTTAATGGCGTGTGCGAGAGGAGAAATCGAACCCTGCTAAACATGGTCCGATCGATGATGTGTAGGACAAACTTGCCTCACTCCTTATGGAGTTATGCTCTTATGACCGCCGCTCGCATTATCAATCTAGTACCGACTAAAAAGGTAGACAAAACCCCATATGAGATATGGCATGGGCATAAACCCAATTTGTCTTACCTTAGAGTATGGGGATGTGATGCTTACGTCACCAGCGATTCTGATGACAAGCTCGATCCTCGAGGCGAAAAAGTTGTTTTCGTCGGATACTGTAACAAAAGCGGACTATATTTCTACCATCCTGATGCAAACATTATTTCCATCAAAAGGAGGGGACACTTCCTCGAGAAAGAAGCCCTTGATCGAGGAACAGGAAACAATGTTGTGGATCTCGAAGAAGTTCGAGAATCACAAACTACCGCTGATGAAGTCGGAAAGTCTGATGCACCAGAAGTCGTTGCAAATGAATCAGACGAGAACACTGGCATTCGCAGAAGTAGCAGGACTCGTAAGGAACCTGAAAGATATCTTTGGAATCTTGAGGGTGCTGAAGTCCTGGTAGTAGCTGACTCTGATGACGCACCTGCTAACTATAAATCTGCTATCTCAGATCTAGAATCTGCGAAATGGCTAGAAGCCATGAATGCTGAGATGCAATCCATGCGTGAAAATCAAGTCTGGAACTTGGTTGAGTTACCTCCCGAATCTCGGGCAATAGGAAGCAAATGGCTTTTCAAAAGAAAACCCGACATGCATGGAAAGGTACACACTTATAAAGCACGGCTAGTTGCGAAAGGTTACACTCAGATTGAGGGTATTGATTATGAAGAAACCTTTTCGCCCGTTGCTATGATCAAGTCGATCAGGATATTACTTGCCATCGCTGCATACTATGACTATGAGATATGGCAAATGGATGTCAAAACCGCTTTTCTTAATGGACATCTTTCTGAAGATGTCTATATGGTTCAGCCTGAAGGTTTTGTCGATCCAAAATATCCTAAAAGGGTGTGCAAACTGAATAAGTCCATTTATGGACTTAAACAGGCATCTCGTAGCTGGAATCTTCGTTTTGACCAAAAAATCAAAGAGTTTGGTTTTGTCAAAAATGAAGATGAGCCTTGTGTTTACAGGAAAGCTAGTGGGAGCTCTATATCATTCCTCATCTTGTATGTAGATGATATACTGATCATTGGAAACAACATTCCTATGCTTAATGAAGTTAAACACTGGTTGGGATCTTGTTTTGCAATGAAAGATCTTGGAGAAGCAGCTTACATTCTAGGAATCAGGATCTACAGAAATAGATCCAAGCGGCTTCTATGGCTAAATCAAAGCACATACATTGACAAAATGATGACACGTTTTAAGATGGAAAACTCCAAGAAAGGAGGTGTTCCTATGACTAAAGGAACTGTGCTGAACAAATCGCAATCTCCTTCTACGGACATTGAAAATAAGCGAATGGAAGCAGTTCCATACGCTTCGGCGATTGGTTCTATCATGTATGCAATGTTATGTACAAGACCTGACGTCTCGTGTGCCTTAAGCATGACTAGTCGTTACCAGCAAAGTCCTGGCATGGCCCATTGGACTGCTGTCAAGAACATTCTTAAGTACTTGAGAAGAACTAAAGATATGTCCTTAATCTTTGGAGGAGTGGAAGAAGAGCTCACTGTAAGATGTTACACTGATGCTAGTTTTCAAACTGACCGAGATGATTCTCGCTCTCAATCAGGGTTCGTGTTCACTCTAAATGGAGGAGCTGTTTCATGGAAAAGCTCCAAGCAGAGTGTAGTGGCAGATTCAACCACCGAATCCGAATATATTGCTGCCTCAGATGCTGCTAAGGAAGCAGTGTGGATGAAGAAATTCATAACCGATCTCGATGTGGTTCCAAGTATACGAAAACCAATCGAGATATTTTGTGATAATACTGGTGCTATTGCCCAAGCCAAAGAGCCCAGATCTCATCAAAAGGCAAGGCACATTCATAGGAAGTTCCACTTGATACGGGAAATTGTTGAACGTGGAGACATCATGATAAGCAAAGTAAACACAGATCAAAACTTAGCAGACCCGTTTACTAAGCCCATGACACAGGACAAACATGATGAGCATAGGAATGCCATCGGGCTTAGAGTAGCTAACTTTGAGTTTTGATTTAGTATTTGGATGTACGAACATTTAACAGTTTCTGAATTCGTTTGAATTTATTTATTTGAATTCTAAAGTTTATAACTGTGTTCGATTTTAATACGTTTAATCCATGAATATTGTATTCTAAATTATCCGTAGTCGATCAGACTCATGGGAATGATTCTGAATTAAGACTATTCTGAATTTGGGCTCAAGTAGTTGACATCCAAATTCACAGACCTCATTGTGAATGACGTTGGAAGTAACTCGTTTCAAATCATCTTCATGGATTGTGGTCATAAGATGTTTTTGATATATTGGTATACTCATTTAGTATCCTCTGACCTGAGATATATATTGGAACTCCTGTTTACTAAAGGAATATTCTTTAATCATTGTCAACCGCTGTCGCGTAACTGCCAGTCATAAAGGCTTTAATTAGGAATAATTCTGAAGTTTAGTGGGAGTTGTATGTAGTCAATAAGGGATTCTGTACTCTTACATGCTATGTAACAGTTAGACATCTTGGCGCCCTCGTTGATTCAAACTGGAGAAGTGTAAGGCCTTACCCAAACAGACTGTGTGTTTGAATGGACCATTTTGAATCTTGATCGAGAACTGAAATGATTGAACCTTATATGAGAATGAACTTAATCCATGTCTCATTGTTTCAATTGATGTCTTTTACAGAAAGGATAAATGACGACGATTACCATAAGTCTATTGTATTGTCATAGTAAGTTGTTACTATTAATATACTGCTTGGTTAATGACTTTAAAATGTTATAACTTGTTAGGGGCAGTCATGTGTAGCTAGAGCGCCGCTGACTGTTTGCGTTGAGATTTTATCGTGGTCCGACCAAGTGGGAGACTGTTGGATTTAATATGTTCGGACCCGATAAATTAACGTGGCTAACCGAGTTATGACCCGTAAGAGTTACACCAAGGGCAACGAACATTAAATCCACTTAACTCGATTAATTGGTAATCACGAACGAAAGATGCGTTTATAATTTATACGGTTTATAAATTATATTTATTCATTTAACTTAATTAAATGAGTAACGGGTTTATTTTACGCGTTGGGCTCAATCTAATCTAACCGGGCTTAGGGCTCGCTAATGAGATTACATTACAATACAAGGGATCATTAGGAATAAGAAAAACCTAATTCCTTCACCCTTGATTATTGCCGTCGCATATGAAAAGAAAGAAAAGAACAATATATTGTTCTTTTGATATAGCCGACCAAAAACCCAATTCATTTTAGTGAATTAATTATTAACCAAAGCATCCAAGCAAGTGTATTTTCTTGGTCGTCGATCATTTGATTGATTACGGCAACGAGTTCGTGTTCAGTTCTAGCATCTCGTTCGTTGAACCCTTGGTGTCTCAAACGGTTATTATTAACCAAAGGTATAATTCATCTCATCAGTAGATTAATTATTATTAACCGTATTTGCATGTCTGTAACCGGATCCTGTCGGTTTCACTTTTGGTATAGGTTTTAATATTAAATTTCCGCTGCGTTAATAATTACCGGTTTAATTATTACAATTGTCAAACCCGTTTTGATACAATTAAAATCTAAAAGATACCACTGAAACCCAACAGAACGCACAATTATATATTCAACGTACTTTCGATTGAGGTCTGTAATTAACCTAGTCGAGCCTGATGTTCTTCACATAGTGACGGTGTTATGTTGATTGCAACCTATTGGTTGCAACGGAATCAGCTCTTCAACTTCTAGCCGAAGGATTGTACGTACGTACGAAGTGAAGATAGCAGCAGCCAGCAGATGAATGTAAATCGTCGAGAGACTCAGACAAGAAAAGGGCTTCGAACAAGTGAGAAACCTTAACACATAATTAAGTGGGTTTTTAGATTTGGATGAAATACCACGTACATGCAGCTACAACAACTATATATATATATATATATATATATATGATCCCCGAATAATTTTGCTATAATCAGTCCCTCGGCATGCAATGCATTCATTCAATCACAACATACATGCCAAAAATGTAAACACAAGTTAATTAGATATCCAAACATATATACACCACACTATATTATTTAAAAGTGTGTGTTTACCTGTTATTTGATTATTTTGATTAATGTTCTAAGTAGGTTTGAAACACTTGTGTATAATGGTGTGTATGACCTTTGCAACAGTGCACATGCATTCTGTATGTCGTTTGAGTGTCGTATTTAGTTATAAAACATACATGTATGATATGATATGATATTATATGTCTAACTTATTACGACAATGCATGGTTAAAACTTAAAACTAATGTGAAAGAATCATTTAAAGTAGTACTATAAGTATTTAGTACACTACAAGCTATATATAGTCTCATCAATTCCTTGCAATTCATCACAACTCAGAAATCTCGCATCACAACATATATATATATATATTATTAATTCATACACATTGTAACCATTTAGTACCGTTTGTGATCATGACCAACACGACGTTTTAAAGACGCTTCTCAACAGACTCATTATTTGCTAGATTGTCAATATAGATATATCGCACAAACTTTAAACATCATCTACATCATTTGTCATTTCTAAGCTATATATCAGAATTAAGTGTTAGTTTGGGTAAATAATAACATACTTGTGACAAAAACTTGCAACAATATTGTGAAGATGAATTAATTAAGACCTAGCTAGCTTGTCTTTTGATGCTTATGAAAGACCTACAACACTCCTAATTCCCAAATAATTAAGAGATTTAATAATTAGTGCATGTTGTGCAATTATCTCTTTAGATGTTAAGAAAGGGTTGACAATCACATTTTTTGACCAAGTCCAATTTCCATTTCAATTAAACTATGCCATTGACTTGATTTCTATATAAGTTACCAAACATGTTCTCATTCCCATTGAGATTATTCCATTACTAGATCATTAAATAACTTCAACCTCATGCAACTTGACAAACACACTCCTATTTTACATCTATATATATATTTCATCCCTAGCTTAAATGTTTGAACACAAACACACATACAACAATTAATTAAAGAAATTAACCAAGACATATATGATGAACTCTGGCTACAAGCATTTCACCCATGAACACAACCTCATCATGCACCAAGCACATGAAACCGCTAACATGTCGTGCTTTGGTTGCAAGTCGTTGGTTACTGGTAACGCTTACGTTTGTTGGCAATGCAACTTTGTATTGCACGCACAATGTTTTCACGCAACACGCTCCCTAAAACACCCTTCTCACCCTTCTCATCCTCTAACTTTAGTTCCTTATCCCACTTATCCCTCCAACTCGTTCTACTGCGATTCGTGTAAACTCGCAGGAACCGGATTATCATATTGCTGTTCTGATTGTGAGTTTGATCTTCATGTTCATTGTGCTTATTCATGCATGCATGATCAACATGTGGGCTTTGCTTCAGCTCAAACCAATGCTCATAACCCAAATGCTAATCTTTTGTATTCTTCGACGGATCCAAATACACAAGTCGAAGAATATTCAGGTTCGATTAGCAAATCGGATCTTGAACACATTAAAATGAACAAACAAAGGCTCGAGATCGCAAAGGAGGAGGCTCGAATAGCTGCGGAAACTCGTAAATTTATCTTAGATAACATATAGTACGTAGTTGCACCCCGGCCCGATGGTCACGAGCTCTGAGTTATCATGGAAATAGCTAAATGAGTGTCATCATTATTATGTTTATTTTACATTTGTGATGTTTTTGGAACTTTTGTCTTTGTGTTGTAAAAGTGGTTTTTTTCTCACAATTGGATGATATTTTACTTTTTTTTTCCTTTCTCGTTTCTTAAATGTTAAATTAATGATTTGTCAGACAATGTGTTGCGATGCTAACGACGCCCAACCGTTTAAAAGGTTAGAGTAAACGCACATTGCGGCAATGTTGTTCAACCATGAAAAAGTTTACTTCCTAAACGTTGATCATTGACGAAAAGTGACAACCTTTTTTTTAAATTGACCATCTAAAAATTAATCCTTAAACAAGGCTTGAACTCAATAGGCTGAAACACGCTCCTTATTGGTAGGCTAGAAGACTTTTTTGCAAAGAATCACGCTAAGAGTATTTTAAAGTGTGCTAAAATATTCAAGAATTTTTTTTCTTGATCTTTTACTTGCTGACATGTGACATGATCGGTGGAGAGCCCTTGAATGATGCTTCTAAAGAAAATATATAATCTGGTTTCAGTCTAGAAATCGGTTTGTGTACATGTAGTTTAAACACCGAAATAAATAAGTGTAAAAGAGAGTAATGAACTGGGCTGGGCTGGGCTGGGCTGGGCCGGGCTAGTATTTTTGTTTTTGATAAAAACAACTTAATGCAATTGTACATTTGTACATGCTCATATTATTATAATATTATTATTATATTAAAGCTACTTTCAAATCTTATCCCTTGACCCTTGTACATGACTCATGCAGATGCATACACTGATACACCTATGATTTGAATAGTGTTAACACGATCATATATATTCAAACATTGTTTTTCATCGAACAAGCATTTTCACTTAAACTACATATAATGTTATTGACATTATGCAACACCGTTTTCCTTAATGGAAAACAATTTATTTATAAGAAACACGTATTAATTAGCGTTTTTTTGTCCCCAAAATTTCATAAAACTTGTGTTAGGGGATGACCTGATGTTCTTGAAGGCCTGATAATATGGGTATACATGACTTGCATCAAAGTAGACAAACGTTGAACTATTAGACAAAGCATATTGTTTGGTTCTGATCAACTGGCAATCATATCTTAATAATGTAGAAATAAAATATTTTAAAGTAATCGTAAGAGTAGTAGTAATTGAAAAGGTAAACAAATAAGAACTTGACAAAAACGAAAGTGTCGTGATCAAAAGAATGATGGTGAGCCAATGATCTTCGGTCCAAGCGGCTTAAGTGGTTGAGGTGAGGCATTTAAAAATATTGTATAAATGTATGACAAGTTTTATTTTTTCCATTATTGTAAGAGTGAATAGCATAAATTTTTTTAGGATACCCTTAGATTTATGGGCTATATCCACCACCGCCTAAGACTTTATAAAATGAAAAGGTCTTGGGTTTAAATCCCACTCAAAACAAAAAAAAAATAGAATTTGCCAGGGTAGGCTCGTGGGAAGCACTGACTCATGAATGATCCAAATTTCCATTAGAAAAAGGACCATGGCGTGGACACTTGCTAGGGTGGGCTCGCGGGAAGCACTCTCTCGTGTGGCACAAAACTTTTAAAAAAACTTTATACACATATAGAATAACATTTTTTAAAAAATATTTATCAATTTTATTGTCAATGGGCTAAAGCTCATTTTTAAAAAACTCAGTTTTATGACTAAAGCCAAGTTATTAATCAAAACCCAAGTTTAACAATTTCCTTTTGTTAACAACAGGTTCCAACAAACTTCCAACAAGTCAATATTTACGACAAGTAATAAAACAAAAAAAGATCCTATTTATGTCACAATTTTCCGACAAAACAATCACAATTTGTCGTTCTTTTGCACAAACCAGAAGGTATAACATAGTTATTAAAAAGTAGTTTTGTGGCTAACTTGTCGCAAATTTGCGACAACCCAGTTTTGTCGCAATTTTATAACTAAAGTTGTCGCAATATTGTCAATAGTAAAATTTCTACGGCCCTTTTTTTTTCATACAATAATTTTTTTTAGAAAGTTTGACGACAGTATTACGACCATATTGCAACAATTATGTTTCTCTAAAAAATACAAATTTTTAATTGTTGTGATCGTTTAACTATTATGATATGTAATTGTATTACTTTGACTTTTTTATGTTTGGTGATAAAAATGCTTTTTTTTTTTATTTTGTTTATATAATTTATATTGTTAAGGCCTAAAACTCTTTTTTCCAACTCGTTCAGGACATTAAAATCATAAAGACTAACCCTAGCACTTGCTTAACCACTTGTAAGAGATTTTAGGAAAGGATATGAAAATGACGACATATAAAATCATTTTTAAGGGTACAACAAACACTTAATTTATTATTAAAAAAAGTTAAAACAGACCACCACTCTTGTCACCCACTTCATAGATCACACAAATAGACAATCTAGTCGATGGCTAAGGGCGGTGTGTTTTTAGTTGGGGAATATTTTTTTTATATAATTAATAATTATGATTTGCACATTATATTGTAATCGAAGAAATGGATTTGAAAAAAAAAACTTGTTTTAAGTATTTGCAAATTTGAAGTATTGAAATCTATAAATAAAATCCTAAGTTGTAATGTGTTAAACTCACAAATTGGAACATTGAAAAAATAAAGATTTAATCTGTCATCGTTTCTGTCAGATATTAAGATGCTATGTCAAATAGAATGATTCAGAAGATACTTAAATTCAAATTACAAACAATAGGAGAGATCAAAGCTCATCTACATCACATATTGAAAACTTCAGATTATATAAAGACAAAGTGATAGAGACGAAGATGGAAATTGATCATAGCAAATAAGAGATGTGTGTACACCATCATCAAATCAAGACTTTGATTTCATCTACATGATGATAAGATGAATGTGACTGTTGGCCTGGAAGATGCAGTGATCTCTGTTTATAAGATAGGAGAGGTGTGTGCCCTAAATCCCAACTTCAACGGCTCTTTTGCTAAGCAGCATCCCACGAGTTGAGTCCACAAATTGAGCCCACAAGTTGTTCCAATTCACAAGTTGTTTAACTCCAGCCCATTAACTGATCCAAACTTGTAAATATATAAATAACCCAACATTAAAACCAATAAAATAAATGATGTTTGATATTGAATTGTAGTATATATTTTCAACAGTTTCAATCATCTTTCGGTTAGCCATCGTCTACGTTTTCAGTATTTAAATCGGATTTGAAACACTCAAATTCGATTCAAACTTTCAAGTTTGGTTCAGTTCAAAGTCAAATATCAAATTCAGAGTCGAATTTTAAATATATGATTACTTAATTTGTTAGAAGAAAGCCAAGCTCAATTATCATTTCTAAATATTCAACTCATGTTACCATTTTACCCTAATTTTATGGTCGTGAAGATCGATAGTTTATTTTTAGTTTTAACCTTTATGCCATTTATGGTTTTATTTGACACTTAATTGCATGAGGTAATGAAATG
Organism: Tagetes erecta; assembly: GCA_030867185.1. Taxonomy (NCBI): domain Eukaryota; kingdom Viridiplantae; phylum Streptophyta; class Magnoliopsida; order Asterales; family Asteraceae; genus Tagetes; species Tagetes erecta. The sequence continues at coordinate 6,940,284 of CM061494.1, read as the reverse complement.
AACGAGGCAATATAATGGAAAAAGGAAATGAATGGTCAAAGAAATAAAATGGATCATTCAATTTCATTACTATGTTTGGTTAGTTACATTAATGAAATGATTTAATACTCTTTGTTGTTTGGTATGCAAGAAAAAAAAATATACAAATATCTAAAAATAACAAAAATATCTAGTCATGGTTTTGGGTCGGATCTTGGTTCCGGCCATGGATCGGGTCATGGTTCGATGCATGGGTCAAGACATGGATCAAGACATGGGTCGGGCCATGGTTCGAGTCACGGTTCGAGGAATTGGTCACGACATTGTTTGTTTCATGGGTCGGTTCATGAGTCAGTTTATGGACTAGGTCATTAGTTGGTTCATGGATGGAGGCATGGATTGGTTCATGTGTTGGGTCTTGGATCGGGACATGGGTAAGTCATGGTACAAGTCACGGGTTAGGTCATGAGTCGGATAATGGTTTAGGTCATAGTTCAGGGCATGGATCGACATGGGTCAGGTAACGGGTCGGTTGATGTCTCGGGCCATGAGTCGGTTCATGGGTTGGGTCATGGTTCGAGTCGTGTGTTAGGACATAGGTCGGTTCATGGTTTTTGTCATGAATTAATAAATTATTCAATTCCTTAAATGAATGAATAATAAACATGAGGGATGGATTGAATCAAAATTAAGTATTTTTCATTCTTTCGTAATGGTTCATTACATTCTATTGAACAACCAAATACATTTTTTTTTCATTTTTCTTGTAATGGTTCATTCCATTAATCCACCTCACATTCCTCCATAAACAAGATCTTAAAAATTTTATATCTTGTATTATTTTTTCTTTTACTTTGATCATTTAAAATTTGAATATTTCAATTCTTTGTTATGTTTTTATTTGGCTCTTAGAAAATTTTTAATTATATATTTTCTTTTTCTTATATTTTGATCATTTGAAATTTGGATTTTCAAGTTTGCGTATAATTTTGAGCACAGATTAATGTTTTTTCTAATTTAAATTTGAATTCAATTTGCATTTGAACACCTTATCAAATTCAAATGCAAATCGTGTTTGAAAATTTTAAATTCTATTTGATTAAAGCTAAATGATTTTTTAACACTAGTTTTGTTTAAAAATTTAAAAATCAACTTATTCACTTCTATTAACTCACATTCAATTCGTTGAACTCTCTTGAGTAGGCTATCTACAACTTGTCCCTAATTAATGGTTAGGGATGACGAGGGTGGCAAAAGGTGGTGGTATTGGTAAAAGCATAGATGGTGGTGTGGCAGGAGATCATGGGAGTTGGTCGTGGCATGGTGGTGATGGTGGCACCAACTACGACAAAAGTGGCGGGTAGAAATAAAAATGGCAGACGTGATGACGGTGAGGGTTGGGATTCTAATTTCTTTTTTCTTCTTTGAATTTGCAAAAAATAATTCCAATTCTAGTTTATTTCTGAGTGAAACACGTTAAGAATGAAATTCAAATTTTACTAACCGTATAAATTAAGAGTTTTCTTATAGTAGGAGGGAATGGTTCTCTTAAACTTTCTGAAATATATTTTTTTACCAATTAAATAATGTCCATCTAAATTTTTATTCCTATAACCTCTTTTTACCTTTTCGAAGAGGAAGTGGTGCTCCTAATGCTCTTTTCATCTCATCAAACACCAATCACCATCAAAAAAGAAGACAAAATGACGAGCTCGTGACCGAAGAGTGAACCTCGTGGGCTTCCTCGTCTCCTCTCCTCGTTTTAGGAAGAGTGGTGTGTTCGCCACACCTTGCGAGCTCGTGGCCCTCCTCTCCACCAGTCCACCCACTCCTTCCATCCTAAGCCATTCAACTGTTTGCTAGACGATATTTATAAAGCTTGTTAAAGAATATTAAGAGATGAAAATGATCATATATGAATTTTAGATTTCACTCTAGTTATACTTTTTTCAACACTAATCTGAATCACTCGCTATTAGAGGCATTTCTCCATTAAGAGGAAACCTTCTGTTTCATCATTAAGACTTCAAATTTAATGCATATATATATATATATATATTAGAGTTAAACAAAAATTTATACACATTAAATAAATAATAAATAATTACATTTTGATAAAACAAATGTAAATAATTAACAATATTGAAATGAAATTTATTTCAATTAATTAAAAAAATGAAACGAATCAAACAACAATTAATCCTAATAAGGCGTATAGTAAAACTCATCAACAATAATACCATCACCACTACTTATCCTCTGTCTCTTAAAACAACCATCTTCTGGTGAAGAAGACGGTGGCGACACATCTCTTGTCACCGTCTTTCTTCGTGGAGCTACCCTTACTGGCTCCACCATATCTGTTCCAATCAAATGAGGAAAATTCAACAAAGCTCGGGCCCCACGTATCTTATAGGCAGCTTGATCATACGCCAACGCGGCATCCTCCGGGGTCTCATACGTCCCTAGCCAAACCCTAGCACCACGCTTCGCCGGATCTCTTATCTCCGCCGCATACTTCCCCCATGGACGCCGCCTCACGCCCCGAAACTTTCTGAACTCTTGTGGTGGTTGTTCCGCCACATTTCCTGACTCTTCTACCACCTCTAGCTTCAGCTCAGGCTGGTTAAGCTCACCGGAAACCACCATAGCGGATAATTCAGTGCTTGTTGTTGGATAAAGATTTGGGATTTGGGAATCGTAGAGAAGATGGTGTTGGATTGAATCAAGGAAAGAAAGATCTGATTCTGACAAGAATGATTGATCTTGAAACATATTCTTAATTTGTGTACGTTTTAGTAAGTGTGGTTGGATATATATATATATTCTTGAGTTAGGGTTTTGAATTCGATCAGTTGTGATGTTGAAGATGATATAAATTGGTGAATGGTGTGTATGTATATATAGATGTACGTGGAAAGAATAAGCTACATAAAAGATTAATTATAAAACTATTTTATTGTTTAAAATATATAGTTGATGGATACTGCCTTGAAATTTCGTCAGCCATGCATGCATGAAACCGGATTAAGTGCAAATTGGGTATTTTTTTTATATAAAACGTGGTGGTGTTCAAAATAATTTTTAATAACTCTTGAAAGTTGAAACTGAGGTTATTTTTTGAACAAACTGTTATAGTATTGTACTTTTTGAATACATATTTTTTTTATATAATGTAGTATAATATATAATTCAATTTACAAATTGAGTCATCATGAAAAGAATTTGATAAAGAGTACGTTGGATATATCCGAATTAATATAACTACATGATCAAACTCGTAGACGAATATATATTAAGCATAATATTATAGAAAATAATGACTAGAAATATTTATATTATTTATCTTATATATTAAGTATAAATTTTAATTCTTTTGAGTTATGGCATGCATGTTGATTTAGCATAGCGGTACTAAAGCTGAACAAGAACTGCCAAGGGAGGCTGGAAGTACTTCTAGAATTTGAAATAGAAAGGCTAGAAATTTTAGAACTTAAAATAGCAAGGCCAATGTCAATACATATACTAATTTTTAAGCTAACGAACCCAAAAATTACAATACTAACAGAAAAAAAAAAAAAAGTGGGGTTGCGGCTCCCGCCTAAAAAGCTTCGCCAATGGTTCAGCAGCACACTTTCGTAGCCACTCAGGCGGGGCTTGGTATCTACCGCTAATTGCTTGGTGCTTTGGCAGTAATTAGCTAGGATGCTGATCGGCATCTGCTGATGCATATATTAGAGGCTTGCCTATTCCTGCATGCACACGAGCTGTAAGGTCCCGGTCTAAAGAAATTGTCATTGTTACTTTTTTGGAAGATCATAAATTAATAAATTCTAACAAAAATAGTATATAATCTTAAAGACTGATTTTTAATTGTCGTTATCCAAAATTTTGAAAAAGTAATGATACATGCTCCGAATGTTACACAGCCGGCGCTAATTCCTCCACGTCGGATAGGATAAAAAAACATGTCGAGTTTCATTAGCCAATTACGTAATTACCCTTCAATGTCTATATATCCTGCGTTGCATACATCATGTTCACGTCCAGGGGTATGATTGTCATTGGACAGAAACGGCTGCTGTTAATAATGTTAATTTGGCCGTCAGATCAGATTTCAACGGCCAAACAGCAAGTGGCATGTATGTATGTATGTGAATTATATATTATTGGTAAGTTTTGAAGTCAAAGGTCGTATAGATACAATTTCACACGTTTGGTCTTTCTGATCGAAGAGGATGCTTCTTAAAACACTTGGCAGTATGTTCTCACTTCAAAATTACTAAAATGTCCTTCGTTAGCTACTATCAAATATTGGATTTCCAAATTTGACCTATTGGCGGGGATCAATTCGAACCCTGGAAATGTCTACAAGAAATCTAAACGTATTTTCCTTTAACGATCTCATACTAACTGATAGTTGACCTTGTTACCAGGACGTCTTAATGATTTTGATGGCCTAAAACATTATGAACTTGAGGCCCTTTCTAAATATTTAGTGCATCGGATCAAAGATAGTTGCAAGCTTCTATTCCATGCTTGGTATCTTGATGATGGTACGATTATTGGAGATGCTAAAAAGGTGGCCAAAGCCTAATGTCATCATAGCTGAAGGGCCACGTCTAGATCTTCAACAAAACATCAAGAAAAGTGAAGTTTTTTGGCCATCGTGTAATGCGGTGAAGGTACAAGATGTATTATTTCCTTATGAGATTGGAAGGCTGGGCCTAGGTGTAAAACTACTTGGAGCCTCTGTTAGCTATGATGCTGGGTTTATTAGTAATTTGGTTATGAAAATAGCATCTCGGGCTATGGAACTCATGGGGTGCCTCCCGCGTCTACGAGACCCTCATTGCGAACATCTTTTGTTTCGCTCATGTATGGGGGAGTTGCAAAATTATTGGTTGGCCTTAGAATGTGTCATCCTATGTATGTAGGGGGAGCTATTTTGCGTTTGACAAAGGGCTTCGAGAGGCGGTTGAGGAGATCAAAGTTTGTGGGGGCCTTTTTTTGGGATTTTCAGTGGCGATTAGCATCTCTTTCGGCTCGTTTTGGGGGGCTTGGCCTATGTTTCACTTGAGATATATCTACATATGTTTTTGTGTTCTCTAGGGCTCAATCGTGGGCTAGGACCATATTCTTCACGGATGTAGTTTCGACGAATTAGATTCTGATTATGGGTGTGCGTTAGAAAGTTTACAAACATCTCTTAACGATTTTGATATCACCGGATTCTATAAAAAGGACACCGCCCCCTAAAAGCCCAATATGTTTTGACGAGTGCCTATTTAGTAGGATCGTCCAAAGTTTGGAAGTGAGGTTTGATCTATCATCTCGTTCAGAAAACAATGTTTGCATGTCTCGAGGCTCCTCGGGCTCAAGACATTTTTAGCGTCATCCCTTTTGAAGGACTAGAGCAGCATATGTCACCTTTGGAATATCGAGCTATCCTTAAATACCGGTTAATGGTTCCTATGTTCTTGACTATTGAGCTTTGTCCTGTTTGCTGCAAAGTTTGTTTAGATACTTTGGTGATCATGCGCTCCATTGCAAGGAGTTACCCGACTTCAAATACATGCATGATTTAGTAAGAGATGTCCTATGTGATATCCTTAAGCGATCAGAAATTTCGGCTATAAAAAAGATCCATGTGAACTTTCTGACAACTCCACTTGCAGAGATATCTACTTTAAAGCCATATGGAGAGTGGGAAATACGCTTGTGTGGACCTTACAGGAGTATCCCCCTTGGTTATCTTAGGGACAATGGATTTTTGCGGGACATGCTGCGTCAAAGGCAAGATCATGCAAGATTGTAAACACGAGAAAGTCTGCCTAGAAAATCAACATGTTTTTATTCCATTGGCTTTTGTTACGTTTGGCTTCATAGCCACGGATGTGGTGAAATTCTTGACTATGGTTCAAGCTATCATTCATAGCAATGTTCCGACTCCTAATTGTCAATGTTTTGTTTTTAGTAGGCTATGTTTTGCTATTCAAAATAAATAGTGACGCAACTTGTTGCCCGTTTACCTGTCACCCTGCTATAAACTCTTCGGTTATGAAAATTAAATATATTTTTAAAACTAGAAAGCACATGTAAGCATGAACTAATGATGTTCAAGAATCCACGTAATACTTCAATTATGTTCATGTAAATATTTGACCTTTGCAGCACTTGCTCTCATAAGTTAGTTATCAATACGTGATGACTGCAAAAATACAACAGAGATATTTACAAGCCAAAAAATATATATACAGATATTGTAGCCAAAAGCCCAAAATAATACCAATAAAATAGAAAATATTAGATTCTTATGAACAACACGGATTCAAAAGAAAGAGCTTTGTAATTACCAATATCAATCACAGTTCTCCCCTTAACCTTAGGGCAGACACGAAATCAATTAACAGCTTCTAAAGAAAAGATGACGACTTAAGACAGCAAGAACGGCCAAAAGAAGTAAGTCACTTGCAAGCCCCAGGAAGAATGAAAAGAAATCGATAATGTGTCCCGACCACAACCATTCCATTTTGATTCTTCTCCACATTCTTACCGGGCTATCCGGGGGTTTTCCTATGATTTTAGAAACTGAAATTTCGATATAGAAGGATCTCAATATCAATCAAAAGCAAAAGTTTCTAATTATCAAATCTAAATGAAAAATAGATTGTAAATCAGGCAATCAAAAGCACGAAATTAGACCATGAAGAATAATTTAAACAATGAAACCTGTTGAGAAGCCTTTCATACCATCGAATTCATTAGTGGGCCTAATTCTCAAATTAGTTTTTAGATGGATCTATAAGTTTGGTTTGGTGGCCTAACATATTAGTGGGCCTAAGGTAGTTGCAAAGGCTATGACTAGGAGACTAGCCATGCACAAATCGGGTTTTTTAGGAACTGTTCCGGGTAGGAACCGGGTCTGGTTTTAGTCAATAAAGTTAAGAACTGGGTAGGGTCAGGTCCGGTTCCGGGTATGATCAAGTATTTGACCGGGTTTTGACCAGTTTAACTGGGTTTTTTCGGTTCCGAGTCGGGTCCGGGTTTTGACCGGGTTGAGGTGGATCCGGTTCCGGCGGTTCCGGTTCGGTTCCGGGTACGGTTCCAGTTTGTTGGAGGAACCGGAACCCATGTGTACCCTACGGTTCGGGTACACCGGGTCGGTTCCGAAACCGGTTTTTTTGTGCATGGCTAGCTGTGACCATCAGTGCCTGTTTCTTTTTATGAAGTGCGGACACGGATAGCTTATGTGACACAAACATTAATTCTCAAAACCTTACCACCTCCACCTATCACCGTATGAACAGTTGAACACTAATAATTTTGTTTGTGCTCCTACTGCATCGTAATCTTTAGACCACAAATGATCCCGGAGCTTCGTTGTCTTCTTTGGAGCCTTCCTTAACCATCTTAAGTCTGAACGATGATTTTAAATCATGAGTAAAAGTTTTGGCCACATAAGCAGTTCATGTTTTAAAAAAAACTAACGAGATTAACTTTCAACGGATGAGATCCTTCCAGCACTTTCAGGTGCATATCAAGTTTGCTTTCATTTGTGGGTAAACCCTGAATGCAATATGAAGTTGTTGAATAAACTTTAATTTTATATCTCTTCTTCTTTTGTGTTGTTCAAAATTTGTAGATTTACTCCTAAACCTATCACACACCCAATCACCTTCTTTAATTAAATAGATATCTATCTTCACTTACAACTACTTTTTAAAATATTTAAAAATAAATTACAGAGTTAAACTATATTTTTTCTCAATTATACAGATGAACTATCACATTTTCTCTCTCATCTACTAATAACTAAATTTCCTAAAATATATAAAAGAGTAAATTACTTTTTGTATACCTGAGTTTTCAAAAATCTAACCATATGAACCCTAAACTTTAAATCTGTTTGTTTGAACCCTGAGTTTTCAATTTTGTTTCTATTTGTACACCTGAGGCTAACGTCATCCATAAACTTCGTTAAAGACCTCTCACGTGACTTTCATATGAGGGGTATTTTGGTCCATTCTAGTTTTAACATCATGAGACTGTTAGTCAATGCCAATTTAAACCTTTGTTTAACACAACCACCAGCCACCCCCAACACAAACCACCACCACCTCTTATCTGACAACCAACACCACTGCCACCTAAAAGTCGAAAACACCATTGTTAATTTGATGGTCCAACCTCAACCACTTCCACCGTCAACCTCCATCAGCACCATCACCATCAATACCGTCGTAATCTTCCACCAACAACACCATTACGGCATTACCACGATCAACCTCCACCTCCAACAATTGCAAGTTTAGAAGTAAAAACAACCTCTACCCCATCGGCGGTCGCCACCACCACTTCCAATTTTGACTCCACCTGCAACCAAAGCAAACATAAAACCTACAACTGAAGCAAACATAAAACCTGCAATCAAAGCCCTAATTGAAGCCCCTTATGTTTAAATCGAAGCCCTAATCCAAGCCCAAATGTTTCATCTTTTGGTTTTAAACCCCATCCCATAAATTTTTCATCATCTTCTGGATTTCATCAGTCGCAACTGGGTTTGATGAAAATTGATTTTCGTGAGTGATGGTGACTGAAAAACGAAGGAGTACACAGGGACTGCTAGATGGTGGAAGGTTTCTGAAAATCTTACCAGAAAGACAGTGAGCGAGAGGTTTACTTGATTGATGGTGACCATCGTTGGTGTTCTAGTGGTGGTGGTGGTGTAGTTGCTTTAACAGTTGAAGAAAGGGAAAGGTGAAAATGTAAAGGGAAAGGTGAATCATGAATGTTTATAGGTTACAGCCTTACAGGGTTTATATTTAATAAATTACACAAAAGGCCCTCCAACTAAATAAGCCATGCCAACAAATTACATAATATTATATGGAATGGACCAAAATACCCCTCGTGTGAAATTCACGTGAGGGGTCTTTAACGGAGTTATGGATGCCGTTAGCCCCAAGTGTACAAATAGAAACAAAATTAAAAACTCAGGGTTCAAACAAACAAATTTAAAGTTTAGGGTTCAAATGGTTAGATTTTAAAAAACTCAGGTATACAAAAAGTAATTTACTCTATATAAAACCTATTTACAAATACATCAAAAACCTGTTGTAAATGCTCTTACTTGCTGCTTACTCCATTGTTTGAAAAAAATATTTAAAGTTCTTTAATGCACGTATCTCCTTGTATTTAAGTTCGTAAAACTTCATTCATTATACTTAGTGGCGGGCTGGCAGCGAAAAATGACTTACGCAAATTCAATATACATATTACATGTAAATTGTTTTTCACGGTGGCAAACTTGGTATATATAATACAGTTAATTATGTTTCGCGGAGATAAACTCAATACATATTAAAAAAAATTATGGTGTCAAGGTAAAAATTAGCACTACCGGCAAAAAAAAAAACACAAGGGTTGCGACCCATGCCAACTCTTTAAATTAATTAAGGATGTGCCACCGTTTATAATTTTATACCATATATACATCCTATTTTCATGGTTCGTAACATATATAACTGCTCTTTTACACCAACCATGGTTAGATTTTATGTTAAATGATCATACTACCCTGCAGATTGTCACACGTGTGAGCCTTCGACCCTTCAAAGTGGAGAGTCACGTGGTTGTTTGTGTTAGACACGCCAACTAAACCGTTATATATCATGCATGCATGCCTGGTTGGATGATGATGGGACATACGGGCCCGAGAACATAACCATTTTAGTAAAGTTGATAACTTTGATTATTTTGATAAATTTCCTTCCACAACTACTCGATCTTTATCTCTCTAATAATCAAAGACATGGGCGATATACCTACCCATATGTACCACATGCTTAATTAAGAAGATATAAGAAATGAACAATTTGTAAAATTAAGGTACGTACTAGTCATATGAAATTAACTCGCAAGGTTTGCAAGTGTTATTTTGAAAACGACTTAACTTTAATTAATCACGTGAAATTAACTCACAAGGTCCTATTTGAGAACATCAAACCCTCTGTGAACAAGGTGTTTTGCGAGGCTTTGGCTTTGGCTTCAGTTTGGATTAAGACAAGGAGCAACAACAAAGGAGATTCTTTTTTGCGTAACGTTTCTTTTGAGCCCGGGTAATTTTGTTTTTTGTCTTTTGTGTTGTTTCTTTTTGCGGTTTAGACGCTTTGTTCTTGTACGTTTTTTGGGTTTTAGCTACTTGTTAGCCCCCTTATTCTATTTTATATTTATTTGCCGTTCAAAAAAAAAAAAATTAATTAGTTTTGTGAAAGTACAATTGTTGGCTCGTATTAATTAATGTGTTTTGTTAAGTAAACAATCAACGTTAAGTTTAAGGATGTTTCAGTTCTAGGTGTTAATTTGTAGGTATATGTTGCTTTTCAAAAACGACACTAATGATCATGATATATACAAGTGTCCTTATAACATATCAACGTCATTAAAAGACTAATTTCAACATTGAAAATGGGACAATTAATAAATGTATATCATTTGAACAAAAACTTGTGATTATTACGGGTCAACTCAGAAATTATGTATATTCCTTTATTTGTTTCATATCTTCCTAAATAATAATTATACCACTATTGTGTATTAATTTGTGTGTGTATAATATATAAGTGTGGATCTTGACCAGTGTCACGTGACACACGTAAAATTATATATTATATGTATAATTAATATATAACTTCGGTTTGGTTTGGTTAATTTGGTGATGAAGAGCCATGAATGAGTTTGTTTGTTTTTGACAAAGTTACAAACGGTTAGTTGTGAGAATTATATATGGTAATACATGAAAATAGCAATTCTAGGTTTCATATATATTTAATGATAAAATATATGTATACACCTGTTTGAGCGGCTATATAGTTAATTAAATTTATAGCAATGGCCCATGGATACCAAGTTATGGTTGTGTTGGCCCTAACTCCTACACAAGTTGAAAGCAATATGTATGCATGTGTTTACAATTTTAAAAATTATACTAGGTTAGAGGTATCTTCATTTGAGAATTAAAAAAATGGAAAGAACCAAAAGAACTATTTTGATTGGTTTTTCCACATGTTCACTGATGCAGTTACAAACGGTTACAAGCGGTTGCATATATGCACTAACCTCACATATGCATTAATGCACATGTGTAATAACCAATCAAAATGGTTCTCTTGGTTCTTTCTATTTTTTTGATTCTCAAATGAAGGGGTCACTACTAGGTTATTACCCATACATATATGGGTGTAAAAATTATCATGTTATATAAAAAAACTGATAATATGATATACCGATTATATTCGATTTGTTTTTATAATTTTATTGATGTTGCATTTAAATCGAAGAGGAATAACGTTTTTAAACATATTATAAAATAATTGTTTTAATGTTTGTATATAGAGTTAGTATATTAAAAGTCATTTAGAATACAATATCAGTCATTCAGAATTAAACAAAAAAAGAAAAAAATATAAATATCTAATTAACTTTCATTATTTAGCTGCAATCTTAAAGAAAACGTTATTTTGATTTATTATATACATAAATATTATTCATAAGGTATATTGGTTTTTACTGGTCCCAACTATCATCTTTTGTCTTCTACCGGTCCTAACTATTGAATTGGCTGCCAACGGTCCCAACTTTTATCACTTTGGCAACCATTGGTCTGCCGTTAAATTTTTTTTAACGCCGTTAAGTTTTTTTTTAAAATTTAAGACCGATGTTTTAGGTCTTTTGATTGGAAGGATAATACGAGTCGATTGTTGTAAAATTTTTCTCGAAAAGGATCTCTGAACGATAATTTTTTACATCCGATTGAAGCATTGTTAGAGTTAAACACCCGATTGAAGCACTATTTCGTTGTTCGGAGCGCCGTTTCGAGGTAACTTTTCCATCAGTCGACTTGTATTATCCCTCCGATCAAAAGACTTCAAACATGAGTATTGAATTTGGAAAAAACTTAACGGCGCTAAAAAAAATTTAACGACGGACCAGTGGTTACCAAAATGATAAAAGTTGGGACCGTTGACAACCAATTCAATAGTTGGGACCAGTAGAAGACAAAATGTGATAGCTGGGACCGGTGAAAATCAATATACCTATTCATAATTTATGTCGTTTAGATGAATAGCTTAGTTAAACGTTAAGTAACGAATTATTTAGTTTTATTAGTTTAAGAAGATTGTTTCTAATTGTGAATTCAATGGTCCATTTAAGTTAAACCATTGAATTTTTACATGATGAATGACAAGTAAGTGATTTAAATTACTATTAAAAAAAGAAATATGTTGTTTCTTGACTGATATTAAAGTTCTCCGGGTCCTTACAAGATTCTATAGATAAGCTAAGGCCTAAGGTTATGTGGACACAAATGATGGAATTTAATATTTTATAAATAATACTAATTTTGAAAAAAAACATGCATTTTGTATTGTATTGTCTCGCATCAATATAGATATAACTGACACGAAACAGAACAGGCTCACCATGAGATTGACCAAACTATAAAGTGGTGATTTAATCTCATCGAAAATTTTAAAAATAGTAAGTGTAACACCCTAGGCAAATCCCACATCGGCCGTGGGCAGGAGAGATCTGGGATTTATAAGGGATGTCCGACCTCAAATACCAACAACGCGTTTTGGGGCTTAATGCTAGTGGATGAGTGGAAAACTCCACAGTTAAGCGTGCTCGGATGACAGCAAATCTCAGGATGGGTGACCATCCTGGGAAGGCTTCACCCGGGCAACCAAAAGCAAATCCGTGAGCTCTACTGTAGCAAAGCGGACAATATTGGTGGTATGAGAGGCCGGATGTTACAGTAACGATACCAAAAAGTTCCATAAAACGTGTTCCTTAATAAAAAAACTCAAAATATACTCTATAAAATAGGCTTTGACGCTTATATTGGTATGTACGTCACCTATATACACAAGCCAATATATAAAACCAAACACTTTAGAAAAAAAATTGAAAAACAGATATATAGACGTCCAACTTCAATATATGGGCGTCCACCTCCGATATATAGACGTCAAGAAAAATTTAAAAAAATAATGAAAAATTTTCTTTATGTAGTTCAAAGTTTCCCGTTCTTATGATTTCTAAATAGAGGTTGTTGTATGGATACTAGTTGAGTCGATTGGTTAAATAATCTTTTATTATTTATGACTTCATGTAAATTTCTTTCCCCTCTTGTTAAGTTACTTGCTAGCTAGACGTGATCAGCGATCAATAACCTTATATATGTTGTAAAAAAAAGGATAATTGCTAACAGCAAAATTGTAAAAAAGAGAATGTGACTCTAAATGATCGAATTAACCCATTAATTAAAAGTACTAATATCAAAGTTATTAGGCTTTTTTAAACAGCAAAAGCTTATTTTTGTAAAAGTTAGGTCATGATATACGAGTGTAAACATTCTAACAATAACCAACTGGTTTGTAGATACGTATGAAAATTTGTTAATAATAAAACGTCAATTTTCAAGTGCGCACCTTATAGTTTAAGTTTTTTTATAGCTAGACTAGGTTTAATACACGTGTGTTACACACGAGTTAAATAATAATATTTATAAAGAAATCATTATCATTATGTTTAAAGATTTGTAATTTGTAAATATTTAATGATATTGCTCCACCAACTTATGCATGATACCTAGTATTTTCTCTTTCAAACTTTCTATTATGATTAAAAAAATTCTCCTAAAAATTACTCCTTAAAATCTTGATTTATCTATCTAATAAATTAGAGTTTTTAAGAGGCAACTTTTTGAAGGAAAACATAATTTATTTTATAAAAGGAAGGTTGAGAGGGAAAATTGAGTATAAGAGTTAATAAAGACAAAATTTTGTGATTAATAATTTATAAATTTATTTATAAATTTTTAAATATAATAGTTATAATTTTTTAAAAATATTTTTATTCAATCCGTGTGTAACACACGGGTGTTAAACCTAGTATCTAATAAATTAGAGTTTTAGGGGGTAATTTTTTGGGAGAAAACATAATTTATTTTATAAAAGGAAGGTTGAGAGGAAAAATTAAGTAGGAGAGTTAATAAAGACAAAATTTTGTGATTAATAATAATTTAGAAATTTTTAAATATAATAGTTATAATTTTTTAAAAATATTTTTATTCAATCCGTGTGTAATACACGGGTGTTAAACCTAGTTAGATCAATAAAAGACGTAAAATTTATATGTAAAGTTAGTGGGCTGAGTGAGTAATCAATGAGTTGGCGGTTTTGGAAAAAAAGTTGTACCTACAACATACTGTGCATAGTTAATAATATTTGTTAACTTCACAAATACAATGTCAATAAATAAGCCGCCTGAACAGTTGTGTTGAAATAGTTCTTTAACATGTTTTATTATTTATGGTTAAAATTGAACATCATATACACTTACTAGTTTTAGCTTTAAATGTGAATAAACATAACTACTTTCAAAAGAAGATCAAGATTAATGAGTACTATTCAATTAATCTTTAAGGGGCTGTTTGGCAACTGCTGAATGATTAAGTGCTGAATGGTTAAGAGGTCTGAATGGTTAAGAGGCTCTATCAATGAGATGGATATTGATGTAGAACTTCAGGTAATGGTAAGTTTGGTATATGCTTCATTCAGTTTCATTCAGCATCTTTCAATCTCTTAACCATTCAGCACTTAACTAAACTATTCAGAGGTCCTTTTTTTATGAAACAAACGCTCTGAATGTTGAATCTGAATGATTAAGCACTGAACTGAACCATTAAGAGGTGAAACAAACAGCCCCTAAAACAAAAACTACAAATCACCTTCAAATACCGCAGGTTGTAATGAACTTATTCTAGAAAATCCAAAAATTAGTGCCACAACGTTGTCACGATCCGTGTGTTAACTAAGCTATTGAAAAGGGTGGGGAGCGTGATCGTGAAAAGAGCTAATGTTTCGTGAGCCCGTAAGTTGAAGGGGACGAGAGGCCTTAGACCCAACAAGAAACTAACGTCAAAACGTTGTCATAAACCCATGAGCTAACGACATTGATAATATACATAAATTTATATAAAAGACTGAAAATGTTGCGTCATTTATGATATGCAAAAGTTTATTAATAAAGCCAAAAGGTCGCTAATTTGTTCCTTAGGATGTAGGGGGTGGATACCCGATATCCTCATACCCTTACAACCCACCAATCATAATACTCCACCTCATAACTACCTCTACTCCTTATTTTTGGTGGGTATACCCATACAATCCACCAATTACAAATCTTCACCTCACACCTCGGCCCTTTATATAAGGACAAAAATGGATGAAATATTGTGAATTTGTGAGAAGTGGCTCATGGGTACCGGAACACGTTGACAATAACTCGTATTCGTACCCGCATGGATGTCGACGGCGTTATCACATGGGTAAGAGCATACTCGCTTGGTTACCCGTGTCTATACTCTATACTACCCTCCACTCTTGCAAATTAACAAAAAAAACAAATAAATTAAAAAAAAAAGTAAAAAGAAAATATATTACTTTTAAAATTAAGTTGTTATAAATTATATAACACCTACCGTTTGAATTAATAAAAAAATATAAATAAAAAGTACAAAAGTCTTAAAAGATTAAAATTAAAAAAAGAAACTTTTCTCTGTCAAAAGAATATAAAATAATATCAAATGGGGCCCTAAATAGGAGTGAAAAATATAAAGAATATCTTCAGTGTAGCCCACCGTAATAAGTTGTGATCAAGTTGAACATTATCAGGCTGATGAATGCAGCAAGTGCTGGCATTCAAACCGGGTTTTTTTTATGTGGCGTTAACATAAACTTGTTTCTCTATAATTCATGAATTCTCAAATTGATGCGATTGATTTCAGTTCGATTTAAAAACTGATTTGCCCAAATCAGTTTGGCCCAGTATAACTGATGACGTCAAAAGTTGAAACCAGTAAAGATTAATACATTGCATTAGTTTGACGTCATCAATATTATGGATTAGTTTCATATATATTCTTACAAGCATAACAAATTTAATATATACCCAACCAAAAACAAAGTATCATATATACACTTGCAAACTTGACAAATCTTATATATACCCAATTAATTACCCATAAAAAATAAAATTTCATATATACGCAATTTTAGTGAGTGTTTACTTAATGATCAATCTATCCATTTCCATAACATTTGAATATATAATAGTTTTTATTCGCGATTGATATCAAAGTTAGAATCTCTAACGATTTTTCTTAAAAACTTTGTAAGAATATATGTGATAATTTTAGTTTTGCATGGGTATATATATATATATATATATATATATGATATTAAACATTTCCTAAGGACATATATAATAATTTAAATTTAACATGAAATTGCCCCATATATGATTAGTTAGGTCATGCAATGTGTTAATTACCACTTTAGTTTTTAGTTTCCATAAACGTCAAAGTGTCAAACTGTATTTAGTTTTTTCGCAATTTTTAGTTCCTAAACCGATTTCGGTCCAAATCATGAACCCTCGAACCATTTTATAAAGAGGGAATTTCGAACTGATAACAAATTTCCAGTTCAGTTTGAGTCCTGAAGCAGTTTCTAAGAACATTTATAATAATTTTAATTTAACATGAAATTGCCCCATGTATGGTCATTTTTTTTCCTTTTTGTTGGTTGTAACTTGTATGTACAGGTATTGTTTTCATACTTTGCCTTTGTCATAATTCACTTATTTATTGTAGCCTACTTATGCATGTAAAAAGTAGGTGGCTGTCTAAACTATATAAACACATCTCATTTGTAGGTATTTTCATCCATAACTCAATTGAAGTTACAACACAAGCCACAAAGTTTACAAAAAATGGCTAAAACTCTCTACTCAGTAGTTACGGCTTTCGTTTTAGTCTTTAGTCTCTTGATCTCCATGACAATGGCAGGCCGAGACCTCCCAAAAACTGACACTAAAAAACCCGACGTCGACGTCAAACACCCTGAAAATTTCTTTTACTACGACCGTGGATACCTGATTCCAGGCGTTGGACGAGGTATCAAACCCAAGTCAAAGAAAGGGTTCAACCCCTTTACTTACAACCCTATTACCGGAAGCAATACTGGTTTCCCAACGATCAGTGTCCCTAGCATTGGCGGGATTGGTGGTACTGGCAACTACGTCCCAGGGGGTGACGATACGTTAGTACCAAACCCTGGTTTTGAGGTACCGAATCCTGTAGGAACCGGCAACACTCCTGTCCCCACTGGCCCTTAAGAGATGGTGATATAAGCTAGCGTTCAAGTTTGGTATTTAATTAATGTGGTTTGTTCTGTTTTTATGTTTACTTTTATTTTTTTACGTAACAGGATTTAACGTCATGTTTTCAGTTGTGTGAAGTATGATATATATGTATGGTGATGGTACTATATATATATATATCATCGGTTAATAAACTTGCTAGCTGTTGTAACTTGATACCTTGGTATGCTTTCAATAATAAAATTAGTCATTACGTGATTATTTTACATATGCGCGTTTCTTCTATTAATTTCAACTGAAGTTGTTATCCTTTTCTTGCACTAGTTCAAGATACGGATTGATCATGTCCAAAGCTAGACATAAAGTTTATAAACCCGAACCAAAATGGTTTAATTATATCCAAGATCGTTGGGGATTAAAGTTTGTGCAATAAAACTGCGTTACAAAAACAATGTTTTTCATGTTTGAAATAAATGAGGGTGTATGGATTCATGAATCTCTAGAAAAACAAAAATTAAAAGGCTTCTAGTAGTGTGTGTATAGTAGCAAAAACAATATTATTCTGCACATGTTGTATGGGCGTTGATTGATGCTAGGCCAATGTGAAATAAAAGCTACGTTGTTTTTATTCAAAGCCAAAATGGGCTAGGTTAATTCCTACTACCACCTATTGGCTGAAAATATTATCAACTTTGTTTTTTCCCTTATAGTGGTCCTAACTTTTCACTATTTTTCCGAGATGATTCCATGTTAAAAAACACTTAACATCGTCACCTTTTTTTCAAATTTCAAACTAATGTTATAGGATTTTTTATCGGGAGGAAGATACGAAACAATTGGTGTTAACCTTACCTCGAACCGGTGCTTCAAACGACAAAACAGTGCTTCGAAAAACAATTAAAATTACACCTATAAGGCTATAATATAATATCGAGCCTGACATCAAGCGATTAACAACCATCCAAAAGGAGAAGTAAAAGTTGTATGCAATTTAAAACAAAATGGACACTGAATGATAGATATCAAAGTGACAAAATTGTTCCAGAATAGACTTATTTTAAGTTCTAATATTACCCTTGCAAAACATGTGAATCTGAGCTCAATAAAGTTACAAGTTACAGTTACAAGTTACAACATTCATTGCAAGAGATTTTGAGATTAAGTATAACATAGTAAACAGGATGTTATTAAAAATGTAGCTGCTAAGAACATAAAAATCTAGTGTATCTATACCGCTATACGCATTAGTAGGAATTTAATTAGTCATGCAGATATTACAGGCATGATCAACAACAAAATAAAACAGGTCAGCATCAAACAGTTCATGGCAGTTGTTTAGGCATGTGATGATCAACTGATGGTTTAACTTTCTGACTATTGCATCTTATTTCCACATAGACATTTATCACAAGTCCAAAGTTGAAGGAACATCCAATAATAGATGGATGTATACATTTGATCATAAAACATCATATGTACAAAGACTCGATCGACCCATATATACATATCATAGATGACAGTTGATGTCGGGCATATAACTTCCAATCTGCAGTTATTGTAGTTATATGCTAACCAACTAAACCGAACATAAACTACCTTTTCTACAATACAACCAAACTGACCCATTAACTTCTAATCTTGTTCGTGACACTTAAGACTTATACATCCACTAATATGATGCATAATAAATACTTTACAGATCGATAATAACATTTTGGTTTATCCTAATAATATATATCTAATATCCTCCCTTAAACCAAAACATGTTTGATTTAAGAGTCTTCTTCCGATTTAGGGGCTGTTTGGCAAAATCTGAATCATTAAGTGCTGAATGGTTAAGAGGTCTGAACCATTAAGAGGCTCTATCAATGAGAAGGATGTTGAGATAGAAATGCGGATGAAAGTAAGTTGGTATACGCTCCATTTAGTTCCATTCGGCATCTCTTTGTCTCTTAACTATTCAGCACTTAACTGAACTATTCAGATGCTCTTTTTTTATGAAACAAACGCTCTAAATGCTGAATCTGAATAATTAAGCACTAAACTAAACCATTAAGAAGTGAAACAAACAGTCCCTTTGCCTAGCTACCCACCTTCATTTCTTTTGTTCACATACTTGGATCATCCTGCGTGCACAATACTTTGCCTTTCTTCATAACCTTATAAACGTACCATTCAAGAACATACAAATACTTAACGTAAATTAACTTCATTTCCTTGTAATATCTCCAATTAAATGAAGTCGTGGAACAATTGATCGGATTAAAATGAAGTCGTGGAACAATTGATCGGATTACCACGCACTACTGATAAGATTTTTTTTAATATTTGTTTAAAGTTGTTGTGGGCGGATAAGAGTGTCTATAAAGGTAATGATAATATATTATTTTAGCTGAAAAAAAAAAGAATGAAAATATAGTATTTTTTTGTAAATTATATGGATAATGATAAGAATTCTTTTAAGGACTTTTTAAAGCGTTTATTTATTGTAAAAGTTTGGGTCATGGATATACGAGTGTAAATATTGATACAACAACCAATCGGTTTGTAGGTGGATGTTTAAACATTAGTTATAAGCCTTCTTTTCTGCCTATGTCATAATTCTCTTATTAATTGTAGCCTACTCATGCATGTAAAAAGTAGGTGGATGTCTAAACTATAAAAACCCATCTCTCGTTTGTAGGTACTTCATCCAAAACTAAAAAAAGTTACAAATTTTCCAAAAAATGGCTAAAACTCTCTTCTCAGTAATTATGGCTTTCATTTTTGTCTTTAGTCTCTTGATCTCCATGACAATGGCTGGCCGAAACTTCCCAAACACTAACACTAAAAAACCCCATGTCGTCGACGTCAAACACCCTGAAAATTTCTTTTACTACGATCGTGGATACCTGATTCCAGGTCTTGGACGAGGTATCAAACCCAAGTCAAAGAAAGGGTTCAACCCCTTCACTTACAATCCTATTACCGGAAGCAATACTGGTTTCCCAACCATCAGTGTCCCTAACATTGGTGGTACTGGCAACTACTTGCCCGGGGGTGATGATACGCTAGTACCAAACCCTGGTTTTGAGGTTCCGAATCCTAGTGGCACCAACAACACTCCTATCCCCACTGATCCTTGAGGGAGGGTTTTATGAGCATTCATTCGAGTTTCGTAATGTACGTGGTTTATTCTGTATTTATATTTACTTGTACGTTGTGTGAAGTATGTATGTATGGACTATAGTCATATTCTTTCGCTACATTGTTTTTACACTCAACAGATGCATAAATAAATATAAAATGTATAACGGATGAATCTATATATCGATCTTATTTCATTTTTGTGTAAATGCGACTAAGCCAAAGTTAATGGTTGTATAACAACTCACAATGTAAAGCATTATGACGATGCAAATAATTTTATTGTTTCTTTGACGGAGTGCTGTTTGGGTCTACTTCTGAACTTGTATCTGAAATCCTTGCTTCTGCATTCTCATTTGAGTACCTAGAAAACAAAAAGAACTGATTGAAGTACACGCACCGTTTTAAAGCAATAGGATAAATGAACCGCCTAAGAGAACAGAAGATACTTACGTAGAGAGTATAGTTACCCAAACGAGCTCCACACAATCCACCCAAAGAAGTCTTTGCTCAACCGGAATCAAACCGTAGGTTATTAAGTGTGCAAAGGGCCATAGTTTCCATCCAGCCTATCAAATACCATATTGATCAATCAAAAAAAAAATATTTCATTTTACACAAATAACCATTTGACATGTTAAAATAATGAGATCAGTTAAAAGAAGTTTGAATGTTACCGTTAACAATGGAAAGAATGTAGTTTTGAGTTCAGTGAATATATTTTCAGGGGACTCGAAGCGCAGTAATCCCAAAACCACAAAGTAGATGCTGTTCCACACTGCCGACCATACAGTTTGGTCAAACGCGATTTTTGCAGGAACCACCCACCAATCTTTAAAAGGAATAAGAGCCTAGAAGAAACATGGAAAACGAACAAGTGTAATGCATCTGCAGTAATTTACAAAATTTGTAAAAAAAAATCAGGTTTTACCTCACATAACTGGTAATAGTAATGAGAAAGGGATCCATGGAGAGCGAAGCCAACAAGGCCTGACCGAAATAAGCGAGTCCTATCAAACTCAAATAGCGGCTTCCCTTCATAACACTAGAAAAATCATCAACAAGTTAAACCATTTATAAGCAATTGAAACTGAAAAGAATGTGTTGAAAAAACAAGATGTTTGAAGTGTAGAACTTGCTTGTGCAATCCAATCGCCCAACGAATAAACGATCCCACTAATCATCATCTTAGCCAAAACAGGATTTTGTTTAAGAGCTTCTTCATATGCAATCCAATTGTGCTCAGGAGCATATCTAAGTATTTCATAAAGGGTCCATCCCTATACAACAAAACTAATTAATAGCTCAAACTATATTCTTCTGTTGCTATTATCACACAATTATCAACAAGTTGCGTCACTTAACCCTTTCTGTATACCAAATGAACATACATGATCCCCAATTAAGTAAACAAATCATCCCCAAATTAGACACAAATGAAATGAAACTTACATGCCAATACTCATGATCAATGGTGAGCAACCTAGTGACAGCAATAGTACCAAAACCAAGAACAATACTAGCATTAATCGCTTTACCCACCACAAAGGATGACCCTTTATTTATAACATCAATTTCATCATCCAATTTACTTCCATCGATGCTGCTAATCTTTTCGGTTACCACTTCTTTGTCCTCTGCGATTGATTTGATCAGTTTGAGTTTATTCTTGTTTTTCGATTGAACAAATAGTTTAGTCGACGAGATTGAATCTGAGAAGATTGGTTTTGTGGGTGGACAGGGTTTGTGTTTGTGTTTGTGAGTTGAGAAGACATAATTCTTCAAGGTAGCCATGGATGAGTGCTGGTGTGTGTGTTCATATCAACAACATTTGGATTGATTAATTGATTAGTGGTTATGGTTACTTTCAAAACACTACTTTACGTTTGGGGATCTGAGCATTGCAACGTGGCCCTTTAGTTTTTTTTAGTCACGTTTTGGGTCACTAACGAATCACCGGCTCACCCGATGAAAGAATGTTCGTGTATTAGTTTGTTTATATCAGACCTGAGATCATCGGTAAGACTTCAACTTAAAATTTTTATGTTTTAACAAAGTTTTAGATACATCAACTAAATTAGGGATGAACTTTTGGTACCGAGTACTGGTATCGGTACTGTCTCAGTACCGTACCGACTTAGCAATATCGGTACCGGTACCCATTTTTCCTGAAACTCGGTACCGGTACTAGGCGGTACCGGTACCGGTACTTTACCGGTTAGTACCACGTTGGTACCGGTTTAGTAAAAAATAGTTTTTTAGTATGTTTTATATAATTTGAGATGTTATGAATATTGTGTATTACATGTTTAATGTTATAAAGTGTTTTTTTTACAACTTTGGGTCATTTAATAATATTTTTTAGATTATTAACTTTTAAATTTAATGAAGTTGATATGATTTTTTATTAATTTATACCATATTTCATTTCTTTTTCTTATATTCAAGTATATTATAGTATAGTTATATTAAAAAGTATAAAATTAAACCGAAATAAGCGAATAAATTTTATTAAAAAAAGATAAAACATGAAACCGGTACCAACGTGGTACCTATACCGAAATACCGGTACCGATACGGCGATACCCACTTTTCTTAAAACTTGGTACCGGTACTAAACGGTATTGATACCGGGTCCCGGTATCCGTCCCGATCTCATTCCTAAACTTAACTACTTAGAACTCACAATCACTGCACGAAAACGTTTAGTTGTCTTTATTCTATAATTTTCCTTGATCTGATCCTTCCACAGGCAATTAGAACCCAACTTTGACCTTTCTTATAGAGTTTTAGTGATAGTATACAACTTTGACATATTTTGTTTTAAATTTTAGTGGTCGGTGTCAAAATTTGTATTTAAAATAATATTTTATTTACATGAGGTTATATGCAATGTTTTGAAAATCGGACCGGACACTGAACTGTTATTTTAGTTTATTGGTCGGACCGGTCGGACCGGGGTCGGACCGTGGTTGGACCGGGGTTTGACAAAATATACATTTATCAAAATAATACCATAACAATTGTAATTTAAACACAACTTAAGTTCAATAATCATAAGTTATAACACAAAAGTCATAATTCAAACAGATTTTAACACTAAGAATCACAAAAAAAGTTAAAATTTAAACAAATTTTAACACCAAAATAAAACCAAATCGTCATCATCATAAGTTCTAAGTTCAAATGTCACGCCACGTATCTAATTATTCATCATTAAGTAAAACTAATTCATCATCTTCATCACTCAGAACATCAACATATTGAGTTTCATCACCTAAAACACAAAAAATTATAGATATAAACATAAAATCCAAGAAAAAACGGTTCGATAGCGGTTCAAAACGGTCCGGTTCGAGCGGTTCGATAACGGTTCGAGCGGTTCGCAGCGGTTCACAAACACCTTTCAGACCGTGACCTATCGAACCGTGATTCTCAAAAAACACGGTCCGACCGCGGTCCGACCAGTCGGACCGGCCGGTTTAAAAACAATGGTTATATGAACATTTGAGTTGTGACAATTTTTTTTACTCTTTATATGTAAGGGAGACAAAGATTAGGTGAGTCTTTCTTGTATTATGACCATCTCAAACATGGCCAACCTATATTTTCAATGCTTCTCGGGTACTTTCTTCAGGTTGATGTTTGTTCGGTTTCATTTCCAAGTTTATTGTGTAAAGCCAATTTTGATTTTTCTTAAATAACTTGTAGACGTGGATACTTTTGAAAAATAAAACTAAATAATTTATTATTTCTAAACATGTCCATATTGATTTTAGTGGAAACAAAGTTGTTTACGATAAATGTTTTTGGTCTTGTAAGGAAGCCCAAATAGAAACTTATTTTATGGACTGTTACTTGTGTTACAAGAATGAAATACTTGAGGCAAAGTGAGGTGGGGAATGAGCCAAGTCATTTAATTTTACATCAACAAAGTTAGAGAAAGTTTAAAAGACTAGATTTTATTCGGTTTTCATCTTGTTATAGATTTCTTTTAATGCAGCACGTGAATGGATTTTAGCGTCTAGAAAATTCTTAAAAGATTCGTGTGAGAGAAAAACATTCTAATTTAGTTTTTCATGGCATCGTAATACAAAAAGTAAGTCACGTTTTACCGTTTTATTAATATTATAAAGTCTTGTGGTCAAGGAAGGGAAGAGAAGGATGACGGTGCTTCTCAAAGGTCCCGGGCAAATCTAGGCAAGGGGGGTTATTAACCTGAAATATCATAGATATATCACGTTAAAGTTAGCCTGAACCTATTAACAGTAGTCAAACCCACGAAGAAAAGTACAATTTATTCTTTCCCTAGTGGAGTATAAAGATTTTAAATTTTTTATTTCCAGTCCCCTAACTTTTGAATTATGTTTATTCAACCCTAAAAACCCAAATTTCTTTTTCTTTTCTTAATCTGGAGAGAAACTGAAAGATTGTGCAAAAATGGGGGAACATGTTGAAGCAGACAACGCTGAAGCTATCATCACACGGATCGAGCACAAATCACGCAAGATCGAGAGCTTACTCAAACAGTTAGTCACTCACTTCACTAATCTCATTACAAAATTCAATCTTTCTACAAAACCCTAATTCCCCTGATTCAATTCATCAGGTACAAACCAGTTGAAGCCCTCAAAACTGCCCTCGAAGGATCCCCACCCAAAACCAGAGATGAACGATGCAAGGTTTGATCTTGATTTGTTGTAATTTAGTGACTCTGTTTTAACATGGATCCAAAATTAGGGTTATTTTGACCTCTTTTGCTTTAAAGTCAAAACTGATTTGGGGATTTGATTGGGAAAAATCTTAGATTTAACTGGTTGGTTAATGTATATGTTATGTTCAACTGTTTAAACAAGTTGAACTTGTTTAATTATATAATAAAGTTGTGATTTTTGGTTTCTTGATTGTATGTAGTCTGCGAATTGGATCGTGGTGCACAGGGCGTTAATGGCGATAAAAGATGTGGATCTAATGTTCTCCTCATTGGATCCTGAGTACTATGATATTCTCATGAAGTTAGTTACTTGTTTCTTCTTAACTGACAGTTGGTAGACTTTAGATCAGTTTGAAATGAGTTTGTGTTTTTATAACTTGACAGGTATTTGTATAGAGGATTGTCTACAGGCGATCGCCCCACTTGCGACCAATGCTTACGGATTCATGAAAAGCTTACACAACGAGCGGGTCTTGGATGCATTCTTCGTGCACTTAGTGATACTGTAAATACAGTTTGATTTCTACATTTCCCATTATTATAAACAAGGTTAGCAATGTGGATTGTGTTTGCCGTTTTCAACATGCGCGTTAGAGATATTATGGATATCGGATATCTATACATACGTTTGATAAAATTGACATATTTAAAAGAAAATCAATATTGGGGACAATGGACATGACATATTGACATGTCCCAAAATGTTATATTACTTTTGACATTGAATCGTTGTTGTTCTATAGTCGTTCTTTTAACGGACCTTTATATCATCCTTCCATCGTAAACACATTAGTGTGTTTTTGTTACCATTGGCGGTGGTGATCTCTGATTTGATGATAGGGTATGGTGGTGGCTCGATGGTGAGATACATTGTCTTATAGGTTGCTTGGACTCATTGTGCCGTGGTTTTGAGCTTTGATAAAGACCCTTTTGTTGACGGTAGTCGGTAGGGGTGTTCAGGTTCGGTTTAAACCCAATCATCGGTTTAGTTCGCAGTTGGTTCTTTTATATTGCATGTATTTTATTAATTTATCTTATGATAGGTTTAGTAAAAAAAAAAAGTTGATATTTGGCTTTTTAAGCAGTTTGCCTGTGCATCACATTTCCTAAAGCAAGGTTAAATAAAACCGTGATGTAGTAACTTGCATCAATGCCTTATTATCCTGTCGTGTTTTGTGTTATTCTAATCTCTATACCTTATGTTTGATATATTTTTTTGGACATTTTTTTTATTTTAAATTTCATGCACTTATATAAGGGCCAATAAAGCCCAACTCATAAAACCAAACTTGAATCAAGCCGTTAGCAACGGTTTGGTTCTCATTTCGAATGATAGTTTTGAAAGAAATCAATGTGGGTTAACACACGTCTAATGTGGGTGATTGCTTTGATGTTATCACTATTATAGGCGTGATGCAAACAGAAATGACATTTTAAAATTTTATTTTATTTTTTAAACAACAAGACTTGCAATTTATTTATTTTTTAATTTAACCTTGTATTCATACAAACACTATTACGCGTCTTTATAGTGATTGTTTCATTGTCTCTACATGATGTGTGTGTGACATCACTTTTTCATCAACATTATAGATAGTTTTATATGAATGAACTAGTTTTTAATCACTAAATATGTTCAACTTGGGTTTATATTCATGTTTAAAAAAAATAAAAATAAAAAAAAAATATATGTTTGAGTGGACGATTGATAATCATGAATATTATCGTTTTTTCTTGCCCAAAAAATAAGGGGACACGGAGTCGTCCCATGTGGGGGAAAATTGAGAAAAATGAGAACTAGGGTGAATTTTCATTTTAGCTCAAACCATGTCACATAAAAAGCACTTTTGTGAACATGGTTGGAGGGCAATAACAAAGCATAAAGTAAGAACTAAGACAATGCATAGTGGGGGCATTGTGCCCACACATATATCAAGCTCCTTCATGCCTTAAACACTACTATAACACCTCGATATATACCATCTCACACACATCAAGCTCGATGTGTTTTGGGAGCCTAGAAACCCCGTATCATGTGCTGCTAACGTGCCCGTTTGCTGCACAAATTTGGAAGGGGGTTAAGCTAGGATTGGAGTGGGTTGCAGCACCCTATATCCTTAAGCATGGAGAATGTTAAAATAGAAGTACTTTATGCGATTGTTATGGCCACGATGTGGATTATCAATATGGAAAGCCCGGATCTTTTAACTTGATCTATCATGTTATCGGTGTCTAACATTGTGGAGATGGTGATAGTTACTACGTTTTCATGGGCTAAACATAGAGCTGGTAGCCTGATAGAGAAGATTTTAATTGGTAAAATTGATGTAATAGTCCAGTGTAGGGGTTCTTTCTTTCTTTACTTTTGGTGTCATGTTTTGTTGAGTGCTAGCGTTTTGATAGTTGTTTAGTTTGTAATAAATTGTTGCTGTTAAAAAAAACTAAAACACATCCCAAATGCCAAACATCCTTCATCAAATCAAATTAATCTTTTTCATAGTTGGACTTGGATAATAATTAGGTAATGATGAGAGAGCATTAACCATCACATTATTTTTAAATATAATTAATGTCTCATGATAAGGTGACCTACATCTAACATAAAATACCCATAAATGTCATGAACCTCTCACATAGTCACATATACAATATGTCGGGAAGCAAGTTATGATCATTACGTTGTTAAAAAGAAACCTCATAATGATTCAACAAAATTAAACGACTAAAATATGTGCATCACCAAATAGTTATGTGACATTTATAAAAATCTCACTTGAATTACAATGGTTAAAAACCTATTTGACGTAAAATATCCTTTTGGGAAAACACATATTTTTAATATAAAACTTGATAAAAAAAATATTAAAAAACAACAAAACCTACTAAAAACAAATCTAAAAATAAAACAGAGAACATAGAACAAGAAACATCCCAAATTAAATAATATAATAATAGTT
Source organism: Tagetes erecta (assembly GCA_030867185.1). Taxonomy (NCBI): domain Eukaryota; kingdom Viridiplantae; phylum Streptophyta; class Magnoliopsida; order Asterales; family Asteraceae; genus Tagetes; species Tagetes erecta. Next base: position 6,912,279 of record CM061494.1, on the reverse strand, counting down.
TTTTTATGTATTTCTAGAAAGAAAAAAAGAGAGAAATAAATTAATGTGAGTAGCTTGCTTTGTAGTTTAAATGAAAAGGAAACTAAATAGAAAGGAACATGAATAACACATGAGCCTTGGGATTCACTTTATCTATTTTGTCATTTTATAACCAAATCTTGTTCTTCAATTCATTTATATAATCCAAAGTTACTTTTCCTACAACTGTTATTAAAACCATACTTAAACTTAACTAAATGTATATACATCGAATGATATTACATGCATCACTTCCTAATTTCTTTCATGTTTCGAACATATATATAAATTATTTCTTTACAACAACCTTCATTGTATGGACACACGTTTTTATTTCTTTTGAAAAATATTTTTGTGCATTGACATATATATGTAGCAAGTAATCAAATAAGCATTATATATTAATGGTCTTTTTTTATATCTTCGTAAATTAATAGTGTCTCTAGACTTTATATGACATAAATCATATAACCAAATTTTATTTTCCTACTTCGATATAAGCAGTTAGGGGGTAAATATAATGTTAACAAGTTAATAACCATGAAATTTTATAAAAAATAAATAAATAAATAAATAAATAAATAAAAAATGTTGGACCTACCACTAGAACTAATAATGTCAAAGATAAAAAGATGCATAAACCACATGAAAAGTGAATGGTGCATTGCCATCTGTGTAGTTGGTGGTGACCATTATATTTATGAACATAACATCGATCATATGTCAATATATAAAACCATTCATGTCACAACACCCCCAAAGGAACCACCACCACCACCATGGAGAACCAATTTTCATCTTCTACCTCCTCCTCTGCCACCACCGCCCATTACTCGACCGCAACGAGTGGAACGATGACATGTACCATAAAGAAGTGCAAGGTTCAAAAGAATTCAATAAGAGTTCAAAAAAGAGACATTATTGATGGTAATGAGGAAAAAGAACAATGTAAAAATAGTGGTAGTGGTGGTCGTAGTGTTAGCGAAGATCACACAACATATTATGGTGTAAGAAAACGAAGTTGGGGCAAATGGGTATCTGAAATCCGCGAGCCACGTAAGAAATCAAGAATATGGCTTGGGACATTCTCAACAGCCGAAATGGCAGCTCGAGCTCATGATGTAGCGGCTATAGCCATAAAAGGCACCTCGGCTAACCTCAATTTCCCTAAACTAGCACATCTACTTCCTCAGCCGGCTACAAGCCTACCCAAAGATATCCAACAAGCCGCCGCAAAGGCTGCAGCCATGACATGTGATTATAGAGCCGAGCCAGATAGCCAAACCACTTTATTATCACAAAATTACACCCATGAATGAGCCGAGCCAGAAAGGCGAGAAACAATGGCTTCCGATGATGATACATTTTTTGACTTGCCGGATCTTTCTCAACGGCAAGCCGACCCAAGCGCCCATTTCTTTATGGCTCCGGCTTGGCGGCTGATAGTTGGTGTAGACAACGACTTTAGCTATGGAGCCGATGAGCCGTTTCTTTGAGAGATATATTAGCTAGCTTATAATAGATAAAATAAAATTAATAAGTTGTATAAGTTGCTACAGTATACATACCTTTTGAAAATATCCCATATGTGGGATGCTATTTTTCTCAATTTTATTTATTTTTCTAATGTACTCATAAATTGAATCATTCTGATTGAAAATTTTTCTATCCAAGGAAGTAGGTAGCAATTAAAATATGATTATAACAAACCTTGAGTCGCTAGTCTGGTATGATCTTAAATTGCTAGTTGTGATCAAGAGGACATAGTGACTTCTAGATGGTGACATTATTGCTTTAGCAATGCTTTAATACACGTAAAAAACTGTATTTGTGTGTGTAGTACTTTTATATTAAATACTAAAATTAAATGAAATATTACATAATAACATGTTATACTATAAAGTTACAATACCTGCATATTACAAGTCAATGTTTTAATGACAAAAAATAAACCAGTGTCCACCAGGACACAATAAAATAAAAAGTTGTTTGATTCAAGAAATCAGTAAAAGTTATTATGTTAACATTATTGGGTACCAGGTTGCTAAAAACAAGAATTTAAAATCATACCAAACAACAAACTTCCACTACAGTAAAACTAAAACAAACTGCAAAATCAACAAAACCTGAAAACCAAAAGCACTAAATCCATATCGATTTGTTCCAGCATTTGTTTTTGAGAAACGTTTTTCATATTATACATCTAAAGCTGTGTGCAGTTGACTGGCTCTGCTGACCCGAAAAGTCCAGTCAAATGTAAACAGGTTTGACATCATTAGCACCAAAACTTGCAGAACATAGGGGGCATTTACGATGTCGAGTTTCAATGATCTTCTGGATACATGTATTGCAAAAAAGATGGTAACACTTTGTGATGACCACCTGCCAAGATGTAAAAATAGGGTGGCGTCAGGGTCAATTTAGGATTTTTATGTAGAATATTTCTTAAACGTGGTTGAACATGTCAAATCAAAACATTTCTAAAACACAGATTGGGGGCATATGTTGCCAAAACATGACATGTTTTTTGAATGAGTTAAGACTGGTCAACCTAAAGCCTGAATAGATGTTCTCATGTTCCTTAAACACAAGTTAAACATGTCAGCCCAAAACATAACATGTTTATTAGACGGGTTAGAGTGTTAGACTGGTCAACCTAAACCCTCATCAGCTGTAGAAACTAAGTCTTAGACGGGTTAGAGTGTTAGACTGGTCAACCTAAACCCTCATCAGCTGTAGAAACTAAGTCTAAAAATTCAACTGTTTCTAAAAGTATAATAGCACTACATTCTCTAACTGGGATGATTTTCACACATTTTCTTTAGAGCTAGACCAACATTCAGTATATCGCTAAGGTTGACGTGTAGATTTATTTCATAGAATTTAATGTATAATTTTCTGAGATTTCTTTCTGTTTGTGCCTGTATATCTACATACACTTATAATTACCTCTTTTGGCCTGTCATGGCAGACACTGCATTTGAGTATTTCCTTATATTCTTTGAGCTCCTGCTGAAGCTTTTCAACAACTGATGACCCGTCTAAGTGCGACTTTAGACGTAAATACTTTCTCCTGGCAGATTCTAACTCCTCTTCAACTCTCTTTCTATCAAACCTGTGGAATGATATTACTTGCAACTTTTAACAGTATTTTACTGTAATGCTTACTAGTTGATAGAAACTGAAAGTTTTGTTTGACATCTTACATAAAAAGAGACAATAACTACTAATTTGGCAGGATGAAATGAAGATTAAACGCTAATCTTGATATTGCAAATAATTCACATGTGAAACTTGGTGTTATTATGTGAGTCTAAAAGGTAGAAAATAAATATTAATATTAGCTTATTAATTGTTTAGTTGAGTTAGTGTTAGACTTGGATTGAGTTTGTTAGATTTATTTGTTTATATAACTTAGTAGACTTGGGTTTGGGTCACTATAAATAGAGAGTTAATGTGTTTTGAATGTTTGATATCAGTTCTGGGCCAACACGTAACGGGTCAGGTTTGGACCGTTTGGTGGATCAGAAATACCTTTATCTCCAAATCTTCTATAAAAAAATATAATATGTTGAAAATGATCACACTTAGTTACCTCTCTTTCTCAAACTCAATCTGCAAATCCATGAGACTGGCTCGACTTTTGTCGACCTTACTCTGTGATTCCTCCAAAGAATCTGTTATGTGCTGAGTTGTTCTTCTAATATCATGGAGTCTCCTTTGAGTATTCTCTAAGGCAGCCGCCTTCTGAACCCTAGTTTCAGACAGCCTCTGAATTTGCTCTGAGCATAATTTCATCTATAAAGCACAAATCTTGACTCAGTATCTTGACATAAATGATTAATAATTTGCAGCTTAAGATTCAAATATCATGGTTAAAAAGAACAAATCAATTGGTTGAAAATACCTGATCTCCAATTCTCTCGGCTCTTGTTTCACAGAAACTGATCAATGCATTGCCCTGTTGAATCTTCTTTTGTAGAGTTTGTTTATCCAAAAGAAGAGAATCATGCAGCTGCCTTGCACTCACTCCCTCCAAAACAAGCTGAAAAAAAAATCATGAGTGTCCAATGGCAATTACTTTCATATCAAATAACATTACTGATTTGTCGACCCAGAATCGATAATCAAGAGCACACAAAACGGGATTAGATGCCAACAACTGACATCGACTCTTTCTTAATTAGAAACTCGAGTTTGACACACAAGTAATCCAATTACAATGAACCTTGTTACTACTAAAACAATGACCTGCAAACTAGGACTCCTGTTAGACTTAATTAGAATACCAAAGAAACCTTATTTGGCTCAAACATACCAAATAAAAAATTAAGTTGACTACATAGAGGATCCATGTGATTTGTGCAAAGTAACATGTTTGAATACTAAGCAGAAAAAGTAACAGGTTTGGGACTCGTGGTTGCAATTTAGTGACACTTTTGGTTTTTAGCCTAACTTCCTTAAGTTTTTTATTAAGTTTCGCTAAAATGTCTATAAAGAAACCAGAGGACTATTTTGGTAATTAACTCTACCTAAGTTATAACCATAGGTACTAATTCTGTCAACTCTAATAGTTAAGTGCTTTCTTCCACCGCCATCCCCATCATATCACCCCCGTCACCACCCCAAAATTCTGTATTTAACTCGATACCAAGAGCACAAACCACCGCGATTAAACCAAAAAAAAGCATCAAGTAAGTGTTATGAGTCCAACACCACCACCCCACCCCTAGTCAAATTTCGGTTTTCAATTTAGTTGCTTCAACTTATTTGGTTGTGTTTTCAACGAGGTGCTTAAAAGTTTGATCCTAAACTCAAAGGTAGAAAGTAAGTACTTAAATGTCCTTCAACAGTTCGGCTGGACAGAAAAATAAACGCATGTTAGTGTTAATACCCAAACTTGTTACAAACGTAAAAATTAGTACCCAAAACTGTTACTATGCCGCAATCACAAGCACCATTGGTGTAATTAACTCAAACAAATTATCTAGAATCATGACACAAACTAATTACTACTTCAAGACACCTTAACTTGACTTGCAATGATGCAATCTACGTTTGCCTATTCCCCAAGTTTCAAATCGTTTCACATGTGAACAAAATACAATTAACTCCATCATGATTGATGATTGATACGTTATGTTAAAGTGCCACAAAAATACCTTAATGTTATAGTCATCTCTCTCGGTTATTTGTTGCAAAAGCTGTTGGTTTTGAGTTTGAACGTCATCATACGCCTGGCCAATTGTCTGCATAACAGAAAGCAATACTATTACCATTTGTTTTCAGAATATAAAAGATAAGGCAAAATATCCACCAACTAACCTCAATCTCAGAAAGGTAGGCCTCATTTTCCTCATGCTTGGACTTAAGGACATCTGTCAGCCTACATTTTTCCCTGAAAACATGAGCATAAGAATGTAAAGGGTCAGCAAAAACAGGAAGCGGATAACTAGATTGCAAAACATTTGAATAATGAAACAAAAAACTACCTTTTAGATATCTCCAATTTCTGCCTGAGATCGGCAATCTTCGCTTCTGCAGCAGCTAACATCTGCTGAGATGCTGCCTCTGCTTCAATCGCCGTCTTGACTCGTGTTTCCAGATTATGCTCATCTAGTTGATAATTTAGATTCTGAACATGAGCCCAAGCCCTGTACTCAGAGTTCCTAGCTTCAAAAAGGTCCCTATTATCACCAAAAACCTCTTCAAATTATTTTATGTAATTAATATTTAGGAATGTTGAAAAAAGAGATATACCAGATAGAAATTAATAAGACAACAAACAACAGCAACATTTTCAAAATTATTACAAAGGGTAAGACTTGTATATCAAGAAATGATCTCTAGAGTTGCTTAACCTAGAATATGTCCTCTCCCGCCTGTACACGTCCAAAATGACCTTCAACTCAGAGTCACTCTCCTCCAAGTCATGTATCTATATCAAAGTTAACAAAGTCAGACAAAAAGTCAGGAGTATAACTAGCTTTTAAGTACAAACTATATCAGGGATACAAACTTTGAGTATAATTTTCTCTATCCTTATTCAGATATTTTAGTAATTACATAAATACTGAAGATACAAAACTGCGAACTAAGTTTGTGGAACTATTGTGCACATGGTTTAAAAATATGGCCGAGGCGGTAAGAAAACGCATGTGAGGCGGCGCCTCATCGGGTTCATTTTGTATGTATGCCTTTAAGGGCTGAGGCAATAGAAAATGAATGAGGCGGGCTTATGCCTCAGTTCACCTCAGGCTTACCGACTAGGTAAGTTCTTTGTTTGATATTTAGTATATTATTTCTGATAAGACATAAATTATATTTTTTTTATTCCACCTCGGGCTTACGCCCCACTTCGCCTCAAGACTTACGCCTTGAGGCTCGATTCCGTTCTTTTAGACCTCGAATGTGCAACATATGAAGAATCACTCCATCAGAAAGGCTTAAACCAACACAACAAAAACATAACAGCTACAGCAACTCCTAAAAACCAAAAAAAATGTGTAAAACATTTAAAAGAGATAAATAGACTTACAGCTGCAAGCAGTCTCTGTATTTCATCAGATTGGGCAAATGATCTGCTAGATAATGCTTCCAACTCTTTCGTCTGTGTAAAGCAACCAAAAAATAAATTTAAAGTTGCAACTTTGTCTATTTAAAACAAAAGAAAATATTTCATCAACCACACTGACCTTCCTATCCAGGATGGCACTAAGAGATTGAACATCAGCACGCAACGATTGAACATCTGAAGATGCCTCTTTGTGTTTTCTTAGTTGAGTTTGCATACTTTCCATATCTTGGGGGAACGAAGATACAAAAGTTCTGAACTTTGCAATGATTTCTTTTCTACCTGAAACAAGCACGCAAGAAGTTGCACTTGTAGCGCGTTATGTGACAGTACAAACAAACTGAAATGAATTATATAGCTTATTTCTCTATACCAGGTTCTCTTGACGCTTCTTCCAATTTACATTCAACAAACTTTCTTCTATCAACTTGTTTCTGTATCTCCATTTGCAGATCCTTAATTCTAGAATCAGAAACAGCTGAAGATTGACGCAAAACATCCCCGATATCATTCTTCATGCTGAATTCTTTCTCCCGCCATCCAAGGTTATCTTTCTCAACCTAATTAAATTGTAAATTTGAAATTAGCATGGTCCATAGAATATGAAGCAACAAAATATTGGGACGGCCAATAAATACAACCTGCAATTTCTCATAGAGAGATTGATACTGAGCTATGTCTGTTCTTGCCTTAGCAATCTGATCTTTCACCATAACAAAAGCTTCAGAGGAAAAAATTCCCTTCACATTCTTTAAGGTGCTCTGTCACATAAGTACAAAAGATCAGGAATCCAAGTGTCACAAACTCTTAAAATGCCATACGATCAAAACCCATAAACAAAGTAACAAACCTGCAAACTGGATAACTTTTTGAATATTTCTGTTCTTTCTTCATGTAATCGTACAAGCTCTAGTTTTCTAGATGAGGCTTGATCCTGCTCAGAGAGTTAAAACATTTATCTTAGTATTACTTTACCGTGCAACTAAGAAAACAAAAAAAAAGGTAGTCTACCTGTAACTCCTTCAACAAGGACTCCATATCATGTAGATCCTTTTCTTTTTCTCTTGCCTTATCGTTAGCAGGACGTTTATTTCCAAGCAGTAAAGGGAAAATGCCTCCTTTTGCTGCATCTGTCTCTGCTTTAAGCACAGCCAAGTTCTTATTGGTTTCTTCCAACTCCACAATGGAACACTCTAGCTCGCCTTCAAAAAATATATATATATCTATATCAATAACCCATCTTCAACCACTTTTCTCAGGGTCAATCTAGCCAAATACATATTAATAAATGAGAACAAAAAATGACTACGGCACAGCAGAATATGAATGGTTATGATGGAATGGGTAGCAGGTCGAATTGTGGAAAGAGTTCTCGTTGAAATGGGCCTTAATTAGTACAGATCTATTTTGTCCAGCAAATTTTTTTTTCACTTGTGTTGAATATGATTTCAAAAAAATATTGGTAGTTTGGTACAATAATCAAAATCATTCAATCATAAAGAAATTTATGATTAAAAGGTTGTATGCATAGAAACTAGACTTTAAGCTGGATTTTGACCATTTGACCCATTCCCAAAAAAAACAATTCAAATTATTCACATGTAAATGGGTCAACAATGCCGCAATGCCGCCCCTCCTTAGACACCCAAGAATTCTGTAACATGTTCCAAATAGACGGCATATTTCATAAAAAGCTTGACCCCCAGATAACTAATACACTAGAGCATGCTTTTATTAAATCATAAAAAATATGTGACCGAACAGTTATAAATATATGAAAAGTTACCCCTCAATTGTCTGAGCTCAGACTTGTTCTTAGCATCAGTATCACAGTGGAACTGAACCTGCTTTGCCATAGATCTATGCATTATATGCATATCACCTATTGTTAATCTCATATTCTTCACTTCCTTCTGTAACTCAATAGATGTCTCTGGCCTGCATGACCCTACACAAGCAGAAATATTTGTAAATAATAACCAAGCAGACAACACAGGACTCACACAGTGTGTTTAGTCTAAGAACCTTCGGGAACTTTTTTAATAGCTTCAGCATACAGCCCATCCTTCAACCCCCATAGACAATCAATGGCGTGAACAATATTGCTTAAAGTATTCTGAATTTTGTTGCCGGTAGAGTCCCGACATTCTTGTAGCTGACTTGGGATACTGTTATTTGCAGAGCTACTCTCGGTTGCACCTTGTTCAAGAAGCCGGTGCAAAAAGACGTCATCTGGAGGTACTGATGCTTTTTCTGGCAATAGATTTACACACTAAGCCCATTAACACATTATGGTTAAAACCAATGCATTTAAAGACTGAACAAACATCTAGCAAAAATGACAAAATACAAAGTATGCAGCCCTTTGTATAGAAAACCTTCAAGAAGGCGAAAGGTCCTCGCATTCGAAACTTGAGGGACATTAGCACAAAAGAGGTTTTTCAGCACAAGGGAGATTGTATATTATTAAAAGTAGCACTGACTGTATCTAAGTATCAAACACAAACACACAAACGGGAATCGGAAGAGAATATATACAAGGACTTATAGTGGTTCAGTCGGTGTGACCTACGTCCACTTGTTGCGACTAGAGTTTATATTTTATTAAGTGCTCAAGGAGTAACAACTACAATGATCAATATTAATAATAATAGAATTAGAGTAAACATCAATCAACAAGAAAACGTAATTATGGAAACCATTCCATAATCACAACCAAGTAGAGGCTAGGGTCGGCCCCTATCCAAAGGCCTCCATACTCGACATTTTGTTGTTCCCAGCTTGCAATCTGAAATTGTTCCAGTAACACAGAAAACAGCAAGCAAAATCCAAAATAAAAGCATGTATGACATCATACTTGTGCGAATAAAGGGCAAAAAATAGTAGAATGCGTAAAGAAATTTCCACAAGTAACCGAGTAACTAAATATCATCCAACCACATATGAGATGTAAAACACATAGATCCATTAGGTAACATGTAAAGGGAGAAACCAAAAATACAGAAATAGTGTGACCGTATTTATGTTCCAAAATGGTAGCATGCCCATAAACAACTAAAGTTCATAAAATAATGGTATCTACAACCTATCTCAAGTTCCTATGACCAAATTCTTGTTAGCAAAGTAATAAAACCACTTAAAATTCCTTCAGCTTGTAGTTCGAGTTACAGGTTGACTCCATACTTCAATGTTCAAACTTTAAAGTTCAAACTTCAAACTTCAAAGTAACGTTAGCACTTTCGGCTTTTCCATATATGGAATAAAATTAACAACATGATATATTCTCTAGGTCAAACAAAACAAGAAACTAGATAAAGTGAAACCAAAAGAGAAAAGATTCAACAATCCTTACCTCCTGCAGGTAGATGATGTTTATTATGATGGTCATCACTCGACAAATCCTTTGTGCGGATAGAGCATGACTCTACTTTATCAATGAGCTATTAAAACGCCAATTAAATTTTCATCAGCCAATTGATGTAATGGTAACAGCCAATTGTTATATGTGTGGCATGTAACTATAATAAGGTAAAAGTAACTACCTCATCCCAAGACTTATCAACTACTGCTATATTTTTGGTGTAAGACGACTGTTTCTCCCTCAGTTGACGGAACTTGTTCTCTAGAGCAACACATTCAACCTTTTGTGATTCTAACTTCTGAATGAGCTTTTGGTTTTGGAATTTGAGTACCACAGTGTCAAGCTGTGTGCCAAACATGAAACGTTACTCCAAAATGAAGTAGAACAAACAAATGTAAACATAGTTATCATACAAGAAAGTGGCAAAACTGTAACAAGCTCAGAAAGCCTACGCAATTCAGTGCAAGCTGCACATAACTTACATACTAAAAGACCAAGCACAACACCAACGGTTCTTAAATCAGGGCTACATTTCATTAATGGTATATACCATAGCACAACACCAACAGATCCCAACAATCATGGTGCAAAGAAACTCTAATTCAGCCATACTACATCAACTAGACTTTAAAAGTTGTCAGTCCACAATGTATCCCTTAGTTATAAAATTAAAACTTCTAAATAGAGCACAGAGTACATCTAGTAGTTTCCCCTCTTGTTAGTTTATTAATTAAAAATAGTGTGACCCGTGATTTATTTATTTTTTTCCGGGAAAGACTCGTCATAATGGCCTACTGTTGAGATCTTACGTGTCTCCTCTTACGTGTCCTGCTTCGCTGCACTAAGAAAAAATGGAAAGAAAAAAACAAAACACAACTAACACCATATCAGCGTAGTAAATTGTACTAGCGTTAGTGTTTTGCTTTTTGCCTAACCTCTTAGGGGCCGTTTGGTTCACAGAAAGATTTCAAAAAGGAATCGGAAATGGAAATGGAAGAGAATTACGGAAAGGACACCAATTACTTCCTTCAATCATCGAGATCGATCCAACCCTAATTTGAGTCACTGTTAAATCTGCAATAATGATATCACCAGCAACATCTTCGATTTCATTGGTCAACCCAAACTTGTGCTAACCCATTCTCAAATGTTGTGGATCAAGAGAGAACAAATATGTAGAATTTATCACACGAGGACATGTATACAATCACAATTGGTTTTTGTTTTAGTTGTGATTCAAAGATTTATTTAAAATTCATGGGAACGTGCAAACAACCTGTCGTCAACGTTAAACTGCAAGATGAAGCTTCAACAGCATCTGTGCTTTCATCGGTAATTCCTCCTAGATTCAAACGCAAGGCTTGTATGATTTTCGTCAAGATTTCCCTATTTTCATCAAGATTTAGTCGCAAGGTTTCTCGATTTATACAGGTTCGTCACCATCTTCATTCCTGATTTGGTTGATTTTCATCACTGTCTCTTTATCATTGTTTTCTGATTTTTGGTTCTTCGCCGTCTTACAAAGATGATTTTGGTTGGCTATTTTGGATATAACAATGACTTTTGTGATGATTTTGTAATTTTTTGGATATACCAGGTTGGGGTTTGGCGATTTGAGGTGATGATAAGATATCTTGTAAAAGAAGGACTGAGGGTTTTTTGGTAAACTTTGAACATTCCATAGGTAGGTAAATTTCAATGACTGGGTGAAAAGTTTCCAATTCGTTAAAATGAACAACTAGACATAATTTTGGATGGGAAATTTTCCAATTCTCAAACGCGCCACAGACTGTACAGAAAAAGAAGCATTTGCATTTTTATGTTTTATGTAATCATGAGAACCCATTACCAGAAAATCACGAAAAACGCCAATACCCTGCTAACCATTTACATTTATAACTACACCACCCCCTTGAATGTTACCATTTGCATAAACAATCAACTCAAACAATAAAACCAAATTATCACAAATTTCAACCAAGTACAATAGCATCAACAAAACTAACCATCAGATCTACCAGTTATACAACCTCAACTAAACAATCCAACAAACACCCAATCAGCAATTCAACATAAACCCTAGAAAACATAAACTTGTAAATTAACGATCACTTACCTTTTTCTCCTCAGATGATGGCACAAACGCATGTTTCTTAACAGCAGCAGTTGGTGATGATATCGAACTAAAGTGACGTTTACGGTCAGCTTCACCAGTTCCCCCCATCACAATAAAAACCTAACCCTAATTAACATCATGAGACAACAAACCCCAATTTGTTCTCAATTCATCAACACGCCTAATCAATAACAAGCAATCTGTAAACTTAATCAAATCAAACACCGGATACACATGCGATGATATGTATGATTGATAAACCCTAATAAACTGCGGCAAATCGGCGTGTATTTGTTCTTGTTTGATGAAATTAAGAAGGTTGATGATATATTGAAGGTGTGTTATAGCGATTATGCATATAAAGTTGCGAACTTTCACTCTCTATCTTGGTTATTTTTCTCTGTAGAAGAGATATAGAGTTGTGTATGTGTGTATGTATATGTCCACCATAAAGGTTTGTTCTTTCGATTGTATGGATGATAAAAGGGGTCAAATGAATTAGGGCAATATCATGGAAAACTTTTGCACGTGCTAATAACGTGAGTAACATGGACCCATGCTTGGGTATGACCACGCGGTTAGGCTCGTGAGTCCGGTCAAGCTAACTGAATTGTACAAGCTAGTTTAGTGTGTGAGCTTTGTTTTGCAATTGAGGGAGGTTCGATTCGAGATTTTGAGGTTTATAAAGTCCGAGAAATAGATTGAATGATGATTGATTTTAAAGCATTCAAGTTGGAGTCGTAACTTAATTTCTAAAAATGATATGTTTCTGCGTTTTTCGGTCATAAAGTAAAGCTTGCATGTCAAAATTTAAGGGTGTCGTGATGTGTAACATGATAACAACTTTACAAAAGTCAACGATTATTACACCAAAACATAATACAATGACAACCCTTCTTCGGTGCCACCCTCGCTTTATTACTGGCACAAATACCTCACTTTTTTGCTTTTTGTATTGAAACACAATATATCTCTTATATTTTATTTATTACGTGTTAAAATTCATTGAGTTGCTCTTATTTATTTCATAGCTCCATAAACACCCGCATATTGTTATCAGACATGTTCCCCTTAATGTACGGGTTTCATTCTAAAAGTAAGTAAGATTCGATCAAGATTTTAAAGTTTCCAAACTCAAACATATCGCTCAAACGACGATTAGTTTTAGAGCATTCAAATTTCGGTCGTAATTTAATTTCTAAAAGGGGTGCGTTTCTATTTGTGTTTTAAGAGATATAAGATTAGACGTTTCTTAACTCACATATAAAGGGAAATTTTTTTAATTGTGACATTCAATTGCTTATTAATACGTACGGTGAACTATTTAACATAGCATTTAGTTGCTTGTAATAATTAAACTATTACAAAAAATTACATCTTGATAATAAAAAATTATGCGTGATGCGGCGGCCAAGTCTTACGAGTGTGACTTTATCTCATGCATTGATAATAAAAAATTGCATCTTGCAGATTACGGTGTAAAATTGTAATGCATCACATACTAAAACACACATATATAACCAATCTTAGGTCAAAACAGTAAATTGCAAGTAGTATAATATACTAACTTGCAAGGCCGATTACGGGTTACCTGCATGTTGGAAAGTCATACGATATGATATAACTTGTTGCTAAAAAAACCTAAAATACTTCAATTATTCTTGGTTGTGGTGGGTCGGCCGCCATTTGTATTCTTATATGCTAAAAATAGTTTGTTTAACGATGCTAAAAGCAATTCTTAATAATCTATACATTTTAATAAAAGATGGTTTTTGACAACATGTGTCATTTATTGGAGATAGCGTTGAAGCGTTTTTTCGCACAAAACTAAGAAGCTTCTCTTATAGATTATGTATGGAAAGAAATCGATAACATTAAATTACGCATAATTTTCTTTTTCAAAGTTGCACTCTACCTATTTACATCTCTATAATATTGTGAAAACGGAAAACAACCAACTTAAACAAATCACTCATCGCAATTCACAACCCAGACCCATGCATGCCGACCAGTACGCTCAACCAGTTACATATGAGTGTCACCGTAAATTTTTTTAGTTATCTATCATATGGATTATTTGTATATATGCTTTTCTTAATCTGTTTTTAAATTAAATTTTGTAGGATTTATAAGGCACCCAATTTAAATGTGTTTGATATCTAATTTGATACTAATAGTATATTTATAATTTTAATCTATTTATTCATGGCTCAAATTTGTTTGAATGGAATTTGTGTTTTTATTTTCATGTAACGTGTAATTTATTTTCAAATGTTATTTTTACGTAAAGTTTTATAATTGCGTTTCTATGTTTTCACCCGTGTAACACGGGGTTTAATCTACTTTATATTCATTAAACTAAAAAACTCTTGTAACTTTTTTAGTTTTGCATTTCTAAAAGATTGATAATTTTACAACACTTATGTAGTTTGTTTTAAAAAACTTTTATGCAGTGGCGGAACCAGAGATTGTTAGCTAGAGGGTCGTAATAAAAATTTGTTTTACATACACGAGTGTGCAATGATAATTTTTAATCAAAGTATTAGAAATACAAGTCTTTTTCTTTATTGTTGTTCAAGTAAATTGCAATTTGTTTTACATACGCAAGTGTGCAATGATAAAAATTTATGAACTATATTAGTTAACATTTAAGATACAATTATATGACTCTAGTTTACTCGTCTCAAATCAACCGTTTCTAATCACGGAATAAGAATTTTAAAGAATAAATATTGGTCAAGAACATGCCTGCAGCTCCAGTAACAAGCACAATAAAAGGATCTTTTTCAACATCCACAAAGCTCCATATGCATCTAACAATCCTGCATGACAAATACAAACAAATCAATAGAATCATAACTTTCTGAATCAGCTCCAAACTCTCCATTTGATTATCCAATCAACACATAAATTTCAAAGAATAAACTATTAATTACCTGTTTACATAACTTCCTTAAAAAAATTTTTGTGACGTAGCAACTGATATGTCAAGTGACACTGACAATGTGACATATTGAATAATAGTTTATTTTTTTTAAATTCGATCAATTAAAAGTTGTGAGTTAGGTATTAAACAAAAATCTTGTCTAATCAAAGTAATTATTTTCTTGTTTAGAAAGATTCAAAAGTTCAGTTAAAAACAGTTTAAAAGACAAAAGAGATTAACAGAATAATATATTTTGATTATAAAAACATATATATATATTGTCTGCTCTCTTTATCCCATTCTTGCTTCCTTATCTTTTCAACTAAACAAATATTCTATTTTTCATACAACAACATATAGTGTGGGTGCCATCAAATTTGATAATGAGGAACCAGTTTTGTGAATGGGTTTTGATTTGTGCTATTGGATTATTTGTTGTTTTAGTAAGTGGGTATGATGATGATCAGTTTGATGAGACCAAGTTCCATTTCAATACATTATTGGAAGCATCTTCTGCTACTACTCCCCCTAATCCTCTTCTTGTCAATCTTACTCTTATTCCCGGAGCTGCCGATACAGGCGCTGGTACGTACCCTCCCTCTCTCTCTATATACACACACATAGAATAGATTGCATATGTGTAAGTGCAAGGGTTGTATTGTATCGTGTTTTCGTGTTTGTTGGTTCTTGAAATGTAAGTCTGCTGCAAGATTTGATGAATTGATATTCATCTTTATAATTTCAAGTTTTATGATATGATGTAATTTGTTTATCAGTATTTGTTGTTTATGGTTCAACAGTATGTTTGGATGGAACATTACCAGGGTATCATTTGCACCAAGGATTTGATTTGGGTGCAAACAGTTGGCTCATTCAATTGGAGGTTTGTGACACCAAATACATAACAACATCTATATGATATCTAGTTGTTTCAAATGTTCACTCCCACAGCTGAACTTATCTTCAATTCTTGATGTGGTTATATATATATTATATTAAACATTAAAGGGTGGTGGATGGTGTGACACCATTGCATCTTGTGTTTACCGGAAAACAACAAGGCGTGGATCATCGAAATTCTTTGAGAAGCAGTTGACATTCACTGGAATTTTGAGCAATAAAGCTCAAGATAATCCAGGTATCCTAACCAAGAATCATTAATCATGAATGTTAGAGGTGAGAGTTTTATCCGACGTGTCAAATGATAATGTTTAACTAAAAGGAAATGGGTAAAACGTGATAATCTATGTGTCGTCGTACTTCTGGGTCCTTTGTTTGAGTCAACTTTCATTTTTCTTCAGATTTTTTTAACTGGAATAGAGTAAAAGTTCGTTATTGTGATGGTGCCTCTTTTGCTGGAGATGGAGAAAATAAGGTGGGTAACATTATATAAAAAGTTGCCTTATTTTAGTTGAAAAACATTCTTGTGTTTAGTCTTTTATATCGTGGTAATAGGCTAATAACCTACAATTTAGAGGCCATAAAATATTTTTGGCAGCAATGGAAGACTTGATGTCAAAGGGTATGCGAAATGCTGATCAGGTATTTTTTTCATCAATCATGACTATACACGATTCTCTTTGTATAATTTGCCATGAAGGACGGAATCAAAATGGTAATTAAACACAAATTTGTTGGGTTTCAGGCACTTCTTTCCGGGTGCTCGGCTGGCGGTCTAGCATCTATTTTACACTGTGACGAGTTCAGTTCTTTATTCTCGGGAAGCACTAAAGTTAAGTGTTTGGCAGACGCTGGAATGTTTATGGACGCGTAAGATCCTTACATTTTAATTTTCAAGCTGAATAATCTTTGTTGTATCTCTATCGTATAATGTTATCTGCTTTTTTTTAAGATTGTAGGACTGATGTTGCTGGTGTACATACACTAAGGAACATGTATGAAGGTGTAGTTACGTTGCAGGTACTTTAAAACTAGGGGTGTTTTGGGGTTTGCTTAAACAAAATATCCGGATTTGAAATCATAGTAATCATTTTTTGGTGTTAGGTATCGATTATGTTGTGTTTTTTTAGTATCTATAGAAATAATGTTTATGTAACCTTTTCAACAGGCAGTTGCTAACAATTTATTACCTTCATGCATCAACCAACTCAACCCGCCTTCTGTAAGTAATCAAAATCATGTATTTAATGGGCACCAAACACTTTTTTTGTTATGAACTCTCGATGTTCTTGTTCAAGTGCTTTTTTCCACAGAACATAGTTTCCGATATCAAAACACCTATGTTCATTCTCAATGCTGCATACGATTCTTGGCAGGTAAATGTTTTCGTCTCTCGTTTTATAATATTTCAAATAAATGACAATATTATATAATTATAACTAATATCACTTTCTTTTTCAGGTGGTTGAAAGTTTAACTACTCCAGCAGCCGATCCTAATGGTATTTGGAAGGCATGCAAGAGAAACCTTGACAATTGCTCACAATCTCAGATAAGTTTTTTTCAAGGTATCAACATTTCACTCTTGCCATTATTAAAATATAGTAAAAGGTTTTAGGACCATTTTGGTTGCGTTCACGGTCCGGTTTTGAGAAAAAAAAATATCGGCCTAACTATCATCTACGTTTGAACTAACTTTTTTATCTACTTTCCAACTGTTGGTTAGTGAAATCAGTTAAAGTTAACATTTTAAACATACTTTTAAACATACATAATAATAGCATGTTTTAAAATGAAAAGAACTATATAAAAAAGTTAAACGACCAATTCAGTTTACATGGTCACAGAGACGGCCTTTATATATATAGAAAACGTAGGTAGGCAATTGCCTACGGCCCCTTACAATAATTAGGCCTCAAATTTCTAATAATGCTTGGTTTTGTTTACTTTACCTTTTAAGCAATGACAATACGAAATTCACAATTATGTGCCCTACATTCATAATTAGGTCTCATTTGTCCAAGAAAGACTATTATTAGTTATTCAATAATGGTACTTTTTTTTAAGATAATTACTCGATTTTTGGCTTCAAGGATTTCACTAATCACTTATTTAAGTTTAATAAAGTTTACTTAGTTCTACGATTAATTTTATGTTTAAGGATACTTTTAAGGTGAATTTACTCACTCATAAAACCTAGTACTAGATCTACACTATTTATTTACAATGGGTTTGAACCCTCAACATTAACCACTTGTAAAGGATATCATTCCACCGCATTAGTACTAGTAGGCGACGTGTCTTTAGGCGCTTATTAGTTGGTCGTATAGTTCATTAATTGATTTAATGTCAAATTGAATTTGAAAATATGATAAGAGTTACTGGAAAAGGAAAAAAAGAAAAATTCCACTAGATGGGTTAGTTGAATAATCGATGTATTTAATTATTATGTGAATGTTATGACCAGATTTTAGAGATCAAATGTTGAATGCACTTAAAGGATTCTCTATGTCCAAACAAAACGGGGTGTTTATAAATTCTTGTTTAGCTCATTGCCAAACAGAGAGACAAGATGAATGGTTTGCTATTGATTCTCCGACTATTAACCAAAAGGTACGTGTAATTTATATGCAACCAAAACATGTCATATGTATTTTTCATAAATCGTTGATTAATATTGAAAATGGTTACCTTTTAAATAGTCACTTTATATTAATACGTGTGTTTATTGATATGATGCAGCCAATAGCATTGGCCGTGGGAGACTGGTATTTCGATAGATCAAGCGTAAAAGATATAGATTGTTCGTATCCATGCAACAAGAGTTGTCGAAATTAGGCATTTCGATAGATTATAAATTAAATTATTGAACATGTTCACTAATATATATTATATATTTGATTTGAAAGGATCATATAAACCACATTTCACACTTTATAAACAAAAACCGGTGTCAAACACGAGCGTTGGAATTGTGGGAAGAGAAAAAGTTGTTTATATTTAAATTTGTAAAATGTATGGCTCTAATTGATGAACCGCGTTTGGTTAAACATTATTTTGAGCGACGTGACATCTAATATTATTGAAAATGTTAAGTGTATATTTTATAGACGAGTATTGACTGCTTTTATATATAAAAATTGCTATCGTTAAAAGGATGGCATGAAGCTAACATAACATGCTCACATTATCATATAATTATTTGCATAGAAATTCTATAGTTTGGTTTTGGTTTTCTCGCAAAGAAAGAGTTTCTTGTGGCATTGTTATCGTTTACAACGATTTATGGTTGTCTCTCTATTTTCTTCCTTGATTATTGCATGTATGTGTAACCCTTGGTCTTCTAAGGCTTGTGTGGTAGTCAAAGCGTACTAACAATGCATGGGGGCGAGAGTGCCATGTATGGTTTCGTTATTGGGTGTACATGGTAATGACGATGGTTGATCTGTCTATTGTTTTCTTTGATGTCGCTTCTGCTTGTCACTCTAATGGTCGGAAATCTATGTGACACCTAGTATTTTGGGGTTTTCACTTAACGAATACCATTTGTTAGTGATGATTGGCGGCGGTGGTGGTGGTCGATATGTATATCGTTGCCGTCTACGCCACCTCTTTCCGTTGCTCCAGTGGTCGAAAAGATAACTGTCCTTTTAAGATTTTCGTTTGACGACATCGAAACCCTTTTTGGCGATGGTTGGATATTTGTTTGACGTTTCCCTTGTAACAGCTAGCCTATGGCATTGCTGTCTATTTTTTCTCATCATTTAGGAACTTGATGAAAATTGCGTGTGGCAAGGACAGTGGGTCTTGACATGTAACCCGCCTTACAACCATGTTTTTTGAGAACCATGAGCTTCCTAAATGTTGGGTTTGGGTTCATGTTGTGTACTAGTCAGGATAATGCAATTTGCTTTGGTTTTAGTCTATGGTTTTGTACATCTTTAACGGTTTGCCATCGCTTCTGTCGATGTTGTTGGTTTTGTTCATTCATAAATTGTTGTTTGCTCTATAAAATTGTTAGTCACCTTTAACATGACCGGGCTTCATTCCACGTTTTCCATCACCGTTGTTTCTTAAATATTCCTAAGCGGTTCTATGATTTTGATGGGATCAATTACATGGTGACGTATGTGAAAATTTTACAATGCTCTTACAGTTTTAATATGTCGTGATGATGAAACCTAATCCTCTTTATTTTTAACTTATAATTATCAAATAAAAAGTACAACACTATTATACCAAGTATATTCAAAATCCTTAAATAAACAAAAACCACAACCATTGGGATTAGCGACCAATTAATAACACCCTTTGTGTTATGAGTATTAAGTTTTAGGCTTAAGTCGTGATATGGATTTGATGTATTTCTCCTTAACAATTTAAAAATTAAGGTGTTAGTTTTTAAGTTTTAAAATAAAATTTAACTAATTAACATCGCATTTAGTTTTTGATAACTTTTGTTTAGGACCGTTTGTGTAAAGCAGTGGGTAGCTAAACATAAACCCTAACATGACAAGAAATTCACCGTTCGACGGCGATCAACGACGAAGGTAAAAGATTTTCTTCACTCAAGTAATATATATTAGTTGCCAATTGCAGACCTGATGCAGTTCTGGAAGCGATCAAATGGCTCAATGCTTAATGATTATTCAAAGTCTCCAAATGAACCAAAGGTTCCAAGAACAAAAGTCCTTTCATTAAATTCAATATCAAAAACTGATTACAATTGAAAACAAACCTAATATTTATACTAGACAAGTAGACATATAACCCTTAGAGATAAACATTAAAATTAAAAGATATAATAACTATAAATAAAAGATTCAAATTAATAAAAGATAATCTTGATGCTCATGCATCATACTCTCTCTCTTTGAAAAAGACTCGACCTCGAGTCTTTCACAAGCTTTAGACCAAAACCACCTGGGTCAAACGGAAAGACTTGGCCTCTTGTTGTACCAACTTTTGCCACAATCCGTTTGTTATTTTGTTTATCACCGAGTATTGGCTCTGAAAATAATTTTACTCGTTCACCCCCTTGCATTGGCCCACTTTGTAATAAACTTATATTAATAAATGGCCCGACAGTATTAAGCTCGTCATTAATGATTGATGAACCGTGTATTGGATCGGTAGAATAAAAAGAATTTGGACTAACCAAATAATCACCTTGCACATGCGGAGCATACACAAAATTACCACGATGATCTTTTAAATGATTTAATAATGCATATGATTTAGTATTTTTAACAAAATATTCCTTGCCACAAATATCTTCAATTCCTTCAATTTGAATATTTGACTTGATCAATGACATATTTGACTTCATCCTAAAAATCAGTAATTTTATTTGGCTTTTCAAAATATCAAGATTGCAAGTCATATTTTCTGGTGATTGACTTTCACCACCCTCTACCACCGTATGACCATATTGAACCACCATCATAACATCATCAACCAACTCCAAACCTTGTTGTTTCTCTTCCACCATGACTGTATCATGTTCTATACATGAAATAACATTAATTCTATAGAGCGAATCAAACATACCTAAAAGTTTTGTAGACATTTCACGCTCTTCCAATCTTCCAATCACACCACCTGTAAACCAAGCATACCAATCTTCGTCCTCATATTCATCATATAAAGGTGAAGAATCATAGATAATACCGTCAATGGTAGGATGCTCCTCATCCCCGGTTAACTCGTTTCGGACGGGTTCTCCCGGTTCCGTTTCCTTCCATGTCGACGATGCTTTGAGATCTCGGACTCGTTCCTTGAGTCGTTTGATCTCAAAATCCCATGGGTCACGGTTCCTGATCTCGTTGCCTCGGTCGGCGGATCTACGGTCACAGTTGAATCGATCTCCACGAGCACGTGAACCACCAATGTTCTTGACGATGCCTCGATCGGCGACTCTTCGAACAAGAAAATACTTGTCTTCACGTTGAGCCATTTGAAAACCAAAGCTCTGATACCAACTGATGCAGTTTTGCGTGCAATCAAATGGCTCAAGAACAATAGATTTAATCAAAGTCTCAAAAGAACCAAAAGGTTCAAGAACATAGTTCTTCTTTTATAAAATTCAATCATAAACTAACTAAAACATTCACCAAACAAGAATATTTATACTAGACCCTAACACCCTAGCTAGAGATAAACATGAATAAACCAAATAATTAAAAGATACGTTAACTAAAAATAAGACTCAATAATTAAGGAATTAAATATAATTCAAATTTCTAAATATTCTTCAATCCATCTGCATCATTTATGATGCATGAGCATCAAGATTATCTTTTATTAATTTGAATCTTTTATTTATAGTTATTATATCTTTTAATTTTAATGTTTATCTCTAAGGGTTATATGTCTACTTGTCTAGTATAAATATTAGGTTTGTTTTCAATTGTAATCAGTTTTTGATATTGAATTTAATGAAAGGACTTTTGTTCTTGGAACCTTTGGTTCATTTGGAGACTTTGAATAATCATTAAGCATTGAGCCATTTGATCGCTTCCAGAACTGCATCAGTTGGTATCAGAGCTCTGGTTTTCAAATGGCTCTACGTGAAGGCAAGTGTTTTCTTGTTCGAAGAGTCGCCGACCGAGGCATCGTCAAGAACATTGGTGGTTCACGTGCTCGTGGAGATCGATTCAACTGTGACCGTAGATCCGCCGACCGAGGCAACGAGATCAGGAACCGTGACCCATGGGATTTTGAGATCGAACGACTCAAGAAACGAGTCCGAGATCTCAAAGCATCGTCAACATTGAAGGAAACTGAACCAGAAGAACCCGTCTGGGACGAGTATTTTGGGGAGGAGGTTCCTTCAAATGGCGATTTGTTGGCGTTGAAGGAAACAAAACCGACAGAATCCGTCTGGGACGAGTCTGTAGGGGATGAGGAGTATCCTTCCAATGACAGCTTTATCTATAATTCTCCACCCGTGTATGATGAATACATGGATGAAGATTGGTATTCATGGGCAAATGGTGGTTTGGTTAAAGCACAACATGAGTCTTCTACGATTTCTTCAGGTATGTTCGACTTGTTTTATAAAATTAGTTATATGTCGGATACGGGAAATCAAGTTATACGAGACATGGGAGTAATACGTCGAGGTGGTGATGCAATGGTGAGAGTTGGATACGAGTATTATGGAGATAGCGATCAAGATATCGTGGGAAATAGATTGGAGCTTTTGATAGTTATCAACAATAGATACGTAAAAAAAGTGACGCCTATTAATGTTATTATTAATATTAGTTGTTTGAATCTTAAGTTTGAGGGGATAATGATTGATGATTTAAGTGACATACGGATAAGATTAATGGTGGAATTTGCTACCAATCCATGTGATTTTCATGAGATATTACAAATAGAAGTGGATAAACAAATGACGGCAAATGACTCGGTTTTAAACTTAATAAAGTCATGTGATGCGGGTTCAGAGATAAGCGATACGACTCGTAAAAATGAATTGTTTAGGTGGGGCATGATGGTAATGAGTAACAACAGGGTTGATGTTCCTTTCGATCCAGGTGGTTTTCGTCCTAAAGCAAAACTCGAGGACGAGTTTTTTTGAAGACGAGGAGAATGATGCAGATGGATTGAAGAATATTTAGAAATTTGAATTATATTTAATTCCTTAATTATTGAGTCTTATTTTTAGTTAACGTATCTTTTAATTATTTGGTTTATTCATGTTTATCTCTAGCTAGGGTGTTAGGGTCTAGTATAAATATTCTTGTTTGGTGAATGTTTTAGTTAGTTTATGATTGAATTTTATAAAAGAAGAACTATGTTCTTGAACCTTTTGGTTCTTTTGAGACTTTGATTAAATCTATTGTTCTTGAGCCATTTGATTGCACGCAAAACTGCATCAAGACCTTTTGTAATTATTAAGTTATAGCTCCTATCACCACAAACCAAATCATGTAGCAAAGATAGATTATGATCTTACATTGCAATTTTGATTTTCTATATTCATTTGAATCAATTTATGCTTAATCTGTTTATCAAGCTCAGCTCACTTGGTGCTTGTACAATATTTTGATGATCAAATAAATATCCTTCTTAGTTCTTGCATCATGTAAATATGCAATCTGGTAAATCCCCACACATCCTTAATGTGTTTCATGTGTCTTTGTTGAATTGTTGGATGCAGTTGTAGTATCTTTTATTTTTGGTTTGAAAAAAGATTCGGGTCAAACTGGTGTCTTTGTTGAGCTGTTTTCGGCCGCAAACGCGACCAGCTTAGCTCAGTGATACTGAAAATCGAAGACGAAAGCTGACACACAGTTCATTGGCTTTGTTTGTCAAATATATTTTGAAGTTAGAACTATATCTCTTTGCTCCATTAATTATCTCTGCTCATTGTTTCGCTTGGGAGTCATTTCCCTTCATGTTTTCTCGAATCTGGTTTTGAATATGCAAATATTGAGGTTTTAGATTTGTTGCTTATCTAGTTCTCTTGGTTGCAGTATAAACTCCCATCATTTTTATTTGATTTTTTCTAGGGATAGAATGTAGGTTACTAGGTTAGAACACATGTCAAATGTTCTTAAGGTTTCTGTAAGATGTAAGCTTTGTTCTTTGAATTTGTTCAGAAACTATATGGTTTGCAGGGTCAATCTCAGGCCTGTCTGTTGACAGAACACAGTTAAAGTTTCTTACTAAAGTGTTATTTTAATGCACATGGTTATAGAAGGCCATTGTTTCTGTGGTGGTAGATTAGTCATTATAATTTGTAGGTTGACGTGGGTGTAGGTGCAAAGTGCCATTTGCAAGCTTTGATCAGAAGAACTGAAAGTTGTTCAGATCTTTTTGTTGCTCAATAAAGACAATTTACTTCTTGCATAGCTATACAGTAATAGTTAATGGCTTAGTTAAATCCGCAAATATTGGATTTTTATGTTCTTTAGTAGTAGTTAAATGATTTTATAATTGCAATTGATACACAGGATGTTAGTGAAGTCAAAAGAAAATGAAGAACTTTAACAGGTCAGCCTGACCTGACTGATCCATCCATTGTTCTGATTGGCCAGTTTGATCCGTTATGAATATCCAGATAGTTGGAAGGCCTTAGACGCACTCAAAACGCAAAGGGTAAGCCTCTCACTTAGGGTGCAAGGCCCATAAAAAGTAAGGGCCTGTTGTAAGCAAGGCACACCGTGTAAAAAAGCCATTTTTAGACCGGTTTTTATTGGTTCCAACTAGTTCTGTTCCGGTTCACTCTGCCTGTGAGTCTGCCAACACTCAAGGCGGTTTGGTCTCACCTCGCCTGGGAGCCTAGGTGTGCGCCTTTGACTACATAGATAATTTTGCCTTGTCCAATCCAAACCTGTTTTCTTTCATCACCCAACTCACTATTCTGTCCTTTTTTTGCCATCTCCATATGCGTATATAGAAGTATGTATATGTGTATAGTGTTAGTAAGTGGTTCACTAATAACTATTAGGCTATTGGTGCATTTTGTTGGAGAGTGATGGGCGATTTCAATAAAATTAAATATTTATAATCTATCTTGACCTAATTAATTTAGGGAAGTGGGACATGAGACATACAACACGCAAAACAGAAGATGTGTGTAAAAGTAAAACAAGATAGCAAGTGAGTAAAATGCTGGTTTTATGTATACATTTTCATCAAGTCCGCCTCTGGTCACCACATAACTCTGTCTCTTACCGATTCCATCTACAATGTCCATCTCACATCAACCTGTAAAACATGATTTTTTTTGGTCATACAAGAATTCATAGTTATATTCTGTTTGTAAAATCCTCAACTTAAGACTTGAACAATTTCAAGGAGATATTTCTTTTATGCATTGGCAATGTGTAGCGTACGACTAAAGAAGCTTCATAACAACACACATCTCTCTTTCACGTGACTTTTCTCTATGAGATTGATAAAATAACGCAAGATGATAAGAGGGTTTGACGGCTGAAATTCCCAAATAGACGAAATAAACACCTTATCAAACTGAATAATAGTAATTCCTCTTTACAGAAGAACTTTTGTTTCCGCTGCTGCCTGCCTTACATAATAAATATTAACAAAATCAGTTAAAGCCCACCTGATTGCTGAACTTGTATATTAAAGAGTGAATCATAATTAGTTTTTGGCACGTGGGGTGTTTTG
Organism: Tagetes erecta; assembly: GCA_030867185.1. Classification (NCBI taxonomy): domain Eukaryota; kingdom Viridiplantae; phylum Streptophyta; class Magnoliopsida; order Asterales; family Asteraceae; genus Tagetes; species Tagetes erecta. The sequence goes on along the minus strand of CM061494.1, from coordinate 6,886,239 downwards.
GGGTAAATAATTGTTTTGGCTAGAACATTCATATATTTCTTGCTGCAACTCTGCAAGTTTTTTTTTTTGGTGCTGATGGATAAAATCCAATGGGCTGTTTGAACAAAAATATAGTTTTTAGTTGGATGGTGTTTGAACACATGATCTTTTCTTATTATTGTTAAATGTTTTATTTTGATTCATCTTTGATGTTATTCTTTTGTGCATCATCTCTTTTTAATCATACACCATAAGTAGTGCCTATGCCTCTGGTTTTAGCCTCAAAAGGTTTCGGTTGCTGAAATGAAGAGATTATGCAAGCTGAAAGCTTTCTACATTTCACAGTGTCTTTTATCTGTTTTGGTCAATAACTATGGTATTGAACTTTTCAGTGGTAAATGATATCAATGTTTTTGGTTAGAATGGTGTTCGGGAATGTTTCAAGTTGTTAAAACTTAAACTTGGATCTCAGGCCCCTTAAAAACTGTCATGGTATTTATATCACAATATCACCGCCCTTAGCAAATGCAACTTAATTGCTGTGCTATTTTATTTTTGTTTTATTTATTGGAATTAAAAAATTGAATGTTTAAAAAAGTAGAAAACTTCTGAAAGTACCTAACATAGTTACCTTGTACTTTGACATATGTAATATATTTACTAATACATTATAAGTAGATTATGATTAAAGTTAATCTCACCAAACATAGGTTGATATATTATTTTAACAGATTGGAAATGGACAATACAATGAAGCAATTTCAAGAAAAGCTGATTGAGATCGAGACTGAAGCAGAAAACTTTCTACTTGCAAGGCACCAGGTAACTGAAATTTTGTTTCCATCAGTTTGAGTGGACTATTTTCTCATGCTTTACCGGCTTATGTAATTGTGGTGAAAGTTAGTTGAGAATGATAGAATGAGAAACGGGAACAGGGAAGCATTGACTGCATTAAGGAAGCGGGCCCGGACTACAAAGACTAGTGTTTCTTCACCTTTTGAATTGATGATGGAAGAAATTGATGAATCAAGGCCTCTAGTGAAGGAGGTTTGTGCAATGTGTGGGAATCACGACTCTAAAGAAAAAACCTGGATGATGTTTTGTGGAAGTGATGTGTATGCTCGGGTTCCATTTCATGCAGCTCATAAACTTTTGGAGGAAGGTAACTTTGTTTCAGCAATTTAACCAATTATCAGAAAGATTACAAGAGTCATTAAAGTTAATCACTAAAAAGCACAAAAAATTAAGCGAAGTAGCATGCTGCTCTAGTTTAATCTAACAGAAGGAATGCGATCAGTGCACCAGACATTAAGAAGCCAAATGGCTATCATAAAACAAATGCAAAGGCCCAAAATCAAGCCCAACATAAAGGCCAGAAAATAATAAATTGACCGTTGATCATATCTTTTTGGTGCATTAAAGGCAGATAGTCATGCACATAGATTGTTCTCATGTTCTTTTTTATTCTGCATGCTTTCAAAACTGTTTTTGTTTCTAACAATGTTCTTTTATGCCAAAATGAGTACGATTTAATTAATTGACTACTGGAGTTCATGCGACTTCTGTGTGTTTAACATGCAGTAATTGCATCTTTCAGAATGATTACATCTTTTCATGTCAACCATAATTGTGCAGGGGCCCGAGATCAGAATAAGGGCGGTTGAATTCTCTATTTAGATAAAAGCAAAATCAGTACAATTTAATCTATTTAGTCACATGAGTTCGGGCGACTTCTATCTGTTTAACATGCAGTAGTTGAATCTTTCAGAATGATTACTTCTTTTCATGTCAACCGTAATTGTGTAGGGGCCCTAGTTCAGAATAAGGACGGTTGAATTCTCTATTTAGATAAAAGCTCGATATATCTTTGATATAATTTTCTGTCTAACCTTACTGACTTTTTTCAGACTCAGTTATGATTGGTTTAGGTTCAAGAATAAGAATCAAGCCATCGGGGAATTGTGATTATATTATAAACGTTGCATTAAACTGGAGAATTGTTAGTTTCTGTAATATTAAAGCCATTTCAAGGGGTAGAGTTAGAGAGCCACAAAGGAAATCAAATTCTAATCACCATGCCTTAAAGGCCACCTAGGCACACTAGTTATCCTAATAATTAGCTTGTATCACCCTAAAAGTGTCTCATCTTTTTTAGTAATGGTATCACTGAAACAAAGAAATTGATCACTTAGAAAGTACTTGTATCATCATAATGTATTATAGAAGTTACGCTTATATTTTCTTGGAACATAGTTGTTTTTATGTAAGAAATCAACCAACTTAATTTGTCTAGGTGGAGTTATATATTTTGTCTATCAGACCCGTTATACATATTTGTGGAACTTTTGAAGACATGTTAAGGTTTCTCGTGCTACACGGTGAATATAAGTATGCAGACAGACTAATTGTTGGTCCATGTAACAATTTTAACATGAGAGAGAATGTGCGTTTCATAATTTGTGGGTTTTGATTGATTAGTTGATTGCTATAACTTGCCATATAATAAAGATTATAAATCATTGAAAATTATAAAACCGACTATCCATGACATAAACTAATTAGAACTCTTTGCTAGATTATCTCGTAACATAGTATTTAACTTTTCAGCACCTGCACATATGAGATTTGTTTGAAAGTGCATGTTCTTGTAGAAAATATGCTTCCCTTAGTACACACCTTCATGAGTGTCGTGGCCCACGTATTTAACTTGTATTTTTTACATCAGGCAAAATTGATTTAAGATGTATCACTATCTTTTCCATGTATAGAAACCGGCCCACTACCAACATACATGCCAAAAAGCTGTTATATCAATAATATTGGTTTGGACTGATGAGAGAGTAGTCTTATCAGTGCTTGTTGATAGTACCATTTGATGACATCCAATGTGTTTTACGCATCTGTTCTATATCAACATTTAATTTGCATTTGTAAAATAATAAATGAGTATTAATTTTGTATTTTATTTTGAAGTGCAGAGGAAACGAGGCTAGACTATGATGTTAAGAAACTACGAAGTTATGTAAAGGAGAAGTCTTTTTTAATATCAGAACAAGGTGTTCTTGCTGACAAGATTGGTCCAGCCGTTTTGAAGTCACTGGTGACATTACAAGACAAACCAAAGTAAGTTTTGATGATTTTATTTGATGATCAAAATCAAATCTTTTGCTCTATTGGTTAACGAGTATACTCTTGGAGAGGTGGCAAAATGGGCGGGTTGTGTATCCTGTGAAGACAGGTTTGGATTGTAACAACTCGTTTTAAGTACGGGTTGGGCTGTATGTACTGAAAACAGACTTCGAGCTAGTGCCAATCCGTTTGACCCATTTGTCTAGTTGGTCCATCTTAGACAAAACACAACCCAAACCGCCCAACAAGTAAATTGTCGGAATTTCCACCTTCACATTCTTTCATGACCTGGGAGAGAAGAATTACATTTTTAGTTTTTTACTTTAAAGATCAGTGTCGTCACTTTCATTGATCAACATCAATATAATTACTCTTATTTATTTTTAAACCAAAAAACTGAAAACACATGTACCCACAATTTATTTAGTGCTTTTGTAATTCTAGTGTTTGCAATCAAATCAACGTAGTTATCAAATTTTTGTCTCAAACAAAGAAGTTTAAATAATGCTTTATATGTGTACGTGGTACAATTAACCTCCACAATCTTGATTTTTACATGAGTTGTGAACTTATCTGCCATATAGAATGTTGATAGTTTATGTCCTATTGTTCTAATCTGAAATTTTATCTGCCATTCAGATGAGAAGACCGATTTAAGTGTTTACAGAACGACTACAACAAAAAACTTGTTTTTTTGGTTTCGAACCAATGAAATCCTGGGCGAAAGATGGAAGTGCAATATAGTTTTCTTTGTTTACTCGTCACAAAGATGCCCTGAAACAGAAAACTTGTAATCTTGCAAGATTTCATATCACTGGTGGCATGCATAACAGACCATGCATACAGGTTAGCTAACGGGTCAAAATTGGCTACTTTTAAACGGGCTGATTTGGTTGTCGTGGATTGCTATTATACTCATCAACATCTGAATTTGTTAAAGTTAAATTGATAGAAGATGTACTGAAATATGAACATGTCATTGTGATGATGTTCTTGGGTGCATTGATACACAAGCGTTCATATGTTACTTCGACATATGTAACGTCACATGTCGTTATCTTTGTTGTTCTATAATTAAAGTGTCATATGTTGACAAACTATGTGGCCTTTTCAGGTCCCATGTTAAATCAAAACCTAATCATAACATGGTGTAAATTTTTTCTTTTTATTGGCATTCTGCTACGCCACGTTACAAAGACCAAGAAAACCGTTTAATCGTATATGAGTATCTGAATCTAGTGATACAATACCAAGAAAACCGTTGAATCTCGTACGAGTGTCTGAAGTCTAGCGACACTGTGTTCAAAAGAACGTCGAATCTCGTATGAGTGTTTGAAATCTAGCGAAACTGTCTTCAAGAGAACGTCGAATCTCACATAGGTATCTGAAATCAGGTGATGAGCAAGTTTCGGACCAGAAGTAAGTATTGATATTATATACATATATTTCACACAATTTGGGATTAACTTACTTTTTTGTATGGGCATGAGGTGATGTTGGAGGTTTTGATGCTTAGCTACATTTGTCTTCATATTGTAGGTTTAGATATTATTGCTTGGGAAGAAATTGAGGTTTTTTAAAGGGGTAATAGTACAATGAACCATCAAGATGGACCATTAAAGTAAAACTTTGTGTCAATCTTTTTCAATCCATAGAGATGGGGAAGTTGACAAAGTGAAAAAGAAATCCTAGCATGTGACTCATAGCTACTTTATATGTATGTTCCTACTTGTATTTATGTTGGTTCACCATCATTATTGATCAAGACAGTGCATATGCTTCTCCTTATCCCTCATTCATTGAAGATATTGGAAATGAAAATGTCATGAGGAATGAAACTCATGTGTACTCAAATGGATTTACATGTATTATTAGATACAACACGCGGTATGAATGCGTGTTTTATAATGTTCTTTTTGAGAAGATGGATCAACTCATGTGAACATGTTTAAGAAAGAGAGAGACGTTAAAGGACCATTATTGTGAACCATGTGGCAAAGAGGACCACAACGGCGAACCATGTGGTAAACCCTCTAAGTTAGTCATGAGAGCACACACAAGTTGAATGTCTAATTAAGGTTTTTAGGGTGAGGGTGAGATTTTTTTAACTTAGAAAGGTCCTCGTTGTCCTCCATGTTAGGCATTGTATAAGGTATGCTACATAGCCTCTTTTGTGCTATTTGTTCCATGAGTTTTGTTAAATGATGCTCTTTACGAATTTGATGTCATCATTTAGTGATTAATGGCCGGAGCAATTACTCTCATTTTGACAAGCTTTGTGTCTTGTCTAGAGACGATAAACATTTTCCATCTTGCATTATATACACGGTTGTTTCCCAGGGTATAAAACACAACGCAGTTTGTATTAAATAATGTGTTTTAGTGAGAAACTGAATATGAAGTAAGATATGCACGTGTAAAAACGTATGCAACCATGTCTTTGTGTATCACATATTGGTTTTAGAACGACAAACTTGCACATCTACAAAACCTAATTGGTCCTGAATCTACACTACTTTGCTCAGGATAAACTCAATACCTTGGTACCATTGAACCACATAGCTTTTAAGACATAACTAACTAAAATAAACAAAATGGCTACTTTTATGGTACATATTCAATTCATTTATTTTTCATATATTTTTCACTAGATTAGTACCCGTGTACTACACGGATTTTAGTTTTATAAGTTTTAACTCAATTTACATATCAAATTTATTTTTAACATATATCTTATTAAATCGATTTGGATATTTACAAATATATTCATATAAAAAATCATATGTTACAATAAAGGATATGATTTATAATAGTTGGTAAATTTTTATTGGAACATATCGGGTTAGGAGATAATTCATGATAATTGTTAATTTTTTTATTTGAACATATCGAGTTATGAAATAATTAATGATAATTGGTAAAACTTTAATTTGAACATATCGGGTTAGGATAAATCATAATAATTAATAAGTTTTTTATTTAAACATATCAGGTTATGAGATAATTCATGATACTTGGTATATATCGGGTTAAGATATAGATCATGATAATTGATAAATTTTGTATTTGAACATATCGGGTTAGGAGATAATTTATGATAATTTGTGAATTTTTAATTTAAACATATCGGGTTATTCGAATATGGAGCATACCATGACCCGTCTAAAATTCTCCATCAAATTAATTAAGAACATGACACCTAAGCAAAATCCTATGTGGAGTAGTTAAAATGGTGACATGTGGATGTGCTATTCAATTATTTGAATAGATAGAGGTAGATTGATGTGAACATAGTTAGTTCCTTATTCTCCTTCCAACTTTTTAGGTTGACGTTTAATGGCTATGAGTAATATTTTTTTTAACAATGAGTCATGATATATTTATTCTGCTTGTGTCAATTAAAATATTAGTAGAAATTAATAAGTACATACAATAAGATCACATATCATTTATGCTTTAGTAGAGCTGAATTGACATTGAGGAATTAACAAATCGTGTTGCTAATACAACCAACCACATTTTCTCTTGCTTCATCAACCTTTTTTTCATCATATCTTTAAACATATATTAGAAAAGTAAAAAATCAAACACTTCTAGCCCAATTTTACAACATAATTAATTGTAAGAATTTGTGATCCTTAAAGCCTCAGGTTTTAATCCGAACTTGTTAAGGTTTTTTAATAAATGTGAGTTTACTTCTTAAATATACTTTTAAGAAACTTCATTCTAAAAACAACAACATATTTTTTTAACTTCAATTTAATAAAAACTCAACTTTATAAACCAAACCACTAATAAAATACTAGAACCGAGTACAGTAAACAAATCTGAAACAAACAATAACATATTACTATATCATAAAATTTATTTAATCTAATATAATGGGTTAAATGCATATTTCCCCCTTTAAAACACTTTAAATGCATATTTACCCAGTCAAAAAAATCAATTGCATATTTCCCCCTATAAACAACTTTAATTTGCAAATATACCCATTTTTAATAAAGACATTTAGTTAACATTGGGTATATATGCAATTGATTTTTTTAGTTGGGGAAATATGCATTTATGGGGTGTTTATAGGGGTAAATATGCAATTTAATCTAATATAATATAAGAGAGAGAAATTAATTAAGGAGATATCTCTTGGGAACATATCTCTCTGACTAAAAACACATTCCGTACAATAAGAGTCAACGTCCGTGTCAGCCTTTTCTTACACTATCCCATATTCACCCCTTTTCTATTTCCTTTTTTACCCTTACTCCACCTTTCTTTTGTATCTATCCCATTTCTATATAAAAATTATTAATTAATTAATTAATAAAACTAGAGAACATCTATATATATATACAGTTGTAAGTTGTAGTGCATTTAATTTAAAACATATGTATAAACGGCTTGGTTATCATAAAAGTATAAAACTTGTATTGAAACATATGTATAAATTAGTTTGTTGTGATAGTTTGTAGTTTCAATAAACATTATATATATTAAAAGTTATAAAAGAAAAAAAAATTAAGACATTATATTGATCCAAATTGGTTTCGAATAAAGTTTATTCGAAACATTTTATGCTCTAATTAAGAGCCATTTTACCACTGGAAAGGAAGAAATGAGTTAAACTTCAACAACTCTGCAAGCTAAAATTTTCGAGTTGATAAAAGGAGGACGTTTTTATTTAGGCAAAGCTAAGAGCCAAGTTAAAAGCATTGTTTGGGATATATAGATTGGTAGATTTTAATCTTGGTAACATTGTACGTATAATTATTATTCTTAATTTGTTTTCTTCTTCTTTTATAAATTCCACAGTTAAAAAAAAAGAGTAATGATATATAATATAATGAGTATACATTTAGTATTGGACGAATTGGGGTTTGATGAAGCCAAATTTCTTTTATGGGAGAGTAGCAAGAATCATGGTTGTACGTGATGTAGAAACGCCTAGCTAGCAACGTAAGATCGACCACCTGATGAATTCGATCATGTCGATACTCAGGGACAATCTAGTAACATATTGATCGATATGGAGACAAGAAATAATGAGAAATTTTATTAAGTTAGAGCTCAACCATGCACTAGAAAAATGTTCCACATGGCCTCGCTAGGGGAAAACATAGTTTCAAATTAAGTAGCTAGCTAGGGAAGTAGACATATATACATATATATATCATGAGTTTTGTATATGTTTTAAAGGATATGATGCTAGCTTGACTCAAAGTCATTTAATTCCTTAGCCAAATGTAAGTTGTTTTCTTGAGAAAAAAATGGAAGTACATATTTCCAGAAGTAAGATTTTTATTTAACTAATTAAATTAAATTAAGTTATGTATTATTTATTAGTTTATAAACTTAGACCGTGTTATCTACATTTGTAACTCGTTATTTTTGTTAGTTCTTTAGGTGGAGCTCCCTTTTCACCGTGCTTGGAGCTAGCTTTAAATATTTCTTCCAGGCTTTACATGTAGGCATGCAGCCAAGCTAGGGAGCATATATCCTTGCATTTTTTATTTCTTTTTTTCACTCACAACCCAATAATATTTAACTACTATAAAGTAAGTTTTATGTGAGAACGATAAATACATAAATTAGAGAGGGAGGAGTCGTTCTCACGAGAAAGACGAGCACCATCCTCGCCACCATCTCTCCGGAGGAGGTGTCGTTCACGAGCTACCTAGCGAGAAAACACCTTCGTTCACGAGCTCCCCCATTGCCTCCTCTGCTCACCCACTCTAGGGTGAATGGATGGGGTGTTCTTGTGGACGAGTTTGACTCCTCGCTGGGGAGCTCGTGGTATGAGGCAAGCTCCTCCGGCGAGGTGGTGTCGAGATCCATCTCGGTTCCTCCAACAAGGACCATTCATCCCGCTTATACGGAGGATGTTATGAAACTCATCACAACCACTTTTTCTCATCTAACCACCCCACGTCTTTTGTTAGCAAATATAAGTATTAGAGAACATGTATCCTCTCAACGAATTGTAATGAATGTAAAAGAAATATAACATATATGTTACAAAAGACTTAGGGGCTGTTTGGCTGGCCTCTGAATGGCTCTGAACGGAAGCCGGCTCTGAATCGGTCAGAGGCCGGAGTTGTTTGGTCGCGCGCTGAACTGAACGAAGGCGCTGAAGGAGGCGCTGAATCGCTCAGCGTCTGTGAGCCACTGAACCGTTCAGTGGAGACAACGAGCGACAAGAAGAACACCAGAGCAGCGACAAAGAGGAACGATCTGACGAAGCGGGCGTTTGAAAGGAGGCGTCGATGTGTGCAGGTGAAGGAATGGAGGCGGCGATGTGAAGGAGATGGGGTATAGGGTTAACTTATTTATTTATATGGGATGTGAAGGAGATGGGATAATTATTTACATGGGATGGGAAGGTTAGGGTTAACTTATTTATATTAGATAGATTAAAAAAAACAAAAAACACCAGCTCTCCTCACGAACTCGGGTTTTTGGAGTTGCGTTCGTGTCCGTAGGTGTCACATTATGACAAGAAATTTGAACCAAATTGTACCTCCTATGCGCGGATAGAACTTAACATGACATGAATCTTGTATATATAAATTTATAATGTTTGTGTCTCCATTCCAATGTGAGACAAAATAAATAAAACAAAATTTTTATAAATTTCATTCAGATGTCCAAACAAACAAAACCTCTTAATCATTCAGCACTTAACCATTCAGACATCTTAACCATTCAGACCTCTTAACCATTCAGCACTTAACCATTCAGCATTACCAAACAGCCCCTTACTATTATTATTATTATTATAAGTGAAGGGTATAAATGGAATTCTGCATATTTCTATCCAATCAGTAGACAAAACTGCCAGCAAGTCGGTGACCAATCCCATGCATTTATTGAAGCTGTTCCATCATGATTATGATACCCAATGGCGTCACGAGGTGTCCCTGACGCGCTATTCTCTGAGCGTGGGTGATAAGCACCTCTGTCTCTTTCAGTGACTATTGGGTCTCTTTTGTTTTCACTATAAACCAACTATTTCTTTTTTATTACTCACACAAACCCTTTAACTATACAATATTACAAACAAGTCCCTCTTTTAATCTTTCAAGAAATTACACACCGCCCCACAAACCCTAAACCCTCACCAGCACTCGTAGAAAATTTTAAACCTAAACTCTAAAAGCTAAGGTCATAAACTTCTACGAGACAATTCAAACACCACAGAAATTAGGTCTAGCAAATTTCGTTTGAACCAGTTATAAATGTTTTTAAATTTTCGTAGAGTTTTCGTTCTTTCTAATCTAACCTCTCCCTTTTAAGTAGTTGGGCTTTATTATGGTTTTTCTTTATAGCATTGTAAAATTACAATCAGTTAATATACATATTTTGTAAAACCTCAATTCATAAGACTATGGGTTAAAGATTATAGTTGTTCTCTTTGTGTTTTAGTGGTGTGTTTATTTGGTTATTGGAAAAAATTTTCGGTTTATTCGGTTGATAATCGGTTAAGTGTCGTTTGGAGGTGGATGTAATCTAGCTAATTTCAATTAATAATTACATTTTGAATCATATAAAATATTATAAATCGTTTTAATCTATACAAAGTTATAAGTGGCAATTACGTATTTTATAAAAGGATATGTGTCTAGTAAGTAATACTTTTCATATTTAAAAATTGATTTAAAACCTAAAAATGTTGGTCATATAATATTCGAGAGCAAACATCGGGTCCTTAATTTGTTGTGGTATTTAAGATTCGGAGAAATCATATAATGACTAGAAGTACTTAGTTTGTACTTTATTCCTTAATTTTTGATGTTTGTTCTTTCTTCACATGAATCTCTTATCTCCTTATAAATTGGTAAACTATGTTTATAGAAATGTACTTTTTCTGTTATTTAGAAGACTGAACTTTGTCAATTTCTTTTGGACTTTGATTTACCTATATATATACTAGATAAAAGACTGGGTTTTGCGATGCGATCGAGTCTCGTGTATGTGACTTTATCATATGCGGTGATAAAAAAAATTAATGTTTCGCACGTTACCGTGTAAAGTCGTACCACGTCAATACTAAAAGGTGGGGATATAACCGAACTTAGAAGTAAAAAATGATAACCAAGCTAAAGCTAGCCGAGAGGTCAAAGTTGTAAATATATCAAAATAGAGCATGAGGGATCAAAGCTATAAATTCGGCTAAGCCATTTGGGTCAAAAGAATAACAAGTCAAAGTCGAAGGGTCTAAGTCGTAAATATATCAAAGTTAAGTGCGAGATAAAACATGTAAATTTCACAAGCGAGAGAAGCAAACTTGTAAGTTGGAAGGCCGGCATCACCGACCTTCCAAATAAGAAACGATATTCATCCAAACAAGTTTCATATAAAATTTATGTGTTTTTGTGTTTTTCTTTTAAATAAAATTACAAAAATCGTCCATTATGTTTGTCCAGTATTGCAAAACTCATCTTTTATGTTGAAAAAGACCATTATACCCTCACGTGGGGGCACACGGCTAGATTTGACTGAAAAAACTAACGATCGTTAGGATGAAACTTGTAATGTTTTAAAAACATAAAAGACGAACACTGTAAATAGTGAAGTTTAAAGACGAGGTTTTGCAATATTTGACAAACATAAAGGACGTGTTTTATAAGTTGTTCTAAAATTAGTGGCGAATATCGAGGGATACCACCAAATCTCTTACTTTAAATATCACAGTTATAAGAGGGTACCAAAATATCATGGGTAGGCTCCGAAAAAAATTGCCAATCACTTGTACAATTTTTTTTGTACACTTGTATAATTTTTTTTACACTCATACAACACATCATTATCCTGTATATCATTAGCAATATATATGTGGAGTTTTATCAATATTTTCTTGAAAACTATTAACAATATTTGAAGTGTTTTAACTAATTTTTTGACGCTTTTTTAAAATTGCCATTAATAATATGTTTTTGATTGTTCAGAAGTATTGTTTTAACTGCTCATGTGTATCCTAAATATAAAACGGGAAAAACACATTAAATTTGACATTATGCGCGAAAAGTTGAGTTGTAGCTCGGGCTACAGCTCACCTCTTCTTATGTCCGCCACTAAACGTCTTGATAGTGGTACCGGGGGCGATGCCCTTTGAAACCTCCATTATAATATGATCAAAATAATCCGTAATATAATGAACTTGATCAACAAGTTAATTTAATAACATTAAAATAGACAACAAAGTATAAAGAAAAAAGTATCATAACAAGGAAACAAAAAATTAGATCGACAATCTAACCCATGATCTTCAAACTAAAAGTCTCGTGTTCCCTCTATATTTCACGTAAAAGAAGGAGATGCTTCTAATCAGGTCAAATGTAATATCAATTTGAAAAGAAAGTATGTATGATTGACCTAAAGTTATAGCTAGGTTCATTAAGTGACATTTTCTAAATATATCCATGGTTGTTTCATCTAATTTGGACATTAACACAAACAACTATTTCCGTTAATGTGAATTGAAATGACATTAATCAAGTCATATCATTGCGGTATGGACTACTTAAAACACTTTTTGGGAGACATCGTATATATGTTGAATGGGAAATAATTCATTTGATTACTATAAAATACACAATAAAAATTTGCATTAAAAACATTTTGAAAGTTTAAAATACTTAAACATAAGCTGTTTTATAAAGTTTATCATCACTAAGTTAAAACAAAATTGAATTTTAATAATCTACATATATGACCGATAATAATTTATATTGACAGTTTAACTAATAATACTTTTAAATTTCATTTTTATTACCAATGCTTACCACTTAATTTGGCTATATTTTTTTATTTTGTTCACTTTAAACATTATTTGCCAAAAGTACTAATTTTTTGTTGTTGGTCACAAAAGAGAATTGTTCAATGGGTTACTCTTAACTTAGATGTATGAAAAGATTCTTTCTCCATTAAAATGCTAAACATATTTTCAATCTCTTAATCAACGGATCTACAACATTCTCATATCGTCGGTTTCTCCACCTACACTTCTGCTTTTTTTTGGGTACGTATTAGGTACCATTGGAGTCGACTAGGCAACGGATTGATTTCAAGAGTGAACTGTAAGATTTCTTATTGTGTGTGTGAGTGATATAAATGGAAGAAAAAGAAGTTACATAAAAACAAAGATTCATATAATACATACAATTATAATGTTTTGTTTACTAATACTTCTAATATATAGGTACTGTTCATCACTACTAAAAAATGATGTTTTTAGATAGAACAGTTTACAATAAACTTTCGACAACTAAATATTTGCAACAAGTTTATGACAACTTTTTAAAAAAATAATAAAAACAAAAAAGACTTTAACTTACCTCACAATTTCCCGACAAAACAACCATAATTTTCGTTTTTTTCATCGCAAACCAAAAGGTATATATTACTAACTTATAAAAACTAGCTTTGTGACTAAATTGTCGCAAATGTTGTGGCAGCTCAATTTTGTCGCAATTTTATAGCTAAAGTTGTCACAATATTGTCAAAATTAAATTTGCTACGAGCTATTTTCCTACAATGGAATTTTTTTGAAAGTTTGTAGTACATTTGTTTGATGACAATATTACAACTACATTGCAATAATTATATATTTTTGTCTAAAAAATAGTAATTTGTTAGTAGTGACCATATATAACATTAATTCGCTGCATCCTTTTGGTGATCTTCTGATTTTGCACGTAATAATTTGGTTTTAGGAAATTTGATATAATTGCATGCATGTTTTGATTGACACTTTGACATTTCATTCAACAACAGGTGGCCGGTACAGAATTGAAGCTAGCTAGCACTATTTTGTTTGTGAGTACGTTGATGATCGATCATTGCTGGTCCAATTGAAAACGTACGTACTCAATATGCGCGCATGTGATAATATATACTACTGTATGAGATTCTTTTGGTTTGAGGATCTGCAAACAATTAAGATGCATGCTAGCTAGGATTAATTGATTTACCATTAGCAGCTTGGGACTGACCTACAAACACAACTTAACGTACGTACGTACAGTGGCGGAGCTTGCCCAAAGTATCAGGGGTATCCCTCGAAAAAATTACCCTACACTCTTTAAAAAAAACTGGCAACACTTGTATAAAACTTTTTTTTTATGCGTACACTCATACAAAACATTTTTCTTGCATATCATTAGCTGTATTCGGTGTTTTATCATCATTTTCTTGAAAATTTTTAACAATATTTGGATTATTTTACCAATATCATCATTTTATTTACACATTTCAAACAAAATTGCCAATAAAATATGTTCAGGTGTAGCCTTTTAACTGATCGGAAGTACCCTAAACATAAAATGCGTCAAATTTTCCATTACGCACGAAAAATTGAGCCGTAACCCGAGCTACGGCTCAACCTTTACATCCGCCCCTGCGTACGTACATTGCTAGTGTTACATATATATAATAGTTACGTACGTACGGACATATATGATGGATCTTTTTTACGTGTTACCTATTAATATATATTGATCCATGTTGGTTTCTTATATGTGGTTATTATTTAATATATATGTAGGTGACTCCAAATTAAAGGAGTTGTTTTTATTTGTCGGTAGAGGTGTGATTTATCAAACATTTCTTGAAAATATATATAGTAAATACTTAATCCTTATTCAACTGTTTGCACTATACACGCAAAATATATAATATATGGTTCATTTATTCTTGGATGTCTAGTGGCCGGTATTGTTGTTGCTAATGGTTTGCAGAGACTCGGGGAGAGGTCATACATTGACAATCCTATTTTGTTTGGTTCAATTCTAACTTATTATTATTATTATTATTATTATTATTATTATTATTATTATTATTATTATTATTATTTATTCTTTAACTTATTTTCGTAATATTGAAACAAACCGTCGCCATCTCAAAACCTTAACCCCTGCTCCCTCTCCCAAACCTAAACCCACCCCACTCCAGCCCCCAAAAAACTAAACATCATCTCACGCCCCAAAAGTCTAAGATCTCGCACCCACCCCTTTAAAACGAAGCCTTAAAGGTAAAACTAGAGATAAAAAAATTAAACTTTAAAGGCTAAACAATAGAAGATAAGATGATATCGTTTAATAAGACGGTTTCAATGTCATTGAAAGGAGCTAATGATCAATTGAATTTTGTTTGACTCGGTTTTAAAATGATTTAAGACACTTTTTACATTTTTTAGGTAAAATGTATCCACTTTGAATTCAATCTCTCCCTGATGAGTGAATGCGTATTGAAATGCTATTATATTATCACACATTATTCAAGTAAATTTTTATTGTTTTTTTATTTATTTGTTTAGAATTTATAAAAAAAATCAAATAGTTTCATCTTGGATAATGGATATGCCGATTGACGTCATCTTCAATCATCAAATTAATAATTGACGGTTAAAATCTTGTCTAAGATACGTACATGCTTAACATATGAGAGATTAAAAGACATACCACTAAACCTAAATTATCGTCACTATTAAAAAAATAATACACTCAACATAAAAAAAAAGCAATGACATCTACTCTCAGAACTTTTAAC
The DNA here is from genome assembly GCA_030867185.1 of Tagetes erecta. Taxonomy (NCBI): domain Eukaryota; kingdom Viridiplantae; phylum Streptophyta; class Magnoliopsida; order Asterales; family Asteraceae; genus Tagetes; species Tagetes erecta. Next base: position 6,870,585 of record CM061494.1, on the reverse strand, counting down.
CCACCCGTACAACTTTCATTTAACAAGAGTAAAAGAGTCATTAATACAAGAGTAAAAAAGTTTTGATACACGACAATCATATGACAATAAATGTGTTTTTAGTCAGTTAGCCTTATCTAAACTATACAAATGCTTTATTGTTCCTGCTAACAACAAAAAACATGTAACATTAAAATAAACACATTACAACACGAGTTCACAACCTTTCATTATGGTAAATCCTTTTTTCACAACCAAAACACCCAAACCCAACTCCTCACGCTTTAACCACTTGTACATCACCCATCCCAGCTTGCACATCCATCTCACACACCAATCTCCCCACCCCCACTCTCACTTTTTACCATTAAAAACTCCTCAAACTCTACCAACACTTCATACTTCATACCTTCTTCAAATCAACAAAAAACAAAACCCATCACCGGAAAAAAATGTTGGACTATGAATGGGGCATGCTCAACGCCACCGTCACCGTCGATGAACCCACCACACAACCCGATCACCACCACCATCACAACCGTCATATCTTCGATCATTACTCACAAACCTTCACCGAAACCACCAACAACAACAACTCACCATACTTAACCACCCCCAATGAGTTTCTACACAACCAACATAACCCGACCCAAACCCATCACTACCTCCACAACCCAACCCAAACCCACCCTCATTTCACCCCTCTTTACGACCCACGCGCGTTCCCAGACTGCGCGTCGTCGTACCCGTTTGAACCAGACTGTTCTGGTTCAAACGGGTCCGGTTCTAGCCAAACCGGGTACCATGTACCCGGTTTGGTACTACCTAAACCAGAACCGGCTGGGTGCGCGTTTGACTTTACTAACAACAGGATTGGGTTGAACTTAGGTGGCCGGACATATTTCTCGTCGGCGGAAGATGACTTTGTGAACCGGTTGTACCGGCGGTCACGGCCGTTGGAGGCGGCGGCGCTTGTTAGTTCGCCGAGGTGTCAGGCTGAAGGGTGTAATGCTGATCTCACTAATGCTAAACATTATCACCGGAGGCATAAGGTGTGTGAGTTTCATTCGAAAGCTTCTACTGTTATCACCGCTGGGTTGACTCAGCGATTCTGTCAACAGTGTAGCAGGTTGTTGTTTACTTTTGTTGTTTGTTTCTTATTTTAATTTACTATAATGCCCCCTTTGTTTACTCACTTCAAGTACGATTCATGAAGTAAGTACAACTAATCGATGCATGCCTATGAGATCTTTTTAACGACTGTAAGGATGGATGGACCTTACGCAGTAAATGTTTGTACCATTACTTTTACCATACCCATTTTACCCTCGTTCTAATTAAACACCAACCGCAAATGTTTGTTTAAAAAGTAAAAACTTTTGACATGGTCATTTGTAACCGTTTGAGTAACATGTCAAATATTATAGCTCCATTATTTATTAGACAACCGACTTTTTGTGATCGTTGTCAAACGGCTGTTTACACGTTGGGTTAAGGTGACGTATTTAAGATTAAATGTGGTATATAGTACACGTTATTTTTATTGAAGCCATTTTAATAAACAAGTCATTAATCTTTATTTTTATTAAGAGGGTATGCTTAGTCTAAGGATTTGATAAACGTACAAGAGTTATTGCATTATGTATAATTTATTTTACTGTTGATGCCTTGATGGAGTACTATTTTTGGAAATTTTACAAAATGACGAGATTACCCTTGGGTGGTGGGATGGGGTACAAGGAAACTAAAGGCAATGATTGGTGTACATGGGGTTGATCCCGAGGGCATTTTTGGGTCCGTAAAAATTTCTGTTTCCCATATAATATGCGGATTTACACTTTGTTACGTACTGTTTGCTTTTGCTTCTTATGGTAACATATACCCAAAATACCCCTTCTTTTGTTTCATTTATTAATTAGTACTACTAATAATTGGCTAACTATATTATTATTATTACTATTATTATTATTACTATTATTTTAATTTTAGCAAATTTAAAGGAAATTAAAATGTTTATTTTACTTTTTTATGTGATGCCGTAAAGATTTCATCTCTTATCTGAATTTGACAATGGAAAGAGAAGTTGTCGAAAGAGATTAGCAGATCACAACCGCCGTCGAAGAAAATCATCACAAACTCACGACCATAGCAAGTCCATGGCCACCGCCTCTAGTACTCAAAGTTCCTCCTCTGAAATCATATCAAGTAAGCCTTAATCAATTTTGTGGCAGATGATCTTGAGAATCACATAAACACATATACACAATGTTATTCAATTATACGTGAATGAAAACTTGATTATGTATATTTGCTAAATGATTATGCACATGTATTTATGTAGTTCTATCCGTTCTTTAAAAATATTATGTTTTAGGCACCACTCTTTTTATATGACGTACTCGTTAATATGTATTAACAATGATCATACCTATTGTAAAACTAACACACATGTATCACATTTTAGGGTACCAATCGGATTCGAGAGTTTAATTCTGGGGGGTGACACGAAGCGAGTGGTTTCTTCAACAACAAAGTTCAACATGAGATTGATCCCTCAACTAGTTGGGCGGCTAGCTAGTCATAAATAACGTCGTTTTTCTATTAATTTTTAGATTGGTATGCCAAAAAATTAATTTCTTCTACTTTAATCCTTAATGAAGTGTCTGGTAGAGCTTAAGTAGTTTTATATATAGAAATTATTTACTGACTCTAGTTTCACTTATTGCGATCGTGGTTACCTCAATGAATGTTATGTAAATTGATATCATATTTTATAATTGTGACACTTTGTTTTGTTTTTTTATTTGTAAATTTACTTTCTTAATTATTCTTCTACTAAGTAACAACATCACAGTAAACGTCAATAATTATCTGTAGCAGAAGTATCATGATCAAATCCTGGTATCATATGAAACATCATCTCTCCCGTGAAAGCTAGCTAACAAGAACCTAATGATTTGTTTTTTAAATAACACTAGTGAGTTGTTAACTTTTTTCCGTCAACAAGTTGTGACGGTGAAAAAGAGTTTTGATTGTTTAGTTGGTACATTGAGTGAATGGTTTAAAAAGATAGGGGTAAAAAGGGAAATGGAAAGTTGAAAAAAAGGGAGAAAGGAAGATTTGTAATGAAGAAGAGGTCAAAAAGTCAAGCTGTCTCCTGCATGGAAGCTATATTTGATGAAGTTATTATTCTCTGTGGGTCCTCCCATGAGATGCATTCATGTGGTCCTCTTCATTTAGGGTTTTCAAATTTTGTATCATTAGTATTTTACTTTTGTTAGCAATTTTTTTAACCAAAATTATTAAACATCTTAAAAACTGTTTATATATAAGTTAAAGTTCAATTTGTAATCTTAATTATCTATATATTATAAAATTTGAAACAAATTTCTTCCAATTAGCTATTTGTCTTTCTTTTAACTAGTTAAATCACCGGTATGATAGATCAACTTAGTCTAATCGGATACTAGTTTTGTTTTGAACCGCTATGTTCAATTTTCACCTTTTTAAGTTTTACAAAGTTTAACCTCTCCACCATAACCTAGCCTAACAAACTCCAAAGCGGCTATCTATTATTTTTAACAAAATACGAAACCTTATTTATACATATACAATCAAAGGATGTGATTGTTGATGATTTGTTGAATAATCAGATTTGAATTATATATTTTCGTTGCAATACAATACTGTAGTGCCCGGTACGTATGATAATATTGTATTCCAAGAAGGAAACTCTTTTCTATTCTATTTTATTTTATTTTATTTTCTTGAAATAGATTAATAAAATTTTATGTCATATGGTGACTAAGAATTGACAGTACGTAGTCAAGTTGTGGGATCAAAGTTGGATGCACCAAAGTTTGTTATAAATTGACCTATAATAGAACTTGAAGGGTCTTTGGTGACAATTTAGCAAACACAATATTAAGAGAACTAGCTAGTTACATGAGAGGAAGAGAGGAAGAGAGAGCAACGATTGGGAAGGAAGGAACTAGTAATCATCCTTTGAAGTCTTCATCACTTTAAAATAACTTTAAAACAGGAGAAAGTGATTTTTTTAGAAACTAATTAAGATCGGGCCACGTATTGTAACGGTCAGGTCATGCAATTGGATTCTAAGTATGTGACTTTTTCACATGCGTTGATAAAAAAAATCTCATGTCCCGTACATCACATCACAAAACCGTAATGTGTCACATATTAAAAAGCGATTAAATATTAAAAGTTAAAGTCCAAATAAAGGAAGGCGGTCGTGATAGGGAAAGGCCTTCCATATTACTAGTAAAGATAAAATGGGGCAAATCGCCCGCTAGAGAATAAGCTCTTAGGGAATCGATCTAGACTAGATTAGATGCCAGTGCCATTAAACTTGTTTATGGGTTGGACGTTAATCAATTCAAATTCAGAATATTGAATTCGTACTATATGTCAAAATAAAGGAAGAGAACAAAGTCAAAAATTCACCAGAGGGTAAAATGACACTTAGTAAAAATCGGGAATTAAAACCGTAAATAAGTCAAAAGTCGGAGATTAAAAATCGTAGATACGTCAAAGTAAAAAAGAAATTTGAAATGCCACTCAGTGAAGCACGGTTAGCCGATGCAAAACACCGACCTTGAATATTAGGAAGTATAACAATTGAGAGATTTTTTCCCATATAACAATAAAACCTTTTAAAAGTCTTAAATTATAAATTCTATCTAAAGTTTTATTATTTAACAAATAACATGAAAGGTTCTTAGTGAAATTATAAACCCGGACTAATTAAAGTTTTATTAATTAGCAAATAACATGAAAGTTTCTTAGTGGAACTATAATCCCGTTCTAAAGTTTTATTAATATCAACTAACTAGATTTAAGATCGGCCGCGCGTTGCAGCGGCCGGGTCACATATTCGGGTCTTACGTATTTGAGTTCGTCACATTCGTTGATAAACAAAGTCTAATGTCCCGTACGTCGTTGCAGCGGCCAGGTCACACATTCGGGTCTTACGTAATTTGACTTCGTCACATTCGTTGATGAAAAAAGTTTCATGTCCGTTGCAGCGGCCGGGTCACGCATTCGGGTCTTACGTATTTGACTTCGTCACATTCGTTGATAAAAAAAGTCTCATATGCGGCGGCCGAGTCTTTCATATTTAACTTTGTTACACGTTAGAAAAAAAATAACTATAACTCAAATCCGGAAATATGTCAATAAACTAAGGGTTTGAGTAGTAAACATTTTATAATCAAGTTATGAGTCAAATTTGAAAATTATCAAAGTGTAATAGAAAAAAAAAATTGTCTCTAGGAGGATTCGAACCCCGGAGCTCCCACAATAAACAAACACAAGCTAACCAGTAGACCAGACAAACATTAGTTACTTTGTTCCCAACCATATACTATTTAACCACAAATAGATTAGGAAAAATTTAAAAAAAAATAGAAAATTCAAAGTGCCACGTGGCAGTCGGTGATTGGCCTGTGGCCATCACCGACATTGCATTATAGATGTATATATTACAGGCCAATCACCGACATTGCATTATAGATGTATATATAATATGAAAGGTTCTTAGACCTTTCATGAAATATTATAGATTTTATTTGAGTTAATTGCAAGAAAGATATTTGTAGGGGATCTTTCACGTTACCCGCTTGCAAACCTTTAGAGCAAATTTGTAATTCGATATTTCCAATACTTAAATTGTTATATGAAGAGACCATTGGGGGCTTGGGGCCGGCCTTTATAAATAAAATGCCTAGGTTAGATTCTTATCAATCTATGTGATTCCTCAATTTTTAAAGTGTGTTTTCTTACATATTTAGAAAATGTTATTTTAAATAGAGAAATTCATCCTGTATTTTAATATTAGACCATGTGTAGTAGAGCATTTTTTCAACTAAAAATGCAAAAAACCACTCGGTGGGGAGTTTTTCATGTTGAAGTTGTGTCTGGCGTTTTCTACAAAGCGTCCAATTGTCCTTGATTGTCTTGTAAAGTTGATGTGAAGAGAATATTGAGGTTTTTTGGGGCTTTTTTTATGTATAGTTATATACCACTACACATGGTCTTAGTATATTAAGTGTTTTTGACAATAGGTCCGGATTTAAATCAGTAATAAAAAGGTATTACTTTGCGTCTACAGACACTTATTTAAATCTTCTAGAAAGAGTCGACAGACTCTTCTAGTCTCCCCGGTCACCGAGGGTGGCAGCCCGCACAACGAGCTCTTTTTGTTCAGTTAGGAGGGCCTGAATCCGGTTTTCCAGACCGCGAATGCGGTCTCGTTTCATTTATACAACAGTTTTCACAAACTTCTGACAAGTTAATATTTGTGACAAGTTTATGACAACATTTTGACAAATAATAAAGATAAAAAAGACTTTGACTTATCTCACAATTTCTCGACAAAGCAACCACAATCTATCGTTATTTTGTCGCAAACCAAAAAGTATAACTAAGTTATAAAACAACTAGTTTTGTGCTAAGTTGTTACAAATGTTGTGATAACCCAATGTTGTCGCAATATTGTTAAAAATAAATTTACCACGGACGTTTTTCATACAATTGCTAAAATTGACGACGATATTACAATTTATATTAAGATAACTATGTATGTTTGTCTAAAAATTTCTATCGTTTTAGTAGTAAACCTTCTTAATAAACATATCTAGGAAAAATAAATTAGGTGTGTAATATTTCCTTTAAAGAACTTTATAATCAACTATTTCGTACATTGTTAGTCAACCCATGTTTCATTTAAGGGTACTTTAAACAGTATTAGAAGTACATATAAGTTATATTTAATATATTTTAAGAAACCTAAGTAGAACAGTGGCGGCGTATCTTAACTAATCAGGAGCTAGCTAAGGTTTGGATTGGTAGGTTATAGCTAGCTAGTGTAAGTGTATAATCTTTGTTAGTTTGTGGCGGCTGTTTTTGTAATCTGCTTTGGACCACTCATGTTTCTTGCATCTCTATTTATTTCCTAAATATATACGGAGTATTATATATATGTTAACCTCTCGATCTTAATTAATATTTTTTTAAACGTCTAACTTATGTGTTTACTACATTCTATAGTTTTGTCCATGTATGACTTTAACATTTTGAAGATAGACACATTTAACAAACACTCAATACCAATAGACCAAGGACGTACTTTTCGGTAAGTTCTTAATAATAAGTCCGTAAAAGGACATTCTTTTGGCCAAATAGCTAGGCCACCTTGCATCTAAAAGTTTGGGCATTCAAATCATATACGGTACAAATTTAATTTATATAATATTTACTAGATTAAATCGCGTGTGTTACACGGATAGAAACTAAAAAAATACGTACATAGTTTTAAAATTTTACGAAAAAACAACATTTGAAAATAAACTACACATGACATGAAAGATCTGTTGAAATCGAAAGACAAATTGCATACACACTCTAGGTTAAGCCCTAAACAAATATATTTAAACTACAAACACACTATTAGCACCAATTTAGATATTGACGCTTTAAAATTGGGTGCCTTATAAATTTTATCAAATAATTTAAAAAATAATAAATAAATAACATATACATACAAATAATTCAGATGATTGATATCAGACAAAATTCATGGTGACACTCATATGTACAGGGTCGGACGTACGAGTCGTCATGCACGAGGCTGAGTCATAAATTGTGATGAGTTATTTGTTTTGCGTTTTAACAGTGACTTTATGGATGTAAGTAAGGTAGATTGAAATTTTAAAAGAGAAAATTTTGGGTGATTTAATGTTATCGATTTCTTAATTGTACGTATACATACATAAATACATGAGTGTGTATTATTGTTTCTAGTAATGATTAAAGAAGAAGGAGAAGTCGAAATCATAGGTTTGTTTGATACTGTCTCTTTATGCGGACAAGAAGCAAGGTGTCTTTTTCTTTTAGATAACTTATTTTCAATTATTTACTTGGAACCATCTTCCTCACTTTTTGTGATGTTACTTTGGGAGTTTCTGGTGAGTTAAGATATGTTAGTGTTTTAATATATAATCAAAGGAATCGACTGATAGATCGAGGTTTTAATGACAGAACTCGAATCGTCATATCACTTTCAGGCTAAAATAATTTTGGGGTATTCTAAATTTTTAACAGAATAAGACGAGTGTCTATCTAAAGAACGAGTATGTAAAACTGTCATGAATCTTGTACCAAACATCCAAATTTTGGTGCTTCAAAATTGACCAAATGACGCCTTTATATAGGGTTATAAGTATATCATATTTATTTACTTAATTGTTGCAACCTATCGATAGTAATTTACTATCGAAGTATTTTTGGCTAGAGGCTTTGTATATTTGACCACACAAATACACTATGATTCGACTTGGCTACCTGCAGGGGGGTGTATGGTGATAATATATTATTGTTACTGTATTGTTACCTTAAACAGATTCTCTGTTTGCTCACTGAGATGGATTGTGTGTTGTGTCTTCCGTTATTTTAGAGAATTTTCAACCTCAAACCCCTTTTCTGCACACACTGCAAAGCGGGTACGTATGTGTCATAGTAAAAGACAACACAATAAATTAATTTGACTAGAAGGCTAATTAATTATATAAGCTAAAGTAAACTTTGTTTTCACACCTATGTGGTTTGAGAGTTGACATCTCATTTACACGCATGATCTCACATTCTCACATGTTCCTCTAAGACATATATAGCATTGAAAACGTCTTCTTTAATTATTCATGCATATAGCCCGCAAACTAGTTAATTACCACAAAACGCTAGACTAGATGTGTGGTATCGTACATACGCTTCACAAAGACAACAATTAAATGCGCGCCACCAAAAACCAATATCCTTCATGTTTTTCTCACAAAAGTCTTTATAAAAATTTTTACATGTAAAAACCAACATATTTTCTGTTTGTCTCACAGAAGTCCCCTAATAGTTTTTTTAACATTAAGTCCTTTCACATTTGAATAAAACTGTGAAATTTATTTTTTTAAAACAACTTAAAAAAGACACATTCGATTCAATTGTTTTACTTACATTTTATTTAAATGAATCGACGTTTTTTTTTTCAATACAAACTTTTTTATGAGAATGAAATCCTTAACAAATTTCTATGTTGTTTTTAAAAAATACATATATTGTTCAAATTTATAATGTTAAGACACTTTAATGTTTAAAAAACTTTTAATGGATTTTTATGAGAAAAAATATAAAGAAGAATTCTATGAGATAAACAGAAAATACATTAGTTTTTTATGGTTTTTACCCAAAGAAGAAGATATGTTTGGAAATACTTATGGTACTTAGTTGACTTCATCTCAACAAACATCATCCAAGCTAGGGGGATCAGTACTAGCCTGAACATCTCATTAGTTTTTTTATGGTTTTTTTATTTTTTAAAATTAAACGAAGAAAAAATTTTGATTTTATAAAAAAGAGGTCAAAATTGAGGCGGAAACAACAAATATATATGAATCCAAGATTTATAATAAGTAAAATTATATCAAGTATTAATTTGCCACCAATTATTAATTCCAAACATTAATTTACTATATTTTGGATCTTATCTTAATGAGAGTATTGTCAATTGTTGTTACTCCAACATATATATGAATCCAAGATTTATAATAACTAAAATTATATCAATCAATCAAGTAGTTAATTCATGTAAAAAGTTTTGAGTAAGTTGTTCCAATATGACCACCAATTAAGTCCCTTGGAGTGGCCCTATCAAAGATCCTAATCTCATCAACTTGGAGAAAAGTCTCTTTCAATCACGTATGTTTTCACATTTTGGTGTGTCTTGTGCTCTTCACATGATCAAAAGGGCATGTTAACCATGTCTCTCAACCTTCCAACATGTATAGGAAACATCCCCACACAACCCCTCCCTTTTCTTTACTTGTATCATGTAACTTGTTAAATTATAACCATCAATAGTTATGATTCCATTTTTGGTTATTTGTTGCATCTATGAGCTTGTATCATGTAACTTGTTAAATTAAAACATCAATAGTTATCATTCCATTTTTGCTATTTGTGGCATCTATATATGAAGGTCGGGTATGTTTAAATGTTAGCACAAACTTGCTATTATGGGTACGTGTATGCAGTGGCGCCGAAGTCAGGATTTTTTGTCAAGGGGGGCCAAACTCAATATGTATATATAAAAAATCAACTATCAACCAACAAATTAACACTTCGGATAGAAAAAAATAGGAGGGCCGTGACCATCCTTGGTCTCAAAGTAGCTTCGCCATTACATGTATGACTAATAGATCGTGGCGCAAGGTCAAGATTTTATTAACGACTTTAAATTGTTAGATAAAGACCAGTTTTATTTATGATGATTTAAAAACCTAAACGGAGGAATGAATGTGTCATTTTTATTCAAATCTAGAACACAGTTAGGATGATGTAATCACATAATTAAAACACAATGATCTTAAGTGATTGGATTTAACAAATCTATTTAATTTGCTTTCATTCATTGTTCTTCAGCTAAGATTTTTCTAGCTATATTCTCTCTAGATCACGGTATAAAACTCGTCGATATCATTAATTCTTTCTAAGTTATAATACAAGTCGTATAAATATGCATTTAAAGTGTTAAAGAGATAAATATGCCATTGTCCTTATTTGTTTTGCCAAGAATTTATAAAGCATTTGATTTTATAGCTAATTTATTTGAAATATTAGGTTTATCTGAAATATTAGGTTTTTTAGCTTTAATTGAAATGTTATGGCAGATAGTTGTAGCAAAAAAAAACTATTTTCTAGTAAAGACATATGGTTGACGAGTTGCGACTCCGATCAATGGAGAGTCCCAATGCCCACGAAAAACAGCTATTGGTGTTAGAGACGAGATTTTGATCTCTGTCCTTACACCTCTGGGTGCATCGATAATAAACCTAGGGCTGAGAATTTCTGACCCGACCTGAAAATACGACCTGAACGTGGGTCTAGTAAAGACATAGGTTAACCTAACCCGAAAATCGTGGGTTTGGGTTTACATTGAGTGGGTTGTGGGTCAATTTCGGGTTGAACCCGCTGACCTGTTTTCAAAAACGGATCAGGTTTGGGATCAACCCACTGGGTTTATGGGTTGGCCTGATTTTTTATATAAATATAAAATTTAGGGTATATTGTTTCAATATACATGTAGTTTAGGGTGTTTTACGTTATAACTATAATAATATTGAATGTCTTATATGGTTGTGCGTACATTTGGGTGGCAATTCCCGATTTCCATAAGCTCACTCTTGTTTAAAGAATGCATTTCTTGGTAATTTTAAATTTTTAACTGTTGGAGAATGTATTTTGTGATAATTCAGGTCAAATGAGTCGGATTAGGGTCAACCTGCTAAAAATAAGATCAGGTTCGGGTTTAAGTGATGTTTAAATTTTCAGGTTCGGGCCGGATTCAACCCACGAACCCGATAACCTAACCCATTAAGCACCCCTAAATTAAACCGTTGCACCCCCACCACTGTTGAAAAAAATATTAATCGAATGGTTTTGGTCGGACTGAACGTGCTTTTGATGGTGTATCAACTGTTATGCTTCCAACAACTATTTTCGTTTGTTTTCTTTAAACTTGTTGTCTTATCCAAGTTATTATTGTACTTGAATACTACTTTTTAAAATTCCATTTGTTAATTTTTGAAAAGAGAGGGGATTTTTGCTGTTAGAACGACCCTACAAAATAAATATATTTATAAATTTCGTGTCATGTTACATTTTATAATGTTACACCACTAAAAGTGTCTCAGCAAAAACAAATATCAGAACATTCATTTTAAGCCTATTTAAAGCTCATACATCATTTTAACTTGTTACTTGTTATTTACCTGTCATTTTATTGTAAATTATTTGGTGTTTAATATGGAATTAGTCTTATTTTAAAAAAATTTCAAAACCGTTAATATCCTGTTATCATGGGTACATCTTAACTCATGACGTGTAATTAAGATTCCGTCTTGGAACAACATTAAGGCAGTGCAAAATGTTAACCAAGATCGAATTAACATTATAACCCATTGAACTTTCATATGATTCATATATGATTATGAAGTTAAGTTTAGTAGTAAATAATTTTAATATTGAAAATGTAACAACATAATTTGAAGAAATAGTACACACACTGGGTGAGGGTGGGTGTGGGTGTGGGTGTGTTTTACCATTTCAAAGGTTGCAGATGGAAAGTTTTGTGTGGATGTTGTGGGCTTTTGTGATGTGTGTGGGGTGGGTTTCACTTTTAAACTGGCAGAAAAACAGAACTGAAGCCAGAATGAAACAACAACAACAACAGCAGAGGTGTTTGCAGGGGTACCACGTGACACGCACGTGATATGTGGGTCCTTATGTGTACTTGGTGGGTCCCATGAAACTTGTTCTTGGACAATTCTCAAGATTTGGCAAGATTTGGGTAGAAAGGTAACCTTGATGGAGGGAGATGTCAAATTCTTTCAACAACATTTTTATTCATAACCATTTTGGATTTATATACTTTCAATCCATCAAATCATCTTTCATGGGTACGTTTTAATCAATTATCCATATCACTTTTAACTCTTTACTTAACAAAAACGTTATTCAAAACTGTTCAATGTGACGTTTTTAATTAATCTGATAGATTCGTTTGAAAGAAGATCTGCTCTATAATCATCTAATATTCTTTTTGTCTTGATGGTTACTAGCTAAAATTTAATGATTTAGACTATATAAATGTTAGATTAAATTATATAGGTCTATGACCACTTGTATTGTTTTTCTTTGATTTGCTAACATACTGTATATGTAAGATAACAATACATCTTCACGTAATAAGAAACAAATAAAAAGAAACGATGTATTGATCTCAATGTGACACTTAAAATAAGTTGGAAAAAGTCAATTGTTTTTCATATAACTTTAAAAAATTGAAACTATAACTAATATAGAGTATTTTTAACATTGAAGTAATCACTTATTCACTCCCCAAAATATATCATACCATTTTCTTGTTTTGATTTGAATCAACTAGTTTAATTGATTTAAATCTATTTTGGTTGTTCAAGATTTAAGAATGAACACGAACAACATGATGTATATTTATGCTCGTGTCAACATTTTTTGTTCGTTCATGAAAAATATCATCATACCGTAATTTTATTTCTTCGATTTAGCAATTATTCTACCTTATAATCAAAGATGCATATATGTAATTCTATTATTACACGTGTAATGATCTTTATTACACATATTTGTTTCTATTAAGAGGAAGAATATTACGAACACGATCACAATTAATTCTATTAACACAACAATGACAAACACCATGAAAAATATTTAGATTTATTGGGTTGTTGAAAGAAAAGAAAACTAAATGATCTTTATAAATATATTTTTATATTTTTTTATGGTTTGTGTAAAAGAAGAGGTAAATGAGTAATTTATTATGTCAAAGGGGATATATGTAATTAAACTTTAGGCTTGGGTAAATATGTAATTGATAGACTTATGAAGGGGAAATATGTAAAAAAACCAATTTTTAAAGTTAGGTTGGACTGGGTTTGATTTTGGATGAGAGTAGTCAGTCAAATAAACTTATGAGATTTGGCCCATGACCTTGTGGGTTTCCAAATTCAATATTTATTTTCTCCAATTCTCCTAAACTCACAAGGGACACATGTTGAAACAATGAGAAAAAAAACTACACCAATTCATAAAAAAGCTATAGAATTTTTCATTCATCAAACCCACAAAAATGTATTACATGATTTCAACCATGGATGCATCTATGTTAACAGTTGTGACCGATTATAGAGAACACTATGTGTACTGATATGCTATATACCATACGTATAGTGTTAACGTATACCAAAGGAAGTAACAACTACAAACATTCGACCCGCACATTGTGCCAACTACCAAATTTCTCAATATGGTCATACATCTTCCTCGCACGTTGATAAAGTAAGCAAAACGGATTGTAAGAGACAATCAGAATGATTTTGGAAAATAAAAACTCAAAAAGAATCAAAATCTCGACCTACTTACCAAAGCAAAAGTAAAACTAAAGTGAAGTGAAGAAGCCTAACCTAGTCACTGAGTTTATATTTAAAGTTTTAACAACACAAGACTTGTCTTAATCCTTACGAACGAAGTAGAGCTTACCCATGACATGAAGTACATCAACAAAAGGAATGAACCCAATGAAGAACAACATTTGGAGAGATTTTCAATCCAAGTGCATCATCAGTGTAGAACTGGAGCATGTTGCCAGCTGTCCCGCCTCATAAAATTTAAAGTTTAAACAACACCGAGTTAGGATTATTTTTCTTAAACCTTATAAAATGAATCATTTATTTTGTTTCTTAAACATTATATGTCTCCGAATAAGAAGTGGATGAAACCAAACCATGTTTTCAAATAAGACTATGTTGTAGGACTTGTGTTATGATATAAATATGGTAATGTTTAAAAACGTTGGTTCTACAACTAAACTTTCCATCATTTCTCACTTCTCACTTGATTGCTTAGCAAAAGTAGTTAGTTTATTTATATATTTTCTTTCTTCTACTCATGACCATCCGAATAATCAACTATGTTGATAGTTTTATGTAATGGTGAAACGCTTGATGTTATAATACCTTAATGTTTGTCTATACCTGACAATATAAACAATTTTTTTGAACGACGATATATAAATAAGTATATATATTACTATCTTCTAACCATAATTTAACTCAATTCATGGTTAAATATTATATATATGTCTCCTATGAGCTATAAAATGGGCATCATCAAACTGAGTTTTCAAGACTGAACAAGGGGTCGAGGGTTAAATTTTACGAGGGTCGATCGAGAATTTAACATATAAAAGCTAAAAGAAAAACAAATTTTTACAGGGGAGCAGGCGCCCCCACCCGGGTAGGGATGCCCCTGCTCTGTTCTTTAAAAAAAACGAGTTTTTTCAAATGAAAGTGTCCGTACGATAATATATGCTATATATTTAAGATGATTGAGGCAACTATGCAAAATTATTTAAACAACATTTTTAGTCTCTAATTAAGGCGGACTGAAGAAAGCAATAAAATTGTGTTATAATAATTTGTATTATATTTAAATATTAAGAGCCGTAATCATAAGTTGGATTTTAATCATGACGAGGTTTAGATCCTTCGATCAGTGTTATTAAATTAATTTACTTATAGAAAAAAAAAAAGTAAACGTGATGCATCACGAAGTATCCTTGGTTTCAGATAGAAAGAGTGGCATGCATGCGAAGATTACAAGGATTTATGACTTCAATCTATATCTCGAGTTTAGTTTATTTATTTATTTATTTATTATATATAGATAGCTATTCCTTACGAATAGTAGATTTATTTAACGGCTCCTAGCTAATATACTTAATTTACTACATGTCATTTGTACAATCATTTGTACATTCTTAACGTGGTTAACAAAGTCAAAAGAATTTTGTCGCCAAAACGCACGACGTGTATCAACAAACGCACCGCATATGTCGAAGTAAAAAAACGATGTTAACGTATGTAATGGAGTGAAAAACGACTATGTCGCAACAACGCACGACACATGTCAGAACTAAAAAGCATGCTAACTAACAGCCGACCATTACATCACACCACTAGGTCATAGTACACCCTGTTGTTATTAACATGCACTTGACCTTTTGTTGTTACTAGGGTCCATTGCATACACACCCTAAAAGTTTTTGGTAGAAAGTAATGTTTATATATGGCTTTCTTTTTACTTGTTCATTTTAATTTTATTAATTTTGATATTTTAGTTTTTCTAGTAAATAGTATAAATTATATGGGAGGTTCGTTAGGCTTGATAAAATTTAAAAATTTATCCTTAGAGTTGAAAAAATGCAGGTTAGAGTTGACCCTCCCCCCATGTTTCCATCTTGAATGACGAAAACAAAGCCATCAAGTTAAGCAGCCGCATGAGCCGGCCAAAGAACCACCGAGACCAACGTCAACTAGGAAACGCTATAGCTCGATTGCAATCGTTGCCCGAATAGGATCACCGACAACTCTCCCAGAATATCAATCTACACTTCTCTATTTAATTTCTCTCTTTTCTCTTTCTTCTTTCTATCTCTAAAACCGGAACGATGTTGAAAAAAAATACAACGTATAATAATAAACCATAATGCAATATAGTACCAATACCATTTTGTGAGGTAAATATGTAAACCACAAAACTTGTGTGGCATAAATATGAGATCACAAAAAACCCTTGGTCTCATCGATCGACCTAGCTAGGTGATATAAGATACATAGATAATGATAAAAGAAAATCATACTATACTCATTTCTTGATGTTTTCTAGCTACTTAAAATCAAATTTTCTTTTTGCATTAAACGCGTTATAAAGATTCGCATCTCAATAAACTATTGACAACATTCAATATATATATTATACGAGGAAAAACATTTTACAAACTATATATATGCATGATCGATAACAACACTCACCAATCTAAAATCGTTGCAAATTAATTGATTTCAAAACGTACACAAATATATGGACTTTCAAAAGTTAATATTCAATGTTTTTTTGTCATCAACCCTAATAATCACCAATGTTCTTGCTGATTGCACATGTGAACCAAACCAAATCTCCGGTGACAAAACCAAAGCACTCAACTACAAACTCATCGCAATAGTTTCTATCCTCATCTCCGGCGGCATCGGCGTTTCTCTACCCTTCGCCGGCAAGATTTTTCCAGCCTTACACCCGGATAAAGATGGCTTCTTTGTGGTCAAAACATTTGCCGCTGGTGTTATCTTGGCAACCGCTTTTATTCATATACTTCCACAAGCTTTTAGGAGATTGACTTCACCGTGTTTAGATGGAGATATTTGGGTGGATTTTCCGGTTGCTGGATTTGTGGCGATGGTAGCAGCCATCCAGGGCCGGTCCCGAGGAATCGAGTGCCCTGTGCGAGACAAGAAAAAAAGGCCCCCTAACCCGAAACATCAACGCACTAAATTATATAAACTAATTTTTTAACCAAAAAACAAACGTTTGATAATTAAACATAAGAAAATCAAAGGGGCTGTTTGGCAATGCTGAATGATTAAGTGCTGAATGGTTAAGATGTCTGAATGGTTAAGTGCTGAATGGTTAAGAGGTTCTGTTTGTTTGGACATCTGAATGAGATTTCTAAAAGTTTTGTGTTATTCACTTTGTCCCACATTGGAGTGGAGAAACAAAAATTCTTAGTTTATATATTCAAGCATTCATGGCATGTTAAGTTCCTTTGTCATGTTTTACTCTAGCACCTACCCGCGCGCAGGGGGGGTGCAATCTGGTTCGAATTCCTTCCCAAAATGCGACGCCCGCGCGAAAAAGCTATTAATATTATATAATAAAATTTATATAATAAAATTTATATAATAAAAATATAACCGTTAACCATCCTTATGAAAAAGCTATTAGCAAGTATACTAAACTATAAATGACAAATTTTAATCCGGCTATAAATTTATTTAAGAGAGTTTATTTTGTGAAAAGTTAATGAGCTTTTAAAACATATATATATATATATATATATATATATATATATATATATATATATATATATATATATTAATTTCTTGTAGTTTTATGAATTAGTACGTTGATTCTGTGAGCTGTGTCTAGATGTGTTAAAAATTATCGACAAATCTAGTAGTATTATATTGTTTTAGCACTGAAAATAGTTGAGGTGACATTATATATGTAAAGAATAAAAAATTAAAAGCTAGCTAGCTTGTTACAAAATATTCTCTTGTTCACGTTTTGGACTTCATACATGTCATGAAGTCCCCTTGTTCATCAAACTTTTCGTCGCAGTACGTACTTGACGATCGAATCTACTTAATAGCTAGTACTCAAATATTTGATAATCACATTGGATTGGTTTGGTTTTTAGGTGTTGGAAGTGGGAATTGTCGTTCATTCGATAATTATAGGATTATCTTTGGGTGCTTCTAAAACCCCAAAAACAATAAAACCACTTATCGTCGCATTGTCGTTCCACCAGATGTTTGAAGGATTAGGTCTCGGTGGAAACATCTTTCAGGTACCTACCTAATTGTACCTTATCATGCAATGCTAATGAGCACCAAACCTTACTTACATTGTGCATGTATATATATCGTAGGCGAGAATCAAGTCGTTGACTACTATTGTGATGGGAGCTTGTTTTGCCCTCACGACTCCAAGCGGGATTGTTGTTGGAATATTGGTGAGCAACACATACGATGAAAACAGCTCGAAGGCGCTAATCGTGCAGGGTGTGTTAGATGCAGCAGCAGCCGGGATATTGATTTATATGGCACTTGTGGACCTTCTTGCACACGATTTTAATAATCCTAGAATGCAAAATAATAAGTTGCTTTTACTTGCTTCCAATGTTTCTCTTTTTCTTGGTGCTGGCCTCATGTCTCTCCTAGCCAAATGGGTTTGAATCTTAATTATTTAATGTGTTTGTACTTCATTTGTTACATATTAAGAAACAAGTCATGTTCACAAACATCAAAACCAGGCATGAGTGTTTATACAGTCTATTCATGCATAGTGAGTTTTTGAAATGTCAGCAGTCTATACATGAACGTGTCCCGTTTAGGGGTCACTTTTTTATATATTCAGAGTGACTCAACGACTAATTAAACGTGTGCTAGAAGTGCTTGCACCCCTCCGGTAAGGAGTTGAGGGCACTCCTAATGTCAAAATGAAACAGGTGACCCATTTATATCAACATGATTTAGCAAGCAATGAGAATAATGGGTGAAGAAAAGGAAGAAAAGGATGTTGAAGAGGAGAATGAAAAGCAAAAATTGTGGAATGTTTGCATTACCTTTGTTTGTTACTAATGTTTTGAGTAATTACAAAACTATATTATAAAAGACTTGATTGCCACAACTAAACCAAAGGTCAACTGAAATAACTTATCTCATATTAACCAATTTCAGTTGTGGGATACAAAATAAAAATCTAGTCACCTCAACTGGGAGCATCTCTTAAGCTCTCCTTTGTGTTGATTGTTAATATCAATATCCTCTTTATTTACATTCAATATGGAACAACCTTCTTCTACTTTATCAATTAAAAGCTTCAGTATTGGAACAAACGACAGTGTCCTCTGTGACCCAACCATAATCAACTTTTTCTGCACGCAAAAAACACACAATCAGAATGCAGATCCAAGTGATACCCCTCGGTGGGGCACCTAGTGATTAAAACACAAAACAACAGAATGTCGTATTATTATTGACATAAACACAAACCTTGGCACGGGTGAGGGCCACATTGATCCTATGCCAGTCCCCGAGCAATGAAGATTTACAGTTTTTTGGATTATTGCTAGACCTTACAAAGGATACCAATATGCAATCTTTGTCCCTTCCCTACATGGTTGTAACACACAATTAAACTTTGCAAACATTGTTCATCGTCAATTTTGTTTCCTTTTTCTTTTTTTGGGTAAAATATGCATTATTCTCAACAGTTTTAAGACAAACCAAATCGATTTCCATAAGCGCTGTATGTGAAGGTTTCAGCATTGAAAAATGAATAACCTTGTATGAAGCATTACCTGGTATTTGTCAATGGTGTGTATCTCCACTGAATTTGAAACATATTGTTTGATGAGATTGGCCTGAGCATTGTAAGGGGTAATAATACCAATATCATCTCCCCGGATGCCTTGACAAGTCAATTTATCAGTTATCTGCAGACATATGGTAGAGAAAATCAGATCATGCAGCACGCAAAGAAATTCAGCAAAGAACAAGTGTGCTTTGATTCCAAAGTAATTATATATTTTGTTATAGCAGAGCACATAAAGATGCAAATTTATAGTGGTGGATAAGTATTTAGAAAGCACGACATACCTCTGTAATTATGTATGCTTCAAGTGGATTATTTACCGTCTTGCAATCTTTAACTTCTAAACCAGGCAAAAGATCTGTGAACAAGTAAATTTGTAAGCAAGTGTAGAGTTTAAACGGGTGAAGAATGGTAGAACAGAACACAAACCTGTATTAATGAACACTACTTGTCTGAATGGATCTAAAACCTGAATATTAATAATGAAATTAAAGGTTATATGGTATCATTTGATACAAATATCAGGAGATTTCTCAACATAATCTATCACCATATATCTGAAATAATCCTCTAATTACCTTCTTCAGCCATAATGAAGTAGAGGTTGAACTTGTATACTCAAGTTTTGCATTTGCTACATCAAGAGAACCACAACGTAATCTATTATCATATATCAATGCATTGGATAGCTCCATAATGGGTGCACACATACGGTACTGCATATTATAAAGTGAAAATTTAACATGTTTATCAAATAATAAAAGAATAAATTATAGAATGTAAATGATATACACCTGGCTTTGTAAAGCTGAAATTGCCTGAGGATGTGCTTCAGAAAGTCTACAAAAGAGGCTCACACCCATTCCATTTTCCCTAGCTTCAGTACTCTGGGATACGAGAGTATATAAAACATGTTAGTTGTGTATCATATCATCACAAAATTAAAAAATAAAATACACATACAAAAATAGTACCTGCACAAGTGGAGGCAGTTGATAATGATCTCCCACAAGTACAAACATTGATGCAAACATCAAAGGTCCCAGTGAGACCTAGAAAAAAAAATCCCATGTTCAGGTACTTATAATTTGAACAAACATTTAGGATAATAGGGAAATGTAAGCCGTTACAATTATCAATTTCAGGATTACATACTGGAAGGGTGATCTGTCCAGCTTCATCCATAATGCATACATCAAATTTCCTGTCACAAAGCAGAGGGCTGGTTATCCCTAAGCATGTCACTGCAACAACTTTTGTTTGATCTAGTCTCT
Source organism: Tagetes erecta (assembly GCA_030867185.1). Classification (NCBI taxonomy): domain Eukaryota; kingdom Viridiplantae; phylum Streptophyta; class Magnoliopsida; order Asterales; family Asteraceae; genus Tagetes; species Tagetes erecta. The sequence goes on along the minus strand of CM061494.1, from coordinate 6,849,733 downwards.
GCTTAATATCTTTGGTGCTTTGAATATCAGCCCCTGTGAAGAGTTTAAATAATGTCAAAATTTTGTTATGATTCAACTGATAATAGGATGCATGCTGTTTTACATATAATGAAGAAAATAAATCTAACCATTAATACAATGTCCACGAATTTCCTCATGCACGGCTTCCTCTCTACCAATACGTATAAAATCAATGCCCTGAGTAGTTGATGACTCAGTTCAGTTCATAAAGACTCATCCTAGTTAAATATTATTAATACATTGAAGTCAGAAAAAACCTGAGATTTTAACTTGATAAGCAAATTATCAACAGCAGAGTTCGTGTAAGATGTTAGCAAGATGGAGGCACCTCTCATTAATAATGCCTTCACAGCATGGACCATGGTGGAAGTCTTGCCTGTACCAGGCATTCCTAGGATAAGTGTATAATCCTTAGCGGTAAGTATCTGAAAGTTAGCAGCTCTATAAGTAAACAAAAACAAAATCCCTTGTGACAACTAGGATTAGGTCCTGTATTGAAGTTGGAAAAAACTAACCTTAAGTATTGATTTGCGTTGATCATCATTTAAAGTTTTTTCAGACCAGATGTATGATACAGCAGGGTCTTGACTGAATATACAACCGCCATCATATCTAGGAGCCTAGAAAAAAATGTACATGAAAATATAAATGGTAGCACTACAAGATCTGAAGATCATGAGGTGATCATTTCTACCTGTTTATTTGTGAATTACTGATTCGAGTTATGTTTTGTCTCTAACTGGTCAGAAAGTAAAATAAATAATAAGTTTGCTAGAAAAAGGGTTAAAAAACCATTCAAAGTGTTAGTTGATGCATATAACCTTCTAACTCTATTTGTACTAATATTGGCACACTGCTTGCATACAGAAAACTCGGACAAAAAATGTTGTGTCAACCTGACTTGTATCAACTCGTACAAGTACCCATTTTGAACAGTTACCCAATCCACCCCTTTTGCCATCCATGTGAAAATTTTTGTATGAAAACTGAACACTCACATGAAGATCAACAATCATGCTTCGAAGATGGGAACTCCTAGCATCTTGTAGAAACATTTGAATGAGATTGAACCTAGACATAGACATTAGAAGATAAACTAAAGAGATAATGAATGATCCATGAGATAACATAAAAAATTTCTAAGCCAAGATAATAATGAGAACCTCTAACTACCTCATCATTGCAAATGATGCTGTAAATTCATCTTTATCAATCCTCCAAACCTCTTGACAAAGATCATGAGTGACTTTAGAGGGGCTGCTCCCTGGAAGCCTTAAGCGCTTTGAAAAAGAAACCTGTACAAAAAACTCTGCATTTAAGTTTGCATGACAACAAAAGGGATTGTAAAGATAGGTGGTTATTTCAACCCATTTACTTATGAATGGGTTGATTATGAATGTGTTTTACTCTGACAGGTCAAGCAAGTGGAATAAAAAGTTTCACTTGAAAAGAAGCATGTCAAAGGGATGGCTCAAAGTGTAGCTTTAATGCATAAAACCTCCTAAATAATTTATTCATGGAACTAGACTATTATTGAAATGACAATATCCTTAAACCATATCTAACACCTTAACTACTCATAAAAAACTATAATTTTGGACCAAAGTATTTTTAAGTCAAACACTAGTCCCAAAAAGTTACCAGTTTTGACATGCTTACCAACCTTCTGAACCTATTAAAGTAAATGACCATACCATGACATGGATGCGAGTTATGTCCATTATTACACCTCTTCCTACCACAAGACGGTCATGATCAGTGCTCAAGATCTAAGAATAAGTAAACATGAGATTATTACGTTGTGAAATTGCAAAGGAAAGAAATAACTAATGTCTAATTGTATCAATTCAATCAACTAATAAATTTGGTCACAAAATTACCACATAGTCTCCGGTTCTAAGTGAGCATTCTGAATCCTTTCCTGAAGACGAAGGATTTAAACCTTGGCGCATAAAGCGATAAACAAACCGATTGCCCTGAATGAAATTTTTATGTGGAACTTGATCTGAAGTGTCAAGAACAATGGAGGATAAACAAGTACTTGACTGTGCACCGTTCATACTGCGCGAGCTCCACATTTCTTTCCTCACAACCTGGAATTATAACAACATATAAGAAGAAACAATGTTAAGAGGAAAGGATAAATATGGAGTTAATTAAGAGTGTAGCTCGTATTTATACCTCCAATTCATTTGCTTCTAAGTCAATCAACCTTTCCCATTTCTTAAGAAAGTTACAATGAGCAGTTGTTAAATGGTTCACAAGTGAACTGTAAACCTCACCTAATCCACTGCCCTCAATGCTTCCACTATGTGTCTTCAAAAGATAATAAAACCATCAAAGAAAAGCAATGAATATGCTAACAGTTCTGTATAAAATACGGTTTTGCATGCACGATAAGTATGGCATGGTTAGAAAAATACCAAGCATTCTAAAAAAACAATCAATGAGAGAAAAAACTTAACACGCGTAATTAAAAAACTAGAAACATATGCTAACAAACTACTTTTTTATATACCAATCAAGTGTCCTGTTTTCTGAAATTTGAACTAATGGTGAAATGCAAGGTTTTATGTTAGCACATCGTTTTCATAAGATAAAAATGTTACCTTGTGGTAGACTGTACAAGCACTAAGATGCCTGCAATTTTTGCACGTGTTTGGGGCCTGAAACAATTAAAACCATGTGTAAAATTGTGAAGTAGCGCATCATGGGTTATTAGTCTGTTAGATACGAATGCATATATTATATGATCTCAATAATATTCCGAACTTCAATAAAGTGATAAAGAAGGACTTGTACACTGGAAGTACACTTTGGGTGACTTTCAATCTGTTTCCTTTTGAAGTAATTTTTATTATGTTATCAGTTTGATCTGTTGGAAATAAACATAATCCCAACCGACCCATTTATGAGCAAATAGGTCAAAATTTCCATCCCTATAGAACATATATAGATTGATAGGATTTAAAAATTAGTATACTTAAAAACCTGCAACATTGGAGGAAGTTGCTGGGTTGTCGATGCCTTCAAAATATCACTTGCAAGTTCATTACGCCGCATAATTAGCCCAACCAAATCAGACCGCCGAACAGCAATTCCCTTTTAAGAAGTAAATAATGATTGAGATATAGTGTTGAGTACACCCATAAAAAAAGCTTTTTGAGTGAAGTTTTACCTGGGTCTGATCTATATGGAGGTAATAAAGTAAACCATAACTGATATTCTTTTTGTACCTAACAGAAAAAACGAAAGTAAAAAAGGGGAAAAAGAAGTAACCAATAACAAATAAGAAGCTCACAAAAACTGTACTTATGGTAAATATATACAACACCTTTCAGACATAAGGAGAGTATACAACATCACTTGGGCACTATGTTCAACAGCTGCCTGCACTTTTACAAAGTGAAAGTGATCTAACTAAAATGGTGTGAGAGTTTCAGTAATTACAATCAGCAGCACATAAATTTACCTGCCCATTAGTTGCTTTTCCGGTTTTGAACTCTAAGGGCATTATAAAATCAGTTGTTTGATTAGCTTTAGAAGTGACTTTTACATGCATAGATGCATCTATAACTCCTTTCAGACCGTATTTTGGAGCCCAAGCCATCTCCTCAATATCAATCACCTAATGTGAAGAGCAAACCCTCAATATAACTCAATGCAGCTATGTTTAAAGAACTGGCACATATTTCTTAAATATGAGCAAACATAAGTTGTAAAACACTGTCATTAATATCCCTATTCACAAAACAAACGAGAACACATGAGATGCCTACCTCAGATAGTTTCACCTTCTTAACTCCATCATTAGAGCCAAAATCAACACTAGCAGAAGGGCCCTACCAAAATTGACAACAATCAAATTATGTGCATAGTCAATACACAAGAAAATTTTTCTTAACAGTTAACATGAATGCAAAGATAACAACTGAATATTTAAGAATTTAAATACATTAGGTCCTATTAAGGTTAACAAGTCTGGCACCTTTGAATCGCGGAAAAGTAAGATCCAATTTAATAACCGTGGGATTGCCTCGATCATGGTCTTGTGAATATCACCTTCATATACTGCAGTGACAAATAAATGATAAAGATTGATTTCATATAGCTGACAATTTGAGAATTTTAAATCATTATAGATAGCCTAAGATAAACACTAATTCCATATTTTGCAGTTTGCACTAGCATTGATGTACTGGCATGTCCAACAGAATGAAGGTCCTGATGAGTACGCAACAAAACGTAATAGACCCAGAACACACTTTGTATATTGTTAAAGAAATTTGAGAACATAAAATATATGGTAGCTGTTCTATTCCTTCATTACCAGCAGTTAAAGGCTTGTTTTGATTATGTGCATCTGTTATAATGACTATATAGTTTTTCATTTTGAAAAAACTGTAGTCCATCTATTCCAGTCATCTTTTGCTAGTTTCTGACCAAGAAAATAGCAAGTTTTACTCACCTCCACAAGCATATAGGCTCTCATAACTCTTCTGAAGCAAGACTCTTGCATACTCCTCAAGGAACTCTTTGGTTGGACTTTCCCTAACAAGTCCAGCCTACAAAAAGAAATGAAATTCATTCAGCTAACATACATGCTATGAACACTGCTCGAATAGGGAACAAAATGGTAGTTTGAAAAAGGTATCAGTTATGCCCACATTCACTTATATATAGGTCTCTTTGTGTTATGTGTTATCAGTAACAGGTAAAAAACTGCTTAAAGGGGGACCAGGTAAACCGGAAAGTATCCCAAAGTGTAATTTCAATGCATAAAACCTGCTAAATCATTTCACTAAATAAACAAGAGTTACTGGTATAAAACAGTACGTGTATTCATACCTGACAAGAAGTTATTAAAAAAAAGAAAAGTAATTTTGGAAAAAAAAAATGTCTTGATGGGTGTGGGCCGACCCGACCTATTTTGGCATGTACCAAAACATTGCACGTTTAGACCCATCCATGTATTGGCCCGTTACCCAGCCCGTACATTTGGCCATATATAGTTTCAACCGAGGAAAGATTAATGGTATTCTTTAGCCAACAACCTGAAATAGTTGGTGCAATAAGGTGCCAACTAGTGCTGCAGATGACTGTTCATTGTTCTTTAACCTCTCATCCAGGACAGTGCGACGTGGGCAACTGAAACTAGCAGCCACCTGTCAGCAGTTTAACTTATAGCTCAGACTCAGAAGCGGAATATAGGAATGATCTATTGTGCATACAATTAAATATAATGGTTAAAATTAAAAAACAAGACTAATGAAAATTACCCGAGTTCCAGACACCAATATATCCGGGTGAACGATTAGAAAATTTTTGTCACGATTCACTTCACATATTCCCTCCTCACTGAATTCACCAATAACATGTACAGTATCTCCAGGTGCTATGACACTATAAAACCTGGGAAAAAAATATGAAACCTTTATCCTCAAACCTTTCTGAACAATTGAAAACCGGTTACTTTATATTGAGATCAAAACATGTGATGTTGGGCCCAGCCCAGCAATACTATTTTGTTCAGTTTTTGAACCTTCATAATTTATAATGTATTAGATATGATTACAAAAACTTCGTTGATAAAATAAACACAAAACTCCTTTTAAATAAACAACTTGAGGCAGTGTGATCAGTTAAATGCACCTTTAAAAAAATTTAAACAGCTCGACCAGTTTCATTGTTTAGCTAAAATTTTACTGGTTGATAGTCATTTACCAAAAAAATACAACCCAATTTGACCCGTCTAATTAAAAACTGTTTAAAAAGCCACTTCTATGCCACTGTATCTAGCAATACAGCAGAAAAGGTTCCCAATACTTTTAAACTCAACAAATATAAACTTTAACAGAATCATCATAAAGGATTTTAGAGAAAAGACAACTTTAACTACATACCAATCATCTGACAAATACACGGACCGCTCTTCTCCACATTCCTCATCCAGTAACCTTAAAACCTGGACAAGATATTATATTATAACAAATCTTAAAATACACTAAAGTCTAAATGGTAAAGAATATATTTCAGAACAAACCTTTGAAGAACACCGAGATCCGTTGGGACCAACATACTGCTTCTCTGATACCTAAAGTAGAAAAGGTGAATAATGAATGACTTCTGTTATTACACCAAAAATAGTAAATTCATAAAATTCTGAAGCATACCTCAAACACAAGAAAATAGACATTAAACGGTTCTTTCTTAACCTTTTCGGTTAAACCCACAGATGTTCCTTCCACAACATCAGATTTGAAGCGTATTTCATTGTTTTGCTTATTTTCATACGTAGTTGACAAAGTTCTGGTGTCTGTACATACTTGATCTTCAACGCAAATTACATCTTCTACTTGATCTAGCAGTTCAAGCAATGCCTATGAAAATATAGCACAGATGAGTGCTATAATATCGCTTAAGGTATACATTTACACAAGGTTGTGTGGTTGGGCACGATGTTAAGGAGGGTTTTGGGTTTGAGTTTGAAACTGATTATCTGTTTGTTACAGCATAAATGTTTCAATAAACAGACTCACTTCTGTTTATTTACTGGTGAATTAATTAGTTTTGGATAATCAGTTGCTTTTAACCTAATCTGTGAGAATTACACTTCAAGTTTATTAAGATACCTCTAGATTTATCACAAAAATGTCCATTTTGGTAATTTGATCCTGTAGTTGCTTATATAATAAAAAACTCTCCAGACACTGAAACAAGTACTTATCTGGTTATTACAATATTAAAGAGCAGAAGTGTATCCTAAAACAATCTCTAGCAGCCTGATTTATTACAAATGATCATAAAATTCAGATTTCAAATATCACATTATGACTTACTTGTTTTCAAAGTGCACCTTAAAACACCCCCTATAAAAGAACCTAAAATGTGACTATGAATAGCCAGTCCGTACACAATGATTTGATTAAATGAACCATAGGTTAAAAGTAGAGACCTTTTTGTGTTTCCTTGAACCCAGCTCACTTGATTCTCCATTATTATCAATGCTATCTGAAGTCTGTATTCAGTTCATGCAAATTAGCCAAATAACATTTTCTTTAGAATAAAAGTCGGAGTGGTAAAAAGAGATAAAACAACCTTATCATGGCATGATGGCGGAGTCGTGAAAGGACTCCTAAAACGTTTAATATTCTTATCAGTTGCTTTCTCATCATTACCATATGAAATCATATCTTGGTCAAGGTTACGGCCTTCCAAATTAGACCCATTTAAAACCTTCAACGAACTTTCAGCGGCTTTCCCATGAGAATCAGACAAAATATTTTCTAGCTTGACAGCTGAACAAGGAGAAAGCTGCATCGCAACCATCAACATTACCACAAAAATTTCTTTAAAAACTAGGTAAAAATCATATGATATCACTAAAAAAATATGCCACATGCCTTGTTATCAGAATTTTGTTTGCGCTTCATAACATTGAACCGTGAACATTCTTTTAAAACTTTTCGCCCATCCGGTAAATTACTTGTTAGTGCATTAAGTCGCTCATTTACTGGTGAAATCTTCCATGTGACTTCATCACCCCCATCATCTTGGCTTTGGTCTATCAACTACCATGATTAATACAAACAAAACATGTCATGTCTCAAACTAGTGAACTACACTAATATTTCATAACACAAATTCAACCTCAAAGTTTCCCATAATTTACCATTTACATAAGTTCATTTATTCATCACATTATCTCCCCTCCTTCACATTATACAAAGTAAAACACCTTAAGTGTGTGTAGCTGTAAATTGCAATAATTGATTGTAACTTGAGAATACAAGGAGCGGGTTTATATACTAAATCCATATTTACATAAATCATCCTCTAGTTAATACTAATTATAATCGACGGTCTAATATACCAAACACAAAATCATATACAAAATAAAGGATCAAAGCAGTTGTCTTAGTTAATTACTGTTTAAAATTTTAAATTGAAACTAAATCAAAGTTGGTTGATCATAAGTAAAACATGGATCAATTGCATAGATACAACTTGAAGTTAAAAGAGCTAAACTGAACATACCCAGGGTGAGATAAACGCAAACCTTACCTCTACCACAAGGGACATAGAGGTTGCGCCCCCACGGCTAAAATAAAGCATGTTTTCTAGAAACATGATGCATGCAACATACATGAAGACATAATATATCAAATGGCTTGCTAGTGGCAGAAGAAAAAAAAACATAAATGCACCTCAACTAAGTACAAGTGACCCTATTGCTAAAGGCAACTTAATCATCTCATAACATTTAAAGGCACGATTGAAGTTAAAAGACAAGTATGTAAAATCTTACCATCCCGGGGGAAAATTTGATTCGTTTACGAGGAACAGATTTGCAAAATTCAGGCGAAACCTCCAACTGATTGCTAATAACAATATTACTAACAGCCGGTGTTAAATCTTCAATAGGTGTACTTTGAGAAGGATTTTTCGAACCCAAATTACTTCTAGGGTTTAACTCCAAATCGGATTTACAATTAGCTTCATTAGCAACTGCAAAACCGTGACTGTTATTTGAAACCGGTTTTACTGGATTAGAAGATTCATTTGTGGCGGATTGTTTTTGTGAGTTTTGTGTGTGTCGTTCGAAGAAATGCTGGATGCCGAACTTTTGAGATGATTGTTGTTGGATTTGGTTTGATTTCTTCGATCCACCGGCGCCGGAGACGGTGGCTTTGACAGGCTTCTTCCTCGGAGGCATTTCTTGAACAACAGAACGAACGATGATGTGAGTGAGACTGTGAAAAAGTGTGTGTTTTAGTGTGTGAAAATGGAGTTTCCCGCCAGAAATAGGTGGGTTTTGAGTTATGTGTTTGGAAAGAGGGGGAAATAAGCGTGTGAAATGACGCGGTTGCCCTTTAGGTCTGCCAAATGAACGGGTTGTGTTGCGTGGGACGGGTTAGAAGATGGTTTCTTATGTAGTTTTGATTTTGCGGTAGCTAACTAAAGTTATCAATAATCAATACTTGAATTAAAGAGTTGACAAAAAAAATTTAACGCTTTGTTATTAACTTGATGCTGCAAATATCTATGCATAAGTAGTAACATTTTTTACCATCCGTAACCTTAAAAAGCACCATTCTTACAAACATGCTTAGTCAACAAGCCACATCAACTTTCCACTCATTATTCTCACAAACATTTTTTACCTTAACACAACATTTCCTAAAATCATCTTTATACATTTTAAAATAACTAAAAACTTTTAACTTAAAATTTATTTAAATTGAGTTGGCCTATTTTCCCTTTCTCATCAGTCATCCATGACCACGGGCTCAACTCCACATCCACCATCACCTCATCACCACCTATCCCAAGGGTGTTGCCCTCGGGGCTCCGGCCAAAGGTGCCTCCACAGACCACACGTTGAAGGCAATCTAAGAGCTGATACATAAAAATCTAGTGTAATTCGTGTGCAATGAAGTAAGGTTGGATGTTATAGTAAGCACTGGCGTAACTTGTGTTGAGTTAAGGTAACTTACGTTGGTACGTGCTTTTTGGTGTGATGAGTAGCGTAACACAAACACTTGGTGGTGCAACATTTTTTAATGGAAAACTTGGTGTAATTTTAATTTTATTGCTTTCCATTGTTAGTTTTGTTTTCTTTCCCTATTTGTATCATTATATGTTGTTGCTAGTCTCATGCTAGCTTCTTGAACAAAATTGTCTGGACATTTAAGAAACGATGAAATCCGATAGCTTCGCATTCCACTCGATTATGTCTTAAACTTGTTACTGATAAAGACCCGCCTAAAGTATGTATCTGGCGCAACGAGCAGGTCGAATTGAAAGGATCCACGGAGCAGGTTCTATTCGGTTTTGATAGTAAGGTTTTTCAAATGATACATTTCAATTTACTAATATATAATTCTATCCTACCATATGAAACTTAACCAGCCTCTTAAAAGGCTATGGTTTTGATAGTAAGGTTATTCAAATGATACATCTATAACAAATTTTGAGTTAAATCGTGTTCTTGTTATTTAATATGATTTTCGTTAATTTATAAGCGTCTCGCCAACTCTAAGCTATATTAAAGGTTCTTGGGATAACACTTGAGAGAGTGCACCTGAGGAATAGCCAAAAGTCGGAACATCAAGTAATTGTAAACCTTACAACTTGATAGCATGTGATGAATGATGATACATTGATCATCAATGTAGTAATATATCCCATACTACAGTGATCAAGTATATCACATATTAGCATATTACCAAGTTCTAAGTTTACAGTTCTAATAAATAATTACACCACAAGACTAATGGTCTTCATGTTACGGCTTTTGGCTATTCCTATAGTGCACACTCTCGAGTGTCTTCCCAAGAACCTTGAATGTATGACGCAGATCATATTATATAATGAAAACATAATTTAGCTCAAAATTTGTTATACATGTATCATCTGGAAAACCACACCGTGAACACCACTAATCATTCACCAACAGTAAGTAACATAGCAACACAAAGTGAACTCTTTGGTTCAAGATCAGTGCAAGTGCTTAATATGCAAGACATAAAGGAAAACTATATCCGAGTGGCGAATTTTATACCAAATATGGCAAAATTTCTTTGGGATACAGCATTACTTTTCAGTTTTGTGAATATAGCATAACCTTTTTCACTTTGAAAGCCAATATAGAATGAGAAACAACGTACAAGCCGCAATGACAGCAGATAGGATGAGCGTATCCCTTGATTTCTTCCTTCTAATAGAGCCTGCAAACAGTTTGTATGAAGTTTATTTAACCAGTTTGAAAACTTTTTTTAGGTTAACTTTTTATTAGCAGAGAGAAAACAGAGTAAAGAGTGATACCAATGAGGCCACGGACAATAGGGAACTTGTCACTTAGTTGTTTAACTTTCCCTTGAACATCACCAAACATGGCCCTTTGAGAGCCCAAGGCAGCTCTTGTCGTTTGAGCCTGAGTTATTACATCATCTATCTGTAGGAAACCGAATATGTTTAGTACAGGTGAGGATTTTAACCTCTTTACAAATATGTTACTAACGGTGGAAAATGATATAAGAAATTAAACTTCAAACTTTATAAGACTCTTAAGCAGCCAAGGCTTGTACGTTGTTTTTCATTCTATATTGGCAATACAAGGGCTTAAGCTTGAGGACTTCATTTCATGATATCAACTCACAACCATACACACATTTGTATAGTGGGAGAGAAAAATAATCATGTTAAGCGTTTAAAAGAGTTATACAGCCAGAATATAAAACTTACATGTGCTATGCTTCCATGGATGGCAGCTCGCTCCCTTAGAATCTGCATTCTTGGACTCCCAGATGCCTGCATACACATTAGCATACATTTTCCATATGACAATAACAATAATATATGTTTATTAAAGGAGTTTTAGATGTTTATTTTCTCACCTTGTAGTCACTGATATCATCTCTTACAGAACTTAAAAGCTCAGCATGCTCCGTCATGGCGGTTATGTTCCCTTTAATTCGTCTGAATTCCTACAGAATGGTGAAGGAGACAAATGGTAAATGAAAATACCAAACCAGAACACACAAATCAAGATCAGGAGTGAAAAGGCATATAGTCAACTTTGTTATAATTTGAGGGTATAGAATGTAGAAACAGCTCCATTTAGCTGGTATGTTATGGATTATTGTTTAAACAGATTAAATATCAAAAACTAGCTAACATGAAATAGGCCGAACAAATCAAAAAATGGCTTACATGTACCCACACTATGTCCAAAACATTTTTAGTAAAAGAAGCATGCTAAGTAATACTCTAGAAGCAGACTTATGAAGTTTTTAAGTAAATTAAAACATCAGCCTCCGAAACTAAGCTAGGTAACACCATGGGTGGCTCAAGCCCAAATGAACTAAAGCCCTAACTAACTAACTTTGGGCCCCCGATTTATATAAGGCCCCAAAAAGTTTTTAGAAATAAACTTATATATGTAGACTGGGCTAGTATTTTTCTAAACTTCTTGCTGTTATTGTTCTTAACTTCAGAAAGGGCCCCCCTAACTTTTTAGTTCGCTTAGGGCCCGAACAAATTTATAAGATTTGAGACGCCTTTGGGTAACACTTTTGCCATTCATGTTTAGAAGTCCAAGGTACAACATCAGCTTTGAGCTATGTTTTAAAATACTTATGAATTCAAGTTTAAAATTCCAGTTTCCGTCTCTAGACCAATTTTCAGGTCCCAAAAACTATTTAATGTTGTCACTAGGAAAAATTAATAATATGTCCATGTCAAAATCAAATCTAATCAAAGCAAAAGAACATCTTTTTACCCTTTTACCCTTCTATATTAGCCTATTAGGTCATCTGCTAGACACGTGAGCAACTAACTGAATTTTTTTAACAGGACCATCAAAGTTGATGGGAAAAAAATGTTACCAGCCATGTGGTCAAAACATCATAGCATTTTTCAGTATGGTACCGAGTGCGCCAAACATGTATATGCAAGTGCACTTACAATTTGATAAAGCTGCAAAAATGAAATAGTTCAAAGCCTAAAAACTAACAAACTGATTATCGATTCAGGAGTTCACACTGAAAGCTAGAAATCATGTTGTAACTTGTAAAGACAGGTGAATAAATCGCATGAAGTCATGAACTTTTATGAACACGCCCTATGAGTTCGATTTCAATTTGTGGGTCATATAGAGATAAGAAACCTGATCCGCATAAACAATAATTAGTATTATAATCTATAAGAGTGACCTACAGATATACTACCTTTGTCCCACAAGTATCACAGCGTTTAACCTTTTTTAACTTTGATTACATAGCTTGCCAACACAGCAAAATCGAGTTGCCATTCATTTTTCATACACAAAACTTACTTTATAATGCAAGGGGTTTTGGGGCATGTGATTAGCGGTCAGATAAGTTCATCAACTTGTTAGTAGGATCATATGTTATTGTTGTGCAATGCTATCATTGTAATGTAGACAGAAATGGTGGTGACAAATATTACAATGAAATGGAAGCAATGGACCAAACTTCCTTCAAGCACATTTCTCATTCATTTGGCCTATGGGCTATGGAGCCAAGGCCTAGATCACATGCCCCATGATTTTTTTGTGAGTGGTGAATCACGCTACATACTTATGTGGCTACTCAGTGCAATATAAAGATTTCCCTAAATTTGTTAGCATATATAGTTGCTTGAAGTCTTTAGGGAGACGGGACTACTGTTTTTTCTCCGAAACATATGAGCATTAGGAATTTATAAGCAAATAAATCATCAGAAAAGTAGCTGATGAAAAACAACATAATACGGGGATCTTAGGGTGGAAATTTACTAGAGAAAATGTTGTAGCGAGAAAATAAGGTAGGTTAGCAAGCAATATAAGATATTACACAGTATGCACAATTCACATATAACGCAGAATGACCATGTGCCTATAAAGTGAATATGATGATTGTTACCCATAGCTCAGAAACTAAGAGTAAGAACCTGACTAAACTCATGGAGTATATCCCTGTGTCTCGCCAGCTTTTGAGTGACTGAAGTAGTAGGTGCTGCAGATGCAGCACAACGACTCATAGAATCATTGACATCCAACAACTTCTCAAGTAACGACTGTATTTCCATCTCCATCGACTTCCACGAACGGTTAGAACCCATGTTTGGCGTATCGGCATCTGCAAAGCCCAACAGGCATTATCATCAACAACTAAACATTTAAAAAATAAACTACATCTCTTAAACACAAGACTTGATAACAATATGTATGCTTTCATCAACAAACAAAGTATACAATCATAATATTATGCAAGTCTAAGTTAATCAATTCATCATCCAAATTCACAAATTTAACATGAAAGTAAATCAACAAGCATACAATGAACAACCAAATTGATCCCAAATTTGTCCATTACAAACACGATCTACAATTACAAGTGACAATGATCATAAAGAGGAAAAACACGAACCTCCTTGAGTGACACGAGCGCCGAGTTTAGCATAAGAAGAGAGTTTAACATCTAGATCGCCTTCGATCTTACGAGCTTCTTTCCTCAGTTCTTCCCAACCCGATTCCTGATCCATTATACTCTTCTTCACGACCCGATTCTACCTGGATCCGAGCCGATCCGATCTTCTCCTTTTAGCTGTTGCAGTTGTGATTGTTATAGTGTGAATTTGTCTCGATTTTCAGTTGCAATTCGATGTTGCGGTGTTCGCTTTGCTGCTGTTGTACTGATCTGTTTTGTGTTTGGGTTTGAGTTAGATCTACCAACACAGATCGTATGCAATTGTGTTGCTCGGGTTAACGGGTCTGATTAGTCAGGATTTTGAAAAAAATAAAAATTATTAAGGTTTGGGTTGATCGAGTGCGAGTTTCTTACCATTCGGTTGTGAAAGTTTCTTACTACTCGGTTGTGAAGTCTTAAACAACACTTTCGAATGATTTGAACCTCGTTAGTCGTCTCAAAAGTTTCAAATTCTGTTAATGGTGTTGATAGACAGGGATGGAGCTATGAAGAGCTCAGGGTATCCCGGGTTACCCCTCAATTTTCGTTACGAAGTGCATTTTTTTCATTGGTTTAAGTACTAGGATATCATTTTCCTTACGGTTTTAAGTATCGGGATACCCCTGAAAAAAATTATGATACCCTTAAGCGAAAAATTTCTCATAGGATACCTCTGATATTTGGTTCTGAATCCGCGATTGTTGAATTGTTGATAGGCGAAATGCTTACCCAGGATTTAAACTACATTCAAAGAAAATAAAAATAAATATAAGTGTTTAAAATATTGTGTTTAGAAAAATATGTGTTTGTCAGAGAAAATAAGAGTTTTTGAAAAACTAGTAAAAAACTTACGTGGCAAAGGAGATAACATGTTTATGGGTGTATTAGACGTGATTTAAGAGTCATTGAGGTATTATCCTCGTAGCGAAAGGGCAAAGCTTAAGCTTTATCTTAAATTAGTTATGCATACTTTGTTATTACAATTGTTTTTTAAATACACTTTCGTTACAAAAATTAATTACATTTTCTTAAATTACATTTTCGTTACAAAAATTAATTACGTGATTTAAGAGTCATTGAGTCTTACACTTCTTTTTTTTTTTTTTTTCTGTGTGTGACCATTTCTACAAACATAAAGTGAAAATAGTCCGTATAGGAAGCATAAAGTATATCATATATTGAAGTTGTCAAATATTTCTATCACTTTGTTTCTTATAGCATGAGGCAGAAACTATGGCCATTAATCCATTTCCCTTGCTTCATCTCTTCTCTCAACAACTATATTCTTATACTTTTTAGCACAAGAAACAAACATTACAAGATTAACAGCAGTTAACGCTGCACAAAGAAAGAAAAACCGATCCAAATGCCCGTCGTTCAAGTTCGCAGGCACCCATCCAGGCTTCCCATTTTTCGACGTAATCTTCATAACAACTGACAGTATAATACTGCTAGTATAACTCCCCATAGCTGAAGAACACATAGACATCCCAAGCCCAATACTTTTCAACTTATCAGGAACTTGCGCTGCGAAAAACTCCCATTGAGCCACATAAGTAAACGCTTCGGCTATTCCAACCAACACGTATTGTGGCGTTTGCCAAAATATACTCAAAGAGCTTGTTTCTTTTGGTCCTTCACTTGCATACTTTAGCCTGTGATGTTCCACCACACCTGCTGTGATAATCGCTATTGTCGCTATAGCCAGCCCGATGCCCATTCTTTGTAACTCACTAGGCGGGTTGGGTTTTCGTTTGGTTATTTTGACATATAGAGGGAGGATGAGTTTTTCGTAGCAAATGATGAAAATAGATGTGCTTACTATGTCGAATATAGTCATGCTTGCTGGTGGGATGTGGAAGTTTGAGATTTTTCGGTTCATAGCAGCACCTTGTTCGACGAAAAGGGATATCATTTGTATGAATACTACGGATGATAATATCGTGCAAAACCATATTGGGAGTAGTCTTAGTACGCATTTTACTTCTTCGACTTGAGTGACGGTGCATAGTCTCCATGGGTGTGGATTTTCACCATCGTCGAGTGTTTTGATAGACGCGTGATCAAGAAACCTGTCAACAACAAGTGTTGGAAGCTTAGGAAACAATGTGTCAAAATATAGTAAGTTAGTTAGGTAAAGTTGAACATACTTGAAGTCATTAGTGTGATATATCCTCCTTGTTCCACCATCATCTCTTGAATAATCTTCATAAAGCCCATCTCCATTTGAGGGTACTTGAAGTTTGATTTTTCTCAAAGAAGCCACAATAACTTGAGAAAACCGCGAGATAGGGTTACCCGAAGGCTTAAAGTGTCTGTATCTAAACGTTCCGCTCACAACCGCCATAAGTGCAATTAAACCACAAAAACTTGATATCCAAAAAGCCAACACATACTCTCCCATTGTTTCTATGTAAACTAATAGTGTTTCTGAGATCAAAGACCCAAGATTTAGAGCAACATAGAAGTAGCTCAAGAATGTTGTTTTGGCTCGTTTTTCTTCGGGGTCTTCTTCGTCAAACTGATCAGCGCCAAATGTTGCTAGAGCAGGCTCCGCACCCCCATTTCCAAGGGCGATTAAGTAAATTGATACGTAGAAAATCACTATTTGGATTGGTGTATGATCATCACATAATTCTCCTATTCTACCACAACCTTTGGGCTTTAACATAAATGCTTGAGTTGTTAGTGACAATGCCACTAAACCCTATGATCAAAACATGGAAAAATTTGAGGTTAGATAAATATTTTTTTAAGTTCAGTTAACCGCTAAACGAGTTTGGGTTGAAATATGTCGTTTTATTCATAACTAAACAGGTTGAAATTACCGTATAAACAGTTAACCAACAAAAGACCCCTATATGTTTAGGAAAAATTAGTCAGTTTTGCCAGGACATGTCTCGGGGTAGGCTATACAGACGACATTTTTGTCTGCAAAAATGTCGTCAGTATAGGCTGCTTGTTATAGGTCAAAACTATCCTCGAGAAAAGCTCTTTTCTAGCTTGTAGTGGTTGTTGTTTATAGAAGCAAGTGGTGATGAAAAGGCTAGAGGGTTGACTTACAATAGCCAAAATAACTTGAAAAATGACACAAGTGAGATATCTTCCCAAATATGAGTCACTAAGGAAAGCACCCAAAAGAGAGAACAAGTAAACACTCCCCATCCAATTGCTAAACATTTTGGCTGCTTCTGCATTTGATTGTCTCAACACAGATTTTGAAAACAAAACCATATTCACTTCCACTCCTGTGAATGCAAGTGTTGCTAATCCTTCATTCACTGCAAAAACCAACTAACATAAGGAACAACTCTTAAATTAAGCTACGCTTTTTACTAAACCGAAAGATCGACTCCATCACAAACATACCTAGCAAGAGCATGCCGGATCTCCATCCTCCGGTCTTCCTCTTCACTGCTGGTTTTCCATGCCAATCTGTTGAACCGTCTCTTGTGCATTCGTCTAGTAGTTGGTTCTTAACGTGCTACATCGATTTATATATAATCAACAAACGCTATACTCAGAAAGTAATGTTTTCATAATGTGTCTATGTCATATACGTCCGAGAAACTTGTGTATTGCTTAACCAAAATTTAATGCTATTATTATTCATACCTTTTTTTTACAACTCAAAGTTTGATATGTTGATGTAATTTCAAAAGGAGGCCAGGTTAATATAAGTGTGATAAAATTAAAATTTTGATATAGTCATGTTATAGCTAGCTTTTATTAATTAGGTAAATATGATATGATGATAGCTTTTATATAGGGTGCATTTGTGTCTAAGTTTTATGTTTGAAAACTTGTTTGGGACCAACTATTTTATGTTTTTGATTGTCTCATTCTCATGTCTTCATGTGAATAATTGTGTATCATGAACCCCTTTATTTAAATTATATTATTTTAAGAAATGTTGAGGATATTTAAGTATATATATTATGAACGATGATGATGGTGTTGGTTGAAAGTAAATATCTTTTTTGGTGTGAAGCTCAAGAAATTATTTGGCTACACTTTTCTTCAATTTCTTTTGCATTTCTTATTTTCTTGGATCAAATCCAAGTGACCAACAATCACAAAAAATTAATGTCATTTATTTTAACTTTTTTAAAAAAGTTATAAAATCTACTATCTAAACTGATCAGTTTTTGTAGTGTTAGAGTGTTTTAAGAATCAATCATACCAACCAATTTACATGAGAACCATCTAGCTACACGTACAACTTGTTCAATTTAATACATTTAGAATCGTATCTTATCTTGATCAACAAGCTAACCGCTTAAACTTACCCCCTGGATTTGAATTGGTGGTTGAGCTGGATTTTTAAACTTTGAATAAATTTATTCTCCTTTTTTTAAAGAATTGTTATGTGCCACGACCTTAATCATGTTTATTTACATGTTTTCCAATTAATTATTTTCATCTAATTTTATTTTCTTTGATTTAGTAATGGTAAGTAGTGGTTAAGTTAGTGGATAGTTATTTACATTTATTATAAGGTTATAAATTGCCAAGTATAGTAAGTATTTTAGGCATGAATTAAAATTATGAAGAGTTAGTCTATAATTCCCTCTATATTTTCTTATCTGGTTTCCTTCTCTTTTACTTTTATTGATGAATTTACAAAAACATTTCTTCTAGACTCTATCTATTTTCTTTCGCTAACGATTAAACATTGGAACCACATCCAAAAAAACCTCGTGATTCATATTCTATTTACTGTATTTCAAGGGCTAACATTACAAACCTACAAAAGATATTTTTATCACCTTATCCTGCTGTAGTATTAATCTATAGTTACAGTATGTTGTTTTGTTACTAAATAACTTAGAAGTGCATTAAAAATAAATAAAAAATTGTTTGACATGTGTGTCTTCGTACTTACATGAGCTTTTTCTTACTAACTTAATTAGAAGTGCATTTGTTGAATATAAACTTAATTAGAAGTGCATATAAAAAAAGTATTTTCTTTGACACGTGTCTTTTATCTATAGGAGATAAGAACCTTAAACATATATTGAGTTTACGAATAATGATGTAACGTTGAATTTATAATCAATCAAATCCTAAGCCATCTTTTCTAGGATAATATTAAAAAGTTTTTCGAATAATCAGAAGTATAATTATGTTTCCATTTTGGGTGTACAATATAATTGAAGACTAGCACATCTTCATCATGTTTCATGTCTTTGAACATGTTATCTACTAAAAGTTAGCAATGGTTTTGAATTCTAATTTATAGATATTAATAACAATAATAATAGATTTTATTAATTAGAAGAAATATTGAACCTGGTAATTTAATAAAAAAAACTATATTTGCGTGCATTTGGTAAAAATAAATAAAACTATATGTTAATGAGTTATTGAATTTAAATAATCCAAACTTTCATAAATCGGTCGATATTAATTTGAACTAAAAAAAACATTTATCAGTCCCAACTTGTAAACTATTTTACTGTATAAATTCTTTTCTAACTGAGACTAACGAGATTAGTTGTTTGCTGACTCACAATATTAATAACGTACTCACACTATATAAGTATGAATTTCATGATTGTTAATTTGTAGGTCATAAGTTGTTTGAATGTTTTATAGTGTGACTTCGCAAACTAATTAAATATGTTTTTTTTTTGAACGGCTAATTAAATATGTTTTAATTAGTGAATTTTGTATTTTCTTTCTATGATTTCTTATTAAGACATGAACTAAGATCAGGGTTTAATTTTCTGAATTTAATGATGCTTCATAAGATTTTGTACGTTACCTTTTTATCACTACATAATTAAAGCTTGCTTCAATACCTATAATTTTCTAGATGCACTCATTATGTTCCATAAAGAATTATAAAAACTATCATAAATAAATAATATAAAAAGAAATTAAACACATGGAAAGATTTTAATTACAGATTTACTTTAATTGTAAGATTTTATTATACCTTTTCTTCATCAACTGTCTCAAATTTAAGTTTGAATTATATTATTTTCATCTATGAAAAAACATTAAAACAAAAACAAGAATTAATTCAAGAAACCTTAACACAGTTTCCTCAATGGCATATATAATTAAGTTGCACAAGGCACGCAGATATATGCAAACAGAAACATATATGCTTGTAAACAACACATGAAGCCAAAGCATAAACACATATGTGTTTGTGTTCATTCAGAAGTTTGTTTAATTAAAAAACGTGCACAGGCCGGATTATATGAAGTGTTGAGGATCGACACGATGGATAAGTTGGAAGAGGTACCTGGAAATCATTATTGTTGCATAACATTGAAAGAGGATCTGTTGTTGAAACTTGGCTCTTGTTTTCTTTTCTTGACTCCATTTTACATGCATGAAATTAGGAGAACCAAAGGATTTAGTTAGGGGAGCTTACTTCATTTATATATATGTATGGAAATGAAATATATATGTGAATTGAAGAGAGAGATAGAGTATATAATATATATATATATGGAGGTGTTTCATGAGTATAAAGTTATTTTTTATAAAAATCTAGAATAGGAAGCATGCAAGAGGAGATGATATGTACGTGTACGTATGTGGGTTTATAGGCGAGGTATATGTGACTCTATATGCACATATTAAAGATGATACATATATATGACTCACATTTAGATGACGATATGATATAAGTTTTTCTTGGAAAAATGAGTATATAAAAGTTATTTGAGTTTAAAAAAGTTGACGCAAGAAGTATTTAAAGAAAAAAAACCAACACCTAGCTAGGCGAATTCGCCCTTTAATTAATTCTTTTCATTGTAGTTTTGGGACTGTTTGTTTCATCTCTTAATGGTTCAATGTAGTGATTCATCAAATAATATTCTACATTCAGAGCGTTTGTTTAATAAAAAAATCATTTGAATGGTTTAGTTAAGTGCTGAATGGTTTAGAGACAGAAAGATGTTGAATGAAACTGAATTGAGCATATACCAACTTTACCATCATCTGAAGTTCTACCCAACATCCCTCCCATTGATAGAGTCTCTTAGGGGCTGTTTGTTTACCTCTTAATGGTTCAGTTTAGTGCTTAACCATTCAGCATTCAAAGCGTTTGTTTCAGAAAAAATAGCCTCTGAATAGCTCAGTTAAATGCTGAATGGTTAAGAGACTGAGAGATGTTGAATGAAGCATATACTAACTTTATGCTCATCTGAAGTTGTACCCCAACATCCCTCTTATTGATAGAACATCTTAATGGTTCAGACCTCTTAACCATTCAGCACTTAATGATTCAGATTTTGCCAAACAACCCCTTAATGATTCAGACTTCTTAACCATTCAGCACTTTATTGATTCAGATATCTTAACCCCAACATCGTCGACCACAAACTTTGTCATGAAAACCGGCTAGTTTCGTCCTTCACTTTGCACCCCACCTCATTCCCCTACATTCATGTGACTCCCGACCTTTGCAACCTACCTCACTTCTCGCAACCATTAATAACTTATAGTTATTTACGAAATTGTCAATAAACCAATCCTAGTTAACCATTAAACTAACTTATTTAATCGAAGACATGGAGAACTCTTTCTTTCACTTCGTGTAGTTAACTCTAGACCATGCGTGGTTGTAAGACTTAATCGTCTTCATTTTCTCTACACATCAACTTTCACAGCAAAACCAAGGTAAAATAAGGTTTGATGAGTTATGTGCAAAACGTCATAGTGGACTTTTGACAGCAAAAACACATTATGGGTGAGAAAGCCCCGCTACACATAGTCTAAATTAGAAGTTAAAGATTTTCCCTATGTGTAAACATAAGTTTAGCCCAATAGGTTAATGAAACGGGTTGGCCCATTAAAAGCCCACACTAATGACCAAACACAAGAACAATTTCCCGCTTAAATCTTTGTGCATAATTATGAATTATCACACAGTCATAACTTTCAGAGCATTATCACCAAAGTTAAGAACTTGCTATTTCACCGTTCGGCTTAGTCTCATGTTTCTTCATAACTCAAACCGTCAGTCGTCCGTTTGAAGCTCCTCAAGCCGATCCATTTCAAGAAGAAACCTACTAGCCATGACCAGCATATGCCTAAGAGCTCAATGACAACCCTGTTAATGGCAGCAAGATTAGTGCTAAGTGGGTTTCGGACTTGTATAATAATTTGGTTTTGGGAATGGAGACGAGTTTCGAAGACACTGCAGCAGATGTTGATGTAAGTAAATCAGCTTAATCTTACACAAAACACGCATGAGCTGGTTTTGTGATGATAAAGTGCCTAATTAACGAAGAATGTACGTTGTTCTTGTTTTGTTTGATAGAAGGGTTTATAGACAATCCTTAATTGTGACTGTTGATTTTTTTCATATTAGGAGTTAATTAAGAGATGGGTTAAATGGTAATTAATTTATGTTTTCAATCACCTTGCTGTTTTGCTATACTTTTTAATGAGTTTGAGTCCTATTGCTAATTGTTTCCATTTTGCTGTTTCTAAATCTAACTTAAAGCTGAAATATATGTTCTTGTTCAAGCAAAAGAAGTGAAGTATAAGGACTAAGGGAACAACAATTTTAGACACGTCCATGAATACACAACACGAACCTACAGGACCTTAACGGATATTGTTCTTAGGGAAGAGGAAGGTATCAACATGTTCATAATATCGTGTTCACCAGGTATTAACAAGTTCATGTTCATGGTTGGGATAACGCACACGATAAGTTATCGTGCCAAGTTCGAGTATGCGTGTTTTATTTTCATGTCAGCCCTTATTGTTCCCAGTGATGCGGAGAGTGGCAATTGTTGGGTCTCATAACAAGGAATGTGTGTGATCTAATGGATATACTTATTATGCAATACAAAGTGTTCTATTCTTGTATCTACATCTAATTTTCTAATTTATGTTCATCAAAGCAGATCTACTCGCACGCTCCTAAAATGTTAGAAGAAGCTCATTCTTAGATGATTGATCAGGTATGACATGAACTAATACGCTTCAATATATGTGAGCGTGCGTGTATCTATATCCATAAATTCAGTGTTTCTTGCCCCAGTTACTCACAGACTATGGGTCAGTGGGTAGACATATAAACTTCTACATGTAGGATGCAAATGTACTATTAAGGTGTATTACATAACTGTCAAATGCAGTTTAGGAGGAGCAAAGAGTCACTATTAGGTGGGTAGTTTGATAGTTATTTTTTATAGTAACCATGAGAACTCATACTCGGAAAACTCACTGGAACTGCCAATACCCTACTAACCAACGGGATAAAGTAAGTCAGAGCTTGCACCGGGCAGCTGAGTATGATAGTTATTAGTTATTAATGGGTAATATGGATCCACCTGCTTCAAAAGCAAAGCAGAAAAACATGGTGGAAAAAAGTGGTTTACAAACTGACCCTTACTGTCTCCTTATCTAATAATTATGTGTATGCTACTTTTGAAGCAACTTAACTTTTTTTACTAGGATGATTCTGGCTGCTTCACATTCATCACTTTGATCACTTCACTTTATGGACTTTGTTGAAAAGATTTTACACTTTCACTAGTGAAACATCCTCATCATGTTCTTGTCATCATCTCACAATTCTCTGTGTTGCTTCTTTCTTGAAAGCTAGATCAGTATCCATATTGTTAGTTGACTAGTAACAGGCCCCATTAATTACTGATGTTCCCAATATGTATCCCTATAGTTAAGTACCAAACAGGCCTCATCAATTGCTATGTTCCCATCTTCTATAATCCCAATCATGTATTTGACATGCTTCTGACTCTTACACATTTCTGTGGTGTGCTCAAAAGAAACTTGAAATTATTATCTTTTCTTTTCTACTTTTAGGTTGTGCAACAGAGATTTGCAGTTTCTTTTTATGGATCTTCTTATCTTATGTATAATAAGTACTAATCCCCGTAACGTTATGTGTAACTGGAAGTGTTAACCAACACCATTGATGATGCAATAGGAGAGGCATATGACATGACTGCAAAATAGCTTGGTCTTGAAATGAGGATGATAAACATCATTCTTACACTTAAGCACATCATAACCCATTCTTCAGCTAATGGGTTGGTTTGGATAACTTCTGTTATGTGCACACGTTAACTTGGATTTACTCAAATTAGAAAATAAGTCAAACGTCAATGTGAGACTGCATGGAGTAGAATAGTTTGCACGAGTTTAGGAGTAGGATTTGTAGTCCAAAAGAAAGTCACCACTCTACACTTAAAATGTGTTCGAACGGGTCAACTACTAGTTGCATAATCTTTTCGCTAATTTGTCATTCTTTTGATCTTTCTTGTATTGATTTTGGGTTCTCCTTCTCTTCTACAGATATTGAAGAGCAAGGCTTAAGAGCTTATATGACAAGCAAGACACTTTAAACTGGTTTTTGAATATATTTAATTGTTTCAGATTTGTTTTTAAGTTCTTTAAATTGGTTTTTGGCTTGTGTAAACCAATTTTTATCTGGTACAGGTGGTTTTGGCGAACTCAGGTGAATGCGCTAAGACACTTTTTTAACTTTGTTGCACACAAAACAGTTTTGTCCTGCCATGCTTACTTTGACACATTTGACTACATAGCTAGCAATCTAGCATGTAACATCATGTTACATCAGTTTCTGTTAAAATTTCCATGTAACACTAGTTCTATTATATATTTATTTATATATATTCATACATTTTGTTAACTATATTAATCTTTGCTCAGTAGTATCTAATAAGTGACTTGAAGCTATGGACATTGAGACAGCCGATGCATGATAACCAAGACTAAATCTTTTTTTGATGTCAAATATTTTTCTAGATAAATAACCCAACTTTGATGTGAATTAATACTGCATTCTTAATAAGTTCTTTAAAACAACACAAAATCTTTTTTTAAAGAAACAAAAGTCAATAGGCCAACAAAAGCAAACAACTTGAACCTCAAGACTCAACTTTGGCTTCAGCAACTCTCTTAGGCCACAAGGGTGCTAGCTGTGGTTGACTCGCTGCAAAATTAAACGGCAATTAGCATACAATATAAAAGAAAATAACAGAAAACACAACTACAGTTTAAAAGAAGAAAAAAATTGAGCCAAACAACAAACCACAATTTAAACGTTTGGTGGTTTGAACCAATTTTTGAATTTTAAAAACTCACGAGTCTGTTTTACAAGATTAAAACGATAAAAATAGTTGCAATACACACATAGAAACTGCATATTAAAAATATATTAAAAAAAGTTTCTTTGCTCATAAGCACCTACAGCGGAAATATAACCATCAAAGACATATAATGTGACAATTCTGGTGAGTTTCTGAGGGCAAAGTGCATCAGCAACAATACTGATGAAAGTTAACAAAGAATAATAAAGCAAAGGATATAAACATACTATTTCCAGACGGGTGGAAGCTTCTTGGTCTTCTTGTAGTATCGGGCAAGTCGGTGAATCCTGCTCTCAACAAGAATCAACCTGAATTTGGAATCTTTATCCTTCCTGTTCCTCTCCAAGTGCTTTCTGATAGCAACCGCTTTCTTGATCAGGTGGTATAAATCCTCTGGGATTTCAGGAGCAAGCCCTAACAGAATACAAACAACAGAAATTAGTTGAATGAAATAAAGTTAATAAAAAGCAAAACGATAAACGCATACCATGTGCCTTAAGAATTCGGAGAATCTTGCTCCCAGTCACGCTATTCACCTGAGCAATACCATGGGAATCACGAAGAATGACACCGATCTGGGATGGTGTAAGACCCTTCTTTGCAAACTTACAGATGCTGTCTTGAACCTGATATGTTATACAAAACAAGTATGATCAAATTTAAAAGCTAGAAACGCTATTATCTTGTTTTTAACACTCACATAACAGATAAGAAAAAAATTTAATACAACATAGATATAAGTGAATACAGGTAACCCATGCTTTAAAAAAACAAAGGCCAACATGTAAAAAAGCATGAAAAATTAAGCTTTAATTAAAGTACCAAAGTGTCACGAATCACTAAATCAACTGACACCCTCCCACATAAACTCTAGTCGGCTGACTATTCAGGTTTAAGATACATTTGATTCGGTTTAACACAAAAATTTTGATGGTTTAACAATTCAGCCATGTAAACCACATGCCAAGTTCCAACATTTTATTAAACTAGTTATATGCATAACATATTCTTAAAACTGTGTGATTTTAACACTTTTTAAACAAAGTAACATAAATCAGAAGACAAAAAATATCGGTTACAACTACAAAACCATTTAACCCGCTAAACCTAGCTAGCTAATCAGACCAACCCACCCAACCTAGCCAGCAATGTTTGTCTCAAAACAGTAAACAGCAGCTCAGCCCATGTTTTTCATTACTTAGCTTTTAACAAGATCATGAACATCCCTAATATAATTTTGATTCTATAAACTTCTAAAACAAAATTAAAAATTAAATCTTTTTCTTATGCATTTCATGTAAAGAAACAAATGACAAAAAAAGCAGCAAATAAACTCAATTTCAAAAGGCAGCATATACCATTAAACTCAAACCAATAACAGCTTAAGCAACTAGCATATCATATAAACAAGTAATAAATCAACAACATTAAACAGTAAAACTCAAATAAATCATACATCTTGTGCAGAGATCTTCAACCAGCTTGGCGGTGTCCTCTTGTAAGGCTTAGCTGATGCTGAAATACCCTTTCTGTTCGTCACACAAAAACCAAAACACAAATCAAACTAACAAAAACATACAAATCAACAGACATTATTCAATCTATAACTGAATAAACTAGTAGGAGATGTTTGTTGTTACCCTTTGCTGTGCATACGACCCATGGTGACGAAGGAGATGTGGTGATTGCTGCCGCGCCGGTTGAATGAAAACCCTAGATGCGATGTGTGTAGGCGGAAGATAACATTTATGGATCAATGTCTTTTATAGTATGGTTTTAGCAAGAATTGGGCTTTTTTAAATGGGCCTGTTACTTTACAAGTCCATTTACTAAATGGCTATTTGTTGAGAACTTGAGATAGAGACAAAGGTTGCACCAAGAGGAAGAGAGGGTTCAATACCCGATTTGAGAACCAGATAATCACTCATGTTCGAATCCATCATTTTAGGTTGCTTGGCAAGAAGACGGAAAGTGAAGAGGTTATGTTCAAACCATCAAATTGAAATTTGATTCGGATCAAATTGGAATAACGAATTTAAATTGAAATTTTGGTGTGTTTTATTCAATTCGATTTATATTTAAATAACTAAGTTTGGTTTATGTTTTAAACACTTAACTATAGTTGGTTTATGTTTTAATCACTTAATTATTAACTTGTCACTATATTGCAAATGATTAAACAAATATATTTACAAGCATGATATTTAGTATGAGAAACAATCACAAGATGTTCTAGAGATAATTGGAGTTGTTTAACACTTTAACTAGTAAGAGTTTGGTGTCTAATGTGACTTGGGTTTAGTCTTAATAGTCAGTCATCAACAATGAATAGGGAAACCACAACATGGATTTAATGTTAAGTGAATAAAGGATTAATTCTTGCTTCCTTAGTTGTGGGGGTTCCGCATGAGTTAATTCCTCTGTGTGTTAGGGTGAGCCTCCGGTTCTCCACTAGGATTGCAACTTTGGTAGAGTCTCACAAAGGCTGTTTATAAGCACTCATTACGGAGGAATGCATGAGATTCGAATTCGGTCATTACACTACACCTCTTAAGTTCAAAAGCTTTACCGTTGCGTCAATCGTTGTTTTAAAAAAGGGTTATTGGATTTAATCACCTTCAACTATTGGTTATTGACCGTTGTCACCCTCAAGTATCACTTTGGCCAATATAACTCTCAACTAAACACTTTGGTGTCTGTATCACCAAAATTTAACAAAAAATTAACCAAACATTAACCAAAAGTGACTTGAATTGGTTAACTTTTGGTGATACGGTGTCCGTAACACCAAAAGCTAACAAAAAAACAATCAAAAGTTAACCAAAAGTGACTTGAATTAGTTGACTTTTGGTGATACGGACACCAAAGTGTTTAGTTGGGAGTTATATTGGCCAAAGTGATACTTGAGGGTGACAACGGCCAATAACCAATAGTTGAAGGTGATTAAATTCAATAACCCTTAAAAAAAACATATACTGCTAAGTGAGGGGTCAGTGGCCCTCTCTTTAATCACAACTTTGGTCCCTTGTGTTTTCAACTTTCACCTCTTACTTTAATCTAAATATCGTTTTTATCTCTAACTTTGAATATTTACACTTTTGATATAACTAGTAAAACGAACTGAAATCTAGCTACATGCATGAACCTACTAATATTGTCTCGTAATAAAAGAGCAAGTCTTTTATCATGTCTCCATTTACTATAAGTGCCCACATAGGATTTGTATATATTAATTTTTTCAATTCAACTTGCAATCATTTCAGTCTTGTACTTCTTTAGTTATTTCCTTAATTTCTTTTTCTTCTTTTTTCATATATTTTTTTAAAACTTTTATTTTAATGGTAACCTTTTAAAGTGAATACGTAATGAATTTCTTTACACAAACCGTGTACATATGTTGGATTTCTCCAACTATTGGCGACTCTATATGTATGTAATTTAGGCAATTGTCTTAGGCCTCTTAAATTGCAGGCCTTAAATTCTTAATATGTCTTTTTTTGTTCATGTCTCTTTAACTTTTAATAATTTAAGCAATTTTCAATCTTTATAGATGTCACATTAAACCATCGAGTCATAAACTGATATCTTCTAGTTTGCAAATTGCATTATGCTATCCGAATGATTTTCTTTTTTCACTACTAATCCATCAAGTGGACATGGTGAACTTGGTTTAGTGAAATTGTTTAAGTGGTTTAGTCGTCAAATTGTTTATAACTTCAACTGAAATTGTTAATCTAGACTTATAAAATTGAATAGAGTGTAATTTGAGTGCCTAAGATATACTTCAACTTGCACTATGAGTACATACGTTTTAGTTTTAGACAATTAAGTACTTAACCTTTCTGATTTTCACAATTTGAGTACCTGAGACTAACAGAAGTTAGTCAGCTATTAACTTAGAAAGCTATTGTGGTCATTTCCTATATAATACTATGATCAAATTAGTAGTTTTAGCTTTAAAAGTCTCACTAATTAACGGGAATTAAACCTAACATTAGTGAGACTGTTGTTAATCCCATTTGTTAGAGAGACTTCTAAAACTAAAATTACTAATTTAACTATAACATTAGATAGAAATTGACCACTTTTGAGTTAACATCGGACTAACTTATGTTAGTCTCAGGTACCCAATTTGCAAAAATCAGAAATGTTAAGTACTCAATTGTCTAAAACTAAAATATATTTACTTGTAGTGCAAGTTGGAGTATAACTTATGTGTACTTGAATTGCACTTTATCCTATAAAACTAATGAGTGAAATTGTTAATTTCCATACCCATGTGAAGCAAAGAAGCTATATAGCAATGAAATTCAAGAATTGCTTTAGGCCCTCAAAAAGTTTAAACCGACCTTGTCTCCAACTATTAAAAAACAAACATAAGGATCAAACAGTATCTGAATAAATGAGTAGTAATAATGGATTAGTAAAAACTATTAATAGTATTGATATTTTTTAACTTTGTATATAAGCCGTAAGTAGATAACTTTTTTTGGACAAATTATAACCAGGCCATATCATAAGGAAAACACATAGCTATCGAAATATTAATCTAATATATTTATTCTAGAGTTACACGAGCACATATCTAAAATATCTAAGCTAGTGATTAATATTTATATCAACTTTGGATGGATATACATAACAAACTAGGTAGCTACTTCAACATACTAAAGCTAAAAATGACATTGTAGAACACATGCATTGTTTCCTTTCATTGGCCACTAACAAATGTACCCATACGGCTGCCGTGGATCCTTCCTTTTTATATCTTTTTCTTTTAAATTTCAATGCAGTGGGCGTGAAACCCTCAAGAAAATGCTCCATAACAACTCACACATCATTACTTAGGAGCATTATGAGCAAACCTATTTTGGTGTTTTAATAGTAACGCCATTGTCCCTCTCTCTCTTAGTAATATTGAGGGACATCATGTAGACACTAAACAGTAAACACTATCCATTACATCAATTTTTTTAATGATAAAATGTCAAGTGAGAGGAATTTATAAGATAGTTGGTTTACTTCTGGAACGGTTGACTGTCTTCATCGAACATCATACTAGCAATTAAGTAAAAGTAAAGTGTAATTGTAATTTTGGTCTATGTGTTTTGATACCATTAACAATTTCAGTCTCATTTTAACAATTTTCCGAACACTAACTTCATTCAAATTCTGTTAACTTTTAAAATAAAAGAAGAAACAAGAGAGAAGATTAAAGATGGAGACAAGTGAGGATTTAAAATCTTACTTATCTATAATAGAAGGATCTTAGGTGACGTCATCTATGCAGAGGTGGCAAGCTCTCGGGCCATGTGACGTGGAATTGTGATGTCATAAATGGGTGTGTAAAATTGGTTTGAAATTATTTTTTGGGCGGTATAGTTTGAGCGGCATATTTCAAATTCAAAACAAAAAGAGAATCTGATAAAAAGTTCGAAAAACAAGAAGACATTTCAGATCTACACCTTCCAACTCTCTTCCTCTCTTTAACCTACCGTCTACTAACCTTCAACCAAAACCAGTAACATCCATACAAATAACTACCATAGAATGCCTCAAAACCCACCTCAAATGGCGATAATCGGCGCTGGAATCTTCGTCAAATCAGAACTCGTCGTTCTCAAAGCGATTTGGAGTCAATCTAAGGTACATCAGTTAGATTTGTAAGTAAGATCATAATATTGTGTTGATAATTTATTGATTAAAAAGTTGAGACCAATCGTCCATTCATGTGTTTTTGTTTACTCACGTGTAAGTAGCTTCGTCGTTCCGAATATGTTATTCTGGAGAGCAGATCATGGTATGTCTTTTATTGCTCAGATCTATAAATTTTTTTTAGATCTATAAATTTTTATCTTCGCTCAGATCTGGTCGTATACCGAGTGTATTATTTGGGATTTGTGTGTAGTAGCTGGACATATGTCTTTTGGCCCGTAGTAATTTTTTGGGATTTGTGTGAAATTTGTTTCTAAAAGCTCAATCTTGAATCGTTTTACGCCTTTTTAAGTGTAGTTGATTATCAATTCTTTTATAACTTCTGTTCATATGTAGAGGGGTCATGGTAAGATTTGTTGATTTTGAAATGTGAATTCTAATTTTGATGTCATTTGGTGAATATTGTGATGAATATTTATGTAAACTGTGCGTGCATAAGTTATTGTTGTTTGAGGTCTGCATAAATGGTTTGAGTTCTCATTGTAGAAGTAGGTTTGTTTTTTGGTTCTCATACAAACTAATTGTATTCAGTTTAGGATTTGGAGCCGCAGCTTTGGAACATGGGCCTGTGTGGACGGCTCCATAGGTATCCCATGTAAGGCATCCAAACATCATAACACTTCAACAGAGACAACATATGCTTGTGTATGAATAGGTAGGAGTCTTTCTTTTGATCATGCTTTGCATTCGAAGTCATTAAAGGAATACTAGGATATGTTGAAAATACTAATTTGTATAATTATAAGACGTAGCCCAACCAATATTGACCCATTCCAAAATGTTGTTAATGGATGTTGTTGATGAATAAAATATATGTTCATCTTTTTTTTTCAGATTTTTGGCTTCAACATCCACATCTTTATGAAGTTGTATATTTTTTTCCTCAGATTTCTTTGATGGTGACAAGTGTTGCAAGATTAATGTAAGTGGGTAAGCCTCATTGCATGTTTCCTAAATTAAACTTTGGATGATTAAATTTAGTTTTCGTTTTATATAAAAAGACCTAGAAGTGTGTGCAGTTGAGGATTATCTTGAACTTGAAGCCTGTCTTGTCTTGATTCTACTGTATTTGTATGCTAAGGACAACTTTTTTTTTTAGCCTAAACTGAATGATAGTTTCATGTTTGAGCATATCATAGTTACATGTAATCTTGGGCTTGGTAAATGGAAAAAAAATCATCTTTTGAAATTTTCAGTCATTTATAT
The DNA here is from genome assembly GCA_030867185.1 of Tagetes erecta. Taxonomy (NCBI): domain Eukaryota; kingdom Viridiplantae; phylum Streptophyta; class Magnoliopsida; order Asterales; family Asteraceae; genus Tagetes; species Tagetes erecta. The sequence goes on along the minus strand of CM061494.1, from coordinate 6,817,704 downwards.
TCCGAAGTAGTTTGTTTGTATCTGAAAGTGTGTTTATATTTAATATATCATTAGATTTATCTTTTGAAACCCATTATGGAGATTAATTGTTTGACTCTAACTTGATATATGATTACTTTGTTTGTTGTATGTAACCGAGCCTGAGTTTTAATTCCTTTAGAGATTAATTAAGATTGTGTTTTAGTTATAAAAATGTATATTTTATACTTATAAAAGTGATTATGTGTTCAGTTGGAGGCTTGGAGAAAACTGATTATGTGTTCAGTTGGAGGCTTGGAGCTGATGGTAATGATGATATAATTGAGTTGTTGATGTCTCATGTAAAGTGGAATTTCATGTTACTGAATTCATTGATTGGAAGGGAGAAGTTGACTTCAGCTTCTTTCTTGTGGTAGTGGTGTAGCAGTTTGGCCTGCAGCCTGTGCCGGTGGTGTTGCACCTTCTTTCTTGTGGTAGCGGTGTTGCAGTTGGCCTGCAGCCTGTGCCGGTGGTGGTGCACCTGTACCCATTGTTTAGGCATATCATATCCTCCCTAGATGACTCCAGTTAAAACCTTACTATACTGAATATTGGTCCAATCGATTTATACCAAAAAAATTCATTGTTTTGATGTTTGCAGGCTGTAATTCCAATTTTCTTTCTCGCAGCAGTAGCAAGAACAACGTGGTTAACACATTTTAATGGTAGTTTCTGACTCGCATAATTTGTCTATGTTTTGTTGTTGAGATTTGGTGCGTTAATTTTGAACTATATCTGTGTGAGTGTGTATGTGTGTTTCAGAAGATTGTGTTTGTGTGTATGTGTGTGTGTTTGAATTGTTACGTATTTGGTTCTTCACAAGGTGCTTGACAAAATAATAGATTATGTTGTAATTAATAACTCCACCAAAAGTTGGTTAGGTTACTTGCTTGGTAGTTAAAGAGTGAGTTAGTTTGAAGTTAAGTTTAGGTTAATAGAAGAACATTGTTGAATTTGTTAAATTTCACTTGATTAATAGTAGAACATTGTTGAACATGTTGGTTTAATGTTAGATGGTTACATAACTTGAACATGACAGATTTGTAGAAAATATAAGAAGGTTAGAACATTAAGCATGTTGGATTAACGTTAGATGGTTATATAAGCTGAACATGGCAGTGTGTGTTTGTAGAAATATAAGAAGGTTAGAACATTTAGCATGTTGGATTAATGTTAGATTGTTATATAAGTTGAACATGGCAGTGTGTGTTTGTAGAAATATAAGAAGGTTAGAACATTTAGCTTTGTTGGATTAATATAAGTTGGATTAATGTTAGATGGTTATATAAGTTGAACACCACATATTTGTAGAAAATAAGTTGAACATGGCAGATTTGTAGAAAATATAAGAAGGTTAGAACATTAAGCATGTTGGAGTAATGTTAGATGGTTATATAAGTTGAATGTAAATGGGTCAAAATAGTATCAAAACATAATATTTCATTAACTTGCATAAATTACTTATTCTTTTTGCGGATTCATGGATTACCAGATGAATTGTGATTTCAGGGAGGAAAATATGGTATATATGGTTCCAATTGTGCACAATGGTTTATGAGCATGGAGGTACTTTATTATTGTTTTTTTAATTTTTAATAGGTATATATGGTTCCAAAAACCGTGATTACTGAATCATAAAATTAGGCAAACTAAATTTGTATCAATTTAATTTTTAATAGGTATATATGCTATTTAATCTCGAATTTAATGTAAATACGATGATCTTACAATGTTTTTTATCAAACATAACCTGTTATACAGACAGATTCAATGTATCATTTAACGTTACACATTTTGCAAGTTTTCTTAATGATCAACATTACTCTCATACAGTTTTGCGAATCCATGCCTCAGACATTATCTGCAGTCATTATAATAATGTAATTTTTGATGTTCAGCCATGTGTTTCTTTTAATTTACGATTTAAAGTTATTGTACTTATGCTAATGGTAATCTAATATTTCTTTATCATATTACACATTTTAGCTGTGTACGACCCGTGGTTCTCACGGGTCCCACTTCTAGTTTTGTTTAAAGAAAGAAATATAGTTGTAAAGTAGGTTTGATTCATAGTATGTTAGACTACATCCAATTTCGTGAGTGGCCACATGTTTTTGTTATTTGAAAGACGTCAAATCATCCCACATATATCTTGCCAAGTTTAAGTTTTCTTTTCCTAGTAATTTGTATATCTTTATAATCGTTTATCGTACACCATATAAAATCGGACATTGATTCTTCAACTGTTTGAAGTCTCAATTTCATTAAAAATTCAGGACAATGAATTTATTTATACCTTATGAAGCATGAACAAACATCCCTTTAAAGAATATATAAAATTTCATATTTAGTTCTTTAACTAATCTACCTATTCTAATAATTGAGTAACAAATACACATGGCATGATTCTAGCATGTCCACCTAGGATTTTTCCTATGTGTCAAACTCACATTTTTCCTATATATTATTTTATGCGGATCTTTAACTGGGTTTCTGGGTTTGAATTTAACCCGATAATTAACATATATCTTATTAATATATTTTATTATTTTTTGAAAACAAATGAAAAAAAACATATATCATTAATCTCTATCTATATCTTATAACTACTTTTTAGTAGGATTTTGATAATTTTTTAATTTGAATAATCGTTATGAAAATACTAAATTTATTTATTTTGGATTTCAAATATATTCATTTGATATAATCGTAATTTTAATAATATTACTTATTTTAATAGTAATTATACATCTTTAATAGAATAATTAAGTTATATAAAATTAAAATAATTATTTATATTTATTTGATTTAGCTTTTCAAATAACAAATCTTCTATATTAATAAAAAAATATCGTATTTATCATTCAACCCGTGTATTACACGGGAAAAAACCTAGTGAAATAATAGACAATGTCATTTATGTTTACAGTTGGTTGCACGTTACGTTCTTACCACTAACGATCGTTAAGTTTTCTGGTTAAATCAGACCATATGCATGTCACATGAGGGTAAGAATGTCTCTCACTTTTTCTTATATGCTTTTCCACCTTTTAATACTCATCTTTCTCAACATTCCCGGTGTATTCATTCTCGTCACCCACCTCCTCTCAAATTAGGGTTTTCGAAATTGGGTGAGAAAGATAAGTATTAAAAGAGGAAAGATGATAAGTATTAAAAGAGGGAAAATGATAAGATAGAGGGAAAAAACATTTTTACGTGACAGACACATGTTCTGATTTAACTAGAAAACTTAATGACTGTTAGTGGTAAGAACGTAATGACTAATGTGCCACCAACTGTAAACATAAAAGTAGTTTTCTATTATTTTCTTACTTAAATTACGAGATGTAAAATTTCATATAATCTCAAAGGACCAAAAGTGTAATTTACTCTAAAATATAAAAACCCAAACCTAAATCTTGTCGTTTATTGGCAACTGGCAACCAATGATCCTCACACCAAGTAGATGAGGCAAGGTACCAAAGATTTCATAAAATAGAGAGGCCTCGGTTCACGTCTAAACAACAGTGGTTTTGCATATAATTAATGAGTTCATGTTAGAATTGGTTCACGTCTAAACAACGGTCATTTTGGATTGGGCTAGACGGGTCAAGAACACAAAAAGGACTCGCGTATGGGTTCGGGATAAGAAGGGTTCATCTAATTGCCGAATCGCTAAATCACTCCCATATAGCCTCATACCTGCATCAACAAACTTGCATCCAAAAGTTGATCATAAAAATGACTTAAAACTCAGCAAAAGCCACAATCCAAATTTACATAAACAAATAATAAAATTAGTTAAACAACTTATAAACAATATGATATTATTGTGAAAAGACAGATTACTTTTTTATAAATCTGAACAAAATAATCCAACCAATACAAGTTTTGGGTTGGGTCAAGATTCAATCTAAAATAGACAAACTTAACCTTATGCTACAACAGTCTCTTCAAAATCTCCATCACAACTTCAATATATTGATTTGCATAAACAAAATCAAAGAAACCAAACATCGATTTACATCCAATTTCCTAAAGGCTTAGTTTTAATCACAACGTTCCCACCAAATGAAGAACTGGATCAAAGCGAAAATAAGAACAAAGGTTTTTTTAAAATTTTCTTATACATACCTTAGAGAACGAGACGTAAGAGTGTTTTAACGGTTTTTTTAAAATTTTCTTAAAACACATAGCTAGATAAAAGGACATTATATCAAATGAGATATAAGTGGTCTAACACAATGCATCCATAAATGGATGTCACAATAGTCAGTATACAAAAAGCATATCAAGTCACAGTGGATGTATTAGAGCATCATTCCAACAAGTAGCCATTTTTTTTATTAAAAAGATCTAAGTGTAGGATAAATGATAGGGATGATGTTGACCCATACTCATTGGCTAACCATAACTTTTAAACGGGTCCCTCCCTACAGCTTAGAAAGAAATGTTACTAACATACATGTATGAGTCTTATTCCAAATTTAATATCCCTCAATACCGGTTCAAACGCATATCCACATGCAAATCTAGTCAGCATGTTGTATCAGATTTTCACTTACAAACACATTTTAACTCTTAACAGTTAACACTACCATGTCCATCATTCCTACATGCAACCAACCTTTTAATATTAAAAAAATTTGACGGATAGCTAGCCACCTGTCGCAACTTGCGAACCACTAAATGCACTTGGTCCATCCCTTGTCAAGGGCACTTTGCTACATCCCAAAGGCGTCTATCAACGATGCGTTGTGACTAGTCTAATACTAATAATACATGATATATGAATATATCAACCACTTTCCCTACCATCTTTAATTCCTCTATAAATTGGACCTATTCATTCCACACACAACACATAGAATTTTGAAAAAGAAGTAATGGAGACATTCCCAGTTGTGAACATGGAGAAGCTGAATGGAGAAGAAAGAGCTGCAACCATGAAGCTAATCAATCATGCTTGTGAAAACTGGGGGTTCTTTGAGGTACGTACACATATTCTCGCATAAACCCTCCCTTATATAGAGATACATCTACTTGACTGACTTAATAATATTAATTACTAACGAGTTAAAGTTTGTAGATTGTGAATCATGGGATCTCAACTGAGCTTTTGGACACTGTGGAAAAGATGACAAAAGATCATTATAACAAGTGCATGGTGGAGAGGTTCAAAGAGATGGTGGCTACCAAAGGCTTAGAAGCTGTTCAAAGCGAAGTCGATGATCTAGATTGGGAGAGCACTTTCCACCTCCGCCATCTCCCTCAATCCAACATTTCTGAGGTCCCCGATCTTCAAGATGACTACAGGTACCTAATTACACTTATGTCTGAGTAAAGTGTAATTTTTGCCTTTGAGTTTTGGTCTGTTTTGCCATTTCCATCAGAAAAAGTTTTTTTTCACTTATTGGTCGCTTTTTAAAAACTTACAATTTTCATCCGATAAATGAAGAGAGATTTTTATGAATTATGATGATAGGTTGGTGATGAAGGAATTCGCTAAACAACTTGAGAAACTAGCTGAGTATATTTTAGAAATACTGTGTGAGAATTTGGGATTAGACAAGGGTTACCTAAAGAAAGTTTTCTATGGTGCCAAGGGCCCGACCTTCGGGACCAAGGTCAGCAACTATCCTCCCTGTCCTAAGCCAGATCTTATCAAGGGCCTGAGAGCCCACACCGATGCTGGGGGTGTCATCTTGCTTTTCCAAGATGATAAAGTCAGTGGCCTCCAGCTTCTTAAAGACGACAACTGGGTTGATGTTCCACCCATGCACCATTCCATTGTAATTAACTTGGGTGATCAACTAGAGGTAATTAGCATTCATAAGTTCATAACTACTACTACTACTACTAATACTATTTTAATTTATGCTTAATTAATCTAAACACAAACAAACACCTTTAGGTAATCACCAATGGAAGGTACAAGAGTGTGTTGCACAGAGTGATCGCTCAGACTGACGGAACCCGCATGTCCATAGCCTCTTTTTACAACCCAGGGAGTGATGCACTCATCTATCCTGCACCGCAGCTAGTAAGCAAGGAACAAGAGAAAACCAACATGTACCCTAAGTTCGTGTTTGAGGACTACATGAACCTCTATTCTGAACTCAAGTTTCAGCCGAAGGAGCCTCGCTTTGAAGCTATGAAGACCATGGAAGACATTGCCCCCATTGCAACTGCTTGATCAACATCCTGCACTAATTAATGGTGTGTTGTTTGTGTGTGCACTTAGTTAAATAAAGACATGAGATAATGTAGAAAAAAAAAATAAAAAAATGTGTGGGTGTTATCTTTCAGTTGTCTTGCAGACATCTATCTATTAATGGTTTTAATGTTTTATCATATCTTGATATACCATACGTAATGACATTAATTATATTATGTTATGTGTCGATATTTTAAACTTAATGATCTCCAAGTTTTGTTCATCTTTACACATGACAAGCCTTATTGTAGATGGAGGATCCCTCGACTTGCCGGCATACTTCTCAAAACCCAGGATGTGGGCTTAGGTTTCAATGTGGTCATGCGTGGGTTTACGAATCGGTTCACCTCAATCATTGACGATTGGGGAGGAACTTTGGCGTTAGTGTGGGGCGATATGATTTTGACACCAATCAAATGGTCCAATAGCCCCACTCACAAAGTCACAATCTACAATTTTGGCTAAACATTAGTGACAGTTTTCACACTCGTATGGGAAAAAACCAGTTCCGTTGTGTCACTTTTAGTCATTTTCGCCCTTGTAAAACAAATTAGTATTCAACTCAGGTGATCGAGACGTTCTTCGGTTGAGCCATCCAACAAATGTTTTCTTGTCCGGAGATATTACAGACTTACAGGTCATAGGATTCAAAGTAGCTTGCAACTTATAAGCATGTAACCGGGTTTACAACAGTCTAAAACCTTCAAACAAAAGCTAAAAAAACACAAACGCATAGAGACGAGATAACTCAAACGCCAGTTTTTATTGGCTATTTATAAGTTATTTATACAACCGCAATATAAAAAACTGTAGTCTACAATAGAAGGTGAAAGTAGTGATCTAAACAGTCATTACCTCATCATGTGAACATTAGTCACATGTTACGCCAACTGTTTTGCCTCTTTGCCTCGAAGGATGACCCATCATTAAGCATGTCTTGAGCATCGGTTTCCATTCCAAGCTTTGAGAGCGCGAGAGCCTGCATGTAAAAAGCAGTTGGCCACTCAGGCAAGCATACTTGAGCTTGCATTGCATCCCTTAATGCGTGTTCGGGTTGCCCAATCATCAAGTAGGATAGGGCCCGCCTCACAAATATAGTACCCGAAGGGACCGACATCATTGAAACCAACTGCAGTTTGAATTTTGAAACAATGGTTTGGGTAAACATATAGCGCATGCAAGTGATCACACATAAATGTAAGTAAGCCACACTTGTGTCTTGTTAAGTGTTAGGCATAGACAGCAATAACAATTGTGATCATATCTAGATTAGATTCATCAAATTATCCATAATATTTTTTAATGCATTATTACAAAAAAGTAGATTATTATGGAGATATAATAGTTTTATAATCACATTTGAAATGCTAAATGTTCATACAAAAAATTAACTTTTGAACAAAAAGTGTTTCAGGTCAACCAGATTCAGGCTTAAACCAATTTAATGTCATGGTGAACCTCAATTCATATATCTTCTATACCTCGACTATGCATAAGACAAGATGAAATGATCATGAAAATACCTTAGAATAGTATTCAATTGCACCATTAAAATCTTTGTCCCTAAACGCGATATCTCCAAACTTCTTTGTATTTAGCATATCTTGCACTTGTTGGGTCCATTCTTGAAATGATAGCTTCGAAAATGCAAATAGCCCAAACATATTAATCAGCCATGAGCCCATGATTAAATACATATCCATAAAACAGGTTAATATAGTCATCTGATGAGTCCAAACTTTTGGCAAATGCCAACAGTTCAAAACTGGACAGGACTGGACCAGACCATCGGTTTAATGTCGGTCCCAAACTGGAAAAAAAAGAAACAGTTTTGGACCGAACTAAACCATGCATAACTGGTCCTGGTTCAGTTTCACGATCCCAGTTTCAACAGTATGGATGAAGCTTGCTCACCATGCTGCGATATAAACCTAAAACTCGGGCATAATATTCAAATGAAAGTAAGAGTTATGCACACCTCATTTTCAGCACCTTCTTCATCTCTATACCCTGTTTTAAGCAAAAAGTCATGTACCGCAGTAAGATCCATTCGCGCACAAGCCTTGCCAAGAGGAGAAAGCGAGGTTGGAACCGCCACCGGAGTTTTAGTTAGACCCATTAAGACATGAGATGCAACCTAAAGATTCATATGACCACCAAAAAAACTTCAATTAGATCATTCGTCAATATACATGCATGATAACCAAAGGTGGCGAGATGCCTGAGCTGGGTTCGGTAGGTGATCAATACGGTTCAGAATGAAACAGGTCATCTTCTTTGCGGGTCAAAATAGGCCAGGTTGGGATGAGTACTTGTGTTGTGTTTATCCGCAAACATTTTTTGTACATTGTACAAAAATAAGTATAAATAACTAATGCATGAATTATGATGAAGAAACAAGTTATTATAAATAATAATCTAGACTTTGACCCGAGTTTCATGTCTTTGGCCAGTTGGACCATTTGACTTGTTCCCCCTTTTAGCAATTTTTTTTCTAACTGACCCATTTGAGATTAAACACAACGAAACCACGGAAATATTAGAAACAAAGGATTTGTGTAAAAGAGAAATGGTTTGACCTCTTTCTGCTTCTGAAGAGGTGCAACTGCTGTAAGAAGAAATTTGACATCAGGACGATCTCTACCCTCATATTGAAGGCATTTTGAAGCAAGTTCCACCATCACGGTTGCATCTTCGTCAGCATATTGTCCTTCCAGAGACGAATCCATCAACAACAATACGTTTTTCCCCCGTATTAAATCCAATGCCTGAACAGAAGTGAAAAGACTTTTACTTTCTTTAGTACAATCCCTTCATAGTATATTTGTACCAAACGATGCACAATAGCATGCATAATCACAAAAATTCTCATCAAACAGCAGGAAGACAAACAACTCAAAGTCAGCATCAGAGAAAATGTAGAAAACATCATAAGTATAAATTAGAAAAATATGGAAGAATGTATATTACATGACTTGGAGGGATATGTTTTCCGCTCAAAAGATCCAGCAGCACAGTTCCATAACTGTAAACCACACTCTCTGGAATGACACGACCTGCAATACGTTCGGCATATGAACTAAAAAAGTAGTAGTAACCAAAAGAAATAGGTTGGAAGTTATTGGGATTCAAATTAACTGAAAAATTTAAAGTCAAACATTTTACAAAAATAATACAGTGAACTATAGCATATTCCAAAATCCAAACCTCTATACCTGTACGCAAAAACTCGGGAGGTGTGTAAGCAAGATTAGTGCTATAACTTTTCCCATCTCGACTATTTTTCATCAAACCAAAACTAGATAACCGGGGGTCACCTTCCTGATTCACAAATTATATGTATAATATAATTAAAAAAACAGTAGATGGTTCATTAATGAGAAAAAAAAACATAAATAACATAATATGTATACTAATAAGTCTAATATAGAGTTGTAATAAACATGTACCTCGTCAAAGAGAACCCTATACGCATTCAGATCATGATATATTTTGAGATTCTCAGAATTGCAATGCTCGAGAGCTTGTGCAATATGGTATGCAACTCTAACACGCATCTCCCATGGCAAAGGCTGCTTATCCCCTATACCAGCAATCATCAACTTCTTAAACAGCGTAGGAATATGTTTGTGTGATAACCAAAAAGCATAAATCATCAACTACTAGTAAAAAAGAGGAAGACAGTTTGACTTGGAAATCATACAGTGAAACAAATGCTTTGAGAGTGTGTCATTAGGCATATATTCAGCTACTAAAAGACGCTCATCTCCCTCAGCACAACAGCCAATTAGATTCACTAATCTATTATGCCGAACCTTGCCAACTCCAGCAGCTTCTGCCTGTAAAAATTTATCATAAGAACCAATCACACGTATACTAATATAGATCATGAAACCCATATGTGCAACTAAGTAAACCAACTAAACAAAACAGTAAACTGAAAGCTAAATTGTTCATATATAAACACCCTTCAAAAGTAATAGACATACAATCGTTGCTCCCTAACAATGCAGCATTTTCTTCTTTTTTTTAATATTTGATCTTTTCAAATTCAGATGGGACTAAAGTCTCGCGCACAATATCAAATTATGCAACAGAAAGTTCTTATATATCCGTCTTGACAGGCAAACAAACATTTCTGAGCTCATTCTTTATGAACAAAGTCATATAAAATCTATGAGTATGTTCTAACTCGACAAAGAGTTGAAAGATGGCATGAACAGATGATGGGTAGGTAAATTGAATCTCACAAATAGGCCCTCAAACCCGGGGTTAAAGTGGCAATTTTCCCAAAATAGAAGAAACACATAAAAATCTTTAAGGGGATGGGGTAGGGGTAAGCGCTAGAGTCTCTCTAACAGAAGTCTCAGTCTCAGGTTCGAATCCAACTTCCATCGGTTCACTGCCATAAACCCCTTGAAGGTCGCATGCTAACCAATGTATTGATGAGTCCAATGAGTTGACTTTTCAAGTAACATGTTCTCATGGTTACCAAGCACGCTAAAGAATGTATTGACGGCATCCCAAGAGTTTTCCGGTAACAAGTTCTCATGGTTACAAAAAAAAAGGAGAAGCACATTAAAGTACAAGACATACATGTGTGATCATACTCATAGCAATTAACAAACATATGGGACCTAACAATAAAAGCAAGGTACAATCTTTGATTAAACTTGATTGTAATAAATATAGTTACAAAAGATTGTCCTTACAAAAAAGCTAACAAATTTCTTAAAGTAGTAACTTTCCAAGCAAATCTAACTTGTTTCATAACACTTTTTCCTTTCAACCACAAAAGAAATAATCATATCACTTTCCTAAAACATCTTTTCCTTGGTAGATGCATATTTATTGGTAATGTACAAGTGTTTATTGCACCTCAACAACTACCCTACCAACTTCACCTTGTGTAATCAAACTCAAATTAATGCAAACAAACACCAAAAAACAAGGCCTAAATCACAAATGCAGGTGTGTGTGAGTGTTTGTTTATGTGTATTGATGATAAAGATTGATAGTGCATACCACGAATTGTTGAGGATCAGGCCACGAAAGCTTCGAAAAACGCTTAATAGCAACAACTTTATTACTACGAAGCTTTCCTCTATAAACCACATTGGGAGCTTTTTCTCCACTTTCAGAAACTATAAAGTCACTACTGAACCCATTCGTCGCGGCTCGTAGCTCCGCAAGCTTAAACTCCTTAAATGCAGGCACCAATTCATCCTGATCTTGTTCCTGTTGATCCATTCCTTGTTCTCCATCACCTTGTTTTTCATCAATTCAATATCACCAAGTTAAAATCTTGTTTTTTAACTACACATTACTTGTATCACAAACAAAATCTTTTTTTAGTCATTTAAAAACTACTTTTACAACAGATCCTCGGGTCGTAACAAAGCTATGCAAAATAACTATGTATCCAAAGGTATAAAACAAAATGCAAGTGAAATGAAATATATGCTGAGGTACCTGGATCTGGTTTGGTTTCAGGAACTTGATCTGGGGATTGAACATTGGCGGTTTTGGACTGAAAACAGCCCATTTGAGGTGATTTAATCACATAAATTTGCAGAAAAACAGAGTGAATGAAAAGCCTAGAGCTTGAAGATGAAGATGAAAGAGGGTTGGTTGCAGTTGCATATGCATATGCATATGCTGATATGCAGGTGGAGAGACAGGGGAAGAGGGAAGTCACATGATAAGTTGATATCAGCACGTGAAGAGCACACACTCAACTTTTTGTTGACTCACACTATACACATCACATATTTTTGTGATATCATCATGATTTTGACATATTTTTCGTCTTTATGTTCTCTTTCAGCCTTAAAAACCGATGGAGTGAAACTCTCGTGTAAACTTGAAAGTTTTGAAAGTTTAACTTGTTTGTTTCGCTTTAAGTTTATATCTAAAATGATCGGTGTTACTAGGGTCTTGTAGTGAGCGTATTGAAACTAGTAAGGCTAGGTTTGATAACTTGGACATTGATATTAACTTTGTGAAAAAGGTTGACGTTGAAAAGATAAAAATACGTATGTGACTGGTTTTGATTGCTTGTATGTTGGTGATTGAAGACTTGTACAATATTATGCGCAACTCGGTTTAGAAATAAAGTGTACACCAAAATTTGGATCGGAATAGACACGTTGCAACAATTATTTCAGAACTTTATAAGACATTATATTTAAAAAGTTATAAAAGAAAAACGAAAACAATGTCACCACAACATCTTCTGCTGGTGAAACTGGTTATTTGAAGGAATCCTCAAACACCTTCTCACTTCTCGACAATAAGAATAACCCCAATTTGAATTTTGACTTTGATTCAAAATACTCAGAACCAAATTTGTTTCCGAGTTGAATGAGTAACATTATTTCAAGTTGGTGAAAAATGTACAGAAGTCTCAACTAAGACATGTGTTTGATTTCTCGAGCTTTTGATGTGATTGACGGTTTTGGATCGGTTCGTTTCGGACGAATTCGATTCCAACTCCATTTGTATTAAAACGGCTAAGAGTTTCATAAGAATAAAAAGTAAAGACAAGATCTTCAAAACTATATTCTTAAAGGAATTAGCTGGCTGATGTTACATAAGCTATGGCTATGAACAAGATTTACGAGAAGAAATATCAAATTAGCCAAAAAATTGTCATTGGTGGTTGGGAACGACTGTTCTCATCTGGTTTGATCGGAGAGACGGTAACGATGGAAATTGGTGGTGACTCGTTAGGATTGTCACATAGCTACCTTTTGTTTTCAGACATACATAACCATTGACTTGCATAAATGAATATAAAGTCTTGTGATGTTAAATTGTCTCCACACATGTGTATATCAAATATAAATAATTTACAGTAGAATCACAACTACTTTTTAATCACGTCTTATATACATATATGCAGGGCCGGCCCATAGGGTGTGCGGGGTAGTCGACCGCACAGGGCACTCGTTTGAACGGGGGCACCAAATTAAAAAAAAAAAATTATATATAATTTTGATGGCCGAAACTGAACGAGCTGGCGACGGGGCTGCGACCAAAAAAGAGGCTGGCGCGCCCAAGAATGAGCTGAAAGACCAAAAAAACGAGTCTAAAAACCCCCTCACACGGACCCGGGTTTTTGGAGTTGCATTCGTGTCCACAGGTCGCATTTTGGGAAGGAATTCGAACCAGATTGCACCCCCCCTGCGCGCGGGTATATGCTAGAGTAAAACATGACAAAGGAACTTAACATGCCATGAATGCTTGAATATATAAACTAAGAATTTTTGTTTCTCCACTCCAATGTGGGACAAAGTGAATAACACAAAACTTTTAGAAATCTCATTCAGATGTCCAAACAAACAGAACCTCTTAACCATTCAGCACTTAACCATTCAGACATCTTAATCATTCAGCATTGCCAAACAGCCCCTTTGATTTTCTTATGTTTAATTATCAAACGTTTGTTTTTTGGTTAAAAATTTAGTTTATATAATTTAGTGCGTTGATGTTTCGGGTTAGGGGACCTTTTTTTCTTGTCTCGCACAGGGCACTCGATTCCTCGGGACCGGCCCTGCATATATGTAACTTCATATCACCATACTTAATTTATATTTATGTAAATCAATAATTACGTAGTTATATAATAAAAATGAATCTGTAATAATTCTGACCCAATAACCTCTAATCATAATTAACTCTAAAAAATTATAAAAATAGTCTCTTGCCTATAAAATGACACAAAATAATATTACAATTAACAACACAAAAATTATCACGGTTAATAGTTAATATTAGGGAGCACCGGAGCAAAGGGCGAAAACCATTATAAATTAGAAACCTAAAAACAAGATAAGATCAGATATTGATTTTGGATTGAAATTGTTAAAGCGGTCAATTCTCAAGGACCAAACCAAAATCTACTCTTTGCTATTTTATTTTTCTACAAGTTGTATGTTATGAAAATGAAAGTTATTATTATTTCTTATTACAACCCAAAATTGTTGTCCAATCAAAAGTCTATATTCAACCATTTATACAACACTTTGCCGGTCATCGACTTTTCTAAGTATCAACGCAGACGAAAAACAAGGTAACTTGTTTCTTCAACTTCTACATCATAATCATATCATCGGTTTTATCATTTTAATCTTCTTTTCATGCTTACAATTTCTTTACCAGCTCTTTGTTCACTTGTTGTGCGTTTTTTTCGTTTTCAGTTCGTCTGATTTGAACTTGAACATCGATTACTGTCTGTTTGTTCAGTTTTTGAATTGATTTCGATGAGTTGATAATTGAAACCGCTTTGTATGAGTTTGATTTACGGTTAATGATGGTGATTTTGTAGCTAGGGCTTTTAATTTGCGTGAATGATGTGTTGGTGTGTTGCTTGAATTGGTTCGATTTAGGTATGAAGATCGGTTACTGGTAGAGGTTGATGATGTTGTTTTGTTCTGAGTTTGAAAGTTTTAGCTCCTGTCGTATGGATTCGATATGGATTGAAGTGAATTAGATTGTTTGTAGGGTTTTTTTAGAGGTTAGCATAGGGTTTAATAGAGGTGAAGTGTGTAGTGTTGAGTTTAGACAGTTTTATTTCATACAGTTAATTGTGCAAACATTCAAAAGTGGTCATGGGTAGGTGTCGGTTGTAACAAGTTGAGGCCTTGATGGGCGATGGAGGGAAGACGTGTTGACTGAGTGTATGGGATATGAAGTAAACAAAGCTCGTTGCAATTTGAAGTTATTCTCAGGTAAGCTGGAACGGGTAGGGATGTAGAGGAGACAGTTTTGACGGATTTACTAATAAATGGGTGAGTTTGGGGTGGGTTTGAAGTTTGATCTTTACTGAGTTTTACGATGCTTGAAAGATGAACTTTAGGCTCTTTGTTTGCCAAGATAGAGCTAATTACAAACTCAATAGTTAGAACAATTTTAAGGAACCTTCAAGACTTCATGATTAAGTTAATGCAGATAGGCTGCTATTGGATTTAGACCTTTAGACGCTTAGAAGATTTGACAACTTGGAATTGCAAGAATGACGAACTGCTAGTTTTGTAGTCAAACTTTGTGGCTAACTCTCGATATTTTGTTGACTTCGACCTTCAAGTAAAGCAGACTCGAGCAAAGGAATCAATTGCTATTATTGTCTCTATTTCCTTTTCTTGAACTGTCAAATGGTCCATGCACGTAAAATTGCTGATAGTACTTGTGACATTAGTTATTGTCTCAATTCAAACAAAGCCAATCATTTTCGCTTACTTACAATAAGAACCCAAGTGAGTGAAGAAAATTGTTAAATTTGCTTCATTACTCAAATTGTATCTCTCTTTATTAGTATGTGGCATGAATCTTGAAATGTATTTTAGCATGCCAAATTAGTAATATTCATTTTAGATCTATGACATAAAGTTTGGGACTTGATTTGAAACTTTGAATCTGGTTAGCCTTGGTGAACCTTGGTCACCTATATATAGGCGGTTACACCAGCATGTAATCATATCATAACTTTCGCTGAACCCTTTTGTGATATTTATCCGCAGGATTGAGCGTTATATGGCTAAAAGAGAAGTTGAAAGTGAAGTTTCTGTGGACTTAACAAGAGAGTCATTAATCGCTCTATCTTATTCTCTACCAGAAACCGAAGCCGATCTTTCTTCACCCGAGCTCCCTAAAAGTGTTAAGCACGTCTCTGAAGCTGCAAATACTGATGAAAAAGATAAGTTTAGGTCTGAGTTGATCTCGTTATCATATGCCGAGTCACCCGACACCAAAGATTTACCGGGAAAAAACAAAGGTTAGATCGTTTAGGCATCTCCTTTTTCTGCTGTTGTGGGTTTACTAGCTCATTTTTGTTTAATGTTTATCGTGTGAATTGGGATGGACAGCTTTTGGTTGCGGTAAACCGCAGCAATAAATCAGATGTTTTGCAGTCATCAATGTATCTTTGTGACTATTGCAAGTTGATTTTTGTTTATTGAACTACTATAGATACATTATACATATTCGAGTCAATTCACTGCTTTGATGTGGGTTTGTATTTTTTATTCATCTGCTATTTAACCTATCCCCAAAACCAACTAACAACTAAGTAGCATGCTAACTTTAAATTTGACACAAACAGTCCTCCAACTTTTACTAGTCAGAAAAATAAAACTTCACTACTTCAGTTAACCTCTCTTGACTTTCATCCTTTGACTTTATTCATAACCTTATATTGACTTGGGACTGGTGTTTTAATAACCGGATTGGTCGTTTCAATCTCTTGGACTTTAATTATATAAGCCTTGTTAGGAAAGTTTAGGGTGTGATTTAGTAATAACACAAACTTGTGTTTTAGAATGTATTTGTATTATTTACAATAGTCTAGGGACTAGATTAGAAAATATACAGTTAGGTTTATGAAAAAAACCTACGTAAGCACAAAAGCATCACGACATTTCAGCAAGACAAAAGGACACTACGATTGAAGAATGAAGAATGAAAGTTGACAGCTGATTAACTGTCATAATCGTCATTAGGATTATTATAAATAGGTTAGTTTGGTTTAATTGTAAATTGTTTTTTCTGAACAATATTGATATGAATAAAATCATCTTGTTGTGAATCTTGCTAATTCGATCTTGCGTATATGAAACCTGATTTCGAACACAATCGGTTTAACTAGGAACCCAAGTTGGGACATAATACCAACAATGTCTACCTTATGCCAAAGTAGAGATGAGATTGGTACAAGTAATGAAAATACCTGTACCGAAAACATGGGGAAGTGGGTACTAATACCAAATCTATAGGTACAATACCGTTTGGTACGGTACCGGTATGGAACAAGTACTTTGAGGGAAATATAAGGAACTAGTTTAGTCCTCGTGCTATGCTTGAGAACATAACACACAAACGGTGATTTTAAAAATATTAATGGGACACGGATGATTACAGTCAAATTTAAGAGAAAACGGTGGAAAATCGTAAGACAACATTTTATTTAAAAAACATTATTTTAGTATATCAATACTATACTCAATTTAAAAAGATTTAAATCCTCGACTTGATGGTGTATTTTTTTTAAATAATGTCGTGTAAAAAAAGTTATCTCTTTAAAAAAATTGAGTTATTTAATTGTAGATTATTACAAACTTTATACATAAGTTTCATTTTTATACCCCGTCAAATATAAGATGACTCATTCACACCACCGTCAAACTTTATACAAATTTAGACATTATGAATTTATAATGTAATGTTAGTTTGAAGTATCAATTTAATTATAGTATGATGTATTTTATAAACCAAACCCAACGGGCATATCCAACAAGTAAGTTTTATGTTATAAATGGGTACACCCGGGTACCCACAGGTAGACCCGAAACCTGACGGGTAAATACCCGACATAGACCCGACGGGTCTTGGGTCGGGTTTGGGACACCCATTTTTAATCGGGTCTGGGGTAGGGATTACTTAGACCCATTCCAAACCCGACCCATTGTCATCCCTAGAAAGGACTCCATTAGCTGCAGTTTGCGTCTATCTTCTTAGCACGATTGCCGATCCATAGGAATGTCATCGCTCTGATCTCGTTTGCAATGTGGTCCGCCGTCTTCACCTTATTACTGTTTAAGTTTGCAATATGGGACTGGGAGTACTTTTGACGCATGGGAACCTTCATTGAAGCCAAACATGTCTCAAGACTCAAGTAGTCAAGTCTCAAAACGCATACAAGCATTTTGGGCCTTTGTGGACCCTCCAATGGTACTTTTTTTTGTTCTTCTCATTGTTGTTGTTATGGACGTGGGCTTCGTATTGTTGGGCAACATAAAGGACCCATAAAATTTACCTTGAACTTTGTTCCTCATCACCCAACACGTTACATGATTACAAACATGCCCCATTTTTGTCCCTTGTCTAAATGTACCGACACTTTAACTTTTTTATTTTATTACATTAACGACCTTTTACTCTAACATAATTCTACTTTTGCAACTATGCCTTGTAACTTTTCTTTGTTTAAAATATTTTTGAAACAGCAAATTGCTTATTAAGTATTTCTTCTAAATTAAAAAATAATACGTTAAATATAAGTATGTAGAATAGTCAAATAAATTTAAATAAAAAAGACTTTCATGAAGTATAAACTAAATAAATTGCCAGTTATTTTTTATATAAAAAATCTCAACGGATTTCAAAAGTAACTTATCGGCTTTAAGTTAAACACCATCCAATACCACTACCCACTTTCAAACTAACTTGCCTTTTTTTCTTTGGGAGTTTTTAGAGATTTTTGTAGCATCTTGAAAGTAATGTTAGAAAAGAAATAAGAAGTTAAAAGAAGAAAGAGAGTTAACTTTTTTTAACAGCTTTTAGATATATTTAGTAAGATAATTTTATGGCAACGTGTCTAGTGTAGGCTTTGAACTCCAAACTTAATGTTATCGTTGAAGAAACAATTACGATTTTGGGCCCATAACTCTATAAAAAAAACCTAAATTTAACCCGACCACTCCAATCATGTCTACACACTCTATGGAAACACATTTTGAGTCCATATGGACCTTCATTGGACTTGCTAGACACTAGCTTTTAGTACAAACAGACAAACACTACACAATTGGTACCCTATGTCCTGGGCCTTTGTAATGTTGGGCTACATCAAAGGCCCACAATTTAAGCCATGATCTCTATACATCATCAAACGAACAAACACCCAAACACAAAATGCCCACATATGTCTATCTAAATACACCCAAACAAGTTCCCTTTTAGTTTTATGTTTCTTGATTCATGTCCCACACTACAAGAGCACTTTTGGGCCCATATGTAACCTCCAATGGGTTCAATAGTCATGGCTCATAAGTACCAACCTTTTGTGAGACAGTACACACCTTGGTACCCTATTTCTCATTATTATAATTTGGTTTGTGATCGCTTGTTGCTCGCTTACCCATTATCCGGATGTAATTTGGTTTGTGATCTAATATAAGCAATATTATATATATTATTATAACCGACTTGGGCCTGTGTAAAGTTGGGCCACGTCTAGGGTCCACAAAATGTCAAAATGAGCCATGAACCCTATTTGGACGATGTAAACGAGCCGAGTTGAGTCGGCTTATTATGACTTAAAGAGTTCGAGCTACGCTCATTTAAATCTTTAGCTCTAAAATTCAAGATCGAATTGTGAGAAAGTTTTTCAAGAAAGAGATTGGCCGGTTAAAACTTTTAAGTTCGAGGTTCGATCGTGAGAAAATAATCCAAAAACGAGGTCGACTTAGACTTGGATCGTTTATTATTTTTTTTGTATATTTTATAACTAAATTTAGATATATCTATAGTTATATCTAATATTATAAACTTTGAAAAAAATAAAACTATTGTTTGGTGTAATTTTTTTTAGTATGTTTCATTTGTAATTGGTTGCGTTTTAGTTGGTTATATATAAGAAATTTTATTACTCTTATGATCTCACTACTAAAAATGATCTTTAATTATGATTTCACTACTGAAAATGATACCTGTCATATATGTATGTATGTATGTATCTTACAAGTGGGAATTAAAGTATTTTAGATATTTGTTTGCATAATATGAAGAATTTGAAAAGATGTATTTTTAGTGAGTACTAATAACGCGTTTGATATTTCTTGATTTAGCAAGACAAGTTGTTGATGTAAGAGTGAATTTGGTTGGTAAAACGTGTGGTATTAATTAATTAATTAATTAATAAGACCGACTAAAATGTTATGTTTAATTAACTCGGCTCGTGGGGTTTTGTGGTAACAATTAAGTTGTTGATGTAACGTGTTTCCCAAATGGTTCACAATGGAACACATCTTATTATTGAACGTGTCGGATCAAGTTTTCATATTTGATCCCACCAACTACCTCCAAGTACAATTACAAATTATATGTTGACTAATTTAGCGACCATTATTAGGTTTTGTGACGACTAGTTTAATGCTAAGTCAAAAATAAACGTACAACCGGTAGGAGATCGAATCTCTAAGGGTTCACTGAGCGCTCAACGGGTAAGGCATGCAACCAAGTGGTTCGGTTTGTCGGGTCGATCTCTTGGATAGTGAAATCAAATCTAAGTACGCCTAACATAAATTTTAGTTAGATGGAGTTTTTCTAAACTAAATATTAATGATTTTAACGGTCGTTTTAGACTTTGATATATGATCTTGATTAACACATTGCGAGTCTACCAAATTCTAACATCTCGTAAGAGTAGTAAAGTTACGCATATTTCTTTTCATATTTAATACTGGTTATGCAATTTGTTTTATTTGTTAGATTATATATATGATGCTTTTGAGTTAATTTCAGTTAATGTTTAAGGTAGTTGTGTGTTAGCGTGTTGGGTACCCTTTGGCCCCCTCCTTTTCAGGCTAAAAGTAAGATGACATACTTTAACTGATTAAACTTACTTTTAGGGGCGTTACTAGTACTTTAAGTAGATTTTGTTATAACTTTTTATACTTTTTATGAAACTGATATATGTAAAATGAATACTAGCTAGTCAATGTGTAAAAGAGCTTATGTGCTCGCGGAGTTTTTTTAAAATGTTTGATAGGGATATGGATCAACATATTTGAATAATATTTATTTCCTTAATTATCGAGTCTTTATTTAATTATCGTATCTTTTATTTATTTAGTTTATTCATGTTTATCTTAAGAGTTGTTGAGTCTAGTATAAATATGGATCTATAGTTTATTGTTTAGAGGAGTTTAAGATTGATATTGAATATAGAACTTTGTTCTTGGAACCTTTGGTTCAACTTATGGTCTTTGATTAATCAATTGCGTTTGAGCCATTTGGATATTCTTATGGTCTTTGATTAATCAATTGCGTTTGAGCCATTTGGATATTCCGTGGAATCGGTATCAATGTTCGTGTTACTTGAAATTGGCTCTTTAATTAAAACTTAAATCAATTAAGACGAACTTTAAAAGATTGTCACCAATATGGTTATTTTACACGAATATGACCATTGGATCTAAAGGGTGAAAAACTGAAAATTGAGACAAAGGAACAAAATATATGTTAATCGATCTTTTGATGGGGCCACACGTGGGCATTGGATATATAAAGATTGTCAAACTTGTGTCTCGGATGAGATTTAGATGGAACAAAAACCTTTTATCAAAAGCTATTGCTTTCAAGACAAACGAATCTTGTAGGCCAAAGTAAATGATCGAACCCATCATTAGTGATGTTACATCTAAACACACAAGCACACATATATATAATTGTCAGTTTAACTATTTAACCAACAAGTCTTAATCACACTAGTATCCATAATGGTTTTACACATAGTCCATTTGTCCAAAAAAAAATTATAGTTTAATCAGGTCCTTTATGTTTATTTAAAACTGCATTACTAGTCTTTTATGTTTAATTAGGTCACGTCTTTTTACTAATCGCGACTTGTTCTCTCAGGATAGAAGATACTTAATAAGAAAGTTGTCCATCCATTTGTATGTGATGATCTTTTTGCAACTAGTTTGCTTTTTTTGGAGTAGATAAATTAATACAAATTAAAAAACAATATAATAAACCTAAATCTATCAGTAAACGTGATCTTTGGAGTTCACGGAATGAGTGAAAATGTGAAATTATCTTCCAGTTTAAATACAGACCAGACGTATAAAAAAGATCTGAACAATTGGTTCTTCTGCACAAACAAAACAACCTCATATTAATTCCCTTTAAATGAAAACAAGATATAAGACCTGGCCGCGCGTTGCAGCTACTGGGTCACGCGTTCGGGTCTTGCGTATGTGACTTTGTCAATGCGTTGATAAGAAAAAGTATCATACTTTCGTACATCACGACACAATGACGTAATACGTCACATATAAAAGGCGACGAAATATGAAAATCAGAAGTCAAAATGATAACCCAGTCAAATCAGAATGTTGAAACAGTGAATTATTAAAATATCTATCACATGAAAGTCATGCAATAGGACTTAACAGTAACTTAACAAGGTTAATAATAAAGGACCTTTAGTATAACAGATGTAACATGAAGGATATGCTCTACAACTTTTAAACATAAAAGACTAATAGTATAGTTTTACACAAATATAAAGGACTTAAAATACAGTTTTGTTTAAAAAAAAGTTTTATGTGGCATCAAATTAACAATTTGTATATAATATATCTATTGGTTCTCATTTAAACACACCCACCTACATAGTTACATGAATGTGTAGGGCCAGAGCTTGAAAGTTCATATACAGCGACGAAATTTTTTTCATATAATAACTAAGGGGGCGAGACCAATTTTTCTAAGTGATAAAAAAATTTACATTATTGGCGAAAAAACGGAGATGATGCACCGGGCTTTATAGAGTTTTACCCATGCATGTTTTTCGTCATTAAAAATTAAAAAAATCTCAAATTCGTGAAAAGAATGAGCATTTGTGAATATACTAAGGTTGGTAAATAGGTTGACGATTTTTGTTACGCACACGCTTTTGAACATTTTATATTTAGTTTTCTTAGAAAATGATAATATTGCACTAAAAAAAATGCTTGATTTTATAGTATAGTCATTTTAAATATAAAATTACTATAATTTAATATTGAAATCATGACCACTTTTGATTATTTTATTAATTTTTTTATTTTTTAAATGTTCATGTATAGGATATTACTTTTCTTATATAAACACAAGCGCTTTTTAATATATAAAACGAGTTTAGTATCATCATATATATATAAAATATAAATAAGAATAATTTGTGTTTTTTAACTCTCTGTATCTTTTTGTTCAATTCGTCTATACGTCTTTCATTTTTGTCAGTATGTTATCCCGAACGTTATTATGTCATTTTAAAATAAAAATTAAAAAGTTGTCACATGTAAAATGATCATTTTGACATGTATGATCTAAGGTAAAATATTGACTTTTCTGACTACTTAGACATGGATGAAAGTGAAATAAAATATAAATGTGTATTCGCAATTTTTAAATTTGATGAACCAATCAAGCAAACACCTAATTTTTACCAAACACATGGATCATTATTTAAAAAAAATTAAGTGTTTGAAGATTTTAAAATTTGAAGTACTTCAACTATCTTTATTGTGTCACATCTCGTATGGGCACGCCCCCACAATATGCATTAACAATGTCAAAGAGATCAAAAGCTTGTGTGATGAAGCCCGAAGACAATTAATTTTGTGATCATGTTTGATAGTTACCCACTTGCCATCACATCCATGCTACCACGAACATATCTCCTCAAAATCCAAAGTCAAAAATTGAGTTCATCTTTGTGCACACCATTTGGGGAACATATGATATTAATATTACTTTGTTCAAACTATAATTATAATTATAATTATAATCATCAACAATTATAAGTATTAATAATTATAGTACGTCATCGTGATGTCATTTAGATTTTTAATAATAGTTCGATAGTTTGTATTTAATTAACTTTATTTTACGTCAATTTAGATTACTGAGAGGCCACTGCCCACTAGCCACTCGACCATCTTCATTCTTTTCTCATTGATGCAGTTTTAATATGCACGTTAAATGGCAATCAAATACTCATAGGTTTATAGTCAAAAATTTGAACCAAATGGTTATAAATCTTCAAGGTTTTTTCAATCTTTTATCAAAATAAAAACCTACTTCCTAAAGCTCACAATTCCTCTTATTTATAACAAATATTAATAAAAAATGAACACCCCAAATAAAAATTATTAACAAAGGCATTTAAAACTTATATAAATTCGAAGGCTCCTGCATCACTCATGAAGAAACCAACCTTATCTGAAAAGACCATCTGACCTAATTTGGAACCGTGTTGTCATAAATGGAGACTTGAACTTAAAACCCCTCTCATTTAAATGAAGTCTTAGTCACTCACCTTAATCACTTGGGTCGAAGATCATTGACATATTTATTTCAATACACAAACCATTAATGTAGTATGGTTATATTTTAGGCTGTATTTCAACTATTAAAAACTACGAATTCCGTCCTAAATGTTTATAATTGAGTGAAAGTTTTGATGAATAATGATAACAATCATTTTAAAATGATAATTATATTTTTCATTTTCGTTAACAATAAAACGAAAACCCAATACGTGGCTCACGGTCTCTCTCTTTTCGTTCTTCAAATACGACATCCTATTAATCACCGAATCTAAAATGTTTATGGTATAAATTACGACTGTCTCTGTTATTCAATATTAACACCTTACATAAGGGCACAGTCCTAAGAGCTTAGTGGTCTACAAGATGCGTGCATCTGTAGAAAAAACTTGTTGACCAACATATGACATGTATGGATGAGCAAATATATGGTATTGAAGGGCGCCGGCTAATTATAAGCTTCAATATAAAGTGTCATCCGTGAGGAAGGCCATGTGAGCTCAATGTTTACTTGCATTATGTGACTAAGTGCCTCTATAACATCTTATTGTTGTATACTTGCATTAGTTTAGTGTCTACGTTTGAAAACACAACACTCATATGATGATTTTAAGTTTTGAGAGAAAACCATAGTAAATCGAAACACAAGATTTATTTCAAAATGATTGTTTTTAGTATAGCACTATTATACTCAAATTAAAGAGAATCAAATGTTTGATTTTATGGAGGAGCTTTTTTTCTTAAAGTTTCATTTTTATATTCTATCAAATATAAACCCTAGTTGTGGATATTTGAAAGTGTAACTGCTCTTAAATTTTTCAAGATTCTAATAAATTTTAGGGTATCAAAATGTAATTAGTGTTATTAAATATATTATTATTATAATATATATAGTATTTAATATAAAATTATTATAATGAGAGGCTCTTTTATATATACACACACACACACACATGTAGAACGAGGATCATTTCAGAATTACTTCTTACTGTGAGAACAAAAAGAACCACTGATTTACATACGTGTATAATTGATATAACTAAAAAATGGTTGTGTTTCCATAATAAAATACTTATGTCTGATTTACACATATGTAAAAAGAACTTAATATCGTCATCCTTAATTTACAAGTATGTAAATCAATGATTCTGTAATTAAAGTGATTCTGTAAGGATCCTAACACTATATCATGCCACACATGCAAAATCAATTTTGTTTTATTATATTAAAGAATCAAATGATTTTGATGGTTTTTTTAGCTGCGGGTTGATACAACAAGAGTTATGGTGATCTGGTAACTAAGACAAAGAAGTCCTCACATTTAGTCATTTGAAATGGCAAGTAATGGCTTTATATATTCTCGCACCGCATTGTTGCGTTTTGCATTTTGTAACCTAAATTAAGTTGTCGATGTTCTACCTTTAATACTCGTGACATATATTATGCGAAGCTATACCTTTGACATGTAGCTTGTAACACCAGCTATTCAATGTCTTGTCTACGTCCTCCCAATGTAACTTTTATTTGATAATCAGTTAAACTTAATCATCCAACATTGATTTATTTCAAAAATTTTTTTTGTGGGAATCAACCAAAAGTTTTAGCCATGCAAAAACATGTGAGTACCCAATATGACTTGTACCAAACATGTTTTTTTTTGTCATCATATTAAATCCTACAAATGGCACAGAAAATAATATATTTACTACTCAACACGTAGCCTATAGATGCTTATATACAAAGATAAGACCAGGAAATATGCAAATCCAAATCAACTTGAAGTAAGCATGCATTGTTTGCATCATCCTTGAACAAATACTTTTGTCCCATTCATTTGTATTTTCAATGATCTTTAATTTTTCTTTTAAATGTTCTATTTGCCTTTTTTTAGAGCTTGATTAATAAGCCCCAGATTGTAACTTAAAATGAAAACATATATGCTGATATATCGTTAAGTTACATAATTGTACTTTCTTATCATTTTAGATACACTATTAGTGGCGTATTGGTAATGTATTTATGTTAAGAGAACTAGCTAGGTCATGAGTTAAAATTCTACTGTAAGCAGGTTAGAAGACCGAAATCGCTTCAAACTTAACTTAGGACCAATGATGGGATTACATGCATGTATGTATGTAGAATGAGTCAGACAAAATTATTCTCACATTTAAGCCAAACTAGGAACGACCTGATGAATGATAGTAGGCAAATAGAATAAGAGTATAATAAAACAAAATAAAATAAAAGTTTATAGTAACATGCACTATGGGTAAAATGCTCAATTTCATTTCTTTAACGTACAAGTAAAAATGAATATATGATATTTTGATGCATAAGATATTTTGAAACTTTAGAGGGGAGCTATTACCCCGTCACATGAAACGTCTTTGGAAATTTACACACACACACACATATATATATGGGATGGCTTTTTTATACAAATGAGAAAAACTCTACAAATTCATCTTTAGCAATGTCTTATGTAAAATAGTTCTTCAACACAAATATTTCTTAGATTTTCTATAAAATTTAAACTTTAAATAGTTGAACCTTTTTTGGTCTCATTATATCGTTTACGCATTGGGGGTTATTTAATTATACACTGTGAATATGGGTTTTTGATTACGTCTTAATTATATGCTGTAATTATGCGCACTAGAAACTTGTGTACGTCAACGAACACAAATTTTCACCCATAAAGTCTACGCACATATATTCTCTTATTACCACGCTCTACGATTTTAAAAAAACAAATTCATTTTATGCATAAACATGTCCACACACTAACATATGCGTTATTAATACTAACTCATTTACCAACGCCACCATACCTCTCACCCCATGTCACATGTCATCCTTTCATTGATCTGTAACTTTTTTTCTTTTTTTGTTTAGTCTTATTTTGAAATTCGAAGGGTTTAAATGACTTCGTGTCTTTTATAAATAAGGTTTTTTTAACATCAAAGGTTCCATGATGGAGCTGGTTAGGTCTTCCCATTTGAGGTGGGTGATCCTATTTCATATCCGACGTACTGCCTGAATGTTTTTATGGTTTTTTTTGTTTTTTCTTAAAAAAATTGTTTAAAATTCCTTTTACTTCTCTTTTAGTTTTCAATTTAAATTACCTTTGTAGTAGTTAGTCCGCAACATACAGAGCGTAATATTGTATTCTATCTATGTTTCAATCTCGAAAATAAAACACAACTCATGCGTTTTCATTTACGTGCTTAACTAACCACATTATTGTCAGCAGGGAAACTCGTGTAATGAATTACGCAAACGCCTCACTACAGTGGCGGAGCCAGCCCGAAAATTCAGGGGTAGCCTGAAAAAAAAAATTTCCCAGACGTTCATACATTAATAAAAATAACACCACAAAATTATAAAAATACCTAATAGATTTATCTCATTTGTTCTTTCATAGCTTAAAATCAAAGATTCAGGGGTATCCTTTTAATTGTTTAGGGGTATCCTTATACATAAAATCGGAGAATATATATATTTTTTACACTTCGCCACGAAATTTCAGCCGTAGCCCGGGCTACCCCTAGGCTTCACATACGTCCGCCCCTGCCTCACTACAAGACGTCGTTAAACACGCTTATGTCATCTTACTGCTACTCACGGTCTAGTCTAAACGTTTGTTTCAACGTTAGTTTACCTTACTAGTGTACGAGTTTAAGCCCATGGCGCTACAACACTAGCTAGGATAGAAAAACCTTCGTTAGATTTAAATTAGACTCACTTGTTCACTAATACATGCATAGATTTACAAGTTAAAACACGTACTATAGGATTTTATAGAACTATAAATGAGAATCCTTATTTCACTTCACGACAAAGTTAACCGGCGAACAGCCACCAAATTGCTTGTTTTATTCCCATATCAAACACTAGCTATTAGTTTCACTTCAAATTATCACTAATTAAATACAATTGTATATATATAGTTATGTTTTCATACTTAAAACCAATTTCTCCAGCATCCTGCTTCATTTGTCATTCACACCACTAATTAACTCATACAATTAAGGGCGGAGCTATATGTGAAGAGCCTACGGTATCTTGGGATACCCTTTAACTTTCGTTGAGAAATGCAATTTATTTAAATATCAGGATACAGTTTTTTACCGTTTCAAATATCGGGATACTCCTGACCGAAAATTATAACACCCTTGAACGGAATTATTTTTAGGATATCTCTGAAATTTTGTTCTACGTTTGTTAGTGTCTAGATATGTCGTATGATTGTATTTACTCTGTATGCATTAAGTGATTTTGTGATTAGTGATAACAACTATGAATTGAGATTAGTGATAACAAGCTTAAAAGAGTTCAAAAATCAAAATCATTTTGTGTAAGAAGTTGCAATCTTGTAAGATGCATGTTGTAATTTTCTAGAAAATTGTAGGTATTTTGCTTTAAAAATAAAGTTGTTGATGCAAAAGCTTAGATATTATTTAATCTCAACTTTAGGACTTGTTTAATGCAAAAGCATGGCTCGGATGAAAACTTAGGATATTGTTAAATTTAGATTTTTTAAACAAAAATCTATTTTCTTTTTAAAAACGTCGATTTTTTTTATTAAAAAATTGGGATACGCATGGCTTGGATGAAAGCTTGACAACTTTTTAAAGATTCCACCTATTTGACTAGCTTTTTGAGTTTTTTTTAAACAACAGATGATGTAACAGATCATGAACGAAGTAGTTAGAGGTGCAAAAATCTAGATCGAAACCCTCTCTCTAACACTAATATGTGTTTTTTGTTGGCATTGGAACTCCCCCAATAATGCGAACACAGCAGAGGCTTAACACAACACTCCTTACGGGCCAAGCTAATCAGAGTCGAAACTCGTCAACCAACTATTCCATTGTTTTTTAGTTAGATTATTTTTTGTAGTTTCTTATATGTTGTTATATTTAAGTGAAAATCAGGTATATGATGGGGGCGCGTGATGCGATGGTTGAATCTGGCGTATATGATTTGGCCACATACGTTGATAAAAAAAGTTTCATGTCATGCACGTTATAGTGAAAAATCGTAATGCATCACATATTAAACGACATAAGTATATCCAAACATAGAAGTCAAAATGATAACTAACTCAAAGTCGGAGTGTTAATGTCGTAAACATGTAGTAGGATGTCAAAGTTGTAAGTTGGCTAATTCATCAGGAGCCAAAGTACTTAATATGTCAATGTAGAGTAAAAACGTCAAAGTTGTAAGTCAAATAATTCATCAGAAGTCAAAATAATAAAAAGTCAAAGTTATGGGTCAAGTTCGTAAATATGTAAAAGTTGAGTAGAGGGCTAATTAAAGTCATTAAAAAAAACAAAATCGACGTGAGTATGGGGGTCAAAGTTGTAAGTTAGGTAACTTATTAAGAGTCAAAATGATTAAAAAAACTTAAATTTAGGGATTAAAGTTGTAAATATGTTAAAGTCGGGGCTAAAATCGTCAAATTACTTAAGCAGGCTGGCGGCACCGTATTCACCGACCTTAATTACGAAAGTCAACCGGCAACACCATAGCCACCAACTTTCTTTGTAATATGTTAAGGAATGAGATAGTGTGATTATTTTTACTAAACATACGCTTAATCTAATTTTCTAGTGTTCAACCATATAATTCATATGTTTTACTTAGGGGTTGTTTGATAAAATCTGAATTATTAAGTAGTGAATGGTTAAGAGATCTGAACCATTAAGAGGCTCTGTCAATAGAATGGATGTTGGGGTAAACGTCAGATGATGATAAGTTTGGTACATGCTTCATTCAGTTTCATTTAGCATCTCTCTATCTTGTAACCATTCAGCACTTAACTGAATCATTTATAGCCTTTTTTTTTATGAAACAAACGCTCTGAATACTGAATCTGAATGATTAATCACTGAACTGAACCATTAAGAGGTGAAACAAAAAGCCAATAATATAATAGTACTATTTTTACATTTCACATATGCTTTGTTCATTTAATGAAAAAAGGGAAATTTATGTTAGTAAAGTTATTCTTATATTAATTAGTATTTAATGGCTGGATTGAAGAAAGAGAAGAATGGAGGTTGATTATGTTACTTCCTCAAGGAATTGGAGGACCCCTATAACTTTGGTTTGGGGGATACATTACATGCTCATAGCACGTGTGGGTAGACTATTTGGGCCCCTGTTGAAGTTACATACTTACATACATATATGTTTTTGTTCTGTAACTGTTTTTGGGCCACTTTTTGTTGCATCGAGAAAGAGTTCGTTAAAAATGTGTCTCATGAAAGTTTCTAAACACTAGCTACAAAGTTAATGTAGTGTTTAATGTTTATGACTATGTCATTTTCTAATAACATGCACAAGTCGAAGATCAGGTTCTTTCAAATGTCATTCTTGAATAAACATATTATTTTCAGACAATCTATATTCGTATTGGATCATTTAAATTCTTTATGTGATAAAAGACCAAGCCGTGTGATGCAGTGACTGAGTCTTACGTGTGCGACTTCTTTACACACGTTGATAAAAAAAATTTCATGTTTCACACGTATAACGTTGTAAAGTCATAATGCGTCCATACTAAAAGACGGAGATATATCTAAACTTAGAGGTAAAGAAGATATCCATATCAAAGTTGGGGAGGTCAAGTTCGTAAATATGTTAAAGTAGACTAGAAGATGTCAAAACTGTAAATTGGCTAAGTCATCAGAGTCAAAATGATAAAAAGTTAAAGTTAGAAGGTTAAAATCGTAAATATGTTAATGTTGATTGCGAGGGCATGTAAGTATCACAAGTGAGGTGGCCACAAATTTGGAAGGTCAGCGTTACCGATCTTCCAGATTATAATTATATAGACATGATATAATTTAAATGGACGGAGGAAAACGTTTAGAGGCAATGTTCAATGCGTTTGGTTATTAATATATAAGATAGTATGATATTACAAGAATTCTTCCCAACGCTAAATTTTTTTTTTGTGTCATACATATACGAAAAATTAGATTTAAAACATTTAAAACTTCTATTTATTGGTTGGCAAAGGTTTTAACTTAGCAAATTATTGGTCGAGGTCCTAAGTTTCTAACTAATTTTCACTAGAATTTCCTCGGTAACTTTTTTTTTTAACTTCCATTAAATTTTTAATGATGTTGCTGGAATGGAATGTTGTGTCTGGAAGAGAAGGTTCTGGTGGTGGTGGTTAGGTGGATAAATGACATGGACGATGGTTGTAGCGTGGGTGGCCGTGGATTGATTCCCCTTCAACAAATCGACGACCACCCCACGCCACAACCAATGTTCACAATTCACATCATCTATTCACCCGATCACACCACCACAACCTTCCCTTCTGGCCACGTTATTAAAAACTTAACACTAGTTTAAAAAAATTTAATAGGGAATCTCTAGTAAAAATTAGTTACAATTAAGACGCTTATCAAGAATTTACCGAGTGAGATCTACACCAACGATATATAACGCTTACAATTAATAACGTAATATTTGAATTTTTAAAGCCAATTTTCCAACGATATAATGATGATAAATAATTTGTAATAGATAATCAAGCATTTTTGTTATAAGAAAAGTGCGTTATATCCTTTTAGGCCTAAAAATAGAATTGAAGCATCATGCGTGTGAGTTGTGAGTTGTGACACCTGATTTTAATTTTATTTTTTAAAGAGATGCCATTTTGATGATAAAGTTAATATTTGTTAAGTGGATAGATCAAACATCTTTATATTTGTATAAATTTTTTTAAGTCATCTTCGTATATGAATTCATTGGGTTAAAACCCTATGTCAGGTTGAACTTGTAAAGACGTAATAAAACAAAAATTGACAATTATTTCATATCCTTGTGCGCCGTACGTAGGCTTAATTTGCGGTGTGTAGTTTGTAATTAAAAGCGTGCAATTTACTAAACAAAATTGCAAGAAAAAATTATTAAAACAGATCAAATGTTAACTGAATATAAAATTGTTAAGGGTTAAACCTTTAACGTTTAGAAAAACTTGTTCTTAGATAGTCACGAAACCAGGTTACTGCACAAAGAACTAATGTAACTCTTGACCAATTATGTTTTGAATGACAAAATAAATATATGTATTAATTAATATATAAATGAGAGACATAACTAAGGACAATATGAATGCTTAGATTTGTTTGGGATTAATAAAAACATTACACATCTAGAAAAATAAATGATACATTAATATAATTGGGATAAGATCGTCCAAAATATTTTTAGGATAAGATTATCATCAAAATTCAATTTGAACTTTATATGGATTTCATAAATAAATAAACTTTATGAATCTAAATCAAATTCAACCAATTTATTTAAATTTATTGATTTTTTATAAGAATAATATTATTATATTATGATATGGGATTGACAACTCATTAAATCGTAAGTGAAAGACTTAAAATGTTGACATGTGTATTTTTGAAACTCTTCTTTATTAGAATAAGAAGATTATTATGTTATACATTTAAAATTCTTTTCGTGTAATTTTATCATTGTTTTTTTATGTATTAAAAAATCTATTGTTATTTACCAATGTGGATCGCATATTAAAAGTACAAGGTGTTATTTTAACTTTTTATCATTTTGACCTCTATTTTTTATATCTATTTCTTTTAATATGTAACGCATTACGATATTTTACTGTAAAATATGAGCATAAAACTACTGTTATTAACATGTATAATAAAATCACATACATAAAATCAAACCATTACATCAGATTACTTGATCAGTAAAACGTAATAACCATAAAACCCAAATATAATTAATTCCCAAGCCATTAATTACTCATTTGAGTATCTTAGTTGTCAAGATAAGTCTTTAGAAGAAATATTCAATTTAATCTTTTTTTAAAAACAAAGGCATGGATGACGACACTAAAAGTTATATCATTTGATGCCTTAAATTGTTACAAGTAGACATGCTTTTAGTTTTTTATAAACATCATTTATGGTGTGAAATAGATATAAAAATTAATTGATAATATATCGATCATCATATCGACACACACATGTACTCACCAAACTGTATATAAAGGACCCCAAAAAGACCATAACCATTACAACCATTTCTCTTCAATTCTCTCTCACTCACTCTCTCCTCTACACATCCGCAATCACTCTTTCTCTCTCTATATCTACTTACATAACGACCGATCATAAGCTACCAAAGTCATATATCTATCAATCTATATATATATACACATAGATAGATAGATATATATAAGTACATATATATATACATAGAGAGAGAGATCAATTAAGAGGGTTTGTGTGATCGATCAAATGGGATTTGATGAAGTGAAAGGGATGGGTTTTTATGTTGGAATTTTGTTGGGTGTGATGATGATGTTGAAATGGGGATTGGAGAGTGTGAATGTATGGATATACGAGAGAGGTTTGGGGAAAACAAAGAGAGCGCGCTTGCCACCCGGTGATCTCGGATGGCCCTTCATCGGAAACATGTTGTCGTTCCTTCGAGCTTTCAAGTCGACCAATCCCGAGTCCTTCATGTCCGGTTTCGTTCAAAGGTTAATTTACATTTTTCTGTCTGACTTTTATTTTTTCGTTCTAATTTTTTCTGATACCTCTAGCTTCAAATTCCATATAAGGGTCTTTGACGAATCAATATCAAATCCAATACAAGTTATACTTTTTAAATTAAACGATCTTTGAAATTTGAAGCGAGACATGTCAGAATAATCTAAAGTGATAGATGTTTGAGATAATTAATTCTTGTAAACGAATTAAAAGTATAGGTTTTTAGTTAAAAAGGTTTTAAAACTTGTGTTTGAATATCTTTTTAAGTTATATATATCTGAATAGTTTTAGACAGTTAATTAATGTTATTTTAATAGTGGAACATATTCTATCTCAATAGAAATATTGTTCTAGGCCACCAACAATTGTCTCATCTTTTTGGGTTCGATAAGTAGAGTGGGAATACACGATATCGTTTTGAAAAAAGTTGTTATATATATGCAATATTAGTTTATATCATGGAAGTTCGGTTTTTTATTACTTCATATATATATACACACACTATATATATATTTTCTTTTAAAATGCGTATATATATTATATATATTTGGATTTAAAGGAAATTAGCCTTAAGAAAAACAATATAAACTATTTATTTGAATTGAAGCTCGAGTTTTTACTTTTTACCACCAAAAAAATTCTATATTTTTTTATTTAAAATAAAAAATGTTTATTTGACATGCAAATGACTCTATTTATATGAATTTAGTTATTATTTTGTCCCGGAAAATAATGATAAAAAGACGTTTTGTTTTTAGGAAGAGTTGATCTGTCATTTTCATGTTTCTAGTAAGTGAAAAGACAACCACTTCCATCCAAAATAAAGTTATTCACTTATTTAAACATTCTTATTACGTGTATTAATTTATATATTTGAAGTATGTTTAAAATTAACCGTTTTTACTAATTTTAACATTTCTGATTTACTTAGGACACTATAAAAAAAACTTACCATTATGAAAAAACCTAATATGAGTCCCAAAAAATCACAAGCTATCTACTTGCGTCCTAGAACTAATTTACCTATCACACTGTCGCTGTTAATTTATATATATATATATATATATATTATAACTATTAACCAATGAATTTCTTATTATTTTACTCCATTGTTACAAAAAACAAATTCTAACCGGCTTGATTTTAATTAGAAATTTAGAATGTATATCGAAGCGGTTATAAAATTAAACAATCACAACATATACGGAGTATTTGAAATAAAAAAGGTATTTTAATAGTTATAATAAGATAAAAGCTGTTCTAAAAAGGTTATAAGATAAAAACAAAGTATGATATTAAAATTTGGAATATAACGAAGTTGTATTAAAAGCATCTGTAACTTCGACACTTGTAATATATATAAGATTAATTAAAATACTGGAAATTTGTTCCTTCAGTTTGCAAAAGGTTTTTTATCCATACCTTAAAAAATCAATATCATTATAAGGTAATAAATATAAATTTGGAAAAGGAATATAATCTTCGCGTGGGAGTATTAGATATGCTCACATGCTACGTTATGGACTTATGGTTCATATGGATAGTTAGAAATGAGCTGGTCTTTAAGGTGAGAACTTCCATAATTAATAAAGTGGTGGGTGCAGTGAAGTTTTATGATAAAAAAGACTTGGTTAAAACATCGTGCTAAAAAGTCAGAGTTAGTTTGACATTTATAGTGTAATTTCTCGTTTTAGATTGAAGTTTTTTTAGGTTTGTATTGTCATTCCTAGCGTCTTGCCAGAGCTAGTTTTAATGGAATCTTTTTGTTGTTAAAAAATTATTATAAAAACAAAAAAAGTAAATAGCTAAAATGAAATGTAGAATTTTAATTGTAGTAAATATAGCATTTTCTTAATTCTTTTAATCTTCTTTAGTTAAGGTGTTAATGAAAAAATAAAAGTATATTATAGATACAAATTCAATATGTAAAATATAAAAAGTAAATTATATTGGGTTAAATAACAATAGTTGGAGGGGGCTACTTGACAAAACTCCATTTTTTAGTTCTGCAAAAATAATGTGCCGACTCGAAGAAGCCGTGAAAGTAGAGTGTTTTTGTTTTTGTATTTGTTTTTCAGAGCATTATTATTTTTTATTTATAAATATACTCTGAATTTCCATTTATAACTGGATTTAAAAATATAAATGAAAATGAACCATTGGACCTTTTGTTAGAGCAGGCAACTTTTGTCACTATCATTGTCATTTTATAGTAATTTAAATCATTTTTCTGTACTGGTTGTATATTATATTACTTTTGTCTTAGTTATCTAAAGTTTGATGATGTTTGATAGCCGGTTATATATATAATCTAGTATAAATATATTTATACAGAGAGTTTGGTGAGTTTGGTTACGTAAGAAACATTTTTGTTGTCACAAGGGTAAGAAAGACTTTTTAGTCTTTTAAAAGGTATGTCAAATGAACTCGTGGAACTCGAATCGATCTTATTTTAGCGGTGTTGGTATCACATCCGAGTCATAAACTCTTCGATGTTATTGGTAGTTGTTAAGGACTTAAGGTTTAACTTTTGGGTTTTTAGTTTATGGGTATTAGACATTTTTTTTTTTAATTTCAGCTCACGGTGTCTTTAAACCATATATTATTGTGTGTTCATGTTTATTATGTGTCATGTTTATTGATTTATATATATATTCTTTCATTTATTGATTTGTTATACATTTTTTAATAATGTAGGTACGGATTAAGTGGTACTTACAAGTGTTTCATGTTCGGGAGCCCTAGCATCCTAGTCACAACTCCCGAATCATGTCGAAGAGTACTGCTTGACGATGATGCGTTCAAGCCAGGGTGGCCGATTGCCACACATGAACTCATTGGAAAGAAATCTTTTATTGCAATTTCGTTTGAAGATCACAAAAGGCTTCGTAAGTTAACTGCAGCACCAATCAATGGTCACGAAGCCTTGTCTTTATACATGAAGTATATTGAGACTAAAGTGGTATATGCATTGGAAAAATGGTCCCAAATGGGACAAATCGAGGTCTTGTCTCAACTTCGAAAATTAACATTTCAGATAATCATGTACATTTTCTTAAGTTCAGAGAGTGAAGACGTGATGGAGGCGTTAGAGAAAGAGTACACGACACTTAATTATGGTGTTCGAGCCATGGCCATCAACATTCCCGGTTTTGCGTACCATTCAGCACTTAAGGTTCTTATAGTGTCTTCTTACATTAATCTACTTAATTACCACGTCATAGGTTGAAACTTTCAAATAGTTCTAAACACAACTATAAATTTACAGGCACGAAAGAAACTTGTCTCGATCCTGCAAGCAATACTAAGCCAACGTAGAAAGAAACGAGAGGCGAATCACAAGATGTCCAAAAAGGACATGCTTGATGCGCTCTTAGAAACTAAAGATGAGAATGGAAAAAAACTTGACGATGATGAAATCATCGATACACTAGTCATGTACCTAAATGCGGGCCATGAATCTTCGGGCCACATCATAATGTGGGCAACCGTCCTTCTTCAATCACACCCTGAATGTTTCAAAATAGCAAAGGTAATAATATCAAGAATATTCTTAAACTATATATTGTCATATGTTATGTGTTTATAAGGAAATGCAATATGTATAGTACAAAATGCATGTACGTACTCGAAAAGTAGAATATTTTCATGAATTAATATATCTGTTATAGGAAGAACAAGAGCGGATAGTGAAGGGTATGCCCCGGGGGCAAAAGGGTTTGACCCTAAAAGAGTATAGGCAAATGGAGTATCTTTCAAAGGTGATCGATGAAGCCCTTCGTTTAGTGACATTTTCACTGATGACATTTCGAGAAGCAAAAAAGGATGTTGATATGAAAGGTTATATCATTCCCAAAGGATGGAAAGTGTTGGTTTGGTTTAGAAGCGTTCACCACAACCCTGAAATCTACCCACAACCCAAAGAGTTTAATCCTTCAAGATGGGATGTAAGTCCTTAATTATGACTTGTAGTGTAACTTGTAGATAATTTGTAACTAGTACCTATGACTAACATAAATTAAAATGTTGACTAGAATATTGTACCAAAAGCTGGAACTTTTCTACCATTTGGAGCCGGCAGTAGACTTTGTCCTGGAAATGATCTTGCCAAGCTAGAGATTTCAATCTTCCTTCATCATTTTCTTCTCAACTATAAGTAAGTATACACTTCCATTTTGACTTTTTTGGGTCAAAACATTTAGACTTTTTTGTTTTAAGTGGATTGATTTATATATAAGACTATTTCAACAATTGTGCAACATTGTTGGGTATTTGTCCTCTGTTGTACATGGATGTTACATTTTATTAAGTTATAGACTTGTAGTTGAGGCATTTGTATAAATTTTCTTTTTTGAGTTTTGAATTTATAATTTTATGATTTTTTATCATTGACTCTATTTAGTGCAAACCGTGAAACCAGGCTATTTAACCAAGTTAGTTTGGTTTAATTTAATCATGCAACAGTTTGATTTTGATGTACAGAGTTCAAAAATTATTTTACATAAAAATAATATAAATTCGTATATGCTACTTAATCTAAAGTTACAAAACTGTTTTATTTGACTTTAAAAGTCAACTTGCTGGAAACAATATGATGTCAACTTTTTTTTTGAAAGGCAATATGATGTCAACTAAAGTATGTTTAATATCTTCTAACTAATATATATAATATTTTGAGCTAACTAACTTATATTTATTTACTTATGTATTTGTTTATATTTATTTAGTTATTTATTTTTGTGTTGCAGGCTTGAAAGGGAGAATCCAGCATGCCCAATGATGTACCTACCTCATTCAAGGCCCAAAGACAATTGTTTGGGAAGAATAATAAAAGTTTCAAAGTGAGGGTAGATTTGGATGTTAAATAAAGTTTTAGCATGTTTAAGTTTTTTTTAATTTTATATTATGAACTTGGATAACTTGAATTAAATCATGGCCCATAACTGTTTTACCATTTTGCCCTCAGTATAGTTTTCTTTTTGAACGGCTCCCTTTGTATAGTTGAAGATCCTTTTAGACATATCAATGGATAAAAGGATCAAAATTTTGTTTTATTTGTTTTGACTAATTTAATAATTTAGTATATTATTATAATATTACCATTTTATGATTAGGATGTTGATGCTTAAACCACAAATCTTGATTACATAAGTCTGGTTATCTTTCCTATAAATCAACAATAAAAATTTAAGTTTTACGACATGTTATCAATATAAATAGCAAAAATCCAAATACTATGATCCCTAGAGGTAAAACTTTCAATTCTAAGTTGAAATTTCTTGTTAATCTAAATACCATGATCGCTTGAAAATCTTGAGTGTTTTAATGCATAATAATTTCTATAAGTTGATTTTGTGAAAACTAGTCTTTTCCAGCTTTCTTAAATCTTTATGCCTATTCACTTTTTTTTTGGTAAAAATGACAAGGATGTTTATAATGTTTACGTGTATTGGTTTTTATCGGTTATAACTATTGGATGTTACAACTATTGACAATGATGCCTAACTATTGAATTGACTATCAGAGGTCATAACTTTTATCACTTTGGCAACCAACGGTCTGCTGCTAATTTTTTTAGTGTCGTTAAGTTTTTTCGAATGAAGACCGATGTTTTAAGTCTTTTGATCGGAAGGAGAATAAGAGTCTACTGATGTAAAAGTTATCTCGAAACGACGCTCCGAACGATAAATATTTTACATCTGATTGAAGCACCATTAGGTTTAAACACATGATTGAAGCACTGTTTCGTCGTTTGAAGCGTCTTTTCAAGGTAACTTTTATATAAATAGACTTGTATTCTCTTTCCGATCAAAAGACTTAATACATCGGTCTTGAATTTAAAAAAACTTAACGGCGTTAAACAAATTTAACGACGGACTGTAGGTTGCCAAAGTGATAAAAGTTGGGAGCGTTAACAGTCAAGTCAATAGTTAAAAGCGATAGAAACCAAAAGGTAACATGTGACTGATAGAACCATAACTAATGTTTATTAAACCCATTAGGTCTGTTCACATATAACAAGTGATATTCTTTCGTTAAAAGGTTCTTGGTAAAAATAACCGTTGGCATTTAATGTTTTTAAAATTACTATTTGCCTATTTAACTTGAAATTTTGTCTCTATTAATTCAAGTCCACTAACTCTAATAAATATTTATGTTAATTAGAAGGGTAAAATCATTCATAACAACTTAAATATCTTTATCCATATAATTTAATAAAAATTATTATTCTTTAATCGTGAATCATATTTTTTCAAAACTTTTTACAACTCATTCAATGTTAGTATCTTTATCTAATTCAAATACATTATTATATTACTTTTCCAAGTTTTTATATATACACTCACAAAAGTTTGATGTAGATATGTTAAGCAAAGAAATAAAAACTTTTTTAATACAATAGAATGTCGGAATTTACATCTTTATTATAGTCAGCATGTACAAATAGTGTTTCCTAATGGAAAACATGAAACATGTGTGTAGCATATCAAGTGCAATTTAGAAACCTATCTTGGAACAAAATCAGACATAGAAACTTCATTTTTGGAATATTGAGATGATCCTAAACCACCACTCCCTGTCAAAGTACTATAGTCCTTTAAAAGTGGCCCTTCGGAATCATAGTTATTACGCATGAAAAATGCAGGTTCTGCTGGCAATGAAAGTGTCATAGAAAAGCTATTAAGCATGAGAACAATAGAAGCCATGGTTGGCCTATCCGTAGCTTTTTCTTGAACACATAATAACCCGATGTGGATACTTCTAATGATGTCACGCAGTGATCCTGATTCCTTTTTCAATATAGGATCTAGTAAATCTGATGTTGTCCCATTCTTCCAACTTTTCCATGCCTGAACATACCAACAATTAATTTGTTTTAAGGATTCATACACTACAACTAAAAAGTAAGTTTCAAGAGAACTCTTTTTCATGAGAACTTTAACAAGAACTAATCTTTTTCAAAATATAAAAAAATAAACCTACTACTACTAATAATTTGCAATATTAAAATACATTTACGTATTTAAAAAAACATTTATGAAAATAAAAAATTTACATATATGTAAATGGTAATTTACACATACATAAACTACACGTGTAGTTTTTTTTTCTTGTATGTGTTTTTAGCATGTAAATCACCATTTAAACATACGTGATACGTGTGTATGGTATATGGGGTGGGGTATTTAGATATTATAGAAAGTGTGGACACTTACAAAGCTAAGAAGATCTTCTCTTTTGTCTCCGTTCATAAAATATTGATTCTTTTGACCGGTTACCATCTCAAGTACTAAAATACCATAACTAAAAACATCCGACTTTACTGAAAATTGTCCATGCATAGCATATTCAGGTGCCATATAACCGCTGTCAAAATACATGAAAATACATTAACACATATGCACACTTACATGCCTTAAATATTTTGAATTTAAATTTTAGTACACGAAGGTTAACATTCATAAAGAAAATCATATGATGACATAAACGTATCATATTAAACAAATTCTTTAATGTTGAAAAGCTGGTCCAAAATCAACTTTAAAAGACTAGAAAATCTTTGCCATACTAGAAAACATACCACACAAATAAATAAATTAATAATTCCCAACAATAACTGTCTGCCTAGTCGTTTATTCACATTGATCCTCCAAGTAACGTTGGATAACCATCATCTTCATTTTTTTTAACCCCAATTCAACACGCTCGTTCAAAAACACTTTCATGGGTCAAAATCCAATTGTTTATTATGAAGAATAAATGATCTACTTGCAAGCACGCCTCTGTTGAGCGCGTTCATAACTTACATGACTAACTTCATCTAATGGTTAAAGGTATTAAACATAACGATATTAAACTTTATTAATTAATAGCAATTCGTTTGTTATTAGGAGTCTATCTAGCATTAATTAATTAGGTTAATTAAATATTTGAGTTTGAGTCTAGTTAGATTAAGTCTATTATTATCTTTATTGTTTTTGAGTTACAATAGATTTAGTATGATATGGCTATAAAAGCCTTAGGTGATCGATTTTCAATTAATGCATCCAGGGAAAAGTTGTGAGTTACGTAATTAAATCAAAGTGTGTTCGTATGTACTAATTCTCTGGTTACTCAAAAGGTTCGTCTACATTTTTTTATTTTGGTCGTAGTTTCAAGGTTTTGTGTGATTGACCAAACAGTTGAACATAAAGATAAGGGACACTGGTTTGGGTGTTACATTTGTTTTGTCAAAACCTGTTATTAATTTGCTCATCATGTCAACTATGTAAGGAACATCGCTTATCCTTTGCTTAAATACTAAAAGTTCCTACTTAGGTTTATTTCATTGTGATTTATGAGGACCTGGCGACATGCTCCTGTTTCTTATGGGAAAAAAGGAAAAATTAACATTATGATGGGGTGTAATTTGATGATGATTGTTCATGGTTTAGTTGGTTTTATCCACGCTAAGCCAAATTAGTGTTCTATGCGGTTTTAACAACCTTTTTAAGGTTGGTTTAGACAAAATTCTCACAAAAGGTTAAAGTTTTTCAAAGTGATGGAAACATCGGATTCCTTAATCACACAGTTTCGAATTTTTTTAAGATGATGGGGCTTTTCATCGTGTCCCTTGTCCGTATACGCCTCGATCAGCATAATTGACACTTCGAATGAAAACACCTTTGTATTATATTGTTGAAACAAGGTTAACCATTATTTTCCGATATCATGTTCCCTCCCCTTATTGGGTTGATGGTTTTTCATCGGCAACCTATGTTATTAATTGTTTTCCAGATACTATTTTAGATGCCAAAACGCTCTTTGAGGTATTTTATCCACAATTGCCAAACTATACTTATTTCGGGCTTTTGGGTGCCGAGTATTTTCTCTCCTACGTGATCATGCTAAAATTAAATAATCACCAAGGAATATACCTTGTGTTTATATTAGATATGCTTCTCAATACACCAAGGTTGCATGTGTATAGATGTAATTACATCTTCAGATTACATTACTCGGCATTCTAAATTTGATAGCAAAGTTTTCCTTTTATGAAGGGGCATTAATCATCCAAAATATTGGGCACTTCAATGTTAGTTATATTCCTTGAGAAATATGTACAATATAACCTTAATTCTAGTTGTTGATGCATGCTTAATTCATAATTTTCACCGCCGTGAAAATTCCCCTCCAAATTGCTCATATTGTGCTACACACTTGGAAACAATTATACCTGTAGTTCCAAAGGATTTGGAGTATGTCGTTACTTATGATATGACTAAGCATGCAACTGAAATCTATGTTTTAGCACCAGGCTCATCATGAACGCTTCGAGATGATCAAAATTGTTTCTGTGACAACCCGCAAATTCAGGTTAGCAGCGTTAACCCGTCCTGGTCAAACTCAATTAAACTATAAGTTTAGATTGTTTACTTGTTCTCATTAGATAAATTTCATAACCTTAAGGATAGAAGTTGTAATTTATTTAACTTGGTATAAACCTTAACATTTATATAAATAACCCAACAAAGTATAAGGGGGAAAGTGTAAGATTTATATCAATAAACCCAAACCCTTTTCCCATTCACTCGACTTCCTCACATCGTTCTCTCTATCGTCACAGACGCACACACTCACCACAAACCCTAAATCTGCCGCACGAGACCAACACCGTCATCATCGTCTTCGTTCCCCCAGCAACGGCGAAGAGCAGACTTAGCAGCCCCTCCCTCGTTTCTCCTATTCGCCGGTGCCAGAAATCTGAATCGCAAAAGAAACGACAGTCGAAACCACGCACCGTCGTCGGCGAACCTGCAACTCGATCTGGTAACCTACAACATCTAACCCGCTGGTACGTGTCGTTTCATTCATCGCTTTTCGGTTGCGTTCGATATGAGTACGGTTTAGTCTTCGGGTCGTTTTGGTTCGTTACGAGACATGTTTTAAATGCGGTTCAACCCAGATTGTATGTTAATATATATGCGTGCGAGTAATGAATGAAATCGGTGTATATGTGAAGTATATATGTGTGCGCATGTTAGCTGTGCATATAAGTATATATATATACACTAGATTGTATGTTATCTGCATGTGTATGTAGTGTATTTATATGGAGTAAAGTAGAAACATGTATGCATGCGTATGGTCGATCATATATATTGTGTTGTGTAAAGTATGCTATGTCTGGATGTATATATGTGTTACTAGTATATATGAACATATATAATCAAACAATGATCAGCACATCAAATCATATATACATGTGCAAGTAAAGAAGAAAGATGTGTAAGTGAATTATGTATGTGATTCTTGGGTATATATATTGACAGTACATATAGAGTTGTTTGTATGATATGTGTGTTAATATATAAGCAGCTAGCAGCGATATTGTTATATATATACATACATGGGCGTGTAAAAAGAAATTGCATGTAGCAATAGTGGATAGTAAATATGTATTGTGTAGTATGTATAAATGTGTGAAGAACAATATGTCGGATGTATATGTGTGACACTATGTATGTATATATGTATGTAATGCAATATGAATTA
Source organism: Tagetes erecta (assembly GCA_030867185.1). Taxonomy (NCBI): domain Eukaryota; kingdom Viridiplantae; phylum Streptophyta; class Magnoliopsida; order Asterales; family Asteraceae; genus Tagetes; species Tagetes erecta. The sequence continues at coordinate 6,773,503 of CM061494.1, read as the reverse complement.
GATTAGCATGCATGTATAATAATGGATCAGCAGCCTTGTAAAGATGAATATAACTATGCGTATGTAGTGCGTATGTTTTGCATATGTAAAGGCGTAGCTGTAGTTATAGATTATAATGTGTGTGCAGTGTAGATATTAGAGATATGTATATAAAAATATGAATGTATGTATGTGTGAAGTGTAAGTGTGTGAAGGTATGCATTTGTACATGTATCTATGTGTGTATATATTTATAACTGCAAGTTTGCATGTCATTAATTAGAAATAAATTGTTAAGCAGGTCGTTGAGTGAAATACGCTTATAACTTTAGCTTCTGTTAGTCTTGCTGTGCATACAAAGGTGAGTCTCTTTGCCCGCTTTTAAACCTTTTTCGGGGAGAAAACATACAAACGTTTTTACAACGCCTTCGGGCAACTATTTTACAGCGCCTTCGGACGAGCTGCATTTTTATACCTTCGGGTAGGGCCTTCGGGCAAGATTCTATACGGCCTTGGGCTGCGTTTTATGCCTTCTGGCAGGGCCTTCGGGCAACTATTTTGATAAACTAATTTCTATTGTCTAATGGCTTATTTTACTTGAGCATAAACGTTCCAACAAAAGTCCTTTCTTTTAGTTGAGATTATTAATATACAATGGGTATAACGGGGAAATTTGAGTAGTACTACCGGGTTCGGCAGACCCCACCATGCTGGATTGGTTTCCAGGTGGTGCAGATTGTCCTTGGAACTTTTGGTCATCTGGTTTGATGGCAGTAAGGCAGACAACACAACGTTCAGTTTAATCTCAACGTGCTCATGTAGTAAGCGAGGTGGTCTTACAAACCAGCAATAGTAAATTAACTTTATCAGTTAAACTGTTTTGATATTTAAATACTTTTGTTAAATATCTCATTGAGCTCACCAACCATGTGTTGACCGTTTTCAGTATGTTTTCTCAGGTGGCTAGGAGCTGTGCACGTAGGATATTGCATGCATGAGTCACTTTAATATTTATACCAACTTTTATTTACATTATTAGTTTTTGAAAACTTCTATTGGGTTGTGTGCTAGACTTTTGAGCACGGAGGTTTTTATTTAATTGTGCTAGACTATTGAGCACATGGATTTTTATTTGCTTGTGCTAGACTTTTGAGCACAAGTGGTTTGGACGTTTTGATTAAATTGAAAGCTTCCGCTGAAATTGAAAACTTACATTTTTAATACCTTGAGTCTTGAAACATTATCAAAGTTAAACTTTTGTTAAAACGTTGAGTCAGTGTTTGCTGTAACTAATGGCTTGAGATCCTGGTATGTCACACGCCTAACGGGTACCCCGTTTGTGGAAAATTGAGGGTGTGACAGATTGGTATCAGAGCCATAAGTTATAGGGAACTAGCATTTCATTGCATATAGTCTATAACTTTAAGCATTTGCATTAGTTACACTCACACTGCACATTAGTACTGTAGTTAGTACTAGTGCTTGTTTGCCTATACGTGTTACATTTTACGTGCTTACCTGATTTAGGATTTTTGTAGTCTAAGAATCTTTATACGAAATACTGTGTCCTTATCCCAAAACATGAATTTAAATTTTCCGCCTAAATCTAATTCTTCTTCGCGCAATGTGGCTGAGACATCTTCTCGAGGCGCAAAGAGGCCATATGAGCCTCACGATTACAACCGTTTTGACTCGTTTGAGGCTATCACTCCTAGAGTTCGTGAAGTGGAGCATAAGTTATTCAGCAGTTCATTCCTTCTTGTCAGAATACGTTAAATCTTGTAATCCCAAAAAAAACCGATTTTTATTCAGATTTTTCTCACTCTGTTGAACTCGTGTTGAACTCGTGTTGTTGACAACAAAAGCGCATTAAGTATTGAACACTCAAATCATAAAGACTAAGACGTTGAAGTTATTCGTAGTGATTTTTCCTTTGTTAAGTATTATGTTCTATTCTATTAAACCTTCTCCATATTGTTACACACTTATCTTATTTCATCAAGTTGGTGCTTGTTGCTCTCGTGAAAACTATTGAATCAAAGTGGCATCTCGTGGATATGAATACTGATGGTATTCTCGTTCTACACAAAGACTGCGTTTGAATACTAACGCAAACACAACCTATAGCTTGTAAACAAGCAAGTATTATATGACACTATACCTCTCTTATACATCCTATATTCAGAATAATGTAAATTATCTTTTAAATAAGTATAAAACAATAAGCATGATAAGATTAAAGCCCATGATGGGAGACAAACTAGGGTGATTGTGTAAGGTAAATTGACGATTACGGGTGCGCAACGTAATGGTGAATTTACAGGTACACGATGATCCTGGCAAAACCTGTCCGGTGGGTTACAACCAAAACCAAAAGTGAAGAAACAAACAACACAGATTCACCTAAAACAAAACTCCATCTCTAAGTAACATACTCGCAATCAAGTTTGGCACTTATAAAAAAAAAAATTCCACATGTGAAAGACACTTACAGGACACCTATGTATAGTAAACAATTATAATACCACCCTCCAATATAAACTTCTACCTTGCTAATACCACAAACTCATGATACAATGAAATGCCGTAAATTCTGGTTAGTGTGTTATGACCTCTTACCCAACGCGATAACAACTAAATATCATGGTTTCCTCAATCGAGCATTAAACAAATCTTGTAATAGTAAGGGTTACTAGGAGGAGCCCTATAAAACTACGATTTATTTGGAAAACTCCTCCCTGTCAGAATTAACCAGCCATGTAATATCTCACATAAACAAATCTTATTTCTTCTTCACTAGTCGCAGTCGCATTCACATCAATTAACATGAAGGCACGTTGAAGCTCCCACTGAGCTTCAAATTATCAGTCATAATATGTGACTTGTTCTCTATCTCTGCAGGCTCCCACTTGAACGAACTATGAACCACTAAGAAAGCATGAGAACAAGCAACACTCTCCATATTAAGTAGACAACTTGAAGAGATTTTAGCTACTGGAACATTGGTTTTCTTAACCCAATGTCGTTTGGTATTTTTAATCGAAGCTTTAGCTTGTAGAGTGTCTGAGCCCCCATTTTCATTGGCTTTTCAAAACCTTTCCACATACGTTCAGTCTGAATATTATGTACATGTGGCTTTAGGTTTCTTACCAACAAAGCAAACTTTTTTCCATCCACTAGATTTTGTGAATTGGATGTTTTTATTATGAACTGAGACAATCACTCTCTCGACAAAGAAACTACTTAAATTCTCTCGACAAATTCGTTGGTATTTTTGCCTGGAAGCTGTCGTGAATTTCGAGCCTTTGTTCAGTTTACTAAATTCGTGGTTTAGAAACGTGAATTTGTCTAATTCGCTATCTAAAGATCTAAATTCCCTAGATAGATGAATCAACAAGCTCGCTGGATGAAGATACACGTGAAACCGTAGCTGAAATCAACAGAAACATCCCCAAAAATGAGGAGAATCCAAGAAATTGTTAGGAACAAGCGGTACGCGGAAGCGAAACAGCACACACGCACAAACGAATATCACGCAGAAAGTTAGAGACACGAGATTTATAGTGGTTCGGTCCCAATTGACCTACGTCCACTTTGCAACTAGGGTTTATATTATTAGGTGCTCCCAAGATACAATTACGATCATGGGTATATATAAGACTATGATTAGGGTTAGTAAATAAGGTAACTAGTAAACCTAATTAGGGTTAACACAATGGGCCCCAGGCCCAAACTGGACCAAACCCAAAAACCCAAAAGCCTTCAACCCAACAATCTCCCACTTGAAGGTTTTATGCAGTGCATAAGTGCCTATCCAAGTGACCCAGATTCAGTAACTTCAGTATCTTCAGAATTCAAGTCTTCCAAGCCTCAATCTCCATAGATTAGCTAAGACTTCATGATCATCCCTAGTTGCCACCCCCTTTCATCAATTACATGAAGGGGCAGTTGAAACTCTCCCGAGATTCAACTCATTCTCTATCTCAACTGGTTCGCACAATTCCCCAGCTCCAGAGATAACCCGAGAACCACTCTCCTCATTTAGCAAGACTTCCATAGGAGAGATTTTAACAGTCGGATTAGTGGTCTTCAAAACCCATCGTTGTTTTGTAACTGTACCCGGAACACATCGCGCGCTCCCACTGTCACTAAACCCCCGACTCGGTTTAAACCTCCGAACCCACTCAGCTTGAATCACCTTTGCACAAGGTTCACCTCTTGCAAATTGAACCTTCTTTTGCCCCTTAGATTCAGCGAGTCTAACTTTGTTTTGAGGAACGGTCATACTTTCCTCAGTAGGTACTTCCACCATGTATAACGATCCACGCCTGTTTCCACGAGCAATTACCAGATTACCTTTAGTTACCCTCCATTTACCTCCACCAAATTTGACTTCTAGACCCTGTTTATCCAGCTGACCGACAGAGATAAGTTTACTCTTCAAAGCCGGAATAACCCTGACGTCTTTCAAATTCCATGTGGTACCCAATGGAGTTACTAAATTCACATCACCCATGCCCGTAACATCAAGGACCTCACCATTAGCTATTCGTACCTTCCCAAAGTTACCAGTTTTTAAATTCACCATCATCTCCCCGCTGTGCGTAGCATGAAACGACGAACCAGAATCCATGACCCAAGAGTTTGTAGACTCTACACAGCAAACCAATGCATCATCTCCAGTATCTTCATCTGAATGAACATTATTCACTGACCTTTCATCCTTTTTATTAGGACCAGGACACTCACTTTTGACATGCCCTTTTTCACCACAGTTCCAACACCTCACATTCTTCCGAGCTCTAGACGAACTTCTTCCACGACTCCCACTATTCCTGTTATTGTCCCTTCCCCTGCCAACACTGAATATACCAGAAGATGATCTTCCACTAGAGTTTCTCCGGCGAACGTCTTCACCCAAAACACTATCGCAGATCCGATCAAACTTAAAGTTTCCGGTCCCGGTAGTTTCAGTGACCGTTGTCACAAAACCAGACCAACTTTCAGGCAACGAAGATAACAGAATCACAGCTTGAGTATCATCATCCAACTTCATGCCTACAGACGATAATCTAGACAATATTGAATTGATTTCGTTAATGTGATCAGTAACTGAACTGCTCTCACGCATTCTCATCGTGAATAATTCCCTCATCAAGAACACTCTATTCCCGGCAGATGGTTTCTCATACATATTTGACAAAGCTGTTATCATACCACGAGCAGTTTTTTCTTTCATGATATTAAAAGCTACGTTTCTTGTCAAAGCCAATGTAATCTTACCCCTTGCCTTTTTGTCCTTTGAGTCCCATACTGCTTCATCAGCTTTACTCATTCCCGCAGGTTTTTCCTCTAGTACCATCTCCAAGTCGCACTCACCAAGTAACGCCTCTATTTGCATTCGCCACCATGCAAAATCAGTATCGTTGAACTTGTCGACTCGAACTTTCCCGTCTTCAGACATCGCAAACGAGAACTAGAGAAAACCAAGAAAATAAACGCTTGAAGCTGAGCGACCTTCAATAATAAACCAAACTCTAAACTTTTACCCAATGACTCCAAGAGTTTTTAACCAAACCCTAATCAAAGGCTTCAAAGATTTTCCACAAGTATCTTATTTCGATCACAACCGCCGTTCGCCCCAAAAGAAAAATAATTTTCTCAGCTCTAAGGAAAAGGAATAGAAACTAAAAAACCTCTGATTGTGTTTTCCTACTTCACGTGCCACAAAGAAAAAACTTTCCTTTTTTTTTTCTTTACGTGATAACGGCGCAATCACCGAAACAAAAACAAATCAATTTTTTTTCTTATCCTCTGAACGAACTTCAAGAATAATGCATTCTTCTTTTTTCTTAACCCACGTAATTCCAATCACAATTACGAAACGGCGTGGCGACGACTTCTAACCGAACTAACCAATTTGCGAATCGTTTTTGTGCGAAATAACCGTGTGTTCAACGAGCCAAAGCTCTGATACCAGTTGTTAGGAACAAGCGGTACGCGGAAGCGAAACAACACACACGCACAAACGAATATCACGCAGAAAGTTAGAGACACGAGATTTATAGTGGTTCGGTCCCAATTGACCTACGTCCACTTTGCAACTAGGGTTTATATTATTAGGTGCTCCCAAGATACAATTACGATCATGGGTATATATAAGACTATGATTAGGGTTAGTAAATAAGGTAACTAGTAAACCTAATTAGGGTTAACACAATGGGCCCCAGGCCCAAACCGGACCAAACCCAAAAACCCAAAAGCCTTCAACCCAACAGAAATCTATAGCCAAAGGCTCTGAAAGCAGTTGCTAGAAACACAACTAGATCCCGATTACACACACGAGTAAAGGAAACGCAAGAACAAAAAACACGATGATTTAGAGTTACTTGGTCTAAACTCTAAACTAACAAACATCCACTATTCCCAACTAGAGTATGTCTATTATAAGCTCAAAAGAAGGTTAGTCATTACAAAACATGGATGCATCTATTTATAATCAAAGAATCTAGCTAGGGCAACTATTCTTCTTCTCGAAGGTTTTCATAATTGAACTTGTCTTAGGTAGTGGGCTTGCCCAAAATGATAAAGCCTACACATCTTAATACCAACATGAACTTGTATTAATTAGTAGTACTAGATCAAATAATCGTGATGCTTCATGTGTCTTGGTTTCCCTCTCCTACGGACTTTATTTGATCGTATTATTTCTTTTGTTGTATATGCCTCTTTGTTTTGGTATCATTAATTTGAAGCCAACAGTCGGTATCAAAACAAACTTGAACACATAGAACTTAGACCTATTAACAAATGAGATATATTAACTATTTGAAATGAAATCGAGTTGGACTCTAAAAACTCGCCCCGAATTGCAACTCCTTACCTCAGTCGCTTGCTGCTTATTTGTTTGTTTGCTTAAGTTTGTGAACCCAACATAAATTTCTATGATTTATAGCTAAACTACTATAGTAGCATTTCATTAACACGTTTAATTTAAAGAGAATGCACTTACTAGGTTCCAACAATTCGGGTTGTGTCTCCTTCAGTTTCCTCGGTTTTGAACAATCTTGCCATGCCAAAATCGGCAATTTTGGGATTCATTTGTGCATCTAACAAAACATTACTTGCTTTCATATCACGATGAATTATCTTTAGGCGAGAATCTTCGTGAAGATACAATAGTCCCTTTGCAATGCCTTTAATGATACTGAATCGCTTTTCCCAATCAAGAAGAACACGTTTAATTGGATCTACAGGCATCATCATTTATTTAATTAATTGATACTGATAGCATATTTATACTTATTAAAAGGTGCATATATGGCCGGTATTCTTTTATTAGTAACGTACTTACCAAATATGAATTGATCAAGACTGGTATTAGGCAAGAACTCGTATATGAGAAGCCGTTCATTTCCTTCAACACTGAAACCTAGCAACCGAACCAAATTACGATGTTGAAGTTTTGCTACTAGCAAAACCTCATTTTTAAATTCTAGGTCGCCTTGTCCAGAATCCCATGCTAGCCTTTTAACTGCTATTTGGTTCTCATCTTCAAAAGTACCCTAAATATCAAAATATTGACAAAATATTATTCTATATGGAAAATCAAAATATTAAAAAAAATCAAAATATTGACAAAAAATAGAGACTTGAACCTATAACCTCACTCATAATAATCTATATGGATTCTATTAAAAATTCAAATTACGATGGCTTCCCGTAAACCCACTCACAACACACTAGATATGTGCCTGCTACTATAGGCAATGGTATATATTGATCAATGTTTCTATCCAAATACAAACTGACAACTGAAGCTTAAGTATGACACTTTCTATACAAATACAAAAGACAACATAAAACATATGCATAATTTGAAAGTTTTGATTTTTTTAGAGTTTTTTGGTTGGTATTCGGCCATATCAATGTATTAGTTTCTTACTATTGTATTATATGGAAATTAAATCATATATATATTGGTTTCACTATCTGAATTTGTCTCAGTGATTTCCGGTACAGCGGATAGTGAAATTAGTTGTTTGAAAATTTCGAATCTCCGACTTTAAACACCCTAGTAGTATTGTGTGTGGTTAATTTAGGGAAGCTAGCTAGCATCTCAAGAGGGAATGACAAGAGTGGAAGAAAAAGAATGATGTAAATTATAAGATGACTTAAGGTTATGAGAGTTCTAATGTACGTACTTTTGATCTCTAATGATGATGTAAATTAAAGGAAAAGGGATTATGGACTTGGGATGTTCTTTTCAGATAGTCATGCAGGACCGGTCCTGAGGATTTGAGTGCCCTGTGTGAGACGAGAAAAAATACCCCCCGCCTCCTCAACTCGAAGCACCAATGTTAAAAATTATATAAACTAAATTTTTAACCAAAAAACAAACGTTTGATACATAAACATAAGAAAATCAAAGTATTCAAATTAGTGAATTACGTTTTTGGCGGCAGTGGTCTTCCAGCCTTCATTAATCTATAATCCATTTAATTGTGTGGACTTTTAGCTAGATGTTTAGTTAATTAGTTGTAGTGGAATTTAGCCTTTAGATGTGGGCTTTAAATCTTTACTTATTTGTTACATGACTGTTGACTAAATATAAGTTTTATAAAAAATTTATATAATAATTCTTTTTAAAAATTTGATGCCCCCATCAAATGAGTGTCCTGTGCGGTCGCCCATGCTACACACCCCTCTAAGCCCCTATGTAGTCATGGTTAAGAAATGTTTTAAAGGCATGAAGCAGTGGAACTTGCTTGCTATATACATACAACTTGGGGATGCCAAGCCATGTAAGATTCTAGGAACGTACTGGCTTTGTAACGTTGGAACTAGATGTATGTTTTTCGAATTTGTATTGTAAGTTTATCACTGACAAGCTGATTATAGCACCGCTAGCTCAAATGAGTTTATACGAGTCTGTTTGACCCGATTTTGAGGTGGCTAAAATCTTTTTAGGCAACATTTAGTTTTTATTTGAACATATATATGCTTATATATATATGTAGGGCCGAGATTATTACAAAATCATTTTTTATTTTCAGAATTACATGTAGAACCATTGACTAGCGAAAATATAAATTAATTAAGTCTAATGGTATTAAGATGTCTTTACATATATATATGTGAATATCAGACATAATTAAAAAGTGTTTGTGTTTCTGTAGTATATTATTTATGTCTGATATATACATATGTAAATACAACTTTATAATGTCACCGGACTTAATTAATTTCAAATTAGTCTCTAAATATGTGAGAACGTACTCTGAGAATCAATCTTAGACCATGTATAGTGGTAATGGATAAAGAGTCCCAAAAAGCCCCACTATTCCCTCAACATCAGATTTTTACCACAATAAAGACATTTGGACGTTTTGTACAAAGCGTCAAAGACAAATTTTACATCCAAAGCGCCCCTATGTAATGGTTGAGGGCGCTTTAGGGGCGTTTTAGGTTAGGTAAAACGCCACATTACACATGGTCTTAGCTACAAAATTTGCATTGAAAAAAACTCACAACAACAAAATAAATAAAAATTCATGAAACGAAAATAACAATTAATATAAATCAGACGACCAAATGTTTTTCTCGTTTCCTTGGTTTCATTAAAAAAAAAATTTTCCCCGAACTAATACATAATTTACACGTGTGATCATAATGTTCACATTTTTATGTAGGAGTTGAAATTATACATGTGAAGGGATTTTATATCTATATAAGAATTTCACGTTTCATTACCAATTTTAATTTTGTGCATGAATCCACTACTATATAAGTATATATTGATGATACGAGTACAAATCTTTGTTTAAAATTGAAACTAAAGAATGATACTCAATTAACGGTATATTAATTGGTAGCAGTTAAAGTTATATAAATGCATTTACTTATGCAGTTTAACTTTTGTATAAAGTTAAATAAAAAGATATTATATATTGGTTGAATTATGTTTTTGTTTTTTTAATGTTGTCAAATCAACTTCATCGTGTGTTTTTTTTTAAATGCACTTCTGTCACTGATAATTGCCAAATAATGGCTGGGCATACCTTATAAACCGTTCCAAAACCACCTCGTCCGAGCTTATTTTCTTCAGAAAAATCATTTGTTGCTGCCTTCACTATACTAAAGTCGTACTGCAATGATTCTATTGTGCTGATGTCCATAGTTCCAGCTTATAGAAAGAAAAAAAAGAGAGTTAGAAGCTGGTCACAGGATAATGTGTGAATTGATCAGACAAATGGTAAGTTGTTTAATATGCAAAGTTAAGGTTAATTTAGCCACAACAAAAGATTGATGCACACGCCAGGTACAAGTCATTAACACTTACCACCAGTGGTACTATTACTCCGAATACTTATGCGGGGTAGTGGACTCCTCGTTCGCTTCTTCCTCAATCTAATAACGATACAAAGTAAAGCGAGAATGACAATGACGATAACACTTATTATTATCACAATTATTCTTGTTCTATTCTTTTTGCCTGCAAAATAACAAGACATTGTGATGCACCATGTTTAATTAGTATTCACATCAAGTTAAATAAACTAAAAGCAACTTTCTATAAATGTAAGATAACTAGAATTTTAATGAAAAAATGGTTTACAACGTTTTACCTGTTTGTGCTATGAAATGAATACTTAAAAGTTAATGAGCCATAATATTGGAAAACATTATCTAACTAGACATGTGTCATGTCCATTAAGTTGCATATGAAATGACGCGTTTGTAACTCCGATACACGTGTTATGATATTGGTGACATTAACGTGTACTGGGAGTGCACAACACGAATCGTTTACACTCGTAACATTAACTTAATAAGACATATATAAGAAATAGTACTATAATGTCTCGGACATTAGAGTGTAAAGTAATAAAGGTAATTTTAACACCAGTGTAAAATCATAAAAGTAAATTAAGTAAACATTAACGTAGTTAGACATGGTTAAAAACATAATAATTTGTAGAACTTTGCAGTGTAAAGCCGTAAATTAATTACACATTAACCCTAGTTAGATCGATGATTAAAAAAGTATAATAATATGTAAGAAGCTGTAAAATCATAAAAGTAATTTTAATAAAATAAAGTGTTAGATTATTTACTTACTTAATTAAGTGTTATAAAGTTATCCATTATCAAAAGTTGGGGTCGATGCGTAATTTAGGTAAGTGACCTAATGGAATATGACATTTATAAATTTTGATTAAAATTTAATGATTATTTTATTCTGAACTTTTGGTTATTACTACCCGTATAATAATAATAACAAAAACATCAGACATTTTTTAGTGGAACCATGTAAGCAGAGGTGTTCCTACCCTTTGAGGGTGGGAGGCGTTCGCACCTCCTGCGAAAAAAAAATTATATGTTAAATTCTCGATCGATTCCGTAAAATTTAACAAGTATTAAAACTCACTTAAATGCTTATTTCATAGCCAATAAGAGACACATAATATTTAATCATTGATTGAGTTAAATTATGGTTAGATGATAATATATATTTATTTATACGGTCATGTATAGTCAAGCATTTAGGTATTTTAAACTCAAAAGTTTCACCATTGCAAAAAACCATCAACCAAAATAAACTAACTACTTTTGCTAAGTAATCAAGTGAGAAGTGAGAAACGATAGAAGTTTAGTTGTAGAACCAAAGTTTTAAACATCACCGCTTTTAGAGTTTTTTCCCCAAAAAAAATGTACGTACTTAAAAAACTTATTTACCAATATGATGTAATTTGAAAAGTATTTACCAAAATAGTGTTTTTTCTTTGTGCATTAAATGAGCTTTGGTTTCTCTCTCATAATATAATTGGATAACTTTAACTATTTTTACTTATAAGTGCAACCGGAGTGGACTCGAGGTGGGCGCGGCCCCGATACGGCCCCGCGTGGGAACCACCCCCCTCCCCCCCGCGGCCCCGAAGTTTGGGGTGTCTTCCCCGAGCCTCTCTCCGAAATTTTTGACCGTTTAAATGTGGGGGCCCACCCTCAACGGCTACTTTTTTTTTGTTTTTTTTTACTTTTAAATACAACACTTCTTTCAACCTCACAAGTCACAATTTTATTTACACATCACTCTCAAACCACACTCTCTTCATCAATCTCTCAATGACATCTAATCGTCAACCATGGAGGAGTGCTCAAGAAGTGAACTTGTCAAAAGCATGGTTATATGTAGGGGTGTAAACGAGCCGAGCCGAGCCCGAGCTCGTCTAGGCTCGAGCTCGGCTCGTTTAAGTTTAACCAGGCTCGAGCTCGAAAAAGGCTCGATTCAAGTTTTAATTTCAAAGCTCGAGCTCGAGCTCATCACAAACTCCTCAAGCTCGAGCTCGGCTCGGGCTCGGCTCGTTTGATGATTTATTATTTTAATTTTAATTATTTATATTTAATTTTATATATTTTTTTAATTTTTTATATTTAATTTTATATAAACTTTTAATTATATGTATTTTATACATAACAAAATACATATTATATATTTTTAATCATAATTTATATAAATTTTAACTAATAATAATATATATTTATAAAATAAATAAAAAAACATATATATGAAAAGCTCGATAAGGCTCGCGAGCCAGCTCGAGCTCGATGTGTAAAGCTCGAGCTCGGGCTCGATAGTTTAATGAGCTTTTTTCTTAGGCTTGGGCTCGAAAAAGCTCGGCTCGTTCGAGCTTTTTATCGATCCGATCTCGAGTAGCTCGCGAGTAGCTCGGCTCGTTTACACCCCTAGTTATATGCTTCATTTGACGATAATGAAAGTAGAGGTGATTTTTGGAATCGAGTTCTTGAACATTACAATCAACTAGAGTATGTCAACCGAACGATTGAACAACTTCATTCAAAGTGGAGGCATGATTTCAATCTAACCACCAACTTCAATCGTCTTTATCTTCATGAGCATATTGAAGGAGTAGCCGAAGCCGATGTCATAAATAAAGCCTTGAATGAATACCAAGAGATATATAAACATCCTTTTACCAAAATTGAATCGTGGCAACTTGTTAGAACACGTCGAGTGTTACCCAATTGATTTATGTTTAAGTTATTTAATTATGTACGTCATTTATGTTTTTCTATTTAAGTTGTTGTATTTTTATTAATTATAATTTGTGTTTTATATTTAATGAAATATTAAAAGTTTTAAATAATTGAGAAATAAAAAATTAAAAAAGAATGTGGGGTGGATACCGGGTGATTTGAGGTGTATGTGAGGTGGAGTAAAAAGTGTGGGATGATATGGGGGTGGTGAGAGGTGGACTTCCCTCACCCTAATAAGAATAAGTTTTTCAACAATATCTATTTAAGAGAAACACTTTAAAATTTTGGAGTATTGGATATTAGCGGACCTAACTATTAGTTTTTTATCACTACCGTTCTCAACTTCTAAAATATGTGCTGACGGTCCCAACTTTTATCATTTTGGCCACTAATGGACCGCCATTAAAAAGTTAATGCCGTTAACTCTTTTTTTTTTGGAATTACACGTCGACGTTTTATGGTTTTTGATCGGAATAAGAATACGAGACGATTGATATAAAAATTACATCGAAAAGGTGCTCCAAATGACAAAACGATGCTTTATCGGGGTGTTTAAACCTAACGGTTCTTTAACCGGATGTACAAATTTCGTCGTTTGGATCATCGTTTCGATGTAATTTCTATATCAATAGACTCGTATTCTTATTACGATAAAAACCATAAAACGTCAACCTGAAATTCAAAAAAAAAAGTTAACGCCGTTAACTTTTTAGCGACGGTCCATTAATGGCCAAAATGATAAAAGTTGGGACCGCCAGCACATATTTCAGAAGTTGGGACTGTTAGCGGCAAAAAAACTAATAGTTAGGTCCGTTAATATCCAATACTCCTAAAAATTTTATCAAATAGAAAATATTTAAAAGATTAGCTTTTCAAATTAAAAATATCACAGTTATGTTTCACGAATTATGTTCTTCCTCTAAATAGTTGGCGAGAATTTGTTTTTGATGGTAGGGCATGATTAAGCTTTTAATAGGCATAGAGTTGAAGAAGCTGATCGATCGAGAGAATTTCTACTAGATTTCAGAAAGAGGAAGATAGAAGCAAGAGTCAATAACGAAAAGATATTTAAAGACAAATTTGTATTAGGTGTGGGGTTACAAACTCGTAAGTCGTAACTAGAGCTAAAGCAATTTTATTGTTTCCTCAATTTAGAGCATAATATTTGTCTCTTTTTTTATTTTATTTTCTTACAAACAATTTTAAAAACTAAAATAAACAATTGTTCAAACCAACATACCCGTAAAATTGAATTGACACATCTTCACTTATATGTACTAAATAAATATTAGTAACTAGAATTCTAAACGTTGCTAAACTATTAACAAACAAACGAACGGTTCACGTATCAAATGACCGCACTTAAACAAACGCATTATCATATATTTATAAACATAAGTGAATGAACACGTCCTCTGTCTATTTTCATTTATTTAATCAACCTAACAAACATTTTCTTAATTATTATATTCGTTTTTTTATTAAAATTTTCATTTTGTTGGTTCATTTTCTTTCTATTTGTTTTAGTCATTTAACTAAAGGTAAATAAAACGATACTAAATACTTCTTAAATGCTAATATAAAATACTTCTTATAAGATACCGTTAAAAAAAACTTCTTATATATACTAGCTATCTTAAATATTAAATTATAATATCATGAAATGATTTAGTTTTTTACTTTTGAACTACAAAAAACGATTGTAAGGTTTCTTTGTGAGCATAATATGTTAAAAGGTTTTTTACGAAGAAAATATAGAACTTTTATTTTAAAACATATTTATCAAAAATTTCAAACTATATGAAAAAATTAATTAAAGTTATCAAATTAAATTATGAGAGAGGAAAAAGCTCCTTTAATGCACAAGAAAAAAAACACAATTTTGATAAATACTTTTCAAACTATAGCAAATTGATAAATAAGTTTTGTAAGTATCATTTTAGAGAAAAAAAACTCTCATTTTTATCTCATAACACAAGTCTTGCAACATAATTTGGTTTCATTCACTTCTTATTTGGAGACAAATAATGTTTAAAAAACAAACTAAATGATTCATTTAATAAGGTTTAAGAAAAAAAATTATAACTCGAACTTCAAAATAGTGATTTACCAAACTTTAATTACCTCGGTAAATATATGACAAATTAGTAGAGGATGTTTCAAGTATTTAGGAAAAAAATAATGTACAAAATGAAAGAAAAAAGAAAAAAAAAATGAAAGAAAGAATAAAAAACTTAAAATTTTTGAAAATTTATTTATAAAAATGAAGTTCTTAAATAGCTTGAAAAAGTTTGAGAAACAGTTTAAAGTTATGAAAATAGTTAGAGAAATTTGAGTTAAGACATAATTCAATTACACGCGATTAAAAGCGATCGTTCCAACTAACTCGAACGAAACTCACTTGTTAAAATGGGACCCTTTCAACATAAACAGGTTCAACGCATCCCAATCGAACCACTGTTTAATTTCTTGACCAACTGTTCCACAGTAACGTTTGTTCTGATCGATATTGAATTCGCAATTAAACTTAGATTAGGACGTAAGTGGGTAGGCCAATAACGAGGTCAAGGTGAACTCCTATTTTTCTTAGATTTTAATGTTTTTGTTTTTTTAACGGCAAATATAGGACCTGTTTCAGAGGATAGATGTTATCTTAATCGAGCTCATCTATCCGTTTCACAGTCAGGATCGATCGCACCTCAACCCCCACAAAAGGAAACTCACATTTGATGAGTAAACCTTCTGGCCTAACCTAGAACCTCCATTTTTTTTGTTTTTTTTATTCTAGGTGGGACTTTAACTCTCATCACTTTTATAATACATACCTGGTGGTGGAGATGGCTGCAAAACTGGTGGTGGTGGTGGTGGTGGTGGTTGTTGTTGTTGAGCAGTCTGGTTAAAAAACCGATATGTCTCGTATTGAACATTACACATAGGTACAAAAATTCGTCCTCCAACTCTCCCATTAAAATATAAGGCAATTCGATTGGTTAGATCCTCCAAGCAATCACTACATTGCGTCTCTGATAGGTCTGGGGTACATTGCACAAGCCCATATATTGTTGTAAACCCTGGGCCAGTTGTGTACGTGTGCCCGCTAGCAAATTTCAGTTGTGTACGGGCAGCATCATACCTTAGGTTCCTCAATAGTGGCCCCAAAGCACCATTAAATGCATCAATGTCTGTTGCGTTTTGGCGGTTAGCCAAAAACAAAAAAACACTTATTCCTGTACTTCCCAATATAACCCGGTTAGAGTATCTCAACAAACAGTATTGGAAGTATCCTATTGCTTCCTTTTGGACAGGGCAGAGTCGTCGCAACCTAATAATTGAGTCAATAAGACATCTCAGGCATACATCCTGGTTGATGTCGCCTCGACAGAGTGAAATCGAGTTAACCGTATCATTACCTTGCCCGGTAGAGAGATTGTAGAAACCAAAGAGCGTGTTGGTGGTGATGAGGGCAGGGAGACTGTTTAGATTTAGACTGTACTCGCTGCCTGGAGTATAGTTAGCAGCATTTTCGCAGTAGTATAAATCGAAATCGGGTTGAGCTAAAGTGGTGGTATGGATTAGAAATACGAAAAGAAAAGATGACAAGTATAATAGGTGATTTCCATCTGCATGGATGAACATATTTTTCTGTCAAAGTAACGAGGATTTGTAAGGAGTTGTATATTTATATATACAAATGTTACAAGAAATATGAATACAAGTTTGAAAAGGCCCATAAAGGTGTGGAATATGTTTTGTGGAGGAGAAATTAGAAGCATGGCCGTTGAATATTATTACAAGCTAAGGCCCTATTTATTGAGTATTGACCGCGTCAAAAAGAAAGTATATAGTCCTTCCACAAAACGTGTTAACGGGTGGATAGTCTTCATCATTCAAAACCAACTTTGTAAATTTTAGCTAGGCTAAATTGTCAAAATAGTCTTTGAGTTTGTACCATTTCGACCACTCTGGTCCTTACGTTTTTTTTCTTACTATTTTGATGTTTGTTTTGTAAAAAACTGCTATTTTAATCCTTCCGTCAAATTTTATCTAAGTTTTCTGTTAACCCCAAGGGTATATTAGTCTTTTTATCATTATAAGGACTAAAATGACAATAATGTTATTATTATTTTTATTACCATTATTATTATTATTCTTATTATTATTATATAATATTATATAATACCCTCACCCAACCACCACAACCTTTCTTCTTCTTCTTCAAGACTTATTGCAACTCAACCCACCATTGTTTCTCCATTTCCGGCCACCCACTTTCCACCACCATCTCCGATGAAAGCTACCACCATAACAACCTTTCACACCATCCCTCTTCACCCTCGCTTCCATTCTCCACCTTCAATACCTGCTGCAACACCACACCACCCACCACCGCCTCCATCTCCGGCTCACCTCTGTCACGCCACCACCAGATCTGTCTTTCGTAGTTCCAACACTGCTGCCACTTCCTACAATCACAACCATCGCTCACTATTATAACCACAAACCACTACCGTATTCAAGCAGCATCTGTCAGATCTAAACTCATCATCATCCGAGTTTTTCCCCAAATCAAAAGATTCGTCAGTTCCTTCCCCAAATCCCACAGTGGTGGCGGGGTTTCTTTTGTCTGAAAGAAACAAAGGTTGTGTGGGTGACAGCCTGACAGGAAACAATGATGATGGTTGGTAGTGGTCATGGATGATGGGGGCGTGTGGTTGAAGCGGCAGTGGTAGATGTGGCGGTTGGTATTAGAGAAATGGTGGTGGTGGTATGGTGCTGATGTTAAAGAAGAAGAAGAAGAAGAAGAAGGGTGTTTGTTTGGTGTGGTTGTTGTTGTTGGTGGTGGTGGTGTCAATGCAGGAAGATAGGAAGAAGAAGAAGAAGAAGAAGATAGGAAGAAGAAGAAATGGGAAAGGTGGGGCGGGTGTTGTTGACTTGTTATTATTATTATTATTATTTTTATTCATAAAAATGAAAAGACAACTCTACCCTCACGTTTTTTGCACGTGAGACTTATTTAACGGAAATCGTTGACGGAAGGACCAAATTGGCAATTTTTTACAAAAGCAAACATCAAATGGCAAGAAAAAAAACATAAGGACCAAAGTGGTCGAAACGGTACAAACCCAGGGACCTTTTTGGCAATTTACTCTTTTAGATATATATTGGTTTTGAACAGTTCCGGTTATTATCTTTTTTGTTTCTATCGCTTTCAACTATTGCATTGTCTAGTAACGGTCTTAACTTTTATTACTTTACCAACCAATAGACGGCAATTAAAAAATTTTAACGGCGCTAAGTTTTTTTCGAATTCAAGATTGATGTAAAAGTTATCTCGAAACAGTATTCAAGACGATAAAATATATACATCCAATTAAAGCACTATTAATTACAGTTAAACACTTGATTAAAGCACTGTTTCATCGTTCGGAGTGTCATTTCGAGGTTCATTCGACTTGTATTATCTTTCAAATTAAATTAAAAGCCCTAAATGTTGACTTGAAGTTTAAAAAAAATTTGCGCTGTTATAAAAAAATTAACAAAAATCTATTTAAAACCAATATACCTATTTTTTATGTCTGGCAGTTTAAACAATTAACCTCAATTCTCCTTACTTTCATATAAAACTTTTTTACCTTCCTATATAAATGGCTAAGCTTCACCAGTGATTCAGTGAATAGACAAGAAGTTTTTGAGTTTGTTTTATAAAGGAGTCATCACCATTCATCGGTGTTAATGATGATAGTCTAGCCCAAATAAACGCCACAAAGAATGTTGTGACACATGTCAACATGTTTATTATGTATCCAACTCCTTTTGACATGCAATGCATCTAATGCTTCTACTTGCATCTTTCACTAACTAAATTCTTAAAATTAAACTTTTCGATCACACCGTCAGCCATAACAGCAAACAGTAAGGTTTTAATTATCTCTATAATTTAAATAAATTCGCTTGGTTAAAAGGCTTAATTTGAAATACATTTGAATCATTGGACGAGAAATGAAAAAACTGCTCATTGAGACATTGACATCAAAACCACGACAAAAATAATTGACACCCAGTGTGTATTAATCGAACAGCATACTTTATCAAACCCAAATATATTTTGACATCCTAATTAAACTGCTATATTTTGACAAACAAAAAACTTAACTTTGTTCTTCAAAGTCGGTGGCACTTGTGTTTTGAAACAAGACTAGTGTCGCGCTATAAGTACGTATGGTGGTAGGAACTTCAATAAACAAATAACATGCAACAAAATCATACTCCATTTATGATGCTTTGAAGCTCTCTGATAGTAGATTGTAATACTGTTTTTGCTGCAACAATACAAACAAGGCAAAATATTATTAAAACTAACACGACAGATCAAGAGCAAGGCACAACTTTCATCCGAGGATATACAAGTGGTTGTAGCCTTAAACATGACTACTTTATAAAGACTAGTGATGTTTAAATAAAGGGTGTTCACAATCCAGTTCCTCCAGTTTTGACAAAATCTCTTAAACGACAAACTGAACCAATTGGGCTGGGTAGATACGAAACGTGTTTTTGTATTTTTCTTCCTAAAAGTGTTGGTTTTTATTATAAAAAATTATAAAAGTTCATAAATATACTAAATATATACATAATTATGTATTTCAAAAGTAAAAATAAATAAACTATCAGCCGACTCGCTCGGTTTTCGCAGTTGTATACGCTTCAATGATTAATGAAAAACCCTTTTATTTGTGAAGACAAGACATGATATAAAAATAGTTAATACCTTATCTGAGACAGAAGGCGAGATTTTTCCCAATGCTAGCTCAAAATGAGCAGCTTTAATAGTATGTGGCAACGCCCCATCATAAGCACCGGCTTCAATTTTACTAAATTTTTCTTCAACAGCAGCCATGGCAGCTTCGTTCATCTGAAATAAGCACAAAACATCAAACAAACGAAATGAAACCGTATTGGTTGATTAGCAGAAAAGAGATCACAAACCAATGCAGAAAGATCAGCTCCACTTAAATTGGCACAAGCCTCACTCCGAGCTATATTAATCAAGTCCACATCAGCATCTAATGGCTTGCTCCTAGAAAGAGCTTTTAAGATCAACCCCCGCTCGTCTTGATTTGGCAAAGGGACGTACATAAGTTTCCCAAACCTTCCGGGACGTAAGACTGCTCGATCCATCACTTCTGGTCTAGAAGAATAATTAGATCAAACAGGATCAATAACTATGAAACATATATCATGAGCAAGTAACACTTATACTAAAAGAATAATGTGTTGCTTGCACCTATTGGTAGCACCAATTATGTAAACTCCCTTGCGCTGATCAGCCCCATCTAGCTCTATCAATAGCTGTAAATGTCCAAAAACAATTCATCTTGTAGATATAGTAAGATTAGGTATATATTTAGGTGTGTGTGTATGCATATATAATTTGAAAATGCAGAATATGGATGCACAATAAACAGCCATGAAAATAAGATTTGATAAAACTCATTTACCTGGTTTAATAGCCGCTCTACAACCCAGCCTCCTTCCTTTCCACGCTTTGTTGTCAGAGCATCTACCTAAAACAGCAACACAAAAATGTTGGTATCAAGCTTAAATCAACTATCACAACTTTTATCATGGGTTTAGATATAAGCTATGATATAATAAGATAAAAAGAGAATTGCGTAAATACCTCTAATTTATTATATATATAAAAATGGTAAATTTCAACATTCTGCATGACTTATTTTTTGTAAGTACGATTGTTTGTTCCCATGAAAACTTAGTAGAGTATAGTATTTACCCAATAAAAAATAGAAAAATCAGGCATATGCCTCTTCAGTTGTCGCATTTATATCCTTCACTTAGAATTCGCATTATAATGTAAATGTTTAGAATTCAAGGAGAAAGATAAACTTATAAATGGATAATGGATAAATTTACAAATTTATAATGGTCATATTATAGATTGTATTTAATAAAATGGATAAATCTTAAAAAAATAGGTATTTTAGATGGACTTATGTGACATTTTATTTTGATTGAAATTGCTTCATAACTAAGCATATGCATGATACATATGTGGCTGAAGTAACAAATACAATAATAACATTTCTCAACAACAAACTTTAGAGCGAAAAAAACCTCATCAAAGAATAATATGCATGGAGAGCATGTCCTTGCACGGCTGAATATAGTCCGCACAGCCAATTCACTCTCACCAACATATTTGTTCAGAAGCTCGGGACCCTTCAGAGAAACAAAAGATATCATAAATTTCGGATATAAATCATTAGGTGGATACAATCCTAAGATGGTGAAAAGAGTATAATCAAAGACCTTAATGTGTATGAAATTTGCTCCAGCTTCATTAGCAACAGCTTTGGCAATCAATGTTTTCCCACAACCAGGAGGTCCATAAAGCAAAAAACCGGTCTCCAAATCAACTCCATATTCCTAAAAAGATAGCAAACTATCCATCAAAACAACCTTTTCCTTAATGAAATCAGCAATACCAATACACATTAATTTTACCTCGTACTCGGTAGGATATTTTATACGTCTAACTATGTAACGGTCAAACTCCCTTCTCAACAAATCAAGACCTCCAACGTCTTCCCATTTAACATTTGGAATGCTAGAAAATCCTTCTCTTCTAGAAGAAGGTTGAACCATTTTGGCTGCTACCTGTATATAATTTTTTTAAAATATCAAGCACGACAACAATTATACAATTTGATAAAAGTGAACAGTGATTTTCTCTTAATACCTCAAAATCAGACATTGTTATGCTAAGTTTGTCCATCTCTTCGGGAGTCCATTCCTTCCTCCACCAGTCTTCACTTTGTTCGGTGTCTATACTTTCTGTAGAAAGTTCCATCTTTCTTCCATCTATGATTCTCTTCATAGCAAGGTTACCAGCTTTGTTCACCAAAGCTGCTAAATCAGCTCCAACAAAACCAGGAGTTGACCTAGAAATTTTGACCAGATCAAAAGCACCTTCAAGTTTTAAATTCCGTGTAAGAACAGTAAGAATCTTTATTCTAGCATTTTCATCTGGAACACCTAAAGTGATCTCACGGTCAAAACGCCCCGGCCTTCTTAATGCTGGGTCGACAGCATCAGGTCTATTAGTAGCACCAATCACTAAAACATAACCAGGTTTCCCATTTGGCGTTTCTGTGTTTTTCGACGTGTCATCTGGTTTAGCAACTCTATGAGATTCATCCATACAAGTCATTAATTGTGTCACAATACGTCTTTCCATCTCTCTTTGAAGGTTTTCCCTTTTTGAAGCAATTGCATCAATTTCATCAATGAAAACTATAGATGGTGCAGTTCTGTATGCTTTTGAAAACAGCTCTCGTATATTCTCTTCCGATGCGCCTAATATGTCAAAATAGTATATGTCGGTTAAAACTAGGGTTATTGGATTTTAATACTCCCAACTATGGGGTATTGGCCGCTGCCACTCCCAACTAAGACCCTCACTCTCGTCACTCCCAACTTAACACTACACTTGTTGTATCACCTCCGTCGTTAGAAAACACTAACATCGTTAGTGTTCGGGCAAAAAATGTCATTTTGTTAACTTAAGGGGTAAATGATCATTTTCACTTAATATATATGCCAACACCACTCTCTACCCAACACAAGTCTTCACCCACCCACTAACTCATCATCAACCTCTACTACTCACCGGAAAATTTTCCGGTCAGCCGCCTTTCTCCATCAGCACCCGCCACCACATCATCGCCCCACCACTCTAACAACACCTTCTCCCCAACGAATCTGGCAGTGAAAGAAGAGATAAAGTTGTTGAAAAATGGGATTCCGATGAAACATGTGTTTCGGAGTAAATCTGGCAGTGAAAGGGTGGTTCAATTTGTTTAGTGGACAGAGTTGTAGCGGTAGTGGTTCCGGTTCCGGTGACAGTGCAGTGGGTGTGGCTGTGGTGCGACGATGGGTGTGGTGGCAGGTTTTGGTGGTAAATGGTGGTCCACCGGAATTCATTCAATGAAGTGGTGGAGGTTGACAGTGGAGTGGTGGTTGGGTCAAAAACGGTGTTGATGGTGATGACCGGAATTGTTGAGTTTGTGGTGGTAGTGGTGATGGGTGGTGTGTGTGTATATATAAGCAAAACAATCATTTAGCCCCTTAAGTTAACAATATGACACTTTTGGTCCAAACACTAACGATGTTAGTAATTTTTAACGACGGGGGTGATACAACAAGTGTAGTGTTAAGTTGGGAGTGGCGAGAGTGAGGGTCTTAGTTGGGAGTGGCAGCGGCCAATACCCCATAGTTGGGAGTATTAAAATCCAATAACCCTTAAAACTATTAATGCAAAAGAAATATAGATTTGATCAAACTTCTCAAAAGCCACCTTAAAACCAATCTCTTTTGTATGCACAATCTAACCCAATCCTAGAATCATAGAGAACGAATTCAAACAGTGATACCATAAACTAAAGCGAAATTTCATATATCCCGTCTAAACTTGCCTAATCCCTTTTAAACTACTAAGTTTTCAACGCATATCGTACAATGCTAATATATGAAGTTACCACTAAACTAAAATCCCAGCTTACAAAATAATGATACAATGATACAAATGTATATGAAATCTACTCAACAAAAAACACACACTACCTGAAATACCAGACACCAATTCAGTAGCTGAAATCTTATAAAACGGAACTCCCGTCTCATTAGCAATGGCATGAGCCAACTTAGTCTTCCCACACCCTGGCGGCCCGTGCAACAAAATCCCCGCCATCGGCCTAACCCCGAGCGTCCTAGGCAGCTCAGGATGATACAAAGGAACAATCACTTCCATCTTCAACTCATCCAACACAGCATCCATACCACCAAGATCCTTAAACTTTGGCCCATCATCCTTCCCATTACCATCACCACCATCATCATCATACACTTTGTTCATTTTCTTTTCCCTACCTTTTACCACCACTGGTGTTGTAACAGTTTTACCATCCATAACCATATCAACAGTTTTCTTCTCCTTGGTATCAGTAACCATCTCCATTTCTACATTTTTACCTTTCTCACCGCCTTTCGAACCTTTCGCATCCATCTTCGATCCATTGTACTTGTTTCGAAGCATAGATTTCGTTAAATCAAACTCTGGCTCAAACTGCAAGCTATAAACCTCATCTTCCGACGTCGAAACCGCGCTTATATCTTCATCTTCTTCACCATTCTCCGATTCCGATTCGGATGACTCTGATTGTAGCTCAATCCGCCTCCGTGCAGCAATATGTTTCGTTTCCAGCATCAATAACCTCTCCTCTCTACTATCAATTTTCTTCACCTTTTTGCTCGCCGGGCTGCGTGACGACGGTGAGGCAATATCATCGTCGTCGTCGTCATCTTCAACATTGAACGATCGAAGCTCGTCACCGTTTCTGACTGTTTTCCGTTTATCCTTGTGGTTGCTGTTGTTGATGTCTGAATCTAGGGTTTGTTTGACCATTCTGGTGAAGAGTTGTGACTTGTGACGACCATATTCAGGGTATTTAGCTCGGAGACCGTCGATAAGTTCTTCGATTGATGGAATTGAGTGGCCATAGGTTTCGTGTACACGGCGGCGCAGAAGCTTTTCGAACAATGATGATTTCACCGGCGGTTTGCTTGATTTGCCCATACCTCTCACGCGGCGGCAGCTGAAGAAGCTCTCGGTGGGTTTATGTGAATTTGCACCTGTCTTTTTTGGGGTTTATGTTTTGTAGGGATGGCCGGATCGCAATGCGCCTGGTTCCACTTTGTGTCGTAAATGTTTTCGGATTCGATTCGGTAGTTAAACCGGTTGAAAAGGGATTCATAGATTGTATCGAACCGTTCCATATATGATATATGTTCGTTTTTAGCATAAAAAATTAACCACTTCAAACCGGTTGGATCAGATTGGAAAACTGATTTTTTTGTTTTTAAGTTCGTTGTGTCTTTAAAATTTATCATCTTTGTTTAAACTTAAACGTTTGTTTAACATGATTACTTTGTTTGTGTTATGGTTTTAGAACTTAAATGTTTGAGAGTATGACTTATATTTGAAGTTCTAATATTTTGAAAAATATATATTTATTATATATATCGTTCAAAACTGATCCAACCGGTCCGACCAGTGAACCAGTAAGACGACCGATTCATTGTCCGATCCAATCCTGACAACATTGGTTGTATCGATAATTTCAGTCTCATATCTAGTCGTGAACACAAGTTTTGTGTTCGGTTAAATAGTTTCAGGGTCATGTCTAGTCATGAGAATATGTCTCGTGCTCGGTTTAATGTGTGTAGCCTAATTATCTGTCGGGTATCATGTATAATTACGGATATCAAGCTATAGCTATATCGTACCTAAGACGTCACATATATGTGGTTCAGCATATGGCCGGTTCGAATCAATATTTTTAGACGTGTTATGGGCTTGGTTTAATTTCTTTATACAACAATTAGGATCATTGATGTTTTATTGACTCATGCAATCATCTCTAATTTTTTATTAAAAAAAACTCATCTTATGTGAGAAAACTCTCAGGCTCAATCTGAAAATCTTTTTTACATACATTTGAACCCTAAGATTTTATTTATTGAGTACCTCATCCTAAAAATACTTGAATATCTCATCTCGACTGTATTTGATTTAATGTTTATAGGCTAGTTACGGGTATTAAATTATATTGTATCCATCACGTCACGTATAGACGGTTCAGCACATAGAGCGGTTCATACCTATATTTGAAACATTGGTGACTATATCTTGTGTGTGTGATTATATAGTTATTAAGGTTTAAAAACATGTTTAGTTTGATACACTCCACCTGCAACTCACACAAAAAACTTACACATTGCGCAAAGTCGCAAACAAAGCATTGGAGATTATAACCGTCATCAATCAATTTAACTCTCTGTTTTCTGTATTTAACATCTTTTTAACAAGGTAATAGCTAGTGATCATTTCGCATATATCCTTAATTTCACAAATTTACATTGTTTTGCACAATACTCAACTCCCGAATGTTGTTCACTTGTTTGCAAATTTGATTAGATTTTGATTATCTAAGTCAAAGATCTGAAGTTAAACTTGCATTATCGATGGTCATAATGATGCTATTGTATTGATAATTCGCTTCATACTCAAAAAACATGTGGAATATAATTATATAATTGACAAACACGAAAGATGAATGGTTTGGATTCAATTCATGTTGTAGGGTTTCGTTGTCTAATGCTTAAGTTATTGAAACTATTGGGTTTAATCTCATATTATTAGCTGATAGACATTTTTCATTCTATGCCCACCAACTGTTTGATGAAATGACTTTGAAGCTAACTTGCATGCCTTTGCATATCATCTCAAAAAAAGTCTTTTTTATTGCATAATTATGATCAGATATGCATTAGTTTGTGTTGTAACTTTGTGTGTCGATTTATTTACAAGAACATGGATAAGATATGACAAAGAACTTGCTACTTGCTAGTGTATCATTCACAATTTTGATGCTGATTCATACACATCTCCTTTAGTTTATGTTTTGGTCCACTGACTAAAGAGAGCAGTTCACTTCACAATTTGGAAGCATACACGTCTATTATTGGCAAAAGTTAGTTGATTTTTGTAGTTACAAGTGATACTTGTATTAACTAAGCCTCTACAAATGACTTCCTTTGAAAATCCTTGTGCAAATTTATTTTTTCATTTTTGTAGATTTAGCTGGTTTATACAAATCAGGGGTTTACAGCACCACTGATTAAAAACAAACAAGGTACGTTTCTACATAAGCGTTGTACATTTCTGATTACGCTTCATTCTTAACAACGTACTTACTTTAAAAAACATAAACAAAGAAAAAGAGCACTTAAGAAGCATGCGTATTCCAATGTTCACGTATGAATTTCCTAAAATTCCAGGTTTGTGTTTAGGGGTGCAATAAAAAATAGTTAAGGTGAAGATCATTGATATCGGTAGCTAAATTTTCTTTGTTTCTAGGTTTTAGTCTTGTTGGTTCAAAGTGGTGTTCTTACACTTGCAGGAAGCAATTGAAGTTCCATATAAATCTGACGGTTGACAGCTCTTGGGAAAAGAACAAAGATCGATTTTGATACAGTCTGTGCTTTGAGGTTTGAATTTTACTAGTATTATTTGAAGTTTGTTAGGGTCTGTGATTTCTTCTATTTTCCGTTGTTTTATAATGATTTCTCATATGATAATTCAAAAGAACATCTTCCTAAACTCATTTTCTAAGTTGATTTGTTACTTAGAAATTTGTGTAGATTCATACAGATTTTAGAAAACAATGATGCCAATATGCCATGTCAATTGCAGTACTACAAATTTCCCAACTTTTGATCTTTAGAACATCTGATTACATGTGACATTTTTATCTTAGTAAGAGAGATGATGCTAATTTGCATTAACACCATTTCTAATAGTTCTTATGTGGAGTACTTTTCTCAAAATACAAGTATAACTTTAATCAGTATTGCTAATGTCACATCTTTTACCTGTCCATATTCATCCAGACAGCCAGTATGTGCAACAATGTGGCTCAAAAACACTAGTCATCAATGCATGCCTTTTACAATAAGGCACTTTTCAAGAGTGTCTCCACCGCCACCTAATTGTAGTGAAACTGTTATTCGAGTTTCTAACAACATAACTCATTTGGGCTGCCCTAAAACGGGCTACAAACCACGTCAGCTTTTATCCTTGCCCCCATTTCCATCTCATCCTCTACCTGGAAAGAATGTTTCCCCTGATTCACATACCACTGCCATTAGCTGGATGAAGTATTACTTTGCTGATGTAGCCGGTTCTGTGATCCAGTCACACTTTAACAAAGGCCTTGTGAGTACAAATTCCTTTTAATCTACGAGCCATCGAATTGATAAAGCATTTTATATAATGTTGTTTGTATATTTGTTCAGGTGAAAATGGAGTGTCATGATGCAGGAAAGCAAGGACAGGCAAATGCTCTGAAAAAGGTAGATCCTATTCAATATGCCATAGAACATGATGGTATAAAGTATAAATTTAAGGTACTGCGCAGGCTTTAATCAGCAATGCATGGTATAACTGCAATCATGTCAAAATCTGCTCTATAAAACGTGATTTTGCCATTTTGGTGTCAGCTACTGAATTCATGTAGTATGTGCTCATACTTTTTTAACATACAGATTAAGCACAATGAGATCATGAAGGCAGGTTCTAGAATTTTTGTTCCTGTATCTGTTGCTGAATCTAAAATCTCCAAAAGATATGATACCATACCAAGTGCATCGCTTTGTCCAAATGCAGATGAAATAAAGTATTTGCAAAGGCTTGTCATCTACAAGGTATATTTTTATCTCTAAATACCTTTCATGTTATCTTCATATAATATTAAGTTTTGCAATCTTCTATTGTCTGCTGTAGGTTTGTGAAATTTTTTATGCTATCCGTTTTTTTAGTTTATTATGCTGTATATGTGGGGTTTGTTGATCATCTTGTTCTGAAACTTTAGGACCCTGCTTTACTTGTTCTGAACAAGCCACCAAAGGTGCCAGTCAAGGTTAGTTTTTTTGTTTAAAAAGTTCTTCTTTAAGGCTATTTCTGGTTCTGTTTTCCTCAATGATCAGTATGTTATGTGTCTATGTGTTAGGGGAATATGCCTGTTCATAACAGCATGGATGGACTGGCAGCTGCAGCATTATGTTATGATTATGACGAGGGCCCTAAACTGGTAATCCTTCAGTAAATGGTTGCTTCTATTGCGCTTCCTCACTAAAGAACTATGGGTCAAAATTGAAAATACAAAATACAAAAAAAATGTAAAGGAAACGTCCAATAGCCCCCTTGATGCTTATAATATCCTGGATTATGTTTACATTATTAAAGAGTCAGACTATTACAATGACGTTAAAATTTATGTACTAAAGGGGTCGTTTCTATACTTGAAGCCATTGGAACCGTTATCCAAACCGTTCGTCTTGCAACCTTCTATTAACATGAAAAGAGGACTTCTAAATATGTAACCAAACCCCTATCGTTTAAAACAAGTGACTGTGGTTTAGGTTCATCGTCTTGATAGAGAAAGCAGCGGGATTATTCTAATGGGCAGATCAAAAGAGAGCATATCTCATCTTCATTTGTTGTTTAGTGACATCAATAGAAAAAAATCTTTGCGCAAGGTATACATTAACCCACGTGTATGATGTGACGGACTTCCTTATTAGCTCATCATGCTAATGCTCTCATGATCTCAACTTCAGGCATGTGAAGATACTTATCAAAGGTACTGGGCACTTGTCATCGGTACTCCAAAGGAAAAGGAGGGCTTAATTTGTGCCCCTCTAACTAAGGTTTTTTTTTTCTCTCTTCTGCATCTTTATTCATCAACGATAAAAAGGAAAATTTAAAAAAAATACAAGTTTTTGCTTACAGGTTGTACTCAATGGTGGGAAAGCTGAGAGGGTGATGTTGGCTTATGGCTGTGGTTTAGAAGCTTCACAAGAAGCGATCACAGAATATCGAGTGCTTGGTCCTACAATTAGTGGGTGTTCATGGCTTGAGTTGCGCCCACTTACTAATCATAAGCATCAGGTACGAACCATGTTGCCACTCTTTTCATGGTCAAGATTTTACTTTATAATCTCCTATCTAAGGCAGCATTTTAATGAGCTTTTGAAAGTTATTCTACGATTATAATAACAGACTGTAAAATTTAGTGTTGGGATGTGCATGTGTTGTGTGAAGTTACATAATCAGAGATTTTAGAGATTCTGGTTATACAAGGATCTGAAGGATAAAATGAACAAAAGGAAGTTTTGTAAAAAAAAAGGAGCTTTTTTATGAGTTATAGTGAAATTCTTTCAAAAATGTAATAAACAAAAAATAGCTATATCTTGGATAATAAGTTCTTTTATGGATCTTTAGTTACCTCTCCTGGCAATATCCCCGATTATAAACACTATTTATTTGACTACAAGTCGGAACAATCATATTATCAGTTTCACAAGTCAAGCCACCACCTATGTCCAAGATCCATGATTCTATAATAGTCTTTTCATGAATTCACCGATCAGTTATATCAAATATGAATCATTAATGACACACTTTACATTGTTACACCTATAGATTCGGGTGCACTGTGCTGAAGCTCTTGGTACACCAATCGTCGGGGACTACAAGTATGGTTGGTTCATGCACAGCAGATGGAAGCAAATGCCAAGGGCGGATTATGAGCCAATAACCGGGGAACCATACAAGTTGAGAAGGCCTGAAGGATTGGATGTACAAAAAGGAAGTGTGCTCTCAAAAGTTCCTTTGTTGCATCTACATTGTAGGGAGCTTGTGGTTCCTAATGTTGCCAAACTTCTTGTACCCAACAAAACAACAAATTCCAAACCGGATGTGCTTAGAATTGTGGCATCAATGCCCTCACACATGAAGATTAGCTGGAATCTAATGTCTTCTTACTTGGTTTGATTTTGGTTAGACTTTGATAGTTACCTGTAATTGGGTTTATTAGACATTGCATATTGAGTTACTTGATGTATAATTATTACGTTAAACAAGTTATAAAAATTGACAGGATCAAATTGTCTTCGGTCATTCATAATTTCTTTTACATACAACTCTATAACGCTGTTCCACAAAAAAATCATATTCGTACCAACGATTTCCCCTTATTATTGTATCTTGGTTTTGCTATTATGGTTTGGTTGTTCGGGTTTTTTGCTCACCCCTTTACTACACTAATTGTGTACCCCATGCAAAATATTGAAAGCAGGTCGTGCACACGCTAAAAAGAGCTCACTTTTCACACCACATGTCATGTTTCCCCCTGCAAAAGAGCTTTTAAATCCTAGACGTAGCTCACAGTTTTACAAAGCTCGAAACGTCTTTAATGGATGTCATGCACTGGTGTTTACCTAGCTCGTCGTAAACACAACATATGTAGAACAAAAGGAAAGAAAAATCTGATCAAATTCATAACAATAACCCCTGAACAACAATAAAAAAAATTAACATGTTGCTCAAGCCACTCTCCCTTCTAATTTCCTAGAAATTTACACCAAAAATCATATATTTGCTACAGTAAAGTTACAAAATTTGTTTGCAATTTAGAAAATCTTGCATGTCTCATTGTCTGCTACAGAATTTCATAAAATCACATCCTCACAGATCAAAGATCCAAACAGACCTGATCTAGCCATAAAAGTCCCAAGACTTTTTTTTACCTTGTGTGTAATTTGCCTGAAAATTTTTTAATCAACATCCATTGCCTTATCCTTATCAGCACTTTTGCTAGACCATAGTTTTATTGTCCTGTCATGAGAAACAGTGGCGATAGTTTCTCCGTCTGCAAAACCAATAACACCAACAAAAGTCACAAACACAACAATTAAATTTCCAAACAATTTCACTTGTAAAAAACAGTCAAACTTCTCTGATTAAATCACAGCTAGTCTGGATTCTGATATCCAAACTCAGTTCTAGGAGCAAAAAACAGGGCGATGATTTGTTACAGGTCAAAACATGTTTGAGTTGTAAATTTTGGTACGGATCAAGTTTGGTTGGGCTGATTGAAAACAGAGTTTATCTACAAATTTTGAATTTTCAGGTTTTCTTATTAAAAAACTTCAAATTTCAACATCCCACTGGTTTGAGCTCTAAGAGAGAAAGCGTAACCCAGCAAAACTTAGACAGAGGTAGGGAGTTTACCTGCAATTACATCAACAGCTGTAACTTTAGCCTCATGACCAGAAAGAACCTTGACAGGTTTAAAATCTCTAGACGACCATATCTGAGACACAAATCAAACAACAAATTACAACAAAAATGATTAAGTATGCATTGTTATTGTCAAATGATTTAAAAATATTGATTTTTTAGGATTACCTTAGCAGTCGTATCATAGGAAGCAGTAACCAAGAAGTATCCATCTTGAGGCTCAAATTTAATATCAGAAATAAGATTTGCATGAGCAGGAATTGTGTAAAGTGATCTCTTTTTCCTCAAATCCCAAATTCTACAAGTATTATCTTCACCTCCTGTTGCTAAATGATAACCATTTGGTGAGAAACTGATACCAAAAACCTGAAAAAGTAATCAAGAACAAATTTTAATCTAACTTCAAAGAACAACAGAAGAAAAACGTAGATGGCACTTTCAATTTACAAATGAAAAGGTAAAAAGTTAGCTACAATTAGAACAGGACATAAGGTTCAAATGTGCTATTTGTTGTATTGAAAAACTTAGGCTATTATTGCAAGAATATCATTTTTTTGTAATCACAATTAATGCAATAACTATTAACCAAAAACAAGTCCAAAGTTAGTGTGTCAACCGTCAACAACATGAACCAGCCTGTTTCAAGCCATACTAAAAGATGACTTGCCACCTCTAGCATAAATAAAAAAATATAAAAAAAAACGGGTCATACCGGCTTCACGTGACCTTCCAAGGCAAGAATGCTTCTCCCTGACCGTAGGTCCCACACACGAGCAAGAGCATCGAGCCCACAAGATGCAGCTAGTGAGCCATCAGGGTGAAAAGCCAAACCATACACACTTCGGCTGTGACCTTCTTGAAGAAGCAACTCTTCAGCAGTCTCTGTATCCCACAATCTCCAGGTCTTATCAAAGCTAGTTGTACCCAAATACCTCCCTGATGGATGAAAGGCAACACGTGCTAGCCGGTCCAAATGGCCCTTGTATGTATTTAGCAGAGTTCCTTCTGTGTTCCATAATCTTGCAGTCCGGTCCGCAGAAGCTGTGGCAATTTGGTCATTTGTGGGAGAAAACTTAACATCAGTTGCTCGTTCGGCATGCCCCTTTAGTGAAGACACGATCCTTACTCCGGGCATGCTCCATATCTTAGCAACTCCAGTTAAAGAACTGAACAAGATTCAAACACACAAATGGAAACAGTAAATAAAACTTGATATGATCCCTAACTCCCTATAAGATTTTTAGCTAAACATTCATGCTCTGTTAATGTAAAAATAAACATCCTATTCAGTTCATGTAAAAAGAAGCTTTAATACTTTTTTTCATACCAGAATGATATCATTAAGGTGAAAGTAATCCAAACAATCGCCTACATGGCATATTTTCCGAACTGAGATAACATTTTTTAGTGGAATTGGAAATCAAAAAGTCCAGTGAGCATGTAGATCAAACATTCAGATCATTTACATGGTTTTTTGGGGTCAAAGTGTAACTTAGTATATTGCACATATTAAAAAACATAAACATCCACATTCTGTGAAAGCCTGGAGTCATGGATTGCCAAGCAGGGTAAAAGTATAACCTAGCATACCGCACATACTTAATAGATATCCCTTAAAGATAAATATCATTTCTAGAAAGTTAGCTGGCCTCTTCAAAGATAAATAATCATGACCTCACCAAACACTTGGATACCAAAACTGTTTAATCTTCAATCAAATTTTGGAAATTTACTTTGTTATACTAATAGCATTTATGAACATAGCCCATATGAATATTTACAACTGATGGACAGCAGCATTGAAGTATCAAATTCTGTGATAAAGATATGCCTTATGAAGAGCCTAAATGATGCTTAAAAGTTTATATGTGGATGTCCTTTCTGCCATGACTTCCGTAATTTCTATACAGCGGGTTCAAATTGACTTTCTTGCAATGACTGGGTAATTTAATGAATGCTTAGATGCACCAGTATTGTAATTGTATGATTGTGTCTAATACATAAGCTTGAAAAGTAAAAGGAACATACCAGGTAGCAAGAAACTTGCCATCATATGAAAACGAACACCCTGCAAGAGGCCGAACATCCCCAATCTCACTACAATCCAAACCAAAACTCTTCGCACTATCCAACGCCCAATTAATCTCCGCATCCAAATCTTCATCCGGATTATCCCTCTTATTCCTAGCCCTTTCCAACCTCATTGCAGCTTTCACAACCGAATCTTTCGCAATCGCATACCGCGCCTTCAACAAAGCCATAGACCCTTCCGTATAAAACGGATACTCAATCGCTTCCCCTTCATCATCACCCCCTCCATCCTCCATTCCCACTGCAGTCACCGCCGCTTCTTCTTCCTCCAAAACCTTCATCAATCTTTCCAACTGCCCTTCCGAATCCAACTTCGCCATAATCATCCTCAACCTATCCCTCCTCTCCATCTCCCTCTCACCAAACAACGTCACCGGTTCCCCTAACCTCCTCAACCGCGACCTCGCCGCCTTATCATTTGTCGGAACCGCTAACGCAGCAGCACGTTGCTTCATCAAAAAATCCTGCTTTGCTTTCTCCTGTTTCTCTCTAAACAACCTGCTCTCTTCTGAAATCTCGTACTCAGGACTTGAATCGTCACCGTCGTCATCCGAACCGGCATTTTCAGTAGCTTTCTTCGCGGCATCCCCATTTGGTGGACGAATGGAAGGAATTGGAGCAAGTGGCCGAGGGATTGGAGCAATTGGGGGCAAGATTGGAGTTGGAATTAGTGGAATTGGTGGTTCAGCTGGTGCAATTTGAGCAATTGAGTCTAATGGTGCAATGGTGGAATTGGGGTTAGGGTTTTCTTTCTCGTCAATCTCCATTGTTGATCCCTACTTTAAGCTAATAAAACTGCATAAATTATGAAATCATATCAGCAACAATATGCAAAATAACATCAGATAATGTACACTAATACAACAGTATCAATCCAACAGTCAAAAAAAGGGGAACTT
This sequence comes from Tagetes erecta, assembly GCA_030867185.1. Lineage (NCBI taxonomy): Eukaryota > Viridiplantae > Streptophyta > Magnoliopsida > Asterales > Asteraceae > Tagetes > Tagetes erecta. Next base: position 6,738,757 of record CM061494.1, on the reverse strand, counting down.
GGTCGTATGCAAATTGTGCACCAAATGAGCATTTCGCAAAGTATCTAATTGCACATGGAAACAAGGGTAATTGTAGCAATAAAAGAGTTGAAAAGAAGCAACAGACCTAAATGATGTCGATTTGAAATGAATCGATGAAGAAGACGATGCTTGAAAAATGAGGCGATGTCGTGAGCTGATGGAGCCAGAAAAAAGAATTAGGGTTTTTGTTAAAATGCCATTTTTTCCTAGAGTTCATGTTCGGATTTGAAACGACCTACTTTTGGAACGGTTTTGGTTTCGGTTTTAGTTTGGCACCGATTTTGGTTCGATTCTGGTTTTGTTAATTATTACCAACATATTTACGTTTAATTATTAGATCATATGTAATGGTGCGTTTTTCCACCCAAAACTCCCTCATAACAGCCCACCCTCCACCCCCTGGGCGCTTTTAAACATTTTTTTGTCCCCAACGTTTTGTACATGACACCCCAAGCCACCACACTCTCCAATCATTACCTACCAATTATATCTCTTTATTCATTATCCAAACATGCATAATTTGTGATTATGATGGTTTGTTTTAGTTAATCAAAGATTGGACTAAAATAAGAGATGATTGTTAAATATTTTAGTGTAATTGAGATTAATTAGTGATCGAATGTCGTATTTTAATAATAATAAAAAGAGTTTGTAAGTGTGGAGTGCAAACGCATTTGAACTTATTAAGATATTAATGAGGCTTCAAGGGGGCAACGCCCACTTTACGAGGGTCCGGGGGCAACACCAAATAAATTTATTTTGAGGTTCTTCTTTTTATTTACATCTCCAGATAAATTTAATTCTAAGATTAAGTGTTACAGATTTCTCAAAGGCCAAAGCATCGTCTCAAGATTATATCCTCGATGAAGACCAAATGGAAAAATCTGGAACACATTTGTCAAGATAAGATAAGGATGATGTTGATCATTATTATGATTAAAGAAGCATTATGCAAGCGAAATGATGTTTAGCATGAAAATGGTGAATGCTAATAAATCAAATAAACCGGTTTTTAATTTAAGTTTGGTACAACTAATCAACCGGTAAGTTCTAACGTCCTAAACCGTTTAAAAAAATAATTAGTTAGATGAAGAGATGGTATGTTGTAGAAAATATTACTTCCTAATTAGTTGCAATTTGTTGCAAGTGAAAGTCAAGTAAGTGATATAATTATGTGTTTTAATAAGAATTAATGTAGTTTTAGATATATCATGAACTAATTAAACCTAGCTAAATCATGAAGCTGCTTCCATATGAATTTAGGGCATGCATAGTATTGTTTTTATAAAAGGGCATGCTAGATATAAAAGGGCATGCATAGTATTGTTTTTAGAAATGTGAATTTAGGGTACCGGCCACATGCACTTTATATCACTGAAATATCATGTCATGTATGCACCTTTCCACCTATATATGCACTATTAATTCCTTAGGACAACTTTGTGGCTGTAAATAGCTTAAGTAAAACTCGTCTTATTGTGTATATATGTAGGCCCTAACCAAAGTCCAAATGGAGAAAACAACTTTCATGGAGTTGTCGAGTTTGATCCGATTAAGTAGTGTTGTTAAACCGGCCAGTCCGACCGATCGGACCGTTTTTTTATAATCCCGATTTAATTAGAGACGATTTGATTGATGTTTCTGAACCGCTTCGAACCGTACGAACTGGTCCGTTCGGACCGGAACCGGACCGCTATTGAACCGGGACAGTCATAAAATATATATTTTTATGTTTTGATTTTCATGGATTTTATGTTTACATCTATTTATAATTGTGTTTTTTTGTAATGAAAGTCAATATGTTGATTTTTTAAGTGATGAAAATGACGAACTCGTTTTATTTTGGCTTTAAAACTTGTTTAAATTATAATTTTTTGATGATTCTTGGTGTTAGAACTTGTTTGGATTATTACTTATATGGTATAACTTAATATTATTGAATTTATGTTGTGTCTAAATTGGAAATCTTATGGTATTGCTTTGATAAATATACAATTATCCTACCCCGGTCCAACCGCAGTCCGACCGGTCCGACCATTATAATAAAATAACGGTTCAGTGTCTGGTCCGGTTTTCAAAACATTGTGATTAAGCATCATATACATCTTATTCTACTCTTGAGTTAGGGACGTTGTTACTCTGTGTTACCGAAAGTAATGATTTAAGTTCAAGAGTAGGCGCTTTAACTAGCCGTTTGTGGTTGCCTGCTCACCTCATCGATCAAATGCTTTCGATGGCTTCCAAACGTTTGGCCTGATTCAGATTGTTTAACTGTTGATGACTTGATTTGTTATCAAGTAGCGTCAATTTTGTATGGGTAGCATTGTATGTCTTTTTTATTTATACATATGAATTATTAATGTAACTTTTAGTTTTTAATTTTATATGTAATAAGTCATTTTACTAATTAATTACAAATATATATAAACATTTTATTTATATTTTTTTATTATTCAACTCATGTAGTACTCAGGTAGCAGTTTTTAAGGATGGTAAGAGTATAAAATTGATGAATGAATGAAATAAACAAGAACTTTTTTTCATTCTAACAAAATGACCCAATCTAGTTTATCGAATCAAAAATACTACCTTAATTACATATAAAATATATTGTCTTCGATACGTTTGGCTTCCTAGCTACTGGGGCAGTTAACTTCTTGATCAGGGTTTAACATGTTATTCATAATAATATTTCGACCCTTAAGGGCCAAGGTTTTGTATTCAATTGGCTATGTTTTGCTATTCAAAAGAGGGTGGCGGCGCAACTTGTTACCCGTTTACCTGTCACCTTAGTGTAAATTCTTTAGTGTTTAAAATATGAATATGTATTATCTGATAACAAAAGAAAATAAATTTCAAAACTTGTTTTCTTAATCTTCAAAACTTATAGAGTCCACAACGATTCTAATAACATAATATAAACTCTATAAAAACGCAGATCCCCTCAAATATAAATTGCTTTAATTAAAACAAAACGAGTATGTGTGTCATTTTATGTGGCTGTACAAAAGTTGGTATTTATTTATTGAAATATATATATGTGTACCCCACAAAGCAGTGATTATACAATTATTATTTACCCTTTTGATAAAAGAAGAATAGTATGACAAACTTACACATGGCCTTGGATGCTCCATTCATTGATTCCATTTGTTACGTTAGATCTAATCACTCACACATCAATCTATTCAATTTAATAATTAATAAATAAAACATATTAAATAAGCTAGGTACTTGTTTCAGATTATATATACATATACATATTTGGCACGCCTAGCTGTTTCAGATTATATATGTGTTCATTTAACATGTCTCATTCTTTATTATTAAAAAAACCTTTGATCCACAAGGATATAACGCGTGTAAAGCTTATTACAATAACATATTTTTTGTTTTTGAATATACATGCATCTAACCCATTTAGTGTCTAACTTCACAATTTTCGAAACAAAGTTTTAAGGTGAGGATATACATATCTTATCCCATGACTCTCTCTTTTGACGCCAATAGACAATAGTACCTTATTGTTCATAGCAATAGTTTCATTTTCGTATAATAAAATATATTTGGATATACATATTTCTTTTTTTAGATTTTTAACCATTTAATTTTGACTAAATACAAAATTCAAAGCAGATTTTTTACGACAATGAGTCCCTCTAGACCTAGCACACACTACTGCATGACATACGTACTAGTTACCCGACAAACTCATAATTAACAAAGAGCCCTGAGACCAACCCAAGTTGAGCGCACTAACCCCCTAGGAAACCCACTTAGTGGACCGATTTCAAACTTGGGACCTTAAGAAGAAACCCAAGTGTCAGAATCTAGTATTTTTAACAAGTTAGTTGTTAGAATTAGTAGCACCAAGTTAGGGGCTGTTTGACAACTGCTGAATGATTAAGTGTTGAATGGTTAAGAGGTCTGAATGGTTAAGATGCTCTATCAATGAGAAAGATATTAAGGTAGAACTTCAGGTGATGGTAAGTTTGGTATATGCTTCATTCAGTTCCATTCAGCATCTTTCAATCTCTTAACCATTCAGCACTTAACTGAACCATTCAGAGGCTTTTTTTTATGAAACAAACGCTCTGAATGCTGAATCTGATTGATTAAGCACCGAACTGAACCGTTAAGAGGTGAAACAAACAGCCCTTTAGTATTATATATCATTCATTGTCATTCGAACACAGAACCTCCAGAAGACAAAGTCTCTCACATCTCATTAGCCACTAGACTAAAAAATCATTAATAAATAAAATACATGCATAACACATTATTTTATAAACTTTAAACTCAAAACCTAATACTTCAAATACAAATATATTATTAATGAATCAGTAACGCATTTGTGCGTATCTCAAACTCTCAATCTAGCTAAGGTGGCCATCGTTGGCCAAGTGGATTAATTAACATATTATTAAATTTAAAGACCAGAAGCTGGAGTAGATAGTCAAAGTCAGCTTTTATTTTTAGTGGTTGTGCCTAAATCTAATGATCGCCAGGAATTGGGCATTTCTTGGTGGTTTTTGGCCTTTTGCTTTTCATTTATTTATTTGTAAGAAAAAAAGTGTACACTGTGGAGTTTAACAAACTAAATGAATAAAATAAAATGTAAACCAGATTTTAATATAGATAAACTACTCAAAAAAAAAATGACGGATGATGTTCATATTGAGCTCAAGTTTTAATTCTTAAAATTGTTTTAACCATAAAACTTTATGGTTTCATCCTCTTACTTAACTGTATCGACTATCAAAAATTCATAACTCAAACAAAATAAAAACTAAAGTCATGTACAAACCATATATAAATGGTATATATAATTAAAATTTAAAATTAATATTAAATGTACACATAAATCATCAAAGCTAAATTTAAAGTGTGTAAAGCTCAATGTTTCAACCAAATATTATAATTTATAAATAAAGGTTCCCTAATTATAAAAGCAAAACAAGTGCGTCTCATAAACAAACAAATGCTCGAAACACAAACCTACATGATTAATTAACATAAATATTATTAACATACGAAAACATTAAATATTATTACAAACATATATATACACATTCATCATCCACTAATTAACACACTGGAATATATTAACTAATGATTAACGTACTAATTAATGAATTAATTAAGCTAGAATAGGAAACCAACGTTCCCGGAGATTAGCCTGATACGAAAGCAAGAAGAAAAGAAGCACGAGAAGTAAGCCAACGCCCCAAGGAACCGAAGGCGAAGGCGAGTCGTCATCGCGAAGAAAGAAGGGTGAGCGTCCGCCCGTAGCAGCATCGAAGGTTGAGATCAACTGAAGAATTAGTAGTAATAGTACCGGGGAAGCGATGAAAAAGAGTTTGAGGTTATCGAATAAACCCTCGAACATGGACTCGTAGCTTGAGTACCATGAAAAGCTTACGAACATGAAGAGGATGCTGAGGAAGAAACATAGGTGAATTGGTACAGGAGATGATGCTGATGACTCTGAAGACATTTTTTGTTGTTGTTGTTTGGAGAGTTTGGTTTTAGACTTTTAGTTTTAGTAAGTGGGTGGTCAGGGGAGGTTTATTTTATAGTGGCCTAGTGGACCTTGGAAGATGTTTTTTTTTAATACTTTTTTAGGTGTATATATATAAATATAAGTACGTAATGATTGATAACCATTAAGGTGAAATAATTTAGGGGTGGTCCTATTCTCACACTTTCCTTTTTTATTTTCGCACCCCCCAGGCGCCGCACATAGCCCTATCCGCGGCGCCTGGGTCACATCACATCGAAACATAACATCAGACCTTGACAACTGACCATCCAACAGACCCCAGGCGCCGCACATAGGCCCTTGCGCGGCGCCTGGGTATCCCAGACACACTTATGCGCCGCACATAGCCCTATGTGCGGCGCCTGGGTTCATTTTATGACAAAATTTTCAAGATTTTCAATCCATTTCGCCCACATAACCCTATATTTTACACCCAACCATTTTAACATAACAAATTAATAACACACAAAAACATTTAAAACTTTAACAAACATTTATAACACACAAAATTAATCATTCATAAAAAAAATTAAAAATTACATAAACTTAAAAAAAATAACAAAAAAACATAAAAGATAACTACTGGTCCCCTTCTTCCGACGATGATGAAAACGCCACATCCGGAATCCTAAAATGGTCGCGTATAGCATTGAACAATCGAACTGCCCGTCGTCCATGTCGATCTATCCGGCGTCCTTGTCGCGCAATATCACGTTGCATCACTTGGAGGCGTTGATCAAAGTGGTCTGCTAAAACACGCGCTCCCTCTGGCAGGTTGTCGTATACGTGCTGTGGGAACTGCGGTGGATCATGATGCGGACGCTCGGGTGACGGCTCAGGTTGTTGTTCGGGCTCATGTGGCGGAGACTCATTCGGCTCAGGCTCAGGCGCAGGTACTCCCCGTCTCTCCTCAACAAAAACTGGAATCTGGTCCCAAGGTGGCAACTGAACAGGCACAAATATTTCGCCATTTTCATCCTTGAACCGAAGACCCACAGGAAACTTGCGCATTAGGCGCATGCTGTGCAAACTAGTTTTCCCTAGTTTTGTGGCCTTAATAGCCGGAGAGATCCTATCATCTTGCTCCGGAGAGATCCCAAATGAGCGAGCTATGACGGTGATGTACGCGCCGCCATACAACTGTCCGCGCGCCTGTCGATGGTAGGCGGACTCAAAATATTCCGCCAAACAAGTAGCAAGCGCACAGGGCCGGCGAAGAAGGAGACAATACATAAAGAAAAGGTCACTCATGTTGACCTTATCTTTCCCACACCTCCTGGCAGAAATGGAAGACGCAATGATACTACCCAAATACCGGTGTAGAGGGTCAATGATGGAAGCCGCCTTCGCATTACACACTCCGAAGTGCGTAGAGGCAATAACCTCCCAGAAACTGACGAGGGTCTCACGAGGCAAAGTTCTGATCCCTTCAGTGTATAATGGGGTGTCTAGCTCCTCCTCCATGTACAACCCCGAACGAACAGCAAACTCTCTCAGTGTCATCGAACGATAAACCCCGCATAATCGAAAAGTTATCTCGCGGAAAGGTTGAGCGGGGTCCTCGACATAATCGCGCGGTGGGCGGTTGAAAACAAATGATGACAAAAACTCCACAGTGAGCTCACGGTATGAGGGCCTGGTTGCTAAATCAAACAACCGAGACCACGGAGTGTTGAAACCAATAATCTCCTGACATCGATCTCCCTCATGAAGCTCATTTAAAAGATCCCAATCTATATGGATGTGTCCGCCCACATCCATCGTTCTCAGTTTTTTGCACTTTTCTTGCGCCGTTGGGTTATCAGGAAACTCATAATAAGGATGCCCTGGACGAGTATCAAAATTTTCTAGAATCGAAAAATCCATATCATCAGTGTTGTAAGGGTTGTCAAACTCAAATTCTGGAAGAGGGTTTGAAACGTTTGTCGGGTGGTTAGAAGAAGACATGTTTGACAGCTTGTTTGGGTTATACGTAGCGCTTGGTCGAACAAAAAAGGTTGTAAAAAGACTTGCGTTGCGGATATGGTGGTAAAGACTTGCGCCGCGTATGGGATATATAAGGAGGAAAGGGAAGCTGTCCACTCGATAATCCTATCCCGGTATAAGTCATACCAAGGCGCTGCCCACTCTGTTCTATGGCTATGCCAAAGAGGGTTCACTGTAGGCATTGGATATGATCCTTCAAGTTTTAACATGATGTAATGTGAACTGTCGACAAATACAAGAGAAACAGCTAGCATGGTCTCCACACCTTCCGGACTGCCCAGTAGAGGGAATATTGTAGCACTACCAGCCATGTCTATGATGTGAACAATTACACCCCATCTCTGAGCTATAAGAAATCCCGCCTCTGGCATTTGCATCCAATGTTCGACCGGAGCTCTACCGACACCAAAAAATTTTATCCGTTCATATATCGCATCGTAGTGGCCTCTGTCTTCCGGATCGAACACCCGTCTCCAAATATTTCCGTTCATTCGCAACTCCAGTAACAGTTGATTACGGATAAATAAAAAATCTTCTTGCCCTATCCCTAACCCCGCGGCTGTAGCTCGAAACCCACAGTGACCATCCGGTTTCACATCCTTTATTTTTGATATATATGGGTAAAATAATTTTGGGATTTGAGCTGCATATCTCATGATCAAACCATCTGATTTGGGGCACGGCAACAATCTTGGGAAATTTGGATATCGCGGTAGCTCTTCCGTTGTGTTAGGCTTTTTATTAGGCTTTGAGCGGAAATATTTTGGGAGTTGGAAGTCCGAAGAACTTTGAGCGGAAATATTTTGGGAGTTGGATAGCGCGGTAGCTCTCCCTTGAGACGATACGTAAGAACTATGGCGAGGTTGGTCGTAGGGCCCGCCGTTCTCCCTTTGTGAAAATGGGATGTGCGTACTGTGTCTGGCAGCTTCTTCTCTTCTTTGTTCTTGTTTCTTTAATGTTGGACGACCTCGGGTATTAGTTTGGACAACAGGAGGTTTATTGCTAGTCGGGCCTGGCATCAAGACCTCTTTAAATTTATCGAGATAACTTTTTTGAACATGCGGAGGAGTAACATTAATTTGTTTTCTTAATTTTTCCCACTCCGCATCCGCATCGAGAGCTTCACTTTTTTCAGCCTTGAAGTCAAGTTTCTGCCAGAACACGTCTATTGTTTTAAGCGAGATTAATTGACCTGTAAATGAAAACAGATGGTATTTTATTTTCTGTAAATGAAAAAACAAATCAATAGTAATTATTACCTTTATTTTCTAGCTCTTCTAAACGACAAGCACATGGCAAGCCACAACTGGTAAAAAGTTGACAACCACACGTAGAACCGTACTTTTTTAGCTTCAGATCTTTTCGCTTGAGCTCGATAGACAAAAGGTCGATGGCATATATTGACATCTTCCGAAGTACTCCCGCAAACATTGGGACATTCCTGTGGTGGTTCATCACCTTCCTTATGCTTATTTCAAACGCCCGTTTGATCTCTGTGTATTGCCTGTTAACCATTCTGTCGACAAACTTCACAAGCTTAACGAGGCTGTTGCGATGGCTTGGAAGGTCTTTTTTAAATAAGGCATGCATGCCTTCAACCCGGTTGGTGGTAGTTTGGTGAAAGTTTATTGTCCTGTTAGTCCAGGCAGATACAAACTTTTGACGGTACGGCTTTAACCAATTATCATGCACATACTCAAATACCTCTAAAAAGAAAAGGTTAGCATAATAATTAATTTAAAAAAAATGTATGTAATAAATACCTATAAAAAATTTGTTGAATATGGAACCGACAAAGATACCTGTGCGCATTTGGAAAAATTTGTTTACACGCGCTCATTAGCGCTAATTCTCTGTCTGTTACAATTACACGCGGCTGCATATTTTTTTCCAACATATCACTGAGCCTGCGTAATACCCATGCGTAGTTTTCCGTTTTTTCGTTAGAAATAAACGCATGAGCAACGGCAAACGACTGGTTGGTCGACGTCATACCTACAACCTGAACAAACGGAAGACCGTAAATGTTTGTTTGGTAGGTGGCGTCAATCAACAGCACGTGTGGAAAAGCACACCACATAGTATATGAATGTTTGTGCATAAAGAAAATATCTTCAACGGCTTTTGTGGTGTTATTCACGTTTGTGTAATAAACGTAATCTTTTCCTTTGAAGTAGTTTTCCATTTGTTCCATTGGAGACTCCCCGACTTTATTTTCTTTGTTTATCTTTTGAACAACGTTCTGAATGTCTTTCTTAATAACCTATTCAATTTTTATTAAAAAAAAAGTTAAATATTGCATGAATATAAAATTTTGTTGTTATATTTTAAATACGCTAACCTTTTTTTCTGGGTTATTTTTTGTCAACGCTGCCCAGATGTTACGAGCAGGAATATCTAGTTCTGCGAGCTCACCAACCAGTCTTTTCTCCTCCACGGAAAGCCTCCTAGCATACGCGTGACCCTCAAGATTTTCAATAGGCGAGTGGTTGTGCATCGGGTTTTTCACCTCTAATTTCCAGTAACTATTATTTGATACAAATGATCCCTTCAACTCAAATGGGCAACCGATTTTCTTGCTACCGGTTTTTCTAACGGTAGCTACAGACTTATATTGCCCACCAAGACTGCACTGTAACCAGATAGCCTTTTCTTTAGATCTTTTGGTAGTAATGACATAACCATGTTCGATTCCTCTATTTTGGACCCAATTGACTAATTCCTGACGTGACTGAAAAACCATGTCAGTTTCAAAAGAAACTATAATCGGGTAAGAGTCTTCAGGATCAATTTCGTCAGCATCATCTTCGTCTTTTTGGTCAGCATTGTCACCAGCATAGTTATTCTGTTGCTGACCCGCATTGTCACCAGCATAGTTATTCTGTTGCTGACCAGCATTGTAACCGTACGGGTATTCGAATGGAATATTCAAGTCAAACTGACCCGCATTGTCACCACCATAGTTATTCTGTTGCTGATCACCACAGTCACCGAAAACATAATCGTAACTGTTATCCACTGGATTATTTAAGTCGAACTTTCCAGCATTGACACCATAATTATTTTGTTGAACAAATTGCTCGCCACCGTCACCGTAAACATAACCGTAACTGTCATTCGGTGGAATATTTAAGTCAAATTGTACCGAATTATCAGGAAATTGAAAACCCGATACAACCTCGTCCTCCTGCTGACTTTGGTTGGAGGCAGCTTGATTCCAAGTGTTAGAGACTACAGTCTCGTATGAATCAGGAACACTAGTGTTAGAGTATTCACCGAATATATAACTATTAATCCACGACATTATAATGTTATATCGTGATGATAATGAAAGTTGAGAAAAAAAAACGTGTATATTTTGGTAAATATTTTTGAGAAAAAACGTGTATAGTATGAATTTTGAGAAAAAAATGAAATGTATTAAGTAGTGGTCCAGGAAAGGAGGCAGGCGCCGCGCAAAGCCCCATCTGCGGCGCATAGCGACCTCGTTTGACCAAATTCCTCCTCGTTAACGACATTCCCCTCGGAAAAGAACCCATGTGCCGCGCAAGGGCCTATGCGCGGCGCATAACATTGCATCGGTTGACCAGCTTCCTCCTCGTTAACGACATTCCCCTCGGAAAAGAAAAATCTCGTCTGAAAACAACCCAGGCGCCGCGGATAGGGCTATGTGCGGCGCCTGGTACCTGAAAAAGTGACCCAGGCGCTGCACATAGCCCTATCCGCGGCGCCTGGGTTAAAAAAAAGTGTGTGGATAGATCTGGTAAGTGTGTGAATAGACAATGCCTAATTTAGACTTATAAGTTTTATGTATAAATCTTATTTATAAAAAAATAAAGTGTTTTAGGTTGGGTTACGAGATTTTTTCATTTTATTATCTAAAGTGATTGAGTTTTCTTCTGTGAATGATCTATGACTTAAAACTGATAGTGATAGACTGATGTACGAGCTTGTCTTCAGCGATGGACCTAAAGCCTCAAGGTATCGTACACAAAAAATGAAGATTATTATGGGAGTTTGGGGTTTGTTAGTGATCTAAATTAAAATAAAAGGTGTTCAAATAATTAAGTACGTGATATATTTTATGGTGAATTAAATGATGTAAAATTTTAAGGTGAGAACTGAGAAGAATACATGATGTTATTTACTTATTTATTAAAAGGTTAATATTTGTATTGTTTTTTCAATTTTATCTCATTGTAACTAATTTAATTTAACATCCAATTATTTAAAATATTATAAAAACTTACATATGTTTATGAAAAGATTACTATTTAATTTATTTATTTTTTCTAAAATTTAAGTTAAACTTCTTACTACATATATTCCATAATAGAACGGTGAATACTCACAGAATTTTTACTTCTAAAATTCATGTATACGTGAGACTTAAATTCATAACACTTTAGTAACACTAGTAAGAATATTCGATATTCGTATGTCACTGGAAAAAAAACATTAGTTGGTCTTGATGAAATAAATGTTAATTATAGTCGACAACTATATAATTTATGTCATATTAATAGCAAATAGCTACTTTTCTGAATTTCTTTAATATCAAAATAATTAAGTTTTTTTTATATATGTGTTTAGCATTATAAAAATCTAAATACTAATAAATAAAATCTGTAAACTTTTAGCAAGTAGTAACGTCATCAGTTGGATTATTAATAGCTAGGATTTATACTCTAAATTGTCATAAACGGATGTAATTTTTTTTCCTTAAGAAAAGCTAAAGAAGTCTTGTATAAACTTATTTTGTTGTATTAAATAATCTTAAGTCTAACATTTATTAAATACTGTTCATAAATTTTTATAAATGTCGGAAGTTACTTTAGATTGTCCAATTTAATAAAGTTTAAATCAGTTTTTGAAGCAAAACTTAAAAATGAGCCAAAATGGATTATATTTATAGTTGTATACGCTCTAAAGTTTAAGTTATAATTTTATACTATGTTTAACACCCGTGTGTTACACACGGGTTGAATAAAAATATTTTTTAAAAATTATAATTATTATATTTAAAAATTTATAGATAATTTTGTAAATTATTATTAATCACAAAATTTTATCTTTATTAACTCTCCTACTTAATTTTCTCTCTCAACCTTCCTTTTATAAAACAAATTATGTTTTCCCCCTAAAAATTGCCCCCTAAAAACTCTAATTTATTAGATAAACTAGGTTTAATACCCGTGTGTTACACACGGGTTAAATAGTAATATTTATAAATAAATTATAACCATTATATTTAACAATTTGTAAATATATAACATTTAAAGAGTTGGCTCCATCAACTTGCATGGTGAAAAATTTATCTAAATTTACCTCCCAAACTTCCTATTATAGAAAAAAAACACTCCAAAAATTGGCCCCTAAAAGTTTGATTTATTAGATAGATTAAAGACTATGCGCGCTTATGAAGAAAGTTGGCTCAATTTAATTACATGTTTATAAACTCGATCCGAGTTTGTACGGTACTTTAAATAGCTCACCGATTGTTCAAAAAATGAGTTAAGAGTTATTTTGGCATGTTTGCTATCATAAAATTCTTTAAAAAAACATTTATAGGAACACCAAATCATACACTCTAGCGTATACGTAAAAAACTTTTATAAGTAAATTAAAGGACATATTATTAATAGATCATTTTTATGTTTCCTAAACGAGTATTGGATAGACGGATGACTAAATGATTTAAAAGAACATTGTTTCTAAATGTCCAAAAGTTGTTATAAAAGCTAACGAATATTGTATTTATAAAAAGTTATACGAAACTATTTAACTATTTTGAAATAAAATAAATTACACTAATATTGAAATAAAATAAATTACATTAATATTGAAATAAAATAAATTACACCTAATATTGAATAAGGGTTCATCGAATCAGTCATTTCCGGTTATTTTGGACGGTAAGGCCGGTGGAAAGAGTCATTGGGCCTTTTAATGTGACTTTTATAACTATTTATTGTTTATTTTTATTTTACGTTTATAATATAAAAATATGTAATGTGACTATGGGCTGAATTATTTTCAACTTTTTATAAAGTTGACAACTGATGAGAGCCACGTGTCACCGACTTTTGGATCTCAAGATAAAGAGCTGCAACTTACAAGTCTCTCATAGTGCACTTAAAAAAAGTCTCCCATACTCCCATAGTCGCCATCTAACGGTTGAATATTGAAAACGTTTGAGTGGTTATCTCACGAGTAAGATATAGAATTTTACATTAAGTAAACTACAGTTTTGATTCTTATAATTTGATACGGAGTATTAGAGTAAACTTTTATTTGTCTCCTTATGGTTTGCCTCAAGTAACAGTTTACATACAAAGGTTTCAAAATTACGATTTGCCTACTTAAACTTGTCAGTTTGTCACTTTGTCCCCATTAGCTACAACTCATTAACTCCGTTAAATATTTTTGTTAAAATTAAGGGTATTTTAGTCTTTTTTATGTTCAAGGACTAATTGTGTCATTTACTCGTTTTATTAAAAGGATTGGTTGTGTAACGTACTTAAAGTCTTAAACTAGTATTACATAACCCACTAACCACGAACCCAACCTGCAAGGACTAATTGTGTCATTTACTTCATTGGTTCTAGCCCCTGTTCGTCTTCATCCTTTTTCACCACCACCAACCCGACCGGCAAAATCCCTCACTATCAACCTGAAATCATCGTCATCTTCATCGTAACCTTCATTAAGTCATCATCGGTTGGACTAGGTTATCACTAAGCAGAGGCAAAATAACCATGAATCATTGTACAATAAGTCAAAAACATCAAAATGCCAAATTCATCTTCATCGGTCTAGTGCTCCAGTGGGTTTAGTTTAATAACCCAAATTGATTTATGGTTGGGCTAGGTTTGGGGTTCGATTGAAAAGGGTGACGACGAGGAGAGTAATAAGGTTTTTCAAATCAATTAATGGTGGTGGTGGTGGTTGCAGAAGCAGGCGATGGTTGAGATGGTGTTCAAAGCAAGCGATGGTGGTGGACTGGTGGCTAGTGATGCTAATGATGAAATGAAGTTGGATTTTAATTTTTATGATGGATTTACAAAATGGTCCTTTCAAAGATAAGTTAGAGTCCAAAATAATGCAGGAGTTAGAAATAAATTGTATTGCTAGTTTATAAGTAAAATGTCTAAAATACCCTTAATTTTAACAAAAATATTTAACGGAGTTAATGTATTGTAGTTAATGGGGACAAATTGACAAGTTGAAGTAGGCAAATCGCAATTTTGAAACCTTTGTATGCAAATTGTTATTTTGGACAAATCACAGGGAGACAAATTGAAGTTTACTCTTGATATTATTTATAGTTTCAGTTTTTTCTTAAAGTTTTGGTCTCTGTGTTATTATTTTCTAATGGAAATGGTCTCGAAGACTAACTTTACCTAATTTTTTGTTAAGTCATCATATAAGTTAACATTTTTATTCAGTCGTATGTTAAACAACGTGAGAGAAATGACATTTTAACTCCGTATGTGGGGGGACTTAACGTAAAAATGAATAAAGTTAGTGTTCGGGACCATTTCTGTTAGAAAATAATAACACAGAGACCAAAACTGTAAGAGGAGATTGAAACTATAAATGATATCAAAACATAAGGATATCAAAAACATGGACCAAAACTAAAGTTTACTCTTCTATATTTCTTAAATACTTTTATAACAGATGCAATTTTACAGCAAGACGCAACTAGTAGAGACGAGATTTGTATCGGTACCAATTTATGAAAAAGTGGGTATTGGTAAAGATATATCATTAGAGTATGGTGCGGTATAGGTACTTCTTACTAAATATATTAAGGTATTGCGGTATTGCCGTATTGGTACTGTACTGCTGCTAATGCTGAAAATATCAATACCGAATTTATAGAAAATTGAGTACCGTTACCGAATTTGTTGAACCGATACTCGTACTGGTTTGGTTCTAGGTGTCAAATGTTCATCTTTAGATGTAAGCGATTGAGTGGTTTTATATTTGATATTCACATTTACGTGTGTAGCAAAAGATTAACAAAAATAACTTTTATAGATTCGTAAACTTGTTGATGTAGTAAAAAGGTTTAAAAATTACTTCTTCTAGATCTCTAAATTATTTATGTAGTAAAAGTAAAAGGAAATTTACTATCTATAGATTTGTAATTTATTTATCTGGTGAAATTGTTTACAGGTTGCTTTTTTTTTAAATCTATATAACTATTCACGTAGTAAATTTGTTTAAAAGATTACTGTTTTATTGATTGGAACTATTCATTAACTGCAACAGGGTCTTGATACTTAATAAGTAAGAAAACTTATAAAGCATGTTCATATATTACATGTTGCATCTTTTTGTTACATATAAAAAAAATAAGATAAAAAAGTTAATACTTAGAGGCTAGCTAGTCATAAGAAGTATGTAGTTCTCAACCAGTTGCAATAGTAATTTAGCGACAAAGATCACACAAAACAAATGGTCGTGGGATTAAGTTAATTGAAGCGTGTAGTTGATTTCCACTAAAAATAAAAGTAAAATTAGATTGCGCGTGTTAAATGGAAACTACTCATCAAGTTCGAAGTAAGTAATATTTAATAAACGGGAATAACAAGAAGCTAAATGGTTAATAAAGTAAACAAACGTGCAGGCTAAAATTCTATAACATTTGAGGATCGATATTTTAGACAAAGATTAAATACAAACTCGTACAGAGTTGAGGAAATAGTTAAATCGCGCTATTGTATTTGTTTAACTTTGTTTGGTTAAAATTAAGTCATGAGGTTGGTGATCAATAATTTTTGCCTAAGGTTCCGCTCTCATTTCTAAATAGGTGAACCGTTCTAGTTTTTTTAAACAGAAAGAACGTGATTTTTGTTAGTTTTTACTGGTTTGAAAGCAAACCAAATTATATGCATTTTTGAAGCTCAAAAATCATTTATTGTTTATGACCTAAAGATATTAAGTCATGAACATATATATGCTTAGATTAGAATATTGTACACATGTAATAGAGATCTATGCATTGTAAAGATATAAAAAAGGTGTTTTGGAATATTTAATAAGAGCATCAATCTCAATTAACATCAAGCAAAATTGGCTAATAATCAAGTTACCTACCTTGGTGGAATATTTTATGTGATGGGATCTTATCTTCTAAATCTAAATAACTATAAATGTACGTAACACCTCAAAATGTACTGATTATCTAGAATTAAATAGTGCTAATTTTGTTTGTATTTTTCTAGAAATTTCAAGTAATGTTGTTGAAGGGTTGTCTAGCGAGTTGATTGATTAAACCTGACAATAACCGATTTTTTTATATGAATTATAATACAACACGTATCAGATAATCGTGATACAGACACACTAACGACAACATTAATGAGAATTAGAGGGTTGACACACAACCCATTTTACATGAAAAATTATTATTCTTTACATATTACCACTAAAACTACAAATTCATAGAAGAAATTAAACTAAAAAAACTATAAAGCATTATCGTTTAAGCTATAGAACAACAATTAGATCAACAAGTGAACTAGATTGTTCGCAAGTTTGACGACAAACTAACAAGTCCATCTAGGCTAAACAAAAATTCTACAGATAATTGTAAATTTTATGTTAAATTCAAATCATGTTAAAAAAATTATATATAGTTATATACTCTAATAGATAAGGTGTAAACACATTTCACACAAAATTAAGGTCGGATAATATTCATGCTAAATTGGAGAAAGTGAGTACGGTGCTATTACACGTGTAAGTTACACGTGAAACCCTTCAAAACTACATAGTTTTGACTTAAACAAACCTAAAAATAACTTAAATCCTTAAATCCTCAACTTTCTTGTTCATGTCAAATCCATCAAGATAAGAATTTTGATGAAGAATCACAAAAAATTAACTTTGATTTAAGTTGAACCAATTAAAATTTCTTCTAATGGAAAATGAAGTGTGGTTGACTTGAATATCCTAAAAGTTTCTTTCACTTTTTTGGTTATTGAATGAACATTTTCACTAGGGATTCACCAATACAAGAACGAATTTGATATCCATATTAAAATCGTTTATTTAATTAGGGGTTAATTTGTTTCCCTCAATTTTATTCACCTACTCACCTGGATCGTTTATATAATATGTTCACCTCAAAATCTTACTTTTATCAAAATTGTTATATCGAATGGATTTGGCACGGACAAATTGAAGGACTTAAATTTTTTTAGGTTTGTTTAAGTCAAAACTACGTAGTTTTGAAGGATTTTGCGTGTAACTTACACGCGTAATAGCTTCGTACTCACTTTCCCATACCAAATTTTATATATATTATTTTCATTGGGAAGTAAGGTTGCTAGATTTAATAAAAAAACAAGGACAAGGTGACTCACAAACAAGCCACATCAAATAGTTATTCTAATGCTTAATTAATTAAAAAATGGTTACTAGTACGTACTATAATGTCATGTGACCACCACCCAAGCTTTTGTTTCACTATTCAACCGAAAGTAGGATCATTATCATCGAATCATTCCTCCAATCAATTGCAATAAGCAACTTGATTAGACTAAATCATTTCCAAGATTATATTGACTAAGAGTTGCAATTTTAACCCACATGTTTTTGTAACTTTTAAACTTCAATTTAAAATTAATTTGAAAAATACTTTGTTGAGCTCATTTCATATTTCAATATGAGCTACAAGGGCTAGCAGAGATCCTATTGGTCGACCCATTTTGTCTAGGGCAGGGGCGGGATGTTGCATCCTACCTCTATAGGTTAATACCTAGACCGGTTACACAAGGTATGATTTTTCACCATCAAAAACCAATTAATCGGTTCGGTGATTTAAACCAGCAGCGGCATCTGTAGTCAGCCGTTGGTTCCTTTTATTTTCTGGTCTCGATATTATGCCATCAGCAAATGGCTTTGTGTTAGGCAATAAGATTGACTCGATTAAACTTAATCAATAATCACCCACGTATAGGCTTCATGGCCCTGGGTTAGAATTGTACTTAAAAGTCATAAATCACATGAACAATTGGATTAATAGCCTTCAAAATGTAGGATCAATATCACATCAATCTCCTTTTGTTTTCATTTTATCAAATATACTTTAACCCAAATGACTTTAGCTTTAAGTTTGCTTCAACAATCTTCTCAATTATCATGTTGTCATCTCTTTAAATGTATATATTTTAACTTTTTTTACACCATTAGATAACTATGTTGCTGCATATATTAGATAAATATTTAGATACCTAAACAAACATGAACTAAAAGACATGTAACTTGTGTGGCGAAGGTTAAATTGTTATTCTGAATAAATAGTATAGAATTAAAGTAAGTTTTAGTGTATCTAAGTTTGTTATTAATAAAAAATAACAAATGAAATACAATATATAAAATGCACTAGTTCATAAGTTCGTTATCGTTTGTATTAAGTTTTCAACTTTGATTTCATATCTCAAAATGCTATGATGACAGTAATTTGTATATGAAATATGCTAGAAGCATTTTAGCATTTTTTTAGAGTTTTTTTTATTGTGGATGTTCTTATAAGTTATATCTGTGTGAGAAAATAAAGGCTTGACCTTTATCATGTCAACACGGAGATTTACACACCGAGCTAGCTAGGGTACGTGTATGGAGGACGAAACCACCTTCACGCCGACCTCTTTGCGCTATCTTTGATATTTCACGTCAACCTATTATGTTTCTCTCACCCTCTCCACAAATGTGCCTATCTTTCCCGTACGCGGTACGCCTCACATTTCCCATCTATCGCTAGCTATCCAAGGTCACAGATCTTTCTCATTGACAAATCCTTCGCCTACGTCGGCTCTTCGATCTCCGTCTATCTTCCACCTTTACTTCGGCCCTTGCATCAACGAGCTCATGTATATCCTCACCGGGGATGCTTTTGTTGATTTATAATTTATTGTGTTTTAGTTCTTGTACATGTACCCCTAAAGGCAAGCCTTAAGTAGTGGTTTGTATGTCTTCCTTACTAACAATTATACCATGCTATATTGTTATTTACCAAAAAAAAAATCTTAATCCATTGTTTATACAAAACGATCATCAAAATCAATCAATCACCTTACCACTAAAATACATCTAAGAGTTAGATACAACGTATCCTTGTTGGAGAATATAAGAATACGAATGTCACAAGATATATGAATGTAGTTTTAAAAGACTAGACTTGTTTTGATATCAAAAAAAGATTTTTTTTTTATGAAGGTAATAATTTCTTAGATTAAACACCAAATGAATTTACAATAAGGTAGCAGGTAGACGGGCAACAAGTTGCGCCGCCACCCCCTTTTGAATAGCAAAACCTAGCCTACTGAAGACAAAACCTTGGCCCTTAGGGGTCGAAACATTGCTATGAATGACCCGTTGAACCCTATTCAAGAAGTTCACTGCCTCAGTGGCTAGGAAACCAAACGTATCAAAGGCTAATGGAATAAAAACATGTTGATTTTCCAAACATGCTTTCTCATGTTTAGCAATCTTGCATGATTCCGCCTTTAATGCCGCTTGTCGAGCAACAAATCCAGTGTCCCTGAGCGCAACCAAGGGGGACACTCCTGTAAGGTCCAGACATGCATGTTTTCCCCCTTTCCAACCAAACACTAGAATATCAGCCGGCCTTAAAGTAGACCTACCCTCAAGCGGATCTGTCAAAAAGTTCACAGAGGCCTCCTTTTTAGCTGAAATCCCTGCTCGCTTAAGGATATCACATAAGACATCCCTAACCAAATCGTGTCTGTATTTGAAGCCGGGTAACTCCTTGCAATGGACTGCATGATCACCAAAAGCATCCAAACAAACCTTGCGGCAAACGGGACAAGGCTCATCAATCGGGAACAAAGGAATCATTAACCGATACTTAAGGATAGCACGGTATTCCAATGGCGACATATGTTGCCCTAGTCCTTCAATGGGGATGACAGTCAAAAAATCTTGAGCCCGAGGAGCTTGGAGACATGAAACCACTGCTTTTTGACGGGGTGATAAATCAAACCTCACTTCCAAACTTTGACTGATCCTACTAAATAAAGCACTCGCCAAAACATGTTGGGCTTTAGGGGGGCGGTGTCCTTTTTAGAGAACCCGCTGATATCAAAATCGGGAAGAGAAGTCTGTAAGCGTTCTAATGCGCACCCGTAATCAGAATCTAAGCCGTCCAAATCACATTCACGAAGAATATGGTCTTGCAAAGCCCACGATTGAGCCCGAGAGGACACAAAAGCATAAGTGGATACATCCTCAGCAGAACATAGACCAAGCCCCCCAAAACGAGTTGGAAGAGATGCCAACCGCCACTGAAGATCCCCAAAGAAAGGTCCCCCACAAACTACGATATCCTCAATCGCCTCTCGAAGCCCCTTGTCAAACAAAGAAACAGCTTCCCCTACATATATAGGTTGACATGTTCTGAGGCCAAATAGTAATTTCCCGACTCCCATACATGAGCGGAGCAATAGAAGTTCACATTGAGGGTCTCGTAGATGTGGGAGGCATCTCATCAGTTCCACAGCCCGAGATGCTCTTATCATAGCCAAATTACTGATAAACCCAGCATCACGGCTGACCGCACCACCAAGAAGTTTTACACCCAGACCCGGCCTTCCAATTGCACTAGGGAATAATCCATCTTGTACCTTCACCCCATCACACGATGGCCAAAAGACTTCGGTTTTCTTGATGTTTAGTTGAAGGCCAAGACGTGGACCCTCAGCTATGATGACATCTAACGCTTTGGCCACCTCTTTAGCATCTCCAATAATTGTACCATCATCAAGATACCAAGCATGGAATAGAAGTTTGCAGCTATCCCTGATCCGAAGCACGAGTGGGTGCAAAACAAGTGCAAAAAGGAGAGGCCCTAAGGGGTCCCCCTGCTGGACCCCTGTGGTGGATAAAATATGGTCATCACCCACATATAACCTAGCCGATTGACCATACAAAAATTCCACCCAAAGAGAAATAGAAGGGCAACGGGTCCGAACTTCTCGCAAGAGGGTACTCCTATCAACCAAGTTGAAGGCGTTAGTGAAATCAACAGTAAGCATAGCTAAGGATCCATCCGAGTGGAACTCATTCAAGAATCTATTCGCACTATGGAGCACTGCCTCTGCACCATTAGAGATTCCCCCCCATATTGGAAGTCCCCAAGGTATTTAGCCATGTCCTTCCCAACACCCCTCATAGCCACCTTAGAAACTAGCCTTCTTCAAATCGCACCCACTGCAATCGGCCTAATCCCATTATCAGGTTTTAACAATGGCGTGAGGGGGGCAGATGCAATGAACTCTGCTAAAACCTTTGGGCACCTTCCTTTCAAACAGAAGTTTACCATGGTAGTAATGGCCTTGAGCAATCCATCAGCTATAACAAAGCCCTCACCACAAAAGGCATCCAGAATGTGTTGAGCTCTCAAACCATCACGCCCACAAGAGGTCCCTTTGGGGAACGATTTAATACAGCTGGATACATTGTCAGCATCTTAACGACGAAGTTTGTTGCTCATTTGTCATCTATTTCAATATATGAAATTTTAAAATTTGTCCTAAGTATGAAAATATTTATTTTTGTGAAAATAAATATATTAAATATTTTATTGTTTTTTGGATAAAGATGACATGCATGCCTGCAAGAAGCCATATTGATCGAAATCGACCGTCGAAGAACTTCATAAAGCCTCCGTAATTAACGGCTCGCCGGCACTATCCAATTTAATATTACAAAACTTGTTACTATCAACATTATATTGTTATATTAGTTATATAGTTTATGAACTATTATATGTTTTATGCCGTTCAAGAAAAAACTATTGTATATATTTTTATTTATATCTATAAGATCTCACTACTAAGTTGTATCATATAAGTTTATTATATCATGGTACTTGTAATATATTGATGTTTTGACCGACACCAAATTTGATGTTTTTAGGTTTGCTATAAAAAGAACTAACGACATAGCTTGTTGTTTGTTGCTCGTTTGACTTCCATATCGATGTAAATAAATTTAAACGATTGAATTTGATGTTTCTAAATTCTTGAATGATACCTAACACAAGTCGTTATCTATCATGCTATCGATCATCTAATGCTTTCCTTCGTATAATACTTGACAGAGATCGATGTTACAATAATACAATGTTAGAGTAACGTAACTTCAATCCATTACCTTTTAATTATTCCAACTTTAAAAACTAATTAATCTTATTCTCTAAATCAAGCACAAAGCAACAAATGGAAGATATATAGCAAGGAACAAATAACTAAACAAACTTATATAAAATTTCCTTCTCAATTGACATTTGTTATATCTTCAAAAGAATCAAAACTATATAAACACACCTTCACTATTCCTCTATTCATTACACTTTAATTAATTTCTCCCAAAAACACATATCAAAATGTATACCAATATTCTTTCAATCATTTTCATTTTTCAAACATTGTTAACATTCATTGTTCCTTCAACATCAGCCATTGGATACACCATCAACATATGGCCTAAACCAAGATCCTTCACTTGGACCAACCCAAATGCAATCTCATTATCCCCCTCATTCACCATCACATCTCCGCCACACCCCTACCTAACTGCGGCGGTTAATCGTTACATTCGCCAAATCCAAACTGCTCAATACAAACCCTTACTCAATCCATCCATTAACACCACCACCTCTCTACAACTACAAACATTAAAAATCACCGTCTCCGATCTCACGGCCCCACTAACACACGGGGTCAATGAATCCTACACTCTCAGAATCCCGTCCAACACAACCAGTAGCACCCTCACGGCAGCTACGCCTTGGGGTGCCATGCGAGGGCTTGAGAGCTTCTCGCAACTGGTGTGGGGAAACCCTACTCAAATAGCGGTCGGGTTAGAGATATCTGACTGGCCACTGTTTGAGCACAGAGGGATTCTTCTAGATACTTCTAGACATTACTTTGGAGTCGAGGATTTGTTGAGGTTGATTGGAGCTATGAGTGCGAATAAACTAAACGTGTTTCATTGGCATATAACGGATTCACAATCATTTCCGTTGGTGTTGAAATCGGAGCCAGAGCTTACAAGAACCGGGTCGTATGGACCGGACATGCAATATTCTGCAGAAGATGTGAAACGGGTCGTGGAATTTGGGTTGGAGCATGGAGTTCGAATCATCCCGGAGATTGATATGCCTGGTAAGTCAATATACTAGAAAATGCTTCTCCCTCTTACTTTCATACTTGACACTTTTAACCCCTAAGCTTTGATGTATATACGATTTTAATCTACGAATTTGACTTATTATTATTATTTTAACCCCTTGATGACCTATCCGGTTTACAACTTTTAACCTCGTACTCTATTTTGAAGTATTTACGATTTTGACCCACGCCTTTGACTTTGATGTCGTTTTTATTACTGAGTATGGATAAATCTCTGTCTTTTATTATGTGACGCACTACGACTTTACACTGTAAAGAAACTGTTTTATTAAAGTATATGAGACGAAGTCACATACGTGAGGCTCGACCGCCACAACGCGCATTTTAATATGTTTATAATGAATAATTCCCATCAAGATTCTTAAAGTATATGCATGCATGCATTTTTTAGACTTAGACGTACGATGTTAGTTTTGTTTTTAACAATGTGGTTGTTTCCAATCTTCTAGGACATACAGGGTCATGGGCTGAAGCTTACCCCGAAATCGTGGCATGCGCCAACATGTTTTGGTGGCCAGCGGGTGCTCCATGGGAAGATCGGCTTGCGGCGGAACCAGGAACCGGCCACCTAAACCCATTAATCCCCAAAACCTACGATGTCGTAAAAAATGTCGTAAAAGAAGTGACGACTCTTTTTCCCGATACGTTTTTTCATGGCGGAGCCGACGAGGTAGTCCCAGGTTGCTGGAAAGCGGACCCAACTATCGAGAAGTATATCGCCAACAACGGGACTCTTAGTCAAGTCCTTGAGATTTTTATCAACAACACAAACCCTTACATTTTGTCACTCAACCGCACTGCCGTGTATTGGGAGGATGTGATCCTTGATGCCGAGATCAAAATCAATCCAATGATTCTACCTCCCGCAACTACCATCATGCAAACTTGGAATGGTGGCCCAAGCAACACAAAAAGGTTGGTGTCCGCGGGTTACCGTACGATCGTGTCGTCAGCAGATTTCTATTACTTGGATTGTGGGCACGGTGATTTCTCCGGAAATAATAGCGCGTATGATCAACATCCAGATTTCGAGCAGGAAAAAGGTGGGTCGTGGTGTGGCCCGTTCAAGACGTGGCAGTTGATCTACAACTACGATATAACATACGGGTTGACGGAGGATGAGGCAAAATTGGTTTTGGGTGGGGAGGTGGCGTTGTGGTCTGAGCAGTCAGACTCAAAGGTTCTTGATTCCCGGATTTGGCCTAGAGCCTCAGCTATGGCTGAGGCATTGTGGTCCGGGAATCGTGATGAGACAGGAAAAAAGAGGTCCGCAGATGCCACAAATAGGCTAAATGAGTGGGTTAATCGGATGGTTAGCCGAGGCGTGAAGGCTGAACCGATTCAACCACTTTGGTGCATTAGAAATCCGGGCATGTGTAACACTTATAACCCTATTTTTTGATGCACATGAACTTAAATGTTGAATGTCGGTGTTATGATGGAAGAATGAGTGAGAACGAGTGATTTTGATTTGTTTTTAAAGTTGTATCGTAATGTAATTGGTGTTTTATGCCAAGAATTTGTTGGAACAAAACTTTTGTTTTACAATGGTTGTTGTTTTTTTTTTTGAACAGCCATTTATTTCACAAACCAAAAACAAGTAGCCTAGCAAGGAACTAAACAGTATATTTTGAAGTTTTTACAATATATTACGATATATGGTTGTTATTTTGAAGTTTTTACTCTAATCTTTGTTATTGACAATTCATTTTATACGGGCGTCAAGTCTATACCCTTCTCGTTATCTTAGTCCATTCAACACTAATAATATGTAGAGTTATCGATGTGCATATGCATGTATCAAGAAACAAGTCAAGGTTGTTAATCAATCTTGCAATATCAATCAAGTTATATTGTTGGTTGATTTATTATTTGTATCCTTGTAGATCTATGATATTAACTGTTTGAAGCCTAAACGTTAATTTTATTGATATTGTAAGATTGATTAACAACCTTGACTTGTTTCTTGATACATGCATATGTACATCGATGGGTAGGGGATGAACAAGTGTATCGATTCTTAATCATTGAAACCTTTCACAACGATTTACATGTTTTATGTTTGAGGGTTAATATTCTTAACTCTCCGGCCTACTCTTAAAATGTTCCATAAGTAACACTAAAATACACTTTAAACTAATAACATATCGTACCCTTAGACTTAACGTTAGGTTGATTGTGATTATCATCATGTTCTCCCCTTTAATCATGATCATCTTCTTTTTTAGTTCTTACAAATCTTGAACTCAAGCATTTCTCTCATGATATAGAACTTGAGCCTTGGTAACGTTTTTGTTAGAATGTTTTTCTTTTGCAACTTTCCTATGATATGTTCAATACTTATACGTTCTTCTCAGCATATTCTCTTATGACGTGATAACGTATGTCGGTGTATTTTGTCCTTCCATAAAACGCTATCTTATTCATTAACACGACAACATCAACATTATCAACAAATAAAGCTATCATTTCATCCTTCCATCATGTTATCTCACCGAGTAACCTTTGTAACCACAATTATTATTATCATGCTACTATTGCAGTTGACTAGCTATCAAGAATTCAGATTCACAAGATGATAAATGCCAACATAGATTATTTCTAAACGCATCAATACACCACCATGATAACTCCATAATACCAAGTTGGCTCAGGAGTGATTAGAAAACAGAGAAGTGTCAGACTCTCTTTTTCTAGTATAAGCCAAAATTAGGAGTGCTAAACGTACGGGGTAGGCTACTAGCGTAGACAACTACCCGTTCCTTCTAAAATGAATTCTTTCTATAAATGTTAACACGGTTCTCAATTAGAAAACGTAGATTCGATTAAGATAACATTTACCATTTAACGTCTAATATAGGTTAATGTAATTCGTTAAAAAAAAACATTTTCTCTATTATGGTTACATCTAGTGGATAAGAAAGCCCATCCTTTTTTTCCTTCATCTTCCCCAATCTTCTCCCTCTGAAAATTATCTCCATCTCTCTGAACATCTGAGCTCCAAATCCAGAAGCCATGTCCGTCACCGGTCACATTTCCACAATCACACCCCAATTCCACCACCACCACCCCTCTTCCTCCTCCTCCTCCACCACCACACTCCTCCCTCTCCGCCTCCTCAAACCCACCACAAACCACCACTCTCTCCGCTGCTCAAACTCCACCTTCTTCAACCCAATCCACCTACCCAAACTCACCACCAAATCCCCAACTCGCCGACCCACTTCAATCCAAATGAGCATGGAAGCAGGAATTGGGTTAATGGGTACAAAACTCGGCATGATGACCTACTTCGAATCCACCGGAAAAGTTGTTCCGGTCACTGTTATTGGGTTTCGTGAAGGAAACATTGTGACCCAGGTGAAAACTGATGATACTGATGGGTATAATGCGGTTCAAATCGGGTATAGAAGAGTTAGAGATAAGAAACTTACGAAGCCTGAAATGGGTCATTTGGAGAAATCTGGAGTCATTCCGTTGAGGCATTTGCAGGAGTTTAGGTTGCAATCGGTTGATGGGTTTGAACCAAATCAGAAATTGGAGTTGGCTGACTTGTTTAAAGAAGGTGATTTGGTTGATGTTTCTGGTACCACTATTGGCAAAGGCTTTCAAGGTTTGATTTTTATCTTTCACTCTCTTTTATGTTTTTGAGTTTTATATTTCATGGGATTTGTTGTAGATTGTATACAGTTTTTGGGAATTGAGAATTGAGGCTGTTAATTGTGACATTGCAGTTGTTAGTAAACAATGTTAACTGAAATGGATTAGAAATAAGAATTAGCTTTTGAAAATGACCAATTTTCGGTGTGATCTTCTAGTTCAGTAAATGAATTTTAAAGTTACATTTTTT
This sequence comes from Tagetes erecta, assembly GCA_030867185.1. Lineage (NCBI taxonomy): Eukaryota > Viridiplantae > Streptophyta > Magnoliopsida > Asterales > Asteraceae > Tagetes > Tagetes erecta. The sequence goes on along the minus strand of CM061494.1, from coordinate 6,711,126 downwards.
AAGCTTAATTCACCTATTAGTTGCTGATTGAAGGCTGTTAAAGTGCTGTAATTAGTTGAAGTGGTATGGGGGCGATAAACAGGTGTGTAGATGCTTAAGCAGCCTATGTGTTTATGTTTAGAACGCTGTTTGTATACTGTTATTTGAACTAGATTTGTTTATTTGTATTGGTAATGGTTTAGTATTCGAATAATGACAATTGATTGTGGGCATGTCTGAAGTTCTGATTCGATTGAGGTTAAAGAATTAGGAATTTGGACTGTTAATTATGAAATCGCTTCCATTAGAGGACGCTGTTAACTGAAAATGGGTGAGGATTAGCTTTCCCAAATGATCAATTTCATTGTTTCGATAAATGTTTTTTGTTCAAGGGTTGCTTATTGAATAACTAGAATCGATTATGGGTATATCTAAACCAAGAACTAGATTCTTTCATGTATGTTAGACAGTTGAAATAACTCATGCTTATGGAGTATCATGTGAACAAAAAGTATGGTTTACAGCTTAAACTTTAGAAATGTATACAGGACATTATGATGGGGTCGTACTTTCTAACCTAAATTATCTATTTACCACAAACCATTATTACAATTCCTAGCTTATTTCTTGTTTTCTTTAAAGAGACCCCTTATTTTGTTGTTAGATGTGTATCAATAACAGTAGGAAGCTAAACGTACGTGTCAAAAGTTGCATGTTTTATTGGGCAGAATGACATGTACTTATTATTTGAGTTCAGTCACTTCTATATATCTTTACTTTTTGTATGAGTTCTTTCTTTGTATATTATGTGTTTTTGGCATTGAGTTTCAATGGTTTGTGCTAGAAGCCTAGAAGTAGCAATTATGACCCATTTACTTATAAACGGGTCGATTTGGGTTATGTCTTATCGTATCAAATGGGTAAAAAAATCTGTCAAAAAGGAAACGAGACTTATGTGGGATTTTACTAAGTATGATTGTTTATACTTTGTACTGATTGCAATAGTGTTGATCTTTTGCTTATATTCAAAACGCTTATTTTCTTATGATAAAATAGACAAAACATGCTACGGACCATGTAAACCTGTGCAACCTGTTTTGACCTGTACAAAAACTACTTGTCTTGATGACCAACCTAGTTTGCCACCCTTGCTTTTTACACAACTGACAAGCATGCATGATTGAGCTCTTTAAATTCTTAACGGCCGATCCTATGTAATTTTGTTGCCAGGTGGTATCAAGAGGCATAACTTCAAAAGAGGTCTAATGACCCACGGGTCAAAGAGTCATAGGGCTCTTGGTTCAATCGGAGCAGGAACAACACCTGGGCGTGTGTACAAAGGTAAGAAGATGCCTGGTCAAATGGGAGGAACAAAAACCAAGATCCGAAAACTTAAGATCGTCAAAATCGACACTGATTTAAGAGTTGTGATGATCAAAGGTGCGGTTCCTGGTAAGCCTGGAAACCTTATCAGAATAGCCCCTGCGAAGATCGTTGGCAAAAATATCCCTAAGAATTAGTTAGGTTTCATGTTTGGTGATTTACTATCTGTTGTTCTATACACTGGTTTTTGAACTAGCAAGATATTTATTTTTGTGAAATTTTGTAATGTTAATTTTGATTTCGATGAAGGATGTGACATTGGAGTAGGGTTGTAACTGAATATCCAAAAATGCATATTTTGGCTTGTACATCAATGGGTTAATTTCAGTTATGTTTTATCGTATCCACAGGACAAGAAGTTGAGTATGTCTTTGATAACAGTCATAGAAATTCGATAAGGAGAGACTCAGCAGTTACATTTCATGTCTTGTTAGGTCATTGATCCGGACCATGGTACAGCCCGCTAGGTAATGGTAACGTTAGTGTCATGTACTTGTTGTCGTATGAATGTCACCGCTTATGTGATTAAAATACGTTAATGCATGTCATGATCAACTATCGACTTACGAATTTTTTGTGTGTCTGAAACGTCTAACTACTTCTAGGATTCAACCACTCATATAACTTTATAATGATACGAGAGTCACCTATGTCTACATCTTATTGTAACCCATTGTTACCGTTAGTTACATTTGTTACATGATAACATTAGGTCAATTATGTACATACAAACCATCAATAATTCAATATTACTCAACCAGCTCATCATTTGTGACACATATTTTTTAATTAAGTTATAAGTAATGTAATCTTATAACTAGTTTTAAATATACAAATGCGATTTTCTTATTTTTATTTATGTTTCGTTGTAACTGAGTCAAGTCAAACATAATATATTTTTATCATTTTGTTTTTAAACTCAATTTGGTTTTCCTTTCAACTTTTTAGTATATAATGTTTTACAAATTTCCTTATATATCGTTGTGACGTGCTTACTTATCTAGTTTTATGTATGAATTTTATTTAAAACATCATGTAATTAGGTCTGATAATGGTAATAACATTAAAAATGTTTTAAATATACGTACAAAATATCCGCAACAACACGCAAAGTTGAAATACATTTGTAAATAGGGTTGTAAGCGAACCGAACGAAGTGTTGTTCATGTTCATTCATTTTAATTCAAACTTGTTCATGGACGGTTATCAAACACATAACGTAACAACTCTTGTTCATGTTCGTTTATTAGTGAATCAAAATTCACAAATGGTTTACGAACACATAACTAAATCTTCCGCCAAACGGTTCACAAAGAGTTCATTAAACATTTTTATTTACGACCTATTCACAAGTAACGAATTCCATAAACCAGGGGTGTAATCTGTATAGTATCATAAAGTAATGACCAAATCGAAACATATCTGTAAATTGGGTACAAAAAATCGTTTCATCCAACTTCATCATCCATTGAATGGCGGAGAGTTTCTGAAAATCGATTCACGATCGCATCATCTGCCTGCAACTCACCGTAAAATCGTACCTGATCTCACAGGATCAGAAGCTTCTCTCTCTATTTCGTCCTCAATCACCCTGAGGTAACAATTCTCCATCTAGATCTTTTACTTCCGATCAATAATTTTTAATCTGTTCACCTAGGGTTTAAATCGTAAAAATTTGATCTGTTGATCTACATGTGTGATCGTGAATCAGATTATTAGTTCAGTAATTGTTAATTTGTTATGGAGAGATGTGCTTTCTATAACCTAGTTCCCTTTTGCTTCAGATTTGAAGTTTAATTATGATGTTTTTTCTTATGTTTACTTTTATAAACAATGGTTATGATGAATTGATCATTTGAATAACAGAAAGTTCTTGCATTTAGCTCTGCTAGATAAGTAGATATTGTTTTTTTTGCTTATCATAATTTGTTTGGTGATGCTATATGCTGATTGTTGCTTTTAGGTCTCAAATGATAAATATCATATTCTTTTTGGCCATTGTTTGGTGTTATACTTGGCTAATGCTATTTCAGGTTTACTTTTGCTGTGTATTGCCATTAATTTTGTGTTTCTTGGTTATAAACTTCTCTCTTTTCTATTGCTACCTGATCTCATTATTTGGTGCTTTTGCTTTATTTGGGGGTGATACACCCTCTGTCTATTTGCTTTGCAAGAGCAAAATGACCATACGTGTCTTTGACTTCACTGTGGAGTATCCACATTCTTTTATGGACGACAATCCTTCATTCTATCAAATACATCCAGTGTTACAATCGGGTAGTAGCCATTCTAGCCTAGCTCCTAAGGGGTTTTTTTGCAAATAAACTTGTTTCAAGGTTGTACCATATGTTCATCTATCTTCATCATGTTTTTGCTTTCATAACTTTACAACCAAGCATATATTTCCCCACATATTTGCACATATAGAATATTTTATATAATTTAGGTTTAGGTAGAAAAACAAAGCTTGAGAACTTGGTGAATCTTTTGGGAGTGCTTGGGTCACATACTTACATCTTCACATGGGAATCTTATATTTCTATAATTTTTATGAGCATTAGTGTCATGTTTTTTTCTTCCTATTATGCTTATGTTAACCATATCTTTTTAATGTCATTTGGCTTATAATTTTATAAACATGGAATCTCATATATCCTAGTAGTCTAGTACCCCATTGCAATCTGATTTGAGTTTTTAATTATATATGTTTGTATAGGTACACTCAACTGGTCACACCATTATTACCAAAACAGAGATATGAAGACAATTGCAGCAATTTTTGTGGCAGTTTTACTTGTGGCATTTGAGCTGCCACATGGGCTTGCCTTCTCTTCTACAACCCCTGCTTTTTTGTGGTCAAATGTCCAAGATGGGTATGCGTACTTTTTAGAAAGCACTGGGATTTTTTTTAATAACTAGGTCCTGTTGAAAGTCAAACTGACTGAGTATTATTTCGTCATTCTAGTTTGCTCATCATTGTTGGTAAAGTTTATTAAATGCATTTAATATAAGGGGAGAGGATCTCTTTCCAGTTTGTGTTCTTATCCTACAAATGGTTTACAGAGTTTGTTAAAGCTTATACGAGATTAACATGATCTTAAACCTTAAGAGAGGGGTCATTCGGGGGATCACTGTGTTGTTTTAAGTAACATTAACTACATGTAGTATAAAATTAATACTTTCATTTATTTCTCTTGTTAAGCATATCTGTTATGTTCATTTATGGCCTTTCTTATGCCTTTATTTTAATCTTTTACTGGATGGAAACCATAGGTTGGCTTCCAATAAAGCTAAGGAGGCTGTAAGTTACCAAACCCTTTCGCCAAAGGAGTTGGCCAACTCTGTTATGTCAGAAGGTGGCTGGTCAAAATTACTGGTAAGCTTCTTTATCTAGTTGGATTTCTACCCTATATTTCATGTATTCCCTGAAGAGAGAGGACATGCTACAAGTTTTTTGTTTTTATGCAAGTGTTTGCTAACCTTAGGCTATTTCTGTTCTTGCAGTGCTCCAATCAGAAACCTGAAGAATCTGTTGATCTTGCAATTGTTTTTGTTGGAAGGGAGGTAGGAATCTTTGAAAAATTTATCTTTCTTTTAGTGTCGGTGGTAACTTTGCAATCCAGATTTTCAATAGGAAATGTTGCTTTGCTTTCAAACCAACAATGATAATTCACCCCAAAAGAAGGTTTACAAGTTACAAATGGACACATTCAAAAACAATATATACAGTTATATAATTTGATATTGGGTTACTCTGTAATTAATATATATGAGTCCTTTATCACAGCCTGTCGATATTTCTGGGCGTAAAAATGAAGACCAAACACTTCTAGACTTGCTCAAGGTAACTGCGACATGAATTCTTGAATTTATCCTAAAACTGCCTTGTTTCGTTCAGAATTTTTAATAGTTAAATGGGGTTCTACTTTATGTTTTTATACTTTAATGAACAGGTCTCATTCACAAAGTCAGCATTTTCTTTGGCATACCCTTATGTCTCTGCATCTGAAGAGAACAAACCTCTGCAAAGCTCATTAGTTTCCGAGTTGGCAGAAACTTGTGGACTTGATGCAGGATTAAGCAAAGTTGGTGTACTGGAGTCCTGTGCTGCTGAGGGTGGAAACTATGAGAAACTTTCTGACATCAGTTCAGTTCATGTAATGGTTTTGTTCTTAATGGAACATATAATCATATTCTTTCATTGTCTGTCTCTTTGATACTATTTTAATAATTAACCATTTACAATGACAGGAATATGTAGTTTCAAATATGGAAAAGAAGTCCAACGGGCAGACACCACTGGTTGTATTTTGCAATAGAGGAGCTGACTCACTGAAGGGAAGCGAGCAACCACGTTCCGAGGGTATGTGACGGTGGTTCTCAATATATATTTTGAGTAGAGGTGGGAAAATGAATGAAACGGGTTGGTTGGGGAACGGGTCAAAACAGTTAACAAGTAGTTTGTATATGAGCCAAACAAGAGGAGTTAACCTGAATCATTTAGGAGAATACATATATTCAAAAAAGTATATATGAATATATTCATATATATACACTTTTTTCGGCCTGCTCTCTTCTGTTATTTTTTAGATTATTTTACACATTGACCCATTAGAGATGAAACATAACCTGAATTGATCCATTTTTAATTAAATGGGTGGAAGTTGCCTCTAGTAATTAATGATTTTGTTTACTGTCTTTTATAAATACAGTATGCCCAATTTGTTGAAATGCAGGTGAAGTTTTGTCTGAGCTCATAAGCTCTGTGGAGAAGACAGGAGCAAAGTACTCAGTTTTATACGTCTCTGACCCGGTTAACGTCATTCGTTATCCATCTTATCGCCAGGTAGATAGGTTTCTTGCAGAAAAATCTGGAAACAAGACACTGGAATCCACTACATGTGATGGAGTCTGTCAGATCAAATCATCATTGTTGGAGGGACTTTTTGTGGTAAGCTGACCATCTTTTCTCATCTTGTTGGCTTATTCACATTGTTGAACTTCTAATTAATACTAAGTGCTGAATTTTCATTATGGAATGGGTATTAAGCGGAGAGGCAGTCAAGTAGGACCTATAATCAGGAATTAACTTGATATTTTAGCGGAAGCATTAGTAGTTCATTTAGACATTTAAGTTATAAGTTCAAGTCCAATTCCAGCTTTAACTGGTTTTCTGCTTTAATCTCTCTAAGGTCACCTGCCTAGTGTAAGCTGTGTTTATCTGGTACCACTGGTTATTGGGGTTTTGGCGTTTTGTACAAATGCTTTACTTGATTATTAGTTTCATTGGTACCACTACTGAGAAAAGCTCGGAATGACTGTCGCCTGATGTCATTTTACATTTAAATCCTGAAATAGTAAAAAATTTTGTATACTACGGACAATTGTTTTGAACATATCATACAATTTTATGTTGTTTCAGGGGCTTGTTTTGCTTATAATCTTGATCTCGGGACTTTGCTGTATGGCTGGTATTGACACTCCAACAAGATTTGAAGCTCCTCAAGAATAATATCTTTCCCGAGTATATGCAAACAAAATTTTAATACTTGTGGGGCAAGTAATGGCAGCGATCCTGCCTTTGGTAGGGTATTATATTAGTTCAACTTTGAACTGGTTCTATTTATGGTTTACGCTTGTCAATAATGGTTTTGTTACAACATTTTATCAAACACTTGGTGTGACATTTTGTAACGCGTTATAGTTGTGACTGGAAACTCGATCATAAAATCGATGTGGGGAATCGTATGCTTTGTTTGGTGGGATGAACAAAAACAGCTGGAATAAGATGGGTCATTGGTTATGTTTTGTTAGCTTTCATTGTTTTTAGGAGTATATGATATTATTGTTTTTATAACAAGTTTTTAAGCAATGCATCATATTTATTTCATTTAAAAATCTCATTTGATATTATCTGAAATTTCGGATCTGTATATTTATTTGTTGAAATATCACAAAATGGACCGTTTGGTGTTCACCACCGAAAGTTACTCAAACTTTTTTTGGTATTTTTTTTGGTATGATTTAATCCATGTCATGCTTGGTTTTACAAAGGTGATGCCTGATTCGAGAAAGCCTCTGGGCGTTAAAGACGGTGTCTTGGTAAATCTCGGCCAAAGCCTAGACATAGCGTAAACATGGAAAGTTCAACAGATCCATCATGTCTTTGTTGTAGGTCTAGATATCTTTGGTCTAGCCACTGCTCACTAGTGTCTTCAAAAGACATGCTTGCAGTAGTGTCATGTCTCTATTTCACTAGTGTCATCTCCAAGGTGCAACTACATTTGCTTTGTAGGAGTAGATTAATGTTAATCTACTCCTTTGAACCTCCACTTCGGGTCACGATTTCCAAAACCAATCGGGTTATAAATCCATACAATTCATCATGGGGTTTTCGGTCACACTTTGAATCAAATGATTTATAAAGAAACCTTCTGTGTTCTACAGTTAGCTTTCAAGAAAAGAAAGGAAACATTGCAATCTTATGCAGGCATCACCTAGAACCTACATATGCATCCTCATTCAGCAGTACAATTGAAAAAACAATGCACAGGTTCACTTAGAGAAATCAACCACCACTTTACAGTTACACAAACAAATTGTACAATTCATGATTACGTTTGCAACAGTGTCTTTGAAAGCAAATCTTCCCACTAAAACACAACATTTTTTACAAAATGGGAAATTATATTTTACAACACCTCGGGTGAGATTTCCACTGTCTTCAAGAAAAATGTTTATTAGAAAGAACCTTTAATACCATCCAAGCTCTCTCCCAAAGACAATCTACAAAAGAAACCGTTAAATGATAATAAGACGGGTCTGTGTAACGTGTGCCTAGCCTAAGCACACATGCTAAGATGCATTAAGCCAACCCGTTTAACCAATTTGTTACACTTCACCACCCTATTTAACATGTTTACAACTTGATGCCAACCTGTATACAGCTTAGCAAACCCATCAACTTGTGACACTCATTTACACAAATGGGTTAAAGTCTCTTTTGGGTACGAACAACAGTTTTTTAGCTGACATGTTAAATGCATATTTACCATTATAAACACCTCCTAATTGCATATTTACCCAACTAAAAAAATCAATTGCATATTTCCGCCTATAAACAACTTTAATTTGCAAATATACCTATTTTTAGTATGATCCTATTTAAAATTTAGTTAGCATTGGGTATATATGCAATTGATTTTTTTAGTTGGGGTAATATGCAATTAGGAGGTGTTTATAAGGGTATATATGCGATTGTTCCTTTTTCATAAGCTTTTAGATATGTAGTTCAAATATTCACCTCAAATTCTATTAACTTGAAAATTTGTAAGTAACATCTAACCTGTGCATACAGTATTTGTACTCTTGGCTCCTCTCGTAATCTCTCTCCCCTTCTTCGAGCTGAGAAACAATCCATTAGGCAAAAAAAACATATAAATCCTAGAAATGACAAGTATATTCACAAAATATACCAAAATAAGCAGTTGTTTACCGGATCACTCTCATAAATAAGCTCGAAGCAAGTTGGTGACAAGCATTTTAATGCACAATTCTCCTTTGCAACCATTGAAGACTTGCATTGGGCACCCCAATATCCACTTTCCAGCCCGGAAAAGTAGACCACAAAATCAAAAATTAACAGAAATAAAGCGAGATTTGGCAGTTTTAACTCACGTTTTGCTTTTTGAATGGGCAGATTTCGGTCACTTTTTTTAATCTCAAACGGGCCCAATGGTTCAAATGAAGAAACTAGTAAAAAGGATACAGATCTAACGGTTTAATCTAGCTGGAAGTCACCCAAACTCATAGTTGTCAAAGGCACAAAGGGTGAGCCTTGGTCTCGGCACAAGACACTTAAAACAAGGGCTTTTTAAGCAAGGTGCATTGTATCAAGATATCATTTTTAGAGGTTTTAGACATGTTTTGAGCTAGTATAGACTGTTTTAGGTTGATTCCAGGCTTTCTTCGTAACCAATCCATAAGACGACAATTATTTATAAGTTGAAGAAAATTTTGGGCAAAATACATTTTGGGTCAACCCAACTCAATATAAAATGTATCAACATTCAAAACAACCCATTTGACCCGCAATTGAGTTCATGCAAAGTCAAAGAAACCAACATGAACCTTTCAAAGGAAAACGAAATGAAATGCTACAATTTCAAAGGACACCTAACAATGAAACTTGTAACTTCAAGAGACATAACACACACCAATTATTTCAAACACCTAAAGCAATTAAGCAAATCACATATTGTTTTGTTCATAAGTGAGATACTCGAACATAAAGATGTCCTGCCTCAAATACCACCAACGAGTTTTGACTCGGTTAAACATGCTTGGGTGGAACTAATTCTAGAACGAATTAGTTCCTATAACGTTTCCATTCGAACAACTAAAAACAAAACCCCTGAGCTCCTAGCAATCAAATATGTTAAACTCCCATAAAAACTTTAGCAATACTTTTCAACTTTGAAGGCAAAACTTATGCATATGAATATACATGATCTCCAAATTTAACATACTTTAAAGTAATTATCAAGTTAGTCTTCAGGTAAAGCATAATCCTAAAACAATACAGGCAAACAAAAAACATTGAAAATAAAAAATTTCGAGGGTTTATAAATTGGGGAAATAAATGGAGCATACAGTTCAATTTCAGAGTAGCAATTCTGCTTCTTTTCACGAATCTCAGTTTCCTGAACACACCCAAAGTATAAAGATTAGAAATTGAACAAACCCAGATGAGAATGAACAACAATTTGTTGAAACTTACAGAAATTGGGCGTGGAGATTTTTTTGCAAGAACTTGAAGAGAACATATGATTGTTAGCAGTATGATCAATTCAAGGGTTTTGCGCATCTTCACCATTATACAGATTGATTGATTGATGATCCGGGAAGCAAAGAGCTTAGGAGAGGTTTATGCAACAACAGATTTAATATCGATTTGTGTCGATCGAATTGGACTCGGATTTGAGAGTCGGGGCCGCTCGGGTAGGCACAAAAGAACCGGTTTTGGACCCGACTACCGTTTGACTCGTTTCACTATCTCTGGTTACTTATGGCGGTCTCATAATCATCCGTTGGTTAAGATTCTTCTGTTCCAAGCTGTTTCTCATAATAGGAACCCGAAACTTTGGGTGGACTGGACCCACTAACCAGACGATATCAGATTTGTCACTAAGCCAAAACACCGGAGGCAATGTGTTAGACTTGTTGGAGACGAGACGTGACAGACTCTCTAAGAAAAAGTGAAACAATTGGCATTTAAGAATAGTTTGTATTATTTGATTTCATGTTATTTGTGGTTGTGGTTGATATCACGTATTTTAGGGCTTATGGCTATATAATTATGAGTGTTTCAAAAGAAAGATTAAAAGATGTAAAAAGCGGTTTCCCTAATGGAATCAACTAAAAAACTGTTGCAAATTTTTATAGAGCGTGAAATTGGTCCATTTTTAAATAAGCACCTTTGATTATTGAACACATGATATTCGAATATAAAGTTACTTAAAAATACGGGCTTTGAGTCCTCATGACTTTCTATAACTTTGATCCATTAAGGTAGTTAAGAATGAAGGAATTTATCCATATGATTTTGATGATGGAGAAAACATTATGTTTGAGTCTCAACTTACTTCGTATCATCATAACATGTTCTAAATGTTATTTACTTGAATGGTGTCGTAGCTAAAGTAATGGTGGGGAGAGCACTAATTTAAGGAGTAATTTAGGAGTATGCTAGTTTGTTGTAAAAAAATAATGAAGAGGACAAGAAAACATATATCTTATCATTAGTCTATCGATTATTGAATCTAACATTGGTTATGTTTGTTTACTTATATATCTTATCATGCGTGAGAATCATTAAATAATCACACAAGTGTAAATTACAATTACGTAACTAATTTTTACACTTTGCATGAAAAACAAGTTTGTATTTTAACTTTTCTCTGTTTTACGTGGTTACATCTCTAACTCTTATTTAAGTTTTATATTATAATGGTATATTGGTTTTATTGGTTCCAACTATCACCTTTTGTCTTCTACCGGTCCCAACTTTGAATTGGTTGTCAATGGTCCTAACTTTGATCACTTTGGCAACCAATGGTCCGTCTTTAAATTTTTTTTAACGTCGTTAAGTTTTTTTCAAATTCAAGACGATGTTTTACGCCTTTTGATCGGAAGGAAATACGAGTCGATTGATGTAAAAGTTTTCTCGAAAAGGCTCTCTGAACGATAAATTTTTTACATCCGATTGAAGCACCGTTAGGTTTAAACACCCGATTGAAGCACTACTTCGTTGTTCGGAGCGCCGTTTCGAGGTAACTTTTCCATCAATCGACTTGTATTATCCTTCCGATCAAAAGGCTTAAAACATCGGTATTGAATTTGGAAAAAACTTAACGGCGTTAAAAAAACTTTAACGACGGAGCAGTGGTTACCAAAGTGATAAAAGTTGGGACCGTTGCCAACTAACTAATTTAATAGTTGGGACCGATAGAAGACAAAAGGTGATAGTTAGAACCAGTAAAAACCAATATACCTATTATAATTAGTTAATAGTTAATATATTACTCTTCAAGCCATATAAACAAACTAGATTAGTATCCGTGTACTACACGGATTTTAGTTTTATAGGTTTTAACTCAATTTACATATCAAATTTATTTTTAACATATCTCTTATTAAATCGATTTGGAAATTTACAAATATATTCATATAAAAAATCATATGTTACAATAAAGGATATGATTTATAATAGTTGGTAAATTTTTATTGAAACATATCGGGTTAGGAGATAATTCATGATAATTGTTAATTTTTTTATTTGAACATATCGAGTTATGAGATAATTAATGATAATTGGTAAAACTTTAATTTGAACATATCGGGTTAGGATAAATCATAATAATTGATAATTTTTTTATTTTAACATATCAAGTTAGGAGATAATTCATGATACTTGGTACATATCGGGTTAAGATATAGATCATGATAATTGGTAAATTTTGTATTTGAACATATCGGGTTAGAAAATAATTGATGATAATTTATGAACTTTTAATTTAAACATATCGGGTTATTTCGAATATGGAGCATACCATGACCCGTCTAAAAATTCTCCATCAAATTAATTTAGAACATGACACCTAAGCAAAATTCTATGTGGAGTAGTTAAAATGGTGACATGTGGATGTGTTACTCAATTATTAGAATAGGTAGATAAATGGTTTATTCGTCTCAATAAAATGAGTTGTATTATTCTATGTTTTTCTTTATAATCTTTTCTTGTGTCTATAAACTTGGTATATGTGACATCCGCCCCAAGACCCAAATCCGATTTCTGACTCGAACCCAATGTTAGCCACTTTAATATATTTGCATTTATTTTTCGATACAATTTAACGTAATCACTATTAACTAATAAAAACGTCAAAATCTTATGTTAATTTCGTTCCAATTAATCTATCGAATCCGTAAAGTTAAAAATACAACGTATACTAAACAATTACCAACTACAAATTAAAACTCTAAGAATAATATATATATATATATGTGCAAGTATTACTTCCACAAAAACATGTATTTTTATATCTAAACTCACATAAAACACAAGCCAACTAGGAGAAATACTTCCACTTACAATTTTATTCCAACTAAACCAAACCTTACAACATTAACAAGAACCAACACCATGTCTAGCCACCAACATCCTCTTCCCCCATGCACCATCACTTCACATATTGTCCCCTAAGAACCTCTAAACCCTTGGATAATAACCAATTAACCTTCAAAAGTTTGACTTTAATAAACAAACACACTTAACATATTCTTCATCACTTTACCACAAATCAAAACAAAACAACTCTTTTCTCTCTTGTTTCCTACGACATTTTATACTTAAACACACTTTACATTTCCAAATTCTCCAAAACAAGATCCAAACAAGTTCAAGTATACAAAAGTTCCAAACAATTCCTAACCATTTTTTTAAAGCTCCTACAACACTCATCCAACCTTCTCCTTACTTGTGTTAAGTAAGAAACTCTCCTATATCTTCTATTTTGCCATTTATAACTTACAAATGTTGTGTAACAACCATTAACAAGTAATTTTACATGTTTAAGCAAAATATACAAAGCTAGTGATTCATTTATATACAAACTCAAAAAAAATAATAAACACTACCAAGTCTCGAAATGGTCACCTAACGTCCAAAAACAAGCTATAGATATGAAAACGCCACCTATATAAACATTACAAATGGTTTCGGTCAAGAAAAGTTTAAAAAAAAATCGATTTATGTAATTTGGGCCAAAACTGTAAAAAAAAATGAAAACTTAATATACAACTTGAAAACCTTGTTTTATAACAATTAAAGCCAAATAAAAGACAAACAAAACCGCAATGACTAGTCTTGTAACTTCCCCAGCCCAAAGACTCACCCCCGTTTTTGTTTTATATTTTTTGTTAAATGTTTTGGACTTTATTCAACTAATACCTTACACCTAATACTAAATATCATCACATATGTTTTATAAAAAAAAATATGTTAAAAACTTGTAAAAACATGATTTGGCTATGAATATATATATATATACTTTTTTTTATTATTTTATCTTTACTAACGTCCGAACACCCAAATCCGAAGGGCCTAGAAATTCCATTTCGCCTAGTTTAATATCGTTTTCTATATGTTTCTAATGTATGATTTCTCATTACTTAGGTGTTTCCGGTATTTGAGAAGTCTTTGATTCCATTTAAGTAATTCTATATCTTTTTCCGGCTCCTATTTAAGGTGAGTAAACTCACTCCTCTTTTTACTATTTATATTTTGGGGCTGAAATATGTCTTGTTTTCTATTTACTATTTTTCAAATGAGATCATACAAATATGTTAATCTTGTACGCGAGTTGATGCAATTTTATGTGGTAGTTTAAAGTAGTTTTATTGCTTTGTAATCCCACCGTAACAATGTTAGCGCTAATGGTTTGACAAACCCACCGGCCTGGACAACATCGATCGGTGATTTAAATCGGCCATTCTAATTCTATGTTTACCATGTTTGCTATGCTATGACGGTTGTTGTTAAATGTGTTGCTATGCTATGCCAAGTCCCTACAGTGCTAAAATAATATTGATAACACATGTCGAGACGGTTAATGACGGTGCAATAAAAGTTATCAATAAATATATACATGAGTGGTTCTCATGACAAATAGCTAGTCGAATGATTGGGTATTCTATTGTGGTTGTGTTCTATGCTATTCTAGGGGTCATGGTAGAGTAATATTACGAAATGACTATACGTGTAAAATTGCGAAACATATATTGTTGATCTCGGGTTTCCATACTAGTACTATTAAATTGTGTTTTATTCACTAGCTATTTCTAGCTAACTTTATTCATTTTCACGTATTTCAGGTGATGCTTGAATTATGTTTCATACTTTTGCCAAGACATAGGATGGCTTGGACTTAGTTAAAATTAAAAGACAATTATTTCGTTTACTATTTGTTTCATGACTATTGACGTTTGTTGTTTAGGATTGATGTTTTCAACTTGCAATGTTAATGATTAAAACTAGGTATATTGGTTTTCACTGGTTCCAACTATCACCTTTTGTCTTCTACCAGTCCCAACTTTTACTTTGGTTGTCAACGGTCCCAACTTTTATCACTTTGGTAGCCACTGGTCCCGTCGTTAAATTTTTTTAACGTCGTTAAGTTTTTTCCAAATTCAAGACCGATGTTTTAGATCTTTTGATCGGAAGGATAATACGTGTCGATTGATGTAAAAGTTTTCTCGAAAAGGCTCTCTGAACAATAAAAATTTTACATCCGATTGAAGCACCGTTAGGTTTAAAACACCCAATTGAAGCACTATTTCGTTGTTCGGAGCGCCGTTTTGAGGTAACTTTTCCATCAATCGACTTATATTATCGTTCCGATCAAAAGGCTTATAACTTTGGTATTGAATTTGGAAAAAACTTAACGGCGTTAAAAAAATTTAACGACGGGACCAGTGGTTACCAATGTGATAAAAGTTGGGACCGTTGACAGCCAATTTAATAGTTGGGACCGGTAGAAGACAACATGTGATAGTTGGGACCAATAAAAACCAATATACCTTAAAACTAATGAATGTCATGTGCTTCGGTTACTATGATATCAAATTCACTTGACAGCTTGGTGTTTTCACCGTCGGACTAGATGTCACAGTATATTCAATATTGATTGCTGTTCGATGACAAAAAATTAATAAACAATAATAGTAAATAAATAAATAAAAGTAAAAAAAAAAATATATATATATATATATATATATATATATATATATAGGGGAGGGGTAATTTGAGAACACCCTCTAGTTGTGAGAACTCGTGAGAACCTTACTTCCCGAGTTTTTTCATAGTGCTTTTTTGGCTCAAATATTGCGTATATTAAAAACTAGAACCTGGAAAAAAGAAAATTTAAAAAAAAATATTTCCGTCGTAAAAAAACGTATATGTTAGTAAAAAATATTTATGTCATATTACATTGGTGTAATAAGTTACACCAGCGTTTTTTCGCTGTAAATATTTTTTAGTTACATATACGTTTTTTAACGACGAAAATGTTTTTTTTTAATTTCCTTTTTTTCAGGTTTTAGTTTTTAATATACGCAACATTTGAGCAAAAAAAAATCTATGAAAAAACTCGGGAAGTAAGGTTTCTCACGAGTTCTCAAAACTAGAGGGTGTTCTCAAAATATCCCATTTCTATATATATATATATATATATAATGATAATATTTTGAGTTAGTTAGAGTCGACAATTTGCATGAAAGGGGAGGCAAGTGGGACCCACTATGATTAAAAACGAAAAATATTAACCAAAATGCAGCTCCCCAACTAACATACTTTGGTGAATGCTTGCAAATCGTGTGATTCAATTCCCTTCTTAACTCACATTATATTTACATTAATCATTTCAATGCCACTCATTTTAATTTAAACACTTTGGCAAACATGATATGTGAAATTAATTTTATTTAAGCATGGTTATCCATAAATATCCAAGTGTTATGAAAAATTGTGTAGTGTTTGAAATGGATATAACACTTCAAAAGTCACTATAGGTTTAAGAGTCGGATCTATCAAAGCTCTTCTTTTTATTAAATAATGGTTTAATATATATTTGTTTAATGACAGGTTACTAGTTAGTTGTACCATTACCAAGTTAGTATATCAAACGGTTAAATATTTGATGGGTTATAATTTATACAAATCAATTTTTATTATACATGATAGATTTTTTTATATAAATACTCAGTGGCGGAGCTAGTCTAAAATGTGAGAGGTATCCCTCAATACTTTTTTTTTTTTCCTACACTCGTATAACTTTTTTTTTGGTATAGTCATACAATTTTTTTTTGCTGTACACTCATACAAAATATAATTTTCTTGCTTGTCGTTAACAATTTTTGGAGTTTTATCATCATTTTTATTGAAATAGTTAGCAATATTTGGACCATTTTAACCAATATCATCATTTTTTGACACTTTTTTAATTAAAAGCGGTTGTCAATAAAAACATTTTTCGATTGTTCAGAGGTATCCTTTTAATTGCTCAGGTGATTACTAAACAAAAACGAGAAAAAAACACCAAATTTTTCGATTGTAACTAGATATGTATTTTAAATTTGTTTAACCTGGCCATTTTTCATTACCATTTTACTATTTTGTACCATGCTAGCTAGTTTGTACATGTTCTGATATCACTAACGATCATATATTTATATTTAAAAGATGTTGTTGGTCTTCGATTGTACGAAAGATTCAACTAGGTACATAATGATGGTACAATAACTACCAATAAGTAGTACTAATAATCTTCAATCTTTTCTAAGATGATGTATCTATACATTTCTATATTTTACTAAAGGCTGGATCATAACAGTAAATATTTTTCCTTTCTTACCTTAATTTATACATTGATGTTTACCGATTAACACACACAAAATTTGAAATATCTTTAATAACTTGACTGCTTTTGTTAAGCGAGCTTTTATCTTAAGTCCGAGCATGACTCGATCTGACTCCTATTTATCTTAAGTCCGAGCATGAGCTCAACTTAAGTCCGAGCATGAGCTGCTCAAGCTAGGATAAGTAGTATGATATTGAGTAACTCATGAGATGTTTGATCGAGTTATTTAAATCCCGTAATGTAAGTGATCAACCCTAATTGCGGGTGATCGTTTATTGTATAGATTTTCGTATTTGATATATTTAATGTAACTATTCTATAAACCTTAATTGTAAGATTTTCTAGTAAGAATGTTAAAGGTTATTATACAAATGGTAAAAAACTGCCCATAACTAATTACACAAAAATCACGCAACCTATACACAACTCGTTTAAATAAGGTATATTGGTTTTCACTGGTCCCAACTATCATCTTTTGTCTTCTAACGGTCCCAACTATTAAATTGGTTGTCAACGGTCCCAACTTTTATCACTTTGGTAACCACTGGTCCCGTCGTTAAATTTTTTTAACGCCGTTAAGTTTTTTCCAAATTCAAGACCGATGTTTTAGACCTTTTGATCGGAAGGATAATACGTGTCGATTGCTGAAAATTTTTTTTCGAAAAGGCTCTCTGAACGATAAAATTTTTACATCCAATTGAAGCACCGTTAGGTTTAAACACCCGATTGAAGCACTATTTCGTTGTTCGGAGCGCCGTTTTGAGGTAACTTTTCCATCAATCGACTTATATTATCGTTCCGATCAAAAGGCTTATAACATCGGTATTAAATTTGGAAAAAAACTTAACGGCGTTAAAAAAATTTAACGACGGGACCAATGGTTACCAAAGTGATAAAAGTTGGGACCGGTGACAGCCAATTCAATAGTTGGGACCAGTAGAAGACAACATATGATAGTTGGGACCAATGAAAACCAATATACCTTTAAATAAATGTGCAACTTATTTCATAGTTACGAACAAATTTGATTTTATAGTGTAACTAGGTTAGATACCCGTGTTTTACACAGGATTGTTTTAAAATAAGCTGTCAATTAAAAAAATGTTTGAAATTACATAATATGGATTTAATTGTGTGGTTTGGTTTCTCCAGATCAAATAAAAGATCCGCGTGGTTTCAGATATTGAGTAAAAATAAACCTGTGTGTATATTTTTTAGGTGTTAGTTTACGAAGTCATGTGGCAAAAGTAGTTTAATAAATTGCCATGTGGCAAGTATTGCTTAATATTATGACAAGTGGATGAAACTGATTTCTTTTATTATATAGGAATTTGTTAAAATATTAAAGTCACATAAATTGTTATATCCGTTAAAAATCTTTATTTATGGATATATTTCAAAAAAATTAATCAAACTTCGTATAGACCTCTTTCATCTGTGAAAATTGTTACTTTCACGTATGCGGAATGGTTGAATATTTTTTTACAAAACTATACTTTCTTTTTAAGTTAAGATTTTATTTTTTATAATGTTATTATTTTTTATAATGTTATTATTTTTTATGTACACATGTTATTAGTTTTATTTATTTTTAACGAATAATAACAATAAATGTTTAGGGAGAAATTTTGACTAGTTTCAAAATATTTTTTTAAAAGATGTATGACAAGTATGTAGTGAGGGTGTATAGAAGTTTATTACTTATATTCTTTCTTAATGGAAAGTAGTAAACTCGTTGAGTCGTTGACATAGTGCATTTGTATACTTAATTTTATTAAAACAAGGGCTATAATTGTAAATATTTGCGTGTATAATTTTACTTGTAACTTTATTATAACTTATATCAACTGTCGCATAACTTTGTTGGCAATTTTCAGCTCTAGGACTTGAGACACGTTACTATCTGTATAAGTCAGACTTATAGCATAAGAAACTTGATGTACAAGTCAAATTATTGTTTGATTATGTTTCACCCCAACGGAACATCTTTTCTTTTTTCCATGAGAACTTTGAACATCAATGAACGTACGTATATTTGGAATCCATTGATTAAAACCGTTCTGATACCAATTCAAGTGTTGAATTGAATCAAACAAAATTTGGCTTACAACAAAGTCTTTAGAATTACTTTTAAAAATTTAATTATGTAAACAAACACTTATCTGTTTAACTAAATTTACAAATTCGTTTTCATTTTATATTATACGAGTTCATATTTACTTTTTTTATAAACTCTTATTTAAGTTTTTATATGTACGTGGATGATATTTACCGGTTAATTGTTTAAGCTCTTTAATAATGTTTGTGTCATTGTGTTAATGTGTTGTTGTCCTCGCTCAATGATCTGTCAAGTTTTTTTAACGACAACTATTCAATCTTTATAAAAAAATTATTGACTTGATTAATTTGTTCTTATAAAAATATTGGTAGTATACTGTGAAAAAAATGAAATGAAATATAAGTACAAAATCAAATCAATAATCACTATAACAGACAGTGGGCCCACTCAGCATCCCTCACTATAACAGACTTTCATTCTCTTACCTGTTTTGATCCCAACCGAAATTTCTAACATATTTTGATTTTGTTTTTATTTTTATAAAATTGGATTTATAAATATGTTTGTAGTAAAAATTTAACAAATCTATTTGAAATGACTAGTTAAAAGCTTAAAATGAGTTAAGCTTATACTATACTAGATTAATAGATTTAATACTCGTGTGATATATACGAGTTAAATAACAATATCTATAAAAAAAAATATAATCATTATATTTAAGGATTTATGAATATTTAACATATAAGAATTTAGCTCTATCAATTCATGGATAATGAAAAAATTCTAGTTAATTTTTATTTTCAAACTTCCTATTGTAAGACATATTTTTTCCATCCAAAAAATTATCCCTTTATAGTCTTAATTTATTAGATTGATAGATAAGCTAAACTTATATTATATAAGTTTGAGCTCAATTCATTTATAATGACTTAATGAGATTGAACCTAACTGATTTAAGAAAGAAGCTCAAGTTCAACTTATATGAAAATATTTAATACGAAGGGTCCCAACAATCAAATTTAGTCATTCGTTGTTCTTAAACTGAAATTATATTTATACGCAACTAAAAACATACAGACACAACAAATGTAAAAGCAAATCGGTTACATACTCCTCAAACAAACCCGAAGGTTTAAAAACATAACACAAATAAAAAGATGGTATTTTATACATAGATAATCCGTAACCTTTCTTTCTAAGCCAACAGAGCAAACCTATAATTTAACCTAATGCACATACTAAAAATCGCCTCCGTCGTCTATAACATAAGATATCATAACACAGACGTAAAACACGTAAAAGAAATTTGTGGAGTGTATTGATATATTCTTATAAAAATAATAAAATATTGAAATTTTCTCGATTTATATAAATAAAACGGTTTGTATCTTCACTTCCACTCTCCTACTATCAACCTACCTCTCTCTCTGTTTCTCTCTCACTCACAAACACACACCTGCAACTCCATTTGTTTCAATGGCGATCGTTTAATTTTTGCATCTAATTGTCTTCAAACTCTCCTCAGTTACCCAAAGTTTGTGCTATTTAATACCATTATCATCAATCATTCAAGTTCCCAATCGTTTCCATAAACAGAGCTTTCAAATTTTGCAAGCAAAATGCTGGATAATCCAGATATGTTCGAATCAACTGCTTGTTTCGATCCAAACTCCATATCCCATCACCAACATCTGATAATTGATCACACCAACGTCTCAAATTTCCACCCAATTCCCAATTTCGAACCACCACCTGCAAATCCCCTGCATCACCCACATCTCATAAACATGGAAATTGACCATCAAATTCACCAACAAATCAGCTGGAACCATAATCTCCATGACCAAATTCACATCTCAAGCAACGATCAACCACCTCCAGATCTCCTCAATCTGTTCCAATTACCCAAATGTTCATCGTCACTCTGTTTTTCAAACCCGACTCATATCGATCAGCCTTCGGGTCAAGTACTGTACGACCCGTTGTTAAACATCACCCCGCAGCCTCCGTTCTTTAGAGAGCTGCTGAATTCGATCCCGAACGGGTTCAATTTGACGGGTTGCGGGTCGATTTTCGGGGAAACGGGGATGGAGAGAGGAGAACAGAGTCAACATTTGTATCATGATCATGATGGTGATGCGGTTTTGGAGTTTGGTGGTGGTAGTGGAAAAGGTAGAGATAGTAATTGTAAAGATACGAAGCATTTTGCTACTGAGAAACATCGGAGACAACAAATGGGTGGAAAATTTGAGGCGTTAAAGAGTTTGATCCCCAATCCTACTAAGGTATGTATGAATGAATGAATGAATTAGTAGTAATTTTAATTCAATGTTTATACCCCTTTAATTGTTTTGATGAATTTGATAATATTTGAGTGTTTTTATTTCTTAAAAAGTTGTGTTTGGTGTGATGATGGTCATATGGTGTGAGGAATTTAAGCATCTTAGATATTTTTTTTCTCAACCGGACCAGACTTGGTTGGAACCGGTGGTATAACTAGTTTAGTTATGTTTTGTTTGGTCTGTTTTTATTTAAACCGGGCGAGACAGTGAATTTGATGAACCGGACCAGATGGTTAGAAAAGTGAAACTTTTGAGCTAGACTCGTAACTCGTGGTTGGACAAGTAAAAGTGTTAGAATTGGACCTAGTGGTCGGACCGGATTTTAAAATTTTATTTATTGTTTTCTTAAAAAAATCATCTTTTGATTAATTTATTATACCATAATTCAAAATTTAGTTAGTTAAGTGTTTAATATTTTGTTAAAACTACAAATATACAATATGTTTAGTTTTAAATTTATGATGTTATTCTATTCTTAAATATTACTCAACTAGTTATGAGTTGTCGTTCTAAAAACATTGATTTTCATTCATTTGAAACATTGATGAATTTGATCACATTCAAGCATTTTGATTGCTTGAACATTATTTTCGTGTCGAATAACTTTGTGGGTATGGTGTGATCATCAACAAAAGACTGATCGCGCATCGATTGTTGGAGATGGGATTGACTACATCAATGAGCTCAAGAGAACTGTTGAGGAGCTCAAGATTTTGGTTGATAGGAAAAGATGCAATAGAGGTAGAGGAAAAAGACACAAAACTGAAGATCATTCCACATTAGATGTAGAGAGTATTTACACTAGAAGCAACGGTGGCGGTGGTGGCGGAAGTGGTGGTGATGGTGGTCATGATCAACAAGCATACAATGGTAATTCAACTTCTACAATGAGAAGTTCATGGCTACAAAGAAAATCCAAGAACACGGAAATCGATGTTCGGATCATTGATGATGAAGTCACAATCAAATTAGTGCAACAAAAGAGGATCAATTGTTTGTTACTTGTTTCAAAAGTTCTTGATGATCTTCAACTTGATCTACACCATGTTGCTGGTGGTCTCATTGGTGATTTTTATAGCTATTTGTTCAATACCAAGGTACAACCTTTTTTTATTATAAGTTATAACCATATTGTATGCATCATTGAGTTGTACATTTCAAACCCATTTTGGTTCATTGGTGTAAAGGTTTATGATTTGAATGACATGTGCAGATTTGTGAAGGGTCCTCTGTTTATGCAAGTGCTATAGCCAATAAGTTAATTGAGGTGGTGGACAAACAATATGCAACTATCCCAGTCACTGCTAATTACTAGGTAGAGAAACAACACAAGGTACAACCTTTACTGCAAAAAGTACAAGTTTCTTATGCATAATGTACTACTTTTTTCTGCATAAAGTACAAGGTGATACTTTTTACATGATGTTTCTACATTTGGGCATGCATGTATTTATGCGTATCTGCCTTTTTCTTCTTTGAGGCAGTGTTAATGTTTCATATATGATCACTAAATTTATAAAAGAAAAAATATAAAAATACAAACTAAAATTATAAAAAGTTCTTTTATGTGTATTTTCTGAGTTATAGATCATTTCCAGATTAATTTTGTTATATATTAACATTTAAATATTAGAAAAATTTAATGAATATGTTTTTATTAACTTATTTTGCAGATCTAACATGTCTTGAGGTTCTTGAGGGAAGACATCAAGATGAAATTTTTCATTGAATTTGGGGTTAAAAATGACATTATTATAGAAGTAATTTACCACACATTAATGAAATAAAACAGGGGTAATTTGGGTATTTTTAATTTAGACTGGTGATTGTTGGTTGGAAACAGACTTGTGTTTAGTTTTATATTTAGAATTTTAGATAATATGTTTGTTTGTTTTGATGTTTTCTTTATGTTATAAGTTATAACTTTTGTTCTTGTTTATTTATTTATACTGTTTCAAAAGCCATAAACATATTGACCAATTTCTGACAATCATCTATCTATTATAATAGAAACAATAAGTTGCAAAGTTAAGAAACATTAGTTTATTTTACTCATTAGTATACTTTATAAACAAGAACAATTATAGTGACAATGTTACTTGAATTTGGAATCAAAAAAGTTGTACCAAAGAGACATTAAACAGAGTGGAACATGTTAGAAATTGTTTTGTCTCATAAATATCCTAAAACAAACAAAAGTTTGATATGTTGATAACTCACTCTAAAGTCTGAAAAAGAAATTTCAATGACCATCCGGTAGTTGCTCTATTTACACTAGGATTTCTCTCAATATAAGAATACACTAATGCTAGGCGGAGTGGTCCACGAGCACCCTAATGACGTCCCACCTCGCTGGAAGCTTGTCGTAGTCGAGGCACAACCTTGCCACCCACCTCGTTTGCATACCACATCGCCCCTCACAATAACTCCTTCATCCATGATATTGTCCACAAGGAGCAGAACTCGTACACGACGTTATCCATCACCACCACTCGGCCACTCCGTCCACCCTAACTAAGTGTAGAACCAGAAAAGTTATTAACTAGAGATCATAATAGAAAAAACAGAAAATGGCATTTTTTTATTCTTGTTTTCGTTATTTGGGCTTATGTTCCTACAGTTATGAGTAATGTACTAATGTGCAAAAACTTAGCCCAATCACAATTGATAGTTATTAGGCCCATTTTCATATTTATTTCTTTCATGTTTCAAGAGACCAAACCTTTACGATATTCTCATTTTCGTAACTTATATTTCCAATAGTAATTTTAAAAGCTTCTAAACAACTAATATACGAAGGTGGAATGAATCTTGATCGTTAGTAATTTTTTTTCTTAGTTTAGCTTTGTTAGAAGAAAATTTTCATTCACCTAGTACCGTCATATCAAACAGATATGCTCCAATATGAAGGTACAATAAAATGTATATAAAGTACCTTCATATTGGATAAAGTAAATTCTCTTTAGGATTCAGTTATTTGGAAGAAAATATTCATGCCATTCTCCTTGCTATATGTTAGATCATATGGCTAATAATGGCTTAAAAGAAATAAATTGGAGTTCAACAACCATGCTTCTCTTACAAAACTGACTCCATAAATGAAGAATCATTATTTGGGATGAAACGTCATTCAAGTCTCAAATCTCTTGATTGGGGTATATCAATTGATTTTAATTTGACGGATGTGAACCAATAATCCTTGTTTTTTGTCCTTGTATCTCTTATTCTTTCGTTCTTTCTTAATATAATTCTAACATTAAAATAACATACAAACTTGAAAAATAAATTACGTGCTCACGCTTCAAACTAAAGAGGGAAAAATGTTTCATTTCTTTAATGCTAAAATGGGAAATTTAGTGTGTTTAGTAAGAGTGGTAATATATGATACAACACAAATTCACAGAAAATAATCATCTTTTGGTCACGTCTAAATAGGGTTGATCTATCAAACTCGTAAAACAATTAGCCATGTTCGGATTGGGTTTTAAATAACAGACCACTCCTCAAATTAAAGTTTTATTACAACCCACTAATTAATAATGTACCTCTTAATGTGTTTATAATTTGATCATGGGTTATTTAAGGTGTTTAATTAGTTAAAGTTGACATTCTAGCTCCAGACATAATATAATATTAAAATTATTAATTTTAACCCGCAAACAAATTACAATTATCACCCCTACACCTGAAGACATGAAAATCTTGAACAAATTAATTAAACTGTTAATTACCCTAGGTATGCCCAACTTAATATATACTAGTATACTACACTTATATACTTATCAGTAAGGAACTTCAAAAGTCATGTAAAGGAATTGAAATAGAAAATGACATATAATAAAAATACTTAAAGATCGGATAATATCATTTTGTAAAATGTGTACCTCGTTTCTAAGAAACTTCAAAAGTCATGTAAAGTTAATAAAAGAAAAAGAAGGTACGTTGACCACAGATGTCGTTTTCTAAATTTTTAGAAAAAAAGTTAATTCATTGTGTATCGATGGTCATGGTTATGATTTATGAACTAACTAGTTTAGTGTCCGCTCTACGCTCGGGAACACAACATTCAAGTGATGCTTTTAAGGATATTCATGAATATTCCAATCAGTTTTGAGACAAAACCGTTGTAAACCGGAACACATGATATACTTTTAAAATTAGACTTTTAGTATAGTACTATTATACTCAAATTTACTACACCATAAAAATAAAATGCTCAGTTTATAGTGTAGTTTATTTTTTTTAAATCGTATAAAAATTTTATGTATATTTATAAAACACAGAGGTCTTTAATTGTATGTTATTATTAACTTTATCCATAAGTTTCATTTTTAGACCCTATCAAATATAAACCGACTCATGTACACCCCTTGTAGTAGAGGGTTAAAAATATAAATACTCTTAAATTTTTCACAATTCTTCAAAATATCAGGGGACCAAAAATGTAATTAGTTTTATTATAATATTTTTGATATACATATTTTAAATAAAAATCATTATTGTGAGATAAACTCTCATATTATGCCACATAAGCCAGAAGCTTTAAAATTATGCCACATAAGCTTTTTACGTTTTCCTATATTATATAAGGATATTATTTCCGATGCATATATTATTATAACTAGGGGTGTAAAGGAGTCGAGCTACTCATGAGCTACTCGAGATCGGATCGATAAAAAGCTCGAACGAGCCGAGCTTTTTCGAGCTCGAGCCCGAGCTTTAAATAAGAGCTCATTAAGTTATCGAGCCCGAGCTCGAGCTTTACATATCGAGCTCGAGCCGGCTCGCGAGCCTTATCGAGCTTTTCCATTATATGTTTTTTTATTTATTTTATAAATATATATTATTATTAATAGTTAAAATATATATAAGTTATGATTAAAAATATATAATATGTATTTTATTATATATATTTACATATAATTAAAAGTTTATGTAAAATTAAATATAAATAATTAAAAATTTATATAAATTTAAATATAAATAGTTAAAAATATAATAATAAAAAACCAGACGAGCCGAGCCCGAGTCGAGCTCGAGCTTAAGAAGTTTGTGACGAGCTCGAGCTTTGAAATTAAAGCTTTAAACGAGCCGAGCTCGAGCTCGAGCCTGGTTAAGCTGAAACGAGCCGAGCTCGAGCCTAGGCGAGCTCGGGCTCGGCTCGGCTCGTTTACACCCCTAAATTTATAACAATTATTATTAACTATTTGCTGTTCTTAAATTTTTTTCATTATTAACTATTTTTATTTTGGTAATTATTACAATTATTATTAGTATCATTATCAATTTATATATCATAATAATTATTCTTATTATAGTTATATTTTTATTACTATTACTAGTACTAATTATTGTTAGTATTACTCTATTATTTCTTATAACACTAATAGATTAGTCTAGTTAACAACTTTGACATATTTAGACTAATAATACTAACATGAAAGACAAATTAAAATGTAAAAATGATCAATTAAGCATGAGGGTACGTTGATATAAATTTCAGGCAGCAAGCTAGCTAGCTAGCTAGCTAGCTAGGGTTGAGAGTTGAGACTCATGAGAGGCCAGGTTAGTATTCGCTACATTTCAACCCTCCACATAAGCAAATTAACCTTTTTAGGTGCCCAAAAAAACCTTTTCAGGTTGAGTTGATGATATGATATGGCCATGTAGTTCATGTTTCAGGATTTGGACCGAGAATGTGCCCGATGGATCAAGCAACGTACCACGTCCAATGATCTTAATTTCCGGATTCATTCGTTGAGCGGGACTGTAGTCTATCCTATCCAAAACATAATAATGCATATTTGCGCCACAGCCAGGTTGTACGTCCCTTGATTAACCGGCCGGCCTGCTGATCGAGATCAATTAATCCTATAGAAAACAAATTAAGTTTTTTCAATCTTAATTAAGAATTAATATTATATATAATTCCAATTGCTGGATGAAATTCCAATTTCATGTTAAAGACTTGAACTGCATCCACAAATTAAAAGGCTAGGCTAGCTAGTAGCATTTGAAACTTACTATCGAATGTCAAGAGCAAAAAAACTAATTATTATATGAGCCTTATATATATAGTGGCAACAAGTTGTTGCTTGAGGATTTTTAATTACTTAAAATTTTTAATGTAAAAAATAATCTTCATACATTTAAAATGGTAGCGTTTTATTAAGAGATTCTATGATGATGACATATCGCCACCATAGGTCTCAGATATGGATAATCTAATACATCTAGCAAATCGAACAAGCACAGCCTTACCCCTAAATTAATGGGTCAAATCACACAAACTTCTCCTCTCTGGTGATATTTGCCAGCTCTGGTGTTGGTAATATTTTTGTATTTGGAGTATTAGCTAGATGTTGGTTTTAAATCCTACAGTGGACATATTGTGAGGTATTTGTCCAAAAAAATCAATAACTTGCTGTAAAAAACAACCGGAACATATATGAGAAAAAAAAGTGAAATACCATAAAAAAAGATAAAAAAGAAACAGAAAGAGTTTTGAAACGTCCTAGAATGTTAAAGGATATATATAAAGATGGAAAATCAAATTGAACTCGTGTAGAAGAGCAAATCAAATTGAAGTCTTGGGATTTAATTTGGATAATGTTTTCGCAGCTAGCTAGCTAGCTAGGTTTGAATATTTACTTATAAGTCTTATAGTCATAGGTTTGAATACTTTGGTCATATTTAGTTGTCAATACTTGGATTTATATTTTTATAAAGCATTGTAAGTTTGTAACCGTGTAAATTTAATTACTAGCTACCTTGATTTGCCCATTTTAATTGGTACGTACGTAGTGAAAATTTATAAATACCAGAAAACTGAAAACGTTTTTATTACTATTTTTGCAACCAATATAATATTAATTGGTCTCAAAGCTAGGCAGTTGCAAGTTTAAAATGAAATTTGGTTGCAAAAACTTCATTTAAAAATAAGTCACTAATAGTTTTGGTCTAGTTGCAGACTGTTCAATTTGGTTTCAACGTTGGTCGCTATAAGATCGATCAGTTGCAAAATTGTTCATTTTGTTTGGTTGCTCCAAGTTATATACTCGTAGTTTTTATAACTTACTACTATATATCGAGCTGCGCTGCATGTTATTTTTATTTAACTTACTATATATAATATCATATCGTAAGGTGTGACGTTCAATTCGTCAGTATCACTAGCTATGGATAATGATACGTGTCTTAATATATATCTTGAACGAATATATATATCAAATTTGTTGCGCAACTTCTTAAATCCTTCATTGTTGCAATATATTAATTAAATATATCTACTTATTCGATCTAGTCAATTCCTTTCACCGCCAATACAAAACAGTCACATGCAATGTATATAGACCAGTCAACAATTCAACATACAAAAACTCATATACATTTCTGTCTTTAAATACAGCTAACTGACGATCACAAATATTTTCAGTTGTACGTACGTGTTTCAAACACTAGCCTTCATCGATCCACAATGCTTACACAAGTGAACAACAATGATCTTTCCCATCTCGAATCGATTCGACATCATCTTTTCGATGACCCTTTCGACATTTTCCCCGACTATTATCAAAACACAAGTCCTTTTTCTAACTATAACGTCAACGATAACTTTAGCTTCGACAACAATGCGGCTGAATCATCCATAAACTTAGATGATATCGCAAACCTTTACACCGCATTTAGTACATCAAACTCAACCACCCACATGGTATACGTAGATAATCAGGATCAAGAGGCACTAAATCTTGATGACTTTGAAGCATGCAGTAATTTTTTAGTCGAAAACAATGACCAAAATCTTGAAGTTAATAACACCCTAACTGTTTTTAATGAACCACAACCACACTTTTCTCCTCTCTCCACAACCGAAAACAAGCAGCTAAAGCTGGCTTTTACGACGGGCAATATCATTGATCCCGCTTGTGGTGATGCTCTAGACAACAGTTTTTTCACCAATGGAGATGGTTTTGAAGCAGCACGGTTGCCGCTTATGCCGGACCGTAAGTACAGGGGCGTTAGAAAACGGCCATGGGGGAAGTTCACTGCGGAGATGAGGAGCCCGGAGAAGAAGGGTTCGAGATTGTGGTTAGGGACGTACAAGACAGCGGAAGAAGCAGCAATGGCGTATGATGTTGCTGCTTTTAAGCATCGTGGGCCGAAAGCTTTGCTTAACTTCCCGCATTTGACTGGTTTACATCATGAGTATATCAAAAAGTATAACAGAAAAAAACGACGGATTTGAAGCGCGCTAGTGTTATGTTCTATATATGTTGGATTGATCAGTACGTACGTGTTTAAGGATCTGCAACATGTATATAGTAATTGTACGTACGTAGCTGGTTGATGATTAATGTATAATAAGAGTAATGAAAGGGTATGTTTTGTGTCATGTATGTTTGCATGGTCTCATGTTTGCATGTGTTGGTTAATTGGTGAGTTTTTTTTTTTTTTTTTTTTTTATATGAATATGATTAGTTAACCTTAGATTAAACACCAAATGAAGTCGGTATTTATATCGTGTGCCAAATTGCCAACACCTTATGTTAATTGTGTGCTTTTGTATCATATCGCTTTATTCCAAGTTTTATATATATATATAGTTGAACATATTGGCACAGGCTAGATCTTTTAACACATGATCTAACTCATGCAATTGATGAAAACAATGTTATGCAACTTTAGGCAAGTCAAAAAATCTATAGCTTTTAAAGCCAGGCCAATACAACTTATGTCACTATCCTAAACCCATCCAATAATGATTCTTGTATGCAGTTTGGAAAGCTCATATATATATAATGTCTTTCTATATTACGCTTGATTTCTCGGTTTGGTGTTTCAACTTGGTCACACGTCTATAGGCGATAAGGTCTAGCTAAGCTGAGGGTTACCCCGTGTCTTTTCAATAAATTCCCCCTTTTATACTGCAGAAACGAGTGTCATGAACACTAATCGGAGCTTTTGGTTTTCAAAAGTTTTATGACAACCCCGAAATCATTGAGCCAGTCCGCTATCTTATGTCATGGTTAGAGCCAAACCGGTAATTTAAAGTCACATCGGTTGACTTTTAGAGTGCGGGTTGCAGTTATAGAAAATACTAATTATAGTTGAAACACTCATGTCATTTGAAATATTAAATTAGATTTAGTCACTCTATTGTAACTTTGAGCTTATAGACAAAAACAAAACATTACTTGTTTATTTTTATCAATTATTAAAATTTGACTAGGGTTTTAAAATTTGTTGAAGTTTAGCATTTTAAAATATACGGGATTATATCCAGTTTTAAGATTCGAAATGCATTTGGTTCTTTGTCTGCAATAAGTATTGCATGACCGAATAATTCAAGGAAGGGCGCGCCGCAGGAGGGTCTTTTCGGGCAAAAAAAAAACGATTTTTATATTCCTTTTTAAATTGCTAATTTCTGGTCACTTCTGATGATCGGATTTTTTTTTCATCTCGAGGGCTCGTCACATGCAAGTCTAATTATTTTATTTAAGTGGACTGCAATGAATAGTTTGGGCCATAGCAAACGGTCGATGGGCCAATGTTTAAACATGATAATAAAACCAATTCGTCAAATATGCACCACTACAATTTGGCATTACAAAGTCATACATGTCTTTGTTTACCTTTCTACCTCGTTCGTGGACCTATAAATTATCTCAACTTCTTGAATTTGAAAATGAGCTCCAAAGTCCAATATATATCATTATCGATAATATTTACTGAGCTCCAATATATATTATATTTATTGGGTTAGGCTTTAAATATTAAGTCTTTTAAATATATAAAGTCGTAAAAGACGATCAAACGAATTCTGATGACATCATTCTGGCAGCATTGAGACCGTATCATCAAATTTTACGATCTTTGCTTTTAGGTCAATCCGAATGAGGTTTTTAGAAGGTTCGTCAAGACTGTTTCAATGTCATCAAAATAAGGTCAATCGGAGTTCGTTTAACCGTCTTCTAATGACTTTGTAGATTTAAAAGAATTTTTTTTATAAACTCACCACACTTATTGAGTATTTTTAGTCGTACTCTTTTCTTAATTCTTAACCAAGTTTCAGTTTTGTTCTAATTAGGTCACTCAAGCATATTTTACTTAATTTGGATGACTAAACCTCCAAATCGAGCAATTGTTAGATTTTGTTTGTGTCAAGAAAGGAATTGATGATAGAATGTGGGGGTTGGAATATTTATTATATGTAATTATATTAAAAAAATTTAAAAATATGTTAATTATAATAAAAAATAAAAAAATAAACTTACAATTCACATTACCAGTTTACCACTTCATATTAGCATCAAAAAATGTAAAAAATAATTCCTAACTAAAACGTAAAGAAAAACATGTGAAAACAACATGTTAAAACCTCTAATTTAAATAAAATATGAATGTCGGTGACCTAATTGGAACAATTTTTAAACTTAAGTGACTTAATTACAACAAAATTGAAACTTGGTTATGTTTTTATAAAGTTACCCACATAACATAATATAATTTGTATAAAAGATAACTAGTTATCAAAATTACAATTACTTTTCTTGGGTTGCAGGGTTCTAAAGTTATAAGAACATGTGTATTAGGCTTTATGTTGGATGAGATTTTGAGGTGAGATTTTGGTCTATAGCGCCTCATCCTCGTTACAGAAGGGTGTTATGTAGCGCCAGAATCTTTATATAATATAGCAAAATCAAAAAAACTTATGTGGCACCATTTTAAAGCTTCTGGCTTATGTGGCATCATTTGAGAGTTTATCTCATAATAATAATTTTTTTATTTAAAATATGTATATAAAATATATTATAATAAAACTAATTACATTTTTGGTCCCCTAATATTTTGGAGAATTCTGAAAAATTTAAAAGTATTTATACTTTTAACCCTCTACTACAAGGGGTGTACATGAGTCGGTTTATATTTGATAGGGTGTGAAAATGAAACTTATGGATAAAATTAATAATAATATACAATTAAAGACCTCAGCGTTTTATAAATATACATAACTTTTTTATATGAATTTAAAAAAAAAATAAACTACACCATAAAACTGACATTTTATTCTCTTTAATTTGAGTATAATATTGCTATACTAAAAATTTAATTTTTAAAAATATATTTCGTGTTTCGGTTTACCACGGTTTTGTTTCAAAACTCATTGGAACGATCATGAATATCCTTAAAAACATCACTTGAATGTTGTGTTCCCGAGCGTAGCGCGGGCACTAAACTAGTTAAATATATAGACATTATGACGAGTGGTGTAGTGGATACAACGCTAATTGTGATATTAAAATAAAAAACAACTGTTGTTGATCAACGGTAAAAAGAACATTATTTAATTGCAAAAAACTTTACAAAACAATTTAATTTTTACCCAAAATCAGGGGCGGCTTTATTATTGAAAAAAAAATAGGCGTACGCCTTAGGTCACAGGCCACATTTGGGAAAAAAAAATATATAGTATTAATATATATTGGCTAATTACAAACATCTCACACTAAAAGTATTGTGGCATGCTGGTAAAACCTACTTCGGTAAATTACGATAACTGGCGTTCGAAACCCATGATGTGCAAGAATGTAAGAAGAATTTATTTGTAAAGCAATTCCTTTAGTTATACGGTTATTTTAAAATTTATGTCAAGAGGATTATATCATCTTTGCTTATTATACCATTTGAGGTACTTTTTTTCTTGTATGTAGTTAATTAATTAATTTTTTTTGCTTGTTTTAAGACACGATCATGAGGTACCCGAAACACAATTAACGTTTTATATTTTTTAAAGGCCCTTCATATACAAGTAAGATACCTTTTGTCGCTGAATATATTAGTATATTGGATTTTAATAATCATATAAGGTAAAGATGTTTAATATCTCACTAATAATAAAATAATTAGTTTTTAATAACTAGATAAATAAGATAAAAAGTTTAATACGTCATTGTTGTTATTAAATAACAAAATTATGTCTCACATACAAAAAAATGCCATGTTATGTTTTGTGTCTTAAAATTAAATGAAATGTCAACATTGCGCCTATCTCGAATATAATATTTCATAGTAAACTAGTATCAAACACTAGATACATTTTGGTAATAGAGGCAAGTTAATTTAGTTTTCTTTCTAACTATTGATTTTTCAAATTTTACCAACGAGGTTTTTAGTTATCAATAAAAGACGGTTAATTGACGCTTCTTGATCGATGTATTGTTTCCTATATATGGTTTTTGTTCAATGAAAGTTCTGGTAGAAAATGAATTATTCAATTATTTTTAATAAGTCACATGATCACGTAAAGTTATTGTATATGTTCAAATAAAGTTATTGTATATGTCGTCATTGATATCCTTAAACGAGCGGGGTTTTGGTAAAGAAAAGGGCTTCGTGAATATTACAGCCAACCGATATCTTTGTGTTTGGATGGACACATAGGGGAAACACGTTTATGTGGATCTTACAGAGGTATCTTCTTTTGTTGGTCTAAGGAACAATAAGTTTGTCGCATGTGAGGCTGCATTGAAGGCTAAATCGAGTAAAGTTGTCAAATACAAGAAAACTTACTTAGAGAATAAACATGTTTTTATATCGTTGGCCTTTGATGCCTTTGGGTTCTTAGCCCCGGAAGCTATGACCTTCTTATTGCAATATTTCGACAATTAAAAGGCACAGTTTTTTTAGTAGGATTGGCTTCGCTACTCAAAAATGGGTTGACGCAATTTGTTGCCGTTTACATGTCACCTTATTGTAAACTTTGATCAGTTATAATAGAAGTTATTTTTATAAACAAAATGATCATATATTCGATCATTGATTCATAGTTTAGGACTAATACAAACGGGCCATGATTTCATACTTACAAAGTTACAAGAATGAAAATGACCATTGTGTTATATGTTTTTAGTTGTAACTACTAACTAGCTAATACATATGAGTGAAACAATGAGATTGTGATCTTGTGATGATTACTTTTGTATGAAGTTGATTTTATAAACTGTATAAAAAAATTTAAAACATTTCATTTTTTTCTTTCTCCTCTACGTCCACAATTTCATTTTTGACTCATTAATTTAACTTTATTGCTTTGACCTCATATGTTACTGTGATGTCATATTGTCATGAACTAAAACTAAAATTGAAAAGTTTTTTTTGTTGAAATAAGATTTCACTATGCATGTCCTTGTGAAGATATGGACATTCATTAAACGCTGGTCCCACGTGGTCACTAAGTTATGCAAGGAAGTGTTAAAGAATTATGTGCGGAAGCCAACGATGTAATTAGCCTATTATTAGTTAATTAATTGTTTTTGACGATATGAAGGCGTCGGTAAATAAGGTTTTTTATGAGATAATGATGGTGGAATATCTTTTGTTCAAGCCTAAAATTTGAAGGGAACATACATTGTCTTACTAAATTTTCCTTATGATCCAGTTAAAATTTTCTTATGATATATAAATAGACTTTGCTCACTACACATGATCTAACACTTATAAGCAATGTTTTCAAAACCGGATCGAATATCAAACCGATCTCCTTACCGGTCCAACGGTCGGACCGGTCGAGCCGGATTAAAAGACGGGATGATTTTTAAATATATTAAATATAAATACATAAAATATAGAAAAAATTTAAAAAATTCCGGTCCAATCTATTTTTCTACCGGTTCAACCGCCCGGTTTTCCGGTTCGACCGGTTAGCCTGTTGCGACCTACTGGTTCACGACTAGAGCGGTTCAAACCCCTAAACCAGACCGGTTCCATATATGCCCGGTTCAACCGGTCCGACCGGCCGATCCGGTCCTCTTTTCAAAACACTGGTTATAAGTTTATAACTACTTAAAAGTTTTACTTTATTAGAGATAAACATCAAATATTATTGGATGTTTGTTTCCTTGTTTACGGGTTTATTTTTGGGATAAATTTGTAGAAACATAACCAAATTTTAATTTTGTTCCAATTAAGTCACTTAAAGTTTATTTTGTTCCAATTTGATAACTTAACTTTAAAAAGTGTTCTAATCCTAGGTATTTAACTTGATAAATAGGTCAACATTGATTTTTATTTTTTTTAAATAAAAAATATTCATGAAAATTTTTTAAAAAAAATGCAAAACAATTTATAAAGTTGTAAAAATATAAAAAAATGACGAAATGCTAAAAAATTTGCAAAAGAAAATTTTAAAATTGAATTCGTAAATGTAAAAAGTGAAGAAAAAAAGTAATTGTTTCATGTGTATATGATTAAGTTTATGATTTTTTTTTATTTAAAGTGATTTTTATTTTAGTGAATGAAAAGGAAATGTTAATTAATGTCTATATAGATATGTTTTTTTTAATCTTTTTTATTTAAATTGAATATTAATAAATAAAATTCAACATTTACCTATTATATAAGTCAATTATTTAAGATTAGAACACTTTTTAAAGTTAAGTTATCAAATTGGAACAAAATAAACTTTAGGTGACTTAATTGAAACAAAATTGAAAGTTCATTATGTTTGTATGGCATTTTCCCTTTATTTTTCTAGTTAATTAAATAATTTGGTTATTTTTATGAATTTAGAAGGTCTCGCGTGATGTTTTAAATGACATAATATTGTTAAGTTTTTTTTGGATTTCGAATAGAGGTTCGGGTTCCCTGATTAGATGGAGTCACTGGTGTAACTTTTAATTTTAAATCTATGTATTATCCTAGCATTTTGCTAATTTTATTATAAATGATGGTTTGTTCATAGGATTGAATCAAATTTTATTTCTTCTCTCAGTCATGTATTTATAGTTCTTTTTTAGTTCTTAAACAAGCCCAATCATTTGCAGAATAAATAAACCCTGTTGTTTTTGGGTTGGACGTTCATCATTTCTGACACCACTACCGGCAATGCGGGCCGACGAAAACTCCCTGGGTTAACTCAACATTCCTTGAGCTTCTTCCTAAGCTATGCTCCAAAGTCTGGATTAATTCCTAAAGCTAAAAGGGGCAAGGCCCTGGTCGATTCTTTCTTTCTGTCTTTCCTGGTTATCTGTTCTTTTAAAAATATTAAATGGTTTGTTTATTGTGTCAAGAGATTATTCATCATATATACTACTAGTGACAATTATTAATGATTAAATGAATTTCTTGTTACAACTCGTTTCCAAATATTGGTTAATGTTTGATTGGTTCCTATAAAAGACGTTTACTAAAGTAAGAATTATTAATTAACATAATTGTGCTATATATTATTATTAAAAATAAACGTTGCCAAATGCCAATGGACAAACTAGGTTCATCGTATTGAAAATATTTTTTTCATTTGATTTTTTTTGTCGGTTTCAGTTGTGTCTTGAGAAGCAAGTTGAGATGATCAATTAAATTAAATTGTGTTTCATGAATGAGTTTAGTAAAATGTGGGTGAAAGCAGAGCCGCCTCAACAGTTATATAAAGTAATATTAGGGTTTTAGACCCCCACCTGATTAGGGCCTTCAAATTTATCTTGTACTAGGCCCCGGTGAGCAACTCTACTAGCCATCTTGTTAGATGATCCGGTTTGTCCCTCAGGAACAATGTGAAAAAAAGGTGGTAGTTGATAGAACTCATAACACTAAAGCTTTCTCTCTTCTATAACAATTAGTGGTCTCAAATCCCAACCGATAATCATATTTTGTTGGTCACCGTTTTCAAAGAAAGGTCACGATTTTAAAAGAAATAAACTCATCAAGCTATTCTTATTTGAAGATCGAGCTCTCATAGCCATCTGGTACACTATTTGAGACTTAGTTTTTCTGTATTTTACCCTAAACCTAATCTGCTTAATTGTCACGATTCTTACCCCTTAGCTTCAATTATTATTTTGCCATAATTTGTTGCATTAATTATCTTGTAAGATTTTTCGTTATGTGAAGCATTCATATTTTTTCACAATCTAGTGACAGAGAATAAGGGATTTGATAGTTAAAGTTGTTGTTTTGACCTATTATGGTATTTGTGAATGATTATAATTTATTGGAGTTTTTAAGTTATTTTAACAATATGAAATTAGGATTTTGATAGGTGATGATTTATATGGTCAAATCATGTGTGACTTATCTTTTTATGGCAAATCGTTTCGATTCATATATGAAATTTCAAGTAAAATGTTAGGGGAAATCAAAATAATTTAGGGCTTTCTGCAGAAACCCTTATTCATCCTACCAAATAGCAGCAAACAATATTTTTTTAAACCAATATTTGTGAACTTGATTTTGGTTTAGAAATTTTGAATACCATCAATATATGAGAACTTATGCTCTCTAGATACCATAATGTACATTGTATTTGTATGTAGATAGAAGATATTAACTATATTTTTTGCGGTTTTAATGATTTTTAGGCATAAAATAAGATCGAAGCAAAAATAAATAACTCGCGATGAGGGCCTCAATTTTTATGTCCGATTGATGCCCCAAAAAGTTTGAGACGACTATGGGTGAAAGATTGATTGTAGCAGCCTTGAGAGGTTGTCCTCAATTTGTAAATTAAAAGTGCATATTGCAATTGGGTGAGTGTAATTAATTATCCCTTTTGGGGGCTGATTGTCCCTTTTTTGAACGAATAGTCCAACATTTGATGCTAACCTTATTTTAGATATTTGTTGCACTTAATATCTTCTTATTATTTTATTACTATCGCTTCACTTAATCCTCCTTTTTACCAATTAAGCAGCCCCTTAATAGTCAACACTCACCATGTTCCGCCTAGCCTTTATATACGACTAACAATCACAAACATTTATATCACAAGTGCAACAACACAATGCTTGCACAAGTGACGAACACCAACCATTCCAACCTCGAATCGATTCGAAAACATCTTTTCGACGATCATTTCGACTATCATTTCCCCGACAATTACCAACACATAAGTACTTTTCCAACCTTTAATCTCAGTAATGATTTTAGTTTCGACAACAACACGAGTGATCAATCATCCATTAACATTGAAGATATCACAAACCTTTACGCCTCGTTGTATAGCCCGGATTCAAGCCTGCTTTCGTCCTATACGATCGACGACCAAACTGAAGCGTCATTAAATCTCGATGATTTTGAAATATCTAGTTTTCTAGTCGAAAACAGTGACGAAAACATTGAAGTCACTAACAACACCACCCCAACTGTTTTTGAGGAACCACAATTATTTCCAACCGCGA
Organism: Tagetes erecta; assembly: GCA_030867185.1. Lineage (NCBI taxonomy): Eukaryota > Viridiplantae > Streptophyta > Magnoliopsida > Asterales > Asteraceae > Tagetes > Tagetes erecta. The sequence goes on along the minus strand of CM061494.1, from coordinate 6,672,209 downwards.
TAAACAAGTCGAGGGATAATATCAATGATCCTGCTAGTGGTGACGCTTCGGCTACAGAGCCGCCGGTTATGCCTAACCGGAGGTATAGAGGTGTGAGACGACGGCCGTGGGGGAAGTTCACCGCGGAGATGAGGAACCCAGAGAAGAAAGGTTCGAGATTGTGGTTGGGGACGTACAAGACAGCGGAAGAAGCAGCGATGGCGTATGATCGAGCTGCATTCAAGCATCGCGGGGCGAAAGCTTTGCTTAACTTCCCGGATTTGATCGGGTCACATGGTGAGTATATCAAAAGAAAGAGGAGGAAAACAGGCTGTGATAATTAATTAATTAGGGTACGTAAGTTAATTACCCACATGCAATGCAATGCAATGCAATTAACTAGTACTTTATTCTACTTGTTCTTTAATTAAAAGATATATATATATAGCAGTCATAAAAAGACTTTGTATGTTATGCATTTGGGTCATAATGGACTGTTGTACGTACAATGTTGTTCTAAAAATGAACACTGGTGCATGTACAAAGCTAAAAGTAATAATCCGCCACCATTATTTACATTAGCACATTTTAATGATCTCTTATATATAATTGCCACAAATTATCTTCAACGAATCGACAATTACTTTAAAAATTACTGTTCGTCACGCATAAATTTTTCTCCGATTGTTAGGTTGCAAATATTACTGTTGCTTATGTATGCATTTGGGTCGTGTTCGGGTTTACATATTAATACATTAACCCAAAATAAATTTGGTGATCATCTGTAGTAACTATATGATCAACAATAATGTGACCATCGGTAACGACTAAAACACATTAGTAGCAACTACGCAATAGCAACTTGATACGTAGCAATTGCGCATTGGTGGTATCTTGCTAAGCTAGAAACTTATTAGTAACAAATGCAAATGATCGATCAGCAGCAAATGGTGAACTAACAAAGAGTCAAATACTATGATGTAGTTACTGCTGAAGATTTTAGTATTTAATTTACCATTGATATTATTGTAGAGCTCTGTCCCTACTTGTTATTTTTTTAATTAATTTACTACTATTACCAAATCAACTGACCTAAAAGCCAACAGATTATTTTTTAAAAGATAAAAGAAAGTAAAAATGTTTTTTCTTGATTGTAGAACTCTTTGCTTATCATATATATTTATCTCATATATCGTTAATATATTAATTAATCTTTTCTCTCATATATGATATATACTTCATGGAATATTACTAAAGTGAACAAAATTTGACAAAACCTGAAATAGTTATTTGGGTATGTGGCTCAGTCGTTTCGAAGACCCGAATTTAAGTAAAAATCTAGAGCCTTTTTAACAGTTGTTGTAACAAAGTCTCATCTTTTATTCAAGGTTATGAAATAAAAATCGGAGTCTTAATTTTATAAGATATCAGGTTTAATACCCATATGTTACAAATGAGTTAAATAACAATATTTAAAAATATTATAACCATTATTTATAAAGTTTTATAAATATTTAATATTTCAAAATTTGTAATTTTTTTAAAATATAATACTAATCATAAGTTTTTTCTTCATCAACTGATGGAGAAAATAATAAATCAATTTTATTATTCTCTCAAACTTTTATTTATAAGACAAGTATTTTTTTTTCCCTTTAAAATATAAAGCCTAAATACCTTTGATATATTAGGTGTTAGACGTGATTAATTGTATAACAACTAATACCTAAAAAAAAGTTTCAAACCCATAACGAACTTATATTGATGTTGTTGACTAAGAATATCAAGCATTGTTTCTAATTTCCAAGATCGATCAAAATGTTCGAGCTCAAAATAGAATTAAAATTGCAAGCATGAAATAAAGACAAATAAAAAAATAAATCAATATTTTTTATTGTGGTTAACAATTATAAATATATATCACTAACAGGGGCGGAAGCAGGATTTATTTTTTATGGTGTCAGGATTTAATTTTGTTCGATCAAATGTTGATGTAAATGTCGGTCAAATGTTGGGTCGGGTCATGAAATTACACATTATTATTAAACAACACACGATAAACATTAATGTTTATGAAAATATAAAAACAAACTTATTTAAGTTGTTCTTTGTGTTTCTTCATGTCACGAAACCGCTCTATGACATGCTCAATGTTAACTTTTCCAAACGCCTCTTTTTTAATGTAGCAAATACAGAATCATTCAAATATTCATCACTCATTAGATCATGTAATATTTCACTGAAGAAAAACACCTCTCAACACTTGCCATTGCAACAGTAAAACTAATGTTAACATCAGTAAACGATAAACTAACGAATATCCAAGATGATTCTTTGTTTCCACCATTTTTTTTGCACGATTAGATATACCCTTCACATTGGCAGGCCTTTTATCTTCTCTAATATTTGTAAAATAGTTTTCGAGCTCATGCATAAGTTGTTCTCTTTACTCATAACTAAAATCATACGAATACATCTCTGTTAACCTTAGTAACTTTGGAAGATCAAATGCATCAAAGTTATTATCCGGACTCAAACTCCCCCATACACGTAGGCAATTCGGTGGTTATCTTGTAAAATGATTGTTAAGCTCTTGAATTTGCATATACAAGACCGTACGTATTGGAATTTTCAAACTCATAATAATGACGATTGGTGATGTTAGTCTTCTTTCTTTTACATCTCCAATCAATGTATTTGGTGTCCATGTCAGCCAATTCAATTTCATATTTGAACATGAGACTTTTTCTTCAATAATCGAATGGTTTAAATTATGGGTTGAGCTAATGTTTTAATTGGTTAATGAGTTAATGGTATTGAGCCCAATTTATTTAATACTTGAGCTAAATGTAAAAACTTAAATAAATAAAACTAGTTATCTTTAATAGCTTTTTTTTTAAATAAAACTTTGTAATTTTCTTATAGAAAACATAAGTATTTTTTTAACCTAGTTGGGCAATGGTGTCATCTATTTTTTTAGAATAAAAATGGTGTCGATAATAAAAAAATATGGTGTCTGACAAAATCTCGATATATAAATTTATACTACGTGCGTAAAAAAGAATGATGTCGACAGACACCGAAGTATCATATGTGTGTCCGCCCCTGTTCACTAAAGAGATATTATAAAGAAGCCGATAATTAAAGACAAATAAGAAAGATGATCGATTTTATTTACTAAAGTATGATTTTATTCACTAGAGTATGTTTTGAACATAATGTGATGATAAAAAAAATGTACGTATTTGGAATTTAATTCGTTGTATTTAATTTTTTTTAGTTAAATAATATTTTTATATTCTAATAACTATCTTTTATCTCTCCTTTATTAATTTTTTATAGGGTGAATATTGTATTTCTCATATGTTTTTTTCTTTTTTCCTCAATATGGAAACGTACTGTAATTTTTTTTATATTTTCACATCTTTCACTTACGTACAATCAATTCATAAAATTTACAAAACACATTCACATACTTAATTTTACATAATCCATAGTGAATAGATATTCTTGGACTATTTCCTAAGTTAATAAAGGAGTGAGCCGACCTGAGTAACTCGACCCATATATAACGTAAGTACAAAACTACTAACGTTTAAAACTAACCAAAAACAAAGTTGGTGTAGGTAACGACTAAGGCCCTGTTTGTTTTTGTCTCTTTTCTCTGAATAGAGGAAAACGTCTGATTCGGTCACACGTAATCAGACGTGGGGTTGTTTGTTTTTTTTCTGGCATTAAGAGGTTCAGCGTCTTAATAGCATCTGAACCAGTAAGAGGTTTTAGTGGGTCTGAAAACCTCTTAACCCAAAAAAAAAACATACGTTTGTGTCCGGCCTCCATTAACTTCTAACTCGGAGACTAGGCTTCATCTCCGATGACTAGAGGTTCAGACATTTAAAACACCTCTTAACATTCAGATGTAATATTCAGATTCAGACTTAAATCTCTTAAAAAAAATAAACGGGGCCTAAAATTGAATGGGTAAATTCTAAGTTATGAATAATTATAAGTTGTTAATGATATATTGGATTTGATGTGTTTCCAATTTCTGTTTTACTTAGGAAAAAAGTGATATATGTTTGAAGAGGTTAGATATTATTACAACTACACATACATGTGATAAGATATTTTACAAAAAGAAAACTTGTGAAACCGCCATATTAGACTTTTTATTTCTTTGAAGCCAAAAGAACAAAAAGACATGAAGACAATGTACATGGAATTTTTGTTATCTAATATTTGACCATTCATATTGAGCTATCGAGCTCCAAATTGTCATTTTGATTATAACATTTAACAAAATGCATGGTTCGTGCGAGTGAGAGAAGAAATAGACTATCTATGTTTTTTTGAAAGGTATGTTGAAAGAAAATTCTAGCTACTTATAAAATTAAGTAAAAGTTACAAACATATAACACCTGCCCGCAAATTATATTCTATTAACACCACGTGCATGCTTTCGCTAACAATTCTATATTTAAGAAAAGTTACAAATTTTAAGCAAAGACTTTTCGATTTTAATTTTTTATACATGAACGGTTTGATTTTTTTACTCTTATAACTTTTAACATTGAATAAAACTATAGAGATTTTTTTAATAACAAAAAAAATCTTATTTTAAATTACACCATAAATATTTACAATGCCTTGATATATATAGCCTTCCATATTAGTGGTTTTAGAGGCAAATTAAGTATCTTCCATTAGGTCATTAACCACCAACTTAACCCCAATAATAAATAAAACTACAAGTTATTATTAACTGTTGAATTGTTGGATAAAGGAGAAGTACATCAATAAGGAATATTAATTTCTTCATGAATAGTTCATTAATAATTAATATATTTTGTGTGTAAAATGAGGTGTAAAATCAGTCACGTACATAGGCTCTAACTTATTTCTCGAATTTAGGCCAAACATCACTTACACGCCAAAGATGATTTCAACGTATCCGACATCTCGTGAAGTCGCCAACGAGGCAAAGAACTTCTTCAAAATATTATTTTTGTTACAAGTGAGTGTATGAACTTCCATTTAAGTAACCATTTTGTATTAGTCGCTAACTAATTCTACTAGTAGTTGGAGATATGGAGCGGAAGTTCAACAAAAAGACGGTACAATAGTTAGGACGCAATAAGCATGATAGGAAAAAACTTTTCGCAAATATTTCGTAGTTTGTGATAAAAATGGTTGTTTCACAAAACACTAACGACTTTTATAGTAATGCTTGTACACTATGACACACATTTCTATGCTAAAGGAATATACACTTGAAACGTATATAAAAATAAACATGATAGTGAAAGGCGAAAACATAGTGAATATAATGTACAAAAGAAAAAAATGGTAAGCGTGTAAAAAAAATTAGTTAAAGTTGAGGGTGTAAATTCATTAAACTTTGAAAGTTTAAAATGAAACTTTTAATTTGTTTACGTAAAGGTGCTTAAAACGTTTGTCTTTTTAAGAACGGCGACTTTTTTAATTTTAGGTCACCGCACTCCCCAAATGGAGAGTCCCGTTGCCCCCACTTCAATTAGACTATGTTGTCTTAACCGGACTCACGCTGGCTTCAGAGTTTGATTTGAGACTTTGGGCGTCCCCCGGGAAACTCTATGGCGTAACACATGGTTTTACAAAAACCCAGCGGGTCGGAATTAAAAGTAGCAATCTTGTACAAGCCTAACTCAAATCTTTTATCGTCTAAATACATAAAAAATGACGTAAGTAAAAACTGAAATTGATCTTCTATAAAGAACTCACTTCATCTTAGATGATGATTATAAAATTTAACCGTCATTATACTATCCTACCAACTCAGTAAAACTCGTAACTTAGTTGTGGTTGTCTTAGGTAGATCCAACTTGATGATGGCATCAACTTTTGACATACACATGAACTTCTTTTCAACATTTACACGTTCCCCTAGGAATTAGACATTTGGTTTTCTTTATTATTATACTCGTTCAGTGTCCACGCTACGCTCGAAAACACAATATTCAAGTAATGTTTTTAAGAATGTTCATGAATGTTTCATTCAGTTTTGAGATAAAATCGTGGTAAACCGGAACACATGATATATTTTTAAAAATTAGATTTTTAGTATAACAATATTATACTCAAATTAAAGATAATAAAATGCTCAGTTTTATGGTGTAGTTTATTTAAAAAAATCGTATAAACATGTTATGTATATTTATAAAATACTGAGGTCTTTAATTGTATGTTATTATTAACTTTATCTATAAGTTTGTTTTTTAAACCCTATCAAATATACACCGTTTCATTTACATGAACTAAAATGAATATTGTGATATAAACTCTTAAATAATGTCATATAAGCAAAAAGCTTAAAAAGATATAAGTTTTTTTTGTTTTGTTATATTATATAAAAATTAAAGAAGGTAGATAGATTTGAAATAAATTAAATTAAACCAATTGGAATCTTTTAATACCTTCGTATATAGTTGACTAGTTGAGTGACTAATTTAAAAGTTTTGTGTATTACTTTTAGAGAAATAGAAAACAAAAGAAAAGAAAACAAAATATATTATTTCAATCAACCAAATGTTTGTTTCCGCGAACCTTGGTTCATAGACTTAGATTGTACATGTTGATGAGGGCTTGGTGCATTTATTCAACAACACGCATATTTCTTTTTCTATAAACTTTTTTTGTCGGTATCTATAGAATTACGAGGTTGACTAGAGTTTAATTTGTTCACTATTTCACATCAATTTTAACTCTGTCCACACTTAACTAAACTGTTTTGGAAATAAACAAATCAACGATATACAGGAAAATGAAACTTACAACGAGAAAACGAATAATACATTGTAATGCTCATATCTGGAACAAGGGGGATCGATAGCTTGAGCAAGATTGATAGGGTGCTTGTGTGTATTCGATTAGTTTTTATAGTTGGAGTTATAAATATTTTTTTATGATTATCACATATTTTAAAAATGAACCGTTTTCCCTCTTTAATTGAGTATTTGATTAGTTTTTTTTTTGTTTTTATAGGTGTTTTGTATAACCGGATTCGTATTTTGAGTTTGACGTATAATAAAATAGTTAAACGGATAATTAACTAATAACTCAATTCAATTTGTTTTTTTAGCCTTTGTTTATGTTTTGGATAATGTTTTACGGTGGAAGAGATTGTCATGACGGGGGCGGTTGTCATGACATTGTTTGAGATGGAGATGATTTCAAAGATGAAAGTTGATAAAATACTAAAATGACCGACATTGAAAAAAAAACCAATATGACAGATGTTTGGAAATAGACCAAAATGCACATAAGTTAGGAAAATGACTAAAATAACATAAATAAGTTTGAAAAATAACCAAAAAGGCAATTTAATAAACAAAAATATTTCGACAAAACGATTAATGATAAAGTTGGTAAAAAAATATAAATGTCATTTCTCAATACATTACATGAAAAATTATATCTTAAACATTAAGTAAAGTAGTACGTCTGGTGAAAACAAATATCGTACTATCTGTAGTTAAAACTTACATATAACTCAACATATTTTTATGGATCAATATATATACTTATACCGGGTTAGGATCCTTACAGAACCATTATTTACAGAACTACAAAACCACTGATTTATATACATGTAAATTAAGTCTGTTGATATTAAGCTGTCTTTAAATATGTGTAAATTAGACATAAGCATTTGAATATAGAAACACAACCATTTTTTTTGTTGTGGCAAATGTATACATATGTAAAACAACCTAAATATCACTACTTAATTTACATGTATGTAAATCAGTGGTTCTGTAGTTTTGTAAATAAGAATTAGTTCTGTAATGATCCTCACCCTATACATATATATGTAACTACGACTTATGATATATAGAGTGTAACTATAGTTTCATAAAAATAATAATATCATCCGAATAATATTCTATCAAACAGATCGAAGAATGTGTCATAATAAAACTAAATAAAAAGGATTGAACGTACACTTGATGACTTTAACTTTTATGTCACCTTCTTTGACTATAGAATTGTAAGTTGTTTCTTTAACAGTTAATTGAAGTTATTAAGTTGAAGTCAAGTACGTTTAATTTACATTACTTATATTCTTATGTCAATAATGTCGACTAAATATTAGGAAGCAAAAGCTTGCTTGTTTATATGTACATCTAAGTTTTAATCACATATCTGAGCGCATTAATTAGCCGAGAAATTAAGTCACACATTCACACCACTAATATGCACAATATATATAGGTGGGTTGAACATGTCATAAAAATGGGCCGTGCCTCAACTAGTTGAAGTGAGGTACCTTAATCCTATGATAAAATACGGGTTTTAGGTTTAATTAGGCAAGTAGAGTTGATGACTCACTGATAACATATAGAATACATGAAATAAACACGGGATGGACTCGGGGCTGATGGGAGATGGGTACACTGTCCCACCCTCCCAAGGGCTGAAAATTAGGGTCAAAGTATGGGAAGTTTCACCAAAAATAACCCTGATCTCTTCTTCATTCTTTTAAAATTAAATGTGGGCATCACTGCCTTTCATTGGCTAGTTTTTTTTTAATAAAAAATGAACTGAAGTTGATTTGTGGTGGAATCTTAGCAAATTGGAATGAGTTATTTGTAGAGTGAAATTGTTAAAAGAGAAATGGTCTGATACACTAACTACATCTTGCTTTATGTTAAATCTCGCTTCCCGTACATTAGGGGTAAAAATGTAGGTTAACCTACATGGTCTCACTCTTTTATCTAATTTAACATGTAGGTTAACTTTTTTTATCTAGTCGTATGTCAAAAAGAGTATGAAACTTAACATAAAATTAGATAGAGTTAGCGTTCGGGACAATTTTTGTTAAAAAAAAAATCTTAAGGACTTAAACTATTAAGGTGAAACTAAACATACTAATAGTATTAAAACACATAGACCAAAACTATACTCTTGTTAAAAAGTTAGGAGAGGATTGGAATGGACTCTCTGAGCCGGCCTTTATTTTAAGTAGCAGGAAATCATTGAGCGAGCAAGTTGTGGATAATCTAACATATTAATAAAAGAATGGTTTTTAGGACACGTGACATTCACTGGAGCATCTTAGATGTTTTTTTCCCACTCAAAACTTTTGTAGAAACATTGATTTAAACTGATTTTATAATTGATAATTAATAACTTTTCATAAAATCATTAATTTAATATTTATTCCGAAAATTAAAATATATCACTTATGCCATCTTTTTATTCATATTTTTTTTTAACGCCCCATATTTTTATTTATAGATACTACAAACTGATAATCAATACATGTTTTTTTCTATAAAAACAACCCAACAAACGAAGATGAGTCAATTTCATTCCATGTTGTGTAGAATGTATGATATATATATATGGTGATCTCTAACATATGATTTGTTTTTCTTTAACATGTTTTGATCTTTTTGGAAATTTTTTTAATTAAGTAGATTTATGAATTTCGTTCGATGAAAGATTATCTTTGTTATTATAACTTTCTAAGTGAAATATGCAATAGTGTTTAAGGAACTCATGGAACATATTTAAAAATTTATAAAAGTCATAACAAGTTATAGTTGTATTTATTTTAACTTTATACAAGTTTCAAGTATTTTAATTTTTACGTTATAACCGTTCAGTATGTGTGACACACAAGTAAATAACTTAGTTTCTTCTGTAAAATACTAGGAATTACCGCTAAAAAGGTTATCCTATTTTTTGAGTATATAAAAGTTATACAGAAGTTTAGAAAGCCATATAAAAAAGATAAATTTAAGAATCATGCTCTTGGTGAGTTATAAAATTTTTTTCTAGTTAAAGCCCATTAACGAATTGTTCTAGACTTGTAGCTCATTGTTAATTAAAAAGGCCCAACCTAACAAACCCAATTAACAATAGAAACGCCTATGGCTATAGAGCCATAGAGGGTCTGAGGGTGCACCCGGTCTGTGTATTTTGTATTCTTTTCTACAGGAAGACGAAAATTCGAGACTGCCCGGCTCTAGAAAAAGATACTGTTCGGGATGAAAGAAACCGACATTGGGACGATTCGGAGTGTCAATTGAAGATGCAATGGATCATTTTTAAAACACGAAAACAATTATAAAAGACATTTCTTATAGAGTAAGTTGTGCTTTTAGGCTTTTAGCCCTTGAGTGGAGTTATACTACAAAATATAATTTTCCTAGAAAGTAGTCATGAGATGATGACATGTGACACTCCCTTAAAATTAGAAGGAAGGGTAAAGATGGTAATGTCTCTATATTTTAAGTTTCACCCCATTTTTTTAAACGTCCATAACTTTTACATACGATATTATTTTTTTTTTTAAATTGCACCATAAAAACGAGCATTTTCTTATCTTTAAAACGCGTATAATATTCATATATAAAAAACAAAAAAAAATTCACGTTTTTCAGCTCATTGTGTTATTTGTCAAGTCATTGTGTTATTTATTCATGTCATTGTGTTATAACACAATAACCTAATGAAATAACACACTGATCTGAAATAACACAATGACCTGATGAAAATATAACACAATGACCTGATGAAAATATAACACAACGACCTGACGAAAATATAACACAACGACCTGATGAAAATATAACACAACAACCTGATGAAAATATAACACAACGACCTGATGAAAATTTAACACAACGACCTGATGAAAATATAACACAACGACCTGATGAAAATATAACACAATTACCTGATGAAAATATAACGCAATGACCTGACGAAAATATAACACAACGACCTGATGAAAATATAATACAACGACCTGATGAAAATATAACACAACGACCTGATGAAAATTTAACACAACGACCTGATGAAAATATAACACAACGACCTGATGAAAATATAACACAACGACCTGATGAAAATATAACACAACGACCTGATGAAAATTTAACACAACGACCTGATGAAAATATAACACAACGACCTGATGAAAATAAAACACAACGACCTGATGAAAATTTAACACAACGACCTGATGAAAATATAACACAACGACCTAATGAAAATATAACACAATGACCTGACGGATATAACACAATCTGAAAAATGTAACACAATATCTTGACTAATATAACACAATGAGCTGAAAAATATAACACAATGACCTAACGAATATAACACAATGAGCTGAAACTTCAAAAAAAAATTCATTTTTTATATACCAATATTATATGCGTTTTGAAGATAAAAAAACGCTCGTTTTTTTGGTGTAATTTTTATTAAAAAATATTGTCGTATGTAAAAGTTATGGACGTTTAAAAAAGAGGTTGGAATTTAAAAATGAGACAAGACTAATATACCCTTGGCCTACCATTTAAAGTTCTAATTATTTACCATTATGTCACCTTGTGTTTATGAGCCATTGATCTTAATTTAATATTAGATCTAATGGTCCAAATTCCTTCTTAGACTTTCTAGGAAATTTAGACTTTGTATTTGAACCTAATTCTTTAGCCCTTGCATGCGGAGCCATAAACTTTTTCTATCGGGTTGGATTTTTTTGGTTTACTGATTAGAAAAACATAGATAGCCAGTTTTTCAATATAGATTGACAAAAACTTACTTCGGGTCCATGGGGACTGCGATGATTTTTTTTTATAGTAATTGAAGATTGAGTTAGGACCAATGGATAATTCGGTTAATAATTTAATGTGTTAAACCCAACTATCCCAATTTTATCAATTGCAAACTCACATATTAAAAAGTAAAACTATTTTATTTAGTTATATATTTTTTCTCTAAAATTTTGTAATTGTTTTTTTAAATCTAAATGGGCAATAAAGTCATAACAATATAAGACCAGTAATTAAAAAATTAAGATCTATATATAAATGACCCGGTTGAACCTATGTTGCTACGCCTAGAGCCCTTGAGGTAGACTTGTTTAATTGCGTCGGTCCAAAGGAGTAAATTACATAAGCATGTCTACGTGAATAGTAAGATGATGCAGTTAGAGAGGAAGATATTGCGTGAGAAGAAAATGATCGTTCATAGAATTTCTTCCGGGAAAACGGACGTGAATGGGGTAGTGGGAGCCCATGGAGTAGAGGGACACGATAGTCCGAATGAGACCCTTTTTATCTTCAAAAATCCGTAGAAATGTTATGTTTCTAACTTTCTATAAACAACTTTTTAGCTTCATATATTTTTCTTTACATATCAAATACTCCCAAGGGCCAGTCTCTTGAGGGCCCAGAACTTTTGAACTTTTATTTATATATGTTACTAGGTTTAACACCCGTGTAGTACATACGAGTTGAATAAAAATATTTTAAAAAAATTATAACTATTATATTTAAAAATTTTTAAATATTTTGAAAAATTATTGTTAATCATAAAATTTTGTCTTTATTAACTCTCCTAGTCAATTTTCCTTTTCTATTCCTTTTATAAAATAAATTATGTTTTCCTCTCAAAAAATTGCCTCCTAAAAACTCTAATTTATTAGATAGATAACTAAATATGTATAGTTAAGCATTTTTAAATGATGTTATAGCGCAAAATAGTTAGTTTGTATAAATGCCCAATTTATACCGATTCGAACAACATATTAATATCAACTCAATTACCTAATAATTAAAAAAGGGGTTTTACATATCAAAATCAGGATTTGGGTTACTGGATTCGATATTAATGCTAATGAGATTTATCAAAAAGTTAAAGTTGTTTAAGACATATTATTTACTAATATTATTAGCTTGAAAGGGTTTTTTCATATTTATTGAAGTCCTACTTAAAATCTACAATGTTTCATCAAAGACTTAACGAACTGGTATGATTGTTATAGAAAATGATATTGTTATAGACTTATAGGGAATGAAGTTTAAAAACATGATCGAGAACTTTGCTTACAAAAACGCTAGGAGAGTCATCTGGTTTGTTTAAGTAAGTAAACTAGAACATTTTACTACAATACTTTTGGTATATTTTTTATTATAGTGATTATCATCGTATTACATATTTTTGTCAGTTATCATCATTTTGTTAAGAGTTATTAGTTTTAGACTCTGGGGAACCATAATTTTCTTAGGACCGGGGGCCTGGTGAAGTACCTATAATTTCATTAAAACTAGAAGGTCTGGACTTCAAGTTTCACATGAGACATAATGAGGTTACAGGTTGACCCAAGTTTTTTCTCACAAAGGTGGGTTTCTTGTTTTCTCATTAAAATTGTTCATTGATGAGTCAGACTTAAAACGTTAAAATCAATATAAACGATTGATATATCGTATGAAAAAAGTTCATGTTAGGCTTCTTTCCATGTCCAATAAAGTACATGCGTTGTCTTTCAAAGCAATTACTACATAGAGCCCATATCTACTCATCTTAATATTAGCCTAGTGACTTGAACTATTAACTATTAAGAGGATGCCTTAATTGCATTTTAATTAGAACTAAACTCACCATAGACTGCTTTTGAAGGTGTATCCTTTCTGCTCAAGAAAAAGAGATAATATTTGTAATGACCACAATTAGATTAAAAGATTATATTATTTAATTATGATACTATTACCTGTTAGTGTTGATAAATGAGAGTTTGAAAATGAAATGAATGCATGCATGTATGTAGGTTGAAAGTGAATAAGAAAGGTGTGAAAAAAATCAAAAATGTTAAATCAATTTAAAGTCTCAATTATTATCCTCTAAACTAAGTATTTAATTCCTATAAAGCTTCTTTGATGTTTTGGTGTTGGACATATATATAAATGCACCCTTAAAACCAAGAGTTGTGGGATGTTTACCTTTTTCCTCCTTCAAGTACCAAAGCCTCCAAAATAAACAACTTCATCTCAACGATTCATCACTCATGAAGATGTTTCCGTTGTCGAAACAAGATGACTATGATCACGACTTACATAAAAGGAGTCGTGACCCGCTTCTGTTAGCAGGCTTCATGGAATCAAGCCAAGGAAAAGTAGCCTGCACAGAAGCGGAATATAGAGGGATGAAAAAGCCGTCACACGAGACCCTAAAGCGGGAGTGGAGACGGTATAGAGGAGTTAGACGACGCCCGTGGGGGAAGTTCACTGCTGAGATAAGGAACCCGGAGAAGAAAAAAGCCCGATTGTGGCTTGGGACATTTGATACACCCGAACAAGCTGCGTTGGCTTATGATCGAGCTGCTTTTAAGTTCCATGGTTCACGAGCAAAGGTTAACTTCCCTCTCTTGATCGGTTGCGATGACCTGTCCATTTTGCCACCTCTATTACAAAAAACGCCTCGTGAACCCTCGTCATCCATTTCATCTTCCGTGACAATGAACAAGGTGAAATGTGACCATGACTCAATGCAAGATCTTAAACTCTATACGTTTACGCCACCACCAGACACAACATCTGGCAGTAATGATCCGTTTTGGTCCAATTTTCTTCAAAGCACAGTTGAGTCACCACCCGTCTTCACTACTTGTAGAGTAGAGGAGGCGGGTGGTGACGCAGTTACACGAGAGGAACTTGAGTTTCCTGAGATGCAACTGCCACCAACTACCACCTCAGTTAGAGCATTGGAGGTGGAGGGAACTGATCATGACAAATCTTGGGATTTTTATATGGATGCATTGATAGATGATGATTTCAATTTTCTTTAGTACTTTACAATTTAGTAACATTATTTGTTCAATGAATATCAATAACTTTTTATATGAAATGTGAGATTACACTAAAAAGTCATTTGAATGTACAAAGCGTAAGAAATCTGGTCAAACTAACTCCGATCGGTTCCAACGCCACCAAAAAGTATAAAGTCTTTTGAATCTAAAATGTCTTGTTGGAGTTTGACAATACGGTTCCAACTCCGCCGGAACGAGGTCATTCAGATTTCGTTTGACCCGACTTTTTTTACTTTCTATCAATGTTGTAAAACAAGGTAGGTTGTCGAGTCCCAAATACTCTCGCCTAGGCCGAGTGCTTCCTGAGTGCTCCCGACTCTGATTGCAGAGCATTTAGCGACTTTTACGACATTGCTTTCTATATTCAAAAAACTTTGTATTGAAATCTTGGCCTTATTTAAATTAACTAAGAATGTGCTCTTTATAGATAGAAAATCATATAAGAAAAATGTGTTTTTTACTCAACCCCGATTTTAGATTTTGTAAAATAAATACGTCACAACCTATATTTAAATGATATTAACATATATTTTAGTTGTGTACATTAACCATTGCTTTTACTACTAAAATTATTAGATTCATAGATTATGAACATGTGAAGTGCACTTGTGAAGCATATCAATTAAGATAATTAACTATATGATAAGGACTCTGAACCAAAAGATTGCGACTTTCAAGTACTTTCAATTTAAAGAGTATCAAAAGTTGTTATACTTTTAGCCAAACTGACTATTTGTTTTACGAGCAATTGTCTGAATGATTCGATGAAAACATTTGAATGGCGTTGCTGATTTTATGCTTCCATAAGATAATTTTTTCATCGAATCACCTCAACCATTCAAACACGTAAACATTGATTCAACAATACGTGTTATCAAAATAATCCGAAATAAAATCCAGTACATCAAAGATGAATATCAAACGCAACTCCACCGGATTCTCAAAGCTTTGGAGATCGAAAACAAAATGAAACGGAGTAAGAGTGATAGACATGATGGTTCGTGTTTCTAGAAACTTAAGTAGCGTCATCGGACTCATAACCTAACGCTAAGTTTAATGCGGTTTTCACAAATGTCAACAATGGTTTAAAAAAGAATGGAGTTTTTGGCCTATTTCATTTCTTAAAAAAATGGTCGTCGGCACCTCTAGCAAGGAGCCGACAACTGTGACAGCTGGTCTTTATAACCCATTTTTTTAAAAAAAGGCGTTATCAAGCTTGTGACTAAAAAAAGCGTTGGTGTCTCTTTTTAGACAAACGACAACTAGTTATTAATGGATGAAAGAGACCTAAAAAAATGGGACATAATGTTGAAAGTTTTTGTCAAATGGGCTATTTTCAGAATTTTACATGATTTAAACATGTTTTCATGATTGACAAACAATTTTTTTCATGTAACTAAGTTTTTCTTCTCACTACACAACAGATTTTCGGTCGGTTTGTTTGTCTAGCAACTAACCCACACAAGAAGTACGTAGTTGTACCTTATGCAACAGCAAATGTACTATTATATTGTTATTCATTCGGTTGGGTATTAATATATAGATAACTAGGTGAATTTTAAGATAGAGTGTTTTGCGATTTGAGTGTTGATTCTATTCATGTGCATAAGTATTGACAAGAAAAGAAAAAACATACACACCAAAAAATCATTTCTCAGTGTAACAAAAACAACAAAACCATTGAAAACTCAAATGCGCTATGTGACGCGACTTTGGTCGGTTTTGCCGACACCATGTGACGTGACTTTGGTCGGTTTTGCCGACGCTATGCAGCGTGACTTTGGTCGGTTTTGCCGACGCTGTGCGGCGTGGCTTTGGTCGGTTTCCCGATGCTGTGCAGCGTGACTTTGGTCATTATCAGCTAGCTTTATCGGAAACCATAAAAGCGTGTGCCGGCCAGTAATACCTATATCCACAACCATTGTATTCACTCATATCAATTTGGCTCATCACGGTACCTCAAAGTTAGTTGCTCTATTAAAATCTTACACAACAAAAACCCAACACTAAAAAAAGTTTGTGGTTAAACTGTGAAAATAAAAAGTATACACCAAACCATTGGAGTTGGTGGCCCAGTGTGAGAGGCTTTGTCTCTAAGAGCGTCGTTTTAAGGAGCTCTCAGGTTTAAACCTGGACATATACATATTTGGGTATACTTTAAAAATATGGTAGTTTGCTATTTAAAAAAGGAAATACCAAAATGGTAAAACTTGTGGGGCTAAAATACAAAAAATGTAAAGCTGGTGGTGAAACTTAGAAGAAAAAAAAAATATAATATTTAAAATTTATGTGTATATTACATACTAGTTTAGTGCCCGCGCTACGCTCGGGACACAGCATTCAAGTGATGCTTTTAAGGATATTCATGAACGTTCCAATAAGTTTTGAAACAAAACCGTGGTAACCGAAACACGAAATATATTTTTAAAAATTAAATTTTTAGTATAGCAATATTATACTCAAATTAAAGAAAATAAAATGCTCAGTTTTATGGTGTAGTTTATTTTTTTTAAATCCATATAAAAAAGTTATGTATATTTATAAAACACTGAGGTCTTTAATTGTATATTATTATTAATTTTATCCATAAGTTTCATTTTCACACCCTATCAAATATAAACCGACTCATGTACACCCCTTGTAGTAGAGGGTTAAAAGTATAAATACTTTTAAATTTTTCAGAATTCTCCAAAATATTAGGAGACCAAAAATGTAATTAGTTTTATTATAATATATTTTATATATATATATTTTAAATAAAAAAATCATTATTATGAGATAAACTCTCAAATGATGCCACATAAGCCAAAAGCTTTAAAATTATGCCACATAAGCTTTTTTGGTTTTGCTATATTATATAAAGATTTTTTTATTTTTAGCTAGATGCTTATATTCTTTTCAGGTTCTAAAGCTGCTTGTATGTCTTATATATCTCAAATATGATATATAATATGAAATTTCTTTCAAGTGAGTAAATGTTAAGTCTCTTGAATCTTTATATAATATAACAAAATTAAAAAAGCTTATGTGTTATTATTTTAAAGCTTCTGGTTTATGTGGCATCATTTAAGAGTTTATCTCATAATAATGATTTTTTTTTTTAAAATATATATATAAAATATATTATAATAAAACTAATGACATTTTTGGTCCCCTAATATTTTGGAGAATTCTGAAAAATTTAAAAGTATTTATACTTTTAACCCTCTACTACAAGGGTGTACATGAGTCGGTTTATATTTGATAGGGTATGAAAATGAAACTTATGGATAAAATTAATAATAATATACAATTAAAGACCACAGTGTTTTATAAATATACATAACTTTTTTATATGGATTTAAAAAAAATAAACTACACCATAAAACTGAGCATTTTATTCTCTTTAACTTGAGTATAATATTGCTATACTAAAAATTTAATTTTTAAAAATATATTTCGTGTTTCGGTTTACCACGGTTTTGTTTCAAAACTTATTAGAACGTTCATGAATATCCTTAAAAACATCACTTGAATGTTGTGTTTCCGAGCGTAGCGCGGGCACTAAACTAGTACAAACTATATGTTAAGACCATTCATATCATATTTTCACAAATCTTTGATCATACACATCTATAATTATTATCAATGCTCACAATTTCATGTCATCGTCACCTTTCACGTTTACTTTTAATAAACAAAATCTTTTTAATTAATCAATTTTTATAACTTGTTATTTAAAATAACAGAACATAAAAAAAATTATTTTAAAACATATTTAAAATTTCTAAAACTAATATGTACAAATAAGAAAAGGGAACAAGCTAGCTAGCTAGGATTTAATTAATACAGTCTCTTGGATAGACATTAGGTTATTTCAAAAAGGGTTATTGGATTTTAATAATCCGAACTTTTGTATATTGGTCGATATTAATCCCAACTTTAAAAATTGCATGTGTCAATCCCAACTTGTAACTTATTTTCTTACAATGATCCTCCGTTAAAGTTAACTTAACACCGTTAAACTTTTTTCGAATTTTTGACGGAGGCTTTAGGGCTTTTGATCGGGAGGACGATGCGAGTCTAATCATGTAAAACTTAACTTGAGTCGATGCTCCAAGCGAAGAAATTTTAACATGCGATTTAAGCACCGTTAGGTTTATAGACCCGATTGAAGGTCGTTTGGTTATTTGGAGGGTCGGCTCAAGGTAATTTTTACATGAATAGACTCATATCGTCCTCCCGATCAATAGCCATAAAGTCTCAGTCAAAAATTCGAAAAAAATTTAACGGTGTTAAGTTAATCTTAACGGAGGATCATTGTTGGAAAATAAGTTACAAGTTGGGATTGACACAGGCAATTTTTAAAGTTGGGATTAATATCGGCCAATATACAAAAGTTCGGATTATTAAAATCCAATAACCCTTTCAAAAAAGCCTTCAGGATTCAAAGACTTGAAAACACATAACTTAATGTATAGTTTTTCTTTCTAGAAAGTGGAATCAAACAATAATCATCGTGCATGATATTATCTCAATCACTACAGCTAAGGGTCTGTTTGTTTCACATTTTAATGGTTCAGTTCAGTACTTAATCATTCAGATTTAGTATTCAGAGTGTTTGGTTCATAAAAAAATAGCATCTGAATGGTTAAGTTAAGTGCTGAATGGTTAAGAGATTTAAAGATGCTAAATGGAAATGAATGGAACATATATCAAACTTACCACAACCTGAAGTTTTACATCAATATCTCTTTAGTTGATAGAGCCTCTTAATGATTCAGACCTCTTAACCATCCAGCACTTAATGATTCAGACTTCTTAACCATCCAGCACTTAATGATTCAGATATTACCAAACAGTTCCTAAAAGTTATAAGATGTATCATATATATAATGAGGATGTTGAAACTTAATTGAAAGCATGCATATGCCAAGGTCATAGGTGATTGACTAAAATGTAAACACTTAAGATAGCAAAGAAAAATAAAGCCTCCTTAGTTATGATGTGAGATGTTTTTGGAACAAAAAGTCCAAACATCTAGTAATTATATATGAGACATTATTTTGTGGTTGATACAACTATTATAGTTAATCTAATTATATGAGAATTATTCCGTTATCGTCTAATGAATTGTTAGAGCTCATTTGATACTTAAATTACTTAAAACGTGTTCAAAACATCTCTTTTAATTTTTAAATTTCAAAAAGCATAATATATATATATATGTTCTTAATAATGTTAGTTGATCATATTAAACAGACTTTTATATAGATTAAAATGATTGAAGTGTGTACAATCATCTTTTTATAAGATAAATACTAAAGAAAGATGACATAAAACTAGTTGAATTAATAACAAGTAATTCCGAGTAAGATCATAAAATAGAAATCATGTACTTCGTATAATATTGTACTTTTTAAAGTTATTTTTTAGTGATTTCATTTTCTTGTTTCTAAAAATCTAAAAAATAATAAAAGTTGAATTTTATGTATTTTATTTACAGTTAGTGAAATTAAATAATTTCAACTTTCATCTATTAGTCAACTAGCTAGATTATACCCCGTGTGTTACACGGGTGGAAATATAAAAACATAATTTTTAAAACTTTACGAAAAAATAACATTTAAAAACAGGTTAGACATTACATGAAAGATATATGAAAATAGAAACACAAATTGTTTAAATTATAATTTGAGCCTTGAACAAATATATTTAAACTAAAAATACACTATTAATACCAAATTAGATATCGATGTTTTTAAAATTGGTGTCTTATAAATCTTATCAAATAATTAAAAAAGGGTAAGAAAAATATGCATACAAATATATTCTAGATGATAGATATCCGACAAAATTCATTATGACACTCATGTACTGGGTCGAGCGCACAGGTCGGCAAGCATGAGTGTAGGCAGTAAATTGCGATGCGTTATTTGTGCATGAGGTTGTTTATTGTTCGTTTTCACATTGATTTTAGACATGTAAATAAGATAAATTGAAATTTTGGAAGACAATATCATGAGTGATTTAATGTTTTTGATTTCTTTCCATACATAGATAAGAATAAAATATTCTTAGTTTTGAGTGGGAAAATGTTTCAACATCCTCTCCAATGAATGACATGTGTCCTCTAAAACCCTCTTTTATTAGAATGTATTGGTCATAAATACTTCCAACTTTCATTCTATTAGTCAACATGTCTTTTGTTAAAAATTTAAAATAAAAGATATGGTCAATAGTGGCGGGTGATTGAAAGGCTTGTTGGTGGCCAATAGAATAAAAGTTAGGATTATTCATGGCCGATAGTTAAATTCGGATTAATATTGACCTAAGTGAATGTTGAGATTATTTAAATCTAATAACTCTTTTATTTAATGTAACTATGTACAAAACTGTTTTTTGAACCAAATGTGTGCTAAACTAAACTGCATTGGTTTGGGTTAATTTCTTCTTAAACCAAAAACAGGTTCCCAAACCGAACCGGTTACTCCCACAAGGTGATTTTGACCAAGTGACTACAAACCGAACCGATTATTCTGCCCAAACCGTTGTGTGCGACTTTGGGTAGCTAGACATCAAGTAAAATATTTATCTCCCGAAAGATTAAATATTAATGGTCGCTCACCCGTCACAAGATATATAGGCCGTTCTATTAATTCACTTTGTACAGCATTATTTGAAAAGATTGATGCATGACATTTGGTGACACACTAACACTCATAAAACTCAAGTGATGTGATCATCATGAAGGAATGTAAGCCATGTAAAAAAATTATCATGATTTTGTCTTACTATGGAATTATTGAAACGAATTAATGGATGTTAATATCTCTTAAATTATTATAAATGGATATTATAAGACATAATTTAGACCCTTTATTGAGGTGTCACTATAATAACCTATTAATATACGTACATTAATTAATTATTTTTATTATTTTACAACCACCACTAATAAAAGTTAAATAGTTACTACATGCAAACAGTGATTTAAATCACATTAATTAAATAGATGTAGATGGTGGCCACATATTAGGTTTTAGCATTTCTGTGGTGTACATATAGTTGTTACATCAAACGAGTTATATCACTATATGCTACATTGTGGATTTGTGGGTTGTAGCTAGATGAAGTCCCCGCAAGAAAATTAGTTTGTTATTTCTTACAAAAGCTAGATAATGTTATAGCGTGTGCAATAATCACAAGAACGTTTTCGTTTCTCTGTTTATCAAAAGCGATGGTAACATAGTTTTGGGTAAATTGTGGCAAAAACCATGAGCATGTCATATAGGATCACTAGATGGTTTCCTTTGTTATGTATAACTTATTAAAATTTGCATTAAAACTTGTCCGTAATCATGGATTAAGTGTTTCGAAAGGTCGGAAGATTGAAACTTGGTTTGAGATGAGTTTTGGATCAAAGTGAAAATGTGGATCTTCAAGGTGTTCAGCTCAAGCTAGGGGTGACACACACAAGCGTGATGGGATTTAGATTATCATACCACATTCGTTTTGACCACCACCAAACCCATTTACAATCCAGCCACTTTAGCACATTGATTTACGAACATGATTACAACCCATCAACTTGTTTGACTCGAATAGATGGCTAGATTAAACATGACATGTTCGTGATACATGATTTAAATAGCGTCTTGAGCACAAATAAACATAGGTGTCATGTTAAAATTCAATGACTCTGCCTGCCAACTGTTCTGGTGTGTGGTAAAAAATTCGTCTACTTCGTTGAATTCATATGAAATTAACCGTAAGTGATACTTAGGATCATTTGAAACTATGACTCGCAGAAATAACCAACAAGAAGTCAGACCACAAGCTATGATCATCATCAAATGTAGAAGCACAAAAAGGCTAAAAACTTTGATCTAATTACATAGCAAAAAACAATGCCAATAATCTGGATTTGGATTTCAAAAGCCTAGCTCCAAAGTTTTACTAGTTTAAAGACATTCACCCGTCTTATGAAGTAGCAGCTCTATCATCTATTGTCATAGTGCCACTAAGAGAAAAACTATAAACTGGCACCTGCCCAACAATCCTCATCCTTAAAAGGTGTCTTTGACCACCCTCAGCCCATCGGATGTCGTCTCCTGCATATGATGTAAAGATTTAGCTTATACCATAACAAGCTAAATGTATTCAAAGGTAGATGTACTGAATTGCCCCCAGATAACCGTTATGTATAGCTGAATTAGGGAGACAAGATTGATATTTAATCCTAGGAAGCATCAATACTTGAGTTAGAAATGGGTGTGATAGCAACCTAAATCCTATTGTCATCTAAAACACCCATCTTTATTTCTTGCTAGTTCTCTACATGAAGAACAAATTCAAAGTGTAGTGTATACAATCTTAAACAATGAAAAAGAAATGTGGTTTCTTGTGGTATCATACCAGGTGTGATAGCAAGCATGTTAAACACATTTATTATTTATAACACATTAAGACCCATGAAATGGATGAATATTTACCTCTTTGATCTGCGGTCTCCGTTATACTCCATCATTCCACCAGGTTCCGTGGAAAGCCCATGCCCTCGGAAGTCCATGTCAGCCTGCTCATAGTGGATAACTTCTGCCACATTGTAAGTAAGACACATCGACACAAATATGTGGTATCATACTATTATTCCTAATTCACTTTCTCCCCAACAAATGGAACATAAATGTTATGCTCATTGATATCTAAATTCTAAACGTAACATAAAGATCAAACTCTAGGAGTCTAGAAAACCAGACAAAAAAGTGGGCTTTGCCCAGTTTCAGACAAGCATAAACTTATCAAACAAACATAACATAAACAAATATTTAAAAAAGGAGCAGAGCTGACCTTGAGGGAGAGTGCATTCTTAGCTTCTTCAAGCATTTCGACATTTTCCTTTTTATGTTTCTTGTCCAACTCACTCATGGAGTCTGCCCATTTTATTTTCTCTTGTATTGTAATAAGTAAACTGTCTGATGTACCCAACCTAGGAGATGTCATCAATAAGAACCACAATAAGTGTTTTATTCATAAACAAAAAAACATTTAAAAATGATCTTTTGCAATACGTCCTGAACAACACATTTGGTTAAATTACTGAATTAACTGAAACATAATTAGCCGTTAAAAAAAAACCTCAAACATAATCAAACGTCAAGATGGAAAATGAGTAAGGAAATGCAAAACTATATGAAGTGATTGAAACAAGTGAGTAAGTGACAATGTGTCCATTGTTTATTCTTAGTTCTAACTTCTAAGACAATGTCACATTTGAAAAAAAAATGCCCTCAAGTATAAACTCCCACTTGTTACTATTCATCAATTTCTACAATTATAAATTCCAGAGTTTTTTGAATTGTACTTTTATTTTCATTAGTAAACTGATTTAAGCATGTATACAAGCTACCTGAATAGATAATAAACTTAGTGTTTCATGTACCACTAACATCTCATAGAAACAATATCACATGTTCAACACAAATTTAAAAATATAGAAAATACAGTTTCAGATTACCAATCTGAGAGTGTATGTATCATATTCCCTAATTGACCAGGCCTGAGATCCCTGCCTGCTGCAAATTGCACCTACAACCACCCAAATTATTAAAGCAAAAATATAAGAGAGACATATATGCATATGCAAAATTATAGAGATAAAAATAATAAAAATGAAAACATAGATGATAAGGTCACACCTCAAAAAATCTCCTCTGCTGATCTAGCTTGCCCCTTACTATGCCCTGCACAAAACACATGATATTTTAAACTAGTAATTGCATGCATACAATAGCTAATAGGAAATTGAAAGTCAGACAGTAAGATCATAAGATCTCATCAGTTTCAAAAATCAATGAAAGACAACTTGCAAAGATACGAAGATATAATAAATAATTAATTTTAGAACTAACATGTAGAGAACTAAGTCAATAAAAAACAAGTTTAGGTTTCTTTATTTGCAACTAATTCCATTACGTCACCAAATCCAATAAATCATAACATGACATTGTAATGACTGGAAACCACCTACCACATACATGCACTCATTGATTAGAAAATCTTCAAGCTCACGGACATTTACAACATCCAATTCATGCATCAGCACATCATAGGGGAGTACCTGAATACCCAACATCAGAAACCAAGGATGGTATATAGCAACATAAGATAACAAATACATATGAGTCATACATTCATCTAGCTTCAAGCTCTGTATCATATAAATGGTGCAACCCAATTCTTACTCTTATAATTAAAATACCCAAAAGTAACTTCAAACTTAGCGTGTCTACCATATTTATGTTGACTACTTTCTCATAATTTATTTCATTTTTACCTATTATCATTATCACTTTTATGATATTTCTTAATTTTGCTCAATTCACCCAAAATTACTGTGTGTACATATCAGAAAGAGAAAAATTACAACCCCTGTGGTGGTTATAATGTACTATGTTCTTAATAATTACCACCCCTAGTGGTTGCTATAATGCTAAGTTGATCAAAATATTTCAATCACATGATCCTCGTATCTACCAAACAAATGCAGGTGAATTACCTTGTTAGCCTCAGCTAATGTGAGCATGGTGAGTTGCTTTAACTTGAGGACCTGATCAGGCGTCAATTGTGGAAGTTTACTAGCATTGCCTACAATAAGCAACACAGTTTCAAATCCTCATGTATCTAAAACAGCCAATATTCTACACATCCAAGATGGCATGTTACAATTTCAAGGTAATACAAAATCAACTGAGCATGTCAAATCTGATAGGGTATTTCAAGATGTTTTACGGCTTAACATGGAAAGTTTAATTTTACAACTGGATTGATGGTATGTTAAAGTTTTATATGTACAATATCAGAGGCAATTGTTTCATATAATATGCAATGACACTTCCAGAAAGTAGAACACTTTGAAGCCAACAAGAAAAAAACAAGAAGTTAAAACCATTACAACCCTATTTATGCAAAGATCAAAAGAACATGATGGGCTAGAACAATATCAAGCCTCATAGTACAGAGCATAAAGTCTTTGGCAGCAACAAGCAGAAGGAAATACCTCAAAGAGCTGGGTCGCAATAATATATAGAACAAAAAGCCGCTAGATCTCATCTCTAAGTATCTCATGTACTATCTGCTTTATGTATACTTTCCCTTTTTCCATTTTAGATAAATTATAGATCTTGGTTGTATCAAGAAAGTATATGAATTATGAATCTATGGTTGTATGACTTGTATCAAGAAAGTATATGAATAGATAAGAATTTATGATAAAGAGCATCATGAAGATCATTTGAGAACATTGCCTATCAAATAAGAGATAGTCTAATAAAACCTCTATTACATGACATGCCAATTAAAAGGCTAAAACATTTTATGAATCAGAAATAAGAATGAACTCAATATAAAAGCACAAAGGCCCTTGAAGGACAATGTCATATCTTTTCTCTCCATCAAATAAGCATATCAATACTTATAAATCAACTTTTAAATGCCTTGTTTGTTAAGTCCTTTCTTTTTAAATTTGTAGACATTTATGACGTGATATGGGTTTTAAATGTTGAGTTTGTTAACCTTTAATGTTTAAAAACCCACATTAACCTTGAAGTCAATACAAGTATTCAGAAGTTTTTCTATTAAAAAAAAGAATATGATGTGTCTGTGTTATGGTCTATTTATTTATCATACAGGTATTATTACTTAAATAACTATTCAGCTTTCCAACACAATAACTACATATAAATAACCACCGACCACAGTTCAATTTTGTAACAAAACAGGAAGGAAACCTACTGTTGTATTCACTCCATGTTCCATGAGCAAACATCTGAAGCAAATCAAGGTATCTAGAATCTTCTGTTCCTTTAAGCTGCATAGTAAAATAGTAATTGATTGATCAGAATGCAGAAAAGATAAGAAAACCTCATAACTTTCAACAACACTCCTAAATAGCATGAGATTGCAAGAAGTCACTTAAATATATCCAAATACCCTTCAAATTCCAACCACAATGTACAGCACGCACCTGAAAGGTTTCGGGGACATTGAGTCGAATATGACAATATAAACTTGGTCAACTAATAACAGATATAAACTAGAAAGAGCTAGAATCATAGGAATAGAGATACAAATACACAACTATGGTAAGCCGCTAATTAATAATTCAAGGGTGCGTGCTGGTTAAGTACACATTTATGTTCACAATATGGCAATCCAATTCCTTGTGTTATACTTGCACGATAGATCGTTATATTGGAAGAAACCTAAAATGATCTAAAGAAACTGACACCAGCAGGAAAGTGATGAGCTAACTTACTATTAAACTACCTCAATCATCCCGAATAGAGACAGAAAGCCATTCAACACTACAAACAAAGGAGATATATAACTATCGTAAGTACATAAACCTTAGAATAGCAATTCAACGAAACGTCCACGTATCCAATCCATACAATCATAAACCATATCAAAAACATAATTCATTGAAGTGAGCAAGCATATCATTGATATTATGGATGCAGGAGAAATCAAGCTTCAAGCCTTCAACTAAGGGAATGTGTTAGCATCACTCGGAAAGAGCTTGATGGGGGCTTGACCACATACCACGTATACGAGGGGGCTTGTGGGTAAAGATGAGTAAAAATAGTGTGTCATGGGGCTTGACCACATATCACTGAATGATGGGGGACTTGACCACCTAGTGATGTGCATTTGTGTGAATGGTTGGAAAAAAAAAGAATCAAGCTTGTGGCACAACAGAGACGTCACTTAGAGACCGTAGTAGCTTAGAGACCATCACTTGGACGCTATGATGGGGCGCAACAGAGGGTGATCACTGATCAACCACCCTTCCCCACCCTACCCTGTAGATCATGGCCTAAACTAAGTTAAAACAACAAAAAATCCTTTGAAAAATGCAGCTCTACATCGATCACATCCATCATAGTGTGTAACTTAATTTCTAAATCTTACGCAACATCGATCACATCAATCCTATTTTATAAAAAGAAATACATACACATAAAGTAAACAAAATTTGTAGCGAAAGACAAAGCATATTGTTCTGATATTAACGAGGAAACAGAGAAACAATGGGTGAAACTGAGACCTGTAGCATGTTCGGAACAGAAAGGATCTCGGTGAAAGCGAAGAGAAAAGGATGTGAGGTGGCTTGGATAATGAGGTTTACGAGCGATGATGATGAACCGTTACTGATGGACGCTTGTTTCACGAACTGTTCAATATGTTCTGCTTGCTTTTGTTCGATATCCATGACGACGATGATGATGATGATCTTACACTGCAAGATCGAAGCTTAGGAGAATGAATTATACGATTGTAATCGATGCCAATTTTTATAAATTTCTTAAATAGGGCTTGAAATAAGAAAGGGGTTTTAGCGGTTTTTTAGGACTTTGTTGGGAGGCCCACTTTCATAGTTTCATATGAACATTTTGAAACGCATCGGTTACTTTTTCTGGATTACTCGATCGTCTTCATTCATTTATTCATAGAACTAGGTTTAATATTCGTGTGTTACACACGGGTTAAATAGTAATATTTATAAAGAAATTATAACCATTATATTTAACAATTTGTAAATATATAACATTTAAGGAGTTGGCTCCATCAACTTGCATGGTGAAAAATTTAGCTAAATTTTACCTTCCAAACTTCCTATTATAGAAAAAAAAATCCCTCCAAAACATTGCCCCCTAAAAGTTTGATTTATTAGATAGATGAAAAATATTTTAAATGAGAAAAACTTTTTTTTACCCAATCTAAAAACCTATTTTTATATTCATGGGAGACCTGAACATTTAGTATCCTTACTTTTAAGTATTATGTACTAGTTTAGTGCTCGCGCTACGCTCGGGAACACAACATTCAAGTGATGCTTTTAAGGATATTGATGAATGTTCCAATCAGTTTTTAGACAAAACCGTGGTAAACCGGAACACATGATATATTTTTAAAAATTAGACTTTTAGTATAGCAATATTATACCTAAAAATTAGACTTTTAAAATCGTATAAAAATGTTATGTATATTTATAAAACACTAAGGTCTTTAATTGTATGTTATTATTAACTTTATCCATAAGTTTCATTTTAAACCCTATCAAATATAAACCGACTCATGTACACCCCTTGTAGTAGAAGGGTTAAAAATATAAATACTCTTAAATTTTTCAGAATTCTCCAAAATATTAAGAGACAAAAAATGTAATTAGTTTAATTATAATATATTTTATATACATATTTTAAATAAAAAAATCATTATTGTGAGAAAAATTCTCAAATGATGCCACATAAGCTAGAAGCTTTAAAAATGTGCCACATAAGCTTTTTTTGTTTTCCTATATTATATAAAGATATCACATCAACCAATTAGACTATAAATTAGATACTTTTGTATTTAACATATAAAACCAACGGTGTTAGTGATTTAGAATTAACTAGGAGGGAATGTAGACTAGTAAGAGTAAAAAACTTAATTGAGTTTTATCAAATGAAAGGTTAGTATTGATGATTCTATATATTGATTTTATTATCAGTTTTATATTTAACAATGATTTTGAATGACAAAATGAAGATTAAAATGAGCTTGGCTTAATAATCATGACGAAAACATGTTGAGAATATGTTTTGGTTCAACTCTAGGCATACGAAGGAGTTTGGATTGAAACGGAAAGAAAATCTGGTCAAATCTGTAGATTATGGTGATTGGTTTGAGGAGTCTTTTTAAGGCTTGAAATGAAACAGGTGTTTTATGGGTTTTGTAGACTCTTTATGTGGGCTTTATATACACAATATGTATTTGTAAATCTTAAGTACCTGGTGAACCTATACGTTAGGATGGAGTAAAATTTGTAAAGCACAATTTTTTTAAAAAAGTAACACAAAAACAAAGATAAAAATAAGCACATTGTAGCGACATATTCAAAACTTTATGAAATATCATAAGGAAGTAGCTTTGGTTTGTATGTTTGTACTTCGATGAGTTGTACATTGCTATGCACAATCGATGTGTCACTAACATGGAGTTTAAAGTTTAAACTTATCCTATCTTTTGGAAATATGTTTTCAAAGTAATGTATCGTGTTATTGAGGAGTGAGGACACCTTACAATGTTTGACCTTCAATCATTCAAATATGCATATATAGTCCAATAGGTTTGTTTGCAATGTACTCTCACTTATGGGATCGGTCTTTATCGATTCATGTGTCCTTTATTAGTTTTATTATATACCGATGTAGACTAGATAGTTGTAGAGTATACAGATATATATGACACACCAATACAACAAAGAATCTAAAATTGTTTATAAAGTGTGTTTGAATGGGTTAAAAGTTGTTAAGACATTGTTTATGTCGTCTTGAATCGTTGCTTAAAAGAAATTGTAATATAGTTTTCACAAAATAGTTTTTCAACTATATTCAATGCTTTTAACGAATTACAAAGTTCAAAAAGGAAGATTGAAAAGTGTCAGTGAATCAAGTTTCAATGTTTCATATTCTTGATAACATGATAGTTAAAAAAGTAATATTCCAAACTTAAACTAGAAGTATCAAATGCCTGCATTTAGGATTGTTTCCCGTCCATCCTTGGGCATAACGCTTTTGTAAAAGGGCTCTTTTGATTTGGTTCAAGGGAAAAAACCATGTTTTTATAAAATTCTACTAGGTTATATGTAATGATTAAAGCTTTTTAGAGACATTTTGTGACATGTGGATGCCAACTCACCAATGGACGTTATAACAAATTATGGTATAATGGGATAATGCCTAATAATGCCTCACAATCATTACTATGAAAGATAAATGAGAGATGGTGAGAGAGAAGTAGGGAAAGTGGCATGTGAGTACGTGGGGCGAAAACGTTATATTAAAAACGCCGAGACATGATTTTTGCCCAAAACACCCATGCGTAGTGGTATGGGGGCGTTATGGGGCATTATGTGTGTTGTATAATGCCACTACATAGAGTCTTATAAATGTTAATTCAGTATAGTTAGTCATTGCAACATATTTTCCTCCTTTTTTTGGAAACCCCCTAGTTAAACTTACATATCCATCCGATTTAACTAACTAGGCAAGAGAAGGTGTTAAAATCGAGCATGAGAAGAAGTTATCCGCATTACAGAGCCAAGAGTACAAAGGGGAAGACGAAAGCAAATTGAACAAAACAAAAGCATCCCTAAAGAAGATGTAGTCGCTTATAGTCGTCACATCTCAGGCCACTTCAACCACCTCTACACCCATTGTTGGCTAAGAGATGTTGAGCTTGTTCGATAATTTATTGAACTTTATCATGGGTAAGTATTTCTCTAATGCTTCGAAGCATGACCTCTTATGAGTTTTCAGTGAAACTAGTCAAAATATGAAGAAAAAATTATGAATATATGAATTTTGAACACATGTAGCTTTATGTACATGTGGAGATCTATGAACCAATGCCATGAAGTCCAAAATCATGTTGTTCAACAGATTGGGGTTCTAGTAAACCAGCCAATTTAAGGCAAATCAACCTCTGACCTCTACCGCCGAGCGACCTGTGAACTTGAAGCAACAGCGTTTGCCTGGCACACCAGTTTCTGCCGTCTGATAAAATTTCAAAGAGATTTTATCAAATCTCTCCATGGATGGTTCAAACTCAGTCTTCTTCCGACCAACACCGAATAAGTAAACATCCATGGCTCACAATCCTCGGATGTTTACTTAGTATTTGATGAATGGAAACTAGCACTTGATTGGTTACCTGACACAGTGGCATCTAAATGCATTAAAAGTTACATAAACGTTGTCCACTCGATTTCTTTAAAACAAGCAGAAGAAATGAAAGTGAAAAAACGAATCAAATCAATATCAAAAGAGCTTGAGAAAAAAATGACTTCTTTAAGAAACATAGAGAGGCTATACTACCATTCTTACTCCATGGTCGGGCTCGGGCTCCCGGGTAGTGGGCAGGATAACGAGCACGGTTTAGATGCACAAAATCCGCTTTATGAAAAAAAGGACTGAGCTTGTGTCATGACAGAGACGAGTTGAGGATGAAATGGTTAGGTACTCAAAGGCGGTAGAGGTAACAAGAGCTATGACTTTAAACAACATTCAAACAGGTTTGTGTGGAGTCTTTCAAGCTATGACAAGTTTTTCAGGTCTTATAATGGAAGCACTTGAGGGTGTTTGCAACAAATCTTATGCCATTAAATAGCTTTTTTACTCATTAAAAATAAACTTTTAGATTATAAATGGTAGAATCATACATATATTGCACAATACAGAACCAATTTTAGTAGAGAACCATGTGAATCGCTTAAACACACTACTTAATAATTTGAATGTACTCTTGGGGACGTGAACGGAATTAGTCACTATTCATAGTAGGACCTCCCAATCTCAATCGAACTATGTAGCTGGCATGGATTCGGTCTTTAATCCGATTCGACCAATCTAAGCATTAGGCTGATAAGACGACCAGTTCATTGCCCGATGCCCCGATCGGTGATAGAAACTTTACATATAGCTTAATGAGCTGATGGTCCTAATCAAACTTTATATATAGCTACAAAAGCCCAGCCCAATAAACTATTAAAAGCCCTAACACAACTACAAACTTAAACCACCTAGGGTTCATCTTTTCTTCATTAAGACATTAACCCTACTACTACTACAAGCGGCAGCCTAACAAACACACTGCGAACAAATCTCGATCTCATTTCATTCAGGTACACAATTTTCCTCATTTTGTATTTGTAAACAGTTAATTTTGGTAAGTGTTGATGAATCGTTCTGTATCTGTATTTTCGTTACCGTTTTTGATTGATCATTTCATCATTTGATTAGTTATTTTAACGACTTTGATTTTGATTTACAGAGCAAAATGACGATCGGAGAGCTTGCATCCACATACGCTTGTTTGATTCTTTCCGATGATGGCATCCCTATCACGGTTAGTCATTTCTACCGATTCAGCTGTGTACATTTACGCGATGTTTCATTTTATTGTTGGTTGATTGGCTGATTTTGACTTGCATTATCATGATTTGATTTAAGTTGTTTGAATAAATCATGTTGAAAGCAATTAGGAGCTTTTTATGTGAATTAGGTCATGTTAATCTGTTTGTGACACAACAGGCTTATGAAACAATTGAAAATCATAGTTGTATAAGTAGTTAGTTATAAATTGTAAATTTTGCTAACATTATCTTAATTGTTGTTTCGTCATTCGTGTCAACAATAGTATTAATTGTGTGGTGCTATTCATTCAATTAGGTGCTTGTAGCTGTTTCGTGTCACTAATCTTTTTAAATGTGTCGTGCTGTTCCTTTTATGTTAGTGTTGAGCATCTCCATGATGTCAATAATCTTGTAACCAGCTTAATAAGCATGTATGTTTTTAGTGTTTAACATCTGCATGATGTGTATTGCTAATTTGTAGGCTGAGAAGATTGCCACCATTTTGAAAGCAGCGAAAGTTGACTGTGAATCATACTGGCCAAGTTTGTTTGCTAAACTTGCCGAGAAGAAAAACATCGAAGATCTTATCGTAAATGTTGGTGCTGGCGGAGGTGGTGGTGGTGCGCCAGCTGTTGCTGCTCCTGCTGCTGGTGGCGGTGCGGCTGCAGCTGCCCCTGCTCCAGAAGAAAAGAAGGTCAAATTCGGTTTTCATTTGTTTTATAAAAATAATTGTTTTTTTTATGTTTTCTGACTTGTTTTTCGTTCTATGTATGCAGGAGGAGCCAAAGGAAGAGAGTGACGATGATATGGGTTTCAGCTTGTTCGATTAGAAGTGTTCTGTTGTTGTTAGTACAATCAACAAGCTATTTCAAGATTTTGAGTAGTTGATCTTTTACTTTGTTTTGTGATCTTTTAGAAGTTTGTTATCAAGAATCATTTTCGCCCAAACTTTTTATTTTCAATACCATATTTAGCTGTAACTTGGTTTATGAATGACCAACATAATTATCTATCGTTGATTTTAAAAGTTAAATGTTTAGGATGGTTGCTAATCTTGTTACATCACTCATAATCCAGGTTAAAGCTTTTGTACTCTTGATTTAACTTAGTCCTTTGATATACTTTTAGTGGCAGTTTTGTTGATCACCGTAAGTTTTGGGAAGTTGTAACAAATCAAGCTGATTACAATCTTTTGGTAGTTTTATGAACTAAGGTTGAAGAGTAAATGTAAAAAGGAAATGATTGACAATTTCATCAACTATTTTTGCCATTGAACCTTAATTTGCACTAAACCGTCCTTTTTATTGTATTTAAGCAAATTGCTTGTGGTATTTCGGAGTCTAAGTTGTGTTTATGAGTTCGCTTTAAGGAAAAAATGAGGAAGGGTGAAAAGTTTGAGGCTAAATTCCTTTCTTTTTTGAAACATAGAATTTTTAATAGAGACAACCACATGACTTTGGCATGCAAAAAGTACAATAACACCATCAATAACACAAAACAAATCTGCCTACAATTTAAACAAACACCAAAGACGCCTTGCCAGATCAACATGCTTGGCCTAATGTGTCAAACAAGAAAACTCATAGTATTTAATAGCATCTATCACTTTCTCAACCATTAGCAGCTTAGACCGAAAGATCAACTCATTTCTTAAGATACATATAAGCCACGATACCGACCCAAAACCCATCTTTATTTCATTCCTTTCCCCTTCATCATTCACTATCATTAGCAACACCAACCACCGTCACCGTTCCCACCCAACAAAAAACAACCATCCACTCCCTCACCACCATCACCACCACCTACCAGGCTACCATACACAACGAGTCAACGACTTTTGTATTCTATCTCCTCGTTTCTCCCTATACAACAACAAAGTAGCTTTCATTCTATTCTCACACGATAATCAAACAAGACAATAGGATGCAATATCTACTTTATTACTTTATGTATTTCATTAATTCAATTTATTTTATTACCCCATAAAATCTTTATAAGTAATTTCTAGTTAGCAAACCAAACACGGGTACACGACTTAAATGAACAATTCCCATAATGCTATATCATGGTCCTCTTTTGCCAAACATCATCATGTGGTTTAGTTTAATAATTGCATGTTCCTTTTTTAACGGGACAACACTTTGTTCCCTACTTAATTTTAATATCTTTATATTATTTTTAAAGGATGTTAATTTTTTTTTCTAAGAGTCTATTATCACTTTCTTTTATAAATAAGGTATATTGGTTTTAAATGGTCCAACTAACGAATTAGTTGGTAACAGTTCCCAACTTGTATCATTTTGACTTCAACAAACCGACGTTAAATTTTTTCGAATTCTAGACCAACGTTTTAGAGATTTTGATCGGACGGAAAATACGAGTTGGTTGATGTAAAAATTACCTCGAAACGACGCTCCGAACAACGAAATTGCGTTTCAATCGGGTTTTTAAACCTAACGGTGCTTCAATCGGATGTAAATTTTTTGTCGTTCGGAGCTCCGTTTCGAGATAACTTTTACATCAGTCGACTCATATTCTCATTCGGATTAAAAGCCTAACACGTCGATCTGGAATTTGGGAAAAAAACCTTAATCTCGTTAATGTTTTTAACGTTGATCTGTTGGTTGCCAAAGAGATAAAAATTAAAATCGTGACCAGCCAATTCGTTAGTTGGTACATACAGAGACCAAAAAATGATAGTTGAGACCGTTTAAAACTAATATACGCATATATAAAGATATGTAGTTTTCTATATTAAAATGTATGGAAAACAAAGTGCTTATAGATTTTAAAGTTAAGTTTACATGGAGATATATAACTAATGACCTGTAAACTAACTAGTTGAAGTGAGATACTGAAAACTTCATAAAACTAATGAGATCTTAGGTTCAAATTCATTTAAGAAAAAAGACAGAAATATTGATTGGATTAAATGTATTTTCTCACCTAAAGTAACTTTTAAGTTTTATCTTATGAGAATTAAAGGTGCACTAAAAAACAAATAAATAAACCTAATTAAAATAATATATAGCCTTTAAAAGGAGGTTGCATAGTTGTCCTTACAGAACATATAGTTCTATAAATGAAATAAAAACAATAATTAATAGATACATTGTCTCATCAAATATAATACAATTATACCTAAAATAAAAAATAAATAACCCGTTCCAATGTAAACAATAAACAAAGTCATAAAATATTATACCTTCGCAAAAATATCATCACGCGAAATTTTATTAGTTTGTCAAGTATTGAATTGTAACTTTAATTCTTTGTCCACTTTGACTGCTCCCAACTGCTAGTCAAACATTCCCAACGGCCATATCCACCCCTTCCTCCTCTGTTACGTTACAATGTTACATGTCAACTAGAGTCACTACCCTTCACGTCTATATGATAGGGCGTTCAACTCACGCCTGTTATGAACATGCACATGTATTGTATGTCACAACACATGCTAAGTGTTGCACAAACTTCATAATAGAGGATGACATATGTATCAGACTGAACAAAAATCTTGTCCTTTTTATATATCTTGTGATTTTTTTTATTGATGTCAGCGTGATATAAAACAAGATAATTCATCTTGTAATACTAAATATATGTAATATATTCAAAAGTGAGAGAAACAATCTCACCACACACAAACATATACATATTAACTTATTTTATGACATAATAATGTCTAAATGTAATTGGCTTCCGATTAAGCTTTTAAGTTCTAATTCTGACTTAACGAGATTTTTTCACATTTATAAGATTTTTCTTTATTTATGATATTAAGTGGCTGTTTGAGATTGCTTATTTAAAGTAACTTATAACTTATTAATTAAAAACTAAAAGTAAGTCACAAAAATGTTTAGCAAATTATAAGTTAGGAGAGAAAAGTTAATCTATCTAATAAATTAGAGTTTTTAGGGGGTAAATTTTGGAGGGAAACATAATTTATTTTATAAAAGGAAGGTTTAGAGGGAAAATTGAGTAAGGGAGTTAATAAAGACAAAATTTTGTGATTAATAATAATTTATAAACCTATTTATAAATTTTTAAAAATAATAGTTATAATGTTTTAAAAATATGTTTATTCAACCCGTGTGTAATACACGGGTGTTAAAGCTAGTAAGTTAATAAGTTAGTAATTTAGTACCTCCTAACTTATTAAGTTCTAGAAGAAATCAAAAGAAAAAAAAAGCAATTCCAAACAACCCTTAAATTGTAGCGTTAAAATCGGTATAGAACGCTATTACACAGTGTGTAAAAGTATTTCCGTGATTTTGTGATCAATTAGCTGGTTATAGTGATTGATGCAATCCATCGAAGCAATCGGAAATGGCCTACCTTCCCTTTTAAAAAAGGATTGAGGGGGGGGGCATGGCAGGGGGTAATTAAAGCAGCATCAGATATAAATGAAGTTGGCATAAATGTGTTGGAGGTGTTACACAGCAAAGTGGGGGTGGGGGCAAATACTCGGTTTTGGTACGATAATTGGATGGATGGGGAGTTATTAAAAGACAAATTTCTCGGGCTTTTTTCTATTGCAAAAGATAAGCATTCAAAAGTGGCAGAAATGGTTTCACAGTCGGTGGGAGGTGTTAGTATTAATTGGAAATGGAAATCCAATGCTTTAGAGCAATAGGCATATGATCAGATGGAAGCATGCAAAGCATTGGTATCAAGCTGCAACTTCAGAGATAATATTGATATGTGGCGATGGGACGGTGGGGATTTTATGGTCAAACAAGTGAGAAGGAAGATTGAGATGGGCATGTTTGATGAAATAGACAGTTTAATCCCATGGACGAATCTCGTTCCATTGAAAGTAAATTTTTTCGCGTGGTGTGCGGGTTTGGGTAGGATTGCGTGTAGAGATAACTTGGCCAAGAGGGGAGTTATTGTGAACGCATCGTGTGACGAGTGTCATTTTTCGGGTGAATCGGTGGATCATGTGCTTCTTAGATGCGGGAGGGCGGATGAAGTGTGGAGTAAAATTCTAGTGTGGTGCAAGGCACCGAGCACGATCTTTTTGACGGTGACAGAAGTATTGCAGGCGCATAATATGTGGCGGATGGAGGAGTCCATGCTATATTCTTGACGACTTTGTGGTGTATATGGAAGGCGTGAAATGAGAGGATTTTTGCTGGCAAGAAGAAAACATCTGACGATATTGTCGGTAAAAGTGTTATCTTTTTTATGAATTTCGAACAGAGATAGAGTATGTAAATTCCAATGGTCAGCCTGATGTTAAGGAGGCATTTGTTGTAATTCTAGCTTCTTGCTAGTTTGTTTTAGTGTTTTAATGAATGGCTATTCAAAAAAAAATAAAAATTAGCTGGTTGTAGACTTGTAGTCTCCGTGTTCTTCCCACTCACACAAACATATACATACATACATAAATACAATCTATCTATTATATATACTCGTGCTCAAAATCTGCAGATTGATAGATATAGAAAGAGAAATTAGTGAGGGAAACAATATCATATCTTCACCAATACATACATTCACTCACTAATTACACACATAATTACCTCCAATACTTTTCTCAATCATTTCTTCTTTACGCTTCTTGACATTTCATCTCTCCGATCGTCGAACAAGTCATCGGAAATAATGTTCTTGATTCAATTCGAAACGAACGTGTTGAACTGTAGATACTAGTGATTGAGATCGGTTATGGTGAATTAGGGCGTGTGTATTGTATATTTGTATTTTAATGGACGATAGAAGTGGTGGTGATGGATCGTTTGTGGCAGTTAGGAGGATTTCGCAAGGGTTTGATAGAAGCAACACTTGTCAAACAAGTTCAGGTATATTCGTATTTACGATAACGACATTTCGTTAACGACATTTGATTGTTTGTGCATAGAACTGTAATTATCACCTATTTTGTTTCTCTGTCAGGAGTTAATTTCTAGAAGCTAGTTTGGATCTGTATCCATTCAATTCATTTTAGATGATTACTTGCTTTGATTTTTGTGGTGAGTTTGAATTTGTATCAAACTATTCCATTTTTTCTTCATGTTTTGTTCATAGTTTTCGAAGCTTAGTTAAGGATCTGTGCTTGCATTCATACAGGATTCAACTTTAAATCTGGGAAGGATTTGAGTATTTTCATTTTCTTTGTTTAGTGTACCATCTCTAGTAATGTTGAATATGTCTTTTAGCTGCAATTTGATATTCAAATGTTATGTCTTGTCTGATTTGTTCACAGTAGATGTTTAATTATATCTTGGAGTACAAATTTGGATTTTTACACTGATATATCTTTGACTTGTGAGTCCTTGGCATGTTCTAAGTGTCAGCCAATAATTAATTCTCTGGATAGTTCAACTTTGATATGAGTTGATTATAATTGTAACCATGTTTTTTTTAGTTTATTTGCTTTTCTAGTTGGTTGTAAATTAATTTATATTTCAAACTAACGTGCACCAACCGTTATTCTAAAAAAATCTATGACCAAGGAACTCATTTGTGCTTTATCTCGTTAATTTCAGCCGAGGTTGTAGCTGGATCAGCTGCATGGCTTGGCAGAGGCCTTTCATGTGTTTGTGCTCAGAGTACAGAAGATGATTCTCGCCAGTCATTTGATTTGACCCCTGTGCAGGTCATGTTTTTGACCAGATGGTATTATCATATACATTTGATTTGTTTGTAACATGTATACCCATAAATCATATTTTTATTTCTTGGTGACATAATAAGTATGAATGATAATATCATGATCCTTAAGCATCATTGTTCCATAAATAGTGCTTGTTCTTGGATACTCGGTTTAGAGCTTAAACATAAGGACCGGTGTGTTCGAGAGTCGTGGTTGTGCTAATATAGTTGGCATTTAAATTTTATTCGTCATTAAAATACTTAGACGTTTACATGGGTGGTGCTATATAAGGATCTAACCTTCAAGGGGGTGGTGCAATTGTAAATGCATCCCTCGGCTTCCACTTGTTTTCTGCATTTAACCCTCTTGAAGGCCATCTTCCCCACGAAAGCTGCATATTTCCTCGTCCCATTGGTTAGTAGGGTATTAGTAGAATAGTAGGGTATCTTAAGTTAACATGTAATGCTTTCTCATTGTTATTAACACACACACACATACATGCATATGATTCTGATACTTGGTTTTTCTTTAAATCTAACAGGAGGATTGCTTAGTGAGGCTGCAAAACAGATTAGATGTTGCCTACGATAGTTCAATTCCTGAACACCAGGTATACATAGTGCATTTCAGTTCTCTGATGTACCTGATATATGATTTAAGTATAATAAACACACATTCTTTCTATATTATTGTTGATTAAGGAATCATTGAGAGCATTGTGGAAAGCTGCCTATCCTGAAGAGGAGCTCCATGGTCTAATTACTGAGCA
This sequence comes from Tagetes erecta, assembly GCA_030867185.1. Lineage (NCBI taxonomy): Eukaryota > Viridiplantae > Streptophyta > Magnoliopsida > Asterales > Asteraceae > Tagetes > Tagetes erecta. Next base: position 6,632,266 of record CM061494.1, on the reverse strand, counting down.
GTGGAAAGAAATGGGTTGGCAAGGAACAGACCCATCCACTGATTTTCGGTAACAGTTACATTTCTTTTTTTTTTATTAAAGATTTACCTTCGATCTTTTGTTTTCTAATGACATGGACTTCCACTTTAACAGAGGTGGCGGGTTTATATCTTTGGAGAATTTATTGTATTTTGCTAGAAATTTCCCGGTATGTCCTTTATTTCAGTACATATAATAGCTTTTGACTTACTTTATTTACCCTTTGATGTTAATTTCTCTATTTTATACAGAAATCATTTCAAGATCTTCTTTGGAAGCAGGAAGGTGACAGATCCATGTGGGAATATCCTTTTGCTGTAGCTGGTGTTAATATCACATTCATGCTTATTCAGATGCTGGACCTTGAAGCAGGTTAGATAAATGCAAATTTTTATTTGGTATATATGCAAGAAGTTACAAAATTCAATATTTTGCGCATTTTCAAACAAGTCCCTTGGTTTTTTTTCTCAATCTAGTGACAGATTGTGGTCAAAAATCAGATTTACTTGGTTCTTCGTGATATTTAAAGCTATATGTCTTGTACTCTTGTTTCTTCGCTATAAATGAACTTGTCCATTCTACAATTTTGAATTTCTCCTATACATTTGGTTTCACTTAAAAGAAATTGAGGTAATAAAGATAATTCTACAGAATTATGTTCATGAGTTCTATTGTTTGGTGGGATAATATTGTTTCTTTTGCGCAGTAAAACCGCGGACTTTGGTTGGAGCAACTTTCTTGAAGTTTCTTTCAGGTATACGCATGCACCCATTGGTTTCAACTTTGGAACTCATGCCCCTTGGGTCTTTAGTATTTTATTTGAAATGGTCAATCTTTGCTTGCTGATTCTAGGTGTTCAAAAAAATGTTTGTTCATACTTTAACATACAATCTAATAGTAAAAAAGATCCACTGAAACCATTGGGCTAATGGCCGCTTGGTATTTGCTTTTGTCTTATGTCCTTTTTGATTGTCATATTAAATACTGTCATGAGTGAACATTGATATAGTTACAAAAATAGACCCGGCAAGTTTATTATATACATTTAGTGTGTTAAATATCATAATAATTAATAACAGCTATATACTTACAATAATAATTTATATCATTTTAAAAAACAAGTTATGAGGTTTTATACACTTTGGGGTGACTTTTTAACCCATTTTCAGTTAAACTAAGTTTTCTAAGGCTACCCATTGGAGAATATATAACCCAGATCTATAGTCAATTAGTCACCCATTGATGAGTTGAAATTTCCTTCTCAAGACGTTATGCATAAAGAACTTTTCAAGTGGCATCTGATTATCCTGCAGTTAGAGTTTTATGGTTCTCTTTTTGCTGTAATATGTTTAGTTATTTGTTTTGTGCTTCGTATTTATCTGACAGAAAACGAATCAGCATTTGATCTCCTGTATTGCATCACGTTCAAGTTAATGGATCATCAGTGGCTTGCCATGCGCGCATCTTACATGGATTTCAATGTATGTACTCTGATTCTCACATAATGATATAGTTTTTACTTAAACTGGCTAGCATGACAATTATACATTATCCTCTTTGGACTATTTATGATTTTCACCTTTTCCTTATTGAGATTTTGATAGAATTATAGGCCGGAACATTCTTGAACGTTTGGATTCTATCTTACTGATTGCAATTAAAAACTAGATGTGGCAAATTGGATAACATGTTAAAACATTTTTTTGTCCATTTTACAAAAAAAGAAAAGAAAAAGGAAATAAAAATAATTTGTTATTCCAATAAAGCCATGATAGAAACAAATCCATTCATATAGCCATGAGATAAGCGTCTAAGAATTGTGTTTCTACTTTTACTCGCGTATCACTATATCATGTATATTTCGCGTATATATTATTATTCTCATATGGCATGCATATTCAGGGTTAGGTTAGTAAAAGTAGATACATGAGTAAAAAAAGCAAATACTTGACCAAAGATTCATGTATGATGTATCTCATGGCTATATACAACACACTTGGAAAAAAATATTACTTTCATGGTTTACTCTTGAAATTGTCCTTCCGTTTTTTCTGATACAGGCGGTGATGAAATCAACAAGACATCAACTAGAGCGAGAACTTTTGGAAGAAAACATAACGCGCCTAGAAGACTTACCCTCCTATGCACTCCTTGCTAGGTAACAATCTGTTTGCTTCAAGAATTAGTAGTTGCAACTCATAGTGACACTAGAAGGTAGACATCACAGCCAAGGTTATCATGATATCACATCGACATTGAGAATGACATTACGAGTCCCAAGAGGTTTCGACTTTTCCCGCATAAATCCTAATCACCGTGTAAAAATGACAAAAGATCTATATAACTGTATTAGCTGTTTACTTTACGAATAGGGAAATGATGTAAAATGACTAGACCCTGAAAGATTTACTTGTATCGGTTTGTAAAAGGAGCTGTCGAATAGTTTGGCTTTGCCCCAAAACTTCACATGGCTGGTTTGGTAAATATTCTAAATTTTTGTTGTTTTGAATCCAATCACTAGTCAATTTCGTCTGTTTCATGGTTTTTTAGTGACTTAAATATATATATTTTCAACATAGGTAATGTTATGAATGGGGAGTAGTGTTCACGATGTGCATCTCTAACATCACTCTTAGTTGATTAACTTTTGTTGGGTCATGCCACTATTTAAAAAAAACACAAAATCTCAACCTATTGGTCCTATTTTTTTTTCACCCGATTCCTTTTAACTATAATCTTGTCATTTTATTAATGATTTATTGATTTATTTAAAAAGCCAATAACTCATTTTCAAGTTCTATCTCATGTTATAGAGTAATGAGTTTAATCAGTATTAAAATTTTTAGGGTTTAACACTATTTAGATCGTGTTTATACTAAAATTAACAAATAAAATTCATTAGGGCAAATCTGTCTCTGCGTGGCTATGTAGCTCATTTTGTGCTCTCTTTATGTGCTTCGTTGATGTGTTACGATCATGTTAAACACTAGTGTATTGTATGGGCTAAATTAAAATGTTAAATTAAATACTTGATTAAATTTTAAATTGATTTGTTAATATAAAATATGATTAAATTTACGAAAGATTAATTATAAATTGATTGAATAGGAGGTTGATGAGATCGTAGATTTGTAGAAATGACACTTGTAATCGTATAAAAACAATTTACTTTTGTATTAGAGTAGAGAGATGTGAAGAGATGTAAAGAGAGTTATTCATTCTGTCAATGTTTTTAAACCGGCCGGTCCGACCGGTCCAACCGCGGTCGGACCGCGTTTTTGGGAAATCACGGTTCGATAGGTCGCGGTCTGATAGGTGTTTGTGAACCGCTGCGAACCGCTCGAACCGGTCCGGTCGGACCGGAACCGGACCGTAATTGAACCGGGGTTGAACCGGTTTTTATTAAAAAAATATTTTTTTTTGTTTGATTTTATTGGATTTTATGTTTATATCTACTTATTTTTTTGTTTTCTTGTAATGAAGGGTTAATATATTAATGTTTTAAGTGATAAAGATGATGAGCTCGTTTTATTTTGGAATTAAAGCTTGTTTAAATTATAATTTTTTGGTGATTGTTGGCGTTAAACTTGTTTGAATTATTAGTTTTTGGTAAAACTTAATATTATTGAACTTAAGTTGTGTTTAAATTAGAATTTTTATGGCATTAATTTGATAAGTATATATTTTACCCTACCCCGGTCCAACCCCGGTTCGACCCCGGTCGGACCGGTCCGACCAGTAAAATCATAATACCGGTTTAGTGTCCGGTCCGGTTTTCAAAACATTGCATTCTGTTTGCTTGTGGATGAGTGGTCTTACTTTTATTTTACATGAACACTTTTTAAGTCTTTTAAATAAAATCACCATAACACATTTAAGGCCTAAAATTCACGTCTTGGTTGCAAGGACACCAACTTCCTTAAATTTACTATTTTGTTAAATTTAATCAACTTTTCAAGAACTTGAAAGTTGAACTTTTAGTAGAAACCAATTCTCAAAATAATAATACCGCTAGTTGCCAATGTAGTTATGGTAAAACTATATAAAAAGTTGTATAAGGGTATAAAACTAGATTACAAGATAAAGTGAAAATCTACCATTCCTCTATATGCATTCGCCCGGAGCCTCTAGTGATACTAGAAAATGGTTGTAAAGCATGCCACCATCATCTCTTCCTGCAGTGACAATAGGGTAAACAGTATGTCATCGCGGCAAAAAAGAATGGTATGGTAAACTAAGTGTGCGAGATACCTAACAAAAACGGGTCAAGTGGGGTTTGACCAACACAAAGACGCTTTTCAGATTCTTTAATGAAAATAATATATAATTAAAATTATAAACAAAAAAAACGATTACTGTTTTTTATTAAAAAATATAGTATAATTTTACAATTTTTACCATTTGATCCAATTGGAGATAAACCTAAATGGAACTAGTTTCAAGTAATTGGTCAAGATTTCTACCTCTACATATAACATAACAATAAGTTTCGAAATAAATATATCTAGTTATGAATGGTTAACCTCGCGATGACCACAGATATTTATCCTGAATCATCCAACTGCAAACGTGGAACTATATTCATCGACTGGAGTTCCTGCAATGAGTAAACAAGTTAATAGTAAAATACCATAATAGTATAACACCACTAAATGTGACACATGAAAAAGAACTATGCTCAAGGGATTTTCGAATTTACCTGGAATAAAAGCTTGCAAGCGTATGGTAGTTTCATGGCTGAGATATTATCCCCATTCTTGCATGCGGAACACATCCTACTTTTTGTTTGATGATTTATGTACCCTAGTAACCCACACTTTCTACAAACCTGCCAGATAAAAATAAGAATAATGAGGAATGAAAATTATGACAATCCGTAGCCCGTAGGCATAAAACTGATATCAAGTAACGTTAAAACTAGATATTTAACATGTGATGTACCTGAACTTCAAAAGGATCACTAGAGATCATTAAGCGTTCATAAATCAAATTACTCGTTCCATAAGCAATTAAACAATCTCGTTCCATCTCCCCCACTCGCAGACCTAGATGAGCAACAATCACAATTATTGTTAAGAATTGATAAACAACATAACGTCTAATGTATGTTAACATGCAAATTTTTCACCTCCGTTTCTGCTTCTCCCTTCTGTGGGTTGTCTAGTTATTAGTTGGCGAGGGCCCATGCCTCTAGCATGCATCTTATCAAGGACCTGATTTTATATTGAGCTCAATTAATTATTATAAATAAGTTCATTAAGAGTATACAGATGATAACAAAGACATAACTTATGATAAATACGACGCACATGATTATGAAATCACACAAAATCACCATAACTAACTTTTCAAATATAAACTTGTGACTTTTAATCTTCCTGAAAAATCTGCAACTATAAAAAATGAGTAACAGAAGATTTAACTATTACCATGTGTTTTAGTTTCTGGTAGTATATCGGCCCCATGAATATATATGCTTGTAGTGGCGTGCCAGTGATACCTGATATACAATGACGATATTTATAGTGTTCCTATTTTTAAGCAATATTAAAAAGATAGCAACTCCTTGTTGTAGGAATGTGCATAAAGAAGATATAAACCTGAATATAGAAAATCCTTCCCATTATAGCAGAAGCCGTGCTTCACAAGGGTTTCACTGTTTTAAAGATAACATGTCATTTAATATGGGCAGTTATATTTGAAATAAAATCATCTTATTCGGTTAGAGATTACACCTTATGTCTTCAACTTTATCTGCATGACCACTAGGTTCTCCAAATGCACTTCCATAATGAAACTTGCCACATGAAACACCAGCCTTACTTCCAAGAAGCTCTATCATCTTTCCCACAGTCATTCGACTGACATACAAATAAACGACATGTGACAAAACAGAGGAAATTATTTTAAAATATCTATATTGCAACCTCCCTACCTTGGAAATCCATGAGGATTCATAATCAAATCAGGGCAAATGCCACGTTCAGAGAAAGGAAAATCTTCTTGTTGAATAATGGTCCCGCAAACACCTTTCTGACCATGTCTGCTACTAAATTTATCACCAACCTAAACAATTTTTTAAGCATGTTATAAACTATAAGTTTAGCAAAAGATATATGATATTGTACATCATAAAATCGTACACTTTTACCTCGGGTCTACGAGTGTGGCGAATCATGAATTTCACAATTAAATTTTGTTTCTTGTCAGAGCATAAAGCCACTCTATCCACAACAGCTGGCTCCCCTTCTGCACCTTTGTAGGTTTGTCTACTTGTTCTATATTGACTGGATGTAATATTTAATACCAAATGAGTTTAACAGTCATAAGAGCATGATACAATTAATTGAATTCTAGCCAACTCACGCTTGCGATGGATGTGACTTAGTCTTCGGGTCTACAGGGCAGTCTTTCTGGAGATAAATATCCTGATGTCTTATAATTTCACCAGGAGAAGCAAGTCCATCATTATCCAAAATCTACACATTTATTATTACACGATCACCAAATGAACATAATTAGTCAATGCTTATGAATAATCAAACTATGCAAACACCTGAATCTTCTCTGGATCATGCTGAGATTTTCGAGGCGAAACAATCTGGTCAGATACATGATCATACTTCTGATACACAGCCGACATCCTGTTTATAGACTTGCATATAAGAAAGTGTCTTTGATAACAGAATAAGTAAGCTAATAGGTATTTCTGAAACAAATCTTATCTGATAATTACTTTTTCATTACAATACAACGACCAAAACCACGATCCAAAGATGATTTATTCATGACTATAGCATCCTCAATGTCATAACCACTGTAACTCATTACTGCAACAGTTGCATTTTGACCAGCTCCAAGCTTATCATAACCAACCTAAAAAAGTACCATTTAATACTTAAACTGAATTCAATTAACAGTTTGGTGAGAAAGAAAAATACTGACCAGCTCAATTGTTCTTGTTGTCAGCAACGGTCGTTGAGGATAAACCAAAAGGTAGATCAATGTATCCATCCGAGTTAGCTTCATTTCAAAAAATAACAGATCTAAGCTAGCGTATAAACATATTATCGAATGCAAGTTATCAACACGTAGGTACACAAATTGATTAATGGACATGCTGCATGGTTTAGGAAGTAGAAAAATCCGTACCTGGTTATGTGCAATATTACCCATTGCTTGCTTTCCCATAGCGCACTAAATGGGAAAAAAAAAAGGCAGCATAATCATCAAACTTAGTGCGACCAGAATTTTAAGTGAACTCAGCTAAAAAAAATAAGAAATAAAAACCTGATAAGTATTTCTTGGGGACTGATTATGGTGAGGATAAGGAATCAGCCCAGCACAAGCCCCTAAGATTGTGAATGGCTCTATTTCAATATGAGTTGTCTCACTGGTAGCCTCTCCTTCATATAAAGCAATCTACAAATTAAGCAATTACGTAAAAAAATAAGTTACGGAATCAATAAACATCTCTTCGTATCCAACTAACAAAAAAATGGCAAACCAGAGCATTGTTCTCTTCATTGACATCAAGATATTCTAGCAGTCCGTCTCGTAAAAAGCTGTCAAAATTGCGCACTCCATCCTTTAAAAGGGGAGTTATTAGAAATAGTGTTTAGATACAGAACAATTAAATTTGTTAACAGCAAAATGTGTTTTAAGTAGCTTACTTTCAACTCTTTCATGTGATGATGTTTAATTCTTGATACACCTTTGTCAGCAATTACAAGTGGCCGGCAAACACGACCACCATCTGAGGCAATATAAACACAACGCTGCCAACAAAAAGAATGACAACTTCAGAAAGCATAACCTGCTATAAACTTAACATTTCACTTAATTACATTTTTTTCAGGATAGATAATAGAAAGAAACCCTAATCTTTAGATGCGACACGTGTTAAATAATGATCGGAAGTGCATAGAGCTTACTTGTTTCTCATGGACATATATGCTTACAAAATCACCTACTTTGCCAGCTCTCCGCAGCTTTCTCATTCCATTTGCAAAAAGCTATAAAGTCATTCAATAGAGTTTGAACATCAAGTGATCACATGATTTAAATAACGAATAAGAATACCAACTAGCAAAATTCATGAATAGAACCTGTGGGCGCCTGTGCTTGCCCAGGATAAGCCCATTCAATATGACGAGAAATGAATCTGGTGAATGAAGTTCTTCACCAGAAAGTAAAGACAAGTCCTCAACTCCCAAGCAGTAACACTAATAACAAAATATAAATTACAATATAGACATGCTTTAAATACATGTTCTCCAGGTTGTATCTTCACAACGAGAAAAAAAATCAGGCAATTATAATATGAAAACAAAGAAATACCAAAGAAATAATAGGGCCTTCCTCTTCATCAGTTGTAACATGTGTCATTAAAGCCAGATTTTTCACCAACCCACAAGCTTCACCTTCAGGAGTGTCACATGGGCAAAGCATGCCCCACTGTAAATTAAATTTTCAACACACAAATACACAAGTGTTTACAACTTGATCAAACTGAAAACTCAAAGGTGAAACAGCAGTTTGAGGTTGATATTGGCCTTACTTGGCTAGGTTGTAAAGCCCTAGGTCCACTAACTTTCCTTGACTTTTCAAATTGTGGTGAAATCTTTGTCATGGAACCAAATGCTCCAATAAAAGATAGTCTTGTGACAATCTGTTACAAGTGTGTTTTTAGGTTATCGTAAAAATAAAACTTCCATGAAAAATATGAGCAAAAGGAAAAGAAAAACACCTGAGTGATGCCTTTCCTATGCATTTTAAATCGACTAACATCCCAATTTCCAGTAGAGAGGCTACGCTCCAAGCCGTTAGTAATATTATCTTTCAATATATGCTGAATCAGAATATTAAGGAAAGTTAAAAGAACACCAAAGGATTTGTGCATCCCTATTCAATCAAACTTACATACCTGTGATATATCAAATCTGCTAGAACGACTAGCCTTTGATAGGATCTTATCTACTGCCATTTTAATTGTGTCATTCATTGACTTGAACAGGTCCTGAAATATGAAGTATAACCAAATACGCCACATAGTTAACACTATTGGTGTTGATAAAATAACAAAGAATAGCTACAGGCAGAAAGAACAAAATACTTGCCTCAAACAGAAGAGCTAATAACTGCCCTGAAAGCTCCAGTCGCTTGTTGCCTACATAATCCTGTAATTCATTAAATTCACAATCAGTCAAGTAGAACAAACACAATGTTAAATGCATTCTTAAACCATAATTAGCAAGGGGAAGTGCTTTTTAGGCTCAAACTTACTTTGTCATCCATTGCATCCTCATTTAAAATTGCATCCATCATGCGTCTCACCATCACCACAACATATACACACTTCAAATGAAAATTGTTTTCCCGAACCTAGAGAGAGAGAGAGAGAGAGAAATAAAGTTGTAGAGATATATTAAAGTTCATATAATACATCCAAGACCAACTCACCGGAATATTGGGAATAAAAATATCTCGTAGAACACCCAAAGCTCCTTCATCCTAAATGAAGAAAAATGACCGACTGTTACACTATGATGCTAACTTTAAAACATTTTAAATAAAGTGAAGCTGCATGCCTTCATAAAAAAGTAGATAGAATGAAAATACCTTACCAAACCTGGACATTGACTTCTTACGCTGCATCCAAACAAGAATAATCAGGATAAAACATAAATAAGAAATAAATTCCTCCCTGTTTAACTTTAACACACATTCATGACTCTAAAAGTAAAAAAATTATTATTATAAAGCTGAAAAATGCAGGTCAAATATCACAAACAAAATCATAACCTAGTCCTAAATCCCAGTGACAATAGGCATTTAACACTCAAAGCGAAATCTACTTTCTTATACTAAGTAGTTTGGTGCCCGCACTACGCTCGGGAACACAACAATCAAGTGGTGATTTTAACGATATTCATGACGGTTCCAATAAGTTTTGAGACAGACACGTGGTAAACCAGAACACAAGATTTATTATAGATTCTTTTTTAGTATAACAATTTTATACTCAAATTAAAGAGAACTAAATGCTCGATTTTATGGTGTAGTTTATTTTTAAAAATAATTTTGTATAAAAAAGTTATGTTTGTAAAACCTTGAGGTTTTTAATTGTATGTTATTATCAACTTTATCCGTTAGTTTTATTTTATACCCTATCAAATAAAATCTTACTTATGTAAGCCCCTGGTAGGAGAGGGTTGAAAATGTAACTATTCTTAAATTTTTCAACATTCTCCTAAATGTTAGGGGACCAAAATGTAATTAGTGATATTATAATATATTTTATATACATATTTCAAATAAAAAATATTGTTATGAGAAAAACTCTCAAATGATGCCACATAAGCAAGAGGCTTTGAAAAGATGCCACGTAAGCTTTTTTTGTTTTGCTTTATTATATAATAGAAGAGATACTTAGAAAGAAAATTCAGAAAAACTAAAAAAATACATTTATGCTCAAACTTAGATATTGCAGCACTCTACATGAGATGTTTTCATTGCATAACCCTAAACATATTTATAATATAGAGTAAGGTGGAAATTAATCAAACTTTCTGCTACATATGTAGTTATGTACAATCAAGTACCTTCTTTTCAAGAAAATCCAAAGCTTGATGTTGCGTATAGACACCAAAAGTTGCACAATCCTGAAATTTGGAATGATATACATTCAGTGTCGTTACATTCTGTTCTCAAAGTACTAACAAATATTACATCTGCATTTGTTGCTAAATAAATCACAGTACTAACAAAACATAATTAAAGAGAAGGGCTATGAGCATCAGAAAAAAATGATCAAATCAATTTTGTGAATAAAACATCTGAAGCTTAATGCTCAACTCTAATTTAGCAAAGTGAGAAATTAAATATTTTCGTGCTGTTAGATCTGATAATATACCTCAATAGATGGAAGAAGCAGACTAGCATACTGAGGATCTCTACCAAGCATCTGCACAACTTCCTGATCTGTTTCCATACCCATAGCTTTCAAGACCACCATAATAGGAACCTAAATAAAAACAATAAACAACGTTAATCTGTTACATAGGAGGTAATAACAATTTATCTAGAAATTTATAAGTGACTCGCAATAGATATAAAACTCGTAGTCTCATACCTTGGAAGTAAATGCATTCAAAATCAAATATATTTTCTCTTTCTCCATTCTTATGATTGTTTTACTTTTTGTCATAGCAGTGCTGCTCATGACAGATGCCTGAACGCTGGATGAGAAAACAGAATATACTAAACCAAGGGATCATGGCCAAGAGAATAAACTAATAGACATGCATATCTCAAGGAAAGAAAGAATACTCACCAACCCTTCTTATCTGAGTCTATAATTATCCTGTTCTTTGAAAGCTGTTCTTGAATTAAAATCACCTAGACAGATCACCAAAATCAACAACGTAGTATCAGTAACATCAATGCAAAGATATATGAGACTGTGGAACAAAATCACATTCATGTAAGGCTTGACTGGTACTTAGACACGATGGAGTGTTGTTAAAAAATGATAAAAAAGAAAGTGAAAACGGCATGAAAATCAAGGTCACCTTTTCATTTCCTTTCACAACAAAATATCCACCCGGGTCAAGCGGGCATTCACCTAACAAAATTATGAACAGAAATCAGTCTGCCTATTTAGGTTATGATAAGTTGATCCATGAACTAAAGTGCTTATAAGTAGACTGCTATATTATAATGTACGACTTCTTTTATTCTATAGAGCATACAAACCAAGTTTTGCCAATTCATCTTCATCCTTGCCATGAAGGACACACGAAAGGCTCCTTAACATAATAGGCATCCTTCCAATAACAACTTCTTTCTGCAGTATCATATAAGAGAAATTTAGGTATCATGTCTCCGAGGCTGAAGTTGCTAGTATTATCAGAGATTTAAAACACACCTTCATCATCGTACGAGAATCGCTACCATTGCAATACTCGATGTTCACAAATATTGGAGCAGCATACCTACATAGCGTGGTACATAGCAAACGAGAAAAAAAAGGTTTTGTTGAATGTAATATTTTACTAAGATAAACCGATCAAAGAAGAGAGATATGACAAAAGGTTTAATTAAAGCTGGTTTTATTACTCTAAAAAGCAACTCCATTTATATTGAAACTTGAACTTTTAAGCAGAAGTCAAAACGTGATATCATTATCACATATTATTTATGACACGGGCATGAACTGAAAATAGAACTTGCTTACGTCTTGTCACCTAGCCGGCACTTTTGAGGAGTCAGTGTGTCAGTCACACCATCAACAACTTCAGACGGCCTACCAACCCAAACATCCGTGTATCTGTCATCACACCCAAGTTACGTATTAAAGCTTTTATTTAACAGCTTACACGATGAGAATTACATCCTTCGTTAGAGAAAAAAATTGGGTATACCATACACTAATAACAATTCCAATGTGGTTTAAATAAAAACAGGTTATCATTGATCAACATTAATAACAAAGCGGCTTAAATTACAAAATAAGAGAAAGTAACTTAGTAAATGGCATATGTTGCCAGAGTCCATAAATTACAGCATTGGATCTTAAAATGGTCAAAATCTACAAGAACGAGACTGCTCTACCTGATATAAACATTGGGATCATATCTTGATTTAACAACGTTGTTTGCACGAACAATCTTCTTTATTTCAGTCCTGATAAAATAATTAAAAGACTCCAAATGTTGCTTCACCAAGCCTCTAACCTGCAATTCCAAAAATTAGCACATAACTATTTTCATAATAACCAACTGCAAAACTAACAGTCACATATATGTCAATCACTTCCAAAAATATAGCATATGTTACATTTCTCTTTTCTTCTTTTCCTTTGTGACTTTTAAACTATATTTTTTTAACAACAGTGTAATTCAGCCTCGGCAGAATTTCAATTTCAACCGCCAATCGTTAGTTTGACGCTCGAAAATGACGTCAGCCTGTTCTAGGTCGTAAAGCCCCCTCACTTGGCACTAGTGAGTACACTAGCAAGTGCTGGTGGACCATATGGCCACGGGCGATGTTTAAACTGTATTAGTGAAGAAAATGTTGACCTAATAACCAGCATAATAACAGAGATAAAAGTAATAACAACAAAAATCATTACATTAACAGGAATATGAATCAAAAGCTATGATGAAACATAATAATGGTGATGATTTACCTTGAGAAACTCAGGAAGTAGCTGGAATTTATCAACGGCAGACTTCACCGGAGCAGTAAGGAACTGCTTGTCAACAACTCCTCCTCCTCCGGCACTTAATCAAAACGAAACGAAAGATCAGATTATGACTATGACTATGATTATGATTATGAAATAAAGGATGTTGTACCTTTGAAGATTATCGTGCGATTTAGCAGAGTCCTCCATTGATCTACGAAATCGAAAAACGGTTTTTGGTTTTAGTAGGGTTTAAGGGAAATGGAGAATATAAACCCACCCCTTCGGACTGAAGTTACGGGTGTGGGTTGTGAGGGTATGAAATAACCCACGGCTCATCGGTTCATAATGGTGGTTAACGTCGTCATCGTCGTCGTCGAGCCGATGTGTTTTATTGACCGAGGGTGCGAGATTGCATAAGTTAATTGGGTTTAACCGGTTCTTTTTTGAAAAATTGGATTTTATTAAGTTTGGCTGATTTTTCTTTCGGTTTAAAAAACGTGTTTGTTCAAGATGAATATGCTTGCATTTATTTGTTTATGTTCACGTTCGATAACATGTGTTTTGTGTTTCTGTACTTTTATTCTCTACTCTATTCATTGTATTCTCAATGTAAAGCTTCAAACACTCTTGACAAATATGTGAATAAACCTATAAATTACATGAACATGGTCTTTATACAAAGTACTAATTAAAAATGTCGGTGATGCCCTCTTTTGCATTTGACCTTTAGCATGGCGTTTATAACTTATCGCGATGATCTTATGGCTATCGGGGTTGTTTTTTCTCTTTATTTCACTTTTCAAACTTGATTGTCAGTCATAACTTACAGGTCAACTTCTAAACTTATAGAGCTTTGAATATAACCCATAACTTTATATAACCGAACAATCTAGCCGCTTAAGTTTGTAAAAAACTTAAAACTCGCCCTCAACTTATTAGGTTTATAAAACTTCACCTTTAAATCATCATATTTATAAAATAAAATAACATTTGCTACCATCGTCTTGATGTGCCTAACCACATTAGTTTCACGTCATTTTAACTTTTAACATTTTTTAATGACAATTTAGATAATAAAAGTTCCATGTGACCAAATTGTAAACCTTACATTCTAGACCAAAAACCTCTCCAAATCATTAAACATATTCTCTAAAACTCTAAAAGAGAAGGTCGGTTATAGTTTAAGTCTTATATTTTTTTTCCTACAATTAACCCACACATGTGAGTATACAGCACAACTAGTCTACAACTTTTGACAACTACAATGTTAGCTCCAAATTTCAGCGTTACGCAATTGACCACAACTTTGACAATATTATCATGTATTTGACAAAAATTGACTCCTCAACTTTGACATTACCGTTTAACTCTTAACTTTGGCTTATTTATCATTTTCACCTCAACCTGTCTTTTATTTACCTTTATGACTTACGACGCCACTATGTTAATGTCACGTTCCACATGGGGAAAATACTAAACGGGCGTTAACTGGAAGGCCGTGACCTCGACCTTCCAAATTACAAAAATAACCTTTCTACTAATTTACAAAATTAGTCACTTACTTTGACAATTGTATAGTTGTGTCCCCTTAACTCAACTTTGTCATAATTATGACTTTAACTCCTCTACTTTACTTTGTTATGTTTACGACATTGACTCTCCAGCTTTGACTTAGTTGTCATTTTGAGAACTAAGTTTTAATATATATCCGTCTTTTAATATGTGACGCACTACGAATTTACACCGTAATTTGCAAAATGTAAATCTTTTTTATCAACATATGCGAGGAAGTATCATACATGAGACTCAACCGTCATATCACGCGGTCCCGTTATTAAACCTGTTAATAATAACTTTGACTTTAAAATTGATTTTGAGGCAAGTGATTAAATGATCTAGAGTTGAAGAACAGTGAACACACACACCTAAACAATGGCTCCTCCTCGCCGATCTTGGAATTTTACGGCGATGTACGGTAATAATATTTGTCGCATTTATTACTTACTTCTTCCATCAATGTTTCTTTGTTTGTGTTTTCTTTTTACTGGCAACTGTTTTTAGGTTACGATGTTCTCCTTGGATCGATTGCTGCCTTTTACGTATTTATGGTACCCTTCACAAAAGTCGAAGAAAGCTTCAATGTTCAGGTATCAAATCACTTCAATTTTGGATTGAGTTGTTTTTCAAATAGATTGTAAGCTTGATGTTAGTTTGATGCATAAAAGCTACCTTCATTTGGTTTTATGTTTGAAGCTTTGAATGCTTACTCTTCACTATTCAAGTTAATATATATGCTCATTTTTAGGGATGTAATTTATGTAAAGAACCGACTTCATATTCGTTTATTTGAAATTGAACTTTATGATGATGAGTTCATGAACACATACCCAAACAAAATAATCACATACATAATCAGGAACGAAGATAAACAAACGAATATGAACGGACATATTAGCGAATGCTCACGAACTTAATTGAACGGACACAATTAGAGAAGATTTTATCTTTAGTTGTAAACTGGTATAGGGTCATTAACATCAAAACTTGTGGGAATTGAACCAGCGATATTTAAACTTTTGGTTTGTTCAGGCAATGCACGATGTCTTGTATCACGGGCATCACATTGAGAATGTAAGTACTAATCGTTCTATATTCATTTACTCGAAGATGCATAGTTTTTCCGTTCTAATGGGTTTGTTTGATGTCACACACACAACAGTATGACCATTTGGAGTTTCCTGGAGTTGTTCCTCGCACATTTATTGGTAACCTCTTTTTTTATGTAAACTTTTGTAGACAATAATGTATATAAAGTACCAGGCTTTATTATAATACAAACTACTGCCTTATTTTGTATCTTGTCATGTTCCCATTTTTTTTGGCAGGTGCATTGCTGGTTTCCATTTTAGCATCTCCAATGGTTTTAGCTATCAATTTGCTTCACTTACCAAAGATTTATAGCCTTTTAGCAGGTTAGTTCGTTAACCCTTTTGAACAACATGTCACCTTAACCGAACCTTCAACTCTTCAAGGCTCAGAGGTAAGGGTCTGGTTCCCCTCTAGCCGAAGTCTGAAGTTCTAATCTAGCTTCCAATTGTTTTCTGCCTTAACCCTTGAAGGCCAGCTGCCCAACGTCAACTGCACTTTACATGGTCCCATTGGTTAGTAGGGTAGGGGACCCATGAAAAGAAATCTCGTGTTCACTAAAACGAAACTTAACCTGCATTGTTTATATGGAAATTGAAATTCAATATAATTCATCAGGCATACTTATATTTTAGCCTCAGAAG
The DNA here is from genome assembly GCA_030867185.1 of Tagetes erecta. NCBI lineage: Eukaryota > Viridiplantae > Streptophyta > Magnoliopsida > Asterales > Asteraceae > Tagetes > Tagetes erecta. Next base: position 6,615,766 of record CM061494.1, on the reverse strand, counting down.
TGTTACTTTCAGTTTTCAAATATTTATACAGTTTTTTTTTGTTTTCTGAATTATTTGCATTCCTCCGTCCAGTTCGTTTGGCTCTTGGATTCTTCATCTTGGCTACACTTAGATTTTTACGTGTTCAGGTATTAACAATTTTCTTCTTGTTGTTTATGTTTACGTTTTGTATGAAACACAGCTGATTTACAATTGCTATAACCTCTAAGCAGATCAGAGATAAATTTGGTCACCAAGTTGAAGCTTTCTTTGTGATACTGGTAGCTATTCAGTTCCATATGCTATTCTATTGCACACGCCCTCTTCCTAATATACTGGCAATGGGATTAGGTGATTAAACATGGCCCTTGGACCTAACTATAAACCATGCTTTGAATATTTTTAAGTTTTGCATATTTTCTTTTACATGATCCCAAACCGAATTATGTTAAGGGAACTTATGTGGATGGAGTGAGAAGGAGTAGGCCAAACATGTCTGTTTAAGTTTTAATATTGGGGCTTAAAGGCTTAGAATGACATTAAAATATTGCATAACAGAAACAAATGTAGTTCAAATGAGAGTGGAAACGTAGGCTAAAGTGTTAGTATTTATAATCAGAATCATTTGAACATTGATTATGGAAAACAGCGATCTACTTATCATAATGGGCTGGGCTATAATGCAATGATCTTAAGTTTGAAGATACCTAGATGGTTTTGTAGTGTTTTTATATTTTTGCTTTATGGGTGTACGCTGAATGAGTATATACTTTTCATACTCCTAAAATTTTGGTGTTAAGTTTTTTTTTTCTTCAACAAATTAGCCCACTTAGTGTTATATTCTTACTGACGTTGTTTTATTTACCATGTAGTAAATCTTTCATATGGCTTCTGGTTGAAGGGTAGCTTTTATGCTACACTAAGATGTCTGGTATGCTTTCTTAAACTGTAATAACTCTGATGTACTACCCTTTAACTTCATGAGATATCCCTGTTATACCATTTCGGTAAACACATGTTTTCTATCATTAATAGTTTAAGACACATTTTTCACTGTCAAAATCATTTTTATAATATTTGTATAAAGTTTGTGACTTTGTGTAACATGTCTCATTTGGTATCTATGTATCTTGTATCTCTCTCATTATATCTTATGTTACATGAAGTTCAGATTTTTGCTACCATTGTCTTTAGATGTGATATGCTGCTGCTTCTTTGCCCTCTTGGATTGGAACTTTTGCTGGTATGTTTTTTCGCTATTGACTTATTTGTATCATTATTTCATATCCATAACCTTCTAGTTATTTGGTTATCAATGGCAGACCAGATCAATTTCCTTGTGGGAAGCCATAAAATGCTGTGTTGGAGCTGTGTTATTCAGCATAGGTTTGTGTTAATATACCCTGGTATACTATCTGTTTGTCCTTTTAAGAGGAAGCAATTAACATGTGAATATCAATGGTATTAGTTTTTCATATCTATATTGTTTTCTTACAGGTCTTACTGTCTTAATTGATTCAATAATGTGGCAGAAGCTATTGTGGCCTGAATTTAATGTTTTTTGGTTTAACTCTGTCTTGAATAGGAGTTCAGAGTGGGGTGTATCCTTCGTTTTTCGCAACCTTATAAAACTTAAATGACCTATTTATCATAATCTTGGGCCTTATATTCAGAAATTATGATGAATATTCTCATATATTAGTTTTGCTTTTCCATAACATATGTTGCCTAGACACAACCATTTTACTGGTACTTCACTTCTGCTTTGCCTCGCTCATTGCTGGTTGCGTATCCGCTCTTTATGGTAAGTTTAACAATTAATTTGGAAACAGTTTTTTTATACTTTTTATCTTAAAAGATGCGATTGTTGCAGTTTGGGGCTATACTTGACAGAAGAGTCTTATTCTACGTGCTTCCAGTTCTCTCATTTGTGATACTTTACTCCAAGCTTCCACACAAGGTATCTTGCATGCACCGTAAAAACATCAACAGTTGACTTGATGTTGACTTCTTAAGGGCATTCACGTTCCGTACATATTCAATTTTGTAGGAGCTGCGTTTCATTATAAGTTCGGTTCCAATTTTTAATTTGTCAGCAGCTGTTGCAGCTAGTCGTATGTATGTAGCTTCCCTCTTTGTTAATTTTTTCGGGTATTTATTAGTTTTTATTTAATCCTGTTCTTAGATGTCCTATCATTGCTTTCTTCTACAGTTACAACAATCGAAAGAAGAGTTTCTGGAATCTTCTGTACATAGCTTTCTTAGCCTTGCTTGTAATCAGGTTCAGTATAATTCTTTCAATCTTCCGTATGAAAAGGCGGAGTTTTTGCACATCTTATGAGTCAATGTTGGTATTATAATTCGTGTAGTCTAGGATGCACTGCAATCACTTTCATGGCTTCATATGAGAACTACCCTAGTGGCTATGCTCTAAAAACTTTGCATACATTAGGTAATTTCTCTCCCTCACGCACACACACACACAGGCGCGCGCACAAACACAACATTTTATTTCAGTTAAATCTTAACATTATGTAATTGATTTTTTTTCTGATAGGCAAAACCAATAACACTACCAGTGAATTACGGGTTCATATTGATACCTTCTCAGCTATGAATGGAATTTCCCGATTTTGTGAGAATGACAATCAATGGAGGTGTGTCTAATAGCGATTTAGAGTGCCTTCTATATTTTCCTCACTTGAATAAAGTTAATTAATTGTTTCATGAGCTAGCACTTTTATGCCATTATATGCATGATTTATATGCCTATTTTTACTATGGTGAGTTAGCTGAAAGGAAATGAATCGAAAGTCAACCATAGTGTATGTTAGATAATCTCTATTAAATCATTATATTGTTCAAAACATGAGAATGTTCTTGAAATAATTTAGTGTATCTGACATGCTATTGTAGATGGAAAATTTGTTTGGCAGTCATAAAAAAGGATGTACAAAAAGTGTTTCGTAACCCAACCCGACTATTAAAAAAAATTACTTGTATATTTTTTTTGTGATAATGTCATAAAACAGTATTAACATGGTTCATTAACTATGTTATGTTACTAATTCAGGTATTCTAAAGAAGAAGGCATACCTTTAGAAGAACTTTGGCAACGGAACTTTACTTATCTTTTGAAGTGAGTGATTAATTTTATTGCAGTACTATTTATCTTCTAAAAGGTGCTGCATATTCTTATAATTAATAGAGTTAATAGCCAAAATGGTCCCTAAAGTTTACAAGGTTTTGCAGTTTTTTACACTTTTAAGAATTTTTGCCTAAATGGTCCCTACATGGCAAAACCTGTTGCTAAAATAGTCATCCTCACTAACACCGTTAAAAAATCCCAGTTAGTTAACTATTAATTGACTAAAATACCCTCGTCTCTTTCTCACCATCTAACTCCATCCTCCATCATCGCACTCCACTGTGAGCATCTTCAAGAAAGCAACACCAATCTCTCACGCATTCTAAGACCACCATTCCTCTTAATGATTATGATGACATACTTATAAACGACAAAAAAGTCGACATCGGTTTCGATACCGAGGGTGGCACTAACCACATCTACTTGAAGCCCACAGATGCCGCCGAACACTTAACGAATAAGCAGTCAGTCGTCGTATTCACAACTGCAAGAGAATGATAAGGTACAATCCATCATCGACTCTCGTTTTGCTTCCACGACCGCCATTGCTACCTCCTCCACAATAGATTCCGATGGGTTGGTGACCCCATTCACTGCTCCACAACTTCATTTCAGACTAGCATTCAATAAACCATAATTGCCGCCACCGTAACTACACCTCAAGCCACCAGTCACCAATCGGAATTTGTTATCACAGATCACTTGTATGTATGTGCATCTTTGGTTTTATTATATACTGTCTAACTTGAATTCAAATATAATATAGTCTAGTATGAGTTTGTTATGTGGTGGAGATGATATGATACATCGGAATTTTGGTAGTGGTGGTGATTATGGAGTGATGGTAGGCATGAGGGTGGTGGTGGCGGCTGCTAAAGATGAAGGTAATGAAGATTGGTGGTGGTGATAAAATAAGTTACATTTTTTGTCCATAAGGGTATTTTAGTCAATTCACATTTAGCTAACTGGGATTTTTTAACGGTGTTAGTGAGGATGACTATTTTAGCAAGAGGTTTTGCCATGTAGGGACCATTTAGGCAAAAATTCTTAAAAGTGTAAAAAACTGCAGAACCTTTTGTAAACCTCAGGGACCATTTTGGCTATTAACTCTAATTAATAAATGCATTAAGTATGCTTATAAAAACAATTTTAACAGACTAACTGTTTAATCTCTGAATAAAGTGAATTAGAAGGTTGTAAGCATTATAGGGCAACTTTAAACCATTTCAGTCGATTCAACCAGTTCCCTTATTTTCTACTAGGGGGTTTATACTTTGTTGTTACTAAAAAGAATAGGACCTAACTGAAACTAACTCATGTTTTCTTGATATATCATAGTGAACACTTGAGCATCAAGGGATTTAACTGCTTGTTTCAAGTGGATGGTTTTTCCAAAATCCGTCTTAAAATTGGCTTTCCGCCAATTTCAATGGTACGTGTACTTAGCATTAGTTTTTACGTGTATCATCATGATTACATTTATGAAACATGTTTGTATGTTTGACAGGTCAAAGAACCCAAAGTCTATATACATGGAAATCTTGAAAACACAGATATCATGCATAAAATTTGGCCCGGTTGCTCATGAGTTTCTCTACCTTCAGAAATATATAACTTGTTAGATATCTGTAATTGATCATCAGAGCCTCAACTCAACATATCGAATTGGGCACGGTCGTACCGACAGGTTTTTAACTGGCAGAAAAACAAAGTTTTGTTGTGTTATATTTATAGTTATAACCCTAACGCCATTTGAATTTGATATTGTATGGAGTATAGAGAAATGAGCTGGATGATGCTTGAGTTTGAATACTTTTCTTGTTGAACGACTAGGAACAAAAGTTTTAACCCGGATTTCATTGAAGTTATGAAAGGTAAATTGTGGTTTGTGCTAACAGTTTGATTTCTAACTTTCAGTTTCTTTACTAAGAATAATCTTTGTATGATAATCTTCAGTTATTTACACTTGATTTTCGCAAGATTTTACTCGTAATGATGGTTGTGAATGATGTGGAAACATACAAGTGAAATTGAGTGGAAAGAGTACAAGTCAAGTGTGTCATTGGTCAAATGGTTTGTAACTTAGTATTGACTATCGATTATTATCGGTCAATACATGTCATTACTAAAATCTATCTGCGTTTATGAAAGGTATACTTACATGGACATTTATAAATTTAAGAATAAATTGTAGTTTTCATCCTTGAGTTTCCTAGTGATAATGCATTTAGTCTGACCATAACATACTACGTCCATAATATTTCAAGTTTTAACATAAATCGCTCATAACCTAACTTCGTTATATGATTCTGTTAGTTGAATGAGATCAATCTAAATAGGGATTTTATGTTTAATAAATGGTGAGAACAACGAAAAAAGACAATTATACATTTCTCGTGCGAAACACGTGAGGGAACTAACAAAATCATAACGGAAGTTAGATTATGGACGATTTATGTTAAAACATGGAATGTTAGAGGTGTAATATGTTAAGGCTGGACTTAACATGTTAACACTAACAAAACTTAGAGACGAAGGTCGGTGATCCCAACCTTGCAACTTACTAATATGACCTTCTGGCAAATTACTAATTAGTACCCATACTTTGACAATTTACTTTTAACCCACTAACTCACTTCTGACATATTTACGACTTTAAACCATTTCTCTACGTTAACACCTTTACGACTTTGGCTTAGTTATCATCTTGACATCTAAATTTAGATATATCTCCGTATTTTAATAGCTAGTTTACACTGTGATGTACGAATCATGAAAAAAAATATGAACGCCCAGACAAAGCAAAATACACAACACGTGATCATCGCATCGTGTCTCCACATTTTATAGCTAGTTTATTCTAAACTTACTGTCAAAGCACTCGCACTCACACTCACAAAACCACTCTTATCTTTGTTGCCACCGAGTGCTGCTTCTTCTTCTTCTTCTTCTTCGCTAAAACCCTAATCGACCCAACAATTTCTTCACAAAAATGTTAATCCCCCAAACAATTTCCCGACCCCCTCCACACCTACAATCCATTTCCCTATTATCATCCTCCTCCTCATCATCATCATTTCATTTCTCCAATTTTCTCAATTTCCCACACGCCTCTCGAATCAAAAACCCCCAATTCATCATAAAAAACCGTTCTTTCTCATCATCGGTTTCGAATGTGCACAGCTATGGCACAGTGGACTATGAGAACAAGCCTCCAACAACGGTCACTTGGAAAATGATTTACAAGAGGATTTCGTTGATGGGTGATCCTGAAAAGGGGGCGACTGAGGTGTTGAATCAGTGGGAGAATGAAGGGAGAAAGGTTACTAAATGGGAACTTTGTAGAATTGTCAAGGAAATGAGGAAGTATGGGCGTCATAAGCTTGCTCTTGAGGTATGTTCAAATTTAAATTTATTCACTTTGTGTGTTTGATTTCGATAGCTTTGTTATGACCTCAAGATCTTCGTCATGTTTTGAGTACCCTGGAAGCTTGAATTTAGTGAATCCTTTACTGTATATTCATGTCTTGCTAGCTATATTGTTCTATAAAAAGTTTCAGGTTTGACTTTTGGGAGTCAGATGAGTTGGTTATTAAGCTAAAAATTGTTGTTGTTTCCATTGAAATGGAGGCAGTTACATTAAACTGGTTAAAGCATCGTCCTAATCGAAGAATTGCTGGAAGTATAATTTAAATTGTTGAGATCAATTTTCAATGCAAGTAGTTGTGTGTTGGCCTCACATTATAGTAATAAAAGGTTATTGTTTAGGTCATTAATATGTTTCATTGATCTTGTACTTTCGTCTATATGTTGTAATCTATGAGAAGACAGCATGTGATTTTTAAATTTGATTAGTACTTGTTGAATTGATGTAACTGTTTTCACTTGCAGATTTACATGTGGATGAATGACAGAGCTGAGAGGTTTAGGATATCTTCGAGTGATGCGGCAATCCAACTAGATCTAGTTTCTAAAGTACATGGCATTTCAGGCGCCGAAGATTACTTTAAAAGGTTGCCCACTAATTTAGTGGACAAACGTACATACGGGGCCCTCTTAAACGCTTATGTACGCGCTAAAATGGTAGAAAAATCCGAGTCTTTGTTAGTTGAAATGAAAAATAAAAACTATGCTAATCAGGCGCTTCCATTTAATGTGATGATGACTCTCTACATGAACCTTAAAGATCAAGAAAGAGTAGAATCCCTTGTGTCTGAAATGTTGCAAAGCAACATAGATTTGGATTTATATTCATACAATATCTGGATTTCTTCACGCGGGTCTCAAGCATCTATTGAAAAGATGGAAGAAGCTTTTGAAAAGTTGAAACTTGATGAGTCGGTTAATCCAAATTGGACAACATATAGCACCATGGCTACTGTGTACATCAGGAATCAAGAACTTGAAAAAGCCGAAGACTGTCTAAGGAGAATTGAGACCCTAATCACGGGCCGTGATCGAATTCCTTATCATTACCTTTTAAGTCATTATGGTAGCATTGGTAAGAAGGAAGAAGTTCAAAGAATTTGGGAATCTTACAAAACAGTATTTCCATACATACCGAATTTGGCTTATCATGCTGTTATCTCGTCGTTCATTAGGATGAATGATATTGAAGAAAGTGAGTTTCTTTATGAAGAATGGGTTTCAATGAAGACATCTTATGACCCGAGAATTGGTAATCTTTTATTAAGTTGGTACGTTAGAAACGGGTTTGTGGAAAAGGCTGAAACTTTTCTTAAAAATATACTGAAAGTTGGAAAACCAAATTCAAGCACTTGGGAGATTGTTGCAGAAGGTCATATTAAAGAAAATAGGGTTCATGATGCATTATCTTGCTTTGAGAAAGCATTATCTACTGAAGGATCAAGCTTTTGGAGACCAAAACCCGTGAATATATCAGCTGTGTATAATATCTGTGAACGTGAAAATGATGAAGAGAGCAAGAAGGCCTTGCTTGAGGTGTTGAGAAAAGCATGTGTTCTTGAAGACGATGTTTACATGTCGTATTTACCTTTTTATAAACACTCAAAACCTGAAGATGAAGTCCAGGAGTTTAAAGAAACTGAGGGTGGTTATGAAGAGGAAGAAGGTGTGGAAATGGTTTTGAATGAATTGCAGGCAAGCATTTAAGGATTGATTGTAATCGGGCCTGTTGAGGATATTATCAGGTGATAGATTGTTGGAGATTCTCATTAGGACTAGAAAAGATAACCATTGTGTTTGTTTCTATGTTACACAAGATTTTGCAGTTTTTCTATGATGGCATTTGGAATATGAGCAAACATATCAACTGTTATACAGCCAAGTGCATGATGGAATTTGGTTTTTTTTTAAGCTCTTGTTTGACAACTCTTGTACAAAGGAGATGTTTTTATGCATATTATATTATTATGCAAGTAGTTATAATGTTATGTATGTCTCATTTGATCTTCTATAAATGAAGGGTGGATATATTATCTTTCACTCAACCTAATCTTTCAATTTTCTCTCATTCACATGTCAGGAGGGATTCGGGTAGGGTGATTTAGGTTTGTGGCAGTTTATAGAAACGACATACTGAGAACGAAGGTTAGTTGGAGGTACTTACTAGATGGCGACAAGCAGACAAGATGATTTGTTGTGGTTAGGTGCAAGTAATGAATATTGGTCAGTGGTATGTGTAAAAGACAGTGGTAGATGGTCGCAAATAGAGGTTAGTTTTGGTGGTTGTTCAGGTAACGTAGACGATGATGTTAAAAAATCTAAACATATAGATTAAGTGATCGACACTTGTATATTCATTAAACACGCTTCGCATTTGCTAAAATCAACTGCTCATGACCTCAAGCACAAGATCAATATCAACAGCAGCTTCACAATGTTAGGTGAAATGGCAGCTAAAAAAAGATCAAAAAATTCCAATAGCAACTTCACAATTAGGCAAGCATCTTGAAAAAAACCAACGATACCATCCACAACCAACATCATAGTTCAGCTGTAGACTGATTCATTACTGGAATTTAATCAACACCCGACTACTCGCAGTTTCAACAATAACAAGCTTATGAGTGCAAAACAAAGATATGAGACAATCACCATTGGGCTATTATAAAATCACTATAGGATAAGTAGCATAGAAAGTTTATTACTGATGTACATGTTCACCACTAATTTTGTGCCATCTACACAATTTGTACCAAACAAAAGTTACATGAACTACCACCAAAAGAAATAAAACCAACTATTAGTGTCCTACAAAGTATGATTCATTACTGAATTCATACTGTATACTAAAACCTCATAACTTGCAATTCAAAACCAATATGGGACAAAATGCAAGCATGAATTAATCAAAAACAAAAGAAAAGCAATAATAGTATGATGAGATCAGCAAGTAAAAATCTAGATGCTCATTGCAACCTTTAAGGATGACAGTTAAATCTTTTTCTGAGTTGATAAATTTAGAACAATGAAGGATATAAAAAACCCTCCCACACAGATATGTACCAACTGCTTTTCAAACCCATAATAAATCCATCCATGTAAAGATAACAACTGAGCATCTTCACTCTTATGATCTAAATAAACTTATCTAACCTTGATGCTTTTTTCAGAGTTGGTGAACGAAAATTCTCTAACCGAAGATTAGAAGATGCACGTAGATCGTTCAAAAAAGAATCACCCTTTTCTGACTTAATGATCTCAAGAATGACTCCAAGAACATCGGCTGCAAGACCCGTTTCTAAAAGCTGTCCTTGTTCTTCCCCACCTTCATATATCATACGCCAAACTTGTTTGTATGGGATCACGTTTTCCAAAAGTATTCTTGCAAATATACGACCGAGAAACTCTGCTGCTTTTGGTGCATCGTTCACCGCGTCCTCCAGTGTTGATAAAACGGATTCGAATCTGGAAAGATAACAAAAACCACAAGATATAGCGGTTCAACACATTTTGGTACTAAGATTCTAAAATTGTTGGTTTCAAGACAAGCCCATTTTGATCAGCGCCTTTTTCGACCCAAACAAAGTTGATACCTTTTTAAAACCTTACCACAACCAGTTTTTATCATCTACCATTTAAAAGGAGATAAAAAAAGGTGAACCATTTTGATACTCTTTCTCTAAAACAACCGAATTAAAGGCAAGCCCGTCAAGTTTTGACCCAAACAAAGTAGATACCTTATTAAAACCGCTTATTTTGACTCGTTACCACAACCAGTTTTGAGTCATCCAGCCAATAAAACAAAAGGCAAAATTCAAGGCAAGAGAGCACATTTTGAAAATACTTATTTTTTTCTTAAATGACCCATTTCAGGGCAACCCCATTTTGATCAGAACCTGTTTAGACCCACAAAAATTGACACCTTTTTAAACCAGATTGTTTTTACCTGTTACCCAACCAACGCACCAGTTTTTGTCAGGCTTGCTAAGAAATAATAAAATTGTTCAATATTTAGCATTAGTTACCCTCTAACAAGGGAGTCTTCAGTTAGAATGCCTTCTTGAGATTTAGTAAGATTGATGAGAAGTTTAGCAAGTGAATCCCGCTCCACGTCTTTCCTTTCGAAAGAATCAGTGACCCAAAGAGATATCATAGATGGATAAAATCCAGGGGCGTTAAGATCTTTGATGCATAAAGCGACTTCTTTTTCGTCTCTTGCACTGAGGAAATAAATAAATACATTTTTAACCAATCAAAATATCAAGAATCTTATTTGCAAATTGAAAATACTTCACAAATCTCAAATGACAAAGTAGTGGATGGTACCTATAAAATTCTTTGATTGTCTCAATGGACAAATCATATAAGCGATCTTCAGACAAGACCGGCTTATCTGAAGAGCCACTCTGTGGAGGAGTAGACACACGACCGCGTTCAGGTGGCGAAGATGGTGGAGCACGGTCAAACCCACGCCGGTTCGCATAGCTGATGTTGTTTTGTTCCTGTATGTTGGGCGGGTCGTAACTGGGTCGAGGAGAAAATCGTTCCGGGGTGTATCTTGAAGTTGGATCATCACGTGGACCATAACCTCCCCTTTCTGGAATCATTGACCCACCATAACCATTATTAGGACCAGCAATACCTTGCATAGACGAAGGATGACCCCTAACCGACATACCCCTGGCAAGACCACCTTGTGGCCCGAGGGTTATAGAGTCATCACCCATGGGTCTCAAGGGAACTGACAAAGTCCTATTCTCAAAAGAGTCAAATCTTGAATCTTGATTGCCAAAACCACGAATTTGTTGCTGTGGTAATCCACGAAAACCACCACCCATTTGAGGGTTTGAGGGTAAAACACCTGCTGACCCTCTTGGTCCAAAGTCCATGGGCTGACCCCCCCTCCTAAGTGACGGGTTAGAATTAGGTCCACGGGCCAGTCTGCTGCTTTGGGCCTGGCGTTCTTGCGCAGCATCCCGGTGCACTTCTTCAATCTTTTTTGGACCTTCAACCTTCCTTCGTTGCTGCCACTTATTCTTTCTAAGGTCAATTGAGTCTTTTAACATGAACCTCACTCGTGAAGAAATAATCATATTGTTTGATAACTTAAACATCATGTCAAAATATACATCCATGTGTTCTTTAGCTTTGGGGTGATCAATCATCTCCCCAATTGTACTCATTAATTTGCATAACGCCTCGATATTTTCCTCATCAGGGTTAGGATTCTGATTAAATCCTAACAATTTCTTTATGCATTCATGCATAATTCTTTCAGTCAACATTTTCTTCTTGTATAATTCACCAATAAGTCTAATGTTACCCAACATGCGTCTTCGGGCCTTGACCCGCTTCTCTTCACGTTCCTCTTCACTCTGCTTAATCTCTCCTTCTTCTTCTGTTCTATTTGCTTCTTCTTCTTCCCTCTCTCCTCTTTCGAATTCCTCTTGACATTTATTCAATAATAATCTCTTGAAAGTAATCTTTTCGTTATCTTCACCAAACCCAGGTAACTCCACGGCTAAACGTGAACAAAAATTGGCATACATTTCGACAAAAGTTGGTTCCATTAGAGCCTTATCAAATATTTGACCAATCACACCCGACAGAGTATCAGCATTGTCGATATTAACTTGTTTGACTTGGTCAAACAGTTTTTCAAAGTTTTGTGGAGTCAACTTGTTTAAAATACCTTTTAATTGTCTTTGTTTTGCTTGTTCCTCGTCTGTTACTTTTCCAACTTCGTACTTCCTCTCTGCTTTATGCATCATTGGGGTGTGAGGAGAAGGCATTAAGCCCTTATGATAACCAGCAGCACGTTGCCACCTATCTGAATCAGAACTATTACGTTGCATCTGTGGACCAGGGTACTGACCAGGTGGCTGACCGCGTGGGGTTCTCAACACACCAAGGTTCCCTCTTGTGGGGTAGCCCGTGGGGTCCCATCCTGGACCCATGGGTCCTCCTGAACCTTTACTCCATTTGTCATCAAGACCTACATTACTTGGCCGCCGATCGAGCCGTGGCCCCGGCATTGACCTATCGCCACCTCCTCTTCCTGGGCTTGGGTATGGTTCACGAGACGCATTAGCACCGTTTACCGCCAAAGCTTCAGCTGTATCGGGGTGCATCACGAAATTTTCTGGAAGATCAGTAAACTGGTCAGAAAATTTCAGTAGGAAGTCTCTGGAATACTTTTTTGTCATTCCATCATTGTCATCCTCACTGTGCTGTTTCAATTTCAAATCTGTTTCCATTTTGGGAGCAGAAAGGTCTGCAACATCCTCCCAATCATCGGGCTCAAATTTGGTGGTCCCACGTGACAAAATGGTGTCCTTTTCAGAAGTAGGATTCACAGACGGGTCTAGGTTTTCCACAACTTCAGCGGTAGATACAGTTTCTTTCTTTTCTTCAGGGCGTTTATAAGCATTATAAAGGTCAGGAGTCCCACGAGCATCAGCATTTTTCAAGATTTCTTTTATTTTCTTCTTCCCTTTAGCCACCGTATTACCTTTGACCGTACTACTAGAAGAAGGATAAATTGAACCCATAGACTCTACGTCTGAAGTCAAAGGCGGAGTCTCTGAAACAGAGACCGAAACAGATTCTTTACTATTGACTTGGTCAACATCAAAGTTGCTTAATTGATCATCTTTCTTATTATCATCAACATCTGAAGCGGAAATTGATCCGTCAATATTATTTACAGTTACATCTTGCACAACGCTAGCTTGGTTTTCATCATCAGATTCTTTGACTTGTTCTTTTGACCCTGCAAGAGGTTTTTCAACATTAGGGGTAGAGTTAAGGCTTTGTTCATTATTATCGTATTCGGAAGCTGACAAATCAGCAACATCTGAAAACCCGTCAACTTTGTTGCTAGTTTCCGACGCGTCCTTGCTGATTCCCGAGGAAAAAGTCAACAGCTTTGATGTTTCTTGAATTACGCTATCATTTGAATCATGATGTGTCCCTGAAGAGCTTGAAACAGAGGGTGATTGCCCACTAATCTGTGAAGAACAAACAGTGCTTAATTTAAGTAACAAACTGTGAGATAAATAATAATCATACCAGTAATGGAAACAATAAGTATAAATAATTACATTATCTGTTATTGTAACAGATTCCGCCTTTTCTATGGGTGGCTTTTGTTCCTCTTTGAAAGAGCCAGACTTATTAACAGTAGTTCTTTTTGCAACTTCAGCTTCAGTAGCAGCAGAGGAAGCGGAAGTATTGGTCAAATTCTCAGATTGTCGTGAAGAGCTTCCAGCAATTGTCTCTGAACCTTTATGAGGTTGACCTTCTCCACCTGCTCTTTGACTTTTGTCCATCGAGTCACCAACCTTTTCTGTGTGTGAACTAATTGTGGGTGGCTTTACTGTCACCTGTTTAGAGGCCTATGGATAACAAGATCACATCAATCATCCCACGTAGCATGACTTGAGTTTACATATGCTAAAGACCCCACACACACGTTATAGGGTTGGGTTATACTTAAAAAAAAGATTTTGCCAAAAAGGGTAAAAAGTACACAGCGTTTAAATTTTAGGAAAGGTATTTTTTTGTAAACGTGGTGTCAGATCTAAAAATTTAGTGACGCCGTGTCTAAATATTTAAGCCACCGTGTTTAAAATAGAAAAACAAAAACACCATGCCTAAATATTTAAAACACCATATACTTCTTACACTCTTAGGCAAAAATCTCCTTTTTAGCCAAGCCAGAACCTATATATAAAGAATCTAACCTGATTATAGAACCTTGGTGGCTGAGAACCAGGAGTTGTCTGTGAACTAGTCAATGGGTTAGAACCGGGTGGCATGGGGAAAGGGGCATTGGCATTGTAAGAATTAGGATAATAGTTCATGGGATGAGCAGCAGTAGGGAATGCCTGAGACTGAAGCATGTGTGGCCTTTGGGCCGACGACCCATCAGTCCTCTTATCAAACTGCAGCTCCTCATGAGTGTCAGGATGAGTGATCTTTACTGGCTTTCGTGCACCACCAAAATTTAAATTCCCCATGGGCTGTTGATATTGTGGTCCTAACCCCATCCCCATCCCCATTCCCATCCCACCCATGTTTCCGAGCTGAGGAGCCATCTGAGACGGGAAGGGCAAACCTTGACTTTGATGAATGATTCCCTGATGATGTTGAATACCCGGGACAAATACCTGCGGTGGCACTTGTGGTGGTGGATTACCAACCGGTAAATGCATGGGAAGTGGCACTGTATTAGCAGTTATGTTTTGGGGTTGGAGCGGTGGATTTGGACCACCAAATGGAAGATGAATTTGAGGTTGGTGATATGGCATTTTCATGGTAACCCCAGTAGGGATAGAGACAATAGGAGGCCCACTCGGCTTCTGAGTATGGGATGCAACAGGCACAGGAGTAGAAGAAGGTATGTTTTTTTTCTCTTTTGAGATAGGACGGACCTCATTAGGCTGATCTACAGGCCCAGGATCTTTCCTTGGTGCTTGTTGGTTTAGAGCAGCTGGATTTTGGAATGAAGTAGCATTCAACGAACCAAGACGAGCCTGCGACATAATAACATTCACACAACATGAGTAACAAGTTGCTTAAATTTTCTCTAAAATTGTGATTCTTTTTAGCAGGCTGACCCATTTAGGTATGTTTTATCTCAAACAGTTCAAACAAATAAAATATATAAGTGGAAGTGGAACAGGGTCAATCAGGTTGGAAGTCACCCTTGCATAAATGCTCCTAAGTCCTAACTCAATTTGTATTAAAAAAATTTGTTTATTATAGTAGTAATTTTTCGATCAGGTTGGAAGTCACCCAAAGTTTGCATAAATGTTCCTAGCTCAATCTGTATTTAAAATTTCGATTATCATAGTAGTAACTTTGTCATTGTTTTTAAAAAAATAAAAATGGAAAAATAAGAGTTTGTCAGTCAACTCTATCAGGCCTGGCCTGTTTCCACAGACCACCTATGTCCGAATAGGCTTTGGCCCGTTGCTCAGCATTTTGTCACCTCTACTTTTTAGAATAACGAAAGGAGATAGCGACAC
The DNA here is from genome assembly GCA_030867185.1 of Tagetes erecta. NCBI lineage: Eukaryota > Viridiplantae > Streptophyta > Magnoliopsida > Asterales > Asteraceae > Tagetes > Tagetes erecta. Next base: position 6,600,181 of record CM061494.1, on the reverse strand, counting down.
ACAACCAAACGATGCTTTGTTTCATAAAATATTACTTTTCCAATGATCATATTTGGTGCTAGCTTTCAAGACAACCACTTTAATGAGTTGATATGTCTAACTCAACAAGATGACATGGCAATAAAAAAGTGACCATTTTGCTTGCAAAAAGTCACTTGATACTCAATCATTTCATTAGCAGGTTCAGCTAAAAGCAACAATACAAATACTTAACCGTAAAAAAGTTCATTATTTAACATTATTCTCAAATATAGTGCCAAGCACAATAAGTATAATGTTCATTACATTCACTTCACCACTCACCATACCTGTCTCGACTGTAAAGAATAATACTTCTATATGCTTTGAGGTAAAGAATACCATAGCCAGTTAGCCACAACATAAAAGGGTGTCATATAATAATATATAAAAAGGTACCTCTTTAACAAACATGTAAGAGGATGTGAGCAAAAAACAACAAATAAATACCTGGGCCCGTTTCTGTTCGTCCAAATTTGGTGGGGCGGAGTTGGTTCGAGCAGGTACCTACAGAAAGATGATGCTTATAACAGGTCATGAAACCATACACAAGTAGAAATGGCAATTTCGACCAACTACTTACAAATAGGTTAAACTAGATCTTGGTTTTAAAGTGTGCACAAATCAGAAGCACATATTGCAATGCTACGATGATGAGACACCATTGCTTTATGCGCTCTAATGAGTGGTGTGGTCTAGTGTGCATCATCGTGCACTTGGCGAGCATTTGAACAAATTAGACCATCAAATTCAATAAACCTGAGTTTTTCAAATCTTAATGAACAAATTTGACCATTAATTCAACAAATCCAACCATCGATTGAGCAATTGGTTTGAGCATTTGAACAAATTAGGCCATTGATTGAATGAATCTGACACGATGTCCTGTATTTTAGTATTCAAAAGTTAACAACTTAAGATATTATCTATAAATAATGTTAAAGTGTTTTTAATAAGAAGAGTGAATTGCTTTTTGCGTCCCTGAGTTTTGTTAATTTCAGCGATTTGCGTCCCTCTAGTTTTAAAATTGTAACATGCCCCCTAACATTTAAATTTTGACTCCATTTGCACCCAAAACCCTAACGACGTTAGAAACAACCATTAACTTGACCTACTTTCTCTCTCTTCCAAGATAATTTAGTCATTTCAGTTATTATTATATATCCATTATTTGTATTATTATAGTTTAGTCATTTCAGCCTCATAACAATCAAAATTCCCTCTTCCAAGTTCCGATCAAACCCTTCGGCAACCACCCACGCATCACCACTTCTGATCGAATATATGTTGTTGCCGCCACCACAACACCGTCGCCCGCCTATAACAACCTTTTCCACGAACCGTTAGCCACCATCTCTCGGTCACTACTCTCGCCGCCCTAACCCATTTTTAGCTCACTATCTACCAACGATGTTGATTACGGTTCTACTTCACCATCGCGACAACCAAATTTGTTCGAATTCAAAGAAATCAAATACTCCCACATCTATCGAATCAAAACTACTCAGTCCCACGTCAGGTTTTAAGGTTCGATTAGGTTAGAGATGTTGATTAGGGTTCTAAATATGTTAAAGTAACACTAATCCTAGATCGGATTTCTAGATCTATGGTTTTGGTTTGATAAAACCCACATGATGGTTGTGGTTAGTGATGTTACCGGTGGTGGTGGCCTAGTGTTTAGGCAATGGTAGGTTGGGTTTGATAAATCCACGTGGTGTAATGCTTCAGATCTGTGGTGCAGGAAAGATACTAGAGTAGGGAGACACTGGTGGATGGCATGGTTGGGTTTCAATCAATAAGGGGGTGTAATATCATTAGAGGCACTGGTGCTTGATTTTGATGAAGATGATTAGAGGTTTGTTTTTTGTGGTGGTTAAGGGTCTGGTAAGAATGGAGGTGATGGGTGGGTAGAGAATTGAAGGGAAGGGGTTGGGTGGGTTTGGGATAAATTATATAATATACATAAATGGTACCTCTAAATTATTAACTTTGTTATGACAAGTAAAATGACAAAATTACCCTTGGAAAAGAGACAAAGTGGGTCAGGTTAACGGTTGTTTCTAACGTCGTTAGGGCTTTGGGTGCAAATGGAGCCAAAATTTAAATGATAGGGGGCATGTTACAAATTTGAAACTAGAGGGACGCAAATCGCTGAAATTAACAAAACTCAGGGACGCAAAAAGCAATTCACTCTAATAAGAAACGTCTTGCATACGTGATGTGTGCACGTTGCGCCAAGCGCTCTTTAAAACCAAGATCGATGTCGTATTTTATCTGGACAGATCAAATAGAAAATTTTAAATTAAAAGGGGATTGAAGTCACCCAAAGTCTTTTCATAGCATACAAGCTCCTAGATCTGTTTTACTTGTTTGTATTGTTTTTCTTGACCCATTACCTAATCAGCCCATCTTGCGACCTCTAATATCTACATTAGCAAAATTTAAAGAAGTATTCTTTGCACATAGCAAAAAGAAAATACCTGCATCCCGTTCATAACACCAGGACTTATAGAGCCAAACTGAAGAGGAAACCCCCTAGACGCATCAGCCGGACCTAAGCACAAGTAAAAACACCAACAGATGATTTCCAGGTACACTTAAAGCTACTCATGGTTAATTTCAGACTAAACAGTTATTTAAATTCAGAAAGTACCAAACTCAGTACCCTTAACAGGAGTAGAAGGACCGGTAGTGCCCGAACTAGGAGGAACCACGTTACTTTGTGGAGCCTTTGGCAGGCCTGGGTTGCTTTTCGGGACAGATGCATCAACTGGCTTTACAGTAGCACCAACAGATGATGCATCAGGTGTACCTACAACAATTTAAATTTAAATATAAAATATAAAGTTAACAAAGCATGCACATACCAAGTTACCAACAATCTAAATGCTGAATCATATAATAACTAGGCCTGGCAAAATAGACCCATTTTGATAGTTTTGGGTCACATTGGGTAATCTTTAAATCCATGTTGGGTTAGTTTGGGCCATAGAAAACTCAATAGTGGGTCAAAATCTAACCCATTGGGCTGAAGAAAAATACTTACGGGTCATGATGGGTTGAGTGAAATAGTCTACGGGTCATGATGGGTCAAGCCTAAAATCATGATGTATGCTATTGTTATTTATTCATCTCGGTTTATAAACTTTTTTTCAGGTATATTGTGCTGCAATTTTAAAGATTGGTTGTGATTAGTAGCATATTAATAGTTGTTTCTTTGATGAAAAATTTATGAGTTTGAGAGTTTAAAATGCTAGAGATATGTGTTTGTGTTTGTGAGTGGAATTGCTAGAGATATGATGGGTTTAAGACTTTAAGTTAATTAGTTAAATGAGCTACTGAAATTATAGACTTTAAGTTGATTTTTTACCCGACCCGTTCTGACCCGACCCGTTCTGACCCGGACCCATCATGACCCGACCCGTTCTGACCCGTTTTTATAACAACCCATCTTGACCCGGACCCGTTCTGACCCGGACCCGTTTTGACCCGGGTAGCTGACCCGACCCAACCCGCCCGTTTTGCCAGGTCTAATAATAACTAAAAGTCTAAAATTAAATAAAAGAATTAAAAACTCTTAAATTTAGAATAAAGGTTATGTATTTCAATGTTACATTACCATAGTTGTTTCTTACTAATTATATCCTCCAATTGGTAATATTATTCAACTACTTTCGTTCGGCTACTACAGCCAACAAGTTTAATATGTCAGTTTGATCAATAACTCAAGCCTAATCACACCCAAACAAAATAAAATATAGAAACAGAACGCAATCGCAAGTTGCAAACATACCTACTATCGGCGGTTGAACATGCGCGCCATTCTGTGGACCTCTACCACCAGTAGACGAATTCAAAGAGCCCGAACCCACATTCGGATTCGGATTAGGAGCCGTTACCCTCCCCTGTGCTCCTGGTGCATTACTAACCACTTTCTTAAAACTACAAAACAATCCCAAACACATCAAAACAAGCTCTGATTGGCCAATTCACACAATAACCAACAAACAAACTTTGTTTTACCTTTTACCGGAATAAAACCCAGAGGATTGAGGGCCGGTGGTAGCGCCACCTCCACCGCCCTTTCCGCCACCGCCGGGAAAGTTTCTGGGCGAACTAGGGTTGCCAGATCGACCGGATCTTTTGTAATATGGGGGCTCGTTTTTATCACCCCTTGATTGATTGACGGACATATATCCAATTCCTCACGAAAAACACAATCTTTTTATATCCCTAATCAACACCCAACAAATACATATCACTCAGATCTCCGATCAAATCAGCTATGATACAAAATTACAGCAATTCAATCATGCAAACTACAACATTACATGAAATTATAAAAACGTGGGTTGAATTACTTACCAGAAGTAAGAAAGATGGATGGAAAATTAGGGTTTAGTGATCGTTGGAAGAAGAACAAGAATCGGGAAGCATGGAGAAATTGGTGAAATTGAAATTGAAATGATGAAGGGTAAGTAAGAGAAAGTGTGAAGATTGTGAAAAGATAGGTTTTTTAGGAGATCGATAAAATCCGGCCGAATGGGTCGGTGAACAAGTCTTGGTGTAAGTTAGTAAGTGATGCGTTTGTGTGTTACTTTGAAGACCTTTCTTTCTTTCATACTTGTGACAAGTAACCTTGTTAATTAATGTGTTTAAAGATTTCTTTGTTTGTTAATTAATGTGTGTCTATATATGTATATAGATAGTTTTTTAACCACAAGCATACGACATTACTTCAGAAGATATGAGTTATTTTAATCAGGTTCACTTATTCGCTTTTCAGCCGGGACCGCACCTCCTACTCGCACGGGAGAAAAGTAGAAAACTCACCTTTGGTGAGAAAAACTTATTGGCCTAGCTTCAAATAGTTTTAACAAAAATGTATTTGTTCATTGATAAGAACGATAAACGTACGTTTAGGTTTATTTTTAACAGGAATGTGAGTTGATGAAAGAGATGGCGGTACACAAGGTAAAAGATGTGAGAATGAGTGTTTCATGAACTAGAAAAGTGATGTTTCAAACCTAGCATAATTTTATTTGATGATACTACTCTCTCGTGGTTTTGTTGGACCTTGATTATAATAATGTTTCAAACCTAGCATAAGATTCATGTTGTGATTTGTTTCTTGTAATGTAATCGTTTTAGCTTTAATTATCTATATAGATGACATGAGATGTTGAATCTAGCCATCTAGCGTATATGAAATCTTATCGAAATTTCTTTTTGTCTTTGTGACTTGTTTTATGATGTGTGAATAATTATATAGGTTAATAATACATATAGTTGTATATTTTCATCGTTATTGTTGCAAATTCATTTTGACCAACGCTTATTGGTTCGTTGTTTAATATGTAGGTTTTTTTTTGGTTGAATGATGGGATTTGAAGATAAAGAAAGCCATCACGGAAGGGTTGCTAGTTGAAGAAAGTATACAAAGAAAGAGACAGTGTCAACGCCCTATATGGATTGTATCGGTGACCCGTGCAATGAAAGATACAATGTCCTCGGGTTTATGGTTTTGTCTAAAATCTCTTAATCAGCTCTAAAACAAAATTTTGGAATTAAAATCTATACTAGTAGGTTTTTATAGTCAAATGCATTAATTGTGGAGACACTGACTTAAAATGTTACTCTCTTTAGTGTTAAACTGACTTATATATATTGTGAAAGATTGTGTGTATTACTATTGCAATATTCATTAGTAAATATTTTTGTATGTAAGTGGTGGCCACTACTAAAGTTAGTGGGATGCTTAAGAGCTTGTCACAACCTAGATTAGTAAGAAGATAAAACTATGATCACTACATACATTAGTGAGAGGTTTGAGAGTCGGTCACCATCTTTCTCACCGTCTTTTTAGCGAGACATCACACTGGTGATACAATCATGTTGAACAAATGAAGACTCGTGTGTTTTCTCTACTGTGAAATAAAGACGTGAAGAGTGATCACTTAACATCATAACAAGGATCTCTATAGATTTATACTTTAGAGGGAAAACTAATGAGTCACGACTTTTCGGTGTGATGACAAAGAGCGGATGTAAGTTGAGTATGTTACCACCCATACTAACCCTATATAATCATCATGTCTAAATGGTGATGTCTTTGTAACTCCTTATCATTTATTCATTGTCGTTTAATCTTCAAACTATCATAAAGTATATATGTCTAAAACAAAGAGTTCCCAAAAAAATGTTCATAAAATTAAAACTATAACATATAAAAAAATATATTGATAAAAAAAATATTTTTTTTATAAAACTAACAAAAATATGTTGATAAAAAAAAGTTTTTTTAAGTTAATATCTAAATGCCATATTTAACAAACTTGATTGGCATTTGTCAGGTTTTGATGGTGAATCAGGATAAAACTGTTGTGTTTTGGTGAGTTGATTCTCAAATGTCAGCTCCTCAATGGTTGGGTTAAGGCTTCGATTACGTTATAGAGACGGTGATGATGATGGCTAGGTTACAGGGATAATGATGTTGAAGATGGGACGAGTCCTAGATTAGGGGTCTTTTTGGCTTATAGGTATGTTCGGGGATGACACATATGGTGATGAAGGAAAGGGAAAAGGAGGGTGTTGAGTTTCAATTATTTGTTTTTATGATAGTTTATTCAAGTAATTTACATACATAACATATGAGTGACCATTTGGTCTACTATCACATGTTGGTGTAGCGAAGAGATACGCCATATTCAAATGTCAAACTAATGATTGATGGTTAAAATCCTGTACGGGGTATAGACATATATAGCCATGAAGAGGCATATCGCATAACTTGAATTGTCATCACCGTTAAAAGCATACATAGTTGCTGTTTGTTTTTTCCGTAGTCTGCGGACCACATATGCAGAAGAAGAGGCTGACCACACCTCTAAAGTCTACAAAAAGAATATTGTTTAATTTTTAACCTCTGCAGTCAACTGGTGGTGGTCCTGGACGGGGGTGGGTGGTGGACAGTGAGTGGTGGGGGTGATAGTGTACAATGGTGGGTGGTGGTGGACAATGGGTGGTGGTGGTGGTAGGAGTGGTGGTACTGGGTGATAGTGTTTAATCCCCTGCAGATATTAGAAGATCTTAGAAGTGGTTGGTCCAAGTCTTTACCAAGAAGAGCTTGCGTAGACGTTTTTTAGTGAAACGTTTTCGAGAAAACAAACAGTCTGCATATGACAATGTCGTCTGAGCGTGAATAGCGCGACACAGACATAAAAATATGCAAAGACATTTTTTAAAAAACAAACACCACCTAAGATAACTAAAATACAATTGTAATCAACATAAAAAACTAACAATGTGATAGATTTAAAAACTACTAATATCAAGTAATATCACCTCTTACTAGGTTAGTTAATTAGTTGTATAATTGTATTGTATGAGTGAAAGGTTTTCCTAATACATCACTACTTCGCCCGGGATTATTTACACCTCCTTAAAAAAACCAATCTTTTTGTTTTGTTTTGTTCCACAATCTCTGTTTCTCCCCAATTTTTGTCACAACAACCATCACTAAAACCCTAATAATCAAATTATCACCTATCATTCATTCTCACTTCTGGTAACTCATTCAACACATCCTTCGAGCATCCAATGTCTATTGATTAATCAACTTACTCTCAATACGTTGTTTTTCAGGTGCTTTGATTCGTTCCAGGAGATCTGAGTTATATATATATTTATTAGGAAACAAAAACAACAATATTGTCTGTTTGTTCGTGAGGAATTGGATATATGTCCGTCAATCAATCGAGAGGTGATAGAAACGAGCCGTCACACCATAGAAGATCGGGTCGATCCGGTAACCCTGCTTCTCCGAGGAACTTTTACGGCGGCGGTGGTGGTGCCAAGGGCGGTGGCGGTGGTGGTGGCAGTACCACCGCTCCTTCGTCGTCTCCGTTTTATTCCAACAAAAGGTAAAACAAATTAGGGTTTGGTTGGTTAAAATTAGTGCTTGCTTTGATTTGATTTTTTATTTGATTTCGTTGTGTTTGTGTTTGTTTTATAGCTTTAAGAAAGTTGTTAGTAATGCACAAGGAACAGGAACACAAGCTAGGGTACCTGGTGTTAATCCGAACCCGAATTCTAACCCGAATGTGATTTCGTTTACTGGTGGTGGTAGAGGTCCACAGAATGGGGCTAATTTTCAACCGCCATTAAGAGGTATGCTTGCAGTTTTGTTAATTGTAGCCACATTTAGTTCAGATGAATTTTCTTTTGTATTTAACTTCTTGTTTATTTAATTATTGCAGGAACACCTGATGCATCATCTGTTGGTGCAACTGTAAAGCCGACTGATGCATCCGGACCGAAAAACAACCCGGGCCTGCCAAAGGCTCCACAAAGTAATGTGGTTCCTCCTAGTTCGGGCACTACAGGTCCTTCTACTCCTGTTAAGGGTACTGAGTTTGTTATTTTTTACGAAATTAAAACTGACGTTTAAATCTGGGATTAGTTTTTTTTTTTGCTTTAAATGTACTTCAAAGCTGTTTGTTGATGTTTTTGTCTGTCCTTAGGTCCTGCTGATTCTTCCAAGGCTTTTCCTTTTCAATTTGGGTCGATTAATCCTGGTGTTATGAACGGAATGCAGGTGTATATCTTTGTGTTAATCTAGAGATTAGAGATGACAAGATTGGCTGGTTGGGTAACTTGTCAAAATGGGTTCCGGTCGACTCACAACAATTTGTTTTGTACAGTTTTTAAAAAGCTACAAGCACTCAATGTGTTTACTGTGATTGAAAAACAGTATTAATCTGAATTTTTGTACAAAACGTTGTATGATACAAGACATACAACATACTACTTTGGGCAGGCGACCTTTGTTTTATTGGACTCATTTGATGTGTTTTTTATCATGCTTTTCTTTATTTGACTTGTCGGAGATAAAACACAACCTAGTCTAACCAGCTCTTTGGGTAGTTGATCCACACTGTCAATTCTGATAGATATGTGTAATGTGTTTTTAGTTTCATGACCTATTTATAAGCATCATTTTTTGTAGGTACCTGCTCGAACCAGCTCTGCCCCACCAAATTTGGACGAGCAAAAACAGGCTCAGGTATTGTTTTCATTTTTGGCTCACACGTCTTTGGTAGTCTGGTAGTGATTTTTGTATGCTTATAAACAGGCTCAGTTTTATTAATGAAAACTGAAAAATGTTCTGGGGAAAGTTGAACCTTTTTACATGGCTTACTTTGAAGTTGTTGCTTTAGCTCAACTTGCTAATGGGATGGTTGAAAATCAAATAAAGTTTTTAACAGTTGTTTTTTAAAATGTTCTTTACTTTCTCTCTTTTCTTTTTTCTTTAAAAACACGGGCCTTGAAATTTTTGTACTTTTCTTGCCAAAGAGTTATCAAACAGGTATTCAATACTTGAGAGAAAACAAAAGTATTTTTTTTTTCAATTCTAAATGTGATAGTATACCTTTTTATTACTCATAAATAGCAGCAAAAATAATAGAATAAAAATAGTTTAAAAGAGTAATTTTTTTCCAAAAAAAGAGCAATCTATGAGTTTTTGTGGATTAAACTAAGAGAACGATGGCATATTTATAAAAGTTGGGCAAAAGGTAATTTTTTTGAAGCATTGTTCTTTTTTAAAGATTTTTGCAAGCATAATGGTACATTGGTCACATGTAAAACAATTTACTACTGTAGCAGATAATTTCTTTTTAGTTTTAACGTCCCCTGGTTGAGTTAAACACATCAACTCATTAGAATGATTGTTTTGAAAGCTAGGGCCAGATATTTCTGTTTAAAAACTCAATTTTCAGGAAACTAGGTAATGCTTCGTTGTGGGTGCCACCCCCTTCTTTCATTTTGAAAAGTAGAGGTTGCAAGATATTCAATAACGGGCCAAAACATGTTTTTGTTAAAACGGGTCATTCAAGTATAGTTAGGAATCTTGTGTCGACCCACAAACCTTTCTCTGAATTTAAATGAGTTAGGAGTTTTCATGCGCTAAAGATATCTTGGTCGGCCATCAATTGGTTCATTTTACTTAAGTAGTATAATTTTGGAACCAGTTTCAAGCAATATGTTTTTTCTTCTTCTTCTTCATGTCTTGTAAATATTATTATGTTGCAGGCTCGTCCTGATTCCGTAAAGGCTACTTCATTTCAAAAGCCAACAGTTCCAAAACAACACCTTCCAAGGAAAGATCCTGGGCCTTTTGATCAGCCTGGTGAGGTCCATCCCATCTCAAAAGAGAAGAAAGATGTCCATTCGTCACCTTCTGGGCCTGTTCCAGCCCATGCTCATAAACCTACTGGTCCTCCAATGCCCTCTATTCCCACTGGGGTTTCCATGCAAATGCCGTTTCACCAACCTCAAATTCATCTACCATTTGGTGGCCCAAACCTACCACTACAACCCCAAAACATTGCTGCTAATACGGTGCCAATCCCCATGCATTTACCGGTTGGTAATCAACCACCACAAGTGCAACCACCGGTGTTTGTTCCGGGTATTCAACATCATCAAGGAATTCAAGGAATCATTCATCAAAGTCAAGGTTTGACTTTCTCGCCTCAGATGCCACCTCAGCTCGGAAACATTGGAGGCATGGGTATGGGGTTAGGGCCACAATACCAACAACAGTCCGTGGGTAATTTAACTTATGGCAGCACGCGGAGGATCGTAAAGATCACTCACCCTGAAACTCATGAGGAACTGCGGCTTGATAAAAGGACTGATGTGCATCCGATTGGTGGGTCTTCGGGTCCAAGGTCACAGCTGTTGCAGTCTCAGCCTTTCCCCCCTACTGGTCATCCCACGAACTTCTATTCTAATTCTTACAATGCTAGTGGTATTTTTCCCACACCACCTGGTTCTAACTCGACTGTTCCTGGTCAGCCACCAAGGCTTTATAATCAGGTTAGCTCCACACGCTCATCCACATTTATATTGCTTTTTTTAAAACAGGAACCTCTAGTTATTTCAAACCATTATATGCATGTGTTTCACATGCGAATTCACTGTAAGTATTAATGATTCGTTAAACAGTGTATTCATGGTGAATACATGTGAATAAAATGGTTCTGGTATTGTTAGTCAAAGTAAATATGTATAGTAGGTCTAGTCACGCTAGGGAGGATGTTTAATGTGATCTTGCTATCCACAGGTTTCTAAGCAGGTGACAGTAAAACAACCTATAATTAGTTCACATGCAGAAAAGGCTGGTGTCTCGATGGACAAAAGTCAGAGAGCAGGTGGAGAAAGTCATCCTCATAAAGATTCTGAAATGATAGCCGGAATCTCTTCACAACAGTCCGAGAATATGTCCAATTCTTTTGCTTCTTCTACTGTTGCAGCAGAAGTTCCAAAAAAACCAACAGTTAATAAGTCTGGCTCTTTTAAAGATGAACATAGGCAGCCTGGCAAAAACGACCCCTCTACTATCACAGCAGATATGGTACTTAGTTATTTTAATTATTTTTATTCTTGGTATGATTATTAAACAGACTTTGACTGAATTAATGTGCTGTTTGCTGTTCACAGATTGATGGGCAATCATCCTCTGTTTCTAGTTCAAATGACATTGGAGTTCAGGAAGCATCAGATCTTTCAGAAACTAGCAACAAATTTGAAGAGCCTTCACATGTTTCTGATTCATCTGCTTCCAAGTGTGATGATGCTGAACAAGGTCTTAATACTACTCATACAGCTGATGAATCTGCTGTGGGATCAAAAGAACAAGTCAAAGATTCTGATGATCAAAATCAAGATAGCACTGTTTCGGATGCATCTGTAACTAATATTGATGGACCAGCTTCCATTTCAGATGTTGATGTGGTCAGTGCTGAAACTTCATTAAAAATGGAATCTTATGATGATAAGAAAGACGATCAATTAAGCGAGTTTGATGTTGACCAAGTCAATAGTAAAGAATTCGTTTCAGTTTCGGTTTCAGAGACCTCATCTTTGACTATAGAAGTAGAGGCTACTGGCTTGATTTCTCCATCTTCTAGTAGTAAGATCAAGGGTAATACAACATCTAAAGGGAGGAAGAACCTAAAAGAAATCTTGAAAAATGCTGATGCTCGTGGGACAACTTCCGATCTTTATAACGCTTATAAACGTCCTGAAGAAAAGAAGGAAACTTTATCTGCTACTGAAGTAGTTAAAAATTCACACCCATCTGTTAATTCAACATCCAAAAAAGACACAGTTTTGTCACACGGACCCTCCAATTTCGAGCCCGATGATTGGGAGGACGCTGCAGACCTTTCTGCTCCCAAAATGGACACAAGTTTGAATTTGAAACATCACAGTGAGGATGACAATGATGGAATGACAAAAAAGTATTCCAGAGACTTCCTACTGAAATTTTCTGACCACTTCACAGATCTTCCTGACGGTTTCGTGATGCACCCCGATACAGCCGAAGCTTTGGCGGTAAACGGTGCTAATGCGTCTCGTGAACCATACCCAAGCCCAGGAAGAGGTGGTGGCGATCGGTCAATGCCAGGATCGCGGCTTGACCGGCGGCCAAGTAATGTAGGTCTTGATGACAAATGGAGTAAAGGGTCAGGAGGACCCGTATGGGACCCAAGAGTTGAGATGGGCTACCCCACAAGAGGGAACCATGGTGTTTTGAGGACTCCACGTGGTCAGCTACCTGGTCAGTATCCTGGTGGCATTCTGTCTGGACCAATGCCCCCTGGACCACAGATGCAACGCAACAATTCTGATTCAGACAGGTGGCAACGTGCTGGTGGTGGTTATCAAAAGGGCTCAATGCCTTCCCCTCACACTCCGATGATGCATAAAGCAGAAAGAAAGTATGAAGTTGGAAAAGTAACAGACGAGGAACAAGCCAAACAGAGACAATTGAAAGGCATTTTGAACAAGTTGACTCCGCAAAACTTTGAAAAACTGTTTGACCAAGTCAAACAAGTTAATATCGACAATGCTGATACTTTGTCTGGTGTGATTGGTCAAATATTTGATAAGGCGTTAATGGAACCGACTTTTGTTGAAATGTATGCCACTTTTTGTTCCCGTTTAGCTGTGGAGTTACCTGGTTTTGGTGAAGATAATGAGAAGGTTACTTTCAAGAGATTATTGTTGAATAAATGCCAAGAGGAATTTGAAAGAGGAGAGAGAGAAGAAGAAGAAGCGAATAGAACAGAAGAAGAAGGTGAGATTAAGCAAAGTGAAGAGGAACGAGAAGAGAAACGGGTCAAGGCTCGGAGACGCATGCTGGGTAACATTAGACTTATTGGTGAATTATACAAGAAAAAAATGTTGACCGAGAGAATTATGCATGAATGCATAAAGAAGTTGTTAGGTTTTAATCATAATCCTAACCCGGATGAGGAAAATATTGAGGCGTTGTGCAAATTAATGAGTACAATTGGGGAGATGATTGATCATCCAAAAGCTAAGGAACACATGGATGTATATTTTGACATGATGTTTAAGTTATCAAATAATATGACTATTTCATCACGAGTGAGGTTCATGCTAAAAGACTCAATTGACCTTAGAAAGAACAAGTGGCAGCAAAGAAGGAAGGTTGAAGGTCCAAAAAAGATTGAAGAGGTGCACCGGGATGCAGCTCAAGAACGCCAGGCACAATCTAACAGGCTTGCTCGTGGACCTAATTCTAACATGTCACTTAGGAGGGGAAATCAGCCTATGGACTTTGGACCAAGAGGGTCAAGTGTATTACCTTCAAACCCCCAAATGAGTAGTGGTTTTCGTGGATCACCCCAACAAGTTCGTGGTTTTGGCGGTCAAGATCCAAGATTTGACTCTTTTGAGAATAAAACTTTGTCGGTTCCGTTGAGACCCACGGGTGACGACTCTATAACCCTTGGGCCACAAGGTGGTCTTGCCAGGGTGATGTCGGTTAGGGGTCAACCTTCGTCTATGCAAGGCATTGTTGGTCCTAATAATGGTTATGGTGGTTTTATGATTCCAGATAGGGGCGGTTATGGTCCACGTGATGATCTAGCCTCAAGATACACATCCGAAAGGTTCTCTCCTCGACCCAGTTATGACCCGTCCAATATACAGGAACACAACAACATGAACTATGTGAACCGGCATGGGTTTGACCGAGGTCCACCATCCTCACCACCTGAACGTGCTCGTGTGGCCCCTGTATCACAGAGTGGCTTTTCAGATAAGCCGATCTTGTCTGAAGAACGTTTACAAGATTTGTCCATTGAGGCAATCAAAGAATTTTACAGGTATTTTAGACTACTTTTTCCATTGAGATTTTAATGTTTTTTCTCTAATTTTATGTACGAGAGTAAACAAATACATCAACTTTTTCAAATTTCAGATAAGATTTTTGATATTTTATTTGCTGAATATATATTTATTTTATTTTCAGTGCAAGAGACGAAAAGGAAGTTGCTTTGTGCATCAAAGATCTTAATGCCCCCGGATTTCATTCATCAATGATATCCCTCTGGGTCACTGATTCTTTCGAGAGGAAAGATATTGACCGGGATTCGCTTGCTAAACTTCTCATTAATCTTACTAAATCTCCAGAAGGCATCCTAACTCAAGACTCACTTGTTAGAGGGTAACTAATGTCTAGTTTTTAATAATATTATATTTCTAGTACTTGCTGGTGGGGTAACAGGTTGAAACAGGCTTAGGTCAAACTGGGTTTGGGGCAAAACTGGTTGTTTTTAAAAAGTATTTGCCAAAATGGGCACACCTTCATTGGTTGGATGATATAAATCTGGTTGTGGTTTTTGTTACATTATCCAGATTCGAATCCGTTTTATCAACATTGGAGGACACAGTGAACGATGCACCAAGAGCCGCAGAGTTTCTTGGACGTATGTTTGCAAGAATACTTATTGAAAATGTGATTCCGTACAAACAAGTTTGGTGTTTGATACACGAAGGCGGGGATGAGCAAGGACGGCTTGTGGAAACAGGTCTTGCAGCCGAGGTTCTTGGAGTCATTTTAGAGATCATCAAGTCAGAAAAAGGTGATCCTTTTTTGAATGATCTACGCACGTCTACTAATCTTCGATTAGAGAATTTCCGTTCGCCAACTTTGAAAAAAATATCAAGGTTAGATAAGTTTATTTAGATCATAAGAGTGAAGATGTTTGTTCATTTATCTTTGCAAGGATACAATTTTTTTTGTGTTCAAATAGCAGTTGGTATATATCTATCTAGGAGGGTTTTTCATCCTTCATGGTTGTTAATATATCAACTCAGAAAAGATTTAACTGTTATCCTTAAAGGTCCCAATGAGCATCTAGATCTTTACTTTACTTGCTGATATCATCTTGCTTCTATCTTTCAACTTGTAATTGCTTCACATTTTTGACATAATTTTGTGTGCATCATATTTTAACACTTGCTGTATTTTAAACACTTTCTTAGTGTTTTTTGAAGTTATTTTTGGGTTTTAAGTTTTTACTTTTTACATCTTTGACTCGGTTTAGTGGTTTTTACTGGTCGTACGCCCATACATGGTACTTTTAGCGGCAATACTTGGTAGAATATCTAAGTATCTTATGTTGCTGCAGTATTCTGTTTGCACTTTGCAACAAGCTTTGCAGCATGTATTCATTCTTCAAAGTTTGTAAACTGTAATAAACATATGTCGGATGATTGTCATTATCGTTCTACGAAAATCAACTAATTATACATGGTTAAAAGAAGGCGATAAAGTTTATGAAACTAACATAGAATGAATTGTGCACAACACCTATCCACTACACAACTAATGTGAGATTAATATAGGGTGTTACGATATTTGCGACACCCAGCATTTCGTACCATACCATATTATATGCATTCAAACCAAGAGCTCATGGTTATGTATTTGATTGCCCGAATGAAAAACTTCTTAGGAGATCTCTTAATGTAGGCTTGCACATGATCAAACACATTAAATGGTTGCAGCCAATGCGATCAAAATCATTTTCAATACTTTTTCGAACAATTTACACCATGTTCTCACAAGTAGACTTGAACATTCATCACTTCAAAGAGCCACAATCGACTTGAACACTCCTGTCTATGATCGCGGTAGAATTTGCCTTGAATGTTTATGGTTGTGAGTCATTGAACTAAGGAAAATACACACCAAAACAATTATTAAGGAGGTCAAAGCATGATAAATCACCGTGCCCCTTTTAATTTGTTCAAGGCATGATAACTGATAAACATCGAGTTGGCATACATCACAAGCTTCAAACAGTATGGTCTATTGAAATCGTGAGAACTAGTGACTGCATACGATCTATGTTTCTTAGGTTGCCTGTGATAGAAGATCTAGTCGCTTAAATTCGTAAATGAATCTTGTTCGGACATTTGTATGATTTTGAAATCCAAAACTAGGATGAACTTGGTACTGTACCAAAACCAACTTACAAAACGTACCGAAACTGTTTGTTTGGTACATTAGCATTTTTTTGTTTAAAAAAAAAAATCCCAAAACATACTTAATGGTATCAAGCACATTCATAACGATGAAAACATAACATCAAAAACATTAAGCAGGTTACATAAACATTTGTGATCATGAACTTAGCATAAAGTGTCCAAAACAGTATATCAAATTTCATAAACTTAGAATAAAATATACCAAAAATTGTATCAAAATGGTAAAAAAAGCGATGCACAACCAAAGAAAGTTAATCGTCTTCAATCACTATAGATAAAACATAAGAAAAAAAAAGAAAATACTGATTATGTAGCAAATCTAGAATTAGCTTTTTTATCCCATCTTTGATAGATAGTGAAGTAACAAACATACAAAGATTGCACATAAAACAATTTACCTCCGTAACGTTCAATATAACGTAAATCATAGTAGGATCCAAGATGATAGACAAAGTACACAAAGCCATTAAGCTTATCGAACTTCCAACGAACTGTGGGAAACAGATTACTGGAACATAATTTTCATGTTGAATGTTCGCGTAAAAACAATTAGGTATATTATCTTGGGGCATTTACATATATCCCCTTCTTAAGATCATTTATTACGTATTTACCCATTCCTTAAATTAAATTACATATTTCCCCTTCCTAAACCATATATATTACATGTTTACCCAATTTTCTTAAAATAGCATTTTGATTTACTATTTTACCCTTAATGATCTTCATAAATATATTTTTATATTTTCTTATAGTTTATTATGAGTAATTTACTATGTCAAAGGGGATATATGTAATTAAACTTTAGGCTTGGGTAAATATGTAAAAAAACCTTTGATAGCGCCTTTTGGTAAGTGTTGCTACTAGATGTTCGCGTAAAAGCAATTAGGTATATTAGAGTCAAGATGTTAGCTACAACAAGAATATGACGACGATGATATTTACGATGTCCTAAGGTCCACGAGTTGATATAATGATCTAAGGGTTCAAGATTTTATGAACCTTGAAGTGTAAAATAGGATTGGGTGTTGTGATGTTTGAGAGTGAAGTGCAAGTACCCGAGTCATCGTTTTAGATTGCAGATTTTGTGTATTTTGCAAGGTTGACAAATGAAACAGATGCATTGTACAATGAAATCAGAGATAAAAAGGCTCTATGAGTGCTTCAAGTCTTAAAATCCTGCAAGTCCATGAAAAACAAAATGTTCCGAATCTTAAAATCCTGCAAGTCCATGAAAAACAAAATGTCATGTCAAATGGACATAAACACTAATGAAAAGTGACTCGAATTTTCCATCAATGAACTAACAGGCTCACACCTTAAACATTACAATCGCCTCCTCAAAGCCAATGGGCCTTAGCCAAAAGTTGTGCCTCAGGCCTTCAACAAAACAGCAAGGTACATGATGAAGAAATATAATCAATGCATGTGTAGTTAGACAAGGCCATTACTTATGTTTCAAATTTCTATTAGTCACCAATATGCATGATTAAACATCACTATTGCACCAAACCGAACTGGCTACGTCCAAATTGTGCTTACACGTAAATTATCAATATTCATAAACAAGCATCAGTCAAACTAATAGCATATGAACAACTACACAACATAATGCTGGTCAATATGCTATCTTAAACAGCAACGCAAGTAATATAAAACTGAAAATGATCAAATCGTTTAATAAGAAACACATCATATTACATCTATACGTTTGATGAAATGAATCAATGGAGTAGTAATGTAGTATATATATCATTCTTTCTTCTAAGTTTTGCTATCAATACATATCAATATAAAAAATTGTAAGCCAAGAACAAAAATGGAAATGACTCATTACATAAGTAAGCAATAAAAAAAATCTTGAAAAGTGCAAGTCAAAACATAAATCATCCATTAAGCTATTTTATAAAGGTTCTTTAAGCATACCCTCAATATAACAGGAAAAAAAGCTTGCAAGACGCCAACTTTCACACACCATACGGAGGTGCCCGTGAAGCCATGCTTGTAACTTGAGATTGCATCTGTATTGCTCTAACTTTCCCAGCAGTTGCACGATGAAAGAACTGTTCACGCGATAGAAACCTAATGTTCTTTAAATATAAATCAAACGGTATACACCCTTCTTGAACAGATTTATCCAATGCATAAACAACATCTTCAATAGCAAGATCAGACGCTGTACATTCCAACATCTGTTTCGAAAGCGAATCCAACGGCACAATCGCATCATCAACATCCAAATCCGATAAACCCCTGCCTAATTTCCCTTCATTCTCCCTCAACCATCCTTCTAACACATCAGTATTCATCAAAACCATCTGCAATTGCTGCTCTAACCCTTCTTTCTCATCCTGCATCTCTCTCAACCCGTTTGAAACTTCCTCCCCTCGCTGCCGCAACACCGACTGAGCACTAAACATCCCTTCCATCTCCCCCTCCCTCGTTTTCCTCAACTGCACAACATCACTATGCACATTCTCCACCAGTTTATTAATAGCATTCCGTTTATACACCTCAGCCGGATCCTCAAACGACCCCATTCTCTGCGGTGGTGATGGTGACGGTATCCTCCCTCCACCACCACCCCCGCTGCTCACATATGGTGAGGGTGGGTAGGATCGAGGCGGAATAGCCGGCCGGATCGATCCAGACGAAACCAATCCTTGTGATCCAGATACATTAAAACTAGGGCTAGGGTTAGGGTTAGGGTTTGGATTTTGTCTACGTTGCGAGTACAACGGCGGATCACTACCAAAATAACTACTCAAACTACGAGCTAATTCAACCAAATTAGAGCTAGGATAAATCCAATTCTGCAAATAAGGAATTGAAACCAAACCAGAAGGATTAACAAAGTTATGATTGCGTTTAATCACCATATCACGAGTCGGATTAACAAACACCAACGGCGGATGACGAGGATACGTCTCCATAAGCCAAATAACAACAGGTATATTATACGTAACGTTTTGAAACACCATCGGAACTGTACCGTCAGATTGAAGAAGATTGACAGATCGGCCATCGTTGTGAGTAAACGTAGCGGTTTTATGCTGTAACGAAGGATATGATTCGGAGAGCGATAACAGGTGTTGACGGATTAGCCATTTGACGTCTTCGGAGTATGGGAGAGAAGATGGGCCGCGTTGTGAGAGAACAGAGCTGAGGAACTGTTGAGTGTGTTGGTGGAGTGATGACGACGGAGATGGTGGTGGTGGTGGTGGTGGTGGTGCCATTGTTATGCTCCGGTGACGGAAGCTTTGATCGGAGAAATTGATTGAATAAAAGTGTTTCGTTTGAGATGTAGAAGATGAGTTTTTGCAAGGTGTTTTTGCTTCGGTGTTAAGCATTTACGATTATTACAAGGTTATGAAATTAGTCCTTGTAGTTTCAGCTTTTTATTTTTTTTTAAGTTAAAATATTTTAAGAGCATAAACGTGATCATGGCCAGAGATAGTAGTTTAAATCTTATGTCTTTGGTTCTGAGCTATTGTTGAGCCATAATTTCATGTGTGGAATTTTAAGACGATAATGTCACATGACTAAGCAATGAGACTACTTAACTCGTTTATTTATATTTGCGGTATAATTGTTAAATAAGTAATTTACAAAACTAAATGGTACAAAGCTAGTAGCTCATAGATATATGACCAAACTTGTAACTCACTCGCAGTGTTATTAACTAATTTTTTTAGTTTGTATTTTATATCATAGTCCACTTTAGAGAAAATTCTCAAAATATTTCTTTTGACCTAGACTTTCTCTTAAATTTTCTTTTTTTTTAAAATGTCTTATTCAGATAAAGCGGTCACTGCGTGTACAATGAAAGATAACTAGGCTATACCAAGTAAAACATGGGTGTTGTAAGGTAGCCCAACTGGGCGTAGTCGACATGGGGTTTGATATGGACATATGATTAATTTGGTATATCATGCTTGGTTTTGATGTGGTATGGTGGTTGGTTCTTATGTGTTACTATGATATGTCATTACTAACATATGGAGTTGTTTTGCCTTAGGCAAAGCAAAGCCTACCAAATGCTAAGGAATTCTTCATATCAAGATCTCGAGACCAAAACGAGAACACGTATACATCGATCTTATAGTTGGTAGTCTTCTATAGTTGAAATCTAAACATATCTGTTCATGCTACTTTGTGATGTTATTGTTACTTAGCTAGTATTCTACTGATCGACTAAGTTATAAATTTACGTTTATGAAGAAGCGAATGTACAAGTCTAACGTATGAGGGTGGGAGGCGTAATCACTAGACGATGGACAACCACAACAAAGGCAGCGTACACCATGTGAGGGAGGTACCTTTGAAGCTTATATATTGAATTAGATTATAACTCGTGTGTTACACGGTTTGAATAATTAAAAATATCATATTATAATCACAATAAACAAAAAATCATATGATGTGTAAACATTAAAATAAGAGTAAATCACAAAAATATATGATTACATAAATAAATCATCACAAATTGACTATCTCATATAATATGGGTAAAGTTGCCACTAGGCTATCCATAAATATAATTATCTCACTACTTCAATTAACCATTACAATGTTTATAATCAGAAAGGCGTGTCCTAATATCCTTAGCGCAACCTAATTTGAAATGTTCACGAAAGAGTTTACTACTTATAGAAATACAAATCCAAACACTCCTTTTTGTCCAAACGGAGCATTATTTTGAGTAAATTGATATTTTATGCTACTACTTACTATTTAATACATAAAATTTCTTTAAGTTAAATCTAATGTTTCTTTTAAATAAAAAATAAAAATACACATAAAAAATACCCTTTAATGTTAAAGGCGGCTGTCAAAAACTAAAAAGAAAACATGAAAGGGGTTAGAAGGGTATTAAATATATACATAAATATATGAATTAAAAAAAGCATCAATTGACACGGAATTGCAAATTTGGAAGGTTGATTTTGAAATATATCTTGATTGATTTAAAAAACGAGCAACATCATTAAGGTGCTGACATGTCTTCTATATAATAAATCAAGGTTTTAAGGGGTTATTTTTTTGGGGGAAATTTTTGTTCTATAATAGGAAGTTTGGGAGGTAAAAATTGTATGAAATTTTTTATCATGCATAAGTTGATGGAGGCAAAACATTAAATGTTAAATATTTATAAATACTTCAAATAATGTTATAATTTATTTATAAATATTATTATTTAACCCGTGTGTAACACACGTGTATTAAACCTAGTAAGCAATATGTTGCAAATTTGAAAGGTTAATTTAAAATATCTTGATTGATTTAAAAAATTAACAAGATTCATTTAAAGGTTGACACATGAGTAATATGATGTGACAGATGATATAGATGACCTTAGAAAGTGACATGTGACGGTAATTTAGCGATGTATAGATAGATAGGTAGATGTGATTAGAAGGTTTCGTTAACACTGATATCGAACCAAAACTTTATGTGTTTGTAAAGGCTTTGGCTTGACACACGAGCATAGTTATTCTTTTGTGTTTATAATGTACGTGTAGGTACCAAAAAAAGACAATGTTTACATGTGATGTGAAGAGCGAACATCTTATAGTTTTATATGTTTGTATGAAACGACTGGAAGTGAATATTACTCATTGGTGATAACAACAAATGATGTAAATAGTGACGATTCTCTCTTAGAAAAACTTTGACTTTGATAAGATCTTATGGTCAAAACAAGTTCATTTTCTTTGACAATGAACGTTACCAGCCGAATATTATTAAGCCAGGAAACATCTTCTCAAAGTTTATTTTCTTTATATATCTATATTATAATTATACAACATGCGAATATAATAATGAATTAATGATTTATACGACCATTTCCATTTAAACATTTAGGGGCTGTTTGGCAACATCTGAATCATTAAGTGCTGAATGGTTAAGAGGTCTAAACCATTAAGAGGCTTTATCAATGAGAGGGTGTTAGGGTAAAACTTCTAATGATGATAAGTATGGTGTATCCTTCATTCAGTTTCATTCAGCATCTTTTTATCTCTTAACCATTCAGCACTTAACTGAACCATTCAGAGGTTCATTTTTTATGAAACAAACGCTCTGAATGCTGAATCTGAATGATTAAATACTAAACTGAAACATTAAGAATTGAAACAAACAGCCCCTTAGGGTACTTGACTACTTAATTGGATACCCTCTACAAGAGGCCTCGGGTAAAATGGTTTGATTGGCTATGTACATCGATCGTCATAGGCAAAACGGTAAGGTGATTGTCTCTCATTTGAGAGTTTGGGTACTTTAAGTAGCACCTCTAGTACCCTTACATTGAAACAAGCTAGTTAAATAAATAAACAATATTTATTATGCTCAATTTTAGTACGTTGTACAAAAAAAAATTATGAGGTTTACGATGAATTTCTAATCAAACGAATTTTATAGTGGTTATAATATAGACTAGGTCACTAGGTCTAGGAAGGATACGTTATTCGTCTTATTTTTCTGGTTTTGATGAAATTTATGAATAAAAAACTATTTGCCATTTTGGAAAATAAAATAGCAGACATTTCGGGCCAACTACGTCGGTCGCATGGCCAATTTACCAGTTTAGTGGCTTAAGACAAGTGTTCGTTACGACTGTTTGAATTAATTTTGTTAGATACTAGTAAAATTTTGAAATAATAAAGATGGTTTTTCATTAAAATCCATATACACAACTGCATGTTCAAAAAGAATATTGTGAAAACAAAAAATGTCAAGCAATTAATCATTTTTATTTACATAGACGCACGGTTATAAGTTTTATACCAGTCGGAACAAAATCAGTTTAACACTAGACTATTAAAAGTTAAAACCAAGCCATTTAAATATCAAAACTAGCTACTTGCTTCAGTTAAAACATCTAGTCAGTTTATACTTAAGTTGGATCTTTGTTTATATAGTATATTCATTAATAGTTTAATGTCGAATTAAGGATTGATTGGATCTTATCGTCAAAGACAATAATTTTTTATAATCAACTAGGTTAACACCCGTGGGTACCCACGGGATGAAATAGTAAAATATAATTATATGTTCTCATATTGAAAATAGTATAAACAACCAAAAAATAATAACAAAAAAACAATCAAGTAGTATGAACATCAGCATACATACACAAATTGCTAGCTTCTTCTCACTTGCTTACAAAGTTTAAATAAAATTAGTACCTAACCTGAGATCATTTAATCACGATGTATTCGTGTGATGGTTGATGATACCCAATATACACAGGATACAAAAAGCTTATGATCACCATGTTTTTTCAAAACTTAACTGGGATGCATATTTAAATTTAAAGACAACATAATATTAATAAAAATATAAAACATTAATATATTTATCATTTACCAGTGTGTAGACATACTCTACCAAAAAATTCTTATTTTGAACCAAAAAAGCACAATAAAGCCTAAGAAAGGCTCTACATAGTTTGTTTAACCTAAAACCAACTTAACTGCAAAAAACTTGTTATTATCATCTTGAAGACACACATCACATGTTTGATTACTCTTTATGCTAAACCATTTTATGGTTCTAATCAAGTTCACCTTTGTAGTTAGATTCCATATTTAAGATTTATCCATCTTCTCATTTGCAGCCATTTGCAGCTGCGTACCATCTTTTTCCTTTTTTCAAGACCATTCTACATCCCGAACATCACATATCACATACACATTATATTATAGGTAATATCACCTTCCAAATTAGCGGTAAAACCATACATAGAGCATAATATGGATGATAAAAAGCAGAAAAAAACAGCAAGCTCACCAAAACCATCTATTTAATTTGCAGGCAGAGAAGCCCCATACAATGCTTCCAGATCTGGATCAACTACCTTCGGTGAGAGAAATAAGATAAAAACGTTTAATATATACACATATAAATCTTATATGGAAAACAAATAAAGCTTTGCATCCATAAACATAAACCAAATGACCACAAACTTTCATAATAATGAACCACTCCGTTTTTCCTTAATGAAAAATGTTTCCATAATGTTGCATTCACTTATTTCATCATAACAACATCCGCAAGTATTACTCCTAGTCCGTACAATTCAATGAATCATTTCACAGTTATCTTTTTTAGAAAAAGTTTAATCTAAATCCCATATGTTACTTTGTTACTTACATTCCAAATTCCAAACATCATTTAAAATAATTAGGTTTCTAAAGTAAAAAAGGTTTGTTAAAAGAACCTTCACAGCTACTATATTGTCAACTTCAACATAATCCCAAATGTTACTTTGTTACTTACAATCCAAAATCCAAACATCACTAAAAATAATAGGTTTTTAAAGTAAAAGGGTTTGTTAAATATCTATGGTAATGAAATCATTTATCTTCTTATCGCAGAAAGATTGAATGTCATTTGTGATTAGCAGAAACAATGCATGACATAAATTAACCAGGATGTGTGATAAATACCTTTATATGGTGCATATCTTCTTAAACCAATTATGTGTGTTGTTCAACTGTAACCAAAATCAAGAAATCAAAAACAGCATGTTTTGCAGGTTAATTTTGATTTTTTCAGGCTATGATCTACACTTAAAATGGATGCTTACTTCTTTTAGAAACTATTTATTATAATCCTGAAGATGATACTCCTTGAATCTGCAACATAAAAAGATAATGATTTTTAATTCAACTAAGCATTAAATCATTAATCCAAGGATAGGAGAAATAGAAAAATAAATCTCACCTCAAACCCGTAACGTTATGACCCGTTCTATTGTTAGTTATAATAAAACTGCAATAGAAGATGAGGAAAATGAAATGTTCTTTTCAAATGTGTATTCATGGTTGTGATAACAAAAAAAACTGCTAAATAAATGAAGTAACATTCCAAAAAAGTACCACAGAATATTAACATACCATCCATAATAAAATAGAATTGTTCTTTAGTGCCCCCAAAAACCCAAGGATTGATCTGAAACTCAAAATATAGACCACAGTTTAACATTAGACTTTAGAGATGGAACATTTTACCGTTTGTACTTATAGATATTGTTTAATGCATGCATTCATCTTGAAAAAAAAGAGCTAATACCAGTTTGATTTTGAATTATGAAAAATTATTCTTCGAGCTCACAGTTGCATTATAAAGTTAGATTGTTAGAATAAAAAAACCTTAGAGATATCTTATATCGCGAATATTAGAGCGCCAAGAACCAAAACTGGAAGAGTGAGTGATTTTCTACAACCATCATGATGAGTGCAAATCCACAAGCCAAAACCGATTACACCCACAGCTACTAACTACACATTGAGCACGACATCATTTTGTACTTATCATAAGACATCAATAAATTTCTTCCTATTGAAAAAACCAGTCTGAAACAACTAAAAGACACATGGGTACACTATACGCCTAACTTGTCTCGAGCCTCAGCTTTTTAAGTACGTGCGTCTAACGCCTCAACTATCTAGTTTAGTGAGCATAACTATGTAGCATCAATTATTAATCTTCAAACTGTATGCCACATTTAGGCACAATCTAGTGAATAATATGCTCTGTATCATAAAACAAAATTCAAACTTGAGCCAATAGATTTAAAGACCCCAACAGCTAGAAATAAACATAATCAATCATAACAAACCTACAAAAAATTAGTATTGGCATTTCAACAAACACCTGGAGTGCATTCACAGCAAAAGTTCCTATAATCATGAATGAACATACCATAGTCAGAAAATTAATCCATCTGATCACAAACGTGCTTACTCTTGTACTCATTTTCTACCCCACACAAAAATAAGTTTTATTTGTTCTTCAATCAATACAAACAGTGATGAAGATTTGTTCTTTGGATCATTTTAAGTGACTTGCAGTTTGAAAAAGGGGAGGCGGCAAAGCAAGATGAAGAACAACACACATGATCAAAGACGAAAGATGAAGAACAACACACATGATCAGAGACGAAAGATGAAGAACAACACACATGATCAGAGAAGATGGACTGAAGCAACAGCGGCGGTCGTTCGATTTAGGGTTTGTTGAGGAAGAAGCCAGAGCGTTATTGAAATGAATCGGTCGATTTAGGGTTTGTGGAGAAAAAATAATGTGGAATGGGTTTGTAGGAGATTATATTGGATCCGACAATTGATTGAATATGGGTCGGTTTCTAAATGGGTTATAGGAGGATCCGTTTTAATGGGGAGAGTGATTGTGGGAGTGCCAAGTGGCAATGTGTGGTGTCTTGCCTTAGCTAATTATTAGAAGAGGGGATTTCTAAATATATATTTGGATAATTTTGTAAGGATTTAATTTGGATGATACATCAATGCAATAATACATTTTACTAGTTTTTTTTTGTTATTTTTTACTTAATAACATGTTAGTTGTTAAAACTTAATATCACGAAATTAAGAGATCATTTGCTTTAGTTTTGTTATTGTATACAAAAGCTTTAAGTCAACAAATCATGTTTTTATTATTTTGTGTAAACAATAACTTTTTCTATGATCGATTAGGTTAGATTTGAATTTCGAGTCTTGTACTTTGACTTTTGTGATGTTTGCATTAGAAGTTTCTGAAATAGCATATTCGATCATTTTCACCTTAATTAATGTAACCAAATTTTTTTTTTTGTTTTAAAATCGTATTTAAATATATATTTGTATTATATTTAACGTCTATCTTTTTCTAAAATATCTTTTAATCATCGTAGGGTTATGAAAAAAAAACAATCAGACTGATATCATAAACACTTTTAATGACATGTTTAAATTAAAAACAATTTCTCGATTTTAACTCCTATAACTTTTTTAAACGCCCATCAACTCCTAACCAGTAAACTCTTTACCTACATCATGTTTACGAGTTACGACTAATTATCGACAACTATCTATTTGAACATGGGTTTACGACAAATATGGTTGTTTCTAAACCGATAATGAATTTTTAATAAACTTATATTTGGGAAGAATACAAAACTTGTGGAACAAGTAAGATAAAAGAAACGTACGTACGAATCGTACATACGTGTTGAAGTTTTAGATTTGCTTCATCACATTAATTACATTACATATTCTCAACAAGTTGTTGTACCAACCACCAAAGCTAAAACAAACATACAAGCTTTGTATATCAACAATTCAACATATTGAGTTTTGGATTGATATATTCTTGAACTTTTTTTTCTTTTTGTTTTGTCTTTATTACTTGGGTCAATTCTGGACGTTGACTTGGATTTATATCAATCTTTGTTGAGTTGTTCTTCACAAATCTTGTGTCATAATCTTCTTCTTCATCAAACATATTGTGTGAATTTGCTTCTTTATCTCATCAAAAACCTGTTTTGTAAACCTTTAAAGAAAAACATGAAGTGTTTTCATTACCTCAAAGATAAAACCAGAAATAGGGCCCAAAGATCAGCACCAATACTGAAAGATGAAACAAGTTTTAGCATATCAGAAGATGTTTCAGGTCAAAAAAAGGTCATTAAATCCTCAGGATCAGCAAATTCGCCACGTGGCATCGTACAATTGTACGAGGAAAAAGGCGGGAAGTTGAGGGTGTTTAAGTATGCAGAACTTAAAGAGGCAACTAATGATTTCACAAGGTTGAGAAAGATTGGGGAAGGTGGATTTGGATGTGTTTATAAAGGTTCAATCAAGAAAATTGATGATGACAAAGGTGGTGATCATGTTGTAGTTGCTATTAAAAAACTTAACAGAGATGGTTTTCAGGTATAATTTGTGCAGCAATATAAGTACATATGATAATAATTTGTGTTTGGTCTTAAATCTTGATATGAAATGCAGGGTCACAAACAATGGGTAGCTGAAGTGCAGTTTCTTGGTGTAGTTGACCACCCAAATTTAGTCAAACTAATCGGATACTGCGCGGTAGATGGAGAACGAGGGATCCAACGGTTGTTAGTTTACGAGTTCATGTCGAATAAAAGCTTAGAAGATCATCTCTTTAGAAACTCTTATGCACCTCTTCAATGGCAAACAAGGCTGCAAATTATGCTTGGAGCAGCACAAGGACTTGCATATCTGCATGAAGAATTAGAAGCTCAGGTCATATTTCGTGATTTTAAGACGTCGAATATACTACTGGATGCAGATTTCAACCCGAAGCTATCGGATTTTGGGCTTGCTAGAGAAGGACCCACTGAGGGTAACACGCATGTCTCAACCGCGGTGAGTGTGTGAACATTACCCTTCTTTTAACATAACTTGTGCAACTTATTTCATAGTCAGCTTCAACCATGCATACAGAGTTACATAAGTAATGTTATGTTTGTAGGTTATGGGTACGAACGGATATGCAGCTCCAGAATATATCGACACAGGCCATCTTACAGCAAAGAGTGATGTGTGGAGCTTTGGTATTGTTTTGTATGAGATTTTATCAGGTAGACGATCATTAGACAGAAGCCGGCCTAAAGAAGACCAAAAGTTACTAGATTGGGTAAGAAGGCATCCGATCGACAGTAAAAAATTTGGGATTATTATAGATCCTAGACTTGAAGCCCAATACTCACTTACTGATGCAAGGAAGATTGCGAGGCTGGCAGATAGTTGTTTGCTAAAGAGCGCAAAAGACCGACCTAAAATGAGTCAGGTTGTAGAGACTTTGAAACAAATTTTACAAGATTCGAGTGAAGGAAGCCCCTCGAGAAAAAGTTTTGAGAGAGTTGAAGATGAGACAGAGGAGTTGACTGAAAAGTCAAAGTCAACGAAAGTCTCGGAGTCGTCAAAGAGGAGGTTGGATCAGTTGGCTAAGTTAAGTGAACATGTTGGTGGATTTAGCAAGAAAGGGTTCATGATAATGCATAGAGCTAAAGTGTCCTAAAATATATGATCTATTTGAAAGAAGATAACAGAATCGACGGGTGTGTCGACTGATCACTTGTGTATAGTTGTATATCTATTTAAAATCTATATAGTGTGAGATATATGGCTGAACATGTGAAGCGAAAATTACTTGATAACCATGTAATATGATAGCTATAACATAGATTAGCAAATCATTGTGATACAAAAGCAACACAGATGAACCAATTTTGCAGTCAAGATTATAGCATGATCCGGCCGGTGTATCATTGGCTCATTGCAAATGGCATTCGACGTTGTGTTATGTTACTGTATTTGGAACAACTCCAAATGAAAGAAGCTCGTTGAAGACCAATTCAGCTCGATCCATCCTTCGACAGCAGTATCCACTGAATAAAGTGTTGCAAGTAACAATAGCCAGTATTATGCATATGCATAAAAGTATCAAATCCCTTTGCCTCATCTCCTTGTGCAACTTCAATGCCTCATTCAGTTTTCTAGCAATGCAAAATCCAGCATTTAAGTAACTGTAAGCGAAACTATTTGTAACGGTCGGAGAAACTCGTCACTATAAGAAACCCCCCATGGCCTAACTTGAAACTATATTATGTCGCAAGTAATACTTGAACTAAAGACCTTCTCATTTTAATGAAATCTTTGGTACCTTACTCTAATCACGTGGCCTTGGTGATCATTGATTCTTTAAAGTTATTCCGATTTGTTGTTTGTATTCTATGAATTTTGATTGGTTATAGTAAGTAATTAATTAAATCCGTGGAAATTGTGATTGTTTGAACTTTTTTTTAAATGGTGATTTTATATCAACAACGAAAAGCCGCTAACAAAATATTAAGACCGAACAAAACGTTACAAAGAAAGGTTAGTAAAATCGAAATTATACCGCTTATGTTAAACTAAGACTGCTAGTATATTCCTTACGCCTTAACCAAAAAAAAGAGAAATGCATGATCGATCTCTTCCACCACCACAGAAACCGACAAGGCTCTAGAGCTAAAGATAACTCTATTATGGATCTTACATATGAACCAAATTGTCGCCAATAAATAGTATGAACAAGCTATTGAAGATTGTTGGGCTGCAAAATTTAAAGGTTTTGTGAGAATGTTTCTAATGGACTCTTCTTTCCTTGAAAGGCACAAATGGGCAAGAGAAAACGATATTCTCTCTCAAATATATTTTAATTACCGTTTTCTTTGTACTTTATTCAAACTCACTTTTTCTAATGAGGTTTTATCAAATTAAGCGAGAGCATTCACATTCTAATCCTCTTATTATGTGAGTAGATTCTTCATATTTTAGGAGATGGGTGTAGATGGTTATGAGTGGAGAAGAGAAAAAAAATATTCAACGAATTATTGTTCGCATATGTATTTAAGAATCCATTGTTCATCCTTATAATTTTTTAATACTATTTGAAAGTGCTTTTAAGTGAATGAGTGACACCAATGTAATGATAAGTGTATATAAATTATATTATTGAAAAAAGAAATATAATTTAATGAATTTTAGTGTAATCACAAGAATGAATATAGAGAATGTGATGTAAATGCTCTGATGAAGATAGTAACATTTTACAACCCATACACTCCTAACCGCTTACTCCTTAAAATAAAGGTTACTTGCTTTTGATAGACATGGAGCTAACGAGTTTAAAGTACTCGATTTTTTTAGGTGTTGGATTATTAAAATTAATTAAAAAAAGCAAAAATTGCCGAAACCTTTAGGACTAGGTTAGTTCGCAACCTAAGTTACTTTCTACATGTCCAAGTATTAATGGTTAATATATAATTTTGTTTTTCTTTTCTTTTCTTTTATTTTTCTAACATGCATTACTTACACCATTAGTATTGTTTTTTTAATAATTTTTTATATATAACTTTTTAAGAAAATCCAAATACATAGTCTTGTTTCCTTTTTTTGTTGCGGACATTCTAGTATAAATATTATTAAAACAAGAATCTTTTTGAAAAAAATTATCGTTAAATAATATATATAGTATTGGTCTGTAAGATTTTTTATATAAAACTTATCATATAAAAATACAACATTATCTTATTGAAGTATAAATAATTTCATGATTTTTTTCTTTATAATTGAAGTATAAGGTTACACTTTATATCCACTTCCTAACATCTACCTTTACTCTCTTCTAATATCATATTTATTTTTATTTTATTTTTTTGTTTATATTAAAATACTCCGTAATAATCTAACTTGATTTAAAATAAAAACGTTTTTCAAATATTGTAAAAATAACCAAGAAACATATTTACTTATTAAAAATATTGAGTTGGGTTGCAACAGTGTAAAAAAATAAGTTATGTTGTATATGTGAAAAGAGAGAATTATTATAATACTAGGTTTAATACCCGTGTATACATACGGGTTGATTTATACACAGGTTGACATAATACAATATATATTTTAATAATTAGATAATATTTATGTATTTATAAATAATTTTCTAAATTACGCGTCATTGTGTAAATAGCAATAATTTAACCATACATTAAAAAAATATATTAATCTTCTATACTTTTTATGTAAGCAAATTTTTTTAAATATTTCAAGTTTAAAATTTGAATGGGAAACAAAAATAAAAAATGATTACAAATGTATTATTAAAAAAATATATTTACCTTCTATAGTTTTTGCTCCATCAACTAATGCATAGTGAATTTCCCTCAAAACTTCTTATTATATAACAAATATTTCCCTCAAAAAATTGCCTTCTAAAACTTTGAATTATTATATATATTATATTGGATTAAGATATTCACTTTATAGTGGGTAGTGTTAGTCGAACTCCTTAATCACACATTTATAGCTCTAAAATCTAAATGCTTTGATGGGCCTTTGATGTTTATCATATTGACGACTTGTCGACTTGTAGAGTATGTGATTAATTATTGTTTTGGTATTTGGTTTTGATTGATATTCTTTAATAATATTAAATGAAGTACGTTCCAATACAACGATGTTCATCTAGATAACAGGTGTACCAAATAATAAATGTTGCGTAAGGTTTTTATGAAGCATTTGATTTCATTTGAAAAGAACATGCTACTTTGGAGAAAGGAAATTTATATATGTTGCTTAACTTCTAGGGTTGATAACTAATGCTGAAATTAACGTGTCACATTAGTGTGTAAAGATTTAAATGATTGGACAATGACCAATGGTTTGATTTGGCCTTACCTATGATTGAGAAAGAAAAATTTTTGTTACAAGAGAAAATCTTATTGAAAATGCTACAAAGATCAAAGAAGTAGACATTGGAGCTTTTGGTTGTTTAGTTTTGATTAATGTTTGGATTGGATTAATTATTAGACAATACTTGTGATTTTGATACTAACTCTTTAAATTTTGATTTTTTTAGAAAGTTAATTAAGGATTGTTTTGTATACTTTGTAAATAATTAAACATTTTTTTTATAAACACGAAAGCTTATCACTATATCACGTGATCTAGTCTTATAAAATAGCTATGAATATATTACAATAAACAACTAGTACATTTTAAATTCTTTCGTAATAAAACTTTTACACTTAAAGTTGGTGAACAAAGTTTTTTATTTAATTTCTAAAGAATTATCATTCACTCTCTTCAACTTTAATTAAAACTTTCAACATAAACTTAACGACTTGTTATTTTTTGAAAACTTAGTTTTTAAATTGATCTCGAAAACTTTTCACCTCAACATTAACTAAACCTACAATATGGAGATTTTATATCATATTTATTTACGTTTTGACATAAATTCAAATCGATTTTAACTATTTTTTCATCGTAAATTTTAATTAAACTACAAATATACAAGTCATCAAAACTATTTCACGCTTTCTATTAAAGTGTTGGTTTATGTTTACGGTGTTGTTTAGAGAAATTTTAACTTCATAAAACAAACCTCAAACAGTTCACGCCTTAATACAATACATTCCAAAACACAGAGTTTAGTTTAGCTATTAAATAAATAAAAAATTATGATATAACCCAAACATAGTCGAGTAGGTATTTTCATTATAGAATATAAAAACCCAGACATGAAGGTTATACAAACCCAAAAATAAAAACAGCATCACATAAAATAAAATAAAATAAAAAAAGCAAAAACAAAAGAGCAAAATTTATCTCAAAGGGTAACTTGTCTTTACCCCTTTATCATCCATACCCATCAAGCATCAAAGACACCCAATCATTAACTTCTATACAAAGTACCAGTTAAAATCCCAACTTCTTCCAATTTACCCATATACCCCTCCCCTCATACATGGTTTTTTTTATCAGAGAGGGGTAATTATGTAATTTCACCCATAAGATTGGTTAATTGGATGCAACAAGTGTCCCAGTTTGCACACTTGCAGATTTCTTGGAAGCCTCTTTTGATTTCTTGGATGAAACCTTCCATCTCCTCTCTCTTGCTTCATCATTCTCAATTTGTTCTTGCCTACATTCTTGGCTACAAAATGGAGTGTTTCCTCTGCCATATTTACCCATCACAAATCTTTAAACTTTCAATGAATGAACATGTATAAAGTACAACTCTTAGTTAGTTAAATAATCTTTAAAAAGATCCCACCTTTTATGCATAAAACACAAGTCTTGATGCATCTACTTAAAGAATCTTTAAAAGGGTACCAATTATTTTTCATAAAGTACAAGTCTTGATGCATCTTACTAAAGAACCTTTACTATTGGGTAGGTGGTCCAGCGAGAGAGGCTTTGCCTCTAGAAACATCATTTTGAGGTATATTCAAACCTGATGAACACGTACGTATTTGTGTGTAATTTAAAAGTAGAGTAGTTTGGCGTTTAAAAAAAGAATCTTTAAAAGGATACCACTATTTATGCATAGAGTATAACTCTTGATGCATCTAGTAAAAGAATCTTTAAAAATATATCAATTTTAGGCATAAAGTACAACCCTTGATGCACCTGGTTAAATAATATTTTAAAACATAATGTATAACACTTGGATGCATATAGAAAAGACCAATTTGAGCAGGAACTACGGGAATTATTTACTTGTCCATGTTCAATGAATCTAGTCTTCATGCACAAAATACAACAATTTTCACTCTGTACTATTTTTCACTCATATAGTACAACTCTTTTATGCACAAACTACAACACTTTAGACGTACGGCTTACTTTCTGAAAAACTTACGAATCTTTAAAAAGCCTGCATGGCTGTATCTTGTTGGTTTAATCATTATTTCATTTGGTTGACCACTTTCTTTGTTATTTTCTTTACACCATGATGCATAAAGTACAACCCCTTAATGCACAGGGTACAACCCTTAATGCACATGGTACAAATTTTTATGTAATGCATATGGATCTGATCACATGACTTGATCGTCTTTACAAAAAAACTAGATCTCCTAAGTAAAATTTTCTGTCAAGGTACAACTGAATCAGCTTAAGGTACAAGCTAACAATGCGTATATTTAATGAAACAATGTTTTTTAGTTTGTATATTTATACCTGTACATGAAAATATCACTGTTATGACCCAAAGGCTTGGAGCAAAGGGTACAAGCTTCAAGAAAATGAGGTTCTTCAAACCCTGCGTAAGATAGCATACCGGACTTCATTGTTTGTGAATTTGCAAAAGAGGTAGTGGTGGTTGCTAATATGAGCGTGGGGTGTAGGTTAAGGATGAAGGAACTGTGGGAAGGAAAACTTGGTGTGAATCAATGGTTATTTATAGAATTTTGAAAGAGAGGAGTTTGGGATCGTGTGTGTGATGGAGCATGGGAGTTAGGTGTTTTGAGGGTGTAGATTAGTGACACGTGTGTGTATCAGAGTTTGATAGCCATTTTTAGTTTATAAAATCCACGAGGAATGAATCTAGTGGCCAAACGTTTCAATAATTTAAGCTGCCTTTTGTCTTTTTCAATATTGGGTACTTAAGTTTTTGTGATTTGCAATTTACGCCCTTAACTTTTGTTATTTGTAATTTTGTGTCTTTTTAATTGAAGATCATGGTTTATGGTTTTGGGGTCGTAAATGAAACACATACGTGTGAAACTACTTGAGATTAGTCGTTATAATGTTTAGTTGATTCGATCTTTAATTAGAATTTTGGATTGTTTCATATATAAGGTCAGGTATTAATGTCATACAACGAGCTTCATTAGATATAGAAAGGGTAAGCGAACGTATGATTTAGAAGAATGTAAGTTACATACACTATGGTTTATTTGTAATTATGTTTAAGTGTGTTTGTTTGAGATAAACTTTGAATCATATAAGACTGTGTGTAGTGGGTGTTATAAGCCCCATAAAACGCCCCACACCACTACGTGGGGGCGTTATCTTTAAAAAAATTGCAATGGCGTGATATTGATAACGCCCTTGCCCACTTTTGACCAGCCAATCCCATCCATTCAATTCAACAATATCCAATCAATGCAATACCATCCAAATGATTAATTAATAATCATGGGGCATTATAGGGGCATTATCCATTACGCCACTATATAATGCCTATTGTCTAGTAATCATCCACATGGCGGAAAATGTCCCTTAGGGACATTAACCATTACATAGAGTCTAAATAAAAACAATTGACTTGAGTTTAAAACTTGAAACAAAGTGAGTTTGAACGTTTTTTTGGCTATTTACTCTTCTATTTATCATACATACTCATATATGTTGAAACCTATAAATCAACATCAAATGTTGCGTATAAACAATGTATTCAAGCCACTCATCATGTATATATCTATATTGTTAGGAACATTTACACGCCTCGGTCATCTTGTCCTAGTCAAAATCGGAAAAAGACTTAATACGATGTTCACGTTTAGCAACTTATTTTGTTTTAAAGTACATATAAATATGTTTTAAAAAAAATTGAGTTGAGCTCAAGCTCGTTTAAATTCACACAATCTAAAGATAATCTAACCAATAATTCTGACTAGTGTGCATCATAAGGCTGTTTTATGATAAAATTAATATTAATATATATATACTTCGTAGTATAATAAACTTGTAAGATTTTTTTGTTTTTAAAACATACAGGTAATCGGATGTTTCAGTTTCGATAGCTAATGCATGTACTTTTCATTATTGTACTACATGCATCATGAACTTGTACGTCAAAGCACTTTTGCACTTTTTGGACCCTCAGGTCTCATCAACTGATAGTACCATACATCTGACATGGCAATATTGTAAATATTGCTGAAATGTGGTCCAGTTAAAAATAGGCTCCAAACTGGGCGCCAGTTGTAACAAAGAGAACTTGCGTATTTTTTTTCTAACTAAAATTTAAAAATTCAAACATCGATCTATTAGTCAGTAGAGATCTCAATTAAAAATTCTTGATAGATAGATTAATTTTAATTTCTGTTAATAGAGATTATTGGTTAAAAACATATAACGTCGTTAAGTTTTTTTGAATTACAAAGTACTGATTTAAGATTTTGATCTGGAGAATAATATCAATTGATTGATAGTAAAATTATCTTGAACCGGTGCTTCATATTACAAAACATTGCTTTAATCGGTGTAAGTATCCTCCTCCCGATTAAAACCCTTAAAACATTAGTTTGAAAGTTGAAAAAAAACTTAACGATGTTACGTGTTGTTAAACATGAACCATCTATTGAAAAATAGAAAATTGGGACGTCTGCCGAGTATTTACTTAGTTGGGACGGAACCTCTGTATGCCAGTATGTCAAAGTTGAGATTTTTTAAACCTAATTCTCCTTGTGTTTTTAAGTCATATGAGTTGCACTAGACCTTAGTTATATACCAACTATTAATTAACTCATGGGCAAAGAATCATATGGTGATACCAACCCCAATTGGCCCCATCAAACAAAAAAAAAACCCGCATAAATGAGAAAATTCTCAATCGGTTTTGAACTAGAGACACCAAAGAGAATTATAAGTATCATCTGTGGAGCTTGGGTTAGCAAATAATACCATTTTGTAAATTAAATAGGTGTTATGTTTTAACCCCCTGAAATCCTTATTTTGAGTTAGGGTTGTACCGTAAGAGACGAGCTAGACCTCAATAGCCTCAATGGATGGCCCTCGTGATGTAATTATAAAAAATATTAAATTTTAAAGTAATACAGAGTATTTTATTTTCAAAATAAATTTTGAAAATTACTAAAATAACAAGTCTGGACAAAGTTTTTCAAAATTGCAAAATTGGCATAAATTCCGGTCTATGAGTCTTAGGGGCTGTTTGGCAACGCCTGAATTGTTAAGTGCTGAACCAGTAAGAGATCTGAGCTTTTAAGTGTTTAACCAATATGAGATTTGAACCATTAAGAGCTAGTATATTGGTTAACTATGCAAAGGCAAATGTCTGACCAATCATATAAGAAGTCTTAACTAATCAGACTTTGTATAATGCTTAACCTTTCAGACATCTACTCGTGAAATAAACAGTCTGAATCATTAAGTGTTGAACCATTCAAACATCTGAATCATTAAGAGGCTGAAACAAACAACCTCTTAGTAACATTTAATAAATCAAAAGTTAGAATGCTTCATATCACCCTAATAGACTAATTAAGCATGCTAAAGAATTAGTTGGCTCCCATGGCATACATGCTAATAAGTTCAAGCCTAATTAAAGCGATAAGTTCAAGTATAATTTTCCGTTAAGTTAAGTGAAGATACCGATTAAACTGATAAATTCATCGGGCATACATGCTAAAACCGTAAAACCGGTTTGTGTGCTCATTTTAAAAACCTTATGAACAAACTTGCTATTTTAATGAGTAGTTTTCCTTGTTAAGAAAATATAATATAAATTAAGTTGAGTTTGAGGCTTAAAAATTTAGTGGTTCAAAATATAAGTTGAAAAGAAGGTTTAAATATGAAAAAAAGAAAAGGTCAAATGACAACCTGTCCTTTTCTATAACTCTAAATTCTCCCACCTTGGAGTGACGAGGCATGGTCCCATTGCTAAAATAATGTATAGGAATTGCAAAAAGACCCTTCCTTTTTGATATAATTACAAACTACATCAACATTTTGTGAACATTTTTATGAAAAAATGGTATCTTTTGAAGAGCAAAGATAGTATGTCTAGTCATATGACATGCATACATCAATTATCAAGTCCTTTTTAAATTTGTAAAATTTTAAACATAAATAATATATATCTAAAAATCATGTAATCATTGAGAAATTGTTGTAAAAACTAAATGCAACTAAAATTTTATGTTTCATTTCATTAAATCATGTCGATAGTGATGGATCAATATGCGTTCAATATACTTAATTGAATAGTACTGGTTTGTTCATCCTCAATCGTTGTCAAAAGAAAAGGTCATCGGAAAGGGTGTGGACTGATGATGTATGATTGATAATACCTTATTTGTAAGAATTATATTTGTTTATGAGCATCAACCAACTTACGAGCTTCGGTCATTTATAAGGATCACCCTAGAGTAGGAGGTTCATCACAACATAAGAAAATAAAGAGGACCACATGTTACGTCAGCAATAGACTTATCATATCATGTAAACTATTAAAAATAGATGATATTATCACTTGTAATGGAGGATGATATGAATGAATATTCTCTTAATTCTCACCTAAGTTAACTCTTGAAGTTTATGTAAGGTTTGTTATATAAGTATTAATATATATTATTATTATTTGAAAACAAAAATAATAAATATCGAGGTCCATATGGATAGGCCCATCGTGTTCGTCCCCACAAACACGAAGCCAAAAGCATCCCCATGGTTGTAGCCAAACAATGTGGACTCCATGGATTTTACCATGTGTCACCGTCTATGTGGTGTATCTAGACATCCGTCCCACAAAATTGTACGTGGGTGTTTATACGATGACAAACACTTGAAAGAAAATTTCTCATTTTGTTAGTGCTATTGGTGATCTTATGAAGCCGTTTTCTGTCTTCCATAATCCGGTCATGAGCTAGTAAACACTAATATGAACTATTAATTATAGAGGGTCTCAAGAACAAAGTCTCGTAGGTCACTCTCCAATGATCAAATCAATATATACATGTGTGTAAATCATAAGTATAAACAAATTACTGAAAAATACAGATAAAAAAATCCCTTGATTTAGTTTTTTTATTTGTGTTTGAAACCAAATTATGACGACCCAAAACAATATATACTCTACACCCCTAAGTTACTTTTTATAAAAGTCTCGAACACTTTATTTTACTCAGCATAAAATGATATAACGTCTAAATTGAGTTGATTTAATAATAATAAAACTCTAGGGTTGTTATATGTAATATGTAAATATATAGAGAAAAAAAAATACAAACGTGGGGTTCACCAGCGACTATTGAGACACTTGTGCAGTGGGCCAACAGCATTGGGTTCTGTCTAATGTCATTGTTTCCCCTGCCCCAAACCAATCTGCCCGTATAGGGGCAGCAGTTTTCGATTGTAAATTTGTTATTTGTTTTTATAAATTTTTTAGGGTGTCTATAAACAACCCCTTAATACTTTTTACACCCTTTTTAAAAAAAACTTTTGAAACTTGTTAAAATATGCTCTTAAACTTTTATTGTCATTATTTCTTAAAAAATTGTGTTCCTAAATGAAATTAACAATCTGCGTATATAAAAAAATGTTTGATGCCGGTATTTAACGGTTCGGTTAACTTTTTGTCCGATCCGTTTATTCGGATGAAAAATCTTTTTATTTGGTCGTGAAATCATTTTTTTGGCCTATCATAACCATATTAAACCGCTTTAGTAGGTTTATTTGGCTATGGAGTTTTTTTTTGCCTGACCGAACTGAATTCATCCGCTTTAGTGGGATTATTCGGTCTGGTTATCTGATGAAACCAATTATTAGACAGTGTATTCAGATAACCGAACCGAATTACCGAAAACCAAATTCACAATTTGGATACTGTTAGTGACCGAACCGAAAACCAAATTTGCAATTCGGTTCGTTTTTTCGGTTACGGAGACGATTTATTCCAAGTTATATTGGTTTCTGTTATTTTGGATGCCCATAGTCGATACTCACCAACTAAATACAATAGCGTAATCCAACATTATAATAAATGAAATCTTAATTTAAGAGAAAAATATAATTTTATAAAAAAATGTTAAAATTGTATTTTTTTTCTAAAACTTTAAGGAGAATGTGTAACAAGTAAAAAAAACTTAAAAAGGGGGTGTATATAGCAACACCCATTATTGGTAACTTGAATCATTCATGAAAAATTAAGGCTTCAAAATCTTTTAAGTATGATATATAAATGGTTAGAAAGTTTTTGAAAAGATTGTTTTTTTAAGCCCTAAAAGATTTTGAAGCCGTAATTTTTCACCTTGTTCTCAACTTCATCTTGCATCTTGTTCCAATATATTGAATTGGAGAAAATCATACGAATGCTTAATAATTTCAACTGAGACATACGGTTTGTTTGTGTTTGTATGATGGTCGATCATATTTCAATTAATGTTTGTTTGTGTTTGTTTTGGGATTAATAATGACCAATAGTAAAGATGAGATTAATAATAGTCAATATGTGAAAGTTGGGATTAATAATGGTCAATAAGTGAAAGTTGGGATTAATAAAATCCAATTCCCTAAAAATAAAACATGTCAGCTGCCACGTGGATGCCACGTCAGCACATTTTAACATAGTTAGTCAAGGGTAACGGAAGGCTCAATGGTGGCCTAAGTGAAAGTTGAGAGTAATAATGGTCAATAGTAAAGTTGGGATTATTAATGGCCAATAGGTAAAAATTGAAATTAATAAAGTCCAATTTCCCTTTTTTTAAAGACTCGGATTCAAATGTTACGCTCTACACATTTGTCATGCGGCAATAAATGTGAGGAATGAATCGAGCCAGCTTCCTAGTTTATGAGTTCGTATCCTTGAACTGTCTAGATTTTATCGTATCGTTTCATCATGTTTTTAGATAATAATTCTAGGCTTTGGCTCAAGGTTGACTGTTTTTCTTGTTAACCGACAATGGTAGTCAACACAATGTGTCTAACATAAAAAAATAAAATTTGCCACTAACCCTAAGCTAATAACATTTGCTACTAAAATAAAGTTTATGTATTTTTTTCTATTATTCATAGTACCATGATGCAATAATTGAACTTTAGAAGTGTACAATGAAGAAACATAAATATAATAATAATTTCCACCAATACACGTCACACTTCATTATAAAAGAACCTTCATGGGTCCTATTTCTTGGAACGACGTCGCTTCATGACTCGTCATTCGATTCAATGGTCCTGATATCTCTGGTTGATAATCGACGGTTGGTATGCATCACGTATATTCCATTTTATTAATTTTAAACTTTTTTATAAAATATTAAGGATCCTGTCCCGTGATCCTATGTGCTCTAATATTAAATATTGTCATTTGTGTAAGATGTTTGCGTGACAATTTTATTATCCCTTAGGTTATATTATTTGTGTGATAATAAACATGATTGTATGATAAATTTTAAAATCATCCAAATGTAATATATGTTTTAATTTTTTTTTTTGATTCAGGCTAATGCGTAGGCTGGCTTAAGGTTTTTTGAGTCCTAAAGCGAAAAACATTTGAAGGCATAGCTATCGTTAAAAACCTTCCTCTTTTACCCGAGATAATTTTCGATTGCAAACCACCTGAGATGATTTTATATTGTATTCGTCTATTTAAATTCACAACGGAATATTGATGTTTTAAAATTTGAGGCCTATGAAAATATTGGGCCTAAACCAAGGGCTTATTTTTTACTATAACGGGCCGGCCCTGCTAATGCGCTCTTGTAATTTTCAATTTCGGTGCTTTTGTCCTTTGTTGGTTTTTTCTTTTAGTTTATACTATGTTTGGATTTTTAGCTACTTGTTAGCCATTTTTTAATACATTTATACTCACTATACATATGCCGACTTGTAGTATATCAAAATGTTATGAGAGATACGATTCAACGTAGATTATATAATTAAAAAAATGATATACCACGTGGATGAAAAGAGTAGTTTGAAATTTGAAAAAAAAACTTAATGACGTTATAAATTTTTTAACGAGAGACCTCTATTAAAAATACTAAAAAAACTAAGACCTCTACCGAATTTTTTCTAGTTAGGACTCCTACCGGTCAACAGGTTATAGTTGAATTGTTAAAATATATATTTTTTTTCTATGTTTTCAAAACATTTTAATTAGCAAATTATTATGTTAACAGCTATACAAAGTGCACTTTGAAGCGTGACAAAAATAACTCTATCATGAAAGTTTTGTCATAGTCGATACTTTGTGATGAAATGACATCAAAATAATTCATAATCAAACATATTATAGGACAAATTTACCCTTAGATGTTTATGAAAAGTGATATTTAGTTGATAAAAGCGACTTTTCTTAAATCTTGGTAATATAAAAATGAACCATCCCTACACGTTCGAGAGATTGGACCTAAAGTTGTCTCCCTTTAATTGGTGAGAGTGTCTAATCACATCCTTAACATCATGAAATTTTGTAAGGTTATAACATCATTAATATACCATAGTAAATGATATTTTGTTTACATAATTTGAAAGTTTGGTACATAGAAATTAGTTAAAAAAACACCGGAATAAAATAGATTATTGTGAGAGACTAAAAACTTATTTTCTTTTGTTATATCTATCACACAAGTACAGAGCATAAAATATTAATTTACTTCATTCTCTTGTGACAACCAAAAATTCAATAAAAATATTGATTAATTTCATTAGATTGTTTATTTCATTACGTCCTTTGAATATTTTGTGAGGGTATGGAAATTGCCACGAACATGACATATCAGACTTTAATTTTAAATGTAACTATTTTTGATAAAATAAAACATTTTTAATGTTTTTTGGAAATATTGTAGAGGAGATTCAAATCCAAACCACCTTTATAGATGAGCTCATGTTATGTCTAGTTAAATCAAGTTTTTCTATGTTGCGTGCTATGTGTTTACAAAGTCATGGTGAGATGAAAACGATTTTAAAACTTATTTAATTTATTATGAACTTAATTATTTATCGTTTCATAGTTAAGATGTCTTGAAAAAAGTTAAAGTGACTATTTAATCGATGTCAAAGCACCATAGGTTTGCCACATTTGCTAACATAAACCTTATACCTGGAGTTGGTTATGGTTGAATAGCCTCTCAGTCTCTCACACTCATGTTGGAGTATTCAAATTTTGATTTCATGAGTCGATTCTTAAACCGGTAAAAGTCTTCATTTTAAGCCCCAGAATCACCCAAATTGTCCTTGAGCCTCCAAGTACGTACAAACCCCCTTTGAGATCTAGAGTTTTAAGGGCTAACATAGAAGTCAAAAGTCGTCATAAACTTTAGAACACACAAGTATCGTTGTAAGCTATGCCACCATCGTAAGCTACATAGTGAACATTTCATCTTACTTGTTCCTTGTGCCAAAATCCACCTGCCATCGTTATAAGCTACGCCGACATCCAGTGACCGATCCGGAAATTTTTATCTGTGATTCACTGTTTTTTAATGCTTCAAATTGAATAGAACCGGCCAAAAAAAATCAGGTCACGGTTCGACAATTGGGGTCATGTAAAAGTTCATCACATATACATGATTTGTAATTTTAACAAGAAACACAAAGTGTTCAGACTAAAAAAATGAATCTTATGAACATACAACATATATGGTTCCAAATATATACGACCTATGTTTATGATGGAGGAAGTGAGTGAATAAGATAAAAAAAAACT
Source organism: Tagetes erecta (assembly GCA_030867185.1). NCBI lineage: Eukaryota > Viridiplantae > Streptophyta > Magnoliopsida > Asterales > Asteraceae > Tagetes > Tagetes erecta. The sequence continues at coordinate 6,556,249 of CM061494.1, read as the reverse complement.
AGAGCATTTTAGTTAACAATTACTTATTAGTTAACAATGAATAGTTGATTGATTAGTTATATGTCTCATTCCATTTCGTCTCCAAAAAACATATAAAATTTACAATAGGGAGGCATGTAAACGGGTAACAAGTTGCGTCACAACCCTTTTCAAATAGCAATACCTAGTGTACTAAAAGCAAAACCTTAGTCCTTAGAATCGAAACCTTGTTAGACAAAACCAATTAAAGATAGGTTAATGAAATAGGTAAAAACTAAATCAATCAATTTAGAATACACAAGACTGTAACTTTTAAAAAATTAACAAACAATAGCATGCAAGTAGACTCGAACCAGAGACCTATAGCATGGCAACAAGGATATATATCCACTTAGGCACTTAGCTATCACAACTTTTACTATATGGGTTCACTCCAGTTTTTCTGTATAATTTCTACTAAATTTACGAAACGCGGTGGGTTCCCGTAAACCCAACCCAGCACCCTAAATCCTTCCCTGCCGACATCGACACATTTGCGATTTTCTTCGTTTCTTGGTCAACAAGCTTCATATCCAAGCTTTCTAAATCCTAATGTTCACAATAAGAGAAATTTTCACATACAAAGTCATTTTTTATACAAAGTGTGAGAATATTACAATAGTAAAAAAAAGGCACTGACACATTAAAAAAATTATAACTCACAATATAAATCGAATTTAAAAAAAGTGGTTCGGAGATCTTGTTCCCCACGTCATCCTTCTTCATAAAAAGATAAACAAAAATTTTAATAAATCAATATTTTCAATGTGTTTTTACACTCTCATTGTGTCTTTTGTTGTGTCAAAAATTTACAAAAGTCACAATGCAAGTAAAAAAAAGAAAGACTTTTTTTATATTTTTTATATTTTTTCATTTATTTTTTTAATGAAGAAGGATGGCATTGGGAACAAGGTTTCCGAAACATTTTTTTTAAATTCAATTTAATTTGTGAGTTATGAATTTTTTTCAATCATCTATTATGTCTTTTTTTGTATCATTGTGTTTTCTCACACTTTGTACTTTTTTACACTTTGTATGATAACTTATAACTTAACTTGAGTATCTTCATTTAATCTTAAAAGGTAACACGAACTAAATTAACTCCATTTATATGAATTTAACACAAAAATTACATAATTAAAGTGTTTTAACATCTAACAATCAATTACCCAACACTACCTTATATGTAAGAAAGGTTGCCATGAGAAATTTAGTGGGTATATTGTGAATTTAATTCGTTCTTGCATAAACATCATTTCTCTTATTATTTTAATTTTTTCTTCGATTTCGATATATATCAACAACTTACTCAAAAGCAATAATAGTTAACACTACTTTGAAAATAGTAGGATTCATGTTTTGGATTTTTCTTTAAGAAATGACAATTCTTTTCTTGGTATTTTTTTAATTCATGTTCAACTTTTTGTTTACAAGAATCATTACTTATAATAATAGCACCTTAGTTTTTATGAATATCTTAGAAGTTCTTTTAAAACTTTAATTAACCATTAGTACATCTCAAGACCACTATGTGGGACATGCCATGCAATGTTCTTTTCAAATGACGTTATAAAGTTTAGGGTAAGCATCCCACTTAAACTTATTTTGGTTTGAGTTTGTAGTGTTTGCCTATTATTAATGACAAATAAACTCCTTTAGTAATATCTTCTTGCACTCATACATAATCAAATCAAGCATGATCGAGTTTGAAATTATTTCCAATCACATACTATAACCAATTTTAAAACCTTTAATTACTTGTTTAGTAAGATTGTAAATGTGTAATTAGTTGGTAGAAGCTTCTACTTTTAGCTTGAAAGTCACGAGTTTAAATCTAAACATAAGATAAAGTAGTTTGGAATAGTTTAGATGTAAGAGTATAGTAGATTTGGTGTTAAATAATCAGTTTACTAATATTCAAAATCATTTTTTAAGAGAGAAAAACATATACCAAATATTAGGAGGGGTGATGATAAAGCAAAAAAGCAAAAGAAAAGTGCACACCACCCCACTAAAACCAACATCCTATAAACACATTGTTTCATGATATTGGTGACCAAAGCAAACCCTATATGAAAATCTCAGCCACATATATCATAAAATAATGGTGGATCTAACTAAGGGTTATCCCCCCTCCACTTCATCTTCTTTTTATTCTTATATATATTCATCAAATATATACCTAAAAGTACTGTAATTACAAGGCCTCAAACAACTGTTTGACTTATGAAATAAAAAAAAAATTCATCAAATTCTATCAATCCAATGAATTCAAGATTGCTTTGTATTAGTGAAGAAAATTCTTAAGGTTGTAAAAGAAGTATAAACCCTCCATGGATTCGAAACATTTTGTGGTGGCCGGAGCAGATTTGTCTCAAGTCTTAACAAAATTTTGTGTTCCAAGATCAAAAGGTTAGGGGAAGAATGTGGGAGGGCATTCAGGGTATTTTTGCCATGTTAACTTCTAAATTGTAATTGTTTTTGACAAATTTACCAACCAAAAAACAAGCATCGATGCATTTTCTTGACTAATCTCAATTCCTTCTGAACAAAGCCCCATTTGTAAGCATTATATTTAATTAATCTTTATCCAACAAAAAGTTAAAACTAATAATGAAAAGAAGCCTGCCAAACTTCCCTACAATTAACAATGCATAACTTCTATTTCTAATCCTAATATGAGATGAAACTCTAAGAGCAATTGAAGGGAGAACATTTTATATTTATCTTTTTGTAAGCAAGGTACTCGACCAGTCGACTTTAGTCGGGGTGATATAGATTGTGATAAATCCAGACCCAGCTCACCACCGGTGTATTGAAGATATACACACATTGCCACTTGCATAGGAATCATATCCTTCTTTGAGGATAAAAACAAAAGGTTAACATTTATAAGCATCTCAGAAACCTACCTAAGTAACAGTAACCAACTAACTAAATATCATTTTCTTGAATTTATGCCCAACTTTCAAGAAAATGAAACTTGATATCAAACATGACAGAATATATTTTAAATTCAGAATGAAGAAACCCAAAAAATGCAAAAACATTCTGCCAAAGTTTTCCCCATTTGCATAAAGAGAGTTAAGAGAAAACTCTTATTTTTTAGTCAAATATAAAAATAAAAGATGAAAAAGACTCTTAACCAGTAAGAGCAGAGTTGAGTGCACTATGAACATCAACTCCAATCTGGGCTTCAGCTTTGTCCAAATCAGTTGATGCTGAGCTCAGCTTCTGTGTGAAGTCACTTAAACCCTTTTGTACTTGTGCCGGGTCAATTCGGTCAAGGGGAACAGCCTCAACAGCCAATATGTCTGCATAGGAGTTTGGGTGCACAAAAGCAAAGCCACTGCTTATAAAGTATTTCTTCACATCATTACCTTCATGGACTGAAAGGAGGCCTGGTTTGAGTTCTGCAATTGTTGGTACGTGTCCCGGTAAAATACCCATCTGGCCTGTTGTTGCTGGAACTATCACCATATCAACCTTTAATAATGCCACAAATGAAAAGAATTAGCATGAAATTCCTATGATAACGGGCTTCTTTTGTAATATTACATCATTCAGAATCAGTCATCAGTATGTTCAAAGAGGAAATATAGGCAGGTTGGCCACTTGGCCTGAAGCAGCTATGGTAAAAAAACTTCAAAGATTTTGAAAGACTCGTGTCAAATATACGATTACAAAAAAAAGTTATTTTGAAAGAGTTTTACGCATTAAGAACACATTTTTGGCAACTTTTGACAAGTTCATTGTTTCCTATTTTAGCGATTTAGCATTTCAAGTGGCAAAATTGTGATCATAATTCAAAATGGTATTACAGTCATATAAACAAAAAAATGTAATATAATGTGTTTTGTCAGACAAATATCTTGTTTCTTATAAAATTCTATAAAAATATGTACAGCATTTAAAGTAATCTACTTTGATCAACAAGTGTTACCCCCTACATAGTTAGGCCTGTCCAAATGAGGCAAAAAAAAAGAATATCTGACTTAAAACCAGCATATAAAAACTGTAAAATTTAAATTTCAAGAAGTAAGCAGCAGAAAAATAATGTTTCTACACGAATAAGAAGCTCTACACTCAAACAAATGAACAAGTAAGGGCTTAGTATGGGCATAATTCGAGGGTGGAAATCTTGAGCCAGCACTGTAAATTACCATACTTTAACATAACATCAATGAAATACATTGGCATTGCGAGATTTGCAGTACTTTGTTTTGATATGGTGACGAATATTGGCAACCCACGGGTTTTTCCCTCTACAGAAATAAAGGAATTTACCCAAAAAATATTGATGACTATTATTGTCATTGTCAACTTAAATCTGTTGGCACAACTTATTATAAAATGTATACCATATTAGTCACCCTTATTTAGTTGAGTCATCCAAACAGAGAACCCAAACTATCCACTAGAACTGAACTGTACATTGGTTTGTTTTTAAACGGTAGTTGCATATAATAGTTTCTTATGCAAATACTTTTTTCCCAATGTTTGTTGTGTATAATCCTTTATCTATATCTATATCTATCAATACTTCCTTAAGGTCATGGGTGTTTCAAGCTTTTGCTCCGTTGTCCTGAACAATATACCTAGTGTTGGTGAATCTAAGTATCAAATCCAGGTTGGTTCGCTTTAAAGATAAGATAGTCAATTTTGTTCTACTTTTTAGTAACTAGAAACCAACGAGTATTATCTAATTGGTTTGGTTTGAAAATGAACACACCTATATCTTACAAGAATACAGGATAATTGGATAAGTCACAGAAATGAACTTTAGCAGGTAAAAGTAAAACCACAATCTTGAGAAAACATGAGAAAATGAGATAGACACGGGTCAGAAGGAACAAGATAAATAACATGCTGAGCAAAAAAACAGACTTCAGTAATTTTTAACATGCAGCACAAAGCACAACTGTTTCATATTTTCATGTAATACAAGAGAGCGTTGCTTAATTAGTACCTTACTACCTTAGCAGCTAACCATGTAAAATTAGTTTTTAAATACTGAACAGCTGCCTCAAAGCACAATCAACAATAGAAAAATCAGAAATGACTTCTTTTGACTACCTATAGTACCTTTTGAGTTTTGACCTAATTTGTATAAATGTAGAAAAGCTGAAATCAAGTGTTTGCCATTACAACATTTCAAAAAAATTGTGCACTCGAGCATCCCAATTCCCCAGCAAAAAGAATCTAAGTACTGCAAAATCAGTCAACATATATATATATATATATAATATATATATATATATTCAAAAAACGCCTAAAAATAAGAATCCAACTAAAACCAACGGTTACAGACGTGGAAGCATATGAACAATATCGACAGACCATATTTAATTGGATAGCTCAAAGCCTCAACCCGTATGCAGTGGAAAACAATATCAATAAAGACTGAAAACTCAAAAAATCAATAGAAACCCAAATGTGATCTCTCATTTAGAATGTGAAAAAAAATAAACAACAAAACACCATATATAGGATAAGAAGATTAGAAGAATCACACTTGGTACAAAAAAGTAGATTAAAGGAGCACTAAATTTGGGAAACAAGAAACTCCAAATGAAATGCTCATTTCAAATGTGAAAATAAATGTACAAATTTGTATTAAAAATGAAAATCCCAACAAAATCACTCATTTAGCAAGCATGAATAACATAGAGAGGCCACATTTACCCATATATCTCGAACCATATCTACAACCAACAGACTACAGAGTACATACCATCAAAACCAATAAAAATCCAAACAACATAACTCATTTACATAGCCAAAATATATAAATAGAACCATCATTTAATATAAAAAGACTTACAAAAAATGTCATAGGTGTTAGATACTAATACCACATAGCTACTGAATAACCAGATGAAACCAAACCATCAAAAGCAAAATGCACCAATAACCACAACACTACACACCAAACTAAACCCTACAATACTTGCAGTCAATTAAACAGATGAACAATATTCAAATAACCACATTTCTAACCAACACAAATCCTATAAGATCCAATCATCCAAACAAATAATAAAACAAAAGCAGCTTGCTAAATTCAAAAAAACAAACCAACCTCAGCTTTCGAAAGCTCTGAAGCGTAGGGAAGAACGAAATTGACAGTGAGTTTTGATGGCAAAGTGGAAGGAGTTGGAGGACGTGGTTCCATGAACTGAATCGGTGTTTTTGGTGGATCGATGTTGGGAGCAACCTTATTCCACGCTTCCACGAAATCAGAGTCGCCAGATGAGGTGTCAACGGATACATCGGTGGAGTAAGGGCGGCGAATGGTGGCAGCAGCGGCGGTGGTGTAATTGGTGGTGGATCTGGTAAGGAGACGGTGAGCTACTTGCCGGAACATGGTTGCGATCGGAGATTGATCGGAGAGAGGGTGCGGCAATGTAGAGAAATGTAACCGGAGCAATTTAGGGATCTTGGGTGGTTTTTAGGGCAACATTTTTTTTTAGCTCATTATACTCTTTTTCATTTTTATTATTTTACTAGGTTTAATACCCGTGTGTTACACACGGTTAAATAATAATATTTATAAAAAAATTATAACCATTATATTTAACAATTTGTAAATATATAACATTTAAGGAGTTGACTCCATCAACTTACATGGTGAAAATTTAGCTAAATTTTACCTCCCAAACTTCCTATTATAGAAAAAAAATCCCTCCAAAAATTGCCCCCTAAAAGTTTGATTTATTAGATAGATTTTACTGAACTACCTTTTTTTTGTTTTAACAAATGTTTCCTTTCTAATTTTTTTGGATTAATTTCATATACACCGTTACAATTACAAAAAAAAATAATAATATATTTATTTAAAATACAAGTTTTCAATGCATAATGTATAATACCTTTAAACATAATTTGAGTAGATATAATATTATACAATTTATAGGGCATATACAACTTAGTCACTTAGACAAAAATAAAGCTATAAAGAGCCCATTGGTAACCTAGATACTCTTTAACTTTCGTTGTAAAGTGTAATTTTCATCGATGAAGTATCAGAAAAATATTATTTTTTTAAAGTTTTAAGTATAAATATAAATTAAATAGACACTTGTACAAGTGTACAACAGCATGTGATAATGATAATAGATGGCTTTGTTTTGGATTGGCTTGTTAACTATGGGCTAATGAGAAATGTGGGCTAACAAGTAACCTTTATTAAAATTGTTTTCATTTTCGTATGGGTTCATCATTCATGACTAATCTGACCCAATAAATCTGAACCCAGCTAATGCCAAAGAAATGTGTTGTTGGAACTTAAAACTTAAGCCTATTGCCTTCAGGGCTAAACCCATGAGTAGAAAATAGTGAGGGACCAATGTTTTGTTGCATACGCAGAATATCAAAGTCTAAGCTCATTAGCTTAGACTTTAATAAAAAAAATTAGGTATTGTCTCAATGTCTCATGTAGACATTGATGCACATCAAGTCACTTAGGACCTCCGCATGTCCTGCCCATGAGGCCATGAATATACTCTTAAGGTAATGTCAGAGGAGGTGTAATATCGTCATTTCTAGCAAGAATTTAAACATTGTGTCAATTCTAACATCATTCTCAAACGTAAAGGCTAGAAATAACAGCTATTACTCGATCTTGCTAAGCGTTCGTCTTTTAACAAGATGCATGTATGCACGAATGTGTCGTTTGTAGAGTATGTGTAAAATAAATGTATTAAATAAATTGTAGAATCATTCAAAAGTGAACATATTGGAGAGTGGAGTTCTTCATGAACACATATAATTGGCATTCACTCTATTGAGTCAAAATGGAAACCTAAACATGAAATATAGTAGGATCAACTAACTTTTCAAACTTGCTTCATATTTTAACACACGTATATATATATATATATATATATATATATATATATATATATATATATATATATATATATATATATATATATATATATATATATATATATATATATATATATAGAGTGAGGTTCACCTACATAGTGTTATAAATCTAAGAAGGCTAAGAAGCAATAAGAGATTGACATGTGGCATCTAGGACAATTAAGAGAGGGGGTATTTTAGTCATGCCCACTTTTTTAAATATTCTCTCTCCACATGCAAGTCACATGTCAATTCCCCCACTTTTTTAAAACGTTTATAACTTTTACATACGACATTATTTTTTTAAACAAATTACACCATAAAAACGAGAATTTTTTTCTCTTTAAAACGCGTATAATATTGATATATAAAAAACGAACTTTTTTTTTCACAATTTTTCAGCTCATTGTGTCTAACGTCAGGTCATTGTGTCTTCCGTCAGGTCATTGTGTCTTTCATCAGGTCATTGTGTGATTGTGTCATCCGTAAGGTTGTTGTATCATTCATCGGGTCATTGTGTAATCTTATTTGACAAGTATTACACTATGATCTAATAATAATTACACAATAACACAAAAAGTATTTCAAAGATCTTGCTCTCACATCATCCTCCTTAAAAAATAAATAAACAAAACTTAAAAAACTACTATTTTCTCATTGTGTCTAATTTAAAAAATAAAAAAAACGGTAATTTTTTTAATTTTTTTTAATTTTTCGTTTATTTATTTTCTGAAAGAGGAATACATGGGGAACAAGGTCTCCGAACCACTTTTTTCAAATTTGATTTATATTGTGAGTTATAATTTTTTTAACAGTGTCATTGTGTTTTTGTTTACCATTGTGTCATTCTCACACTTTGTAAAAAAATGACGTTGTCTTTGAACATTTCTCAAACACATATTAACAATTTGTGACACGGTGATAATTTCTAAACACATAATATGACACAACAAATATTTATAATAAGATGATATTATATAATGACTTAAGAATGAACCGATAAAAGTGATATTTCACTAGTTATAATAAAACACAATCACATGATATTACACAAGGACTAGACAAGTGCCGAAATTTTTTTTTATTTTTTATATATCAATATTATACGCGTTTTAAAGATAACAAAACGCTTGTTTTTTTGGTGTAATTTTTTTAAAAAAATAATATCGTATCCAAAAGTTATGAAAGCTTTAAAAAAAAGTGGGGGAATTGGCATGTGCCTTGCATGTGGAGAGAGAAAGTCAACAAAAGTGGCTATGACTAATTTACCCTTCCACCAATTTCTTTTCCTACAAATTGATCTCAACCATTAAAAAAGAGATCTAAAGGTCATAAATCCTTCTTAGCCTTCTTAGATTTCCAACACTATGTAGGATAACTCTCCTCTATATATATATATATATATATAAAACTTTTTTTACATTATATGGAGCATTAAAAAGTTGTGACTTATAGTGATAAGGAAGGTTTATCGATATGCTTAGCATATTCATACAAAATAAATTTTAGCAAGATGAATAGTAGCTTGACTGTTAACTTAAGTGGAATTAGTGTGAAACCATGACGGATGGAGCGATACTCAGCTTCAAGAGTACTAAGTGAAATAATGGCGTGTGTTTTGAACTTCCAGGAAATGGTATTAAAGAGAAATCAGTTGAGATTTGTCGCCAATTATGTGATAAAGTTCCTAGCTAGTCTGTACAATCATAATTTTTATTAGACTAGCCTCACCCATGGGCGTCCTCACAACCCCGTCCATCCACCCTATCATGTGTAGGACAAGAGAAAATCTGAATCATTTCTCGGTTATATCAAACCTAAAAGTAAACGTGAGAAAAACTATAAAAAATTTAAACCGAGGCATTTTATGCTTTCAAGATCTAACCTTCTATCTTGATGTCGTTTAATTTTACCTTAATAGGTAAAACTTGTATCATATAACAAAACATAAAACATGTTGCTAAAAATTAAGATTACAAATTTACAATTATACCCCTGAAACCCACCTGAAAAGTTCACTAATCTCTTCCCCAATTCTACCATGACTTTCTTCAAAGTCAACAACACTCTCACTCCGGCGACTACTTCCGGCGAAAAACCTTCCAGAACCACCACGAAACGACACCGTACGCGACGAAAAAGAAACCGAAACACGATCAAGATAATCACGCAACCAGTTCCGTCGTCCACTTCCTCCATTAACACCAATATCCGCTTCCAAATTCTCTCCGGACACTTCCAGAACCATAGACTCTTTATCAACCGAATCCGAAACCGCTCTTCGATTGGTCGATTCAACCGGTATCTCGTAACCGTCATCAATCACGTACTCAAACGAACCAACTGAATACGAACGACGGTCTAACTCCGACGAACCTCTCCGTTGACTGATACTTCCGATCTCGATACGAAAACTATATTGTTTCTTCAATAGATCAGCTTCTGTATGGTTCACAGTTGATCTACAAAGCGGACATGTTTGATTAGAGTTGAGCCACACGTCAATGCATTGTGCATGAAATGCATGACAGCAAAACGGAAGTAACCGGAGCTGATCAGTGTTTTCGAATTTCGATAAACAAACTGAACAGTCTCCGGCGGGGATTTTTCCGGTGAGTGAAGAGAAAGTAAAAAGCGGTAACGTGTTTAATAATTTTTCTAGGTCATTGTTGTTTTGTATGGATATGGTGTGATTATGTTCGTTTTCGGTTATATTTACGTTGAAGTGGTTGGAAGGTGTAGGGAAGAAGCGAATGAGGATGTAGATGATTGCCGAGATGAGTATTATGGAGGAGATGATAATGATTATGATGATTGATGATGAGGAAGAAGAAGAAGATGAATGGTGGAGGTGTGATATGCCATTGTTGTTGTTGTAAAGTTGAGGAGGTGTGGTGGTTCCGTACGAGATTAGTGGTGGTGGTCCGGTGTTCATTTGTGGTGGTGAATGGTGATGGTGATGGTGATGAGGATATGAATGAAGGGTGGAGTGTTGATGAAGAAGAAGCTGATGTGATAAATTAATAATTAATTAATTCGCGTTGTGGTTTTGTTGGTTTTATTGTGTTGGTCCAGCTTTTTGTTGCATGTGGCATGCACGTGATAAATAAGTCAAGTGGGGTTAGCCCGGTTTGCAAAGTTTTGTATATTAGTTCCTTTCTTTTTTATTTTGCCAACGGCTTTAGCGGTAAGAAAATGGTGATGGAGCTCGGCTTCTCTTTAACTTTCAGGGCTTAATTTTGATTCTCATGAGTTTTCTACTTTTCTTATACTTATAGCGGTTTTCCTTCTCAATATGTAAAAAAGAAAAATTACTGTTTTCGTCTCATTTTAACTTTTATTTTTTTTATTTTTTTTTTCAATTTAAATGTTAATTTTAAAAATATAAATGTAATTTTTAGAGTTGCCTCTAATTATTATTGACACCAAATATGTCATTAGTTTTAAGCAACGAAATTATTGTTATTTTATAGTTAATAAAGTATGATAATCTAATATTTTCTTAAACTTTATAATTTAGGTTTCATGACAACTAATATGGGACGGAGGTAGTATTAAATTGCTTATTAATCGGATTATGCCTTATTAATCGGATTATGTTTTGGGTTTCATGACAACTTGTTGCCCATTTATCTGACACCTTGTTGTAAATTCTTTAATGTTTAATATGAAATTTGTAATATTTAATTTTTGGTTTCTAAAATGTTCACTCATTAAAAGACGTTGACACATGAACACATGTTGTGTTCGTTGTAATTGGCCGTCTGGTCCAGTGCCTATTTAAGTTTTGACTCAAGAGGGTTCTTCTCAAGTGGTGGGTAATCCCTGATGGTGTTTCTGAGTGAGTAAGACAAGGAGCGTCAGACGCTGGACATCACGTCTCAGGAAGAGTCACTCGGATATTGGCGATAGCTTTCAAACGTCTCTTTTCCTAAGCTGGGTGGTCAAGACATCTCTTTTCCTATGGTTGAGTTCTAGGATTCAACGAATCGAATTCCAAATTCTTGGATTAATCGAATTTTGATTTTTTAAAAACTTGGTTCAAATTCGATTCGTGTACTGTACACCCATAGCCACTCATGCCCCGTTTAAATTGTATTGAACTAGTGATGGTACCCGCGCTTCGCTGCGGAATAGTGGCTATATTTTTAACAGATGTTGTTGATATCATGATTAGATTTAATAATCTATAGAGAGTGATTTATATATTGATACGGGATTAATGCTAAATAAGTGATAAAGTAAATATTATGTACATGAAGAAAAGCAGCTAGAAGCTTTAATTGTGATGATTGTCATTGGTTTTGAATCCAAAAGATTGTAGCCAATTTGATCTAAAGGTCTTGCAGCAAATCAATGTGAAATGTAGGTTTGTAAAAAATATCCTAAATTATTTTTTGGGGTCTTGGTTGTGAACTTGTGGTAGCACATGAAAAGTTTATGATGGTAAGGAAAATTTGGAATGTCAATAGCATTTATATTGTTATTATACCTTCATTGAGACTGAGTGTCCTTTTTGTATGTGGATATTTTTTGGACAAGAGCCAAAAAAAGATAATGAACTATTATATCATCTTAATTCATAAGCCAATAGCATAAATAATCTCTAGCAAACTAACATCATAAAGAAACAATTTCCAACATCATAATATTAATACCATGCCAATTAGAGACATTAGACCATCTTCTACAACTACTCAATTACTAGAAATTGTTGCCTTCCTCAAAACAGGATCTACGATATCAATTTAAAAATCTATGAATTGCGAAACTTAAATTACTACTACTAAAAAACTACAACCACAAAAATATCGGTTTACGTTAGATCTCAATTTATCAAATCAAATAAGAAAATTATATAAAAAATGAAAAATGACAATCAAAAGAAAACCATTATTAGAAATTGATCGTCAATGCGTTAATTGCTTTGTTTAGAATTAGTTTAAATTGTCATTGTTTTTAAACCGGCCGGTCCGACCGGTCGGACCGCGGTCGGACCGTGTTTTTTGAAAATCACGGTTCGATAGGTCACGGTCTGATAGGTGTTTGTGAACTGCTGCGAACCGCTCGAACCGTTATCGTACTGCTCGAACCGGACCGTTTATCGAACGGTTTTTTTATTTTATTTTTATATCTATAATTTTTTGTGTTTTAGGTGATGAAACTCAATATGTTGATGTTCTGAGTGATGAAGATGATGAATTAGTTTACTTAATGATGAAAAATTAGATACGTGACGTGACATTTGAACTTATAACTTATGATGATGATGATTTGGTTTTATTTTGGTGTTAAAATCTGTTTGATTTATGACTTTTGTGTTATAACTTAATATTATTGAACTTAGGTTGTGTTTAAATTATAATTCTTATGGTATTATTTTGATAAATGTATATTTCGTCAAACCCCGGTTCAACCACGGTCCGACCAATAAAATTAAAATTACGGTTCGGTGTCCGGTCCGGTTTTCAAAACATTGTAAATTGTTTATTCATTTCCGAGGGTAGAAACTATATTGCGAAACCCAATTGGCAGGCCAAGAACTTTTAACGTAAACATCTCGGAAACTAAAATATAATCAAAATCAAATCTTATAGAATCCACACAAGGCCAATCAAAACCCATTACAACCTATTAGAACCGAAAAGAAAGCAATTGATGATAGGTATTAACGATTAAACGGTAAGAAAAGAAGATGGAAAAGAGGGACGAAACTTACGTCGGATCGAGCGAAAGAACTATCAATAAGTGAATGATTGATGAGAGTTTTGTTTTTGTTGGTGATGTTGATCCATGCTCCCTGTTGTTGTTTTAGAGTTAGGGCTATGTTTTGATATGGTTTTGTTTTATTTGATTGATAATGTTGTTTGTTGTAGTGTAATAAGTACCAATACATAAAAATTAGTACGGGACGCATGATAAGTTGTAATTCACTATTCATGTATGTTTTAAATGTATATATTTAAATTCGGCCAAAAAAGTTCAATGGTGATGTCGAGTCTTATATTTTTTCATTTCACTTATTTTAAAAATCTAAGCAATAGCAATAGCAATAGCTTAAATCTTGTTATCCATGGCGTCAACCAGTTTCGTTACACTACTATTACCTAAACCCTTTTCTTCTTTCGCTACTGTTAAACTTCATTCTCCTTCCATTTCTACCAAAACCACAACTTTAGGTACTCTTTCTCACTTACTTTATCTAATCTAATCTATTCGTTAATCTCAATTTCTGTTTGTTTTTGGATTAATCGAATCGCATCGAATAGATCTACGAAGAAATTCCTTCAAAGTTAATGCAATTGCAACCAAGTATGAGCCTACAAAGGTAACTGTTTCTGATTATTCTTATCATTAACCTACACTTCGATTTTATTTGTTTTTTTAAGAAATTTGAGCTGTTTAACGTTTGAATTGAGTGTCATATGCTACATGTTTATCATACTTATTATTATTGTAGAAAATTTGTTGAATTTTAATCAATTTATTTACTAACTTTAAACTGCCCCTAATTGAGCTGTTTCTTGTAAATCGATTTGGTAAATGTCAATAGTTTATATATACCCTATACAATATAATCACTGATAGAGTGCATTTTAACTACTTTTTGTTGACAGGTTAAGCCACAAGCTGATAGAGTGCTAATTCGTCTCGAGGAGCTACCTCAGGTTAGATATCTTCTGTTTGCGTGTTTTATGTCCGTTGGACCGATTATTCAGAAAACATTTTACATTTGCAAGCTCATATCTGAAGACTGAAATAGATCATAATTGGTGGTCATGTTACTTCTTGATCATTTGCAAGCTCAAAGAAAATGGCAGGACTCTGTTATTGTTAATTTTATTAATACTATTACAAATTTATAACCGAAGTTATATATATGTATATAACAAGTACATTTAAACAGCGCAACCCTGGCCCGTTTTGCTAACCGTGTTTGCGGGTTCAACCTGAAACTGGCCGGAAATGATTTAAATCCATATGTGGAACTTACTCACATTATGAGTCTTGTAAGCATATATATGAAAAAGTCTAATAGATCGAAGTAGTATTTTGAACTCGTTTATGTTGTATGTTAATTGAGGATAGTAGATTATTCCCTGCTCTTCCAAAGTGTCTTCAAATTAAATGTTTTTTCTTCATAATCAGCAATCTGCTGGTGGAGTTTTGTTGCCGAAATCAGCTGTCAAGTTCGAACGTTATCTTATGGGAGAGGTGTGATCATTTATTTCTACTTACTTTGTTTGAAACAGCAATTTTTCGTGATGTCATTTGTGTTTGCGTATCGAATAATCTGCATATTTGTTCCAGATTCTTGCTGTTGGTACTGAGGTAGGGGACTTAGAGGCAGGGAAAAAGGTATGCTCATATAGCTTTGGTATTTATAGTACTTTTTTGCAATATAAAGATATATTTTTCAAGCAAGAAGATGACAGATAAAACCTGAAACCCAAAACATTTGGGACACGGTTTTACAATCAGATATGGGATTGAGATTATTGATATGCAACCCATTGCTATCATCCATGACAGTAGTATGACACCTTGTTGTGGCGATATAGTTGTTTATTATCTCACAACATGTTTTGCTTCGTCACAGGTTCTTTTCTCGGATGTTAATGCCTATGAGGTAAATACTTCCATCAAACCACCAACTCTTGACTCATGAGGTTGTTGACGTATATTTTTATCTCGTGACCGTAGATGTAGATTATCCTTATAGCACTATAAGCCTTGTAACAGGTGGATCTTGGAGCAGAAGGAAGGCACTGCTTCTGCAAAGCGTCTGACTTGCTAGCCGTGGTTGAGTAATCGCTTCATCCTCCCTCCAACTTGTGATTCTTGCGGCTGTTGTTCATCATGTCATGTCATGTATAAACATAACGGTTTTTCTACCGGTTACTGCAAAACCGATTTTTGTGGTTCTTTTAGTGATTTTCATAGTTTGCTTATGAATTTTCTAGTTTGTATACATATGTTATATGCACTTATCAATAAAGAGTAGACATGTAGTATATATAGTAGAGGTGTGAATTAAACCACGCCTTTAAAATAGTGCTAAGATATAGATAATAACAATTTAATATAACATAGTTTTTAAACTATGTTTAACATGGTGTAATGTCTTTGGTTGTTGTCCAAAGGTTATACTTAATGTCTAGACTCTAATATCATTAACTATTTTAGAGGTATTTTCACTATGTGTAAGACAACTTTACATTTATATATGGTTGGTTAGACAAGAGAAATTTTAAATTTGACGATTTTATGGTATTTCTCTATCCATTACAATAGAAAACAAACGATGCGATTCTAGTTAGCAAAATGAATAATGTTACAACATATGAGAACATTTATGTTATTTGACATATATGGTGTTTTTATCTTAACGTGGTAAAAATTTTATTATATTTCTCTTAATAGTATATTTTCCTAATTATGTATACTTAAAGAAATAAAAAAAAAACTTTTGAGGAAGAAAAAAAAAGTATAAATAGTTAATCACATAACAAGTTAACAACACATACATGCAGAAAAAATTAAACAGTTTTTGTTCCCACTTTGATCACAACATTTGCTTCTTCTCCTATCCGATCTTCAAACATGGCAGGTTTTAATCTGTTTCTGTATCTATATATCGATCATAATTTGGTATCACATCACATTCATGGATCTAAATTGCATACAAGTACGAATTTTCTGCAATTTTATTGCAAATTGGATATTGCATCGATCACAATCTAAATTCGAGAAATTGAGCGAGGGTTGTGTATGATGATTAGCAAAATCAATGGAAATTGTTTATTATTTATTTTCTGAATCGTTTATTTCCTCGATATATTGGTGTCATGGAGTGTGGTTCATAGATAATAAATTTGTTTTCTTTGCAAATTAATTCAGGTTGAAATGTTGATTGTAAATGGGATTTTAATTTTTGTATGTAATGGGAAAGTGGTTGGAGTTAAATTTTGTATCTTGATTAAAGATCATGTCAATATCAAGTTATTGATTTTTGAAAATTTGGAATTTTTTTAAAAGCTAAAGTTTGACTTTGGTGAGTCAAAATGGGCTATTTTACTACTTTATAAGTTCTTGTGGATTATAAACTTGTTAAATGTTTTTTGGATGAATGATTATGGTTTACAGTGCCTATTAAAGAGATAAATTTGTGTGGTAAATAAGTAATGAACTGGATGTTAATTCTATGTTTGATCAGTGCCAATATTGACAGAAAAAGTCAACTGAAGCACTTCATGTTGAAAAAAGAGTGTAGTAATCTGTGGTTTTGGATCATGATGTATGAAAAATTGCAAACGATTACGATATAATCGTGTGAAAGATGTAGGGAAATCGATTTGCAAACGATTTCCCTCCATTTTCCATGGACCGATGAACGTATGCTATGCAAACTTGTATAGAGAAATGGTGTTTGTTAAAGCTTCACACTTGTACAAAATATGTGTCACGCCTTAGACAAAACTCATTTCGTCGTGTTCAGAGGAGAGATATTGACTCATTAAGAGTATCTGACCTCAAATACTATCATCACATTTTTGACGCATCGGTTGTGTATGAGAACAGAACTCCATAATTAATCATCGGCCTTTATCTCTTCTTTTTATTAGATGTTTCGTTAACATGAAACTAAACGCAACCATGATGATTAGTTACCTTCATCATCTCATGAAACTGCAACATTTTACATACTAATTGCTCACATTTCTTACATCTTTATCGGTTTAAGAAGTGATGCAAATGTGTATTCGACTTATGATTCTTTCTTGAAACAGATAAAGAAGATTTTAAAGCACTCAAAGATGAAGTTAAGTCCAGTCTTCCACCAATCAAAAACCTCAACCGGTGGCAATGGTGGTTGTTGGTGTTCGTTAACATCGGTTTCCTCCTCGTTGGTCAAGGTACCGCGGTTCTTCTTCTGAGGTTTTATTATGCAAATGGTGGTCACAGTAAATGGGCAGCAACTCTTGCTCAAAATGCAGGATTTCCTATCTTGTTCATACCCTTCATACTTTTTCCGTCAATTAAGGAACCCACAACTAAATGTCCTAGGATCATTCTCATGTTGATATATGTTTGTCTTGGTTCCCTTATCGCGTGTGATAACTTGTTGTTTTCTATAGGACTTGAATACTTGTCGTACGATACTTACTCGCTCATTTGTGCATCTCAGTTGATTTTCAGTGCTGTTTTCTCATTTTCTATAAATTCCCAGAAATGTACAGTCTTGATTTTGAATTCCATTGTTGTTCTTACACTATCCGCCTCTTTAGTCGGTGTAAGTGACCAGTCGGATCACAAAACTAGTCAGGCAAAGTACACCATTGGGTTCGTAGCTACACTTAGTGCATCGGCTCTTTATGCTCTTTTACTTTCACTCACACAGGTTTCTTTCCAAAAGGTTATCAAGAAAGAAACTTTTGCAGTGGTTCTCGAGTTGCAAATTTACACTTCAGTTGTTGCGTCTTGTGTTTCGCTCGTGGGTCTTTTTGCTAGCGGTGAATGGCGGTTGTTGAAAGGCGATGTGATGACTTTTCACCAAGGGAGTTTGTCATATGCCATGACTTTGATTTGGACTGCTGTTGCATTGCAGATATCCTCCGTCGGTGCTGTTGGTTTGATCTTTGTGGTGTCATCTTTGTTTTCAAATGTGATTAGCATGCTTGCGCTGTGTCTTTCACCTTTAGCTGCTGCTATTGCACTTAATCATTCATTAAAAGGTGCCAAGCTCGTGGCAGTTCTAATGGGTATTTGGGGGTTTTCAACTTATGTGTATCAGAACTGTCTTGATGATCAGGAGGCAAAGAACAAGAGCAAACACACGGATGAGAACCGCACCGAAAGTTCTTGTTGATTTATGATGTTTTGTATAGATTTTGATAAAATTGGTATATAGGCTTGTTGTCATTTGGCTTATGATTATAGAACACAATGTGTATAGAGTTCATAATGCAATTCTTTAAGCAAATAAAGTTTATTCAGTATCAACTTTTAACTGTGTACACATACAAAAGGTAAAACAAAGAAAAAGAACAAAAACTGTACATTTTACTTGAATGCAATCCTGCAACAATACAAATTCCAATAATCCTTGCATCCATTCAAATAAACACAAGTAAAATATGATTAAGATCGCCAGCCAAGTCGACTAAAGAAAAGAATGAAGATAAATTGCATCAAATGCCTTCATGTATCGTCGCGCATTCTGGAGGTCAACGTCTTATGCTGGTAGAGGCTCCTCCATAACTGTATTTTTATCTCCCAGAAAAAGCAGAAAATATGATTGTCAAAATTTTGATCCATATAAGTACAATTGTAGCTAAGAGTCTAAAATCTTTTTTACGATTATGTTTATAGTTTCTTGACGATGAATGTATAACTTTGATCAATGTGTTAATTGTGCAAAAACGTCATTGAACAACTAAATTTTACTATTTTAAAAAACAAGTTGCGGTTAAAATATGCTTATTTGATAATAGCTAGAAATAGACATAAAACAATTCACAATATGAGATAAGAAAAGACCTTTTGTTTTTGCAGCTTGAGTTTTATCAGTAACAATCTCAGGTGCTTTTGTTGGTACATCAGGTAGATCCAACTTCTCTTCATCTTTTGTGGAAACAGGAGCTTCTGGCAAATCTTGAATTGTCATCTGTAGCAACATCAAAAAGTTACAAATTTAAAACAAAAATAACAATTATTCCAGCATGATAGATCAAAATTGGATTAAATAGATTGAATTAAAACATACCTGAGCTTCCAGGTTTTCAAATTCTGCTAATATATCCTCTTCATCCTCAGCTGATAACTTCTCTCCCAAGATAGCATTGATTTCCTGACCAAAAATAAAACATCTCAAAGGTTGGCATGGGGCTCTTCGTTTTATTGTAAAGAAGTTCTTTTCAACATATCACATGTTAATTTTTTTGGACTATACTAGTTTTTTTGTCAAGTTACAAAATTACGGGACAGTTTCATACAACCGTCAAAACCTGATATAATATCATATTTACCCAACAAAAAAGCAGAATAACAAATATACCCATTTCGAAATTTATGACATTTATACCCTCGTTCTATAAACCTTACATTTGGTTATGAGAGTATGGAGTGTAAGGAAAAACAGAAGGGTATAATGATCATAATCTAAATTGCATTAAATGAAATGGGGAAATGTTAAACTTTGTATCTTGAATTGGTATATTTGATATTAATTCCTTTCGTTGGTTAAACATGATATTATGCAAGTTTTTGGGGTATTGATGAAATGACCCCGAGTAAGGGCTGAAACAAAACTGAAAAATAACTCACATCTTGGTATGCTTTGGCTTCAGCTGTATCATCCATAAGCTTTTGAACATCATCCAAGTTAATTTCACCTTGGATAGCCTTCATTGCATTATTGCCTGCTTTCAGACTCTCAAACACAGCCTTCTGCTTGCTTGCTAGTTCAATATCTGCCAACTAAATATTCGATACAGCATAAGTTTCTATTTGATTGTGAAAATCACATAGATAAAACTGAATATGAAACTTAAAGCATAAATGGCTGCTTACTTGCTGCTCAACATTAACAAGCCATGCATCAACTTGTTTCAACAAATCTTCTTGTACCTTCTTCTTCTTTAGTGTCAACAACGCCCTTTCTTTCTTCTTTTCACGAAGCAAATCTTTTGCAGCTTGCTTTTCAGCTTCGATAACTTTTTCAAGCTAAGGGTATAACATGCCAAACACGAGCTTAATATGAGCAATTGCATATGTTTTTCAAGATAACCATATAAACCACAAGTAATTTTTAGAAAAGAGAACTATTAGACTAGTTATGCATATAACTCTAATCATCATAGTCTAGTATCTATATGTACTAGCAAACTCTATGTAACCATGTTACGTACAATCAATATACAATTACCCTTAATGGTTTAGCCTGGTATATGGTTGGTTTAGACAAGCCCAGAATTATAGATTTTATAATTTTATAATTATCAAGCTTGATATTATTAATCATATGGTTGATTTTCGAGAGATGGGCAAAAGGTTAAATTGGTAATTTACTGTCATTCAACTCATATACAAACAACAATTGTTCATTACCTGCTTATTTCAGTCAAACATTATATATTAAGGAATAAGAAACAAGCTTTAAGATTCCTATAGTTTCAATTATTTAATTGCTTAAAAACCTCAAGCGCCCGCTCAATGCGTAATAATTCTTCAAATTTCAACCCAGCTTCTTTAAAATACCAACAGGAATGTGTTCAATTTGCAAAGCTATAAATTTTTTTCACAAAAGTATCCAATTTTTTTATCATCTTTACTTCAAGCATATCAACTAGAAAATATTGCATAGGTTTACATCTCTCCAACAGAAACTGAATTTAGAAGTTAGCATGGTAATGATCTTATAAAAACCACCTTTTGTTAAAAAATTAACACTCAAAGACTTAAAAATTAAAATAGACTAGTACATATTGCCGATTTACCAGTACTTTTACATATTGCCCACTCAACATACCCTCCATAGGACTAGTACTTTTTTACTCTCGTTGAATTCTAGAGAATAAAAGTGAAACTTCAAATTAGCTTGACTTATGTTTCAGCAAATTTTAGTAATCTCTGATACACTCGTTGGTAGTGTTTGTCCCAAAACCTTGCCAAAGTGTATAAGTTTATTAAAACTCCTTTGGCCAGAAAAAGTAATAGTATGCATATGGTATCTCAACCATGCACAATTTTATAGCTTTGAAAACTACCAAATACTAACCAGGGTGAAAAACTACTTTCAGATCTAACTCACCAAATCACACGAACAGCCATTTTAACTACAATTTACCTAAAAAGCCATTAACTTTTTTAAAGAAAAATTGATTGACATTACTAATGCATTAGCGAAAGAAAATCCTATCAAAACATGACACGTGAACCTGTGGCACATAAATGAGCAGGATTTGTGATGAAAAGATCAAGCAACCAAGCAGGTGACAACATGCGTCTGCGTTGTGCCATGCAACGAAAGGAAACATGACACATGGAACAATGGTACAGAAATGAGCAAGTTTTGAGCCAATTCAACTGGCAAAAATATTGCTCATTTATATGCCCTAGTCCATGTATCACATTTCCATTTAATGCAAGTGATGATTACAACATAAATCTTGATTCCCCTTAATAGGTGCACAAAGCATGTTTCGATTGTGTTTCCTTTTCTTAAAACATTACTAACTGTCAATATGATAATCAAACAAAAGTGAATTGCAGTTTAGATAATTTGTTTAGTCTGCACTGATTTTCCAAATAATTTCCCCTTTTTACAATCCTATAGCTCTATAAGGTGCTATTTATCCACCACAAAAAGCCTATGTTCCAACACACTTACTAAAACCATAAAATCAGGACATATATATGCAAACATTAACCCTTGATTAACAGTATAAACAACAAATCACACTCAAAACAATCACTACACCAAAACTCAAAACTCATGAACTGAAATTGCAATACCTGTTGCTGATATTGAGCAAGCTTACGCCTCTGCGTTTTAAGCGATAAAATTGCCCGATCAACTTCAGTGATCTTCGGTTTCTTTACAAACACATTCCCCATTGAATTAGTTAGATCAAAATCTCAAAACCTAAAGTGTTTGTAAACACAGACGAAATTTAGGGCTTTTAACCTCTAGGATGTAATTTGCATCGGTACATAGAACGTGGTTAGATTTATTTTGATGATTAGAGTAATTGGATTGGTGATTGATGTTGTTGATTTGAAGTAGATCGGTTCACAAAAGAAGATGAGATTTTGGGTTTTGAAGATGGAAGTGAATTTGTGTTGTGCAACAACAAATGGATCAAAATTGGATTTTTTTTAAAAGGAATTGAATTGGATCCATGTGACAACTAGATGATAGCCTAGGAGAAGTCATAGTAAAACACAACAACACGAGTTGAAGAGCCACTTGTCGTAACGTGCGATTATAAGTAGCTTAGTGAGACGTCTTTAGAATTACAATCGCAGAATGCTCACCTATCTTTTTTTTTTTTGGTCAGTTTGATCGGAGTTAAAGACTTGTCAATCAATCGTATGAGGGAGAAAACCATAATATGAATGATTAACATTTCCATTTAAAATCATTTGGCTCAGACTTGAACTACGGTTACACCAAGTATGAGCTTCATTGTCATGTCACAGAACAAATGATTAGATAGTAAGATTTGAACCTGGGTCCCTAAGGATTCCAAGTCTCACCTCAACCATTCCACCAGATGAATTTGGTATATTGGTTTTAATCAGTCTCATTTTTCACTTTTTGGTTTCTATAGTCCCAACAATCGAATGCCTAGCAACGGTCCCAACTTTTATCATTTGCCAACCAACGGACCGTCGTTAATTTTTTTTAACGCCATTAAGTTTTTTTCAGATTCAAGACCAATGTTTTAGGGCTTTTGATCGGAAGGAGAATACGAGTCGATTGATGTAAAAGCTACTTCGTAACGGTGCTCCAAACGACGAAACGGTGTTTCAATCGGGTGTTTAAACATAACGGTGTTTCAATCGGATGTAAAAATTTTGACGTACAAAGCGGCATTTCAAGATAACTTTTACATCAATCAACTCGTATTCTTCTTCTAATCAAAAGCCTTAAAACAAAGGTATTGAATTCGAAAAAAACTTAACAGCGTTAATAATTTTAATGATGACATGCTGGTTGCCAGAGTAATAAAAGTTAGGACCGTTACTAGACAATTCGATAGTTAAAACCAATAGAAACCAAAAGGTGAAAGTTAGAAAAAGTTACTTACATCAAGTTATTAATAAATGTAGTGTTATCTTTTTTAATATTTAATAAATTGCTAAATCCCTGTTTTAATATTAAAAAAACTTCCACTTTACTTGTCGGATGCCTTGCACTTAAGATGCTTGGAGCACTTCACGTGCTCGTGAGTGGGTAGCACAAGTACTCATGTTACATATGGGTCAAACAGCCCGAGTGACGGGTAAGACATCCCGTGTTTGAACTCGCGCTAGATTGTTGTCAATGGCTCTGTTTTTTACCATTAAACACGTTTATAATAAAATAATTAGGATTATCAGATTTTAATAATCCGAACCTTGGTAAATTAGCCGATATTAATCACAACGACCCAACTTAAAAAATTCCTTGTATCAAGCCTAACTTATAACTTATTTTCATACAATAATCAGTCCTTAACGTTAACGCTGTTGAGTTTTTTTATTTTATTTTAGACCGATGGGTGAGCCCGATTGAAGAGTATATCGTTTCTATGTCTCCATATGCTCCATTTCAACACCACCTGCTAATTTTACTCCAAACTTGAACTGTGAAAATTAATATGCTCCACCGATTCTACGTCTGAACCACATAATAAATAATTAAATACAACATAGACTGAACCGTCACATTGCGCTTTGCTAAAGAATCACACGTTGGTAGTCGATTCAAATCTGCCATCCGGTTAAAGATGTTGACTGTTTTTTTGGCACCCACCCATTCCAAATAAAGATTACTTACTACACTTCTCTCCGTAAAAAAAACTTATTTCATTTCTTGCCGTTAAAAAAAACTTACTACACTTCTCTAGTTCTCTTCAAAAAAAAAACTTACTGCAATTCTTGCCGTAAAAAAATAAAATTACTACACTTCTCATAATTACAATTTGTTAAAGAAACATATATGCAAAATAACTCAAGCAATGAATGCATGTGTTCGACCAGTCAACCAAAGGTAGAAAGAGTAGTTAATTCGGGTCATAATCGTGCATGTTTTTCTTTGACCAAGATTCAAAGCAAAACATGAATTCCCCTTGTGAGTTTAATGGAAGCAAACCATTCATGAGTTCTTATTATTGTTGATGACACTTGTGGACCAAGAATCTTTTTCTAGCTTGTCGTCATATTTTACATGTCTGATAATAAAACAATGATCTTTTGGTCTAATAGGCAAATGAGATGTGAAAGACATTGTCTTTCTTGAATGTCATGGGTTTTAGTTTAGACATGACTTTTATTTTTGCAAACTTTGTGTAAAATTTCATTAAAAATGAAAACACTACGTTCTATAGTTTTTTCCTAAGAATTTTTTTTTGAAAACAAATCATTATATCTTTAGTTTATTTACTCTTCAAGAATTACATTGAATTATCGTAGAAAATTATTTCAATTTTTTTTAGAAGTAAAAAGGTCAAATAATGTACCTTGGTTGTAAAAGTAAAATCATAAAACACATGTTGGTCAAAGACTAATCACAATAGCAACTAGCAAGCGTTTTCAATTGTCATGATAACACATGCAATTTGAGCTAAAATGATTGCTCGAATTAAAGAAACAATATTAATTAGATCATACTAATTTTAGCATTTAAGAAGTTCAGTTCGAGATATATTTGTTGCAAGTTAGTACTTAAAAGTGAAAAGTGAAACTGCATAAGATTCATTTGTTAATTCTTATCATTTATCATTTATCATTTATCAGCATACATATTTATGTATTTTCATACTTCACTCTTGATCTCCACAATGGTTTTGGCATAGCCTCGAAGACAGGGTGTGACACCTTTAGTAACAAGCACGAAGCATTTGAAGAACAAAAAATGATTGGGTCCAGTGAAAACTTTGAAAGATATAAAAATCTCAAGTTTTGTATGTATTAAGAATAGAGCTAAATGGAATTGGTTAGAATAGTCGTTCGGAGAGTCATTTCGAGATAAATTTTATATTAATCGACTTGTATTCTCCTTCTGATCAAAAGCACTAAAACGTCGGTCTGAAATTTGAAAAAACATTAACGTCGCTAGAAAAATAATGGTAGTGCGTTAGTTGTCAAAGTGATACAAGTTGGGACAATTTGCAGCAATTCGGTAAGTGGGACTAACAGAGACCAAAACATGATAGTTAATTAGAGAATTTAAAACCAATCTTATTGTTCTAAAAAAGCCCAACATGTAAATTACAAATTAGTATTCCATTCCAAACATCTCAATCGTCGTATAGGAGAGTCAAAAGTTTTGAAATTAATAACCACGTTTTTCTCTTTCACTAAGCACATTATCATTTTTTTATTATGTTTTTTACAATGAATATTAGTAGTCCTGGTAACGCTCAACGACGGAAGTTATTCCCAATGACAGGGCCGAAGTCCACTTGCCAAAGGGAAAACCCCCACTGTGGGCGGAAACTCAGAACTCCAGCCTAAAGACACGGCGTGGCAGTTTGGTAACATGCCTAGCACTTGGAACTAAACACAGGATCAAGGAGGGTGGCTCAATCCTTTCATCGCCTATTTGCCGTTGGACCAAATGACCAACGACCATATAAACATGAGTTTCTTTCAATAGAAACCAATTAATTGTCTTATTGTTTAAGAAAGAAATGATGCCGTGTATGCTACACATCAGTCTTCCCTTTTAAACATCCCAATGTTGTTATAAATAGGAGTCGATTTTTTATGAGTAAATTATTAGCCACGCTACACTTTTTTATGACGATTTGCCACTCTATAAACCTAACTTTTTCTTTCACTAGATATAATCAATTGATTGACTTCACAACAAAGATTAAATCATAATAGCACATCTTTTTTATGGGAAATTAATCAACACCAACTTTTAAAGTACATGCTTATATAACATTATGTTACATCGCATTAGAAACATATGTTGAGAGCCTATTTAATTCCTAAAGAGCCACGATTTAAGGGACTAGCCTATTGCTTTTCCCACATTAAAGAAAAGAATGCATCATGGGCAATGAGAAGTGAAAGAAAGACATGGTCATTTTTCATCATCAACAAACGTCATTATTAATTATTATCACCTTCCCGCACTTGAAATTTGGGTTGGAGTCAAAAATAAGATTTTATGGTTTGATTATCAAAATTTTGTTATATGAAAGTAATATATTGGAGTTGATGTAAAGGTATCAAGAAAAGAGGCACTAACTGAAAAAAATGATTGTAAAATAACTTTCACATATCGTCAATATAAACAATTTAAATCACTGACATGACGGATATATATTGATATAAGAAATGAAACATATTTG
This sequence comes from Tagetes erecta, assembly GCA_030867185.1. Classification (NCBI taxonomy): domain Eukaryota; kingdom Viridiplantae; phylum Streptophyta; class Magnoliopsida; order Asterales; family Asteraceae; genus Tagetes; species Tagetes erecta. The sequence goes on along the minus strand of CM061494.1, from coordinate 6,529,289 downwards.
CATGTATGTAAATTATAAATGAATCTATCTAATAAATCAAGGTTTTAGAGTAATATCTTTTGAAGAGAAATTTTTTTAATTCATAATAAGAAGTTTAAGAGGAAAAATATTAAGTGTAATGCAATGAGTTGATGGAGCAATATCATTAAATATTAAACATTTACAAATTACAAATCTTTAAACACAATGATTAAAATTTCTTTATAAATATTATTTTTTAACCCGTGTGTAACATACGGTTGTTAAACCTAGTTACACAATAATCCCAACTCTATTTTATTGTCAAGAGTAATCCAAAACACAAAAAACTAAAAATTGTTCGGTTACAGTTGATTTCCTTCTCAGTTTTACTTATCCGTTTCCGTATTCATGAGGGAAATTGAGGATCAATCTCGTAATCTTTATGACTTCGTTACTATGATTGTTTTCAGTAAAGTTGGCATATGTTCCATTTAGTTCCATTCAGAGACTCCTCTTTTTTTATGAAACCAACACTCTGAATGCTGAATCTGAATAATTAAACACTGAACTAAATCATTAAAAGATGAAGCAAACATTCTCTGAACATGATATCCGGGTTTATCATTTGTCAAAATGATAATACTATTTATTATTGCCCAACAAATCATAGTTCGGACTATTAATGTCCAATCTCTCATACTTTTAAATTGACTTTTCTAGCTTAGTTTTCATACTTAAAAGGCGTTTGAGTGGGCCAAGCAAGGATGCTGGCCAATTTAATAATATGTTCCTCAATTATTTAACTTTGATTTGATGTGTTTTTCTTGAAAGTTACTAGAAACATTCCACACTGGGATGTGATTTAAAAGATTCTTTAATAACAAAGTATCAAATGGTAGCGTCGGGTCGTGAGTGAACGCCCTAACGTTAATGTCGTCAAACTAGCACATATAACAAAAACACAAACACGTTAGTCTCGTGAGAATGTCACATTAATATCACCAAACAACAAGTAACAAAGTCGTAAACACGTCAACGTCCATAACACGTCCATAACACATATATATCAATTTACTATACTATAATACCAAAAGTCCCATCAGACTTTCTCTGGTCAAAGTAACCAGCAAACCCGGTCAATGTAACGTTGTCAACACTCACACAAAATGAATCAACGGTTCGGATCATTCCTACCAAAATCTGCAACCTTACGTGAACGGTTACCGCCAAACGACTTCACGTACCGGATATGAGGCACCGCCGGAGCTCCAACATCGCCGGAATATTGTCCATCAACCGGCGTCTTTCCTTTCACGTTCAATAACCTGTTAGGACTTGCACGAACTAACGGACACAAAATCGTTTCCGTAACACTGTTCTCACCTCCGCCGCGCCGGACGGTTTGATTTATCGGCGTCTGTTTACACGTTTCGTAACCGCTTGATCCGTCGCTGAATTCTCCGTCATCGGAGGATCTCACCGGTGACATTCCTCGATTTCGTACACACCGTTGCTTCCGTACTGTAGATGTGATTGTTGACGACGATTCGGTGCAATTCGAAACCGAAACCCTAGGATTCGAATCGACATCTCCATTACTGTTACGACTGTTAGATCTGAACAATTTTGAAATTGACGGAAACCTAATTAGATTCGGTTTCTTCGAATTGGATGAAAATGAACTACTGCCGATACAACCTCCGGTGTTAATCGCAATCTGCGGCGAGTTATAAAAACGTCTATCTGATAAGCTATGATTTAGACGAGGCTTGTTGTACGGTCGTTGAAGAGATGCAGCCGGATTCAACGAGTTTGTTAATTTTCGGCCGGTGATGTAGGGAGAAACAGAACGTCGATGCGTTGAATTTGGAGGTGGATTTGAATTTGAATTGCAGTTGTTGTGTTGTAGCGATTGAGTCTGCGATTGTTCCTGATAAAGGATTAAAGTAAATAGGCGTTCACGGAGGCAAGTAGCACAAACGCCGGTGATGCTAGTTAGATCGGTATTGTGTTTTTTACACCTCATTTATAGATGTATGAGTTTGTATCTGTGTAACATGAAGTTTAGAGGTGGCGGTGACGGTGACGGTGACGGTGGTGAGAATGAAGAATGTGGTGCAATGGTATGTATGGAGGTTTAAAAGAAGGGGAAGTGTTACACTTTACTCCCTTGTTGTTTTGATTGTTGTCATGTTACTATTGCTACTTTGGTCACTTGGACCAAATGGTTTTAGAAGTTTAGACGTTTGACGGTTGAGTTTTATGGTTTGAGTCTTTTTTTATACTGTTATAGATTAAATGATAAAGGCGATTCATGTATTAAATGGTTGATTTAGTTAGAAGATGGTTGGTTCTTAGTTTCAAATTGCTAGTTTGCTTGTTAAAACGTTAAAACCAAACAATTAATCGATTTTAAATTTCAAATATGCTGAACAGTTATGAGGGTGAGTGCTAGGGGTGCTTAATGGGTCAGGTTATCAGGTTGGTGGGTTGAACACGACCCGAACCTGAAAAATTTATGTAAACCCAAACCTTACCCGAACTTGAAAATTTAGACATTACTTAAACCCGAACCCGACTTGATTTTTAGCAGGTTGACCCGAACCCGACCCATTTGAACCCAGTGAGTTGACCCGAACCTGACCTATTTTTGAAATCAGGTCAGCAGGTTCAACCCGAAACTAACCCACACCCATTCAATGTAAACCTAAACCCACGATTTTCAGGTTAGGTTCAAGTCGGGTCAGAAAGTCTCAGCCCTAGTGAGTGCATTTGGTTTGAAAGCTCAAACCCTACTAGTGGGTAGTGGTGTGCAAAAAAATTAAGGAGCATTAAAACCCGCCAACTCATATTAAGTTCTTGTTTGTGACATACTTCATGATCTTATAAAGAACACTAACATGAAATTGAAATGTGCTTTGTTATGATTATAATTTAGTATCTCGCATGTAAGATTTACAACTTGAAGGTTTTGAATATTGTTGTAGATAAAATATGAGGGGTTTAAATAAAACGTTAAGGCGTCTTTGGAGAAAAAAAAATCTGTTCTAGTAGAGTAAACGATGGTGGACATATCACACATATGGAAACAAATTGTGAGAGTATTTTAAACGATTTTGATTTTATATAATTCATGCATTAGCCGGCATGTCATTAGACATATTTTCTTTTACATGGTTTTGATTATAATTAGTATGATAAAGTATTATAAACTAACACTAAAAGTCGTAAAGTATAATAAAAGCTTGTTTATTATATATAGATACAACATAAAATAGATGATTGGGATATAATATATTTCCTTTTTTTATTGAACTATGATTATACAACGTTCGCGTGTTGCTCGAGCTTTTTGTGTACCGTTTAATTTTCCGTCATTACAATTGTTAAAACAATACATGGGCTAAAATCAACGAAAAAACAAATGTCATTCAACTTCTAACAATAATGAAATAATTGTACACAACAATATCACAGTGCAACACTACCTTAAACTCAATTTATCTACACAAGATTCATTCTACTTTGATGCCCAAAATGCAAAACCTACAAAAACCAGAGTTGTCAAAATACAAAACATGAAACGACATTATTCATAAAGTTTTCCCTTTAATATATAGTAATAATGGTTCATAAAATCGTTTATTATAAGAAATAACTTAGTTATAAAAATAAATAAAATCCGTGAGGATATGAAAAATGAAAGGAAGTTTGTGAAAGATGGAGCAATAGAGGAAATAATAAGTGTTTGTAAAGGATAGATGTTTAGTTGGTATGAAGTGACTAATCGTGTTTGTGAGAAGTAGATCACACACTTTTCTAATAACATAAGTAACAATTTTGCTTTAAAGACAAATAAGCACATTAATAAAACATGTCTAATTAAGTTGGTGTGTGCATAATTGAAATTTTCTTCTTTAGTTAAAGCATATCAACGTATACAATCTCCAAACCAACATAACATCATCATATATGGAAATAAAAGAATCTGAAAGAATAAATGAGGATGATGCCATGCCAAACTATTGTGTTAAAAAGAAAAATGCTAACATAGTGTGATTCAATATAAAATTAATTATTTTAAAAAGAACTGATAGAAGTGTTAGGATAACCGACGATCCTCACAATGATTCTTGTTGATTATGGCTTCGTCATGGTATCTTTCTATTGATTTGTTTATAAGAATGAAAACATTCGAGTCTAAGCTTGTCTTTGATGATAAACAGTTAAACACCACTTGATATCCTAACGTATCGTGTGAGAAGGAAAGCCTAGTTTTTATTAATTAATAGTTTATTTACCGTTAACGAACCAAATTAAAACTGAGTTTAATATAAAAAAGGGACCACCCATAATCATTATAAAATACCTTCGCTTTTATAAAGTATAAGAACTTTCTAATGTTTTTTAAACTATCATAGTCAAAAAAAACTTACGACAAAGTTAATTGCCATTATCTAAGTATAAAATATTTGGTAAATATAGTGACACATAATAAGATAATTACATTCTGTTTTAATATGTTATATGTATATTTGGAATGAATAATGCCAAACAAAGTTCAAAAGTAACGTACCAAATGGTTCCATAAGATATAGATAATGCCAAACCAAAAATTCCATGCAAATTCTAAATGGCAACATCATAACTTTAAAGAGAATTTATTTATACCTATTTCTTTACATAACTATAAACCGAAATCTATTCGATCGAGTAGAAAATAAATCTATTTTCTCATGATTCAAGCAAACACAATTCCAGTTTGTTTTAAACATTAATTAATAAACATTAATATACAAAGTATTATTTTTATGAAAATATAGAAAGTCATTAGAGCACGATACATGTAAGGATGATTTGAATTTTGTTAAAACTGTCAAAATTCAAGTAATTAACTCGAGAAACCTTTTGGATGAACATCCCGTGTATGAATGAATACATATATATAGAACAAATTATTATATATACTTGTATAGGCGTGTGGTTCATGGTGACAAATTGGTTTACTTGTGATGTGAACCTTTGGTTTATGAAAATATGTTTGTATCGGAAAATCAGGTTTTAAATTTATAAAGTGGAAAAACCTAACAAGTTCACACAATCGGCAAGTGTACCGGTCGTATGTAGCAAGTTAAGTAAGTCCGGATATCGTACCCAAGAGATTTGAGTTTGGCGTCCTCTAATACCCGATCTTTATCGAATTCTAACCGATGTTAAAGAGTTGATTTTAGATTTTAAAGACTAAATTAAACAAGCAAGAGACAATTTACCTAAATTAACTCTAAGAATAAGATTTAGACTAAGGAAAATTATCTAAAATAAACTAGGGGTAAAAACTTAACTAAAAATGGAAACTAAAGACGGAAATAAGCTAAAGGAGAACTATGGGTGGAGCGATGACTACTTAGGCGAGAATCCTGATGATAATATGACAACTCTCGGCTTTCTAGATATGTTGGCACCGGATCTGAGAATATATCTACTCAAAACAATCTAACACATCAGTACCTACTACTAAGGTCTCGTGGGTGCTAGAAAGTCCTAAAATAAATATGTGAAGCTCACGGTGTGAGGAATGTCTACAAAACACTCCCGGATGTCTAAGGGATCCTAAACTGGCTCGCCTCTCAGCTTACTAGTCCAATTATCCAAGAAACTGACTAAATCAGTAAACTAAAATAACGGGATCAATCGATTTATTACAAATTAAGACTAGATAACACAAGTTGTTAGTTTTTATTAAGTAAAACCCACTCCCGTAGCGTTTTAACCTAAACCAACTAACAAAAGGATGAAATCTACAAATCCTCACCTTCCGGTAACGAATCCGGCTAGCACATCGGCTCAAATCCACAAATCAATCTTAACTTATGAGTATCTATTCCTAGATCTACCCAAATGATGATTTAATCTAGTGGACTAAACACCAAAAATGTGAACTTTATTATCAAGTTATCAAATCAAGATAATACTATCCACAATCAAGTCAAGATCTCAACATGAATCATAAAGTCAACACACATATTGCATACAAGATCATCATAAACCAATTTTCTCACAAAGAACATCCATCCAAAATATCATAAACAACCAAAAGTCATCATATCATCATCAATCATCCATAATGCCTAAATAGTCATACTAAATCTAGCCAATCATCATCAAAAATACCAAATCCAATCCAAATATGTATAGATCTAGCATCATGTCAACAACAAGTAGGAAAAATCAAGTAAAAATGCACAAAGAAGAGTAGATCACACCCGGATTAGCCACCAATCTTCAAATCAAGGCTTGAATCTTCAAAATCTACCACTTTGATCTTCAAATCAACAACTTTTAGTCTTCAACCCATGAATAATCTTCAAAATCTTCAAAGAAAATCTTTAAATCTTCAAAATCAAAGACCAAAACACCAATCAAAGCTTGAATCCACACCAATTTGCACTTATGATCACCCCTCAAAGACCCTCTCAATGAGTTCCAGCCGTTTTGTATTTTTAGGTGAAGAGGTGATACCCTAAAAGTGGAAGAAATGATGTTTAAATAGTGAATTTTAGGGTTTTTTCACGACTGGGCGCCCAGCGGGTCGCTGGGGACTAAGCGTTCCTGCCCAGCGGCCCTCTGGGCAGAGAATCTGACAGATCAGGAGCCCAGCGGGTCTCCGGGGACAAAACTGGCTGCCCAGCGGCCCTCCGGGCTGGCAAATTTCTAAAAATGGGCTTCTGGGCCTGATGGGTCTTGGGCTTGGCCTCCAAAGCTGATTTCACTTGATTTTCTTCCCGTTTGTGTCCCGAATCCGCTTCTTTTATTCGAACTTACCTAAAACCAAAAACAAAATAAAATAAATAACTAAAAATCAAATATATTTACATAAAATAAGATTAAAATGTGGTAAAATATAAATAATAAACCCATGTGTTTTGCAACACATCAACTTGTAAACGAATCGATACACTTATGTACAATTGTACATGTACTCATAATGAAGTTGATAAACACTCATGTGGCGCCCATGTAAATATTTAATGTGGCCTTCTTGAAGTAAAACTAGTGTGCCTTGTTGAAGATACAATAAGCCAAAACTTGGTTTTAACTATAACCTAAAAAGTAGTTCGGATAATATAGAATTTGATTTTTGAAATTCCAAATTATTATCAACGGGTTGATGTTAATCTCAACTAATATAACTTTAGTTGTGTTACTAATAATGATCTCAGTCTAGCTAACATATTGCTAACTCTGTCGATCTATAATAACGTTACGTATGACGTGACAATTACATAACAATGACTTAGATTTTTTTTTCAATTTAGGTTTTATAAAGATCAGTCTTTTGAAGTTATATATACAATAGAGTGTCATCTATTTTTCTCCAAGGTATTACATTTACTAAGTCAGTCTAGTCAATTTCGTCTCTTTCCTAGTCAATTTCGTCTCTTTCAAATTCTAATTGATTTCTAAAAGGTAAGTTTTCAATATATTTCATAGAATTTTTTTGTTTAAACAATACTTGTTTCCGCAACATGTTGCACGCCTCATAATTAAGAAAAAACAGAATTAGCCGTATGTAGACTAAGATTTTTATTGATAAAAAAAGAGATTGTCACTGATCAAATTACTAGTTGTGATTAATCTTAAGTAATAACTAGAATTGTTACAATTCAATTTTTCTATATAATATTATAAATAACTTATTGAAATCTATAACAAAAAAAGCTTAAACTTAATGTTTTTTTTACTTTGTCATGTTAAACTTACACTAAATCATTAGGAGTTTGCTTAAAGAAAACTTTGTGACTTATATATTGAGCTAAACAACACCCAAAAGATAATTCCCATTGATGTTAAGTGTCGAACTAGGAAGTAAAGGGTAAAGCAACGACAAGGATTTAGTGTATCATTGACATAAAAACAACATGAAAACTTGAAAACTAAAACCATTTTCGTTTTAGTTGAGTGCCTTATTAGGCCCTAAGAACAAGGAATGTTGAAATAAACAAAATAAGTATAATTTATTGAAAGCATTCACAATACTAAAAGAGAACGAGCCTATTCTCCTTTTATTTATTTAATTTTTTATTTTAATTGATAAACGACAGGATTTTTGTGAAATTTCATAGTCGACTTTTTTTGTTTTTAGATTTTTGTCATAATATCTTTATTAGTTATACTTGTAGTTCCTCTTAAAGAATTGTTATTTGCACAATCAAATGATTAGTAATATTGTTTGGCATGGAACAAGGAGAAGACAAGAAATAGAGAGATAGAAATAAAACAAAATCTAATGGGTCGCCTAGCAATGGATAGGGGAGTGGTTTGACGATGGTGATGATTTTGTCGGGCAAATTAGATGGTTGAAGGCGGCGACAATAGTTGGTGTTGTTGTGGTGTCATGGGTAGACAATGTATACGGACGTGCAACTTGGATGATATCTATTGAAGACTCATGTAAACGATCTGTATTTTATGCATTTTAGATAGCAGTTGATGTGGTTGCCGAAGTCTATGTTTAACAAATACGAAACCATACATGAATAGCTAATTAACTAGAAACATAAAGAGCTCACACAGCGTGCAAGCCGACGACTACAACTAGCTCACATTAAGGATTCATTTCTAGTTGGAACTTGGAAGTGCGTTGGGTGTGTGTATATATAGTTTAGATATTTCAAATCTAATTATAGTATATGGTATTATGTATATATACACTATATTAATAGATAAACTTGATTATTTACGCATTAGCCTGTCACTAAATTTTTTACTTTGACATACTTACGTATTTGACCCCACAACTTTGACTTAATTATCATAGTTAATTGACATCGTCTATTAGTCCCCCAACTTTGGTCAATCTACAAATTTAACGTTCGACTTTGACTTTATTGTCATATTTACATGTTATATAATTACGATCTTCTTTGACACATTTAACATTTTTACCATAACTTTGGATATATATCGTTTATCGACGCAATGCACCGCATAGGGCAAATCGAAAATGACGTTTACGTGTGTAACGAAGTGAAAAACTATGTTGTAGCAGTGCATGACACTCGTCAAACTAAGGCACAACACATGTTGAATGAATGAATTCTAAAGTGTTGCCACTGCAACATGCGACAAACATAAAAATCCTAACATCATCAGGTACCGTGTGGCGGGTCACAAATACAAGACACGGTTGCTCCATCATAAATCTAGTTAACATGTTAAAGATTAGACTTTATAGTTACAAAATAAGCAAACAATAACAAAGTAAAAGATAAAACTGTTTTTGTAATGATTCTTATATTCCTAAGCAAATGTAACAACGTATTATTAGAATTTACGTTGGCGTATCCCTGAATGAAAACTCGTACATCAGTCTGTCTCTGTAAATCCTAAACTTGACAATACCACCCTTAGAAGAAAACATATTGTATATGAGAAAACTCATTGACCCAATATGAAACTCCTATTTTATACCCATAGGCTTAAACCAATGATCTCATCATTTTAATGAGGTTTTATGTTTTTATACGTCAAAAAATATAATATCATTCATCATCGGTTTTGAATGTGCATTTGATATTCAGAAAATTTTTAATTTGTTTAAGACATTGGAAATATGAGCCGTGTCTTAAATAAGAACAAACGGTTTGTAGATCATTAAAATTATACCATCACAATATACAAGATGATGGTATCGATTGTGCATCCAAGATTCAAGGTATACGTTTAGGATTATGAACACTCGATCATCATGAATTTCAATTTTCAACAATTCGCTATTAGTAAAAATAGAGTAGACTTTTTCCTAAAATATTTGAATGAGACAAATAAACAACTAGTACAAAAATCAAATTAAAGGTCAATATTATACGGCTATTATTGGAACAACGTAGCATGATTCATAAGACATTTTTAATGGCAAAACTGCTTGAGGGTGACATTATTAGTTAAATCCTATATTTAATTATAGCGAATTTTGGTCGAGTGAAATCGGATGGTTGGAAAATATGTATCTCGTCCATAAGAAGTTAAGACTTTAAATCTCACAATTCACATAAGTGTAGATTTTAAGAGTCATAGTTAATGGATGTACGAATTGTTAAACAAAAAGATTTTATTACTGTATAATTGCATATTAATGTACTAGCTTAGACACTTGTATATTACACTTGTTGAATAAAAATATTAAATTAAATAGGTGATAAGTAAAATAATATTTTTTTACCAGTAAGAGGCCTAAGCCAATAAAAGGTCTGAATCATGAGGCGCTTAACCAGTAAGAGGCATGAACAATTAAGAGCTAGTGTATTGTTTAACTATTCAAGGACAAATGTCTGACCAGTTCAGATAAGAAATCTTAACCATTCAGATTTACAATAATGTTTAATTAGTTAGAGGCAAGTGTTTGAACCATTCAGAAATCTGCTCGTGAAACAAATAATTTAAACATTAAGTAGTGAATCATTCAAACATCTGAATTATAAAAAGGCTGAAACCTAGACTTTTTAGTTAATTTAAATAAAATGACCTAAATGTCCCTAAACTCAAATTATTATTTTTTTCATAACCTTAAGAATCAAAACAAAAGATATAGAGAATTGCATATATCTCCCTCTAAACTTGTTAAATTGTTTATTTATCCGAAATACAAGTTTTCAATGCACATTTGTACAATGATTTTTAAATATGGTTTGAGTAAATACGTAATATTGTATGTTTGGAGAGAGATATATGCAAATGGCCCAAAAATATATATTAATTTTTTCAAACTTTTTATAAATCTTTTAAACCCTTATGCTTTTAAAGAGTTAGTCTTTAACGTATATTTTAAACCGTTAAGTTTTTCATATTCAATTATTAAAAAAATCTTTACTTTTCAAAATTTTCAATCTTTCGGTTTTATAAATAGTCAGATTTTCATGCCTTTTTAAAACATTCAGTTTTTTAAATGTTTTAATTTTTAAATCATTAATATTATTTAAATGACTCTTTTAACCGTTCAACTATTTTAACTTTCTTTTCAAATTGTGCGTTTTACCTAATCATCTTTTTTAAACCATTCAATCTTATTGAATGATTTCACACTTAAACAAAAACACATTGAAATCAATTAAAAACCGTGCCGGCATGTTCGGTCTAATTGGTTGAACCAAAAACCAGTCCGATTCACCTCGTTAAACTACTACTGCCTACTGGTTGGACCGGTCGGTTATTAAACGACGAGGTTGAACGGGTCTTTTTCTTTTGATTTAGGTTCGACCGGTTGAGCACACACAAAAGCCTTCGTTAGCAAAACCCACACTATCCATATAGCGAAGCAGGTCGAGCAAGCAAGATGAGCGGGAGTGTTCATCTGCAACAGCTATGGCAGTTTCCTTACTCAACACTTTTATTCAATCGCACCAATCTCTACAAAGGTATCATTTACTTCTTCATCTCTGTGTGCTTCACTCTACCGATCGATTTATCCTTATTTCTCTATGAACCCTAGCTCGTCAATTTCTGGATATATGTTTGTATCGTATGTTTCTGTGATTGAGACTTAGCTGTGTAGATGAACACGTTGAATAGTGACGAAATAGGTGTAACTCTGGGACCTAATGTAATTAAGCCATCAATAGTTTGTAACGATGATAATGAGCAAATGTGTGATTAATTTCCTTGTATACATGTGGTTTGGTACTGTTATAGTTTAAGATTTTTATTGTTAAACTTTATGTGAAAAGAAATATACAAAATTATTTAAAGTGAGAAAAATTGAGCCAGCTTTGCCACTGCCTGGCTCTAGTTGGAGGTGAACCAAAAGCTCGGTTTTTGGCTCCGTTGGAAATATCGAGTCGAGCCGGCTTAAACTCAGCTTGTGAAGAATTTTATTTTCATGTATAGAGGAGCTTGAAATATAATGAGAAATTTGGAGACAAATTGGTAAAGTTTGGAGTTAGCATGTACTGCTGCTGTTAATGCTCGAGTTGTTTAATGGGGTGAAAAAATAGCCAAATCCATAAATGTTTGATTACTTGGATTGATTGTCATCAAATTGCCTTCGCTTTCTTTTTTTATTCGACTTCTGCATCATCTTTCGTTCTTCCTCACTTAGGTGATACCTTGCAGGTTTATACGCTTTACCAAGGATGAAAGTTTATTCCCCGTGCTACACTAAACAGATGCAAACTACTACTTATGAAGTTGTGAATGGAAGCTATTTAGAGACATCACCTATCAAGCAGGAAAAAAAAACCAAGGTATTTTTGTCTCAACATTGTAATAGTTTAATATGTAGTTGTCTATGTATATTAAATAAAATTTTATTTTTTCTATTAAATAAAATACCACTCATTGTTAGGATACAACACCCGTGACACTTGATACAGTTGGCGCCTTCCAAAAATTACCCATGGTGATGCCTTCTGTTGATATTCTTTATTCGGCACTAAGAAAGGCTAGGAGGGTCTCACCTACAAAGGGTAATCAAGATCCGCACTTCTCTTACATGTAAATATTAAGTTTGGTAAATTTATAAAAGTTACCTGTAAATTGATTGTTATCTATAGACTTTAGTTTGAATGATTCATAGGGATTGCAAATGCTGCTAAGCGTGAGAAAAACAAAGGTGCAAAACAACTTGATGCTCTGATGAAGGTAATTTGGAATCTAGAACTGAGCTAAGCATAAAAGTTTTAGATACGTATATAAAATCTGCTTATTTGCTGGTTGTTTTTTCTTCTCTTTAGGAACTAAGCCTTCCATTGAAAACGTACAAAGAGAAGTTCCCAAATAAGAGACATCTGCACCCTTATGAACGGGCTCTTGTTGAGTTAACTTTAGGGGATGGAAATTATGAAGAGGTTTGTATCCATCTTATGTATTTTTCTTACCATAATATAGTTGAACAATTTAATCATCACTTATCTGTGTAATCTACTAATCCTGTAATTGCAGGTTTTAGGGAAAGTTGATTCTCTAAGGAAGAAGCTAACATCAGTTGGAAAAGAACATGCATCACTATGTGCTCAGGTAAGACCTCTGTTCTAATATAGTGGCCCTTTACTAGGCGGAAAAAAAAGAGTGGACACAGGTCATTGGTAGAGTAGAAATATTAAAACAGCGAGTTATAGTAACCTTTTCTCTGTAAACAATTGATTATGTCATTTTTTTTCTTTTTTTTCGTGGCTAATACTTTCAGAATTTCCAACCTGTTTGATCAACTCTGATTGACATCTATTAATATTAAATATTATTTATATATTCAGTGGATAATCGTAATTAATTTGTTTTGAGTAATATTAACAGTCATCAACAAAGCGGGAAGCAGAGGAGAGATTAGCTGAGGTCAGTTGCAAGAGTGACATCTAACTATTCAATTTATTTACTCTAAATAATTTTTAATGTATTCTCAACTATGAATTCTCTGCAGGGAATAAAAAGACTTGAAGATATTTTTCACTCTGATGGAAAAGCCGTTGATGAGTTGATGCAAATAGCCAAGGTGTTTCATCGCTTTTACTTGTGAATGGGTTGATTAGGTTTTGTTTTACTTTTAACTAATGAAGTCACAAGTGGGTAAGTTAAAAAGAATAAAATTAAATAAAGCTAAAAGGGGTGCATGTCAAACGGGCTGATTTGGTTTTTGTTTTGTTTTTCTCGACCCACCCACCCATTTTGTCAATATTTTGATTTGCAGAGTTTGAGGGCAATGCCAGTTGTTGATCTTGAAATGCCAACACTCTGCCTTGTTGGAGCTCCTAATGTTGGAAAATCATCTTTGGTGCGCATACTTTCAACAGGGAAGCCTGAGGTATATAATGTGTCCATATCACTATGTTCCATGCTCCAGGTTAACTAATAAACTTCTTTGATTTAATTGTCAACTAGAGGTGGCAAAATGGGTGGGTTGGGCTGACAAAGTAGCAGATCAAATCATCAAAGTGGATCGGCTTGTGTGGCCCGAAACACTTCTTGTCTAATTTTTTGTGTGTTACATAATATTCTTAGTTAACCATCTCAAGATGGTCTAGTGGTAAGGCACTTGAAAGATCTCTCATGAGACGCAGGTTCAAACCTTCCCTGGGTAAACATCTTGGATGGCCATTACGGATCAAGAAAAAAATATAATATATATTTTTTAAAATAAATTTATTTTTTCTAATTACACTCTGGTAAACTTTTGACCAGTTTACTTGCTTTCATACAGATCTGCAACTACCCTTTTACAACGAGAGGAATTCTAATGGGCCATATAACTTTAAGCTACCAGCATTTTCAGGTCAGCATTCTTCATTACTAGTTGATGTACTACTCACTATATTGTCTTTATAGAAAGTTTGCCGAACCAGATCAAATCTGGTAGGCCAGTCAATGATCCCACACTTAATTAACTAGCAGGAAACGAGGCAACAAGTAGAGTACTTAAAGTTTGAATTTGACTTCAGGTGACGGATACTCCTGGGATCCTAAGGAGACGTGACGGTAAGTCAGTAACGCATGATCTAAAGTTATAGAATTGGGCACATTTATTATTCTTAGAGATCTAGGTTTGACTTTCACCATGCACATAGTTTAATAAAATAGCCAGAGTATTAATAAAATGTAAGTTACTCCTCAACAAAGACATGATAATCAAGTTTTATAGATGAAAAGGATTGCTATCAATGTTCTGTAACGATTGCTATTGACGTTGCTTCATTCTCATACGAATATGGGCTGTTTTTCAGGTATTTATTAATAATGGATCAGTTGGGCAATATAGAAAAAAACTAGATACAAAAGAAACATATAAAGTTGGCCACAAAGGTGAAAAGTCACCTTAAATGCTTCACTATCCTAAATCATTCTATCAGAAAAAACTTTAAATTACCAAGTTTTTAATATAGTATTTTTAATCACAATACATTAGTTTCTTGTGAAACTCAAATATTTGGACGAAAAGGACGTGTTAAGGGCAAACCCAATTCGATCTATTAGAAACTAGGGAAACTAGGGGTGTTCATGGTTTGGCTTGAATCGGTGAAAGCGCCTACACTGGTCATCGATTTGGTTTCATGGAGAACTTCCTTAAAATAATTTTGGTTGATTGGCTTATGAATGTTCAATAGCATTGATAAGTTTGGTTTATGGGTAGGACCAAAAACCTGTCCATTAAAAACTGGACCAGATCGTTAGCTTTCTTCTAAATTTATTTTCAAAGAGTTCTTTAGTAATATATGTTTGACAATGGAAAAATCCTGCTATTATTTGTGCCTAAGACAATGTAGATTTGCAATACCAACAAGCAATCTAAACTTTGCACTCAAGCTTTGGTAAAATGACAAGGCTCATGGTTTAACCTGAAAACCGTCCAAACGAGAGATGAACACTCCCCTATACTTCAAAAGAAAAAAAAGCGTTTTGACCTGTACCCATCTGCCCATTTTGCTACCTCTAATATTACCAAATGGTAGAAGATTTATAGAATTTAAGTTTTGCAAAAAAAAAAAGGTTTTTTTAGTATTTTGTTCTCTGACATAATTTGTGTTTTGATATTCAGAGGACAGGAATAATCTGGAAAAGCTAACACTTGCTGTGCTCGCTCATCTACCTACTGCCGTATTATTCGTTCACGATTTAACAGGAGAATGTGGCACCTCTCCTTCAGATCAGGTACATCATCTGACGTTTTAAGTTTCTTCTATATTTAGTCTATGACAACTCTTATATTTCCATCCACAAATTATGCAGTTTCTAATTTACAAAGAAATAAAAGAAAGATACAATACCCATCTATGGATTGATGTCGTCTCCAAGTGTGATCTATTGCAAGAATCACCTGTTTTTTACATCACAGAAGACGCTGAAGCTGATAATTCCGAGTTACTAAAATACCGAACAATGGGACCCGAGGGAGCGCTTCGTGTATCAGTAAAGAGTCAAGTTGGGATTAACGAGGTTAGAATTTGACAATGCAAATGGGCTGGGTTTTTTAAATGGATCAAAACTGGTACTTTTAATGTGGTCCGAAACTGGTTCAGGGTTACCTGCACCCACTTTTTTAGAAATAATTAATGTGTTAATTAGGTTAGAGCAGAAAAAAAAAGCATAACCAAAACTGAACCTTAATAACTGAAGAGAATAGTTTAACACATTTACAAATTGGGACTAACCGAACCAGTAGATATCTGAACCATTCGAAACCAAACCAAACCAAACCTCGTATTGTACTTTCTTAAAGGTTAGTATAATCTAGGGAGGGAAAGTTTGACATCGGTCACAGTTTTATTGATTAATGTTTGAAAATCTTTATTTAATGGGTAAAGTCTAAAAATTCAGGCTCAAATCTGTATTAAATCTGACCCAGACACCCAGTTAAGCCAAGCCGAAGGCCCATTGGTTGGTTAACAGAATAACCGAAACCATAACCTAACTTCTGTGTACAATCAACCAATGACCAAACCCAGAAACCGAACCGTCAGTCGATCTTCATTTTGTTGTGGTTGTTTCACCTTTGGATCTTTCCTATGTTGTGTTACAGTTGAAGAGTAAAGTGCATGAGCTTCTTGTATCTCAATCAGCAAGACTAAACATTCAAAAACCCGAGGTCACCACGGACATTTCTTCTCCACCCAAAACTTTTATATAACATGGGAGCTTTTGGGTCGATATGAGGTGAACAGAGTACAATATTTTGGAACTAAAACCTTGTGGTGGATCAAAGCAGAGATTAGTGGGTCCGGGTGATGCAACCCGCGATGGTTAACTTAGCCCCAGTATGGTGTTACTGATGATAGTTCTATTGACAGAAAGATGATCATGGTTAAGACAAGAAAGGTTATGCAATTAGGAGTGAGTTATTGAATTCATGCAGGTATTTGTTCAAGTTAAACACTAGCTATTTGTTCACTGTAATGTTCACATGGTACATATCTTTAAAAGGTATTTTTGTTGGATTACATATTCAGAAAAACATTTGTTGTGTTAAAACAAATGTTCAATTAATAGCCTTCATTTTGCTCTCGTCATACGATAAGCCAAAAACGCTGCAACACGGATGCCATTTATTTGTAAGACTCAACAACGCAAAACCAAGTGTGGTATTTGTTGTTTGTACCTGTATACGCATATTCTAAATCAGTCATGTCATGTGTACACATTCGACTAATGGGCGTTCATATTAGTACACGTTGCTTGGTGCCCATTAACAAGATGACGTCTATGAATGTGATTATTGTCATAAAGTCAGATATGTTATCAGTTTATCACTGGTGT
This sequence comes from Tagetes erecta, assembly GCA_030867185.1. Lineage (NCBI taxonomy): Eukaryota > Viridiplantae > Streptophyta > Magnoliopsida > Asterales > Asteraceae > Tagetes > Tagetes erecta. Next base: position 6,512,093 of record CM061494.1, on the reverse strand, counting down.
TAACACTTTATTTTCCAAGCTTTTCAATGAAAAAAAGAATCTCACAAAGAAAAAAAAACATCAAAGCCACACTTCTACAGTGTACTTTCTGGTTTATGTTACAAGAAAATAAAAATAATAAAACATTCGTAAGAAACAAAAATCTACATACATGGTTCATGTAACACATTCAGGTCAAAGAGTTGCTTTAAAACTGGTTAGCTGGGTCACCCTGGAAACTTACACAACTGACTTAATCAACAAAACTTGCCCAACCTAGTAAAAAACTTGTTGTCAAACAAACTCCTTTCAATCCTAACGAGTCGGTTTACAAGGTTTTTCAAGCATTCGTTTCAGGAAACAAAATCTGTTTCCTTACCAGGCTGATGTTCATGTTCTCATAAACTCTCCCCAAGAAGATCAAATATCATTTTGTGATTGTTTAGTTATATTCGGCAAATAAATGTACACAATTTACTATTTATGCGCGACAACGTTAGTCTGTTGAGTTTCATCAACTGCCCCGCGATCTACAAAATTACAAGAATAACCTTTGTAACAAACTCACTTGTCAACAAGCATCCTAAACTTTACTCTCTTCTTCACACTGCCCTTCCTATCATACCCAATCCCGATTTTGCTATGCATCAACTTCAGTGCCATTTCTGAGTTCCCCGATTTCCTCAAGGCGTTGATCATAATCGTACGAACCCTCCCAGGTATCTCTCGACCCCTTTCCACAATCCCATCAGCCAGTTTACACGCTTGGTCAACACGACCACCTTTCACCAAAACGTTAATCATATCTTCACACGCTGTGTCTATAACCACACCCATCGGTGCCAACTCATCCAAAATCTTGCACGCTCGTGATACTTTACCAGAAAGGCAAAGCCCGGTTGAAAGAACCCGAAAAGAAGCAGGAGTAGGAGTTACTCCCTTATCAATCATCATATCCCAAATCTCTAAAGCTTCTTCGTTTCGATGCTTGTTAAATAATCCGTTCATTATGATTGTGTATGTATATACCGTTGGATCACAACCATCAATTTCCATCCTATTAAAAAGCGTCAACGCTTCATCAATCTTATTATTCTTCACCAACGCGTCCATAAGTGCATTGTAGCAATACGAATCTCGACTACATCCATCATCAATCATTTCATCAAAAAGGTTCTTGGCCTCGTTTAACCTCCCAGCTTTACCAAATCCGTCTATAAGACTCGAATAAAACATCACATTAACTGCCACTTTATTCTCTTTACATAACTCAAAATAACTTAATGCCTCTTCTAATCTCCCAGTTTTGCATAATACATTAACAATAACCCCATATGTAACCTCATCAGGCTTAAAACCATCATTATTCAACCTCTCAAAAAGCCTAATCACCTCATCTATATGCCCGGTTTTTGCATACGCATCCATCAAAGCAGTATACATTGCAACATTAGCTTTCCCACCACTTTGAACCATATTCTCAAACAGCGTATAACCTTCCATCGGCTTCCCGTCTTTACACAGACCAGAAATCACTAAACTATAAGCATGCGGCGGTATCTCAACATTCTTTTCCACCATTTCATTATAAAGTTTCAAACAACAATCATAATCACAATCCAAATAACAAGCTTGAATCAAAGTCATATAACTAACCTTATCAGCCTCAACATTCACCTCCTCCATCCGCTTAAACTTCTCAAACGCGTTCTTCGTTTTCCCACACTTACAATACCCTTTAATCATTGTATTATACGTCACAACATCCGGTTTAACAGACCCATGTTCCATAACTTCCAAAACCTGTTCAGCTGACTCCATAAACATCGAATTAACCAAACCATTAATCAAGAAATTAAACGTAAACAAACTCGGTTCAATCCCATTCCCCTTCATTTCCTTCCACACCCACAACAACTCTTCAACCATACCAACATTCCCAAATGATCTAATCAACAAATTTGCAGACTTTATGTTCATCACAAAACCCCTTTTTTTAACCTCATTAAACACACACTTAACCCTATCAACATCATTAGAAGCACATAAAGCATCAATCAAAAAAGCAAAACATTCAAGAGTATGAGAGTAAGTGTAGGGTTTGTACCCACCACCGTTTTGTTTACCTGCCCAATTGAAAAACCGGTAAGCTAATTCGGGTCGGGTTTTGACCCGATCCGAGTTTAATACATGAGAGACAAAATTGGGTGATAATCTAATGAACCATTTGTGACAAAAAGCATCTAACTTTGTTTCAAGCTGAGATGAATTATCATCATCAGCGTCATGTTGGGTTAAAAGATTGAGGATTTGGTGTAGCCATGGTGAGGGTTTTGGGTGTGGTGTGATGAGATTGGATGTGTCGTTGAAGGGTTGGATCCATTCGGGTGGTGGTGGTGTGGTGGAAATGGATCTTGAAGTGGTGAATGGTGGTGGATTCGGGTCGGGTTTTGAGTTGTGATGATGAATTGTGTATTGGAGATTGATGGAGGAAGATTGAGGCTTGTGAATTGTGATGGGGTAGATGGATTTAAGCAAGTTTTTTCTCATGGTGTTAGTTTCAATTGAATCAATCGTCAAATAGCCCTGCTTTGCATTTTGGATTTGCAACTTCTTAAACCCGAATTTAGGGTTTTTCTGTCGTTTGCATTTTTGATTTGCAAGTTGTTAACTTTTCTTTTTAAATGCTATTTTCTGAATTACATTCGAGTCTAACGACGTTAAAGTTAAATTCAAGGTTATTTTAGTCGTACTAAGTTATGTACAATCTATTAATGCAAAGATATAAGGGTTATTGGATTTAATCACCTCCAACTATTGGTTATTGGCCGCTGTCACCCTCAAGTATCACTTTGGCCAATATAACTCCAAACTAAACACTTTGGTGTGTGTATCACCAAAAGTTAAAAAAATTAACCAAAAGTGACTTGAATTGGTTAACTTTTGGTGATACGGTGTCCGTAACACCAAAAGCTAACCAAAAAATAATCAAAAGTTAACCAAAAGTGACTTGAATTGGTTGAATTTTGGTGATACGGACACCAAAGTGTTTAGTTGGGAGTTATATTGGCCAAAGTGATATTTGAGGGTGACAACGGCCAATAGCCAATAGTTGAAGGTGATTAAATCCAATAACCCAAGATATAATGAATTAATCATTTGGATCATCGTAATCACTCTTATAATAAAATGCTAACCCATTCTTCCACATTAAACCACTTGTCAACACCACAGCAACTCTCAGCTAATTCGCGGATCCACCCACTAACCCAAGATCCATTTTCTTAACCCGGCAATTATACGGATCTAATATAATGTTTCTTAACCTAAACTTCCATCCCATTTTTCACACAAAAACACATTCAGCCGCCGCTCCTCCTCCTCCTTCGATTTCATCTTTGCAATCCCGTTCTAAATATTTCAATCCGCCGCTTATCATCTCCGATTCTCTTTTCAGGTTTGTTCGTTTTCCATGTTTGTCATCTTCTCTCTGCGGTTCATCAGCTATTAAAAACAAACGATTTGATAAACCCTAATTTGTTTGGATAACTATGTGTTTCTTTGTGTGTAATTGAGTGTTTTGTAATCATTCAACAATTTTCAGTTCAGATTGCTACTTATCGATGGATATTTATGAAAAAAATATAACACATTGTTATTATTTGTTTCTTTTTTGGCAGTTGATACAATTATTTGTGATCTCTCATTAAATATCTAATGTTTATAACTCATTTTTACTGATTTGCAGGTGATGATTTATGATCTACACACACTCATCATCTCCCCTTCAAGTAAAGTATCACATGTAAGTTAGTTGTTCAGGCTGTTACAACTATAACAGATCTCCCAACTTTTTTTAGTTTTTTACTGGAACATTACAAACTATAAATAGGTATGGAGTCCCTATATTGAATATCAAATGACAAAAAACTCTCTATTCTGAGAGCCCAAAGCTAAGTACTACTGATAAGCATGCTGTTCAAATTTAGGATCCAGAAACTGTAAGTGTGTAAGGCTATTATATAAAATTTTAATATTTAATCATGCTGAACAAATAAACTTTGAATTAAATTACATAAATGGTCCTCTGGTATGTGGTTTGGTACAAACCATAAATACTTTGACCAATCCACTAGGACACTTTATGTGTTTGGTCCCAGATTTATGCAAATCTTCCACAAAGTAAATTTTTTAAAGATTTAAATGGTACTTCATGAATCTTAACGCAAGTGTTGTCTAGGAACCTAAATTTTTAGGCATAATTAAAGGGAATTAGTATATGGAACAGATAATCTCATAACTGTTGAATGCTAATACATTATTAAGATAGAATCACATGACAACATGATTAAAAAGTGGGTTGTTTTCAATGGTTGTAGGGGGAAGGAATGACCACCACTGAACCAACTGTTGGAGCCATACATGGCATATATTTGTTTCGTGAAAGTGGACTGATACAATTGGCTCTAGACACCAGCCAAATCCCATCTTATTTCTTATAGTACTTTGTTTAGGCTAAGTAAAAAGGAGGAATATCTATATATGTTTTAAAATCTTTTATAGGGCATTTTATGTTTTTTTTCTAATAACCAAGTCTAAAGATCAAATGGGTGTTTAAATCTATTACCAGCCAAAATCAAAATCCCAATGTCACTTGAATCTGATTTATATTTTTTGCTGTGATTTTATAAATGTGAGACGGGACTTTTCGGATATAGTTTGTGTTTACATGTTGGGAAACCATTCATGTGCTCTTTATCTCAGGTTTGTACTTTAACTCGCAATGGACTCATATGCGTTATACTATGAACTTGACTTGCTCTTTATATGATATATTCATTCATTTGATTTTCTTATTTATAGGTACATTAGTTAAAATATATTCCATCCGCGTGAACATATGGGTGTTAACACCCGTAGTTTCATTCCACGATTCACACACGTCTTGGCTTGAAAATTGTTATATAAGACAAAGCTGACAATGTTACAAACCACACAACTAATGTTGTCTATAAGAAAATCTTTGGAAAAATGTATTTCAACATTTTTAATGCTATCATACTATTAAGTAAATTGGTCTATTTTCATCATTTTCACTGTGTTCATGTTACATATTGTTTTCCCATTTTTTTCATATTTGCTTTCTTTACATCGCATTGTTCAGGTTAATTCTATTTTCAATAGTAAAACAAATAATTACATTTTATCGTTTCATCCCGTGGGTACCCACGGGTTCTAACCTAGTATAATAATATACAAGTGTTGTATGTCTACTGACGAGGATATATAGGATGATGAAGATGAATTATGCATTGTATTAGTGTATCCTTGCATTAGTTGATTGTACATAATCTAATTTGACAAAATAAACTTGAATGTAACTATAAAGTAACTTTTACAAATTTCATGCATGAAAACCAACGATAAAAATTACTTATGGATTAAAATGGTTGAACCCGTGTAATCCAGCGACGAAAATTTACTTTAAAATATATTAACAAGGGTGGCCAAGCGCCCTTATAATAAAAGCTCTCATTGTAATAGTTGATATGTGACATGTTTTATAGTTGCGAATAAGGTTGGTGGCAAATTGGTAATATTCTTGTGTTTTCTCGTCTGGATAAAGAAAATTGGGTTATGGACAATAGAGTTTTCTCACCTAAGATGAGTTTTCTTCTGATAGTAAACTACAGATGACTGCGTGGGTTAGTAGTTTGTGAATGATCAAATTTGCAGTTAAAAAAACACATGTTTTACCGTTGTAATTTGGTTTCTATTGTAAATTATAATATTTTAGTGAAATATAACAAAAAAAAACTTTTTCTATATTTTTATTGTTGCTAACTTATCTTGTGTGGGTTTGATACTTGTGATTAATTAAGAGTTTCATACATTTAAAAAAAAATTGTGGTTTAAACCTGCCTCGATCCAAGAGGGAGAAAGGTGTGATCATGGTTAGGCAATTTAATCCACATAGGAGTGTATGAATTTAAAATCTACCTCTACCTATATTCTAATAATTGAGTAACAAATCCACATGGCATGCTCCTAGGCATTCCACATAGGATTTTTCCTATGTGGCAAACTCACAATGATTCCTCCCTCAATATTTCGCGGATCCTATCTGGGTTAAAATTATACCCGTAACCCGACAAGTTTAAACCTAATTCTTTCCCACATTCCCTTTTCCAAACCTGACCTTCCTCCATCATTTCCTTCTCCTATTCTAAACCTAATCACATGAATCATCCATTCCTCCGTCTTCACCATCGTTATCACCATAGTCGCCACCTCCGTCTTCACCATCGTTATCACCATAGTCGCCACCTCAATGTTTACAATCGGCTTCGCTATAGTCGTCCCAAATCATCCTTTTCATCCCCTGTTAACGATTCTGATTCGAATGTTTTCAAGATGGAAGCAACATATCTGGGCAAAGAAGTACTTTTTCTACATGGATAATAGCATTCACATTGTGTTGCTTCCTTATAAGGTTTGTAATCACTTTCAATTTTATCAAAATTCCATCTTTATTGTTAATTTTAAACCTAGGTATGTTCATAGCTTTGAAGCTTTGAATTTTAGGTTTTGCTTCTTGATTTTAATCATATAGCCGTTCTATTTGAGGCAAGTAGGGCACGGTGTTAGTAATTTAAGAAGTGAAACATATAGTTAAGGCTATCGATAATAATATATTTGAGTTACTAAATTACTAATATAATATTGGCTCTTTGAAATTTAAAATCAGAGCAATGATTTATGTGATCAACATAAATTTATTTTGGGTTGATCTTTGTATATGATTCGAAAGGACTTATCTATGGTTATTTTAAAGGTACTTCCCTAAATTCTAGCGATTTTGAATCATTCTTATTACAAATGTTACTTTAGTTTTTTAAATTCAATACTCTTATTGGCTTAAATGCTTTGTAGATAACGTGTTTCTGATAAGGATTTTATTAAGTTCAAAAGTTACCAAGATTTCCTATTTTTTTGCTTTATTGTAGCATATGTTTTTGGTAGACATGTGTTTTAGATACATACAATGGAAAATATCTGTTAATTTCATGTCAATCTTTATTCTGTTAGAGTTGCATTAGGAATCTTATGTATGTATTATAAATAGGGGATATGTTGTCAATGTAATTCATTCACAAAAAACATAACTACAAACACGCATTCAATACGATCTTCATCTTACTAAGTCTAAAGATGTCAAAAGCTCCAACTTCATTGAAATCATCTATGGCTTCCAGGTTCATACTGAAAAATTACAGTAACCTAACAGGTTTTTCCATATTATTAGTATTATTACTTTGTTGTTATACATATCTAACACAAATTGTTTTTAATGACAGTAACTCATCACTTCAAGGAAACAACATCACCTTCTTGAAGGATATTAATGATTCAATGAATGATTTTACAATCAAGGTCCATTTGCTAAGGGTTTCAAATTTACCCAGCCATAAAATTAAGAATGGGATTTTTGCAAAAGAAATCCTCATGGTTGACGAGGAGGTATAATTATGTTTTCACACTCAATAATAATACTTATCATTATATTATGTTCAATAAACCAATTTAACTCTTATTTTTCCATGAGTTTAAAAGGGTACTAGAAGACAGGGAAGTTGTTTCAGCAATTATCTGGTCAACTTTGGAAGTTATCTAAATGAAGGATCTACTTTGCTTATCAATAATCCAACTTTGATAACTAATCGTTCAAACTTTAAAACTGTGGATTGTCCACACAAAATTGGTTTCTCTTATGATACCAAAATAACTTTAAAACTGTGGATTGTCCACACAAAATTTAGAGTTAACCTTTATTAATGCAGATTTGTTAATTATTATATTGTTATTATTATACAGTACTAAATTATTGAATATTTTCATAGGGGTAATAAAGTTCAACTCACCTTATGGGAAAGTTATGCACACGAGTTGACTGAGTACATCAACAAACATCCAGCCGAATCCCGAATATTTATAATTGTTCAGCTTGCACGGGTTTCATTGTATAAAGGTTAGTCAGATGTTATGAGTTTATATGTATGTAGCTTTCTCTATATATACTTTATAATGTGAACTAATTTGACATTGTTTCTACTTATTTACAGAGAAACCTACTATAAACAATTCTTTTAAGCTTAGCCGCCTATTTATCAATAATGGTTGTGATGAAATTAATTCATTTAAGAAAAGGTTTGACGTTCTTTTTATGCTAACCTTTATTTAAATTAATATTATCTAATACTAACCTTTGAAATTCTATTCTCTTTTATTATCTCATAATCCTATACAGTAAGATGGAAAGGGAAGAAGGAAATGTTTCCTTGCGTACGTCTTCGCCCCTTTTTTATTCATTTCGGGATGACTTTTTGGTAAACTATGAATTCTACAAGGTTACTGAGATTGACCGTATTGAGAAAGTATGCTTCTTTTATTTGTAATTTCCAATTCTTTTTGTTAACATGATACATAATCATAAAATAAATAATTATTTTCAACTTGCTTTTTTAGGAGAAGACTCTCATAATTGTTGGAACTATCAAGTGTGTTATTGAAGAAGTTCCTTGGTTTTATGACGCGTGTAGCAAGTGCAATCATAAAGTTGTGATGGAAAAACCTCTTAATCGAATTCAGCTTGGAGAAGAAAAAGTTTGGATTTGTGAAAACGAACAATGTCATGAAAAAGACATTGCTGCTATCCAAAGGTATATTATATTATTATCTGTCAAAGTACATTGACTTTATATTATTTACATATAGTTTAACTTTTTAATCCTTTCCGGTGAATGTTATAGGTTTAGGATTCCACTCCGCGTTGAGGATGAAACTGGTTTTATACCCTTAACTCTTTTTGAAAGGGATGCTAAAAGAATCTTTAAGAAAACAGCAAAAGAGATGTGGGAAACATATTTGCAGGTAACACATTATAACACTTTATTTATACCATATTGTATTTTACACCATTTAAGCATTTTTTTCTTTTTTTATTAGGGGGGATACAAAGGTATGTTACCAGATGATTTTGAGATCCTTGTGGGAAAAAAATATGCCTTCAAAATTGATGTTAACAAGAAGTATGAATTTTATGGAGTATCAAAATTGACCGACGATTCCACTGTTATTTCTGAACTTGAAAAGAGACCTAAGTATGACAAGGTAAGCCCATTGATTCTTTTTATTCCATATGTCTATTATAATGTTGTTACAATGCTGTTAAAAAATTCTTAAAATGATTATTAGTATGTGGTTTTATTATAAGACTATAATACTTACATTGATGAACTCTAATTGAGACATTTTCAGTACTTTAATACTAGACCTCTAATCGTTTAAATCCAATTTTGACTTTAGGAGACGATCTCTTGCACAGGAGACAATGAACATACAACTTATCCTCTAAACAAAATTGTCGGAAAACATCCGGTTCAACCTGAAATCCCTGAAGGAAACACAAATTGTCGTTTGGATCTCAAACGAAATCTCAGTGATGTCCATGATGTAGATGACTATGACCAATCATCCACCTCAAAAAGTCGCCCATATATTGATACCACCCAAGTTGAAAATGGCAAGTCTACTCTACTCATTCCAAAGCTGGAGAAAAAATGATGACATCTGCTTGCTTTCTTACTATCCTATTTTCAAACTAATTTCAAAAGTTGGATTATTTATTTATGGCTAAAGACGTGTTTTAATTTCGTTTGTTTATGTTGTTTTGGGACATCTGCATATATGGTTTCTAACTATTCTATTTCCAATCTATTATATATCAACAGTGGGGTTTTTTAATGACTATAGTCATACTTAATTTATTTGATTTGATTCACGTCTGAATTTGCTCATTATTATTTAAATAAAATGGTTTGGCGGTTATTCTTAGTTATTTACTTATCTTTTAAAAACTATTAAAAATTAATGATTTGTACTCTATATCTATACTTGATCAAATATTAAATTTATATTCAACGTTACATCATAAAAGATATGTGTAAAATAACAGAACTTTTTACCTACATTTTTGTTACGATATTCAACTAACATTGCTTTTTAATCAGACTGGTATAGAGGAATCCAAATTGCAACGTATAGAGAAAGACGGAAATATAGAAAACAACAATTAGAAAAGAAGAAAAGTTCCCGTTTCTCTACACTATCATGCAGTTCAAATGTTCCACAAATGCATAACGGTAATTAACATAATGCACTTTATTTTAAAATTAATATAAAACAATTTACATGTATTAATCGTCTTTCTTTTAGTTGAATATAGTATTTCAACAAATAACCTGCTTCATTTAATCTAACGATATCTTACAAATAAGATTTACAAACAACTAATAAAAATTGAATAATCTTAATTTACATCTATTCTATGCTATTCCTTTTATTTAACTTTAAAATTACAAACTTATAAACTTTATTTTATTAGTTTAGAATATTTGTTTAACTAAATATTTCCATATTATTTCAGATTCAAACACGTTTGCTTCAAATGCAAAGCAAAACAGACAATTAAGAAAACAACATTTACACACCCAGAAGTATAATCGCATGTCTACAATATCATTTGGTATGTTGTTAATTTACCAAGAATTACTACTGTCATTGTCTTAAACTCCATATAATATTAATATACATCTTCTTGAAAGTGTACTTTCCTTAACCATACAATCAATTTCACAGATCAAAGCACATCGAGTAACAACAACATTGCAACACCATCAACAAATGGGACTCAGTTTACAAACAATTCTTCTCTTGCATCCAAATCAACACTGACAACTCCACGTACAAAAAGGAGGAAATTGAATTCTGTTTCTCTTAATGTATTTCATTCTAATACAGCTAGATTGAATGTACAACAACTGAATCACAATGTTATAAATCAAGACATATTCAAAGGAATCTCAACAGGTATTATTCATACCTAAATGGTTAAAACCTTTATGAATCTCATTTGATGTTAGTTCTTATACAATCGGATGTGCTATTTGAACAGATTATATAGATCATGGAAACCAGGAAATTATATGTGAAATGTGCAATGCAAAATTATGGTCAGCTGAAGCTGTTAGAGGTAAAAGAGATGCTAATAAAACAGGATATTCTCTTTGTTGTGGTTATGGAAAAGTCGAACTTCCTCAGTACAAAGAACCTCCTCCAAACTATAAACGGCTCTTCGATGGTGGAAATATCAAAAGCGATTATTTCTTGAAGTACATTCGTCGTTGGAACTCCATGTACTCATTTACTTCAATGGGTGGAAAAGTTGACAAATCAATCAATAAAGGAACCGGACCTTCAGTATTCAGATTGAGTGGTCAAAATTATCATCGTATTGGCAGTCTTATTCCTTCACATGGATCAGAGCCTAAGTTTTCCCAACTATACATCTATGATACAGATAATGAAATCACAAATAGACAAAGAGTTTGGAGGTATTTATAACATATCATAATCGCTTACATAATGTTGTATTAAAGTATTATTTTAAATATATTCACTGACCATATCATAATGACTTACATAATGTTGTAGTAAACTATTATTTTAAAACAGTATTTCAGATAAACAGTCTACATCCACTGAGGAGGACCTTGAAGTTGAAATAATTCAAGAATTGAAGATTATGTTAGATTCTCAAAATTCCTTGGTCAAAAGCTACAGGATGGTTAGAGATTGTTTTCGGGAAAATCCTAATATGAATATCAAATTAAAACTTATTGGTAGAAGAGACAAAGATGGAAGGAGTTATAACTTACCAACAGCTTCTGAAGTAGCAGCGTTAATTGTTGGGGATGTTGGCGACTCTATTGAAAATAGAGATATTATAGTTCATACTCAATCAGGTAACCTTAAACGTATTAGTGAGCTACATCCTTCCTATCTACCTCTTCAGTATCCGCTCCTTTTCCCTTATGGTGAGGATGGTTATAGAGTTGACATCCTTCATAGAGGTGTGGTGGAACCCAAGAAGAAAACAACAAACAGGATCCATTGTACAATGCGACAGTTTTTTTCCTATAGAATTCAAGACAGGGATAACAGTTTTTCATTGATCCTGAATTCTAGAAGGCTTCTACAACAATTTTTAGTAGATGGGTACACAATGATTGAAAGTGAAAGATTATTCTTCATACGTCATAATCAAGTTGATCTACGATGTGAATCATATCAAAACCTCCTGAATGTACGAAAAAATGGAAACTCAAACATCTCAAACGTAGGTCAACGTGTTATATTACCATCATCATTTACGGGTGGAGCCCGTTATATGATGCAAAACTATCTGGACGCAATGTCTCTATGTAAGTGGTTTGGATACCCTGACTTCTTTATCACCATAACATGTAATCCAAAATGGCCTGAAGTGAAGAGATTTCTTAAAGACACCAACCTGAAACCAGAGGATAGGCCTGACATATTATGCAGATTATTTAAGATCAAACTTGATGCATTTATTAAAGACTTGAAAGAAAACAAATTATTGGGCAAAGTACAAGCCGGTATGTTACTCATTTGAAAAATGTTTTATATTATTTTGACTTTATACAATTACTAATAATTTATAATTATAATATATGTAGTTGTTTATACTGTTGAGTTTCAAAAACGTGGCCTTCCACATGCTCACGTTTGTTTGTTCATCCATCCTGATGATAAACTTCCTACAGTTGAATATATTGACCCGTTAATATGCGCTGAGATTCCAGATCGAAATGAAGACCCTGATTTGTATACGCTTGTAAGCGACTTAATGATTCATGGACCTTGTGGTGAACATAATCCGAATTCTCCATGCATGATCGATGGAAAGTGCACAAAAAATTACCCAAAAAAATATGTAGATCAAACTTCAGTTGATAGTAATGGTTATCCACTTTATAGAAGACGAGAAACAACTGCATTTGTTAAAAAACCAAATGTTGATCTAGACAATAGAAGTGTCGTTCCGTACAACAAGACGTTGCTGAAAAGATATCAAGCCCATATTAACGTCGAGTGGTGCAATCAGGCAGAATCCATAAAATATTTGTTTAAATACATTAACAAAGGCCCTGATAGAGCCACTCTTTTACTTCAACGTACTTCTAACGAAGATGATCAAAATGATGCAACTGACGAGATTCAAGACTATTATGATTGTAGGTATTTGTCTGCATGTGAAGCTTCATGGCGTATATTCGCCTACGATGTTCATTATAGGACTCCATCAGTTGTAAGATTACCTTTTCATCTTCCTGGCCAACAGTCAGTGGTATATGGTGCTGATGATGATATCGACGACGTCATAAACAAGCCTGCTGTTGCTTCATCTATGTTTTTAGAGTGGATGAAATCTAACGCTACTGATCAAGAAGCAAAAAACCTCACATATGTTGAATTCCCTACCAAATTTGTTTGGAAGAGTGATGAACGTCATTGGAAACGAAGGGAAAAAGGATTAAGTATTGGCAGAATTCATGCAGTATCACCTTCGGTTGGTGAAGGATATTATTTAAGAATTCTTTTGAATAAAGTTAAAGGTCCTACATCTTTTGATGACATACTCACAGTCAATGGAGTTTTATGTAATACATTTAGAGACGCATGTTATAAACGAGGCCTTCTGGATGATGACAAAGAATATATTGAAGCAATAATAGAGGCAAGTCATTCAGGCAACGGTTATTTTTTACGGTCTTTATTTGTAACAATGCTTCTCTCAGAAACTCTATCTAGACCTGAGTTTGTATGGCTAAATACATGGAAATGCTTGTCTGATGGTATTCTTCACAAACAACAACTTGTCTTAAAGCTTCCAGGTAACAATCTTTTTACTAAAAACGTTAAACATGCATCATTTAATTTCTAATACTATGTTTATATCCCATGAAAACACTGTTTTGCGGTTTAGTAGGCGTAGTCAAGTACCATGTACTACATTTTAAAAAACCAAAAACTAATATAAATTACTTATATACATAACACTATAAACCCACTTACTAAGAATTAGGTAAACGACAAATATTTATCTTAAACAAGTGGATGTAGTATTTCAAAAAACTTACTTACACAAATTAATTTATGAATTAAAACCTGCATTATTACTTTTTACTACTAGACTTTCAAAATACATTACCTTTTTTACAGACTTGTCACTTCCCGAACAACAACTCAAGAACCTGACATTGTTTGAAATTGAAAAGCTTCTACTTCGTAATAGTTCAAGTTTGAGAAAGTATCCAACAATGCCATACCCGGATCATGAATCAGTATTGTCTTCAAGAAACCGTTTGATTACTGAAGAGTTGTCATATGATACTATTAAACTACGTGATGAGTTTCGTCATCTTATTATTGCATTAACAGATGAGCAACGGTGTGTTTATGAACATATAATGAAAGCAATCACAAATGATAAAGGTGGTGTCTTTTTTGTTTATGGTTACGGTGGAACAGGTAAAACGTTTTTGTGGAAGACATTATCAGCTGCAATAAGATCTAAGGGTGAAATTGTATTAAATGTGGCATCCAGTGGAATCGCATCTTTATTACTAACCGGAGGTAGGACAGCTCATTCAAGATTTATAATTCCTTTAAATCTCAATGAGGATTCCCTTTGTTTCATAAAGCCCGATAGTGATGCTGCACAATTATTGAAAAAAGCCAAGTTGATTATATGGGATGAGGCACCGATGGCTCACAAGCATGCATTTGAAGCCCTAAATAGAACAATGAATGACATATTCTCCTCCAACACATTTAACAATTCAGACATGCTATTTGGAGGGAAAGTTGTCGTTTTTGGTGGAGACTTTAGACAAATCCTGCCAGTTGTACAAAACGGAAGCAGGCATGACATTGTTAATGCCTCCTTAAGTTCATCATACATTTGGCCAAAATGCAAAATACTAAGATTAACAAAAAACATGAGATTATCTGTAGGAAACAATTCAGAAAATCTCGAACAAACAAAGGCTTTTTCACAATGGCTTTTAGACTTGGGAGAAGGAAAAGTTGGTGATCATCATGATGGAAATTCAATTATTGAAATACCTGACGATCTTCTAATTCATGACTCATCTGATCCTATCTATGATTTAATTGAGTTTGTCTATCCGTCAATTCTTCAAAATTACAAAAACCATGATTATTTTCAAGAAAGAGCAATACTGGCACCAACAAACGAGGTTGTTCAAGAGATTAATGATCGCTTGCTATCATTATTTCCGGGGGAAGAAAAAGAGTACCTAAGTTCAGATAGCTTTTGTCAATCGGATTACGTTCACGAAAACTTTGATGAAACGCTATTCTCACCCGATGTTCTCAATGGACTTAAGATATCAGGTGTTCCAAATCATAGGTTAGTACTGAAGGTTGGTGTTCCGGTAATGTTGCTTAGAAATATTGACCAAAAAAATGGTTTATGTAATGGTAGTAGATTACGGGTGATATCTTTGGGAAATCGTGTCATTGAAGCAGAGATTATATCTGGCAGTAATATTGGAACTCGAACTTTCATTCCAAGACTTACTCTTTCACCTTCAGACAAAAAAATTCCCTTTAAGTTTAAAAGAAGACAATTCCCGCTTGCTGTTTGTTTTGCAATGACCATAAACAAGAGTCAAGGACAATCATTATCTAAGGTTGGATTATATTTGAAAGATCCTGTTTTCTCTCATGGTCAGTTATACGTTGCACTTTCAAGAGTTAAAAGTAGAGAAGGTTTGAAGATGCTAATTATGGACAAAGAAGGTAATCTTTCAAATAAAACAACAAATGTAGTATACAAAGAAATCTTTGGATGTTTGAAAGATTAGACATTAAATTGCATTTTCTTTGACTCTATTTAAGAAAATTTATTTACCATTCCGTATATATTATACATCGTACTTAATTTTAATTAATACTACTACTTCTATTGCATCATACACTTCTTTATACTTGATTATAATAATATATGTTATCAAAAAATATATAACAAACCGTGTAGTACACGGGTACTAATCTAGTGGGTGAATATGTTATTAATTTAGATAAATTTCTTGATCGCTTTTTACAAACTCTTTGTTTATATAGAAACTTCTAGATTGAATTAATATACCAAGACTTATTTATTAGCTTACCAACCACAATAAAATGGAACAATAAGATGATACCTGGCCTGACATTTACTTTTTGCATTTTGGATAAGTGACATGCAAATGCAACTATGCAAGTACCACATTTGATCTTCTCTATTCATCGACAACGTAGCCTCGGACCTTTATACTGACATGTTACTAAAGAAACGTTCGTCCATCATATGGTATACTCTAATATAGTACATGTAAAAGGAACAAGCTTGATATTTCACTTAATATATTAAAACACCTAATAAAAATAAAAGCATTTTTTATATTATGACAATTTTGTTATTTAATGACATTAACATATTTTTATTTGAAAGTGGACCAAATAATGGCATAAGCATATTACCGTCATATATTCTACTCATAATCTAAGCTTTATAACATACTAGGTTTAATACCCGTGTATACACACGGGGTGATTTATACACAGATTATCTAAATTACGCATCATTGAGTAAATAACAATAATTTGATAATACGTTAAAAAAATACATTCATCTTTTATACTTTTTATGTAAGTAATTTTTTTTAAATATTTTAAATTTAAAACTTGAATGAGAAAAAAAATGATTATAAATGTATTGTTAAAAAAATACATTCATCTTCTATATTTTTGGCTCCATCAACTAATACATGGTGAATTCCCTCCAAAACTACCTATTATAAAACAAAAAAAATTTCCCCTCAAAAATTGTCTTCCCTAAAACCTTAGATTAGGCGACAAGTCTTTCACTATTTCTTCTAGAGTTCATTATTGTTTTATCCTTTTCATTTTCTAAAATTTTCAGTTTCAAATTTTGCGGTTATATATTTTACTACGAAGGTACTTTTTTAGAACGACAAACTATCATACTCTTATTCTTAAAGTGAACTCCGTATATTTACACTCGCTCAGGTTTAAACCTAAGACCCCCATATGATGCTCAGAAAGGAAAAACTCTTTCACTTGACCACTAACCCTAATGATTACCACAAAGTACGTAGTTTTCTTTTCTAGTCAACTCAATCTATGAGTCAAACTTTGTAATATTCATTTTATTTTAACAACCAAAGTAGATTAACAACCAAACTAGCAAGAAGTTAGAAAAATGGACTAATTTCCATTACTAAAATAACAATACATATCTATATTTATATTAAATTTAACTACTCAGCGTCTAGCGTCTAGATCCGAGATGTTAAAATCAAAACTGGCCTTAAATTAAACGTCTTATTAAAAAAAGAGTTAATGTAATTTCCGTAAAGGAGTTAACAAAGATAGACGAAAATAAGAATGTTTTAAAAAGCCAAGGCTCAATCAAAGAAAAGTCTTGGATGGAAATGGAAAAATATATAAAAACCCTAGAACAAAAACGGCAACCTAAGTCTTAAAAAAAACGAAGCATAAAGGTTTTACATTATATGGTTAAAGGTTCAAACTATGAGTTTCTCATGAAACGGTTGGTTGACGAGTCTTCGACTTTAACCAACTTGACTCGGAAAAAAGGGTTGGGATGATCCTCCATTATGACTCAAACGCGCAATCACAACCCGTGGGTACCCCGTCTACCCTAACATTGTTACCCGGTCATTTATTCGATGATTTCAATCAACATGTAACAATCGTCTCTTATCTAGCATTTTACCCCATATGAAACTCCATAACTTGATGGTTACCACTAATTACTAACCCATATTAAACCATTCGTTTACCTGTTTAGTCGCACCATAATCTAATGTTTAAAGATGAAGCCTGATGTAAGGAATTACCTTGCGGTATCAGCATGAACACCGCCACAGGCATTGGTAACACCGGACACACCCTCACATTCGTTTGTGCTCTTCTGCACCTCATCCTCCATGAGAATGTTTTATAGTCATTCAATAGCTCTACTTCTAGATTACTCCCATAAAATATTATATTTATTATGTTGTTTTGTTATATATTCGTTGACAATGAGATGTATATAATATAATGAACCTTATTATTATCTCAATAAAAATATACTTGAGTTATCTCAATACGCCTTGCTCTCTCAGCCTCATTCTGCCCACTCCTTTTTGCTTCATATTTTGTGTTCTGCAGTTCCGCTACATAGTCCATCAACCGTCAATTCATCTCTAATTCATTCTGCCAACTTAAACATTTTCATTCTCTTGGAACTGAAAGCTACGGAACAGACTGCAAATAAAAGAGTTATAAAAAAAATTCCCATGCATTTTGATAAAAAGGTATTAAAACGGTTCGTTTTATAAATTGTAACCCGCACCCAAAATAAACAATTTACCCTTTGAACCTCATGAGTCTGAAAAACTTACAGAAAACAAGTCAAACAATAAGGTTTTCCTTTCAGGAAACCACAACCTATGTTCTTACAATTAAGTCTGTTCTGCAAGTTAATTATTGACTCTGTACCAGCAGACCAAATAACATGCAAATAAGGTTTTAGTTTTTTTAGCTTACATACAGGATACACAACAAAACGGTTGACTTATGAAAATGTTAGTTTGATGAGTTTGTACAAAAGCAGGAAAGTCGGTTGAAGTTACCAACTGCAGACCTCTCACATTGCTTGATCTTAGTCGATACCTAGATCAGAAAAGTGTTCAAAAGTTCCCTGTAAAACATAAAAGCGTCAGCAATCACTCTGTTAATTTGGTAATATATAGATTTTATGTATTTTAACAGAAAATAGACTCGTGTTTTAAATTCAAATACCTATAAGTAATAATAAAAAACGGTTACTTTGGTCAATTTATCTATTAACTTTTTAAGTTATTACAAGATCCAAACACTCCCACATTTTATTACCAGCGTATTGTGTGATCATCATCATTCAGTATCGTTACAGCTGTATAATCACAACAGTGCACATGTCATGCATGTGGGATTCGTGGGGGATCTTATGTTGGGTGTCGGGGATTAAGGGTAGGTCGTAGTGACAAGACAGATGATTCCTGTGTTTGTCAGTGATTCTGATGTTAAGCGCTTCTATTGTCATGAAATCATGAATTATAACATAGAAAGTGCACTTGCAAAACATTCAGAGCTTGAAATCAAATGGCTCCTTCAGCCCGCATTGCGTCTGCTTCCACTTTCATAAACCTTACTATCTCTATTGACTAGGAGGCCATGAAAACTCATCCATGTTATTTTTCTAGCTAGTGTTGTTCATATCATCTCCAAAAACCTCATATTAAAATTTTATGACTCATTTTTAAGCATGTAAATAGGTTCTAGCATCTTATATCAAAATCCATAGGTACCCCACACTATAGAGAGATTTACAAATGCCAATTAGTTCCATATTATAGTAGGACATCTCGTTTCTTAAGAGAGTAACACAGTGTCGTAGTGCCTTCAACTGTAGAATCTACATAGTCAAATGAGAGAGCATGGCTTTGCACAGTCTAAACTAATAAGCATGTGTTTTGATAACGAGACAACAATTCATGTTGCAAACAATCATGTGTTACGTGAAAGGGCAAAACATATTAAAGTAAATTGTCATTTCATACGAGAGAAGCAAGAAGATGGAATAATCACAACTTTTTCGTGTTAGAAGTTTAGAACAAGGATTCAGTCATCCACCTAGTCAATGTCTTCACAAAGCATACAATGAGAGTCAGATAATTTGATTAAAAATAAGCTGGGCGTCATCAATATATATGCTCTTGCGACGGTCAAGGAGGTTGTGATTATGTGGTGGTTAATAGGCTCTAACTAGTACACGTTAAGTTGTAATTTAGAATCGTCGTATATATAATATATACTTCTATATATATATATATTGATTCCATACTCAATGAAATATGTGAGACGCCAGATTTTTTCTACCCATAGTTTCTGATTACAAGTATCACATAACCAATTTCAGAATGCAAATCCATGCACCCCCTAAGAATATTCAAAAGTAACAATATATAACCAGATAGAAAAATGTAAAAAGGAACTTACAGCATAGTCATCATGAACCCGCCATATAGCCTCCCCAAGCAGGTTTGCTACTGATAAGATAGTCAATTGTGGAAAGCAGTTCTTCTCAGACAAAGGAATTGTATTTGTAATTATCACTTCATGGAAGAGACCGCTAGACAATCTTTCAATAGCTGGAGGACTGCATTAAAAAGAAGATAATACTTTATGAGCCATTTCAAAGACATAAGGAAATGCATGAACTGAAAGTATAATGCACCTAAAAACACCATGTGTGCAGCATGCATAGACTTCCCTTGCACCTTCTTGATGCAACAATGCTGCTCCTTTGGAGATGGTACCTATAATCCAACAACCAAGTAACGCTCAAAATAAAACAATAAACAAATCTTTGTCAGTGTGCATATGTAACAATACAAACAAACCATATTAAAAAACTTCGATGACTATAAGTCTTAGTAGGGAAACTTTGATAACTATAAGTCTTAGTAGGGAATCTTCGATAACTATAAGTCTTAGTAGGGACTAGTGTAACTAAAATAAGAGAGATTCTAATGCTTTGGTGAGACAATACAACTCTGAAAGTTCAACCAAATTTCATATAAAAAACAGTAACATAATGGGGGCAAGACAAAGATATTCACCAGCAGTGTCTATCATGTCATCCACCATAACTGCTACTTTACCCTTTACATCACCAATCAAATTCATCACCTACAAAAAGATATCAACATATCAGGGGCGTCCAAATAAATGAGAGTGAAACAAACATTTCAATAATTCTTGCTT
Source organism: Tagetes erecta (assembly GCA_030867185.1). Classification (NCBI taxonomy): domain Eukaryota; kingdom Viridiplantae; phylum Streptophyta; class Magnoliopsida; order Asterales; family Asteraceae; genus Tagetes; species Tagetes erecta. The sequence continues at coordinate 6,491,279 of CM061494.1, read as the reverse complement.
TACCTCTGCCAAATTATGTCCGTGGCGCCGTTTATCAACAATAGCCAATGGTGCATCAGATAATTTCTTTGCAAAAGCTCGAGCTCTAGCGACCCCACCAACATCAGGAGAGACCACTACTAAATCCTCCGCACATATGGTCTTGCTGGCGAGGTAATCAAGTATGACCGCCTAATCAAGAAAATATAAGCAGAAAAGGAAGTCTACCTTAAACCCCCCAAAACAGTTTCGTTATCTTCATTTATATAATGTAAATGCCAATACACTCATCACATATTTTGATCAGAATTGAAGTACCCAAAAACAACTAAGAATGATATCTTATTACCTGACCATGTATGTGATTAACTGGAATGTCAAAATAGCCTATAGATTGTCCAGAATGAAGATCACAAGCAATAACACGATCTGCCCCAGCTTCTGTTATAAGATTCGCAACAAGTTTAGCCGCAATTGACTCCCGCCCTTGAGTCTGAACCATCAGTGGAAGAATATAAATATCAAAATACAGTTTCAACAAAGCCAAACAGTAAACTACACTGAGAACACTCTATTGTATATCCTTTCGTAGACGATCATGGATGCTCTTATAATAGGTTGTTACCTTGCGATCAGCTCTTGCATATCCAAAGTACGGAATAACTGCAGTAACAGTTTTTGCTGATGCCCTGCGACAAGCATCTATCATTACTAAAAGCTCCATGAGATTCTCATTTGCAGGAGGGCATGTTGGTTGAACAATAAATACATCACACCCTCTAACACTCTCACGCAACTGAACATATATTTCACCATCTGCAAAACGTTTTATCTTCATATCCCCAAGGTCCAGACCCATATAACATGCAATTTCCTAACCCACACAAAATGAAAAAAAAACATAATAAGTTGATAAATCAACACTAAAAGAAACAAGATTTCTGAAACACACTGCAAACAATTTAACAGATAAGTTTGTCTTTGACTATCGTCCAAATTCAGAACCTGAGATAGTGTGGGATTGGCAGTTCCAGAAAGAAGGCGAAGTCTGGATCCATCTTTCTTAGTTGAAGCTCTCTCCAATTCATACGTAGTGCAGATCTTGGAGAACGTTTCTTGCTTACTGGTGAAAATTGGTAAACCAGGCTTCCCATTTTCCTCGAAACTGACCTTGCAAGTCTGTATCAAACACAAAATAATACTTTAAACCTGCACATTTTAATCAAATGCCATTTTGGAAACTACTACATTCACTAAAATTTTTACGAGTATAATGAAATTCTTAAGCTTTATATTGGCTATTACTGCTTTGTTCTTTGAAAACATTCCAGGTAACTGAATTTAATAACTATGCACAGTCCGAGCATTTCTATCATTCTTCATGTAAAATCAAAGCTAAAACATGCTTATATAAAGATAACCAATGCACTAGCATGAGTCCAATTTTAAACACTGCCCTTATAAATAAGAACAACATGTGGCCAAATATTTCTACATTCCCATTTTTCACTTACGTCTGATGCTAGACTTATGAATATAGTTAAAAAGAACAAAACTGTATTAATTTAGTATAAAAATTATTATCTTAATTACTATTACAGATATTTTATACTGTTACTAGAATTATACATCAAATATTTGAGGAACAAAAACAAAAGCTAAATCAAGCTACAACCTTTAATAACTAAAAAGAAAACATTTTCTACACCAAAGCCAAAACAATACGAATTTATCAATTATCATTAATTTTGGTATTAAAAAGATATGGGCCAAAGCATTCATGATTGATAAGGTACAATGTTTCCAGGACTAACAAAAGTACAATGATTACAGAAATTGCACATCTATCAACTAGAAATATATCGAGCTACAACATTGGGGCCAAAACAAAATTGTTCAATATCATCAAAATCTAGAATATGTACAAAACTAAAAAATGTCATCTACCAATGACTAAATAGGTCAACATCATCATCCAATCAAATGTCAAGTATTAATTGACCTAGTCCTTCAAACTTTATTCCATCTACTTCCAAAAATCTAAACCAAACCCAAAAGTTTCCATTCTCAAAAAAATAAAAATAATCACCTAACAAACAATAGATACACACAGGGATGGAGCTATGAAGAGTACAAGGGTATCACGGGCTACCCCTGAACTTTTGTTGCGAAATACAGTTTTTACCGTTTTAAGTATCAGGATATAATTTTTTCTTATGATTTAAGTATAGGGATACCCCTGAAAAAAATTTATGATACCCTTAAGCGAAAATTCTCTCATAGGATACCCCTGATATTTAGTTCTAGATTCGCCACTGGATACACACATATACGTGGACAAATAGTCAAATTCACAATCACAAACCTTACTTATTATCAACATATACATGGAGTAACACAAAAACAATCAATTTTTTTTTACCGTGAGCAATTCGGGCTCAGTCACATGCCTTTCATAGCCCATGTATGTCCATACCTCAGACGCACGTAGATATATATGTCCATACCTTAGACCAAATTCCAATTTCCAACCATCAATCGTTACTCGAGGATGGCACCAACCCGTTCCAACCGTCTAGCTTGTAAAATCCCCTGACTTCAATGCCTAAGAGAGCTCAATGGCAACCCCTGTTATTATCTTAGCGCGAGTGGGATTTAATTTACACTTAGCTCTTCAATACACCAAAATGGCCACCAGCATAAACACACACACATACAAAATAGTCCAACTCCACAATCCGTAATCCAATCAAGCATCAACAGTAAACAAGAGATAATATTGAACACATATCGATATATACAACGACATGCATGTGTATATATCAGAACAAGTTATAATACAATATAGAAAATGCGGAGGAAATGAAAGTTGAAACTTACAATTGAGGCGTTTTTTGTAGAGACGAGTGATCGGAATTTGTTCGGCGATGAAAGATGAGCCGAAGAGAATGCAATAGAAGCCATATTTTGGTCGGAGAATGTTGCAGTTGGTATGTCGGAGACGGTGAGTGGGGTATGTTGGGTTAGGTTAGGGTTTCACCATCTTTTGATCGTAATAAATAAAAGCTGTGATGTGCTTGCTAATTAATATCTGTAAAAATTTGCCACATTTGTTTAACGAACCACACTGAGGAGGAGTGGTCATAAAATAATAACGAAACTTCGGTTGGCTCCCTATGATTCGGTTTGATTCGGTTAATATAACGTTTTACATACAAAAGTTTTAAAATTTATTATTCGTCTCTCTTTTGTTTTTAGCTTTTAACTTGTTTCATTTAACTCCAACTAATTAATCTTTTTAGCTTTTTTTTCCAATCAAAGGGTATCTTAGTCATTTTAGTTATAAATACTTATATGGAGGAAATGAAAATTACTCTAAAATAAAATAGGAATATGTTTTTGTAACCTTTTTCCCACTTGCATGGTTAGTGCATACTGTCTTTTTACTCGTCTACAATTTTTGTTTGCAACTTGCAAATTAAAAATTTTAGTTTTAGGCAAGGTATCATAAAAGACAACACGCCTTGTATTGTCTTATAGAACTTATATTTAATAGCATAAAGTTTACAATACAAACTCTATTTTTCGTGTAAAATGTGGGAAGTTTGTTTAAAGGTGCGAAATATAGTGAAATTATTATGCAAAAGGAATTGTAGTTTGCGTGGTAATTATCATGTAGTGCTAAAATCATCACACAAGTATTAAATAAATAATTTATTACGTGATAATTCCACCTCATGCGTGATTATTTCTAACCTTCGTGTTTTGATTTCATTTGTGGTATGTCTTCTTGCATAATAACACTTCCCACGTTTGCATGAGCTTTTACACATGAAAACTTAAAGATGTTTTGTTTTTCTTGTTAAGTTCTCTATAAAAAAATTTCACGTTAAAGTTTAATCACATGTTGAATTTGAACAAAACTGGTAATTTTCTAAGAACAAACTGTGAGCCAAACCACTATTAACGATTTTTAATAGTCGAAATATGAACCGGACCAAACCATTACTATTGGTTTCTAATCAACGAAAATTTCATACAAATTATTAAACTTAAAATAGAACTAAAGCGAACTCTTGATACCGGTTTGGCTCAGTTTTGGTTTCACTGTTAACACGTTTCCACCTACCATATATCTAAACCACATCAGCTTTAATAATCACAAACATTACTACTATCACTATCAGAAATTCACTACCACCATTTTCACTAGCTAGTACACATAACATATGTGACTGTTAGCGTGATATTTTTTTCTATCACATTCTCTATTAAATTCATCACTACTAATACTCTTAAGGGTAAGCGGAGTGATATGGCAAGGTCCAAACGAGCTCTCAAGGAAGCCCAAGTACACCATACCCTATCCTTCGAGGACAGAAACAAGGTTCAATCCCCGTGAACAAGCTTGGCATTTTAAACGTTGGTGGGATATATTTTATTGATGAGGTGGAGATGTCAAAAAAGGATTACCCCTACTTCGAAGGGATAGATGAATCAAAGGAGATAGGAATATAAAATGTCAGGTGCGAGGTGTAATATTTTATTGTAACCACTCTCCCCACCCTAAGTTAGCCCCCAAAAGCAGACTGAACGTGATAATCAAATATGCATATTCACAAATCGACTCAGATTTGATTATAAAACGTGAATTCTAACAGATAATCATACGTAAGAATCAAGCATTGAATTGCTTTAAACGCACAAACAGAATCCAAAAATTCAATACAAAAAAGTAAAAACCCTAAAATCAATAGATTCATTAATTAAAAAGCAATCGCAACAATTAGAAGTGAAAATTAAACTAATTGAATACAATCACACACACTGTTTTTTTTTACGTCAATCAACTCGTGATCTCCTTAGGATCTAAAACATCGGTCTGGAATTCGAAAAAAAACTTAACGCCTTTAAAATTATTTTTAAAAAAAACTTAACGCCTTTAAAATTATTTTAACAACTGTCTATTGGTTGCCAAGTGATAAAAGTTAAAAACATTATCAACCAATTTGTTAGTTGAAATTGACAGAGACTAAAAGGTAATAGTTGAAACCGTTTAAAACAAATATACCAAAAACAATCGACCAAATCCTTACTTCTGATTTAGTTTCATACGATAGTATAAACCGAAAACCAATTGCTTTGTTTTAACATGTCCAACTAACTGATTAAGCTCTTGTTTCCGGATAAAAAAGTTATAAGCCATGTAAAGAAAAAGTACATCTTATTTTAATTTTGTTCACAATGTTGTTCAATTTAACATGTGAAAGAATTTAATTTGAAGCGCAAAAAAGGTGTTTAAGGATAGTTAGGAGAAAAAAACAAAAACTAGTACTACTTTTTATGGTATCTGCCATTACTTGATGTACCATTTCCCTCGATGACCCCTGTCGGGCCATTGTCTCTTCCGCCGTTGGCCAGACCGATCCTCTGATTTTCAAATGCCACAAAGTCAGTGATCAGAATTTGATACAGCCACAGCATACGTACAAGTACATAACTAAAGTATGAATGAAGTTTTGAGAAAACAAAATTCAATAAGCATGTTAACCATTCCGCATTTATTATCAATGTCATAGCCAAAATTTCAGTATGGCCAAACGTGAAACCAATTATAAAAACAAACCCGACCGTTAAGAAAATATACAAAGGTAGCTCCAAGATGACTCTTCAAGCACAACACGCAAAGGCAACCTGATTTACAATGAAGACCGAATACGTGTTGGTGACAAACCTACACTAAATAAATCCGCAAGAATGAAAAACCATAGCAAATTGCTTTTACAAGTTACCTTTCTACAATGATCTCATAATCATGAGGTGGTGTATGTGAATGATCTCATGCAAGCATGCTGCAATGATTTAAGAGGATGCATATATAGGAGCTGGGAGAAAAGGAAATGGGGCTACAGACGCATATGCCACAGGTGGGCGTGACATGACCGTATTGTCCTTGGTGTGTTTTGCCTTGTCAGGATTTCTGGTTTCTTGATTATGGGTGGTGGTTGGGTGTGGAATGGCCATATTATCCTTGGTGTTTTCTATTGCTAGTGAATGTTGATCCTCGTTATGAACTCGGTGAAACATAAGGCCAGACATGAAGACGGGAAGATAGAGAAGGCTTGCATGGAACATTCTTCTGGCGGTTTGTTTTGTACGGTTCTGGAGAAACAAGATGGCTGTTCCACTAATTGCTAGAGCTAGTAGTGTTGATTCTAGACAAAACCATCCAGATGTTATACCCCCTGCAAAATGCACTCAAGGTATACTTTTAGGGGATAAAACCTTATAGATAATTTTATTTGAAGTAGTATTGTTGTTATTGAGATTGTATAGTTTTAGGACACTAATTGTTTATAAAAAAAATTTAAAAAGTATAAGAAATATGTATTTAATACGTAAATTAGCAACAATCCGTTGTAGATTATACAGTTCATAAGAAACTTACAATCATAGGCCAAATATCCCAATGGAATCAGATATATGCAATTCCTCAAAGCCACCAAGGCGGTTCTCCTACCCGAAGGGTCAGCAAGGGAGAACATTTTGTACCTGAAATTTACATTAAGTAGAGAACCATGAGGATCGTATAAGCACTTGTGCATTGAGCTGACTGAATATAGTGGAAGAGAAAAAATGGCTATACAGTTGCATAACCGAATTATGTATCTACAGGTGATTATGCATTTCTCATGGTTCTCTACGTAAAATTGAATTTGTACAGTACAATACTATGATCCTCTCTGTATATAGTACACACGCACAAGAATTTATGACACAAATTTGGAAGTTCAAAAACAAAATAAGTTCATAAACTTAAAAACACACTACGGATCAAACAGAATCTGGTCTAAAATACACCCTCAATAGATATCCAAATACATACCTGTTTAGCAGGAGTATATTGTTAATAAAGGAAAACGACTAATTTGGTTTCTCTAACCATACTATTTTACTTCTCATTGCATAAGAAAAAAAAGAAGAGAAGAAAACTAGTGATGACTGATGATCTATCTAAACAAAAATATCAAGGACAGTTGTGTTTTACCATAAATGTGGAAAACTATTTCGTTTTTATCCATGTTTTAAATTCAAGGTTACCCCTCAAGTACTTAACCCAGTACAAAATATTGAGGGCTGATTTGACTATTCCTATTTCTCCATTCACCAAGGATCATTTCACATAATTGACAAATAGTAAAAAGAACTGTGGGAGTAAGACTATGTGGCTAGTCAAACATCACATTATTATGGAATGAATGATGCATTTACTAAGGTGCCAATTTTCATAAGGAGATAGTTATAATTAGATGTTCAATAGTTTTATGAAATTAAAACCATCCCATGATTTCTGTGGATAATGCAAGTACTTTGTGTATGGCTACAAAGTAGAACTTAAAACTTTAATTACGGTTTCATAGTTACAGAAAGTCAACTGATAAATTTAGTAACACTGAAATAAGAAAACTTAGTTACATACCCTCCAGCTGCATAATCTTCACGGCATAAGTATGCAAGGGCCATAAAATGCGGTATTTGCCAAAAATAGAGGGCAGCAGGAAGGATCCAACCATTGAGTGAGATCTGACCAGAAGCTGCAGCCCACCTTTGATGTGTGTATTACAGAGAGAAATAAGAAATAAAATCTTGAAACATAATGCATGGTATACATAAAAAAGACCCTTTAATAGCCCTTCTCACCCCTCAGATTATATCACAATAATGTTTATTTATTCAGTCTTAGGAGTTGGGAATATTGCAACAATTGACATGACACAGTTTAGAAAAGATGATAGACAAATCATCAAATAATGCAAAAGAGAATAAAATTCTCCACCCAAATCAATGCCATAAGAGAGAAAACAGGTCATTATAAATTGAAAACTTTCAAAAAATTAATCATTACAATTACATTTATGAAATAAATAACTAACCATTAGGAGCCTAGATTGCATAAGAGTTAAAACAGTCATTAGGTGTGCATTAAAACCTTTATAAATTAATAACGCTAGAACCATGAAAATTTATTAACTTCGAGAGGTGTTATTTAATAACTTAATATTTTATAGAGTGCATTACCTATTCAGCGAAAGTAGGAATTTATTTACATAAATATCATTGAATTATAAAGTTATGTACATATTCATTGAATAAACATATATGACAAAAAAAATATTGTGCATACAATTAGTATGCATTAACTGTACTGTTCATTGTTTCTTAAAACTAAACAGCATTCGTAGTACATTGTATCGTTTTGGCTACAGATTATGTTTCATTACAAAGATGGGGGCACCACTCACTTACAACTTTCTACAAAATTTTGTTATTATTGGAAAGCACAACACCAGAATATTTGAATGCAATAGAAAATCTAGAGATTATCTCGACCTAGATCCAAGTTTTAAGAAAAATCAAGCAACAAGACCATACTAACTGTCATTATTGATTGATGATATTAATGGGATCAACGAATTACACAAGCAACTTTCCACAAAGATCTATGAACATGATTATGCCCATATTGGATAAAATTATACTTTTAGGAGTTTATTAATTGTAAAAAGTTACCCCATAAGAGGAGGAATTGCACCAACAACAGCCCCAACCCAAGTGTTCACTGGATGTATCTGCTTCAATGGGGTATAGACAAATGCATAGAGGAAAAGATTTGAAGCACCAAGTCCAGCTGCCAATAAATTAGCCTGCACAAATCTTGCAGTAAAATGTTCTCATTTTAGTATCCCAGATCAAGGAAGATCTCAAGTAATTAAGACAACAACAGAAGTAGAGAACAGACAAGGCAACTTCTAAGTTTCTGGATCCAAATAGGTGAGGTAGGACCGACACCCTGACACTTTCTTCTTCCATTTTCTTAATATTTCATAACTATTCAACGTATTAAAGAAGATAATAAAAACTATATAGCTACAATAAACATAACAACAGTCTATCTTTCTTTAATAACCAAATTGAAAGCACTTTTGTGTGACTTTTGACCCATTTGACTTCTTGAAGATAATATACAAATAAATCTACCCAAGTGAAGGCATCTCCAATGTATACTCCAAAGTTTACATAAAAAATGGAGTAAACGAGCATCCTTTTTTACACAAATATGGTTTAGTTCCAATGCATAATACACCAAATACTTGCACCAAAATTTTTGGAAATAACTAATTTATATTGTCATTGTAATTTATTTCAATTAACTTAGATTATTTATAAAACTACATACATACTGTTTTAGATAAACATTTCTTTATATGATAAATTAATTATAACTATATAAAGAAACTAACTACAATAAAATTAGATAAATTATGTTTTACATTTGATTTTATATCTACTCAATTCTTTAATATAGTAATTAATTACAAAGTCAATATGAATACTATAAATGCACAAGTGAAATTTCAAATTCAGTTTTGGTCCTTTTGGAGCATTTTAAATATCTCAATGAGAGTGTTTAAACAACATATTATGTATAAAGAAATTTTTATTTATGTAAATTGAGTAATTCAGAGCTATATAAGTTAACCAATATATCAAAACAGGGTAAACTAAAACGTTATTATTTAATTGATATGAAACTTTCAGTAATTCGGCGTGAAGAATGATGTTGCAGTGTAAAATGATCAAAAAATTAAGCTTTGCACCAAATTTGTGGTTTGATTGGATATGTATTTTAACACCAAATTTAATGTTTTAGTGCACAGATTGGAGATGACCTTACTCCTTAGAATAAAAAAAAAACGGGTCAAAAATGTCGCATTTTGTCTCTAGATAGAGAGGACTCATGACAGCAATTGCAATTTTTTGCTATTTTATAAAATCAATTTCCCACCTTGCTTGCGAGAAGAGCTGTGCCAGCAAGACCAACAGAAGAAGCAAATGTAGCTGCATGAGGAATAGTAATTCGCCCTGAAGGTAGTGGTCTTCTCTTTGTTCTATTCATCATTGCATCATTCTTAACCTCAAACACCTAACACACAAATAAATTGCTTTAATAATTAATATAATGCTATTGAGCCCCAATAACGTCCTGCCATGTGACATTGTGATGTATGGCCCAAAGGGGGCCTCATGGTGTGTGTTTACAGAGTCTGATCAAATTGCAACATTATTAATGGGTCGGGATCTTCTGATAAGGATGCAACAGATCTGATTGTTTTAACCATCTCTAACTCAATTTTAGGGCGGTCAACATAAGATACTTTCTTACAGGCTTTAACTGTTTTGGTTACACCATTTGTAGCATACAAGATAAGAAGTCAAGAGATGCAACATGTTTTCCCCAGAGTTCTAGCCTCCAAGGAAAAATCCTGCCTCCAGTTATTCTAGAATCCAGATATGTGGTTGTAAGTGGGTGAAAAATGATCCATCCACAGGAGGGGTGTCATCGACTCATCATCTGATATGAGCATATAGACTCGTGAGCTTAACTAAAGACAGAGCAATAGCTATGTGAAGAGCTATATGCCCTCTAGAGATACTCCCAGCTTTCTGATCTTCCAGATCACTTGACCTGCTTGGACTTTGGAATTTGGATTTTCTCAGCACTTCAAGTATAATTGTGCATCATTAAGATGTGTTAACACTTAACAATAGCCCTAAGTTCTATTCTTACTGTTTCCCTTATAAGATATAAGCATTCCACAAACTATATTTTTAATATGAAGAAATATTATTAAAACATTCAGATGTGAGACTTCAAATTGAGTTATAGGCAATAGGTTAACAAATTTGATAGTTCAATTCCAAAGAATAATAAGAAAGCATATTTACCAACCTGATTTAAAGAATTGGCAGATGCTGCTACCATCATGGTTCCCACACAAGTGTAACAAAGTCCTGCTAAGTCAACAGTACTACCGCTCCCAAGAACATAGCCTGCTCCAGATGTAGCAACCACTAGCATGCTAAAAGTATGTAACAAAAATACGAGATGAGACATAAGAAAACTATCATTAACTTCCATCTACTCTGGCAATGAATGAAGATAGGTATAAAGCAGGAATCAAACAATAAATCAATAACTATATGAGCATTCACATCTGAAACATAACCAACACAAGCAAGTGAAAAGATATTCATCTTGCAAAGAGTAAACTTTGGTTTTGGTCCCTAAGGTTTGGTCAGTTTAACCATTTCAGACCAAAAAGGAATCTTTGATCATGCCATGCCCTAAGGTTCGGATTATATAACAGCTTTGGGCCCTGCCACTAATTCTGTTACATTTTTCAGTTAAATGCTAGAGTATTTTGGTACTTTCACATTTAAAGAACTGCTTATGTAAATTGCTCGTGTTCTTGTTATGCTCAATCTTTTTGTCAGATGAAAGATAATAGTTCAAGCTTGATCTTCCCTGGTGGCATCTGAAAAACCTGATCTTTTCAAATCTAATCTCATTGCTATCATTCCTAAGCCATTCAGTCTCTCAATCCTTTATAAAAAACAGAAAGGGAAACCATTCATCAATAGAAACCTAAAAGAGAGTAACAAACCATATGCAAATACGTCATAAACTCTTCTTCAATGTTCAGTATGTGCAAATACTCTTCTGTTATACTTCAAACTCTTCATTCTAGTTTAATGAAACAATTAAAGATATTTACTAAAGAGTTATCTTCCCAGTGGCTGCTAAAACCCTAACCTTTCAGCACAAATCCCATCATTGTAACTCCTATGCATCATTTTAATCACTAAAGTCTAAACTATATATACCAACATAAAAGGGGAGATAACTTTGCCCATACACATCTACATATAACCATCACAATAATCCAATACCAATTAGTTAGTTAAATCCGTTTAAAAACAAAAGATCATGTTCTAATTTTAAACAATAATACAAACTAGTTCCCATTACAATCATCAGGAAACATCAATAGAACCACCATAACTCTTCAGCACAGCTTCATACTAATGTCAATAACTAATCATTACCTTAAAACTAATCATATTAATCTAATCAATCATAAGAATGAGAATTGACAAAACCTAACAATCTTCAAAGCAGTCAATTTAGCAAAACACGTAATAGACAAGCAACTAACCTAAGTTTGGCTTTAGAAAGCTCCCAATAACACCGACCATAATGTCTCGCAACATCAACAGCTTCTCTCGCCCCTAACGTCGTCGTATTAACAGCAGCAGCCGTAGAAATACCTAATTTCGCTGATGCGGAAGATGTCCTGACGGCGGTGGAGCTGGATCTGGTGATTATTCCATAACCGTGATCAGCGTCGGAGAATTGCAACAGGCGAAGAGAATTAGGGTTAATATTACGATGGAAATGAAACTTGGAAGAGGTAGAGGTGGAGGTGGCGATTTGAGTGAGTTGACTCAGCGAGTTTCTCCTTCTCCACATGGCGCGTAAGATTCCGGCGAACACGGCGGTGGATCGCCTGAAAGAAATGCCGGCGATGCTTCTGATTGGGTATAGAGAGAAAGAGACAGAGGAGACGTTGAACTCGGTTGAAGTCATTTTTGGTGGATGATATAGTTGTTTTGTTAGGGTTAACGTGTCAAGTCAACCATTCATGTTAATTTTAACGTTACAGGTTTAAACTAATCTATTACTGTTAAAAAAAACTAATCTATAAAACTATTAGTGAAAACCCCTCTTAAGTAAGGATAGAACTTGCAAGCTCGAAGTTGTTAAGTTTTATCAATCATCTCATGTGTCTAGATAAACTTCTTTTAATAGAGACATGTTGGTCATTAGTCGATTAGTAATTTAGTATGCACCAAAGGGCCGAAGTAATATCCCATTCAAACAGATAAAGAAAACTATGTTAACTTTTAAATTTAATTGTGTTTAAGGTTGTATTCTAGCTTGTTATGTTTCTTGCCTTTTAATAGCTTTTGTTTTAGCTGGATTTAGTTAAAAAAAACTTCAGTTTTTTAGAAAAGAAGTTTGTAGTTGTAAAGGGATTTTAAATAGAAATCTATATAATAATTCAAGGTTTTAGGTGGGGCAACTTTTGGGGGAATTTTTTATAAAATGAAGTTTTAGAGGGAAGATATAAATACCATGCATGAGTTGATGAAACAAAATATTTTTAAATATTAAATATTTACAAATTTTTAAACAAAATGATTATGATTTTATAAATATTATTATTTAACCCGTGTGTAACACACAGGTGTTAAACATAGTAGAATGATATAAATTTGATCTAAGTTGTTAATTCATCATGTATGTAGTTTTGAAGCCCGAGGATAATTTATCTTGGCCATTCAAGTGCTATACTAATTTTGAACATGGTTAAATTATAAAAAGTATTTGGCTTGAAGCACTTAACAATGTGATTCAATGATTCATATATATGTTTGATTGGTCCCATTTGAGCTTTTTTAGTTCAAAATGTTCTTTAGATAATGATATCAAAGTGAGTAGTTTGTTATTTGTATCACTCATTGCATTAATATCTTTCAAGAATTTACAATAAAGTGGCAGATAATGATATGAAATTAAAATTACCTACCATTGCGATGGTGGTCAAACACTTCGTTTTAGATTTTGATAAGTTAAGCCAAACCGACTAGTTTCGTAAATAGTAGAAAAAAAGCTTGTTTTGCTCTAACATATTTTATTTTAATGATAAACTCAAGGTGGAATATATTTCATATAAACTTTGTAGGCAAGAGTATGAATTTACCTTGTGGGGGTATTCGTTGCTTCGGATAAATACAAAACTTAAATCCACTCATTCACAAATAACCAAATTAAAATTACATTCATCAATTACGCTTATCGTGATTCCTAAGCCATGTCACTTTTTTAGGGGTGTCAATTACTGACACGACACGAAAATAATAAGGTTTTAGACTGATCAATATAAACCGTTTAAAAATATGTGTCATATTTGAGTTGATCCGTATAAAAATGGGTTGTTTTCGGGTTGACCCGCCACCGTCCAGGTTTAAAACATAATTGTTTTATTTTTTTCTTTTTTAGAAATAAGTGTTAGATAACTTTTATATTTAGTATTAATACTCACAATAAAGAAATTAATCTACTCATTTAAATTTTTACCTTTACATTTTCAAAGCTAAATATTTATATATTATATGTTTGCTGTAAAATAAATTTGATTTGAATAACGTGCTTTATGATTTGAATTTCAATAAGTATATGGTTAATTGTAACCATTTTTTAAATTAAAAACCAATATACCTAGTTGTCATGCGCAAACCCACATATTAAATATGTTATCTTAACCGACTTATACAATAACTCACTTACAACCCGTAAATTTAAAGATTCATTTTGATAAATGAGTTAAACGGGGGTCATATTCAAGTTGACCGAATTTATGTTATCCTCATTAAGGGTTGAAATTTTAACATGAATATGAATATGAGTCGGGTTAGGGTTGCATAATTCAACCCGTCAAACCCTTCAACCCATGACCCTTTAACCCGTTAACCCAACGGACAACACGATTGACACCTCTAATTTTTGGACGTCCCCTAAGCCAAATCTGTGATTAATAGTGCACATTTGGCCTCACAAATGCTTTTGAGAAATATTCTAAAGTGGTTTTTAAAGTGCTAACATACAAATAATATAACAAAAAAATTGTATGCAAGGTTAAAATATAGAGACAAATATGAGTCTGAGTGTTGCACTATATGAGATTGAGCTTCATCATGGCTGACAGACAGGTCAAGCATGGAGCTATCAGCTATCTATGGCATGGTCTTATGTTCGTCTTTTTTGTAACGTGTAATTGCTTTTACAAATAGCCATTTTTGTGGTCGTTTTCTAAAAAGATAAGAATAACGTACTTTCAAGTTATTAAGATCAAGGGCTATGGTGCTCTTTTGAGGCGTGAAAGGAGTCGAGGTTGACAAGACATGATACCCAACACCACAATGGATAGGGTGCGAGAGGGAGAGGCGTGAAGCCAGTCACAACATGAATGGACTTTTTGTTTTTTATATAATTACCAAATGCAACTATTTACATCATCGTTAATTTTCTATTACCTTTCTATCAGAACACATCTTATGTGATAGTAAAAAATGAAACCACCTAGTATATGTGGTGTCTAATAAATGCTTACGTGATACATTTTTTCCCTAGCCACAAAACATAGCGTAAGTAGCAAAATGTTATACGAAAAGTATGCCAATATTAAAGTCTATTAGCTTATAAAACCTCAATACGTAATTTTGATGGATATATAACTCCACCATTTTTACTTTTTAACTAACTCTTCCCCTTCAATTTTCTAACATTTTAACACTTACCCCCTTAAAATTTTAAACTTTACTTTTTAACCAATTCTTAGTTTCTTACCCCTCTAGTTTCTAACATTTTAACATTTAACCCTTATGTTTATATTTTTTTTAACATTTTAAACTGACTTACCCCTTAGTACTGCAAATACTTGTGTTCTAATGAGCCACAAACCTCACCCTCCTATGTTTCTAATTTATATTTTTTTTAATTATTCTAATATTAAAATTAGTTTTACAATCCGTATATCATTTATGACGTGTTTATTTTTATCTATGTGCCAGTGTAAGTTCGACGTTGGAATTGAACCATCACAACTTAATATATTTAGTGTAATTTATAATTCATATAACTTTGTAGTTTATCTTTACAAAATCATATATATCGTTTGATTTTCACGTCCATTTGTTTAATTCGTAACTCAAACACAAGTCAAAAGTTAGATCATATATTTTCAACTTGGTTTTGTTTGATTCAATAATTAATAGGAAGAAGGACCGATTCTTCCTCCGGCACTTGTGGAGGCAAACAACTGAACTGGTCAATAATTATTAACAAACAAAAACATGCATATATTATATGCATTTAATTTAACAAGTCAAGTCACAAGTGTATGTGCCGGCACTTTCAACTTGGCTTCATCCTATTGGGATGAGCACCCTCCCATACCACATAAATATAAATATGAATATTATACACACACATATACCTATAAGTGCATACTTATTGTCCAAGTTTCTACCTAAGAAGAAATGCTACAATGGTAAGACATCATTGTGCATGTATGAATGTTATCGCGTTCGTCCACTTCAATTCATCGATACGCATAGTTGAGTTTTCACTCCTTTAACATTGATTCCATGATTATGTGAATCTTCAGTCAATCAGGGACGGATCTAGTTAGAAGACATCTATATACTAGTAAAATTTTTGTATTATATGATATTTGATACTCATTGTTATGTTATACATGTATATGACACTTTGAGTACTATAGATACATTTGTAAGAAATTTACAAAGAGTGACCCAAACATGTTTACATGCTTTTAGGCCATTATTAAGTTTCTTGTTTGCCATTTCCTCAATCTCTACCCCACCACTGCCTTGATAGCCATTAAAGTTCTCTCTCTTTCTCCACCTACAATCTCCAATGCCTGGTTCTTTGCACACCCACATGAGGACTTTCCTCAAGAAAGTCAACATGTTGACCAAAGTCAACAATTTCAAAAACAAGCCCACAATGAGATCATGTGCTCTTGATCTCATGTCATCATTCATAACCATGGATGTCTCAAACCAACTCAAGCAAGTCTTCAAATTCTTCGATATCGATGGGGATGGCAAGATTTCTCAAGTGGAGCTTACAAATGTGTTGTTGTCATTTGGTCAAGAAAAGTCAAAGGCCACCATTGAAGCTAAAGGCATACTCAAAGAGGTTGACTTCAATGGAGATGGGTTCATTGACTTGGATGAATTCATGAGCATCATGGACAACTCCAAGCCAGTTTTTGCTAGTGCCAAGGAAGATGATGATGATCTTAGAAATGCTTTTATGGTGTTTGATAGTGATAAAAATGGACTCATTTCACCAAAGGAGTTGCAAAAGGTGCTCATGAGTCTTGGATGTAGCAATTGTAAGCTTGGACAATGTAGAAAAATGATTAAAGGTGTTGATAAAGATGGTGATGGTTTTGTTGACTTTGATGAATTTAAATCCATGATGTCCATTGGTATCCACTAGTTTGGATCTTGAAAATTAGGTACTCTTTATGTCTTGTTTCTCATGCATTGTAATGTACAATCACTACCTACAATTTATTTAACTTGATTATCTTTTTGCTTCTTAGTTTTTTTTTGGTACTTTGAATTTATTATAAATTAGCTAGAGAAATAATAGTTTAGAAATGATGGTTTTCACTTTTCACAAATAATTTCTTTAAGCATTATCTTGAAGTTGGACTTTTTCTAGACTAAATAATATAGTAACCAATCACTTTCACACAACGTTATGAAAACCTATTATCATAGTGATTGTGTTATTCGTTATTAGTTTGAAACACTAATAGAATTAATATTCAAGTGGAAAAGACAAATTTAAAAAACGTATTGTAGAAGTTGAAGAGAAAAACAAAGATAACTATGAAAAACGAAACCTTCTAGCAACTTTAAAATTAAGCTTGTATATGCTTCGATCACTTGTATATTATCATGCACAATTTGAATTTGAACGGAATTTAATTATAACGAAACTTAGATTTTTTTAAGTGTACCACTTTTTTATATAACATCAAATAAATTAATTACACCATACGTCACTAGTACTTGAACACAAGTATGTTACTAATAGATCCCATTCAAATAACGAAACTTAGGGTGTGCACCTCCGCAAGCTAAGCTAGTGATTTCACAATATGGGACTATGGGTTCATCCAAGATTGTATGGTACAAACTTAGGGCACCACCCACCAAACTTGCTGAATATTTCAACATGTTCCACAACTCGTCAAAAACCTCACAAGGTGTTCACGCTGGCCTTCCTCGTCAAATTCAACACGCCATACACTCCATGTGGTCTTAGATGGAAAAAGCAAGCGACAACAACTATGTTTTAAGAATTTTATGAAACCCTATCATATTTAACAATTTTAAGAGGAAAAATAACAAAACAATGTGGTGCATTATTGCAATATGTGGCATATGGTATAATCTGATTGGGTAGAAAAAAGAAGAATAAAAAATGAAAACAAGGTATAAAACAATAGGGGGCCGGTAAATTGCTGGTGATGTGAAATGGACTATACACTGAACATTGATTTTTACAAACACCTTCTTCATGATACTTTTTGTTTGTGGCATTTTAGACACCACACACTTTCAACCCTTTCATTTTCTCATCCTACACTTACAGCCCCTCGAGCCTTAATTTTCAAGTTTAATTTGTAAAATATCAGGACTCATCGATCTCTCAACTTCTTGATTTTCTAAGGTTTTGAATTGACACTTCCGCTTTGTAACCGCACACTTCTAACTCAACTTTGTAAAACGACTAGACTCACCCCTCAACGTTGTAATATGTCACGTTAACCCTTTAAAGTTTCTAGTTGAACGTATTCGCGGAAATGTTTTGACGTTGATTTAGAGTTTGTAAATGTGCCCTTTACCACACCAAACTCATTGTGTGACCATGCCGGGGAGCAGGGCCGGTCCCGAGAAATCGGGTGCCCTGTGCGAGACAAGAAAAAAAAGCCCCCTAACCCAAAGCATCAACGCACTAAATTATATAAACTAAATTTTTAACCAAAAAACAAACGTTTGATAATTAAACATAAGAAAATCAAAGTATTTGAATACGTGAAAATCAAAATTATATATAATTTTTTTTTTTAAATTTGGTGCCCCCATCAAACGAGTGCCCTGTGCGGTCGACTACCCCGCACACCTCATGGGCCGGCCCTTCCGGGGAGCGCATGATATTGTCATAATTGTTATATATCATTGGATACTTTTAGGTGCGGTCGGACCATATGGTTTCTACCTGGGGTCATAGCCAAGTGTGAACCTAACCACCTGCAACTTTTTTATTTTTTGGGTTTTCTTTGGTTTTTGTTTTGTTTCTTAGTTAGGAGCTGTTTTGTAAAATCTGAATCACTAAGTGTTGAATGGTTAAGAGGTCTGAATCATTAAGAGGCTCTATCAATGAGATGTATATTGAGGTAAAACTTCAGGTGATGGTAAATTTGGTATATGCTTCATTCAGTTTCATTCATCATCTTTCAATTTTTTTAACCATTCAATACTTAACTGAACCATTTAGAGGCTCTTTTTTATGAAACAAACACTTTAAATGCTGAATCTAAATGATTAAGCACTGAACTGAACCTTTAAAAGGTGAAACACACAACCTCTTAGTGTACTTATTACTTTGTTTCAATACATTAATCTAAACTTCGACTAACATGTATCGTAAAGATGCATGAGTTTGGACTGTGAGGTCACGTATTTAATAAGCCTATCTCTATTACCTACAACTAGTTTTTTTTCTTAAACTGATATGCAACAATTCTAAGCATTTCGATTTTCATAATCAAATGTACTCGACTCCATATTATTCTTTTTAAATAGTAATTTATCATGTTGATTTCTTTTTTCAACCAGATTCGTAGAATACGAAAGATGTTTTGCCATAACACATTACACACGCATGGACCTTTGCTCGTTGTGATAACGCACAAGTTGGTTATTAACTTATTACAGTTCTTCGTATCACATGTCAAAAGTTAAAACATAAGATTATCACTTAATAACTCGATGTTATTTCATATCTTAAAGGTACGGTATATTGGTTTCTACCAGTCTCAATATTCAACTATTACTTTTTGACTTCTACCGGTCCCAACTATTGAATTGGTGTCAACGGTAACAACTTTTATCACTTTGGCAACCAACGGTCCGTCGTTAAATATTTTTAACGCTGTTAAGTTTTTTTCGAATTCAAGGCTGATGTTTTAGGCCTTATGGTCGGAAGGATAATACGAGTCGTTTGATGTAAAAGTTCGCTCGAAACATCTCTCTGAACAATATAATTTTTACATCAGATTGAAACACCGTTAGGTTTAAACGCCCGATTGAAGCACCGTTTCGAGGTAATTTTTCTATTAATCGACTTGTATTATCCTTCCGATCAAAAGACTTAAAACACCGGTCTTGAATTTGAAAAAAACTTAATGGTGTTAAAAAAAATAATGACGGACCGTTGGCTACCAAAGTGATAAAAGTTAAAACTCTTGATAGCCAATTTAATAATTGAGATGATAAAAATTAAAAATGATAGTTATGACCAATATAAACTAATTTAGGTATCTTAAATAGTTCAAAATAAAACCATTTATCCTCTTTTATTAAATGAGAAGCCTTGAAAGTTGTTGATACACTTCAACTAGACCCATTGGTTTGTCGGTTCAAAAATAGAAACCAAAATAGCGACACGTCTCCTATCATTATCATTAGTGGTCAAGAACAATTGAATCAAATTAGTGAAGCTTGTAAAAGTTTCCTTTGGTATTTTTTTCACCAACACATTTATCATTTCTTTTTAAGTATCTTCAAGTTAAATTCATAATATTCATAAAACACAAGTAAGGGCGTTAATTTCTGACACAATGCTAACATGAAATCTGTGAGTTTAAGTTTAGTTTAAACAAGTTCATGTTACTCTCAAGTTCACATGAACCTCGTGATTTACCTCAAACTGTTTCTCGGCCACCTTTACTCAACTTTAAAACAAATAAATCAACTATATGTTATGTTATAGCTCAACCTCAACCGTGTTTTCAACAGGGACATCCATATTTTCTAGCGAAAGGAATCAAAAAACCGCACGTACAACCCCAATACTCAACTCCAATTTGTGAGCTAGCAACATCTAGTCATATATCATTGTTCAAAAGTCTCTCACATGGATAAAAAAAATTTATAGTAAATGCTCGTTTTTTTCAAATAAGTAGGTTGGAGAAGAAGGAATAGCAAAGTAACTTGCTTACACCGTTACACATATGGTTTTAAGCCTTTGAAGTCGCATGTTAACTAGCAGGGGTCGGATAATAACTAGCAGGGGTCGGATAAGAGGTCGGGTGTAAAATTTCCGACCCCTCCGGCCCCCTTATTATTTTCCCTTTTCGTTGCAGAATCTGGATTGGCCCACCCTAGGCCTTGTACAGCTTTACACTTGTACCCGCAAGTTCACCCGGTCCACTTTTTTAGGCCCAAATCCCACTAGACCCAAATAGTTTGTGTTTATATCTATGTAGAACCTAGGCTTTAAAAGTATTAGGTATATTGGTTTTGAACTTCCTCAACTTTTACCTTTTGATTTCTATCGGTTCAACTATCGAACTGCTTAGTAACAGTTTCAATTTTCACTTTGACATCAAAGAGATCAAAGAGACCGTCAATAATTTTTTTTAACGCCGTTAAGTTTTTTTCAAATCCAAGACCAATGTTTTATAGCTTTTGTAACTTTATCTAGTTTGTTACGGAATTTAATAAATTACTTTTTTCACAAAATAAAACAGATTTAAATAAGTATAGTAAAACGTGGGGGGTTTATCAAATCTTTGTAGACTACTAATAATAAATGTTTTCAACTATTAGAATTTATTAGAAGTGTTAGAATATTATTTGTAATTTTGAATTCATTAGAAACCTTACAATGTTTTATATAATTTCTCTTATGTGTTTATAATATACGTGTTGTGGTGACAGAGATGAATAATATTTTTTTATATATTTTTTTGTGGTGGGGGGTTGTAAGTTTTTTAGGGATTGAAAATATAGTAAACATGATGTAGTGATGATATTTATGTAAAAAATTATTTTTTTAGAGGTAAGATAAGATATAATGGATGAGACGTGAATGCTTTAACTCAACAAAAGATAATGTGTTTGTGAGTTGTGACAAGTCTAGACATTTAGGTGTTAGAGAGAACATGATACTCGAACTCATCATGCGTAGTCTAATATCAATAAAGTTTGTTAGAACTCGATGTAATTTAGCTAATCATCTAACAAATTTTTTTTTGTGGCACTTAAATAATTAGTAATACCACTTTAAATAATTAATAACATCTATAAGTTCATAAACTTGTATTAGGGAAGGAAATGACAGTTTTTTTTTCAAAGTGGCCTTTAGAACCGACCTAGTTAGCTTATCAAATTTTGCATGGTTTAGTAGACTAATTGGTAGAAGTTTCTATCAATTTAAAAGCATTACATTAAGCATAAAATAAAGTTACAAATCTACAATCGACCTTTTCACTGTATATAAGTTTAGAAAAAAATCAGTTTGATATAAGACAATTATAAAACCCAGCGAAGACTTTTTTGATGGTAAAGTTTCAATTAACATTTAAAAAATACTGTTTTTTTCATATTAATACTACAAAATCACAAAAATAAAATTTTAAAAATGCCAAATTTGTATGAGACAGTTATGATTAACATCATTTTTCCTTTTAACTTTTATATGTTAGTTATCTGGCTTAAGCTACAACATTAAACAATTAAATCCATGAACCCAATAGATTAATCCAAAATCAAACCCTTTTAACTAACTGCTTTGGTGGTTTGACAAGAAAATGACTCAATTTTTTTCCATTAAACACAAACCAATAAATTTTGCATCATGTTTCTTGTTCCATTTTCACATCCCTAGTACAAATGACACATAAAGATTTGATTTTGTTAATATGAATGATTTGTTTCAATACCATACCAATTATCATAAACTAAACCAAAACTAGCACTTTGATAAAAACTAAAACATTTATGTTAATATTAGAATAACAAAGTGCATGTTAGATTAGACATTATTAGTACATTTAAATGCATCTAATCATTTCATCTCCATAAATTTAACAAGATTTTGTGAAGTCCTCATGAAATTTCAAATATTATTACTTATAAAAAGCATAAAACCCAATATATCCTTTTATATGCAAATCAAGCGACAGCTTTCTTGAAGAGAGAGAGTCTCAAAGAAAGAGAAAGGAGTCATTCATATGGCCAAAAGTGTATATAGATGAAATCTTTAAGGTGACAAATGGTAAATTATTTCACTTAATGATGATACACAATAAAAATATATATATTTAAATCATATGCTAATTGAGAATTTGGACAACTATTGATAGCTAGCTCATGAGGTTTGATAAATACTCAATCATGAAAAGAGTAAAACTTGAATTCTAATAATACACAACAAATTTATCACAAGGCTATAAGACACTCTTGGTGAAATTGTGTTGTTGTTGTTGTTTATGGGTTGTTTTTGACATTTTGGAGTTGAGAAAACAAGAGTTGATTTTCTTGATGAAGCATAAGTGCTTTTCTTCTAAGTTTTGCATTCTCTTCAATCATGCATTGGTTTTGCATGTACAACTTCAAGTTCTTCATTGTCATCCTTCTTTTTAGTGTCACAAATAAAACCCTTGTTTTGTTTCTTGCATCTTTCCTACCCATCACTCTTTTCCTGTTACATTGAAATATAACCTCATAGTGATGCATATTGATATATTAATAAAGAACATACAAAACCAAATTTACGATCGGTTTGCATTACTAAATAGTGCATACCGAACGTGTAAATTTGAATTATAATAGTATTTTCATAAGAAGGTATATAGAGTGGGATAGCTAACCTTTGTAGATGATGAAAGTGTTGACATGATCGGTGAGAAGTGGGATATGAAGGGTGATAGAGGTTTTCTTTGGAAGTGCCAAGACACATCTTAGTTCCAATAATGTGAGTGCTAGAAGGAAGTGTAAGATTTGGATAAATGGAGAAAATGAGAAAACAAGTAGTTTGATTTATATAGACCAAATGAGCAATGGTTATGGATGGTTATAACTAATTGCCTTATGTGTGTGTGAAGGGCAAAATGGGAATTGGATTTAAAAAATAACCAATTTCCAAATCTCTCATCACACATTTACATGTTTGACCACCAATGATCTCTTGGACCAACCTAAAGCATAATGATGAAAAGAGGACCCATAATTACAAGGACCAAATGAAAGAGAATCCACCTCCCTCACATTCCCATTTTCACAAGTTGTTAGTAAAAAGAGATCAAATTCACATTTGTACTTTAATCCTCTCTTGATGATCAAAGTTTTCAATCTCAAGACTAAAGAACATGTAGTGGGACCCAAGTAAAGATCCAAACTTTTTCTAGTGAACTACTAAATCTAGAATAACATGCTATAGTAACATGTACTTCATGCATAAGAAGTTATACATTGTTTTAAATTTGTCAATTTTAGCCATGTAAAAGAAAGACTATCCTCAAATGACCCAACAATCTACTTTCTCTTTTAAACCTTTATCCATGGTTTGGATCCTAAAACTTCCCCTTTTTGTTCTTTAGTTACCATGAGCAATCATGATAGTAAGTTTCAGTTTTTGGTCTTTTGCAATTGCTTAGATGAAATCATGAATCATGCATGATGGTAGCTAAAGGCAACTCATCTCATTGTTGAATACTTGAATTCAAACTTGGGATGCTTGCTTAATTAGTTACTTGGTGAGCAATCCAAAGAATATGCCTAACTTATAAGTTATAAAGGGTATTTGTGACTTTACAAACGTATCAAAGTTAGTTATCATACCTTACTAATAAAAGGGCATTTCCGTAATTTCAAACAAAACAAACTAAAACGTTTTTATCAAATTCTTGACAAGATAGTCTTAAAATAAGTGATTGTGTTAGCGACCAAAACAAATTAGTGGAAAAATTAGCAACAGCACGCCTATCAGTCATAAAAAGATCATTAAGTTTAAAATATACATATATAAATATATTATGAAAAACTAAAACTAAACCGGTCACAATTTAAAAAGACATAAACAAATAAAAATAATTCGGCCACAAACAACAGTAAAGTTTTTCAAAAAGTAAAATGAAATTAAAAAAAATACGTTACCCTCAAATCAGCACAAAATAGATAAAATAAATAACTATGTCGCGGGAATATAAAAAAATGTTGGTCTCAAGTCGGTTGATAACATCTTCGGTCATGAAATCTTCGTTAATAACATTCTCTAGTCGTATTTTGGTCACAAAGACGAATGTTAAAATTTAGACAAATATAAAGTCCCTAATTTGGCCCTGAAAAAGTTTCAGATGCAAAAACTTATCTTGAAAAAATACAACAAGGTTCTAATTAGCGTCTATCAAAACCAGTCGCAAGACAGATATTAATATACAAGTGCTTTTTTAATGTAATCCACATTTGTGTATTAGTGATTATTACACAACAAAAAGGTTACGGCATCTTGTCATTTCCACGTACCAAAGAAACACTACTCAAGCTTAATCATATCTTGTAATCGAAATTGTGTTTTACCTTCTCTATTTATTAGTTAATTGAATTCAAATGGTGGATGGGGGGTAAAATGGTAATTTTATTATAAAACCAAGATCATGCAAGGGTTTGAGCAGCAGGTTGGGAGGATGTGGTTGGGAAGTCAATGAGGTTAGGTTTCCACTTTTGTCCCTTTTGTACATGTAATTGAGTACCCATGGCCTATGCTCATTCAATTGGAAAACGAACTCTTTTTTGGCTTCATCTCAAACCAAAATTATGGTAATGATGATGATGATCATCCATATAGCTAGTGGTGGTGTGAGATGGTATTTCACTAAATTGTGTAGCATCCATCTCTCAATGTTCATATCACATGGTTTTTCAACTTTTAATTATATGCTTTCTTTTTATAAACAAACAATAACTAGTGATCAATTAAATAACTATTTGATTGATGTTTTCAACTTTCACTATTAGAATCTCAACCACCTTTTTATCAACAAAAATAATAATAATAATTCTTAAGCTGGATTTGACACTTAGTTGATTGATGATTTAACCCCTACCTATTTGGATATCTAAAGACCCGAACATGGCGATAGGAGCATCATAAATCCGAACATCGGGTCCCTTTTTTCTTGTGTGGTTGATCAGAATACACATATGCTAAATCTTGAATCGACTTTGTATCATAATGTGTTTCTACAACATCAATCAAATAGACAATACCATAAACATTTTGTGATTAAAAAACGTATAGTTGTTATAGCAACCACATTAGATGAGCTATCGTACCAATGCAAAAGTTAACTCCTCAGTCCTCACCTCTAAAAATATTCTCAAAAAGAAAGATACGTCTAAAAGCCTTGCCACTATACTCTCAAACATTTATGTTCTAGCCAGAGAATATCATATTGACGCTCACAATAGAGTCTGGTCGTTAAACCTAACCCTCGAAACAAAGCTAGCGGTGGAATTTGTTTGAGTATAAAGAAATCACTATTGTGTTGTAACATGGCTAAATAAGGAAATTAATAAACAAAATCAATCATAGTTGTTACTAGTAGAGATGAAAATTAATACACTTTGGTGAAAGATAAGGACTAAAAACAAACAAGGCCTAGAAAAGTGAAGCACATGCATTATCAAACAAGGGCTTAATCGATATTTTAAAATTTGTACTAGTATTTGGCCACCTCCTTATTTCGAAATAGTGTTATTTATTAGTAATGAGTGAATGGTGTAATATTAAATACTATCATGTAAATAATATTAAAGAGAGACAAAAAGGAACTTAAGTCGACCAACTGTATAGAATATAACATGAACCTAACCATCCTTATTGTCAATTATATAAAAATACATATAAGAACATGAGAAAAAGTACAAGAAGAAAAAGGCTTAAGAGTGACTTTTTAAAGTTGTGTAACAATGTTAGTTCTTTTGGTATATATTCAACTCCATATTTTAATAGTTAGAAAGTTATTGTAAATTATATCATATATATGAATATAACATTGTTGATTGTATCAATGTATCATTATCGCATGTTCTATTTAAATTTTTATGACGGTTCAGACTTTAATATTAATAATACACTACTTAAAGTCATTTCTTCGTACAATGATACATATAATTTACATAAAAGTATTTGTTCATGGGTCCGCCCATGATAAATATGTAGTCCCTCGATCAACCCGGCCTCTCTATCAATCATTAATTAACAAAGTCATGCAGCTCAAAAGGACTCCGAGTGGCTCTCCGTCTCTAACATATATATGCATGTCAGCCAACATAACATCATGAGTGGCGTTACTATCACACAATTAGATGTAAAAATCATATATACCTCTTTAAACTTATAAGATCGAGCATGATATAATTAAAATTTTAGTGATATTTCATAATTTAGGATTGCAAAGCCTAAAAACCAAAGTATATATATGAAATTCCTATAGTAACCCTATGCTTAACGATAAATAAAGAAAAAGGTATGGGGGAGAAGGCATTTGAGTTATCATGATGGTCTTTTGAACTATTAATAGGGATTGAGCCAAATTGATAAGAAGCAGGACCACTTTGTAAACCTTTACTCATGATTTCATTTCTTACTAACTCCAATCTTCTAAAAATATCAACAAAATATTAAAAGTCAACAAATCAATGAAAGATTCCCCCACTCACAATCATCTCAACTCAATGCCTAACATATATTGTCTCACTAGATTAGTACCCGTGTACTACACGGATTTTAGTTTTATAGGTTTTAACTCAATTTACATATCAAATTTAATTTTAACATATCTTTTATTAAATCGATTTGAATATTTACAAATATATTCATATAAAAAATCATATATTACAATAAAGGATATGATTTATAATAGTTGGTAAATTTTTAGTGGAACATATCGGGTTAGGAGATAATTCATGATAATTGTTAATTTTTTTATTTGAACATATCGAGTTATGAGATAATTAATGATAATTGGTAAAACTTTAATTTGAACATATCGGGTTAGGATAAATCATAATAATTGATAAGTTTTTTATTTGAACATATCAGGTTAGAAGATAATTCATGATACTTGGTACATATCGGGTTAAGATATAGATTATGATAATTGGTAAATTTTGTATTTGAACATATCGGGTTAGGAGATAATTGATGATAATTTGTGAATTTTTAATTTAAACATATCGGGTTATTTCGAATATGGAGCATACCATGACCCGTTTAAAAATTCTCCATCAAATTAATTTAGAACATGACACCTAAGCAAAATCCTATGTGGAGTTGTTAAAATGGTGACATGTGGATGTGTTACTCAATTATTAGAATAGGTAGATATATTTATATGTTACGAGCTAGTTATTATATTAACTATAATTAAGAGTAGTGAGTTTAGTTTGACAAGTTATTATACATATCATTTCAATATTAGCATTAAGCTACATGTCATCCAGAGTGTGCTTTTGGTTTAAGACGTTAGATTTTATTAATTTTAATTAAACTTTTCAGTTTATACTTTTTGTAAACACCTTCCTTAAATAGTTAATTATGTGTACGTAATTGAAATGATGGAAATTCAAAAGGAACCCAAAATGAATGCACATTTTTAATTGCATTTTGTATGTTTTAATTGAGGAAAAAAAAAATTAATATAGAAGATAATTATCAGATACATAAAATTATAATTTTAGGAGTAGAAAATATTTGAAACACTAATTATATGATGAATAATTAAACCTAATAAAAAAGAAACTATAGACATGGTTATGAAACCTAAAAAAAAGTAGTAACTTGAGTTAGGGTTGACTAGTTTGCACCCTTAGTATCAGTATAGCCTAATATAACTTCATCTTTCTTGAGATTTTAGCCTTTTATGCAACATCATATACAAAACAAACATGGTACTTGTTTAAAATAATATTATAATAATACTAATTCACGTGGATATTATTAAAATGTTCATGTACCCGCTTAATGTAATGTCACTGACGTTTTGTTGAAAATATGGTTCACTGAGGATTCATGGATCCATATAAGTGAGAGTCAACTCAAAGTTTATGATGATTTTTTTAAACTCATGAAACCCCATAATAGCAAACTTGAAAATCAAAGGAATCAGGATAACACACATGTTTTTATAAAAATAAAAAGGTTTTAAGTTTGAGTCTCATTTAAAAGAAAAAGGAAAATATAAAGCTTCTAATTAGATCTAATGATTTTCTCGTCTAAAATGAATTTTGTCCTATGAGGTTAGAGGTGTGTTCCCAGCTAAAAAACACACAAATGGACCCATTAAAATTACAGGTCATTTGAAGTAGGATTACACATTTGCCGTTAAAAAAACCGCTACCGGGAGAGAGAAAGAGGATATAGCAGGAATCTAGGATTCTAGGAAGGGATGACCCAATAGACAGATTTGAAGTGTTATAAAAACTTAAAAGTTAATATATGGTAAAAACCGGTATTTAGAAAACAAAAGGTTTGAAAACTAAGGGATTTGAGTGGAGTCAGGCACAAGCTTCAGTCAATAATCGACTCAATAAGGTGTACAGAATTGATATGAGTGGAATGAGTGTCGCATGTAACATGTAAGCAAGGTGGAAAGACACCCACTCCAAGTAGTAAGAAACATCTAACGTTTTTAGTTGTTATTTTGGGAAGATTAAGTCGTTGACGGTACAACCAAAAGTTTACAAATTTTCAAATCTTGCAGGATGTAAGTTGTGATGTATTTATCTTATAAAATTCATCTAAGAATCACTCTTAAAAACTGATCCATTCTGACCTGAAGCGTAATCCTACATTCCTACCTGCTTATATTACTGTAATTATTTTTTTATCATGATCCACATTGTAATTTACACAATAACAAGTCAAATCATGATCTTGATAGAAGGGTGCATTTAATGTATGTTGGTTGTTATAACCGCAATGGATGGTTCAATAAACAACACACTATAGGGAGCAGTAACAGGAAAACGAGATTACGGTCTCATACTCTCATCATCCGAGTCTCGTTGATGTTTCCGCTTTTCCAGTATCTTCTTTAGAGCATACGAACATCTGAGAATGAATAAATGCTTATTATCAGTTCCTGTATGTCAAATCCCATAAAACATTTAGACCCAATGACACATTAATATCGAGTTTGAAATGATATACCTCCATGGAAGGTGATCAATGAACATGGAAGGCGATACATTCATATCCATAAAAGCTTCTCGATTCGCCACATAAGCTTCATATCCAAATTGTGCAGATGGTGTGGCCCATCGTTTATATATAGGTGTATTAAAGTTTTTGTTCTCCGGGATTATATGAATGACTGTACCAGGCAAAAACATTTCACTGAAGTTTTCAGATGAATCGTCTTTTCGTGATGGCAGTGCTTGCATAAATTGTGAAACGACGCTATCACGTGAAGCCTCGTTATCAGGAGAATCATAACAAGCATTAGAGAATCTGTTTGATGAATTGTTTCCATCACGATAATCATTTGAACGATCATACATGTCCATGTCACGCCATAGGTTGAAATCTGCATTGTGTTCTTGGATTCTAACTACAGTAATTTTCAGAGGATTAATGTTAGTAACAAATAAAGCCAAACAACACTAGTTGCAAACAATAAACACAATGCATGCAGGATATAAACATAATAGGGGTGTTTATAAACCAATAAAACTAACATGAAAGTCCAAATAGAAGCAAATCAGCCCGTTCGGCGGGTTTGGTTTATCGTTTATGGTTTAGGTTTCACGGTTCAGAACTTGGAACTGAACGTTTACCTTTATTTTTTTAACCTTTGGAATGTGCATTATGAATATATAATATTCATGAACAATCTTATACTTTTTCAAAGTTAATTCCCTATATATAATCCCTCCCTGGAACAAATATGGCAGTAATTGGTGCAGCAAATATGGACAGTAAACGTGGCAATTTCAAATCAAAAACTAACATTAAAAGATACATGAAAATTTATAGTTTTAGAATTCGTATTTAACACATTACTTAGACAAATACTTTACAAAAATGGACAAAAAAGCGTTTGTGGCAGCCCACCCAGTTTCAACTCGTACTAAAATATCACCACATGTTAATATGGATGGAGATTGGTCAAGTTTGGGACAGGTGTTGGTAATCTCAGTCTCATAACCAATTATGAAACTATTACTCGTTAGTCATTACCCATCGGTTTCACAAGTATCCCAGCAGGTACCTGGTATACCCATTCATAGTCTTATGTGGTTAAAAGTTACACGTTGGGATGCCTGTTACCCAAAATCTGATCTCAAAATACACCTCAAAACCGACTTGAAATAACAAATATTCAACTATACTTCTTACACTATAACTTTAATAATTTCAAGTTTTTAACAACTTCCAAATACTATTTATTATATTTAAGATTAAGATACATAATTGTATTAAACATATTCGGTTTCGATGTGGGTATGTGTTCGGGTAACTGGATGGGTATCAATCGTATCATTTCATACCACACTCGCAAAATTTTTAAACGTAATCCATACCCAAATACCCGTCCTAAATTTTTCGGGGTTTCCTTGTCCGTTTCAGGTTTTTTTGCCACCCTAAACTTGCATGTGGCGTGCCTGAATTTTCACCTCTACCTATATCCATGATCATTAGGATTCTCGTATTGTAACTTGTGAATTTAGTAGTATATATTAAGTACCTTGTAAAGGTTCATCCGGATTATAATGTTTGTTTTCTCTTCTCATTGGTGATGAACTCAACCCAGAAGCTGAAGGCTCTTCCTCATGTTTGTTCCACAGAGAGGTGGTTACTGAAAGAAATCGGCGTGCAACTTTCTGAATTATGGCTGAGTCAGCATCCGCATCATTTGATAGTGCCAGCATGGCAGCTGTTTGTAATCTCATGATTGAAGCAACCGAAAGGCGTGATGAGAATTCATTATCATACACAATGCTGCAGCAAATATGGACAGTAATTAACAATTGGTTGAGACTCGAGACAAATATAGAGAGGATGATAAGCAAAACGAATTACCTTGTTATAAAACCTGAACATGCATTTGCTAAGACTGAATCTACACATGGAAGCGGCCCATAACCATACACATGTAATCGAGGATATCGTCCATATAACTGTTCAAAAAAAAGGAACTTAGAAATTTATTAATAAAATGAATGCATTTGATGTTGATGCAGACAATACGGTCCGGTTACTATCATAGTACATTTATTGTAAAGAAAATTATATTGGCAATGCACTCAACCCTTGATACTAATCTTGCAGATTGACGAAGCACGTCTAGGGGCAGAATTGTAATTTATTATAATCAAAATTATAAGACCATACCTTCAATCCTAGCATTGCAGCAATGGCTCCTCCAAGGGAATGTCCCACAATACGAAGGTTGTACCCTTCACACTCACATCCAGCTCCCAGTAACGATGTAAGCAATCCACCTTCTTGGAATTCTGATTCACAATTTGAATCGCAAGAATCCAATTTGCAAGAAATCAGTGGAACCTCATAAGGGAATCAGAATCTATAAAAAAGATATATAGTAGTTTGGTTTCTTCATGATTAAGATCATTACATACCTTTATTTTCAGGATTTCCATCAATTTGTTCATACAGATCCCGTGCAGACTCCACTATGCCAGAGTGTCCATAGTGTGTAGAACCTGGCGGAATAAGATTATCACTGTGACAAGGATGAGGAGGAAGAAGGATTCTGGTCACGAAAATGTTACAGTGCCATAAGTCATAAGTCACTCTATATGCAAGAAAAAAAAATGTTACTCAAAAAGACTATTCCATGGAAGGTAAGGATATCATTAATATAATTATTTGAAAAAATAATTTGTTGAAGTATGCAAGTTCGAATAAAAAGATAGCTTTGCAAGGTATGCATACTTAGAAAATAAGAGGGAGAGAACGTACTAAATCAAACCATCTATATCTTGTGTAGCAAGCATGCATTCCCTACTTAAACCATCAGTCAAGAGATCTTCAGGAGTTTCAGTTCCCCGCACACATATCACAACAGTTTTTATATCATGGAGAACCACAACAAAGTATGCGGCTTCACACCTTGTCTGAAAGCCAACAAATGCAAAACTTGAGTACCAAGAGAAGAGTAAAAACTAGAGACTGTAATCAGTCTAAATAGGTTCTTGAATTTCGGTAATATATTATAATAAACTTATGTGATCTAAAATCTACAAGGACCTGACAAACACGGCCTTGTCTAAGTGAATCGGCAGGCAAATTTACATATTTCAGAAATGCTCTTGCATGACCTCGCCACCAATTGTCACCTTTGAGTTTAGGAAGCCTAATACACATGGCAGAAGCAACCATTTGTGAGTATTTTCATTCAGATGATAAGGGGAACAACAAAACATATTAACTGCATAAAAAGAAGTTAGTGCGGATCAACCTATTCCGAGTCCAAGGGGTCATAACCCCTTGCCTATGCAACCACGCACAAAGAAATAAAATAGGATTTCTTCCAACATCAAGTAAAGGACCCTGCACTAAGAAATAGTTAGTGTTAAGAAATTCTTATAATAATCTACAAAAAAAGACCTTAGTTCTAAGAAGACCGTATATGCAGCTTCAGCAAAAGGATGAAAATCAACAGCTCCTTGAATTAGTTCATCAGGTGCCTCCATGGTTTCCTCTTCAAAATTTGGCATTAAGCTTTCCCTTCTCAACAAAGCTAGCCCTGAGTATAATAATTAATCAAGTAATTTAGGATGATAATTACAACATAAAGAGTTTGAATAAAACAATGCCGATCAAAGCAAATGGAACATAACTTTTTGTGTTAAATAAAAATTCAAACAATGCATAAATACCCCTACTTGGGTTTCAGAGATTTGTGCACAATAAGGTCTCTTGGTGGATTGGTCTACTTATTTGACCTTGGCCTTAAAGTAGAGAACTTGGTAAAATATAGTGTCAGAAGAATAGCATGCAATTTACAAGAAATCTAATAAAAGTTTTACTGTGGTGTCAGATAATAAACAACTAGGTCATCGTTATAAAAGGGGGAATTGAGGAAGTGTCATATATAAAAATAAAAAAATGTAAAATCAGAAATAGAGAAACATGTATGTGATAGATGCACTACACATGACAGTTTGTTACATGCAACACTTAGACAGGTGGCCCACTGAAAACGCCAATATTACTTCATGGGAGGAAGGTAATATAACGCGGTACAATTTTTGAAAAATAAATGATATTTAACAACAATTTACAAGTGTTGTACTGGATGTAGCAAGGTAAACGAGAAGCATGGACTTCAGATGAAAATGTTTATTATTATAAGGTTATAACATAATTGTTATCATTTTACCTAAATGGAACAAGACTGACCTGCCAAGAGTTCTAGATGTCCTTTCCCAGATGCACGATAAGAAACAAGGTCACCTAGTAACTGTGCCACTGAAAAAACTTCGTCTTCCTCCATTACATTCCTAAATTTAAAGAATTGAGAAGTAAACGAATTAAAAATACGCAATAAATTAAAACTTGTAGTCCAAAAAACAGCACGGAATCATACAAGTATTTGACACGTCCCAGACAGCACAATGCCTCACGAATGCCATGATCAAATACCTCTCGATAATGGCGTTTCCATGCTTTGTTTTCATTTGTGTAAAAAGACCTCCATCTTAAAACATCGGATCCTGAAAAACATTGTACCAGTGTGACAAAACACACTACGATTATATACACCACTACCAAATAATGCAGCCACGTGGTGTTGCCTGAAAGAAGACCTGCATAAACAACAATTCTAGATACAGTAAGCGGTAAGCCCCGCATATATCTACTGATAAGGAATAATATACTCCTAATGCAGTTTCATTCGACGGAACATTCTAGACTCGTGAAAGTGTAATATAATGAAACATTTGAGCTTTGTTCTATTATATTATACATTTCAGTTCAAACAGGAGTTCAACTGAAAAGATCTAGAGAAGTAGAGAGACAGAAGAGCTCTCATTGTACCTAATATACATTCATTTGGTGTTTGCTCTTCAAAAACAATTTTTGAAACATCGATCAGAAGATAAGTCGCTCCCAGAAACTGCAGTACTGTAATTATGAATGCAATTCGGGTCCATCGTACCCACTTCGTGTACCTGATCTGTATAATTAATAACAGAACTATAAATTCGGTGACACTAGTACATATGTCAATTCAAGAAGAAATTTGCATAGAAAATGGAGGCAAGTAGATAGGGTGCCACAGTTGTTAATGTATAAACTTATAACGTCATTCTACTTAAATTACATTTCTTCAAACATCCCACACACGAAAGTAATTTGATGTATGCCAGCAATTTTTAAAAAAGCTGTAGGGATCCCAATGGCCCCAAGCTAACCAAGAACTTGCTTCCTCCAGACTGAATTGTTTGGAAAGTTGGAATGAGATCATGTAAACTGGCTCACAAGCGAACGTTTCCATGGAAAATGTGAAATAGATACATACGGAGAAAACAAAACATACAAACATACCTAGTAAAATCCCACTTACAGAGTAGGGTCTAGGGGTTGTGATAGAAGAAAAAAAGACCCCCGGCTCAAAAAAGAAAAAAAGAATACACAAGACAATTACACATACAAATCTACTGATGGAAGAAGATAACTGTTCAGTAAGGCATACACATAAAAAAAAATCTTAAACTAAAGTATCTCAGACTCCACATGCCACCGATAGCTGAACACACCTAAATCACACGGACCGTAAACTGAAACAAAAAGTCCAACAAGTAAGGACCTAAATGTAGCTAAGACCACTTTCATGAACCAACCAGGGCTTGAAAACAATAAGAAAAAACACGTACACATAAACTTATTTATATAACAGAATGCAAAAGTATTAAGTCAATAAGAGAAATGCCAGGCAAGGATACAAATGATTTGTTTTTAGAAAACTTGATATCAGTCATTATCAGACATGATCAAATGTCAACCTTACGTTGACTGAGAAGTGTAAATCACAAGACTAAGTGCCAAATAATTTATCTACTAAACACTAATAATGCCTCACAATCCCACAACCACCATAGCCTCCACTTAGCCACCAAAACACACACCTAGTTTGGAATCAATCAATTACTATTGATTCTTATGGACAGTGTATGTTCATGGACATGCATCCTTAGAAGAAACGAGCAGATGATAGCAACAAAGATAGGTGTTATACACGTAGACGACACTTAAGTTACATTGATTCCCACTGTATATTTTCAGACCGACACCTGCAAGAACATATCGTATCCGCGATGCCTCCAAGGATCTCATTTCTATAAAAGCAAGTATTATCTAGCAAGTACAACTTATAGAAATGTATCTAAAATGTTGACAAGCTTAACCTCATTTTGTCATTGTTCTATAAACTTCATACTTCCTTTCTCCAGGAGCATATAAGGAACCATTAGTTGTAACATTAAGCAAGTTAGAGCATCTAAGTTCATAGGCAAACATGCACAATGAGTTTGATCCATTATTAATTCATTAATAATAAAGCATAATTCATATACCTAAACACAAAAACTACAAAAAACAACAAGGTGATGTAAAATTGTACCCGCTGATGACGTCGAATTAGGGTTCCGGCAGCTCGTGTTTCGGTAGGAGTGTTAATAATCGTCAAAGCTGTGGAT
Organism: Tagetes erecta; assembly: GCA_030867185.1. NCBI lineage: Eukaryota > Viridiplantae > Streptophyta > Magnoliopsida > Asterales > Asteraceae > Tagetes > Tagetes erecta. The sequence continues at coordinate 6,454,988 of CM061494.1, read as the reverse complement.
CGTTGGGCAATTGCAATCGGAATCATGGTGGCCAATCTCAAAGACGAAAGGAATAGAATGACGATGAGTGGAAAAACATCTCCGAATGCACAATCGGGATAAGCTGCAACGATTAGAATGATGCTGGCGATTATCAGAAACAGATTTGAAATCCCTAGAAATTGAGCGCTCCATCTCAGCTGCTTGATATCAAAATCGCAGATCATTGTGATGTTAGGATTTGCATTGATACGATCAGCGAGGAAAATGAATGAATATCAGAGGCGATACAAATTGGGAATTTTGGAATAATGATAAGTTCAATTCGATTGTTTCAGTCTTTACAAAACGAGCGCAACTTTGTCTTAGAATAATACTAATGGTTTTGTATGTAAAGCCAGCTTTAACATGGACTTTTTGTTTAAGCGTTTTAATGACGTTTTAGATGTCTAAATGGTTTACTACTTAATTGTTTATATTGTTTGTTTCGTGAGAGATAACTGAATGATTAAGGTATTTGCAATGAGCTGATCATGTTGGATGTGATTATAGTTTGTTTATATTGTTTGTTTGTTTCAACACTTATTGATATGAGTCATTCGTTGTGTTTTGTAATGAGCTGATCATGTTGGATGTGATTATAGTTTTATAGGGTCCTTCACTATTTAAGGGTCCTCATATTTCATATTTGTAGCTCCTACTGTGATATCGTAGTTAGAATATGAAATTTTATGTATTAACTGATCAAATTTAAAGGCTTGTTTTTAAAATCTTTGCCTTATACTAACACGTTTATAATGCAATGTAAACAAATTGTCACACCGTTTTTCTATTGTGGAATCAGAAATGTCAATTCTACTTTGCTTAGACTTAGGGTACACATTTGTACATTTAGTAATTGGTAGATTTTTTGCTCTAGTAATAGGTTCATAAGCTGCTTATGACTTGTTTATATTGTACATTTAGTTTCTTGTTTTTCTAGCGTCTAGCTAACTTTTCTTTTATAAAATTTCAGGTCGTTAAAAACAAATCAAATAGGATCAAAAGTACAAGTTGTTTTGAATTTGAAGAGTAAGCTAAAATGCCTTCACGGCCCCTTTTCAACTTTCATAGCTTTAGAGGACATGTTTGCCTCTATTTAAGTTAGTTATACAGCATTAAATCATCTATAGCCTAAATGAGGTTCATGATCTGTTCATTTAAAGACTATGGGCACTCTTTTACTTCAACAAACTTTCTACTTTTAAGAAACAAAATAAGTGTGAATGAGTATAAATGAACTCAAGCTAGTTTTAAATTCTTTATATTTAACCTTTGAATTGAATATAGGCATGAGTCATTAAACTTCACCTTAACACCGGCTCACATTATTTATTTAACGGATTTAACTAACTTTTTTATATCTAATTTTTATTATTGATACAATAACAATGCACATAACATAATACATTTGTTATTTCATTCATATTATATATCAATTTGTACTTATAATGTAACTAGTTAATGTAAACTTAACGAGACTAGGATCGTTGGTCAAATAAGTGTGCAAGTACCTTTATTTTAGGCGTCAAGCGGAGTATACATGGGATTTCTCATTTACAAATATTTACATAAAATAATAACCATGTATAGACCTTTGAGTTTAGTATAGCAATTTAGTATAGCACAGCAAAAGTATAAAAAAAGACAAGAACTTAAAAAAAACGAAGCTTTTCGTAACGAGTGTTGCTCTCAACTCACTCAAAGTAACACGTGCACATATTAGTTAAAGTTATTACACCACTTCCTGCTAAAATGCGCATCTAACATAACTTAAACAAACAAACAAACCCTAACCAACAATCTAGACATAAATCCAAAATTAAATCAAAAATCAAAAAACGCACACACTTAAGTTAAAAAACTTAACACAAAACGTACGTCATCATAACAGACATCCACGTGGCAGCTAACGATAACACCAATGACGGAACTTTAACAGCTTCAACGCCGTTAGTAGCGTTACTGTTTTCAGAATCAGCAGTAGGACCATCCGACGGAGCAGGTCCGGCAGTCGGAGATGAGGTCGGAGGAGCCGGAGGAGACAAAAACGGTGAAGGTGCAGCTGCAGGTTCTGGAGATAAAGCAACAGGCGCCGGAGATGACGCCGGAGAAGTATCCGGTGAAAGCGACGGTGCCGGAGACGGAGATTTACCGAACAGTTCCGTCGGAAGAAGTAAACTATCAACAGTGAAAATGCAAAGCGGAGTTGAATCTAGAACAGTACTAGCAAGACGTGAAGTTCCGACACCGGAATCTAGTGTAACCGAATCACCGGCGGTTTCGACGGTGAGATCGAATTTCCCGGCACCGTTTGTTGCGAGTGTGCTTAAAGGATCCTTTGTCGTCTTCAACGAGCCTTTTGGAGTATAACTCGCAAGTGCATGATACTGTAACAAAGCAACAAGCTCAGCATTTGTTAATTTACTCAGATCTGGTATACCTGCAGCTTTAAACGCTTCATCCGACGGTGCAAACACCGTCAATCCTTTCGCCGATGCCGATTGAAAAACCTTCAAAACACCTGTATCAGTAATTAATTTCACAAACGTCTTACATCCTGCTTTCTCCAACAAACCTGTAATGTTAACATCAGCAGATGGAGCCGGAGCTGTTAAAATCCCCGGAGCGATGATCGGCGCATTGATTTCCAAAACGGAGATATTATACGGAATTTGTTTAACAGATTTCGTATACGACGAGTCGAGTTTCGATCCGGAAACAGCAGATCCGAATCCGACTTTACCTCCTTTCAAATCAGTGATATTAACAAATCCGACCTTTCCTGGTGCGTTTCCGGTGGTTTGATACAAAGTTGTTGAGAGTGTAGTACCATCGGAGATCGCGTGAAGCTTTTTGTTGTCGTAGTAATCGAGCAAAATATGTAGGCTTAACACGCCTTTAATGACAGAGAGCGGATGTTTTCCGGCGAGTGATGAAACGACGCCGTTGTTGAGAACGAGAACAGTGATTGTTTCACGGCTGTTGATCTCGTCGGCAAGTTTTGTTTGCGAGAGGTAGTTGTTGAACTCACTGTATTCAGGAAACTCGGAGAGAATGGCGGTGATGTTGTGAGATGAAACAGCTCCGACGGTTAGAAGAACAACAATGATGAAGATGAAGCGTAATGCGCACATGGTGGCGCACTTTAGTAACAGACACTGAAAAACCTGCAAGTAAAGTGTAATGGAGTGAGTGAGTGAGGGGGGGTTATTGGTTTACGAGAACGGTATCAGAGTTTAATAGGGTTTTAACTTAACTATGGTTAGTTTAATATGTTAACTAAGGTTAGCTTTAAAACTGAAAATGGGAAGGGGATGTGAGTACTGAGTTACTGACTAGTTAGCTGGAAATCAAAATGCCTTGTTTGGTCAAAAGACAAAAATGTCCTTAAAGTTAACCCATCTTATTGGTTTTGTGTTTTTTAATTTGTCATATTCAGGGTTATGCTGTAGAGGCTTGTACCTCATTCATTGAATGTTGTATATAATTTCTTTTACTTTTTTAGATAAGTGCATCTGAAACCGATCCTCATTTCTAGTTTAGTTGTAAGATTACTAGAGTTATTTTTTTTTATATTGGTAATGTTGCACGTTTAAGGCTACCAGCCTTTCATGTCTGAGTCTAAAACTATTGCGTGGCATGGTTAAATGTTTTTTCCCGAGTTTCTCTGGACAATTGGTTGAGTTTCGACTCCTATCAACTTGACCCGTATGGTAGAGGTGGTGAGCTTCCGTTGCGTACCCAGTAATAGAGGAACCCTAATGCCGACGAAAAACACCTATTGGTGTTAGATACGGAGTTTCGATCTCGGTCCTTGCACCTTTGAGTGCTTCGGTCATAGGCCGTTACACCAACCGCTGTTCTAAAAAATAAGTGCATCTCAAACGTGACATGATCGACCCGTATGAAACGAATTGCCTAGACTATCAAGTGTAAAACTAAACCCATTAAAGAAGGAGAAAAACCTGATATAAACCCCAAACTTATAAGACCTTGAGTTTTATCATTTATCTTCACGTCATTAAGAAAAAAAGACTAGCCGAATGTTTAGTATGGGCCGGGCCAATATAAGTTTTTTGAATGGTTATTTTTTTGTATTTAGTTATTTATTAAGATTTTGTTGAGTTAATTACAAATTTACTAACGGGGTTAATATATGTTTCACCTATTTAACTATTGTGGTAGTAAACTACGGTTTCAGTCTTATAGTTAAAATGTATTTAACTAAATTGTTTTATTAAGTGATAAATTATTAGGGTATTTATTAACATTGAAGACAATCTTCTTGTGATTCTTAAATCAAGAATGAGTTTCATAAGCTAAACCAAACATATATATACATATATATTAAATGTTTGTGTATTTGAATCATTAAGATGTAAGTCTTTGAATGACTATTAAGAGACTATCAAACACCTCTAGGTGTTTTATCGATCTAAAAAAATTGTAGCATGCACGAGGTTTGTGGAGAAGAATTCACATGTCATATAAGTCAATCCGATATGGGTTTTGAAATTTATAATTCGACCAGTCGAACCTTGATACTACTTCACATACATTATTCAGAAGTACAACACAAATACATAATGACAGGGTTTTAGATAAACTCATAAGCAATTTCATAACACTTAACCTGGCAAGGAGTTTGATACAGAACCTTGAAACCGACACGACCTCATGTACGTACTCATGTCTCACATTGACCCACTTGACAGCCTAGATGTCAAGCCTTAAGCCATGCACGCACGTATGGATGCATGCATGGATATATATCATTTAAGTTTGAAGATATATTTTCTTTTATATTATATTTAGAAGTTGATCAATAATACCCAATTATTGTTTGATTGGGATTTGATTTGTTTCCCTTTGTGGTGAAAGAACCCTATACTATCAATGTTTTGTTTGTTTGATCATTATTGTTAGTTTTTTACCATTTTCTCCGACGTACTGTTTGTGTTCTTCTTCAAGATCCCCATTTACATTTTTTTGACACGATTAGAAAACTTAATAACAAATAAAAAATGAATAATATTATTGAACATATATAAGCTCTTTATTTTAAGGGTTATTGGATTTAATCACCTTCAACTATTGGTTATTGGCCGCTGTCACCCTCAAGTATCAGTTTGGCCAATATAACTCCCAACTAAACACTTTGGTGTCTGTATCACCAAAATTTAACAAAAATTAACCAAAAATTAACAAAAAATGACTTGAATTGGTTAACTTTTGGTGATACGGTGTCCGTAACACCAAAATCTAACCAAAAAATAATCAAAAGTTAACCAAAAGTGACTTGAATTGGTTGACTTTTGGTGATACGGACACCAAAGTGTTTAGTTGGGAGTTATATTGGCCAAAGTGATACTTGAGGGTGACAACGGCCAATAACCAATAGTTGAAGGTGATTAAATTCAATAACCCTTATTTTAAATGTTAGGAGAAAAAAACGACTAGCTTATTTTTCTTCAAGTAACCAAAATCATCGCCCCTAGCTTGAGGTTATTTTTACCTCGCACAACATTAAAATTTCGATTCCTATATAGGATTCATACCCTTGAGGCCTGCTCATCAACAAATGGACATCCAACGTACCAAACCATCCCCAAAGACTAATGACGTATGACGATACGTCAACTCATATATGTCAATATGAGAAAGAAGCTCCAATTCTTTATTATAAACCATACATAAAAGCAATGACTCACGGCACATGATCGATAAACAAATAATAACTTTATTATTACAAGAGAAAACTTATTTAAAAACTCGTTATAATAATCTCTATTGATCGTCTATACCAAAGTCTCTACCCAAGGCATATTTATAGATCTAAATTACACATGTTAGACTATAATACAAATAACTAAATAATGACTTAATTCATATATATTAGATATTTGACCTAACTTGTCATATCATACTCAAACTCTACAGACTTGTAAATTTGGGTTAGGAAATTAACAAAACACATAATCTAACAAAACATATCCTTCCAAAACCGAATAGATTCACCACATCCTACACGATTGCTAATCCACAATAACAAGCATACACCTTCAGAATGCATGTTAAGAGTTTCTAAATTTTATAATGTTTTCGCATTTGTGAAAATAACAATTAAATTTTTTGAATAATTCAAGGTTTTAGGGGACAATTTTTTTTGGGGGGGGGGAATATTTGATTTATAATAGTAATTTTGAGAGGAAAATTAATTAAGTGGAGTTTATCACAATGTATAAGTTGATGGAACCATATACTTAAATATAAAAAATTTATAAATACTTAAACATAATGGTTATAAATATTATTATTTAACATGTGTGTAATATACTAAAATCAAATATATATATATATATATATATGTATAAGATTTATTGAATATATATAAATGACCGACAATATTTGGTGTAGCCCAAGCTCCATTGCACATTTGCACCAAATGGTATGATAATTTTGAGTAGTGAGTGGTGGCTTTCATTCCATCCTTAATGATGGTCTTAAATGGGCGTCATTATTTCGAGCACTCTCATGGACCAAAGGGTCCAACCCTGTTGGCATGCTGCCTCAATGCAATCATAATTCAATATGCATATTTTTACATCAGAAACTTGTTTTCCAAATTCAGTTATGAATTAAATGAACCAAATGTTTACCGAATTAGTCGTAAAATGTTTCACTAAAATATGTTTATGTTCCTAAAGGAAAATCAATACCTTCATTTAAACCAAACAATTACTAATTGGGAAAATTTCTAAAATGTACCATTCACCAAATAGTGACTTTATATGTCCCCCTTACTATTCTCCGAATATTCCCCTCTGGCCGTGAACTTCTTTCATGCGCATGCAAATTCCCAAAACACCTTTCAAAAAATCATAAGCCTACCAAGAAAATTATTCACTTTTAGATTATAAAAAAAACAACAATTTTGATTCAAAATCCATTTCTTCACAACCAAATTTACCATCTATTGACTCAGTAACTTCACATTCACAACCACCATCAATCATCGCAAACCACCATTACATCACCACCTTCAAATCACACACTTCACCTAGCAAACAGATAGTGGCCGACAACCATGTTAGAAAATTTTCTTCTTTTAATTGGATCATTAGGAGATGGTAGCCGACTACCATGTTTGTTACACTCTAATGGCAGCCGACGACTAAGCAAGAGGACATTTTGAAAATATTTGGTCTAACACATATGAAGGCACTTTTTGGTCAAGATGTGCATTTTGGGATTTTTCCCATGCATGTTAATTCATGTTAGTTAACAAAAGTTTGTTTACGTAAATTCATTGAGGTTGTTTTAATTTATTTTAGTTTCATTAAGTAGAAAAGACGTTCTATGCCCAAAACCAACACAATTACAATGATTTATTACACCGATCTTTTACATAAACGATTTTAATGATGGTCTATTTTTAATCCACGTAAAGCCTAAAGATTTAATATCTTCCAGTAGATTTGAGAAATTGATCTCTTTGTTTTCAAATATCCTCTTGTTTCTAGTTTTTTCAAAGGCTTCAATACGCCGTGAGAATAATGACTTGAATGATCTTCCTTTTCTTCTTGTGAAGCGAGGGTTTCGTCTTTCGTGGATCTCCAACATGGGTCTAACCAAGAAGGCAAATAAAGATGGTAGAGGCTATTGGCTCTTGAAGTATGAATATGGTTTCAATCCTCACATTGAAAATGTAGAAATCAGTATAGACATATGTTGTAGCATATGAACGTGTGACTCCGTGTGTTTAAAGAAATAAAATAACACAATAACTAAATAAACTAAATAATAAAACATTTAAACTATGAACAATTGCATATTTACTCTTATAAAAACCCTTTAATTGCATATTTCCCCAGTTAAAAATATCAATTGGATATATACCGAATGTTAGCTAAATTTTTAAATATGATCATATTAAAAATGACTATATTTGCAAATTAAAGTTGTTTACAGAGGGAAATATGCAATTGAGTTTTTTGGCTGGGGAAATATTCATTTAACCAATGTTTTTAAAACCGGACCGGACACTGAACCGTTTTTATAATTTTAATGGTCGGACCGGGGTAGGATAATTATACATTTATTAAAAGTAATGCCATAAGGTTTTCAATTTAAACACAACATAAGTTCAATAATATTAAGTTATACTATATAACTAATAATTCAAACAAGTTTTAACGCTAAGAATCACAAAAAATCATAATTTAAACAAGTGATAAAACGAGTTCATCATTTTCATCAGTTAAAAAATCAACACATTGACTTTCATTATAAAAAACACAAATATAATGTAAACATAAAATCCAAGAAAATCAAAATATAAAAATATGTATTTTATAACTGATCCGGTTCAATAGCAGTCCGGTTCTGGTCCAACCGGATCGGTTCGTACGGTTCGAAGTGGTTCAGAAACATCAATCAAACCGTTTCTAACTGAACCGAGATTATTAAAAAAACGGTCCAACCACAGTTGAACCGGCCGGTTTAACAACATTGCATTTAACGTATTTTGTACGAGGAAGTATTCATTTAACCCTTTAAACTAATAAAGTGAGTCCAAAACTCCAAATGAATCCGGCCACCATCCTCCTAAATTATAGGAAGACCAAAACTTAGGTCACCTGGAGTGTATATCAAATGTCATGAGCTCGTCTCGTAAGGTTTTTTATAAGTAGTGTAATTCGTCATCTAACTCGTAAGTTTCGTGTATTTAATTTTCTCCCATATATTTAAAAAAATGCAATTATTTTCAAATGCGTTGAGACGGACATAAAATCTTATGTGTATTTAGAACATAAGTTCAACCAACTTCTACTATAAAACTTCAAACATAAACCAAGTAACCAACTTAAAAACCTTAAACATTTTGGCATGCACATAAAATCTGATACGCACCTAGAAATAAGACTAAAAGTACAAGTACTTTTATAAAATCAGACGCATTGACATGCATATGTAGACGTAACATACGCATAATAAATAATCATTTGAAAAATAAACTCAAACACAAAACATTACATAATATTTCCATCATGAGCTACATTTATAAGGTCACTGTCCTCGTTTTACATCTAAAAATGATACACATACGTGCTGACACTAGTCGTGCTATAACCTTTTGATAACTCGATAAAGTTTTGACACCAAGTTCAACACATGGGGGAACAAAGACTCATGGAACCATGGAAAGGTTATGCTTCAGCATGATGAGCAACCACACTAAACTAGTTACACACCTTACTCTTTGCTCAAGTCTCATGATCACTAATGAATGTTTTCTTATTTTAGTGGTGTTGATAAACATGCCTTTGGGGACTGATATTACAAAATTACATGAGCCAACTCACTACAAGCAATATACTACTTAAATATACATGAGATAGTTACACTTGAAGTGTTAAGTGTTGATGCTAATTAAAGACAAAAAATTAAATAATGATTTGATGAAGATCGTAAATCACATTAAGTACATTGATAGCGTTTGGCTAACAAGAGTGACATTCGAGTAATAAACTTGTTAGCACCTCGCTCTTTTCTGATAGCCAAGTGCCATAGCAACATACCGTCGGTGTTGATTACGTAGCCAGAAAACTTTGCCCTCGAAGCACCATCGTCGATATACTTATCGATGACATATAACACAACCTCTCTTTGTGTTGTGCACATTGAGTTAGCTTCTTTTCATCGCTGACAACAAACCAATGATCAAATACACTCTCCACACGACTGCATCTACTCGCTTACGTTCCCTCATCAACCATCGATTATCAATCCACCAATCAAAGCATCTCCGGGACGTATCCGACTTGACCCGACCCGAATTGATCGACGTCATTTGCCGCCTGCTCGTTCTCCGCCGCTTTGAAGCTATAACCACTCTTTCTTTCGACTTTTCAGACGAACTTCTAAACCAAGTGTTAACAAAACTGAAATTAAACCCATCTGCGTGTTTACATTTCTTCAATTTAGCTTCACAGCAGAGTAAATTTAGACCACATGCTAAGTCATATTGTAAATTGGTTCATATTCTGTCTAGGGCTCGGATGTTCGATGAAACAAGAGAGAAATTGAGGGTGTTGATTGGGGAAGATGAGCGGATTGGTGTATGTGTTTGGAGTGAATTGGTTAGGGTTTATAGGGAATTTGGGTTTTCTCCCACGGTGTTTGATGTTGTATTGAAGTTGTTTGCGGAAAAAGGGTTGTTAAAGAATGCACTCCAGGTGTTTGATGAAATGTCTAGGTTGGGGAGAGTGCCTAGTTTGCAGTCTTGTAATGGTTTGCTGAGTTGTTTGGTTCGGAAACGAGAGTTTGGTTATGTTTTTGTGGTGTATGATCAAATGATTAAGATTGGGATTTTGCCGGATGTGTGTAGTTGCAGTATTGTTGTAAATGCTTATTGCAAGGTTGGTAATGTTGGGAAAGCTGTAGAGTTTTTGAAAGAGGTTGAGGATGATATCGGTTTGGAGCCGAATGTGGTGACGTATAACAGTTTGATTAATGGGTATGTTGGTGTAGGCGATTTGAGAAGTGCAAAAGGAGTGTTGAAAATGATGAATGATAAAGGTGTGTCGACAAATGTGGTTACTTATTCATTGTTTGTTAAGGGATATTGCAAACAGGGGAAACCGGATGAAGCTGAGAAGGTGTTTAGAGATATGAAAGAAGAGAATCCATCATTGGTTTTAGATGAGCAGGCGTATGGTGTTTTGATCGATGGATATTGTCGAATAGGAAAGATGGGTTGTGCTTTACGGATTCAAGATGAGTTGTTGAAAGCAGGATTGAAGGTAAATATGTTTATTTGCAATTCTATGATCAATGGTTATTGTAAACTTGGTCAAGTGGATGAAGCTGCAAGATTGGTAACAAGTATGAGTAAATGGAAATTAAGGCCAGATGCTTATAGTTTCAACACGTTGGTGGACGGGTATTGTAAAGAAGGAAATGCAACTAAGGCTTTTGAGATTTGTGAAAAGATGGTCCGTGATGGCATAGACGTAAGTATTGTAACTTATAATACTCTGCTGAAAGGTTTTTGCCTATTCAATAACATTGACAAAGCATTGAAACTTTGGCATCTCATGATGAAAAGAGGCCTAATGCCTAATGAAATTGGGTATGGTATTTTGCTTGATGGGTTGTTTAAAGCTGGCGATTTTAAACGGGCTTTGATACTGTGGAAACAGTTTCTAGCTAGGGGATTTGTTAAACCTGTTTTCGTGTTTAATACAATGCTTAATGGGTTATGCAAGATGGGAAATATGGCTGAAGCAGAGGAGGTTTTTAATAAGATGAATGAACTAGGTTGCCCACCAGATAAAGTCACATACAATACCCTTGCTGATGGTTACTGTAAAGCTGGGAACATGAATATGGCTCTTGAAATTAAGGATACCATGGAAAAGAAAGAAATCCCTTTGTCCGTTGAAATGTACAACTCACTTATTACTGGATATTTTATATCTAAAAACCTGAGCAAAGTTACGGAACTAATAAATGAGATGCAAAACAGGGCTATAATCCCCAATATTGTAACCTATGGTGCACTTATTTCTGGTTGGTGCAGAGAAGGGTTGCTGGATAAAGCCTTTACTACATTTTTCGAAATGAAAGAAAAGGGTTTAGCTCCTAATGTTGTCATATGCAGCACAATAGTCAGTGCACTATATAGGTTTGGCATGAATCATGAAGCAAACATGCTACTACATAAGATAATGGATTTTGATCTTTTACCGGATGACAAAAGTTTTGAGAAATTCTTTGAATTTGACATGGGAAAATCAAATGTCAAAAAGTTTTCTGATATTGTTGATGGAGTTGTGGAAACCGATCGTTTTCCTAATAATGTTGTGTATAATGTAGCTATTGCAGGGCTATGCAAACTTGGAAAAATTTACGAGGCAAAAAGATTCGTCTCTTCATTATTACCAAAAGGGTTTATTCCTGATAATTTCACTTACTGTACTCTCATACATGCTTTATCATCTGCTGGTGAAGTTGACGAGGCTTTTAGATTACGTGATGAGATGTTGAAATATGGTCTTGTTCCTGATATTACTACATATAATGCTTTAATAAATGGTTTATGTAAATCAGGGAATCTTGATAGAGCAATGAGACTCTTTTATAAGCTCAGTTCGAAAGGGGTTGCCCCTAATGTCATCACTTACAATACTCTGATAGACGGGCTTATCAAGACTGGAAATACTCGCGAGCCACTAAAACTGAAAGAGAAAATGGTGCAAGAAGGTATCGTTCCTTCAGTTGTCACTTATTCTTGTCTGATTAGTTGTGCCGATAAGAATGGAGAAATGAGACAAGCGGCTATGTAAAAGTATTTATCAAGCATTGATTGCTGCGTTGAGAATTGCATATCAGAATCTGCCATCATATGAGTGAAGTTTAAGTTGCAAAAAGTGCATTAAGACAATGCACAATTTAAGAAGGTATGCCTACTGACTCTGAGACTTTATTTTTGTTTATACTAGGAATGACTTAGTTTTAAATGTTTGTATATACAGGTCTCCTTTACTGATAACATTATAGATGATTAAAGGATCACATGAATGAGCTGGTCAATATTATGGAGCTAAGTTAAGGGACATGAGGTAAAATACTATTTTTGGCGGCGATGTCTTTATTTCGACTTTATTTCTAATTAAAATCTGAAACGGAGATTAAGATTTTTTGGACGTGTGTGCCGAGTAGACAAATGATCACATTAATAACCGTGAAAACCCTCATAGTGGAGGAGAAGTGGAGCACAGGAAGATCCCAAATTAGACATGATTTGTTAGACGTCGCTTCTTGAAGATGTAGGATAAAGGTTAGGGATTTTAGAGGGAGGAAAAATGAAAGGTTAGGGATTTTTAAGCGGAGCATCGATGTGTTTTAGCTCACCCGTTAGGTCCAAAATTGTATGCTGTAGCTAGGATGCATAGGGATGATTCTAGTTTTTACATACTTGGGGCACCAATTTCTATATAACTGTAAGTGATTCAATAAATATGGATAGAGGTACATCTATTGGTTATGATGTGCAAGTCACTAATCTATTGCTATGGAAAAATGTTCTCGATGCTCCTTTATTGTAAACCTCTTATATGTTATTGGAAAATAAAACATGTAGACAGAAAAATTGATATGGAGTGTGTTACATTCTTTGTCATAGTGTCCATTGTAATATTTCTATGTACTTTTCTTTTAACTATCAGAACCTATACTCCTGCAGTCCTGCTAACCAATGGGGTACGGCTTTATGCTAGCCAAGTGGTCTTCTAGAGGTTATGGAAAAAACCAGTGGAAGCTTGATTCGGACCTCAGATCTCTGGCGGAGGTATAGCAGATGTTTACCACTACGCTACTCCTTAAAGGTTCATATTCTTCAGTGTCGTTACCACCAAATTGGGTTGTTAGAAGTCAGGTAATCCTGCGTGTAAATGTTAACCCCCAAACCCACTTCCGATAAGTAGAAACTTGTTTCACTCTTCAACATCTACAATGTCTCTTAAATTTGATACTATAACAACTTTTAAAGTTGTTTTCAACTTCATTTCTTCTTTGATTTAATGCGCAATGATTCAAGTCTCATCCCAAAAATGTTAAAAAATTTGATAGAATTTTTTTAAAGTTGTGATCATTTATCTTCATCAAACATGGATCTTTGCATTTAAATTATAACAGTAAGAAATTTGATATATTTCATCTGTATATATCTAGTTTAGATTTTTTTTTTAAATTGTAGAAAGTGATTTAGATTTTAGAACATTGATTTTATATACATTAGAAACGAAAGGATATAAGAATAATAATGAAAGTATATGAGAACGTTATGGACGTAACTTGAAAGAACACATGAAGGGTTAGTACATAGCAACATAAATCTTATTCTAGGAGATTGGCCTTCAATCCAGCCAGAAACACGTGTGTCACAAGCCGTCTGCTGCTGAAGACGGTATATATCAACCGCGATTAGCTCTAGGGTTCACTCCCACGGTTTTAAGGTTCGTAGAGTCACTGGCCCTGCATGCATGTCAACAAATGTTTACACAGACCGCCAACTAATATAAGAACAATGGATGGATGTGAAAGAAACCACCATACCGATGGGTTGCGTGGACATCTGGGCTGTGATCCATGGCAACAACGTCATCACGTTTCTGAATGTGACCCACTTTTCTGAGGACCGATCTGGATATGAACTTGTCTCCTGCTGCCAGGGTCGAGTCTGGATCATCAACCTCTGGCATCATGCTTCGGTTGGCCTTGTTGACTTGCACGCCAGGATGGTGAAATACCTGATGGTACACGCTCCTAACGGCCAAGAACACCGCTCCCCCTGTAAATCCAGCCAAAATATATATTGGGAACATGTCGGCTTGTGACTTGAGCTTTTTAGCTCCGGTGGTATTTGTGCTCGCGCCATACTTGGCGCTTGTTGAGGAAATGGAGGCTTGTTGGCTGCTCCTAGAAATTGATCGCCAGCAGTATCTCTGCATCAACATTATTCATTTGAATTTACAAACATGTATAAACGTACATACATGATACATCCGCATGGTATGTTCTTAGATGAGGGAAGAAGAAATACGAACCGTAGCAAACATAGCCATGATGAATGAAGAAAACTATTGATGATGAATTATGATGAGGAGATAGAAGAGTTAATTATGAATATATCTTGTGTTAATGTTATGGTGCATATATGCATATGCATAGGAGCTAAAGGACACGTGGCATAAATAACCCTAACTTATTACTGAAAATACAGTTACAAAAGATTTGCGATATCGTGGGAATAGGATTGAGACTAGCGGTAGAGATTATAAACAGGTATGAAATGTGTGTGTACATAATATGTTCCTACATGTGTGTATTGTTGTATGTATTGAAACAATATTAAAAGTAACTAGCTTGTCGTAATTATTGTATGATGAAAAATGCATTAGTGTACAAATAGTTGCGTATTTAGTGTACTTATATTTTCGCTTATCCTCATGGTGAATTAGTATACGCAATAACTAGATAAGAAAAATGCATAATGTATCTGTGTTACTTTTTATGCTTAAGAAAAAACAGGCTCTCAATTGATAGTCTGTTTTACTAATAAAAGATTAGCCACTTTCATTTATTTTTCTTTATTTACATAAAAAAATGCTTCAATCTTAATCATAGAAAACCGTGTGATGTTACATATAGCAATTATTATTGATATTAAATATTATTTACAATCTTAATCATATCTAGAAATACATAAAAAAAATAGTTGGAGATATAATTTTGTGTGAAAAAGGACCAAGAGCATTGAGGAAGTGGTGTATGACATTAAATTACATGTTTTTTTTTTTTATTAAAAATCCTGAGAAGAATATTCAAGTTTCTTGGTCTAATTTGGTGTAACTTTTAAACTTGATTGTATTGGTTTTTCTAGCATCTTGCTAGTATTCTAATAATATTGAAGGCTGTTAAAAAAAAGTAAACGAATTCGAATCTATCATTTTGACCACCGCAATGGTTTTTGTTCGGCTAATATTAAAAAAAAATACTTTACTGCATATTATTTCTTAGATACATCAAATCCAGTGAGCAAATGAAGAGGTAGTGTTTTTAAACTGTAAGCTCATACACTCACCAAACTTAAATGTTTTTGTCACTAAAAGATAAATCAATATTAGATTGTTTCCAAAAACAAATAAATACAAGCAACTTGTTGGTTTATTTTTAAACTATTATTATATAAGTTGCTTACAATTATGGGAAAAGGCCCAATTAGCATGTGCAATTACACCTATTATATAACTTGCATTTGTAGCTAAAAGTTGGAGAATTTTGCAGCAGATACATATACATAAATGTAAGTTCCTTTCTACTGCCATGGATCAATTTTTATTCATTATGTTTTCACTGTCCAGTAAAAGACAAGTCTATTTCTTTTTTCATTTTCTTCTCTGATCTTTTAGATTGCAATGATGTCTCTGTAAATTGTTTGACTTTTTGAGGTCAAATTGACAAGTTTTCAGCAGGTTATAAGAACTAGTTTTAGAAATTTTTGTAAACTTTTAAAGTTTACAACGTAAGTACAAACCACATCCGTTGAAATTGAAGAGATGTATTATGAGTTATTGCAGAAAGTTTCTTTCATATTTAGATCAACTTAAAGTTGAATCTTTTAGTTGACTTTTACTCAAGAATTGAACCATTCAAGAATTTTAGCATTTTTTAAATCTTTGATACTTAATGAAGTTAATCATTAAGTGGGATTTTAGTCATTTAACAGCAAGAGTTGAAAGAAATAATTGTGAATTGAAAAAAATGTGTTCAAGTAGAGTTTCACAATGATTTAAGATGTGTCCATAAAGAGCTAAGGTGATTGAAGGTGTTTGAAATGGAAATTGGATGGAAGATGTTCTCATTTCATTTTTCTAGTTAAGCAATATAATATGTTGATCATTATATCATTTTCCACTTTAGGACTTGATCCAAAAGACCAACAAAGATCTCTTTGAAATACTGCAAACAAATATGAATTCTGGAAGTGAAATGGCCGTTGATAACGATTCAAGTCAAATTCCAATAAGGCTTGAGGTATCTCATTACAGTCTGTTATGAGTGACGGAACTTCTTGGTCAGGGGGTCATAACAACGTTGTATTCTCCGGGTAAGGGGGTCAAGTCAAACTTATGTTTTCTTAAAAAAAAACTTATATTTATAAACCATTCACATGATTTCGGGTGACTAGATCATGGTCAGTGGATCTCCTTGACCCCCTTGGTTACTTCCGCCCCCTGTCACCAACGGTTCATAAAGAAAACGACCTACGTACATTCTGCAAAATCTAACAGAAAATACGTATACACAGGGAAAGTATAGCGCGATCTTGATATGTTGGATTCTTGGACTTGGATCCCTCATTTCTTGGAATAGTCTTGCTTCCATAGAAGATTACTACTATTACGTTTTCCCGGTGAGTTTTCAGTACCATAAAACTCAAAAGTCAACATTTTTTTACATTTTCTGCAGTCTAATGACTTGACAAAATTTCATTTTTTCCTTCAATTTTTATAAGGACTATCATCCATCTAGGGTACTTAGCCTTGTCTATCAACCTTTTGCTTTTGGAACAATGGCATTTCTTGCATATAATGAGTCAAAGATCGATACTAGGAAACGCAACATCCTTGGATACTTCATGTTCTTCCTTGGGACACTAGCCCTCCTTTCAGTATGTATCATTAGTCATTACTATCACACATTGCATACCTTTTGTAGCGCGTATGAATATGATCAAAATGATAATTTTATCTCTATAATGTTTATAGTTGGATTTAGTTACATCTGGGAAGGGTAGCATTGGATCTTATGTGGGCATATGTCTTATTGTTGCTGCTTTCGGGGCAGCAGATGCTCTAATTCAAGGTGGGATGCTTGGTGATTTGGCTCTCATGTGCCCGGAGTTTATTCAAGTATGCAACTATGCATTCAACTTACAGTCTTGTCGTTTTTTGTGTTTCATGTTTTCAAAAGCATTCGACTTTTTGATCTAGTCTTTCCTAGCCGGCATGGCTGCATCCGGAGCTCTAACTTCCGCCTTGAGACTACTCACGGAAGCTGTTTTCAGTAACATCGATGGAGGTCTTCGTAAAGGAGCATGTAAACTTCCTTGTGACATAAATCTGCCTAACTAATTAACATTCATTTCTAAACATTATTATTGTTTTTTGCAGTGTTATTCCTCTTAATATCAATATTTTTTGAGTTTTTATGCATCTTTCACTACGCATTCGTGTTTACCAAGTTACCAATCGTGAAGCACTATCGTAGGAAAGCAGCCCTCGAAGGTTCAAAAACCGTTTCATCAGATCTTTCCGCTGCAGGAATTCAGTCAGAGTTGACCCAAAGACTAGTATGTATCGTAAATTTTCCACGAACAACTAGAACTCATTAGTTTATAGCTTTAAATGAAGAAACTGATTCTAGAATCTTTACTTTCAGGTTGATCGTGATTCGAGTAACCTAGACAGGCTGAGCAACAAAGAACTGTTATATCAGAACTTCGATTATGCGTTAGATTTGTTCTTGATCTTCGTCTTGACTTTGTCAGTGTTCCCCGGTTTCTTATACGAAAACACTGGAAAACACCAGTTGGGTTCATGGTAAAACCGCTCTCTCGTTTTACAATCTAACATTGTCGTATAACTACGACCCGAGAACAAGGTTATTCAATTCAATTCTAGGATGATTAATAGATTTTGTTGTGCAGGTATCCTCTGGTTTTAGTAGCTACATATAACTTTGGGGACTTGATATCGCGATATATTCCTCTAATACCACGCCTCAAGTTGCAATCACGAAGAGGGCTTCTAGTCTTAGTCCTGTCGCGCTTTTTACTCATTCCAGCTTTTTATTTCACTGCAAAATACGGCGATCAAGGATGGATGATCATGCTCGTTGCCATATTAGGATTAACTAATGGTTACTTTGCGGTATGCGTACTCATGACCGCACCTCAAGGCTATAAGGTAAAGTTACATAACGTTTATAGGGGTAAATATGCAATTGAATCTAACACGTTCGAGTTTTATAGGGTCCAGAGCAAAATGCGCTAGGAAATTTGCTTGTGTTTTTCTTATTGGGAGGCATATTTTTGGGTGCGGCTCTTGATTGGTTGTGGCTTATTGGCAATGAAAGCTTTTTAACCAAAATCAACACAAAGATGATCACTGTTACTATCCTTTAGATCAGCCTAAATCTAAGGTTACAATATCTGGTTTTTTATTTGTTTAGTTTATTTATAACCGAACAAAATCCAACAAATAAGAAAGTGTATAAAGTATATTAAATTGCCACGACTCCTCATTATTACAAAACTTGCCTCATTTACACTTTCAGTTTAACGGACAGTTATTATTTATAAGAGTAATTTGTCAAAAGGTCCCTAAGTTTGTACCGTTTTGACCACTTTGGTTTTTATGTATTTTTCTTGTCATTTTAGTGTTTGGTTTTGTAAAAATTTGTCATTTTTGTCATTCCGTCAACGTCCGTTAGCTTTATCCGTTAAATCCAAGGGTAATATAGTTATTTTATATTTCAGGGACCAAAATAATAAATTTTTACAAAACCAAACACTAAAATGATAATTATTTTATATTTCAGGGACAAAAATGACAATTTGATTATTGATATTATTATTATTATTTTTATAAAACACAATATCATTGAGCAAACCTTCTCCATAACACATCACCGATGTCACCTTCGTTAACCATTCCCTTCGTCTTCTCGGTCGCTACACACCCCATCCAAATAAAATCTTATCGAATATCACTTCACTTTGTCCACCTCCCAACCGACCACCACCACCAAGCAACCTATTTTCTTCCCTTCTTTGAGGGAGCTGGGACGACTCAAATGTTTTTGGGGCCTTAGACAAAGTAAAATTTTGCGTCCCTTTTTAGCTTGTTTAAAATGTTATTATTATAAATTTTTCTTCTCTTCTATCCGAGGTTGAGACCGACTCTAATAAATAATAGAGTTGAATTAATTATATATATGTTTTGTGATTATTCCATATTTTAAAAATCAAGTGTTTTCTTTTTTTAATTGAGTCATCGATTTTTTTGTTTGTTTAGGTGTTTAGCATTTTGTTTATCTTTATATAATGTCTTACGGTGGAAAAGAGTGTCATGGTGGGAGCGGTTGTCATTATATTGCTTGAGGTGGAGATGATTTCAAAGAAGAAAGTTGAAAATTTGACTAAAATGGCTGACGTTGGAAAAAAATAAGCAAATTGATAGAAGTTGGAAAAAGAACCAAAATGGCAGAAAGTAGTTTGGAAAAGGACCAAAACGACAATTTATTAAATAACGGTATTTTCTTCATTTGACAGAAAACTAACGTAAAACATTGACGGAATGACCAAAATGGCAATTTTTTACAAAAACCAAACACCAAAATGGCAAGAAAAAAAACATAAGGACCAAAGTGGTCGAAATGGTATAAACTCACATGAAATTTAATTCTAGAGTTTCTAGAGTCGGGTGGAGCCGATCTAGACGTACAATACGATTGAACTTGGTTCGATTTAAAGCAAATTTTGAGCTAAATGAGATTTGGGTTTACCTAGCTATTTTTATAATTAACATATAAAGTCAAATTTTGACTGGGATTGCCAATAGAGGCAGTTTCTTGTGTAAAGTAAACCCAAACTTGTCACTCATGTCCATGTCTTGTGGACTCAATCCACCTTCAATCTTCCAATCAAACTTATAAATCAAAGACCCCAACATCAAGGGTAACAATCTATGAGCAAGAGGCAATCCCGGACATATCCTTCTTCCGGCACCAAACGGAATTAGCTTGAAATCTTGACCTTTGTAGTCTATCCCGGTTTCAAGAAACCGCTCTGGCTCGAACCTATGTGGGTTAATTTGACCAGACACTGGGATCATGTCCCATGACCCACAAGTTGCACAAGATTTGTGAATCTTTTGCAACTTTGTAGCCTTGGATCTCGAAGTCAGTTATGGCTTTATGAGGGACCAGAAAAGGAACCGGAGGGTGTAAACGAAGTGTTTCTTTAACAACAGCTTGTAAGTAAGGGAGGCTTGAGATGTCTGATTCTTCAATGACACCATCGTTTTTGTTTCCTATTGTTTCCATGAGCTCGGATCGTGCTTTTGACATTTTTTCCGGGTTGTGAATTAGCTCGGCCATTGCCCATTCCAACGTGCTCGATGTCGTGTCAGTTCCTGCTAGAAATAAGTCCTGCCCAAATCACACAGGGTTTGTTAATAAGTTTATAAATACATACATTGCTACTAGAAAAGATTTGCTCAAAAAAAAACTTTTTTTGTTGTAAAAAAGTTCTTTCCTAGGTATATTCATCCCTTTAATTTTTGGTAAGAATATAAACCCCATAACGTTTGATCAAAGATCTTATAATGTTTTCTTTTTGTTCAAGAACATTCGTCTCCCATTTATTCAATTCATATTGGATCACAAACAAGGCTTGAAATACGTGGCTTCTACAATGTCAATTAACAAACAACAATAAAAAGGTGCTTCAAGTCCTAATTTTCACACTACCAAGTCCATAAGTTATTCACTTATTTGGTAGGTGAGAAACAAGACTATTTTCAATGCTAATGATCAAAAGACAAAGCTTATTATTGACACTATCGTATATTATTCTTTGATATATTGGTTTTAAACAGTTTCAATTATTATATTTTGATCTTTGTTGGTCTCAACTAACAAATTGATTGGTAACGATTCCAACTTTTATCACTTTGACAAACAACAGACCGTTGTTAATAATATTTTTAACGACATTGGGCTTTTTCGAACTCTATACCGATGTTTTAGGGCTTTTGATTAGAATGAGCATACAAGTCGATTGATGTAAAAGTCACATCGAAAGAGTGCTCCGAACGACGAAACGGTGTTTTAAACGGGTGTTTAAACCTAATGGTGCTTTAATTGGATGTAAAAAATTTGTCGTTCATAGCCTCGTTTCATAATAACTTTTACATCAATCGACTCGTATTATTCTTCTGATAAAAAGATCCAAAACGTCAGTCTAGAATTAAAAAAACTTAATGTCGTTATTTTTTTAACGATGATTTGTTGATTATCAAAGTGATAAAATTTAGGATCATTACAAACAAATTCGTTAGTAAAACCAACAGAGCCCAAAATGTTATAGTTAGAACCGTATAAAAACCAACATAGTTTATTATTTTTTAACCCAGAAACAATAAGCTTACTTTATCTTGGCCGAATGGCTTAAAAATCCAGTCATGCACTCATGTATACGTCATTTTTCATTGGAGCGGCTTTACATACCCTTTTTGACTTTGTTAACTGTCATGTCCCTTTATAAATAATTTCAAAACCGGATTAAGGATTCATACACCCAGACAACTGTAAACTGCAGTTTACAGATGTTTGGTTTGCAGAATTCATTGAAATCTGAATTGATATTGAAAATATAAGATTTTCAATTAAAATTATGAGATTGGGGAAACCATACCAGAAAATATTTTATCCCAAATTTCTTTGGTTGTGTTATTTCAAAATCCTTTCATCTGGTAGAAGATTCTAAATCCCACAACTAAGAGAATTTAAAATAAAACATTCCTTCTTATTATACCCCAACATAATTTTGATTGAAAAATCTTATATTTTCAATATCAATTAAAAAATCCCATGAATTCCGTGAACAAAACAACCCCTAATTAGTGTTGATTTGAGAAAACTTAATATCATTGATTTTTTAACGACGGTCTGTTAGGACCGACGGAGACTAAAATATTATAATTAACACCGTTTAAAACCAATATACCATCAAATTACTTACAAAGAGCAAGTTCCGTATGTCAACGATGGTAATAGATGAATTTTCAGTTTGGCTAATGTCGAGTAACAAATCCGTAAGATCATTGTTTGATGAATAATCCGTTGTTCTTGCTTTGATTCGCGTACTTATATGTTGCTCGAATATAGCCATTAACTTCCCTATATAAAAATTTGACCGTTGTAGCAACCGTTGTGGATCAAACGGTCGAAGAACGGGGAAAAAATCGGCTAAATTAGGCGTTCCGCCAACCTCCATTAAACCCCATACAAGATCCACAAAATCATGAGAAGAAAGTGAATCATATTGAGCTATATCAATCGAAAATATGAAGTTTGAAAGAAAGTTTAGGGTTGTAGTAGTTGCGGTTTGACCGATATTTACGGCTTTGCCACTTTCCGAACAAGCATGCACATAATCAAGAAGCTCTTGAACCTTTTTCTTACGTAGATTTTGGGTAGCATCAAGTTGGCGTACGGAAAACAAGTGCTCGATCTTTTGCTATTCTTCGCAGTCGTCGCCATTGGTCCCCAACCGGCAACCAAATCATGGAGATATTATGGCGGTTGTGGGCAGTAGCCGCGTACGGGACCGATCTACTTGAGACTGACATATCGTGCTTTAAAAATAACTCTTGAGCAACTTTGTATGACGAAACAACGATCGTGGTAGTGCTTCCGAGCTTCAGGGACATCAGCGGCCCATAAGTTTCGCTTAGGGCCGCTAGGGAGAGGTGTGGTTTGTCACCGAGTTTAAATATGCTTCCGATTATTGGAAGCGGGTATGGTCCGGGTGGGGGCGGCAGTCGGACAACATGCGTCTTCATCGACTTCCGGTCTTCGGATTTGGTAATGAAAATGAAAGTATAAAAGGCTATGAAAATGGAGAGTAAGATGAAAAGGATTGTATAGTCCATTTCTTTTTCTACTATAGTCTAATGCGTGTTAATTTGGTTTTTATTTATACTTGTGGATTTAGGACTCAAAAGATATATAGGAGATGTATACAATGCAAACTCGATTTTAATGGGAAAACCCTGAAAACCTGGTTGTGTGGCTTACATTAGGCCACATCCACATATTTTTTATTTTTTGTCTGCTACCTATGAAGGGTAAATTAGACATTTTGTTCCATACACATTGTCTTCATATCTAACCAAATCCCAATCTCAGATTCAAAATTTCAAAAATCATTTATTTCACTACAAATGATTTCTCTCATATAATCATATTCAAATTCACCATGAAAGAGCAGCATCAAACGAGATATGGATTTTGACCACGAAAATGAAGCATCGGACAACCACTAACGCTATACATTTGGATATGGAAAGCTTCGATGATGATTATCCATTGTTGTTTGCTAAAGATCTATGCCGGAACGTTTTGATTACGATAACCAGATCTGCTACCAGATCTGTTGTTCGTCGGACCGGATCTGCAACAATGACATCGTTTCTTCGTCGGACCGCCACCATCTCCGTCGGCGACAAACTCCCCGACGCCAACTTATCCTACTTCGACTCCGACAACGAACTCCAAACGCTTCTTCGTAGGAGCTGACCGGAAACAATGACGACAATGGTGATGGTGATTAAGACGTGTTCTGTTGCGTCGGAGATGACCGGAAATGATGCGTCGGTGACGGTGATTCAGACGTGTTCTGTTGCGTCGCCGTTGCAGGTGCTACCGCTACATCAACATTAACCGTTACGGTAAGCTCGGTAACAGTTTCTCCTATTGCTCGATTTGAATATTAGAGGCCCTATCAAGTGTGTTCAAATATTGCTCGGTGAGCCTGAACACATTCTCATATATGGTTTTTAAATAACACATTCTCATATTTGGTTTTTAAATAACATATTCTCAACTTTGATTATGTTTAATAGATTAGCTGTTAACAAATTATTGAATGTCTAAATATTTAATACTAATAAATGTTAACCTTTTGGTTTACCTTTTTGTGGGGAAGATAAAAATATTCGGTTATCGATATAGAAATAATTTATTAAAAATATTGAGTGTCCTGAATAAAAGTAAACCTTCTCGTTTATCTTTATCGTTTTTTTTTATTTCAGTTAAATATGTAACATTTTTTATAGATATTTGATTATTTTAAGATCTAAATTTGTAACACGATGTAACATATGTAACTTTGCTTTATTGGTTTTTTATAAATTTCAGCTAACTATGTAACATCATGTAACATTTTTTTATATCCATATTTGTAACACGATGTAACATATGTAAATTGGCTTTATTGATTTTTTTAAATTTCACTTAAATATGTAACAACATGTAATATATTTTAGGTATATTGGTTTTTACTGGTCCCAACTATCACCTATTGTCTTCTACTGGTCCCAACTTTTAAATTGGTTGTCAACGGTCCCAACTTTTATCACTTTGGTAACCACTGGTCCCGTCGTTAAATTTTTTTAACGCCGTTAAGTTTTTTCCAAATTCAAGACCGATGTTTTAGACATTTTGATCGGAAGGATAATACGTGTCGATTGATGTAAAAGTTTTCTCGAAAAGGCTTTCTGAACGATAAAATTTTTACATCCGATTGAAGCACCGTTAGGTTTAAACACCCGATTGAAGCACTATTTCGTTGTTCGAAGCGCCGTTTTGAGGTAACTTTTCCATCAATCGACTTATATTATCGTTCCGATCAAAAGGCTTATCATATCGGTATTGAATTTGGAAAAAACTTAACGGCGTTAAAAAAATTTAACGACGGGACCAGTGGTTACCAAGGTGATAAAAGTTGGAACCGTTGACAGCCAATTCAATAGTTGGGACCGGTAGAAGACAACATGTGATAGTTGGGACCAATAAAAACCAATATACCTATATTTTATAATTGATTTTTTTATATCCAAATATGTAACATGATATAAAATATGTAATATATGTAACTTTGCTTTCACTATGTAACATTTTTTTATAGATATTTGATTTGCTTTAGATCCAAATATGTAACCCGATGTAACATATGTAACTTTGTTTTTAATATAATATGTATTAAAGTTATAGCATTCTTTGAACAATAGTCGAGTTAATTCTAAGTTTTTATATAATTACTAAGTAAGCTAGTTTTAATTTTCTAAAAGTTATGTAACACGATGTAACATATGCAACATTTATGGACTAGCACCTTAAACCAACTAGTTTTGATTTTTTATAAGTTATGTAACACGGTGTAACTTAAGTACCAGTTAATTTTGTTTTTAATAAAATATGTAACACGATGTAACATGTCTGACTAACGCTTAACCATATAGTTTTGTTTTTAATAAAATATGTAACACAATTAACAAATGTAATAGTTATTTTTTCAAGTGTTTTTAACCATCTAGTTTTGTTTTTACTGTTCGAGTGCTTGAAATACGTACCGGTTAGTTTTCAACAGGTTATTGTTCAAATTTCAGTTAAATATGTAACAATATGTAACTTGTGTAATTTTGCTTTTTTTAAATTTAAGTTAAATATGTAACAATATGTAACTTTTGATTTTTTTATTAATGTATCGGATTTTATAACAACTTTGTATAAGTAAATAGTTTCAACTAAAATATGTAACACAATGTAACATATGCAATACTATGTCAGAATTGACAAGTAATGTTTTCTAGTTTTTAATAAAATATGTAACACGATGTAACATGTCTGATGGAAGCTTAACCGCCGAGTTTTGTTTTTAATAAAATATGTAACACGATGTGACACATGTACTAGTTATTTTTTAAGTGTTTTTAACCATTTAGTTTTGTCTTTGCTGTTCGAGTGCTTGACATACGTGCTGGTTAGCTTTCAACAGGTTGTTCAAATTTCAGTTAAATGTGTAACAATATGTAACTTATGTGATTTTGCTTTATTTTTTTTTAAATTTAAGTTAAATATGTAACAATATTTAACTTTGTTTTTTTATTCAAATATGTATACGATGTAACATATGTAACATTGATTTTTTTAAAGATCCAAATATGTAACATATGTAACTTGTCGGATTGACACTTAATCCATCTAGCTCTTTTTTGTAGGTAAAGGAACTTTTGTATCAAAGATGAAGAGATTATCAAGAAACGAAGCATGATTGAAACTATGTAACACTATGTAACAAACGTAATCCATACAGTCTTGTTTTTTAATATATATGTAACACGATGTAACAAACGTAATCCTTCAGTTTTTAATAAAATATGTATCATGTTGTAACATATGTAACAAGATATAACAAACGTAATCCATGGAGTTTTGTTTTTATATAATATGTATCATGTTGTAACATGTGTAACATGATGTAACAAACGTAACATGTCTTGAGTGACACGTAGTCCATTCATTTTTGTTAATATGTAACAAGATGTAACAAACCTATCAACAGTGTAACAATGTGTAACACACGAATCAGATAGTGTCAATGAAATTAAAAAAGTAGGAGAGAGAATTTATAAAGTAGGTGAGAGAAATTATATTAAATTAAAAAGTAGGAGAGAGAATATGGAAAAGTGATGATATGATGTTGTACTTGAGAGAAAAAAATTGATGGTTCTTGTACTACAGAGAGAATATATGAAAAAGTGATGAGTTAATGAATTGTACTATAGAGAGAATGTAAAAAAGACAAATGAATGTAAATTACTAATATACCCCTGATGCACCTTTTTTGTAGTAAAATAATAAATCAAGTACATCTGGTAAAAAGCGTTTGTACTTGCTAATTCCTAACCGTAGATTAAAACAATCAATGGTTTAGGATGAGTTTTCATGGTTTTCTCAATATAACAAGGTTTCCATTCTAGCCATCCCCAAGATATATATGACGTGAAATAAATTACATATATAATATTATAATTATTATATTATATATATATATAATAGAAGACTATTAGTTACAAATTTACAATGTATTTGTGTATATATATGTTTTGGTTGTCAAAGTGTTAAAAGTTAAGATCGTTATCGGCCAATTTGATAGTAAAAACTGATAGAAACAAAAAATTGAAAGTTTAACTGTTTATAATCAATATACCTAGATAACATATAACAATTGCTAGCTATTAAAAATATTCGTTAGGTAGAATGCATTTGTTTCTTTTACAATTTCCCCACAAATGTTATTTTATGGTCTATATTTTGAACCCTCGTTTTTATGTTTTTATGGTAGAGTGAATAAATGATAAGAGATAAACTTTGAAAGAAAATTAAAACCAAATCGTGAAGCTTTTTTCATGGACTTAAAATTATAATACCGGTTTAGTGTCCGGTCTGGTTTTCAAAACATTGTTAAAAAGCTTAAAAATATTGATAATAATGTTATTTTGAGTCCTATTTATTGACAAATCCTATAGTAGTTTTATTTTATTTAGTTAATATTATTAATAATTATTTGCTTACTAGCTTTAGCTCAACGAGAGAACCTAATATTTGGGTTGTGCTTGGATGGCGGCTCAAGATT
This sequence comes from Tagetes erecta, assembly GCA_030867185.1. NCBI lineage: Eukaryota > Viridiplantae > Streptophyta > Magnoliopsida > Asterales > Asteraceae > Tagetes > Tagetes erecta. The sequence goes on along the minus strand of CM061494.1, from coordinate 6,427,132 downwards.
AGCCTCATGAAAACCTTTTATTCCTTGAGAAGGTAGTAGGTCATAGGTTTTGGGTTCGAATTCAGTTTTAACCAGAATTTATTAAAATAGGTCTTTAGATAGCGGGTTTTCCATGAAATTTAAGATAGTAGGCTTGAAGTTACCCAATGCTACCTGCTATCGCAAACATATTGAGTTTTTTTTTTATAGTTTGGCTTTTATTCGTTGGTCCTTCTAGAAACAAAATTAATATTACTATTTATTCTTGTGCGTAAACAAAAATATTAATTATAATATATATACCATAAATAAGCAATGTGAGTGGTTGCCATACTTTTAGTGACGGGACCCAACCGTTATAGCGATGACTTTTCAGTCGTTAAGGGTGGTTTTCAAAATTTTAACCTTTGGTCAAAATGTCATATACAATGGGAGAGCAGTTCATATGCCAATTCTTTTTTTACACGGTGGTAACACTCTGCTCCCGAATTTAGTAACGGAAAGAAAAGAAAAGAAAAAAAATGAAGCTTAGGAGAGAAAAGAAGGGAAGAGAAAGGAAAGAAAAATATATGAATTCATTCTGCGTGTTTCAGAGTTCGAGTTTGAAGAAATGAAAATGAAAATAAATATTTTAATATGATTTCATTCTTTTCTCTCCACTAACTTTCAATTTGAAATGAAAGTTAGAAGGGGAAATCATAATAAAATTTTCTTTCCACTTCCCTCCCTCCCTCCCCTTCCTTCCAATTCATTTCTTAAAAAAACTATGAAACACCGAACACCTATTTTTTTTCAACTTCGTTCTATTTCCTTCCTCTTTCACCCTTTATTGAAACTGTGGAACAAAGTGTAAGAGCGTGAGTTTGTGGGGTTGCGTTTGTGTTTGAAACTTCGTGTTTGAAACTTCGCTCTTACATTGTATTTACTTATTTATTGCCTTTTTATAATTTTAATTATTTGGGTTTGTTAAATTGTTTGATTTTCTTTTTTGACTGTAATGTGAGATTATATGATATGTTAACGTCACAAATGTTAGTCGGGTAATAACTAAAAAACATCTTGCAATACACATATATACTGTCTAAAACCTATTTTAATATTAAAAGAAATGAAAAGCTTGAAATTTTTTTACAAAATGACGTGAAGTTAAAGTAAAAAAAATGAGTGATGGAGTTCAAATATTTTCACAAGTGAAATTAACGAGGAAATTAAAAGTGAGGGAGTTAACACTTAGATCCTAATGCCGTGTTATGTGTTAAACGAGACTAAACTACACGCCCCCTTTTATTTAATAATTCAAAATTTTAGAAAACAATTTTTTTATAGGGTTATTGGATTTTAATACTCCCAACTAAGACCATTATTCTCACCACTCCCAACTTAACTGTACACTTGCCGTATCACTCTCATCGTTAAAAAAAAATTTAACATCGTTAGTTTTGGGGTAAAAAATGTCACTTTGCTAACTTGAGGGGTAAATTTATATATTTTGTTTAATATATTTATATCCCACCATCCACCACTCAATACCCATCACCACCACCACCACTAGATCCAACCGGTCACCACCATCACTTCCGGTGACTTTCCGGCAATTAAACTAAAATATTAGATGCAGATTAAACTAAAAAACTAAACTTTACATTATGTACAAGATCAGTTACCGGAATTGGAAAGTGACGGTGAAGAAAAAGGACGATGCGTTGGTGTTGTGTGGCAATGATCCGACAACTAGAGGAAGCGATTGGGAAATCTGTTGAAGTGTATAAGAGAGTTGAAGAAGCTAAACAGAGCCAGATTGTTGAATTGGAAAAATAGAGCTTGCAATTTACTAGATTTAACTCATGAGTCAGGTAAGTTTAACAAATGATTCAACTTCGGTACGTGTTTGATTGAATACAAAGACTGAAATTTAACGATTGAAAGTTCCATATGGGCTATACGTATAGGAAATTGTATGTATATGTTGACACAGTTGCAGGTGTTTGTGTGTGTACCGGAGAAGAAAAAGGATGAAGATATGGGTGGGCGGAAACCGGTGATTGTGGGTGACTTAATTATGCTTCTACGTAAAGTGTCGGAGTTGGTGGCGGTGGTGACCGGAGATGGTCGCGGTGGTGATAGGTGGTGGGTGTTAGTGATAGGATATAAATATATTATATAAATTAAACAAAACATATAAATTAACCCATCAAGTTAGTAAAGTGACATTTTTTACCCAAAAACTAACGATGTTAATTTTTTTTAACGATGGGAGTGATACGGCAAGTGTACAGTTAAGTTGGGAGTGGTGAGAGTGCGAGTCTTAATTTGGAGTGGCAGCGGCCAATACCCCATAGTTGGGAGTATTAAAATCCTATAACCTTTTTTTATAATATAAAGTTTGGGATGGAAAAAATAAGTGAAATATTACACCATACATGAGTTAATGTAGCCAAATTTTTATATATTAAATACTGTAAATTATTAAACATTATAATTTATTTATAAATATTATTAGTTAATCCATGTGTAACACATGTATTAAACCTAATAAAGTGATAAACATCAAGCATGTGAAAGCATATCACATGCATGGGAGGTAGTGTGACACGCTGTTCATTATCTTTACTCAATCAAATAGATACATATATTTGTGTTAGTAGAGATTAAAAATTTAAAATAAATCAAATTAATGTACAGTTGTGGCTCTAATTAATTAGCTACGATGAATATACAAAGGGTGCACTTATCTTATTGTGTGTTTGAAAGTCGAAAGTACATATATAATCACTTTCACAAATTGTTCGTAAACTTGAAACGGTTTCAATACTAACCTATAAACAAAAGATAACACAAAGTAACACATCAAGTACATTATATATGATTCAACTTGGTGATTTGGGTTCACCTAGCTATTTTTATAATTAACATATAAAGTCAAACTTTGACTGGGATTGCAAATAGAGGTACATTCTTGTGTAAAGTAAACCCAAACTTATCACTCATGTCCATGTCTTGTGGACTCAATCCACCTTCAATCTTCCAATCAAACTTATAAATCAAAGACCCCAACATCAAGGGTAACAATCTATGAGCAAGAGGCAATCCCGGACATATCCTTCTTCCGGCACCAAACGGAATTAGCTTGAAATCTTGACCTTTGTAGTCTATCCCGGTTTCAAGAAACCGCTCTGGCTCGAACCTATGTGGGTTAATTTGACCAGACACTGGGATCATGTCCCATGACCCACAAGTTGCACAAGATTTGTGAATCTTTTGCAACTTTGTAGCCTTGGATCTCGAAGTCAGTTATGGCTTTATGAGGGACCAGAAAAGGAACCGGAGGGTGTAAACGAAGTGTTTCTTTAACAACAGCTTGTAAGTAAGGGAGGCTTGAGATGTCTGATTCTTCAATGACACCATCGTTTTTGTTTCCTATTGTTTCCATGAGCTCGGATCGTGCTTTTGACATTTTTTCCGGGTTGTGGATGTTGGATTTAATATGTCCGGACCCGATAAATTAACGTGGCTAACCGAGTTATGACCCGTAAGAGTTACACCAAGGGCAACGAACATTAAATCCACTTAACTCGTTTAATTGGTAATCACGAACGAAAGACGGTTATATAATTTATACTATTTATAAATTATATTTATTCATTTAACTTGATTAAATGAGTAATGAATTTATTATTGTGTTGGGCTCAAACTAATATAACCGGGCTTATGGCTCGCTAAAAATATTAGTTATTATTATTAGGGATCATTAGGGATTAAACCCTTTACCCTAATAATGTTTAATACAACCAAAACAAATAATAAAGGATCGACACATTTAGCCGTCGCACAAAAAGGAGATACACATCTTGTTAGTTTTGGTTCGGCAACTTTTCTAGGAAAGGAAGAGTTCCTTTTTATGATTTAATATTGAATCAAGCTCACATCAAAAGGAGGCGACTAGGTGACGCACCGATTCGCACTCGTTCAGTTCGTGTTCGTTTCTAGCATCTCGTTCGTTGAACCCTCGGTGTCTTAAACGGTTATTTATTAACCGCAGGTGTAATTCATCTCATCAGTAGATTATTATTATTAACCGTATTTGCATGTCTGTAACCGGATCCTGTCGGTTTCACTTTTGGTATAGGTTTTAATATTAAATTTCCGCTGCGTTAATAATTACCGGTTTAATTATTACTATGGTCAAACCCGTTTTGATACAATTAAAATCTAAAAGATACCACTGAAACCCAACAGTGGTATCAGAGCCTTGCTTACAACATGCAAATCGGTACCGGTCTCCTTTTAACCGGTTATAGATCACAAACTTAAAGTTTTTTTTAAGTTTCTGATCTATGTAGAATATTAGGGCAACATAATTTTGGTCAACAATTTTATTATTCTTGACCAATAGATTGCCCGATTGATTATTGTGATTATAAAATATATGTAAATCTGGCCAGACCTTGTGGTTGTGTTGTACTTTAATTCAGTTTTTGGTTTTATGGTTTTGGCCACTTTGATGGTTCAAAGTTGTAATAGATTAGGGTTCTTTTATTTTATATATTTTTTTTTGTAAAATTATAACATTAAAGACCCGGAGGAAAGACTGAAGACAACACGGATCTAGGAGTCAGTGGGAGATACTCAAGACAACAAGATGCACTCAAGTCCATCATTGTGGTTGTTTATGTGTTGTGACCCCGTGACCTAGTTTGGTCTTGCTAAAAGGCTCTGGCAAGATCAAACAAATTTTTGGCCATAAAGATTTACATATTTATTTGCTTTGCTATTGTGGTTGCTTTATTTTATAAGTGTTGTAACATACCAACCTAATACCAAACCATTTTTTTAAAAGAGTTTTAAAAAAATTTCACAATCCGATAAAAACAAGTTCTAAACATATTTTTACAACTTGTGAAAATTTTTATAAAACGACTAGTTTGTTTTATAATTAAAATAACCACCACGTTTTGGAAACTTAAACTAATTTTGACTTTCTAAAACTTGTAACTTAATAGTTTAACTATTAACTTTTAATCGGTTATTTATGTCGCGACAAGACTTAGTTTTAATAGGTTATTTAAACTAAGTGTCCTGAGAGATGAAAGGGTTCATCTAATTGTCACAAATTAATTTAGTAAAACTGGATCTTAACCCTATTCGGTAATTACTAAAATTGAAACCCATATTTAAAATCAATAGTCTATGCTATCCTATTATAAGGAACACTTGGAGCATAAAGCGAAACATCAATGTTTGGAGCCACAGCACCGCATTTGATGTGTAGTTGTATCCTTTCAAGGTGCAGGGGTTTCGTTGACACATCCGGACCCTTCCACACGTACCTAGTTCTAGGACGACTATTACTTTTCCTCTCTTGCTACATGCCCCAGCTGTCTAGAGAGTAAAAGTGAGCATAGATGAGGCTAAACGTATCAATGCATTGACAAAAGTTGTCATAGCGGCCTCATATTGGAGAGTTGTGCATTTCTCACAATTGACAATCGTTGTCAGTCTACCTACCCACTTGCTAATGTTGTATGCCCCAGCTGCCATTAGCAATTGACATAACTAGATTCTCATTCCTTATTCTTATTACTGTTAATGGGTCATTAATTAAATAAGGAATAATACATCGATAATACTAACTATATTATTTTGCTTATTTGTCAGATGTCTTCTGAAAACAATCACTCCTTCGCTCTCAAGTCTATACTTGAGAAAGAAAAACTCGATAACACCAATTTCATCGACTGGCACCGCAACTTGAAAATAGTTCTCAAGTTTGCGAAAAAGCTCTATATTCTGGAAGCCCCAGTTCCTGATCAGCCCGAGACTAATACCGCTGCTGCGCGTAAGGCCTGGGATAAGCATAACGAGGATGCCGTTGTGGTAGCCTGCCTTATGCAAGCCACCATGTCTCCTGATCTCCAGAAGAACATGGAAGACATGGTTGCATTTGATATGATTGAGCAACTTAAAGGCATGTTTCAGAAACAGGCCCGATAAGAACGCCATGACACCATGAAACAGCTCATTAGCTGTAAAATGCAAGAGGGCTCATCAGTTAGCGCTCATGTGCTTAAGATGAAAGGTTATATTGACCAGATGACCAAACTTGGTAACCCTATGGAAGATGAAATGGCAGGTGACTTCATCTTGAACTCCCTCCCTAGCTCTTACGACCAGTTCGTAATGAACTACAACATGAATGCATGGGTAAAGCCTGTTGCCGAGCTACATGGTATGCTCAAAACAGCCGAGATGAATATCCCAAAGCAAAACCAAGTTTTGATGGTCAGATTTGGTGGTGTTAAGAAGCCCAACCCCAAGAAAAGGGGTTATAACAGCAAAGGCAAGAACAAAGTTAATGTTGCTGTCAATCGCGCCACCAACAATAACAAGGTCGTTGCAAAACCAAAACCACCCCCTCCTGAAGAGCGTCAGTGTTTTGAATGCAACAAGTCGGGGCACTGGAAAAGAAACTGCCTTGAATATCTGGCTAAGCTGAGAAAAATGAAGGCCTCCGGAGAAGGCGCTTCAGGTACTTCTATTTATGTTATTGAACTTTTTACTGTCTCTAGCAACACATGGGTATTTGATACCGGATGTGGTTACCACATCGTTAATGTCTTGCAGGAGCCTGAAAAGTGGAAGAAGCTGAAACAAGGCGACATGGAGCTCATCGTTGGTGATGGGAAGAGAGTACCAGTTTTTGCAACTGGAACATATCATCTTTCATGTCCTTCTGGCCTTGTAGTTATTTTGAATAATTGTTTGTTTGCACCTGGTTTAACCAGAAACATTATTTCAGTTTCTTTATTGTTTGAACAAGGTTTCAAGTACGTTTTTAATGGGATTTCCATTTCTGCTTACTTGAATGATGTTTTTATTTTGAGGCTAATCCTCGAAATGGTATCTACGAGGTAGATGTTCACACAAACAATAACATTCATAATCTTTCTAAACGTGCCAAATCTGGTACGAATGATACTTATCTATGGCATTGTAGACTTGGCCATATAAGCAAGGCACGTTTGAAAAGGCTTCAATCTGATGGAATTCTTGAATCCACTGGACCTGACTCCTTTGATGACTGCGAGTCTTGCTTAGCTGGAAAACTCACTAAACACCCCTTCACCCATGTAGGTGAACGGGCTAACGATCTGCTAGCACTCATACATACTGATGTGTGTGGTCCTTTCAGAACAATGTCTAGAAATCATGAAAGATACTTTGTTACATTCATCGACGATTACAGTCGATATGCTTATGTTTATTTGATGAAACAAAAGCATGAAACTTTTGAAAAGTTCAAAGAGTTTCAAAACGAAGTAGAAAACCAACTGGGCAAAACGATAAAAATACTTCGATCAGATCGAGGTGGTGAATATCTCAGTTCAGAATTCCTCAATCATCTAAAGGAACGTGGAATAATTTCACAGCCCACTTTACCTGGCACACCCCAACTCAATGGCGTGTGTGAGAGGAGAAATCGAACCCTGCTAAACATGGTCCGATCGATGATGTGTAGGACAAACTTGCCTCACTCCTTATGGAGTTATGCTCTTATGACCGCCGCTCGCATTATCAATCTAGTACCGACTAAAAGGGTAGACAAAACCCCATATGAGATATGGCATGGGCATAAACCCAATTTGTCTTACCTTAGAGTATGAGGATGTGATGCTTACGTCACCAGCGATTCTGATGACAAGCTCGATCCTCGAGGCGAAAAAGTTGTTTTCGTCGGATACTGTAACAAAAGCGGACTATATTTCTACCATCCTGATGCAAACATTATTTCCATCAAAAGGAGGGGACACTTCCTCGAGAAAGAAGCTCTTGATCGAGGAATAGGAAACAATGTTGTGGATCTCGAAGAAGTTCGAGAATCACAAACTACCGCTGATGAAGTCGGAAAGTCTGATGCACCAGAAGTCGTTGCAAATGAATCAGACGAGAACACTAGCATTCGCAGAAGTAGCAGGACTCGTAAGGAACCTGAAAGATATCTTTGGAATCTTGAGGGTGCTGAAGTCCTGGTAGTAGCTGACTCTGATGACGCACCTGCTAACTATAAATCTGCTATCTCAGATCTAGAATCTGCGAAATGGCTAGAAGCCATGAATGCTGAGATGCAATCCATGCGTGAAAATCAAGTCTGGGACTTGGTTGAGTTACCTCCCGAATCTCGGGCAATAGGAAGCAAATGGCTTTTCAAAAGAAAACCCGACATGCATGGAAAGGTACACACTTATAAAGCACGGCTAGTTGCGAAAGGTTACACTCAGATTGAGGGTATTGATTATGAAGAAACCTTTTCGCCCGTTGCTATGATCAAGTCAATCAGGATATTACTTGCCATCGCTGCATACTATGACTATGAGATATGGCAAATGGATGTCAAAACCGCTTTTCTTAATGGACATCTTTCTGAAGATGTCTATATGGTTCAACCTGAAGGTTTTGTCGATCCAAAATATCCTAATAGGGTGTGCAAACTGAATAAGTCCATTTATGGACTTAAACAGGCATCTCGTAGCTGGAATCTTCGTTTTGACCAAAAAATCAAAGAGTTTGGTTTTGTCAAAAATGAAGATGAGCCTTGTGTTTACAGGAAAGCTAGTGGGAGCTCTATATCATTCCTCATCTTGTATGTAGATGATATACTGATCATTGGAAACAACATCCCTATGCTTAATGAAGTTAAACAATGGTTGGGATCTTGTTTTGCAATGAAAGATCTTGGAGAAGCAGCTTACATTCTAGGAATCAGGATCTACAGAAATAGATCCAAGCGGCTTCTATGGCTAAATCAAAGCACATACATTGACAAAATGATGACACGCTTTAAGATGGAAAACTCCAAGAAAGGAGGTGTTCCTATGACTAAAGGAACTGTGCTGAACAAATCGCAATCTCCTTCTACGGACATTGAAAATAAGCGAATGGAAGCAGTTCCATACGCTTCGGCGATTGGTTCTATCATGTATGCAATGTTATGTACAAGACCTGACGTCTCGTGTGCCTTAAGCATGACTAGTCGTTACCAGCAAAGTCCTGGCATGGCCCATTGGACTGCTGTCAAGAACATTCTTAAGTACTTGAGAAGAACTAAAGATATGTCCTTAATCTTTGGAGGAGTGGAAGAAGAGCTCACTGTAAGATGTTACACTGATGCTAGTTTTCAAACTGACCGAGATGATTCTCGCTCTCAATCAGGGTTCGTGTTCACTCTAAATGGAGGAGCTGTTTCATGGAAAAGCTCCAAGCAGAGTGTAGTGGTTGATTCAACCACCGAATCCGAATATATTGCTGCCTTAGATACTGCTTAGGAAGCAGTGTTGATGAAGAAATTCATAACCGATCTCGATGTGGTTCCAAGTATACGAAAACCAATTGAGATATTTTGTGATAATACTGGTGCTATTGCCCAAGCCAAAGAGCCCAGATCTCATCAAAAGGCAAGGCACATTCACAGGAAGTTCCACTTGATACGGGAAATTGTGGAACGTGGAGACATCATGATAAGCAAATTAAACACAGATCAAAACTTAGCAGACCCGTTTACTAAGCTCATGACACAGGACAAACATGATGAGCATAGGAATGCCATCGGGCTTAGAGTAGCTAACTTTGAGTTTTGGTTTAGTATTTGGATGTACGAACATTTAACAGTTTCTGAATTTGTTTGAATTTTATTTGAATTCTAAATTTATGACTGTGTTCGATTTTAATACGTTTAATCCATGAATATTGTATTCTAAATTATCCGTAGTCGATCAGACTCATGGGAATGATTCTGAATTAAGACTATTCTGAATTTGGGCTCAAGTAGTTGACATCCAAATTCACAGACCTCATTGTGAATGACGTTGGAAGTAACTCGTTTCAAATCATCTTCATGGATTGTTGTCATAAGATGTTTTTGATATATTGGTATACTCATTTAGTATCCTCTGACCTGAGATATATACTGGAACTCCTATTTACCAAAGAAATATTCTTTAATTAATGTCAACCGCTGTCGCGTAACTGCCAGTCATAAAGGCTTTAATTAGGAATAATTCTGAAGTTCAGTGGGAGCTGTATGTAGTCAATAAGGGATTCTGTACTCTTACATTCTATGTAACAGATAGACATCTTGGCGCCCTCGTTGATTCAAACTGGAGAAGTGTAAGGCCTTACCCAAACAGACTGTGTGTTTGAATGAACCATTTTGAATCTTGATCGAGAACTGGAATGATTGAACCTTATATGAGAATGAACTTAATCCATGTCTCATTGTTTCAATTGATGTCTTTTACAGAAAGGATAAATGACGACAATTACCATAAGTCTATTTCTTGTCATAGTAAGTTGTTACTATTTACATATTGCTTGGTTAATGACTTTAAAGTATCATAACTTGTTAGGGGCAGTCATGTGTAGCTAGAGCACCGCTGACTGTTTGCGTTGAGATTTTATCGTGGTCCGACCAAGTGGGAGACTGTTGGATTTAATATGTCCGGACCCGATAAATTAACGTGGCTAACCGAGTTATGACCCGTAAGAGTTACACCAAGGGCAACGAACATTAAATCCACTTAACTCGTTTAATTGGTAATCACGAACGAAAGACGGTTATATAATTTATACTATTTATAAATTATATTTATTCATTTAACTTGATTAAATGAGTAATGAATTTATTATTGTGTTGGGCTCAAACTAATATAACCGGGCTTATGGCTCGCTAAAAATATTAGTTATTATTATTAGGGATCATTAGGGATTAAACCCTTTACCCTAATAATGTTTAATACAACCAAAACAAATAATAAAGGATCGACACATTTAGCCGTCGCACAAAAAGGAGATACACATCTTGTTAGTTTTGGTTCGGCAACTTTTCTAGGAAAGGAAGAGTTCCTTTTTATGATTTAATATTGAATCAAGCTCACATCAAAAGGAGGCGACTAGGTGACGCACCGATTCGCACTCGTTCAGTTCGTGTTCGTTTCTAGCATCTCGTTCGTTGAACCCTCGGTGTCTTAAACGGTTATTTATTAACCGCAGGTGTAATTCATCTCATCAGTAGATTATTATTATTAACCGTATTTGCATGTCTGTAACCGGATCCTGTCGGTTTCACTTTTGGTATAGGTTTTAATATTAAATTTCCGCTGCGTTAATAATTACCGGTTTAATTATTACTATGGTCAAACCCGTTTTGATACAATTAAAATCTAAAAGATACCACTGAAACCCAACAGTGGATTAGCTCGGCCATTGCCCATTCCAATGTGCTCGATGTCGTGTCAGTTCCTGCAAGAAATAAGTCCTGCCCGAATCACTTAAATTTTGTTACAAAGTTTTACGTAAAAAAAATAAATTTTTCCATGTGTTAGAAAAAGTGGTTTCCTAGGCATGCATGTTCATTCTTTTTTCGTAAGAAACATCCTAATTTCAATGCATTTGGATCGCAAACAAGTCTTGAAATTCGGTTATAAAATGGCTACAACTATTTGGGTCGATACAATTAATATTAAATTTTCTAGAAATTAATTAAGTCAAAATTAACATGGTTACTTACAAAGAGCAAGTTTCATGTCAACGATGCTAATGGATGAGTCTTCAGTTTGGCTGATGTCGAGTAACAAATCCGTAAGATCATTGTTTGATGAATAATCCGTTGTTCTTGCTTTGATTCGCGTACTTAAATGCTGCTCGAATATAGCCATTAACATCTCTATATAAAAACTTGACCGTTGTAGCAACCTTTGTGGATCAAACGGTCGAAGAACGGGGAAAAAATCGGCTAAATTAGGCGTTCCGCCAACCTCCATTAAACCCCATACAAGATCCACAAAATCTTGAGAAGAAAGTGAATCATATTGAGCTATATCAATCGAAAATATGAAGTTTGAAAGAAAGTTCAGGGTTGTAGTAGTTGCGGTTTGACCAATATTTACGGTTTTGCCACTTTCCGAACAACCATGCACATAATCAAGAAGCTCTTGAACCTTTTTCTTACGTAGATTTTGGCTAGCATCAAGTTGGCGTGCGGAAAACAATTGCTCTTTTGCTATTCTTCGTAGTCGTCGCCATTGATCCCCAACGGGCAACCAAATCATGTAGATATTATGGCGGTTATGGGCAGTAGCCGCGTGCGGGACCGATCTACTCGAGACTGACGCATCGTGTTTTGAAAATAGCTCTTCAGCGAATTTGTGTGACGAAACAATGATTGTGGTGGTGCTACCGAGCTTAAGGGACATCAGCGGCCCATAAGTTTTGCTTAGGGCCGCTAGGGAGAGGTGTGGTTTGTCTCCGAGTTTAAATATGCTTCCGATTATTGGAAGTGGATATGGTCCGGGCGGGGACACTTTTGCCCCGACCGACCTCCTTTGACCGGATTTGGTAACGAAAGTATAAAAGGATATGAAAATGGAGAGTAGGATGAAGAGGATTGTGTAGTCCATTTCTTTTTTCTATTAAGTCGATCTGATATGTGTCTGGTACTGTTGATTTAACTTGTGATTATTTAGGAATTGAAGGCATCAAAAGATGGGAATTAATAGGAAAATTCAACGGCGTGAAATAAGCAAAATAACGAAGTCATATGTGTAATATATAATAATATATATTAGAAGAGTATTTTTAAGCAATCTGTCAATTCACGCTTAGCAACATGTTTTTTTATAGCTTAATTTCGTGTATTGATAACTCAGACAAAATGACGTTCGATGATGGCATTAGCCCGTTCCAGGAGAAATTGTGTAGCTCGTAAATTAAATTTGACTTACATCATGTCTCGAGATCAATGACAACACTTGTAAATGACTGCAAGATTTTATCGCTAGTTAGATTTAAACTCGTTACAACTAGAAATCTGGCATGCGCAACGCAATGTGTCGGTTGGGTCTTGCGTGTATGACTTCGTCACACGCGTTGATACAAATAAGTTTCATGTGTCGCACGTTGCGGCGGGGTAAAACCGTAATGCGACGTACAAACCCTCGAATGTGTCTTTTTTTGGATTAATGTGTCATTCTCACACTTTGTACCACTTTTATATTATACAGGATAACTTGCCTCATTTCGTTAGGAGACTCATATTGTTATCTCAAATTTTCTCATTGATCCGGGTTAAATTTAACTGTTTGTTAATTGTTTTTAGTTTTTGTGAATTGGTTGTTCTTTCTTTTTTATATTATATTTTTTAAGGCTTTTAGTTACCTGTTAACCTATTTTTCTATTATATTGCTTTTTTTGCTGTAAGAAAAAGAAAATAATGTGATTTTGTATTTTTGTTTTGGCTATAAAGTTTGTCTATTGTAGACCTTTTTGATATAGAAGACCGTTAGCTAGCTGTTAAGGGAGAGTTGATGATGACTTACTGTTTCACTTTTGCGTTTAAAATATCATGTCTCTAAAGTCAACCTTCAATTTTATGTTTTTTGTTTTCTTAACAGCCATTCGATAATAAATAAAAAAATTAAAGATTAACAAGGGGCTAGCATTAAACACAACTAAAAGCAAAGCAAAAAATCCAGAGAAAAATCAAAAGAAATTAGAGCATAAACCTATACCACGATCTCAAATCTAAAAACGACATCTTACATCAGAAATATAAAAGATAAAGATATTATATCCCCTAATATGATGGGATCTTTAAGCATGTGAAATGATAGTTTGAAATATTTGAAAGAAAAAATAAGGGTTATTGGATTATAATAATATCAACTTTCACATATTGGTTAATATTGATCTCAACTTAACTATTGACCATCAATAATCCCAATTTTTATTCAACAACCATCTTTTCAATTACTCGACACTATCGCCCATGAATAATCTTAACTTTTATTCTAACAAAAGACTCGTTGCATTATGGCTAATAAAATAAAAGTTAGGATTATTAATAATGACCAATAGCACGTTAAGTTAGGATTTATATTAATCAATAGGTAAAAGTTGAGATGATTTAAATCCAATAACGCACAAAAATAAATCAAAATGTGTGATGTTTTTTTTTTCATCGTAAAATTTGTTTGTAGTTTACATGTTGAACCCTCATATTTTTTTAGAGAAACTGTGAGAAAAAAAACTCTAGTGTTGTTTGTTTGTGTTGAAGTGATAGCAAGACGCATGTGATCTAACTAGTTATATACAATAATGATAAACCAATTAATCTTTCCGGTACTTGATGTATATAGTTTGTACTAGCTTATTAATTGATTTTGATTAACAAATTTGAATAATTCTAATAAATATCAATACTAAGTTAAAAAGTTATGTTATGCATGATTGTTATTCTAAAGCCACCGGGTACGTTAGTTAGGGTGACATAGCAAGTAACGTCGGGCAAACCGACCGCTTCTGCCGACATTAATCCTTTGCTCGATCCATAATGAGCTTATGCATGGCCGGGCGTAACTATTATTCACATATTTTTTATTAGCAGTTTTTAAATAGGTTGTGATGAGTTTAATTCAACATATATATCATAAAAATCACAAGTGGGAAACTAAGTTGCACGACATGAGAGTGAAAATGATGAATGAATATGCAGATGAAGTTTGAGGTTTTGGAATGAGTTGTGCAAATGGGTTTTTATTAGTTAATAAAAACTATAAGAAAATTAACCCATGAGATTAGGTGGATGGTTGATTAATAAATTTAAAAATATTGACACATTGTAGTTTTATTCTAGTTAAGATTATTATTTGCCTATGAGATTTAGCTCAACTGGATTGGAGGTCATAGGTCTCAAATCTGAATCTGATTTTAACTAGGGTTATTTTATTGTATTGAGCGTTTGGACAATGGATTTTTCTTGAAATTTGAGATGGTGGAATTAACTTAATGTTGTCTGTGATCACAGGCGCATGTGAACGTCTTTGCTATTCGGTTACCATAAATAGCCGGACTTTTAGTAGTTTGCTTTTAAAAAACAAAATTAATATTACTATTTATCCTTGCACGTAAACAAAATATTTAATAATAAAACAAATGAAAAGTAAGTGATGGAAGTACGTTAAAACATTTCCACAAATTGATAGTTTTATTTTTTACAACGAAACGAATAAAGTCGAGTTAATTAAGATAACTCAAAGTCAAAGGTGATCTCATACGCCATGCGAACATAGACAGCTCCGACACCCGACTCCAATTCGAGAAAACGCACTAACCCACACAATTCATAGGTACGACATCTGGCTATAGGTAAGACTCGATTGGCTCATGTGTAAAACTTAATTTTGTTGACACAAGTATTTCTTCAAATGCCCCTCCTAAAATATTGTCTCTAGAATGAAACGTGGGTTTCTTTGAAATATCTTGGGGACAAAACAATAATAGCTGAGTTGACTTTTATGTGAAGTTATGGCTTAAACCACACACATAGCCTAATAATAAAGGTCAAGCATGTGATTGTGGAGCCCTATGATATTCATGCGAGGTAGTGTGACACGTTTTTACGTTCATAATCTTGAACTCCCTCCGTCCCATTTTAAATGTCTAAATTTTTTTTGGTTGTCTCAATTTAAATATTTATTTCAAAAATAAAAATTTCATTTTTAGTTTTACCCCTAATTATTTAACATAAAATATACTTTATGATTAAAAGACAAAATACTTAATGACATTTTTGTTATTTTATAGGTTAAAATAATATAATAATTCACTTTTTCTTAATCTTTGTGTTGCGGGTCCTATAATATTTAAATTGGGACGAAGAGAGTATTTACTCAATCAAACAGATCCATTTTTGTTAGTAAGTAGGTAGAGAGAAAAAAAATAAACAGTTTGTTTATATTCTATCATGCGCGCATTGACTATGAAATTTCTTTACGTGTACATTTTGAACCCTCATTTTTATGTTTTTTTTTTGGTAGAGATTAGAGAGAAATTTTGAGAGAAAAAATATACCAATTTGTAGAGTTGTTTTTTATTTATGCATCAAGCTAGCTGGCTATATATATCTCAATCGAGCTAGGTTAATTTAATTTATTTAACCCATGAATGATTTAAAATTAAACTGGTGGGGTGGCATTGATAAAAACTTTATATTAATTTTTTGCTGATGGAACATCACCGGTGGTGATTACTGGCGGCTCCTATATTTATATGAATTAATCCTGAAAAAAAATGGTAAAAATATTTTAATTACGTCGTCCTTGAATAAATAATTAAGAACAAATTACATTTTTCGTCCTTTATGTTTATTCGTTATTACAGAATTCGTCCTTAAACTTAGGTATTTACAGTAAACGTCCTTTATTTTTAGAAAAATTTACAGGTTTCGTCCTTTCTACTAACAGACGTCTATTTTTAACGAAAATTGATGACATGAGTTTCTCACGTGAGGGCAAAATAGTAAATTTACACACTAAAGGACCACTTATGTATTTTATGTATTCTTCCTTCATTTTTTAAGTGATATGTATTATATAAAAATGACTAAAAAGAACCATTAACTCATCAATCTCTACCTCCCGCTCACACCATAACCACAGCCGCCGGCCCACCTCCATCGAGTCCATATCTCCGGCCAAGCATTAGGGTATCAATATCACCGTCTTCCTTGTCTCTGGCCTTGTTCACCATAGCACCTACATCGGACAACCTCCATATCTCCGGCCCACCTCCTTCTTGTAAAATATTTTCTTCATAAAAATAAAATCCCCACCCCCAAATATTGTTCATATGGATTTCTCGGTTCTATACCCCTTTTAAACATGAACGAATCGCATCCAGAACCATGAGTTTGTCTCGAGCCGTCTATGCTTCGATTAAGGATTGTTGGAACTTGGTTTTAGACACCGGAGAAACCCACCACCGACAAGATTCGCCGGCCTGAACCGTGAATCGGTTTGCGTCGATCACAATCTTTATAGTTTTATTTTGGTTTGAAATTCTGAAGATTTGAATAGTGGTGAATCAATGGTGGTTTCTTGTCCATATTTTTTGTTAAACGCATTGAAATAAATGGTGATATTTGAACCACAGATCGAACTGTAGTAGATATTTGTTTAATAAACAATTTTCAATGTTTTGCTGATTGATAATATGATCCAACTATCGATCAGAGTTTCTACATAAAAAAGAATATTGGTGACTTTTTTTTGTAGAATAGATTGATTTCAAGAAAGTTTTGGGCATAGTTGATGTTTGTAGTGGTTGAATGATGATGATGATGATGATGATGATGATGATGATGATGATGATGATGTTGATAGATGATGATGGTGGTAGCTTCAACGGATGGGTGGTCACCGGAGATGTTTGGTGGTAGCGGTGGTCACTGGAAAATGTTTGGTGGAGGGGGCGTGTAGAAGATGCAGAGCAGAGCTAGAGACATTGAATAAATAACTTTTATTTAATTGATAAAATATGTTTTTTTTTAAACATGTAAATTGACCATATTACCCTCAGGTGCAAGTCACATGACTTGAATTCACAGACAAAATTAACATTCGTTAGTTGAAAGGACGAAACCTGTAACTTTTTCTATACATAAAGGACGTTTACTGTAAATACCTAAGTTTAAGGACGAGTTTTGTGATAATGAACAAACATAAAGGACGAAAAATGTAATTTGTTCAATAATTAATAGGAAACTGTGAACTTCAATTACGTACCTAACCCCACAATAACATAACGTGAGTAATAATATATATATAGATCAATGAATTTTTTTAAATGGGTGTCAAAACTGGATCATGCTAGCTAATTGAATATGGTTCATGATTGTACAAACAAGTCGGGTCGATCGGGTAAAAAAATTCATTATATATGTTGTAGCAAACTCCATCATTTATTAATTAACTAGGTTTAATACCCGTGTGCTACACACAGGTTAAATAAAAATATTTAAAAAAAATTATAATCACTATATTTAAAGATTTGTAAATATTTTTATAAAAATACCATCAATCATAAATGTTTGTCTCCATCAACTTTATAGTTTAATTTTTTTTCCCTCTTAAACTTCTTTATATAAACAAATGATTTCCCCCAAAAAATAGGCCCCTAAAACCTTGATTTATTAGGTAGACTAGGTTTAACACCCGCGTGTTACACACGGATTAAATAATAATATTTATAAAGAAATTAGAATTATTATGTTTAAAAATTTGTAATTTATAAATATTTAATATTTAAGGAGCTCCATCAACTAATTGCATGAAACTTAATATTTTCCCTCTTAAATTTTTTATTATGGATTAAAAAATTTTCCCTCCAAAAATTGTCCCCTAAAAATTTGATTTATTAGATAGATAATATTAACAACCAATACACAAATTCTATATTATATATTTAAGTTCAATCAGCTTTATAAGTCTCAACCAGAAAATGCAAATATATATGCTAATTCACTTTCAACCATTAATGATCACTAAAAAGCATATCAGATCAGATATAGTAATAACTTTGGGATATGAATTTATGTTGGGAGCTTGGCCTTAATTAGCTATGTCCGGCCACTTAATAAAACTTTCTGTTTGCATGTAATAAACACCATACATACTTTGGTTAAAGATACTTCTTTCGTCTTATATTATAGTTATAATAAGACCTAAAACACATAGTTTAATATATATTAGATTATTTTCATGGCACTCAGCTATAAAAAAACAATAATGTACGTGTTTTATTTTTAAACACAAATTTATTTTAAAATATATTTCTAAGTAATTTACAAATTAATTACATTCAAATATATATATATATATATAATCAGCATTACAAACATTAATCTTATGCCAAATTATACCTGCAACATTTTAGCAACTTACTACCTTCATCATATACATTTCACTAAACGGATTGATCAGTTTCATTCTATTTAACCACCACTTTCAAAAGAGTTAGATTTTTATTCATATTCGTATAAAAAACAACTTTTATGCTATTTTATCAATTAATTTCACAATGACAATGAACTAGTGAGTAGTATAAGTTTTCCTTAATCTTCCTTTCTGATTAAAAATTAAGCTGCCATATCTACATCCACAAAATCTGTTCCATTCATCATATATCTATTTTTTACGAATAACAATAACGCTAATATAGTTACATCTTAGGTCGATCAACTTTTATTATTGAAAATTATATCACTTAATCAACCCATAAATAACATCAATTTATGTTAAATCATATGAATTTTTCTACCGTATGTTACACATATTACTTACCTCATGTATAGTGTCATATAACGGTAATACTGAAACGTTACGAAAGTTACAAAACGATTAAATCATTATTTTCTTGGTTCATCTCGGGGTAGGTGAGCATTCGCCATCGTGAATTTGTGCGTGTGTGTAGTAAAAAAAATATATATTGTTTTGTTTTTTCTGCCTAATTTTTATTTAGACATTGTTTCTTCCTATCTCAAGATTTTTTTTTCAACAACTCATGCCTTCATTTTTAAGAAAAAATACACCATAACATACTGACAGTAAAACTAGAATCTTTATCTAACATAGTACTCTAACATAAATATGCTAACAACAAACCACTAACCTCATTGTCTTCTTCGCTCTAGATGTACATAGTTATGGAGAGATAGAGGCGTCTTCGTAACAATTGGCTCTACCCATTTGTCACACACTACTCATACGTACAACGTACTCATACTCTTAATATCACAATTAATCTAGAATATATACTATACGATCTAAGAAAATATTGGTTAACTTTACACTTAATTAACCAAAATTTCACAATTAATTAAAGCACATCATTTACATCAAATAATTCGACAATTGATTCAGAACACTTTTATGACTCTTGAAATGGTTAACATTACAAATAACACAATAAATTTCACCAATTGATCAAGAACATTTTAGTATCCATATATGAGATATTTAACTTTACATACAATGGCACTAACTTCACTGGCCAAGAAACACATCACTTCTATCAGATTATACCATCAGATTCACTAACTCGTCCAAATTACACATTTCGACCCGTTAAATGATGAGCTTTACAAATTATACCATCAATTTCAACAAACAAAAACATCATTTCTTTCAAATAATATATACCATCAATTTCATCAATTGTTTTAAAACAATTTAATGTGTCGTTAAATGTTTAGCTTCCTATTAAAACGTAACTTATTCCGTTTGGACCCCTTATTCCGATGTATAGGTCCAATAGAAGATACCTTTGAGAAAAATTAAAAGTTAATCCTTCAAATGATTTACCATTTTATACTATGTAACCATCACAGTGGCGAAGTCAGGATTTGAAGCCAAAGAGGGTCAAAGGTTGTAATACTTTGTTTCGGAGGGGAGGGGGCTCATCAATATATATATATAAGAAATTAACTATCGACCAACAAACCAACACTTCGAAAGGAAAAAAGTGGGGGGCCGTGACCATCCCCCGTCGCTTAAAAGTTTCGCCACTGTAAAACATCCCATAAAATTAAGAGATGAGGGCTAGCTAGCTAGCTAGAACCAATGTTTTCAGCCTCGGTAAAGTCAGTCTCTAACACATCCAAATCAGTCTCGAATTTTTATTAGGGACTAACATGGCTAGTCCCATGTCAGCCTTAAAAGCCTAGTCCTAGATACTTGAATCAGTAACTAATTTTCAGTCTCGATTGTATGCCACCAACAACAACTAACATTCAGTCTCCCATACATAAAATTTCAGTCCTCAATCTATTCCCTGGTACCATACTATTTCAGTCTCGAATACATTTTTTCAGTAACTGAAAATCAGTTTTTGATTCCATAATTTCTAGGACTGAAAACCAGTACTTAAACGTTGTTTATTTTGTCTCAAATATGTCTAATCAGATTGGGTTCAATGACAATTCAGTCCTTAATAAAACAGTATAGAGACTGAGGACTAGTCCCTGATATCAAATCATTTCAGTCTTTAATATATATCTTTTAGGAACTAAAAGTTAGTCTTATATGTTTTGTTATTTAGTCTCCGATATGGTTTTTAATGACTAAAAATTTGCTTTTTTTAGAAATTATTCAATCCTAAAAAGTATTATTATAGAGACTAAATATTAGTCTATGATAACTAACCTTTCCATCTTTAATAATTAGGCTTGGGACTAAAAAATAATCTTATAAGCCATGTTATTTAGTCTCGAATACGTTTTAAAATTCTTATAACCGGCGGCGTTATAGAATTTTTTCCAGTCCACAATGCAATATAATTTCATCCCTAATAAATGTAATCAATAATATCATAAAACATTAGTTCCAAACCTTTAAACTGTAAACAATCAAACATGCACATAAATAATTCCAAACAATATTATAAAACATTAGTTCCAAACCTTCAAACAATCAAACATAAACATAACTAATTCCAAACAACTAATTCAAAATTTTAAAAAAGTAAACAAGCAAACACCACAAAAAAGTCTTAGCTTATTATCTAGATCAAATGTCAATGCTACGCTCATCGTCATTGAGTTGCTCATCCGTACCAATTTCTCCACTGCTCACAGGATCAGATATAACACTCTCAAAATCTGGAAACTTTGAGCTCATAAACATCAAGAGTTTTTCATACCTTTCATCTCTTTTCTCATACTCCTCCACCTTTTTTTCAAGCGAAGCAAACTTATTTAGAAAAGTTTCATTCTCGTTGGAAGGTGGTCGAGACGATTCGGCTTCTGATGTCATCCAAAAATCTTTTTTTCTAAGGACTGGTCCAACACCTATCTTCCATGCAGATTTTTTTGTTTTCTCCTTTGCACACACACTTTGGATGGCCTCATTTTCTAGCTCGTGGTACATGGTAGTCGTTATAGTAGTACCTTCTGAAACTAACTTTGCCACCGCCTCCTCTTTATGACAGATAATATTTTCCTAAAAAAATAAAAGGTCAAAACATAAGTGTTGAAAAACAAAAACACATAGTTTAATGTTTACAAAGAGGTGTTCATGATCTTGTTTTGACAGTTTTTAAGACAAATCGATAGCCAAACCATTAGTAACTTTTTTTCATTGTTAAACAGCCGTTACTAATTAAAACGAACTATTACCAATGGTTTGGTTTCGGGGTTTGAAGATACCAATGCTAATATTACTTGAAAGTTTCTTAGTAAAGCAACAAATACCATTATTCTTAAGTAAGCCATTAAACAAGTAATTAGATTCAAATAACCAACTATATATGTTACAACGTCTAGAAATGCATTAACAAAAGAACATAAATTATATAAATATCTTGTTCCTAAATGCAATTAGTGGATGTATGCTAAATTGGTCGGACAAAGTCGACTAAAAGAGAAAGAAGCTATCCATTGTAAACATGTAATTGCAAATAGCCATAATTTAAAATCACCTAAAGGCTGTAAGCATTCCATTTTATCGAAGCCCATATTAAAAAATAGAAGTTATCTTTGTTATTTAGACTAATTTAAAGTAAACCCAATAACGATATTTATATAAAAGAAACTGATGTAGGAACTACTATAAAAAACACAAAATAGAAGCCGATCTACGGTCCAGTCCGGTTTTATACGACTGATTTTTTATAAACAGCAAACCAAATTGTTACTAATTTTCTTTGTAACCTAAACTTTATATAAGTAAACACTCATTAACACACTTATTTACCAAATCAAGTATCTACTATTAAATGGCACACGAAAAAAAATATTACAAACATCATTTCATTAGTTTTTGATAAAATTATAAATAAACTGGACTATATTTTCTTATAAAAAATTATATATAATTTTTATATTTTTAACTTAGTAATGATGATGTCATTTGGTTTTTATATACGGTCCGACCGGTCTTAACTAGTAAAGCCATGTACAATGACTAGTTTGATGTCCGGTCCAAATATGAAAACATTGGTGCAAAATATGAAACTTGGTAACTTACATATTGAATGCGTGCGTCGTCATTTTGCCATTCTTGTTTTTTGGCATTAAAATGCAGCTTGTAATACACTTCTAGAGGGCTAGGCAACATTTGAGTCTCACGGTTTGTCTGTAATAATAAAAATAAAACATATTAAAATTTGATTAAGTATCTACGTGAAACAAATGTTGCATTTCTATTACATAATATATCATTCAAACCATTCAGAGAAGTGAGAATGACTTCAAAACACCAAATCTAACATTTATGTTTTAGTATATTCATGAAAACACTAATGTGTTTCAAATAGTTTTGTGTTCATTCAATATTTGTACTTGATATACAACAAAAACAATTTATGTTTGAGTCTATTCATGAAGAGATACAAGTGGCCTAAAAAGGTTAGGTTCACATGTCACATTCGAAACAATTAAACCCTAAATGATATGAATCACAACAAAATAGAAACAAAAAAAGAGACAACACTAAGGCTAGAAAGAGGTGCCAAACTACCGGACATATTAAAATACCCATATAATATAGATAAACTAAGATTGGCACAATTAACCACACAAGATGATAGTTCGGTATCCTATTACACATCTCAAATTAAAATACCCATATAATACGGATAAACAAAGGTAGGCACAACTAACCACACACGATGATAGTTCGGTATCCTATTACACATCTACCGCATAAAATCTCAAACACTACTAAAGATAGTTTTGAATACTTTGTATCCTACTACACATCCACAACATATCAATTGACTATCAAGGATGACATGTAATAATAGTCATCATATTATTAAAATAAAGCATCACATTTGTACTTGCCAAATACATTATTGGAAACAATAAGGCGCATCACATATGATAATTTCTGCAATACCAAAATACACTATTGCAAACCCTTTAAAACTATAAATCTATAAAACTTACCATTTGGAATACATGATTGGCGATAGACCGAGAACCACCTTTGCTTGCAATAACTTGTTTTCCACGATTAATTGTCATTTTATGACTATAATTCTATAAAACAGCACACATGTTAAAATCGTTTTATGTAGTCATATTATAGGTTTTGGTTCTTGAAATTATGCTTAATCAGTTCCGATATTAAACCCGGGTATAAAAACTCAAAACCGACAGAGAACCATAGTATTTAAATTGTAATAAAATAGCATTTTATTTCAAAGCAAATATCCTCATATGTGAATTGTTTGTTATCTTTCTATTGAGAAGATCAGCTAAGGTTTTAAGTTTTCTTATATTCGTTTTGGAAAACTTTAGAAATTGTGTTTAATACTTTAATGTTCTACATTGATTATATATGTGTTTGCATAAATGAGAATGTGATTACATATTAATAAAAATGCCATTAATATTTAGTAACACATACTTCCTTAGAAAATAATAATTATATTCAATTTTAAAAAGAAACCGGTTCCTTGGGTTTTATTCTAGCTGCTAACAGTAAAAACTTTCCCAAATTAAACCGAATAACCCAAATATGTAGAAACAGGATTGTAACCAAACTTATACTCTTAAAATGGGTATGGATATTTCGGTCCGGTCGGTTCTCACGATTCCCCGAACTAAAAACCAAATGGTAATGTGAAAGCCGAAAGGAAGAGATTCAAAGTTTTTATGTTGAAAGACAGTTGGAAAGTTTCTTATAATTTGTTCAAACTTAAGCAAAATAAAAAATTAAACAAAACTAAGAGAAGGGGTTTGCAATCTAAAACTCTAAATAAATTGGTTTCAAGCATTGAGAAACTTACCTGGGTTGTTTCCAACTCCCAATAATCACATAAATGGTTCCAATCTAACAGACTCCGACAGCTAGAACTCACTTTTGATCTTGCCAGGCCTGGGTTGGTTTCCCCTTCCTTATTCTTCCAATGCGTATGCAACCGACATCGGGTGCGCTTCCAATTGTGATGTAGTTTATCATTCACATACTCCATGAAAACTCTATCTAATCGCAACTAATTAAATCTTGTCTGCGTTGAATATGTACATCAATAATACAATGGAAAATATAATATGTTAGTTGCTTCTCAATAAATAAAAGTAAAAAATATATACAACTTACCTCTAACTTCTCGTACATCTTGTCTTTGTCATCGGAAGGTATGGAATCCCATTTAGGATATTTCATCGGACATGTATTACGTATTACAATCCCACACTCTGTTGCAAACAGAGTAGCTGTAGTTCCAACGAAACCCTTTGTACGGGTATCCATTGTTAAATTAATTTTGTTACCCTCCGTTGAAATATTCGCAGCTTTAACATTAAGACTTTTACCACGCCTTTTAGGGGGCTTCACTGGGGGTTGGGTTTCATCTGCATGTTGATTTACAATCAAGGACAAATTAAAGGTAATAACAACAAAGTTTAACCGTCAAAAAGGCCAATTTTGACTTAAAAAGTCAAGCAAACAGTTTGGTCACATATGGATCAGCATAAAAAATAAGGCTAGAATATTATGGATCTCATATATTCAGCCAAACAGGTAATATAAATACTAGTACTCATAATTCTAAAAAAATGCAACATCAAAACATTAAATTTAATCTTATTCAAAACTAAAAGTTACCTGCCCGTGGAATAGGCGCGACAGCAGCTGCATTTATTATATATAATTAGTACTATCCACTATAAATGAAGATACTTATAAGTTATAACAAAACTCACGTAAAAAGCTCCAATACGACTTCCAAAGTAAACTTCAAATACTTCCATTTAAAACTTTGGTAATAACACCCCCCCCCCTTTTTTTTTTCTTTTTTAAGTTGCATAAATTGGTATTTATTGTAAAAATAATTAGTACTTTGAAGAAATGGATGATATCCCCCCTTTTTTTTTCTCTTTTAAGTTGCATAAATTGGTATTCATTGTAAAAATAATTAGTACTTTGAAGAAATAGTTGATATCTAAGAGGTGCCTCCCCCTAGCCACCCACACACACTTACTCTTTGTATCAGCACCTGTTATATATATATTAAAAAGGTTAAACATAATGAAAATTCACCGTTAGCTTGAGCGTTGGGCAAACGACGATTGCGTTTACATGTTGGTTGTTGTACTATCTCAGATGAACTTCCATCAACAGCTGACTGAATTCTAAGTTGAGCTGAATTATGTTCTTGAGTTCTCTTTCTTGTGAAAGGAACAACCATCATTACCAGCATTAATATCCACATTGCACTATACATAAAATTAATATTTTTCATTAAAAAATAAATGCCTGAACCCAACTTACCTTAAATTACGAAAAAAAATAAACTTTTTTGTTATGTAGGAATAACATGTTCTTGTTATTGAATGTATAAAATTGTCACCAAAAGATATGAACGTCAATTAATTTGACTAATCAAATGCCATCACATTATCCTTTTGAGTACATGCATGTATAGTTCATTAGTTATACATATTTAGCTTGAAACTATGTGATTTTAAATTGATCATTTATACATATAAATCATCTAGCTTTCATGCAATATCAATGTAAAACATACCAGTCGACCAAAAGGTGAGAGATGCAAGTTTCATTAACCCACATTATTAGTCAAACATTATAGGTTCATAAAAAATGTCCTATTATAAGTCAATGTTAAAAGTAATCAAGAAGCATGTTGCAACCTAAGTGCTTATACTTATGAATCATGTGATTAATATAATCTGATAAACTTTATTCCTAATTTATATAAAATTTGTTTTAGTTCTACTATTGTAAGTGTTTGGATTTGACTATTGTTATGTAGACAAAATTGATGTATTAAAGATTCCTAGAATGCAAAATCAGTACAAGCGACTCTACCAAAATGTAAAAGCCAAAAAACGAGCATCAAACCAAGAGCAACTAAATCAACAAATAAACACAAAATCTCAGTGTTGGAAAACAAATAGAGAACATCAGTTGCGTAATTTCATGAAAGAACCGAACAATTATCATAGAAAAAAGCAATTAAAGTGAAACCCTAATAAATGAACATCATACTCAACATCAAATTAAACATAATCACTTATCTTTTACTTAACTAATGCGTAGTTAGTGTTTAATACATCGAAAAATAGTTCAGTTGATACCTTAATCCGCTTCAATCTTTGTTTGTCTTCGCCAAAACTTGTTCGCACAGAGTCTTCAAGAGCACATACAGGGGAGTTGGAGCAGAGGGCTTCGTTAAGTAGTAACTGAAGCATGATGAGGTTTGAATCGTTGACATGGAACGTGGATGTAGACATCCCGATTTCTCTGGTTAGTTTTTGGAAGAGAACACTTTTGCCGACAGAGTGAGAGGGATGCGAGTAGGGGTGGTCATCGGATCGGATGTCGGATTATTCGGGTTGTTCGGATCGGGTTATTCGGATTTGAAAATTTTGTAACCTCATCCATATCCGATCCGATCCGAATAAGGAAATATCCGATCCGATCCGAATCCATCCGAATTCAATTCGGATTGGATTCGGATGGATCCGAATAATCCGAATCTATCCAAATAATCCGAATAAAACCGAACAACAACTTTTTTTAACTTCTTATTCGTATTTATTTTTTCAACTCTTTATTCTAACGTTTATTAGTTTAAAGCCACAATGGTAAACCATACAAACCGGAAAATAATTAAGATACAAACATAATTCATTGTTCAAAGATAAATAATCTGCCATAAAGAAATACGTCATAAAAATTAATACGTCTCCAGATTCCTAGCAATCACACCAATATTTCACTAACTTTTAATCGACACCATTTAGGGTTAATATAGGGAGTATTGGGCTTATATATGTTGAGACACTATGGGTATGGTTAAAATCCTAAAAATATTATGAGTTCTTATTCGGTTTATTTGGATATCCGAAAAAACCGAATAACCCGAATAAAAAAATAATGTCATCCGAAATCCGATCCGAAATCCAAATAAGGAATTCGGATCCGATCCGAATCCGATCCGAAATCCGAATAAGGATTTCGGTTCGGTTTTTTTGGATTCGGATGCGGTTCGGATTTCGGTTTTATTTGGATTTCGGATTTTTTGAACACCCCTAGATGCGAGGGAGAATGAATTATTGGTAGGTTAAACACTATAATTTCTAATTTCTCTAGTAGAGTTTTGCATTCAGGGGAAAGGGTTACGAAAATAAATAAACCATGTTAACATATTTCCTCCTAAGGTAAATAAATGGAAATAGATTATTATAGTTCGATATAATATACATATAGTTACGTGATTATGAATTTAATATGATGACTGATATAATTTCTTTAGAACTTTACGTTTTTTTAACAGTCTTTAGAACTTTACGTATTGTGACTAATTAACCATTAAGTTAATTATTACAGAAGCTATAGTTATGCTAGGATACTAGCTTGTAATTCCGACTCGTGTGTGTGTGAGGATAAACCTCATGTGATCGCAATTGGGATTTAGTGAAACCATGACGTATTTAGGCTAATGAGCTGTTTGGGAGTGCTGAATGATTAAGAGCTAAATGGTTAAGACGTCTGAATGATTAAGTGCTGAATGATTAAGAGAAGTTGTTTGATTGGACATCTGAATGAGATTCTAATTTTTTTTTTTTCACTTGTCCTACATAAGAGTGGAGACAAAACCATAGTTGCATTTATATATGCAAATCTTCATAACATATTAAGTTCTTATGTTACATTTTACTCCTACACGCGCAGGAGGTGCAAATTTGGTTCGAATTCCTTGTCACAATGTGACGCCCGCGCGACCTACGGACACGAATGCAGCTCCGAAAAACTGGGTCCTGCTGATTCTGTCAGAGGGAAGCCCACAACCAAACATTCTTGTCTGAACGCCACCTCTGAATCGCTCATATTCAGAGACCGTTTGGACCTAAACAAACACGACCTAAAAGTAACATGCCACTATTTAATATAGAGAGCAATGATAGAACTCGCAAAGTGTCGTATTATAATACGACGTATATCCCTATATAAACATGGCTAATTACATATATACACCCTAATATATTCATGTTTGATATAAAATTACAATGCAGTTACCCTTTTTGCTAAATGGGTAATATGTAATATTTTATGTTTAAGAAAGGGGATGTATGGATTAAAAATTTGGGTTGAGTTACGTGTAATCTACAATGAGTCACTTTATCAAGGTTAACGAACGCTAAGTTGCAACAAAGCCCTACTTGTCCTGAATACTAGAGACTAATGATAAATATTCAAATTGTACTGACTTGATGAACAAACCAAAACCAAATAATACTAAAGGTGTAAATAAGTTGAGCGTAGTCGAGCTCAAGCTTAACCTCGTTTATTAGAAGAGCTCGAGCTCAAAATAACCTTAGAGCTTATAATTTCAGTATATTTATTAGTTACAATATACTTTTAATTATTTGGCGGTCACGATATGGGTGACATGCATAACTTTTTTATTCATTAAAAACGGTTTTTAAAGTATTATAATTTACGAATATAGTTTGTTTCTGTTTATTTTCAGTTTTAGGTTTATCTGAACACTCCTAATCGATACCCACCAACTAAATGCAACAGTATACAACATTATAAAAAAATAATCTTGATTTAAAACAAAATTATATACTTTTGTAAAAATATGACTGGAATTGTATTTTGTTAAAACTTTAGAGAGGGGTGTAATAAATAAATTTTTACTTTACTTTTATTAAAAAATAAAATAAAATGACCAAAACTGTTATTGGTATCAAAACACAATGACCAAAACTATATTTTACTTTTATTAAAAAAAACAATATCATAAAGGGTTATTGGATTTTAATAATCCGAACTTTAATGAATTGGCCGATATTAATCCCAACTTTAAAAATTCCTTTTGACAGTCCCAACTTGTAATTATTTTTCTCCATCGAACCTTTTATAAGTGTGACACAAAAATGGTCGGGTAAGGTTTTAATGAGACACAAAAATAGTCTGATAGATTTTTTAAGTATCCATTATAAAAGGCTCGATGAAGGAAAATAAATTACAAGTTGGGACTGTCAGAGAGAATTTTTAAAGTTGGGATTAATATCGGCCGATTTATTAAAGTTCGGATTATTAAAATCCAATAACCCATAATAAAATACCAACTAATCGTAGCCTATTATGATGCTAGTTGTAAAATAATACTTTATAACCCTATGTGTAACTATTTAATTGAATGCATAACACCTTTTAAAACTTTAGGTTGTACGTATCCATCCTCACAAAATCTTTCAGCCGGATCTCCACCTAAAGCCACCGCTGACTCCACTTTAATCGACACCGCTACTCGTCAGTTTTGGTATGTGATTTTTTATTTTTATAATCTAATCATATTGAGCAATCCTACTAACTACGAATATGAATTCAAATAACCAAATATACGTTATTGGTTATTAGGCCACTGTAAGAGCCTTCTTCACCACTCCAAACCCAATTTGAGTCCTAAATCTTCAATATAACTACCAATAAAGAAAATAATTTAACTACATGTTGTAGAAACATTTTATTCCATTTGAGAAGTGCATAGCTCCAAAAACATTCTTCATATAGCTATATTAGTTCATTTTTAATTCTAAAGGACCAAAACGACCCAAATATGCTTAACATAGTTATATTAGTCAAATGTTTACTATAATGGGTCAAAAGACCCAAGCATGTCTATTGAAGTTATATTAGTCAATTTTTAGTTCGAAGGGGTTAAAATGACTTAACATGTTTAATATAGTTTTATTAGTCATTTTTAATTCTAATGGGTTAAGAAGACCCAAACATGCTTAATATAGTTATGAGAAAATTTCGGATAAGTGTATGTTTGTTAACCTATATGCAATTGTGTAAAACTATGAGCAATTGCTTTTTGTAAATGGAATTATCCAACTTTTTAGTGCATATATTTGGCTATAATATATTTTTGGTTGAATCCATGTATGGTTGAATGGAACTTGGCTGATGGTTGACTATTCTTTGGCTTTAATTTTGACATTTTCTTGTTGCAGTTTGACTGAAGTTTTGACTTTTTATTGCTGTAATTTTGACTCTTTTATTGTTGCAACTGACTTTTTTTACAGCAATTCAGCTGCAATGTTGACTGCAGTTTGGCTACAAAAACTAGTTTTTTAGTGCATAATGGTTGCATTTTGACTATTTGTGGCTGCATTTTTTATTGCATATTGGTTGCGATTTTGACTGTATTTTTTTACTACATAATGGCTGCCAAAGCTACCTTTGTGTTGCATTTTGGCTGCAATTTTGGCTTCAATATAGTGTCTTTAATGCCTATTTTGGCTGCCTAAAGTAGCATATGTTTTGCCTGCCTAAAGTAGCATATGTTTTGGCTACAATATAATGTTTTTTTGGCATTCGATTTGGGTTGTGGTGATGAACAGGGTTGTGAGATCGAAGAGGGATAAATCGGCTTTTGTCAAAATGACTCAAACTTCTTAATGAATTTATATTAGTTAAGTTTTAATTCTAACGTGTCAAATCAACCCAAAGTTTTGTATTTCTAACTATACAAAGTAGTGTAAATTGTGATCTCAAAAACTCCAAGTGTTTCTTTTTTCATGGGTTTATTGGAGAGACAAGACTCATGCAATCATAAACATAAACAAGTTTAAATTGTTTTGATTGTTATATATTTCACGGATTTATTTATAACGATTGATATAACGTGACTATAATGTGTTTTCAGATTTGTGCCCGTGACATGGCTGGATTTCAAAGGAACATATTTTAGAGGCTTGTGCTACGTGGTTATTAACAAGTTGTTAATATGATGGTATTGCAAATTGACCTAGATGTTGATGAACATTTTAAGAACTTTGAATTTATTTTGTTCTGTTGTTCTGTTCGATTTGGCTAAGACATATTATATCATGTTAGATTTATATTACTACATTTAGGTTTTGAAACAACCATTGAACTTGATTATTGTCACTATTGTGTTTACTTGTTTCAGCAATTAATAGCAGTAGATATGTCTCATAAATAGTCTTGTGTGACTTTATACTCTTTTCATTATAAGTACTTCAACTTTAGAGACTTATTTTTAGTATTTGTTATGTTTCTTTAAAAAAATCATTACTGAAGAGTTAATAAATTTGTTACTTATTTAATCTATAAACCATTTTAAAAGCTAAATATCGGTTTCTACTACGGTCACCTTCAACAAATTTAAGAATGATTTTAGTCTTTGATACATTTCTTAAAGTGGTATACTTTACGCCAAATAATAATCAACTAGAAATCATCTATTAGTCGTTTTCTTTTTTAAAGTCATTGTAGACTAAACATTGGTACCTAATAAGAACTTATTTAGGAATATTAAGAACTGGTTTTTTTTGTCCCAAATGTGCTCCTTCGAAATAGTATAACATGTGTTCATTATTAGCGACTGAATAGCAGTCACTACGTATATATCTACAAACTCTTTAGAGACTGATTGTCAGTTCCTAATACGGTCACTTGGAGCATATTCAAGACCGATTTTCAGTCTGCATTACATTTCTTAAATTGATATAATTTATGTTAAATAATTAGAGACTAATAACTAGTTACTAATACTTTTTTTGTCCACAACGCATTCAAGACTGAACATCAGTACCTGCTTTAGGAACAGTAAGAACTGATTTTTAGTCTTCAATATGTTGTCTCTTTATTAGAGACTGAATATCAATTACCTTTACAATGCTACTATTTATTATCGATGAAGACACTAACTTGGGACTGAAATTCAGTTACCAAAAAGTTTACCTCCAACTTTTTTTTTTGTTCAAACTTTTTTGTGATTAAATCTTAGTCTTAAATAATGGGTCACATTATTAGAGACTAACTATTAGTCACTAAAATGGGTCACAAAAAAACAGTCCTTAATATCATTAGTAACTGAAATGTCAGTCTTTAATACATATAATTAGTGACTGATATATCAGTCTCTGATAATTTAGTCTCTAATGATCACTTTTTTTGTAGTGACCCCTTATTCCGATGTATAGGTCCAATAGAAGATACCTTTGAGAAAAATTAAAAGTTAATCCTTCAAATGATTTACCATTTTATACTATGTAACCATCACAGTGGCGAAGTCAGGATTTGAAGCCAAAGAGGGTCAAAGGTTGTAATACTTTGTTTCGGAGGGGAGGGGGCTCATCAATATATATATATAAGAAATTAACTATCGACCAACAAACCAACACTTCGAAAGGAAAAAAGTGGGGGGCCGTGACCATCCCCCGTCGCTTAAAAGTTTCGCCACTGTAAAACATCCCATAAAATTAAGAGATGAGGGCTAGCTAGCTAGCTAGAACCAATGTTTTCAGCCTCGGTTCGGTTCGGCTGGTTGAACCGGGATTTGGAGATGACACCGAACCGGTCCATATATGTTCGTTTTTAGCATAAAGAATCGGCCGGGTCAAACTGGTAAACCGGTTGAACCGGTTGGATCAAATCGGAAAATTGGTTTTTTTATTCTTTTTAAGTTGGTTGTGTCTTTAAAATTATATCATCTTTGTTTAAACTCATAGTACTAAACTTAAATATTTGTTTAACATGATTAATGTGTTTGTTTATGCTTTTAGAACTTAAAATACTGTGTTTGAGAGTCTGACTTATATTTGAAGGTCTAGTATTTTGAAAATATATATTTATTTATATTGTTTAAAACCGAGTGATTCATTGTCCAACCAGTGAACCACTAGTAAAACGAGTGATTCATTGTCCGATCCGATCCTAAAAACATTGACTAGAACCTAACACCACTTACAAAAAGAACATACTCATTTATCACTAGACCATTGCAATTAATGTACGTTTAGAATTTAGATATATTATATACTAGTTTAGTGCTCGCGCTACGCTTGGGAACACAATTCAAGTGATGTTTTTAAGGATGTTCATGAATGTTCCATTCAGTTTTGAGACAAAACCGTGGTAAATCGGAACACATGATATATTTTTAAAAATTAGATTTTTAGTATAGCAATATTATATTCAAATTAAATAGAATAAAGTTTTTAGTTTTATGGTGTAGTTTATTTTTTTTTAAAAATCATATAAAAATGTTATGTATATTTATAAAACACTGGGGTCTTTAATTGTATGTTATTATTAATTTTATACATAAGTTTCATTTTTAAACTCTATCAAATATAAACCGACTCACGTACACCCCTTGTAAATGATTAAAAATATAAATACTTTTAAATTTTTCAGAAATCTCCAAAATATTAGGGGACCAAAAAGGTAATTAGTTTTATTATAAATTTATAATAAATTTTATATACATATTTTAAATAAAAAATCATTATTGTGAGATAATCTCTCTAATAATGCCACATAAGCTAAAAGCTATGAAAAAATGTTATATATGATTTTTTTTGTTTTGCTATATTATATAAGGAAGGATATATATAAATAAATAACGAATGTTAACAAACGAATAACTACTCCACTCAACATGATACCTGATGGCTAATAGGCTATAATTTCATGCGACTAAGTGCGCATGTTGACTAGTTATTTGAGAAACATTGAGCTGCAATTTGATTTAGGTTGGGCCACACTAATCCAATAACTTAGCAACCTTCTTTGTTATTCTCTTGGGTTGTATACTTGTATCATAAGACCAATCCAAAGAAATTGGAACTATTTTTTTTTTTCCTTTTTCGGTTTTATTCATTTACTTTGTTAATAACCAGTGTATATATTATACAGGTTAAAAGGTACAAACGATATCTAATAAAAATAAAATATTATAATAAAATAAAACAAAATTAAAATAAAATAAAAAGATGCAAATGTATAATACATATTATTTGTTTCGAATAATTAATAAAAAGTAGCTCATGTATGGTAGTTAAAACTTGTGCATCTAACTCGAAAATAGCTTCAGTCTCCAGTGTTACCTGATTTTTCTTTTTAGTAATAAATAATTAAATATTTTAATAGGAGCTAGTTGAGATGATTATTAAGTTTTTTTAACAGCAAACCTATCCTATTATATTCCTAAATTAAACTCATGCATCAAAACCTTAATTTTAAGAGTCAAGTCTCTACCAAACGGATTGTTAATTGAATCATAGAATGTGAATTGACACATAAATAGACTATACGTAACAATTATGTATCATGTTTGAGAAAATAATATACATATAACATTATTTGTTATAATTAATTAAAAAACTGCTAATTAATTAAAAAATACTTAAAGTAAAATAACATTACATATTTACATAACGGGTATCTAATCCCATGTTAATATTTAATTATAAACACAAAAAATCCATTTGTCGCGATCTTTTTACAACTTAGTTTTGGATTTTTG
Source organism: Tagetes erecta (assembly GCA_030867185.1). Taxonomy (NCBI): domain Eukaryota; kingdom Viridiplantae; phylum Streptophyta; class Magnoliopsida; order Asterales; family Asteraceae; genus Tagetes; species Tagetes erecta. The sequence continues at coordinate 6,391,999 of CM061494.1, read as the reverse complement.
ATGCATTGTCTCTACTGTTAAAGTATAACTTGTCTCAAGTCTATGTTTCACTGTTTTTTATGTTGGCTTTTCTTACCAAGAGAAAATAAGTTTAAATCATGTTCAGAAAAACAGACAATAGCTATGACATTTTCACATCTTTTTGGCAAAACAAAATTTTATTTTTGATTTATCGATGAAGCCATAAAGATAAATAAATGTTTGTTATAAACATGTAATAGAGCCTTTATATGTATCATGTTTCAATTTCTATTATTATCCATCACTACGTACTATAAAATGATGTATCATTGACGAATAAGTTATCACCGACGAGCATATTCATTAGCATTCAGCAACGTGTCGCCTTGAAGAAAAAGCCCGCATGAAGAGCGCGGTAGCTATCATTTCTAGAATGCAAGCTAGCAACCCTCCTAGTAGTGAAGGAAAGAGGCATTCGGGAAGCGACTATAGTCGCTTCTGGCAAAACTTCTAGAAGGTCGATCACTACGTATATAGAGAGATCATATACCAGTCATAAGTGAGATCGAAGCCTATAGAGGCGGAAACAATAAATTCTAGGAAAAGAAATAATTAAAAACTATATGATTATAATTAAAATCCACCAACGATCTAACCACTTTTTTTTAAAGATCATCAGAACAATAACTTAAAAGAATACTAGCATACTTTTTTTTAAACAGCGGTTAGTGGACCTATGACCGATGCACTCAGATGTGCAAGGTCGAACCCAGATCGAAACTCCATCCGCATCTAACACCAATATTTGTTTGGGGCTCCCTATTACTGTAAACATAGTGGAGGCTCATCACAACCCTCCATATGGGCCAAGTTGGTCGGATTCGAAACTCGTCAACCAATTACTGATTCAGAAAAAAGCAGACAAGAACCTTTAGCCATGTCAAGTATAACCCTTAGGTTCGGACACAACTAAAATTGTGTCTCCTATGAAAATCCAAGTGAGGATTAAACTTGAGTTTCTTATAAAAATCTAAATTATCTTACCACACTACGTACGCAACAAGTGGGATTAGTAAGTGCGCGCATTAATGTGAATTAGTAACTACAGCTCGTGTTCTTAGCAATATTGACATGATAGTTGCTTCATAATTCTTTTCAAACCTTTTTTTTTAATAAATAGACCCCATATATAAGTCATAAATAAATGCGCATACGGCTGTGATTGCATCATTGGTTATAAAACTTTGTTCTGGTTTCGCACATGCATGAAACCAAACCTGCTTAAAGTTAATGTTTCGATCTAGATTTTCTAATATAGATTGAACACATGCAATTTATCCACTGCTATATATCATATCGATCTATCCACACTAATGCATGAGTTAAACATAAAAGTGTTACTAATGGGTCATGAACCGTATTAACCATAATTTGTTTGATATATAGATTGGTTTTTTAGTAAATTTTGTTTTCCTCGCTCCTTGTGGTTTTACAGAGATAACGGTTTTCCTTCAAAAGTTTCAATTTCAAGTTTTTCCTCATTGTATTTTCATGTCTTCTCAATCAACTACATGGATTGAGCTATAAAGAGCCCAGGGTTATCCTGGGCTACTCTTAACTTTAGTTACAAAATACAATTTTCAACGGTTTAAGTATCAGGATAACATTTTTTCTCACAGTTTTAAGTATCGGAATACCCCTAGAAAAAAAATTTATAATACTCTTAAGCGGAAATTTTCTAATAAGATACCCCTAATATTTGGTTCTAGATCCGCGATCAACTACAAACTGTTACATCTGTTAAATATCGTTAAATTTGTCAAGGAGGAAAAACAAACAGGAAGGAAACAACATGAAATTGAAACATTTGAAGGAAAAACGCCATCTTTAATTGTCAAACCACGAGAAAAAACTAACTTCACTCTAATTAGTTTTTATAAATTAAATTATGTATGATTACAGTAAGTTTTCTTTGAAATTATATATTCTCATACTACTCTTAATTATAAACAGTTGAACAATATATCATACATATATATATATATACGTTTTTTCATTAGGAATCAAATTTGGCCGGATCTAGAACACATATATATAAAGCGAGTAACGACATGCACCCGGATCGATCTATATATTTCCTGCAACCTAACATGATTTTGCAGCATAATCTGGCATAGATTCACATATATAGATTTTAAGGATTATTGACTTGTACAAAATACTGAAGGGATCAATGCATATGCATGCTAAGTAGATATTCAACTCAAGTAAGTTCTCAAATGCATGTATTCATCATGCATGCATTTACTTTCATTTTGATTTTTGAAGCCATTTTGAGAAGGCTTCAAAAGTATTCATGTCCGCTCTATAATGTTTCTGAGTGAACTCAAGGAATGTAAACCATGTAAAATCAGGATAGATTCTCTGGCTATTGGCGTCTTCAACCAAAGCTTTAGGCGGGCGTATGACTTTGTCCATTCTAGGAGACAGAAAGAACGCGAGGGACTTTCGTGGTGTATGGTTGTTCACAACCGCTCTATGTAAACAACTCTTGTATAATCCGTTTGATAGTGCCTGAGAACAACAAAAAAAGTTTAATTTAGTATTGAAAATATCTCGTTTTTAATATATCAGAATATATCAGAGGGTCATCTTAAGATTTTCTTTGACTACAACTAAAGATCCACCTCAATACCTCATGTTTTTGTTATTTGTGAGGGGCATATATATGAATTGAACCCTCACCTTGATATATATCCGGTTTGTTGTTTGTTTTTACACTTACCATGAATGTATCTCCAATATTGATTACAAAAGCTTCTGAACATGGAGCAATGGACTGCCATTTTTCGTCCACAAAAACTTCAAGCCCACCAACGTTATCTTGGTGAAGAATAGTAAGAGATGTTGGATCACAATGAGGACCGGTTCCAAGTGTTTGATCGGGTTTTATGCAAGGAGGATAGTAGTTTAATCTCATAATCGAATCATGTTCTTCGAAGAAATCCCTAAAATGTGCTTTGCCAATTCCTAGGCTCATCCCTAGTAGCTCCATGATACCAATAGAAAGTTTGCTCATAGCTTCACAATATTCTTGACAAACTCTCCTAATTAACAATGTTAACATAGCTCTTAGATATGGTTTGAAACAACAAGTACAAGACTTCTGGTTTTCTTGTTTTAAAGGCATATCGCGTCTAAATCAAGAAAACAAAGTCATGTTGATGATCAAAAGTAGGTAAATTAAGAAGTTAGAGCAAAGTTTTGGTACCCAAAATGGCTAAAATCTTCTCCCATCACATTCAAGATGTAATCTTGAACTAAGTTTGCGAAATCTGGATCCGCTGAATATCTAATAGAAAGTGTTTCCTTCCATGGAAGCTTGGAAGAAAATCTATTAGTGAAACTACTAGCATATCCACAATACTCTCCAACTTTTCTTTGAGCCTTTTGCTTCTCTAAAAGTGGCATTTTAAAGAAAAGATCCATAACCTTGTGAGCTTCGTTGATTAAACGCGAATCAATACCATGGTTAATTACTTGAAAAAACCCATGTTTTCGACAAGCAGAGTCAACTAGTTGAGCTGCAGTAGTCATTGCAACCGGTTCACCAGCGAAGAAACCCTTTAGGTCAATAGGAGGAACATGTAGTTGTGGTGGTGGCTCGTGGTGGGGCTTTTCGTCCTCCGGCCACATGAATTGTTGGGGTATGCTAGTTTCATTTTGAAGAGAAGATGCATCAAAGATTAAAGGGCTTTGTCTAACTTTTGTTTCTTTGTTAGTTAAAAGTGATGGTGAAGGAATTAGAACACGAGGCATATTGTTGGTTTTTGTACGTGTGAGAAGTGAATTAACACTCAATCAAGATTATTGCATATATATAGATAGTTATAGCATGAGTGTGATATGCACTATCAATCCATATATATACATATTTTTGTATGTGCATATATGTTTGGAAGAGAGAGAGAGAGAGATGTACGTTAAGAAAAAGAATGAAAGAGAATTTGAAACAAGTTTGAGAGTTTAATGAAAAATAAAAAGGCCAAATACCATTCATTGGAGAAATCATTCAACAAAAGTAGGAATATTTTAAGGACGATCTTCTGCGATAACCTTTTTCACTTTATGAGTTTATGGTCACATGAAAAAGATATTTACATATATAATATTTTGTTTTTTTTATCAAACTATTTTAATGGTTACATATATGAAACCTTATAAAGTTATTAATGAATGACAATGCAAAAGATGGAATGTATCCCTTGTATTGGCCTTTTCATGAGCACTCGCGAAGTTTTACAGAGACCAAGAAGGGTCATGGCTCTTTTATTTTTTTCGTCCGAAATGTTAGTTTGTTGGTTTGATAATTGATTATATATATATATATATATATTAGGTTTGACTTCTCTAAAACAAAACGTTCTATAATTTGGTCCCTTTAGCCAAAAATCTCTGCTTTGCCACTTTTCATGAGATGCTAGTTTCACATGACTTAATAACGTACTTTTGTTGCTACACTAATCTTTTAAAAATACGTACACCAATTTAGCTGAGAATAGTATATTAATTAAATATTATTATTAGTGCATATTCTAAAGATAGCATTAAAAAGGATTATATATGGACGATTTGATTTCTCGGTGTGACCGTGTGTTTAAATCTAAAATAGATTTTGATTGCTTGTTAATCAGGTGGGATTATACCAATTTATATCGTGTGGTTATGTTTGCAAAAAACTTGTAGGCATAAATTGACACAACTACCATCTCTCATAAAACCCTCACGTATACACATACATCTTTACATCGCTTCTAACGTTTGTTAGGCAAAACTCGTTTTATTAACCAGAACCAACCTATATATATTATACATACATATATATACACACTAATATACGCACTGTTTTATGATAGCAAAGGGCTTGTATCCGATTGTATTAAGGCAGCTGTAGTCTTTACAAATTGTAAAAATATAAGTTCTCGTCGTAAAGATTTTAGTATAAATTTAAGAGTAGTTTAGTGTTCGTAAATAATAGTATTAATAATGAAAGTAGGAACATTAATGCTATAGTTACGGACAATTCTATATGATTAGTTTAGGATTTTAAGGTTATTTTGTCTTTAGTTATGATTTTGGCATATGAACAAATATGTGGGAGTTTATTGTCCAGGAAAGTCTTATAATACATATGTCCAAGTATCAAAATCTTAAAAAAGAAATATTAAAATATAAAGAAAGAATGTTTAATATCCTAAACTCAATTATTTATTTGCCGTTTAACGAAGGATACTTAACATGTACACACAGCCATGTGATCCATGAATAAAAACAATAAAATGATTTTAAAATATACATGACGCTTAAAACAACTAATAGATCAAATCCGGCCAGTTAATTAAAATTATAACAAAATCTATATTATAATCCTTATATAATATAGAAAAATTGATTTTGCTTAGTTGTTATCATTAGATGTGATATTTGCTTTATAAGAGTGCTAGCTTTTCTCATAATAATATTTTTATATTTGAAATATGTAGGTGTATATCTATATATAATAATAATAAAAATAATAATATATTATAATAACCTTAATTACATTTTGGTTTCCTAATATTTAGGAGAATCCAGAAACTTAATAGTACTTACATTTTAAACCCTCTTTTACTAGGGGTATGAATGAGTCATCTTATATTTGATAGGATATAATAATAAACTTAAGGATAAAATTGTTAATAATCTACAATAAATAACTCAATATTTTTTAAATATACACAAATTTTTAATACGAAATTATTTTTAAAAAAACTACACCATAAAACCGAGTATTTAAAAAACACCCGAGCATTGCGCGGGCTCTAAACTAGTAATGATATATATCAAATATAAATTTTGCTTATTTTTTCATTTAATTAATAGTTTTTCTCACAATAACAGTTTTACGTTTAAAATATGGTTATTTGAGACTGAGCTTGGGATATTGAGATGTTAAGATGAGACGCGAAGAAGGACCAAAGGGATGCAGCCAACTCGTGATCATTTTAATGCCCTCAACTATGAGATATTGATTGTTGTCAGTCCCAACTAAAACCGTCACTTCCAACTATAAGATATTGGCCGATGTCACTTTCGACGGTAAAAAAGGTTTATTTAAAAGTGACACTTCTGACTTAAACACTAATAATATTAGTGTTTTTCTTTTCTAACGACAATAGATACATTAAATGTAATATTAAGTTAAAGTAGTGAAAGTGATAATGTTAATTGAAAGTAACAACAATCAATTATATTACCTTGTAATTAAAAGAATAAAAATCATTAACACTTTCTTAAAATAATACTTTTACCGAAGTTGTTAATTTGTCAACCTTACAAAAAATCAGCTTTTGTATGATTGTGTAAATGAGTAGGTTACATCATGGGTATATATAAAGATGTATATATAATTACATAATTTACCCCCAATAGTATCTTATACCAATATTGACTAATATTCCCCTCCCGCAAGAATATGAATCTTTGAGTCGGCACCAACTTTGAGAAGATGTCTCCAATTTTTTTTGTAGATATAAATTGCACAAAAAGTTATACTTGGTATAACTTTTTCTATAAGAAATTGAAAATAAACTTGAATAATTGGATTTTATTACTTTGAACTATTAGGTATTATATGTTTGTTGTTACTTTCAACTAGCACGTTCACTTTCATCACTCTTAACTTAAAAAACTTCAATAGTTATATCATTGTGCTTTCTTTTATCCACGTGCTTTTTATCATACCTAACATGCTTATATCATGACACAAAAGCGTAGTAACACAACAAGTGAAGGGTTAAGTTATGAGTGGTGAAAGTAAAAGTGTTAATAGATAGTAACAACAACCAATAATAGTTTAAGAATAATATAATCTAAAAACGAGTACACAATTAACTTCAACATGTTTTTATGGCATAAATGCATATTAGTTGCAAGATAGATTACCCAAAGCTTGTCACACTCTACTAGAGTGTGAGCATATGGCACCTTTATCACAAGTTCTTTTCAGCAAAGCTTGCAACCATGTTAATCCAATGAAAGTACCCGCTAGTGCTTTGTATCTTTTATGAATGAGCGATTAACTGCTTTATGCTTTCGTGTGGTCCAAGATCGAGACAATATTAGAGCCTAATGAGATACCAAACCCTCGGTAAACCTACCGTCACACGGACAACCACCGTCAGAGAAAGGGCAGAGAGTTGACGAGTCGTGATGGTGAACATCATTTTTATTAATAGCAACACCTTGATTTTCAAGGAGAAATACACCACAACCTGCTTACAGCAAGACTAAAACCCATGACCTGCTCATAACACAAGTGTGTTTCCAATAAGCCACTAACCCCATTGGCGATGATGAACATCTGTGCAAGCTTGAAGTTATGATCCAGAATTGTGATGAATGAGTTAACCATAATCAAAATTACCCTTTAATAAGCTAAAAAAGCAGGGCATGTGTAACACCGTAAATTTCGTTTTTTTAAGTTATATGTCGATAATGTTTCAGCTATATGAGAATGCTTCGTAAAAGGGCAAATTAACATTGAGCACATTAGTGAAATACTACAAAATGAAGATATGATGACAAAACCATTACAAAGAATCAAATCTGACATGGTGAGAAAATTACGCGGTGTTCAAGAACTACAATAACAAGACTAACGTGATTAAGGGGGAGAATGTAAGGTTAATCACGTTCAAATAATTAACCTAGCTAGGTAAAAATCTAAGGGTCGGCCTTTTAGTTAGTATAAAGTTATGTAAGTATCTAAACTTAAAGGGTGCTAGTTTTATGGTTAAATCATAACCTAGAAACCGGTCACTAGCATCGTAATGTCTACTCCTAGTTACGGGTTCATCGGTATTAATATACATATGTGTCACTATAACGTTCAAAGGTTAACAATGCTCAATTTGGATTGAATTGGTTTTGGTTCGTGAGAACTTGCACAAGGAGGGCTTAGTATTAGTTTGTCCAAAAGCTATCTAGTGATTTATAATTAGAGTTAATTGCCAAAATGGTCCCTGAGGTTTACAAGGTTTTGCAGTTTTTTACACTTTTAAGAATTTTTGCCTAAATGGTCCCTACATGGCAAAACCTCTTGCTAAAATAGTCCTCAGCACTAACACTGTTAAAAAGTCTCTGTTAGTTAAATGTGAATTGACTAAAATACCCTTATGGACAAAAAATGTAACTTATTTTATCACCACCACCAATCTTCATTACCTTCATCTTCAGCCGCCGCAACCACCACCCTCATGCCTACCATCAGTCCATAATCATCACCACTACCAAAATTCTGACACATCATATCATCTCCACCACATAACAAACTCATATTAGACTATATTATATTTGAATTCAAGTTAGACAGTATATAATAAAACCAAAGATGCACATACATACTAGTGACAAATTCCGATTGGTGACTGGTGGCTTGAGGCGTAGTTACGGTGGCAGCAATTATGGTTTATTGAATACTAGTCTGAAATGAAGTCGTGGAGCAGTGAATGGGTCACCAACCCATCGGAATCTGTTGTGGAGGAGGTACCAATGGCGGTCGTGGAAGCAAAACGAGAGTCGATGGTGGATTGTACCTTATCATTCTCTTGCGGTTGTGAATACGACGACTGACTGCTTATTCGTTAAGTGTTCGGCGACATCTATGGGCTTCAAGTAGATGTGGTTAGTGACACCGTCGGTATCGAAACCGATGTCGACTTTTTGTCGTTTATAAGTATGTCATCATAATCATTAAGAGGAATGGTGGTCTTAGAATGCATGAGAGATTGGTGTTGCTTTCTTGAAGATGCTCACAGTGGAGTGCGATGATGGAGGATGGAGTTAGATGGTGAGAAAGAGACGAGGGTATTTTAGTCAATTAATAGTTAACTAACAGGGATTTTTAACGGTGTTAGTGAGGATGACTATTTTAGCAACATGTTTTGCCATGTAGGGACCATTTAGGCAAAAAAATCTTAAAAGTGTTGTTTTTGGCATAAACATATAAACTTCAGGGACTATTTTGGCAATTAACTCTTATAACTAGTTAATTACTAGTGGAGGTCCTTTAAGTTTGTCAAAATTTCACCTAATCCTTTGATTTCAAAAATTGTGGATTTAGTTCCTAAACTTTGCATTTTGTAACACATTTGGTCACTGCGTCCAACGTTCCTCTACTTGTGACATTAAGACCTCCTACGGGACTCTCACATGAGGGTATGTATATTAATCTGTTCAATAATATACCCTCACGTCACTTATAACGTGAGAATCATGTGGGAGGACTTAACGGAACAAGTAGACAGACGTTAGACGCGAGAACTAAATATGTTACAAAATGCAAAATTTAGGGATTAAATCCGTAATTTTTAAAATTTAGAGACGAAAGGTGAAATTTAACAAACTTCTGCAATGACCTTCGGTGCAATTTACTATTATTATTATTATTATTATTATTATTATTATTATATTATTATTATTATTATTATTATTATTATTATTATTATTATTATTATTATTATTTTCCGAGATATGTGTATAACAAATAGAATAATGCCAAAGTTTTCATTAATTTGTGGTTATCCTCCATTGTTCCTTCATGTATCGTCTTAAAATAAAAAGATTGTTTTAGTACTCATATATGCTATATATAACGCATAATGTACTAGCTAATTCTTGCAACTTATATGGCCGATAAAACATAGTGTTTTCAAATTTTTTTTGTACCTTCAATTCCAATGATTCAATGGTGAATTTTATTTAGCATACTACTTTTTCATACAAATAGCATCAATTCCCACTATTGTGCCATAAGAAAGTTGATTAATTGATTTCAAACAAGGAATCAAATTGCCAGTTTCATACCCGGCCTGATCCCATTGAAAAGTCTTTTGTCTTCTTAATTAGTTTGGTTGTCTCTTTTCTTTTACGAGTTACGATCCTCACATAACCACTTTAACTACAGAACTATAGAACCATTGATTTACATACAAGTAAATTAAGGAACCATTAATTTACATACATGTAAATTAAGAAACCATTGATTTACATATATGTTAAGTGATATTAGAATAGTTAATAACTTGATCAAGGCCCAAGAATTATTCTTTTTTGTTCTCGCGATAAAAAGGTGTTCCTGGTGTACCACTTACCAGAGGAAGTAGTACGTGAACACACAATATTCATGATTTCAAGCTTAGAGGGTCGATCTTCTTCCTCATCGAATCATTCCTACAATTAGCTTCGATTCTAGGCCTACATTGCTAGCCTACTGTGAAGATGTAATCTTGATTTGATTTAATAAATAGTTTTATTTATTTGAGATTATAATTATTTAATTGAGTTAGTATTAGATTACAATTGAGTTTGATTGTATATCTAGGTTTATAGGTTTTATAGTTGGATTATGATTACTATTTGTTTAGTATAAATAGGGGTTAGATGAGTCTTTGTAAAAGCCCCGGTTTATTTATCTAATACAAGAGTCGAACAGTTCGTTCAGTTTGTGTGTTCGTGTTTGTGATTTTGGGCCTGATTTCCAACAATTGGTATCAGAGCGTGGTATTGACGGTTTTGAGAGTCGTTTTCCGAGCAGGGGAGCAACCCCTCGCGGGGCTGCAACTGTGGGGAGGTAGAAGACGAAAGATAGAAGTTAAAGGAACATGAAAGCAATATCCATATTTGATCTGCTTGTTCGTGAGAATATAGGAGATTAACCAGAGGCGCGGAAAATACGAACAGGAGGAAATCAAAGCAGACGGCTTTGAGTTTGGTTCGTGTTGCGGATGATAGAAGATGTTAAAGAGAGTAATTCAAAGCAGGTTAAGGTTTGATTTAAAACTTTTGGATTCGCCGAGTGAAGGTTAGGATCTTGTGAGTTTTTCGTAGCCTTGGGTTTTGGCTCTTTGTTATCAACCTTGGGGAACTGTTGTGGCGATGTGATTTGGTCAACCGTATAATGGGGAGTACCATTTGGAACGACGGTGTGACAGGTGATCAGTTCAATGGTAATGAATTTCATTGCATTAGCAGCTTTCTATCTAAGTAAGATCAGACCCTGTCCTTCCTGCCAATGATAAAACAGAGTAACCAGGTAGGTTGTTTTTGGCAGAAGTATCCGATCAGGTTTGCGGGTAGGCTGACGGTAGAAGATTCATCAAAGCGGGAGGCTTTGAATCTTGTCGTGTCTAGCAATGGAAGAAGAAAACGGTAGAAGTGACAAGTTTTTTTCTTTGATCGGTGGTCAAGAATGGTGAAGTTCTAGGACCCAGGAAGAGGGATATCAAGATTGATCAAGGGATTGAAGTTGTTGATAATAATGCAGATTTGAAGAAACGGATCTTGTTTAAGATTCGGGTGGTACAAATCAAGATTAAAGGGGAGAATGAAGATGTAATCTTGATTTGATTTAATAAATAGTTTTATTTATTTGAGATTATAATTATTTAATTGAGTTAGTATTAGATTACAATTGAGTTTGATTGTATATCTAGGTTTATAGGTTTTATAGTTGGATTATGATTACTATTTGTTTAGTATAAATAGGGGTTAGATGAGTCTTTGTAAAAGCCCCGGTTTATTTATCTAATACAAGAGTCGAACAGTTCGTTCAGTTTGTGTGTTCGTGTTTGTGATTTTGGGCCTGATTTCCAACATACTGGATAATAACTTAGCGCCCCGACTTCTCTAACATGCGTCTACCCCTAAATCCTTTCACGTCAATACTAAGCCATTATAGTAAATAAAGTGATGATTACTTTGATGAAACTTAATTAACTAACTACGACACATTTTAATAATTTCCCATATATATTTTGATGGTTGATAGTCCAAATTAAAGGACAATATGTAAGTGTATGAGTGGTGGTGGGTATCGGCACTTTCTACTTGTTAGGGGGCAGATATGACTTCATATAATTCTCACCCTCTAGCATATGATTCAATTAATTAAGCTTGATGTGATTATGGTGGAAACAAAAAAGGCTGTCGATCTCAACAAAATCATATCTTTTGTTGAGAAAGTTTTAATTGTACCTTAAATTATTCACAATTGTGAACTATTTGTACGTGCTTATTCTTTTTGAACTAGATTTCAAACTGGGCCGCATGTTACAGTGGTCGGGTCATGCAGTCGGATCTTGGCGTAAAATCATAATGTATCACATATTAAAGAGTGATGAAATATCAAATGTTAGAGGTCAAAATGATAACCAATTCAAATACAAAATATTGAAGTCGTACCATATGTCAAAGCAGAGTAAGAGATCAAAGTCAAAAACTCATCAAGGGCTAAATTTACAATTAGTAAAAGGTAGGGATTAAAATTAGGCATGTAAACGAACCAAACGTTCATGAACAGTTTGTGAACTGTTCGGCGGGAAGTTCGTTTGTGTTCTTTTATTTAGCTAAACGAACGGACATGAACAAAAAATTTTGTTCGTTTAGTTAAACGAACGAACATGAACACATGTTGTGTTCGTTCAATTGTATTCGTGAACATTCGTTTTATATTTGTTCATATGTGTTCGTTTATTTAAGTTCATTTACGTTTGTTAATTTATTTATGTTTGTAAATTTAAATATTAAAACAAATGTTCATATGCATACTAAACAAATTTTCATATACATATTATTCTTTTTGAGATTTTTATTCCATTTGTATCATTTTGTTTGTCTGTTCTTTTTAGTTTTTTCTTAACTTTTTGATAAACATTTTGAATGATTTTGGTATATTTTTCTTATTTTGCTGAACTATGTATATTTAAACCACAAATTTACAAGCATGTTTTGGTTGAATTGTACTTTATTTATTTTTATACTATTTTATTTGTTTATGTTTGTAAACTGTTTTTTTAGCTTTTTATTGAACAAACGTAAACGAACACGAACATTTCTGTCTTCGTAACAAACGAACACGAAAGTCGTGTTCGTGTTCGGTTAAAGTTAAATGAACAAACACGAACATGCCAATGTTCATGTTCGTTCGTTTCATTTACAGGCCTAATTAAAATCATAAATACATCAAAATAAAAAGCCATGTACATGCCTAATCAAAATCATAAAACTGTAAATACATCAAACTAAAACCCATGTGTGGCCACGTGGTTGGCCAGTCTAAAACACCGACCTTGTCAATTAGGAAATGTATAAATGTATGTTGTGATAACCCGTAAATTCAACTTAACATCGTTAGCTATATTACGTTCATTCTGCTAAAGTTTTGTGATTTATTGTACGTACGTCTTGGTAAATTCAAATTTCAGAATGCTCGGAGTTCGTTTGTAAGTAATAAAAGTTAAGTCGTTAACTTTTGGAAATAAATAAATTAACTAACAAACTCAAGGGTCCTAATCGCAAATTTTATAAAATTATTTTCAACAATTTACCCAACCCGTCAACGCCCCCCCTTCTTCTTCTTTGTCGTCCTCTTACAAAATCCAACCCTAGCCGACCACCATACCCTCCTCCAATGAAACACTTGCTTCGACAGCCACCTTATCATCTGGCATCAGTCATCACCACCACCGCACACTACGCACAATCGCTCGCCGTAGTACGCATCAGAGAAGCGAAGCAGCATCACCGAACATTGTTCCGGCGTCGTCGGTCCACCGTTCATCACCTGTGATCACTCTAATCACTTATGTTTTTCCCTCTCGTTATATCGGTAAGAAACAACAACCTCGTAATTCGTTAGTTTAACAGTTTCGATTAAGGTTTCGGTTCCGTTACGGATAGCGATTCGGGTTCGGTTCGGTCCAGATTGTATGATGATGTACATATGTGCGATTTAATGGATGAAATATGTGTGAAAGTATGTGTGTACTATATGTGTATATATATATATATATCGCGGATATGCATGAAATCGGTATGTTGTGTGGATGTTTTTGGGACTTGTGTATGTATGTGCAAGAGTGCAGGTATGTAGGTAATAATATAAGTACTAATCTATATGTATAGAATTATTTATATCAACATCAAAAATGACTGAAGGAATATATGTATAAGCAGTGAACGCATATGTATCTATAAAATTGTAGTGATGTGTGTGAATGATTATGGGAAATCGATGGTAGTATGTATGTGTTTAATATAAATTTCATGTATGCGATGCGTGTGTGATCGGCAGGTACGAATACAAATTCTGAGTGTGTGTATATATGCTATGCATGCTTATGTGTGTACATACGTATGATATATATTGGATGGAAATCGAGGTATGTGTTCATAACATTATCAGAGTGTTTGTGGATTAATGAGATTTGTATACAATGTGAGCAGATACATAACATGAGGTGGGTGTATACTTGGTGTGAGTGTGAATGGACATTTATATAAATGAAAACATTTACGTGAGTTGGTTTTAGATGGTGATTTGTATGTATGTATGTAGATGTGATAACGAGAAACAACATGCATGTATAATCAATACGTAAATATATATGGTTTATGTGATTAGAGAATAGGTCGATATATGGTTGTGTTTAGAATTGTATGGGGCATGTACGTTTCGTAATGTGAATGAATATATATGTCATCCATGTATGTAGGGTGGGTATAGTAACAACAGGAAAGTGAATGAAATGTGTGTGTATGTTTAAATGTGTATATTATATCTATGTGCAAATGAGTGCTCGGTGTTAGGAGAGTTAAGCTAGAGATGAAATACAAATACTATATGAGCATGACATTGTAAGACGTGATACGTGTATAGCATTTATGTGATAAATTATTACGTGGGAAACTGAACCGAACATGCGAAAGCCTAGCAAATCCTATATATGTATATATTATATGTATATATAGACAAGTTCTAGTTAATAATTACTATCTAATTATTAAGCAGGTCATAGAGCGATCTAGATTCTTGTTGACATTTTTGCTGTTTATTTGCCATGCGCTTCAAAGGTGAGTTCACTAAACCGCACTTTTACTATGATACCCTTTTATGGGTTGAACTCGGACTTTTACTATGATACCCTTTTATGGGTTGAACTCGGACTTTTACTATGATACCCTTTCATGGGTTGAACTCGGACAAATACCTTTACGGATTTACAAATTCTGTATGTCGCATGTCTGGATTAGAGCAACTTTTATTTTGTTCATGAAAGTCCTCATGGATACCTAGTTGACCGTTAGTATTTGTGAAAATAGCGGGGGAATTTTGAGTAGTACTAATGGGTTTGACAAACCCCACCCGGGCTAGTCGCGCTAGCACGACAGAAGGACCTGTCGAACGGGTGTTGAATGACCTAACATACTTACAGTGCATCCTGCTGGGATGTACGAACAGGCAAACTGCACTTAATGTGTACATACGTCAGCTTCGGTCAGATACATTACGCCTCTAAGGACATGTGCTGTAGACTAGCTACCTACAATGACATACTTAATTTATATTTCTGCTTACAACTGAACATACTTGATTTCATACTTACTTTGTGAACTCACCAACCGTCGTGTTGACACTTGTTAGCCTTTCACTTTTACAGGTCATTGAGGTCCAACGCACTTAGGACATGGCATGAAGTCACAACTTTGCATTTAAACACTTTCTTGCATTTAAAAACTATGTTTGGTTTTAACAAATTATAAACTATGTTTATTATGTTGGGCGCGTGTTTGCGCATTTAGTTCCATTTAATATTATTGGCATTACATTTCGATTACGCTTCCGCAAACTTTTAAATGTTAACTCTGTATTAAATTTTCTCATTTAATGAGACACGTATGTTTTAAATTCATATAGTGTCGTTTGGTGTAACTAATGTCTGAGATCCTGGTTTGTCACACACTTAACGGTAAAACTCCGTTAGTGGATTTTGAGGGTGTGACATATGTCATTCCATGTAATTCGCATATGCTTATATCTTTATGTCAAATAATAATATAAAAGCTTTAAAAAGATGCTACATAATATAAAAGCTTTAAAAAGATGTTTTAAAAAGATTATTTTAAATTGCATTATATCCTTATTATTTGAGAGCCTATCTCATAATAATGATTTGTTTATTTAAATATGTATATAAAATATATTAATAAATCTAATTACATTTTTGGTCCTTTAATATTTTGGAGAATTTTGAAAAATTTAAAAGTATTTATATTTTTAACCCTTTATTACAAGGGGTGTACATGAGTCGGTTTATATCTGATATGGTTTAAAAATGAAACTTATGGATAAAGTTAATAATAACATACAATTAAAGACCTCGGTGTTTTATAAATATACATAACATTTTTATGCGATTTTTTTAAATAAACTACACCATAAAACTGAGCATTTTATTCTCTTTAATTTGAGTATAATATTGCTATACCAAAAATCTAATTTTTAAAAATATATCTTGTGTTTCGGGGTACCACGGTTTTGTCTCAAAACTGATTGGAACATTCATGAATATCTTTAAAAGCATCACTAGAATGTTGTGTTTCCGAGCATAACGCGGACACTAAACTAGTATACATATATATACAAAATTACTCATTTATTAGTATAGGAGTATGTTGTTTATATGAATAAAATTATTATACATATTAATGCTTATTTAGGTAGTTGTACGCTATAGATATTTTTAAAACAACGGTTGACACAAAGAAAAAACTGGTGTACTCATCTAGCTAATGGGTGCTTTCGAGGCTCTCCAACCCTTTTTTCAGAGCCAATTTTGTCTGAGTCAAAGACTCGTCAATCAAGTGTCCTAAGAAAAACCATGGTATGAATCTTTCACCATACCATATTAAACAATTATGCTCAGATTTAAATTAACTCATATCTTTTTGGGTTGAATTTTTCATTGTATTTGTCATTGGACTATAGTCCAATAGCTTATAGATATATATAAAAGATAGATGATATATCTATCTAATAAATTAAAGTTTTAGATGATTATTTTTTAGGTGGAAAAATGATTTGTTTTATATAAGGAAGTTTGAAAGAGAAAAATTGAGTAGAACAGTTGATGGAGTAAAAACTTTGTGATTAATGATATTTTACAAAATACTTACAAATCTTTAAATGTAAAGGTTATATTTTATTTTAAACATTTTTTTTAACTTATGTATAACACACATGTATTAAATCTAATTTATATATATATCGTGAGAACAAAAAGAAAAATTTCTGGCCCTTGATCATATTATTGAGTATTCTAACATCACTAATTTATATATATGTAAATCAATTGTTTCTTAATTTACATGTATGTGAATCAATGGTTCCTTAATTTACATACATATAATCAATGGTTCTGTAATTTATGTTTTCTTTTAAGGATCGTAACTCTATATAGGGTGGGTGTGCTAATCAACACGTGCATATATTATGAAGATCTTATATATATTAATATATATATATATATATATAGAGTGCAAATATATTATTCTTTATCCTTTGGTAATGGGAGCTCAAACGTGTTCTTTTTTTATTTTTCTCACATGTGTTATTAATTTGTAATTTTATATTTTAATGCTATATTGTAAAATAAAACTGGAAATATAAAGTGAGACCACGTACATAAGTGTAACTTCAGAAAGTAAATAATTAAGTTAAAGCTATAGAATAAAGATCCAAGTAATTACTTGGTCTATAAAACTTTGTATAGGGACAAACACCTACTTAATTTCACTTTTAATTTGACATCAACCTATCTCTAACCACATGCTCTTTACTAATTAATTTCTTCTGAAAAACATATATATAGACACGTACTCAAAGAAAAAACAACATATAAACATCCTCCAAGTCAGTTTTACACATATCCTACCTAATTTTCGACCTTGTTAAGCTTTCATCTAGTCTAGTCTTAAAAAAGAAACAAAATTGCACTTCTACCCTAACAAACGACCAAAAAAGTTGCCTAATGAACGTAATAAAAAAAACAAATTAAGATGAACATGTACGTTATTCGAAGAAATGACGTCAGGTCATGATCATGCAAACCAATCTAATTTGTTTTAAATAAAAAGACACCTCACAACATATATATATATAATTTCATTGCCATGATGACACATGCAGCTAGCATAATCGTTTCATTAACAATTTCTTGGTAAAAGAGACCACATGAAATTGTTTAACCTAGATATAACGGGCTCAAATGACTATTAATTAATTTGTTTGTCATGATATAAACCAATTAATCATTATATTATTAATAATAATAATAACTAAAAAGAAATAAAAGATTTAACATGTGGTCGTAACCATCGACATCCTGCCGGCCGGCAACATCCACCTCCACCATCATCCTTCTCCGTCACCACCGATCGATCGCCATGGGTTTCGATTGCAACTACCACCATTGTTCTACCATATCCTTTGATTACCATGGTAGGGGTACTAGTGTGTGTGAGTGTGAACAAAAAGCTTTGTAGATGTGACACAATGGGCACCGGCCTAAAGATGATTGATCTTTTAATTTAAACATTTTGTATCATAACTACATGTCTATGACGTTTCGATGTCACACTCTATCTAATGTCTAGCTAGTCAAGTGCATATATATTGTTGATTAGAGTAAACACACTACCGTAAGATCACGTCGTTCAAACCTGAGCGTGCGGGTTACGATGATAAAAGTATCGGTTATAATTAAGTACACACGCCGTTCAAAGTACTTAATTTGATTGAATGTTCTATAATGATTTTGGTTTTAAAAAGTGAAAAACTTACTTAGAAAAACCATCGTGTTTATTAACAATCTAATATATACAAAAATGGGTCTGAGTTTAAGAACAAAAATTATGCAAACAAACTATTCATATTAAAAGAACTCATAATTGTTTTATATAAACATCAAATTAAAAGTGCATGAGACAAACAAAACTTAATGTCGGAATTAAAAGGCCGGGTTTTAGCCGAACATAATAGCCGGATGAAACGAACTAATTAAATAAGGTTAAGAAATAATAAAAAGTAATTAAAGAAACTTGAAGTGTGAATCCAACAAATCTTAAGGAATTTGTTTTGCTCTTGTGATTTAATTTCTCTTTCAACGTACAAAAAAGAGTAGACCGTACGTTACCGATCGAGCTTCATCTAGTAATGAGCATTTTGATCAACGGTAGTGGGCTCGTAACAAGAATATATAAACTGGCATGGGCTCAAGTTCACATATCTAATTAATTACCTGCTATATGTTACATACGTTACTCCATCTCCATCTCCATCTTATGAATTTTGATGCTAATGTCAGATCGATGTTTTGTAAACAAAAGTTTAATTCTTTACTCAAACGATTCGTTTTAAGATGTTAACATATAACACTGATTATATGATGCATCTAATAGATTATATATGGAAGTGACTTACAAGCACATAACTTTTTGCTAGATGATACCCAAACATATTGTAGTGAGTACGTACTATATATATTATCCTTTTTATATGCTATGCACAATACCTTATATTTTAACCCCTTTGTTTACAATATTGCACTCTTCACAATTAAAATCCTTATTAAATTAAGGCGTTTAACTAATACACATGCATTCTTCGCTGCAACGCGCACAGCTAACGCCACTTTATAAACAACTAGGTTTAATATCCGTATGTTACATACGGGTGAAATAGTAATATTTATGAAGAAATTATAATCATTATATTTAACAATCTATATAATATTTCAAGGTTTTAGGGGGCAAATTTTAGAGGCAAATTTTTTTTGTTCTATAATAAGAAGTTTTGGAGGTAAAAATTAAACGAAATTTTGCACCATGCATAAGTTGATGGAGCAAAATCTTTAAATTTTAAATACTTACAAATTTTTAAACATAATAATTAAGATTTTTTTATATATATTAGTATTTAACCCGTGTGTAACACACGGCTATTAAACCTAGTTTGTAAATATATAACATTTAAGGAGTTGGCTCCATCAACTTGCATGGTGAAAAATTTAGCTAAATTTTACCTCCCAAACTTCCTATTATAGAAAAAAAATCCCTCCAAAAATTGTCTCCTAAAAGTTTGATTTATTAGATAGATTTTTTTTAACTAAATGTACGAAACGGTATATACACAATAAATGACTAACGCTCGGATTTTTGAGGAAGGACAGTGACCGGTCTCACAGAACCCACAGTACCACCCCCTCCCACATAAGACATGCACACGCCTGACCAGTGGTGAAGCCAGGATTTTTTGCCAAGGGGGGCTAAAGTTTATAACTCTTTGTTCCGGGGGGCCAAACCTAATATCTATATAAAAAATCAACTACCGACCAACAAACCAACACTTCGGACGGAAAAAAATGGAAGGGCCGTGACCCTCCCTAGTCTTAATGAAGCCTCGCCATTGCACGCCTCACTGAGAGCTGAGGAAGCCTTCCTCTAACTCACTTTTTTCCGGGTAATCCACTCATTCTTGTACTTGACATAATTTTTTCTATAAGTCTACTTGTTTCTGGGCTAAGAGAAGTACTTTTGTTTGTTTCCGTTGAATTATCTAAATAAGTACCCTTCACGGTCCCGGATAGCCTTATGGATGCATGGAAGCACAACCAAATGGGTTGGTCTTCATTTTGTTTTAAAATCCTGAAATACGTATATAACCTCTAAATTCTAAAACAAGTGGTAAAAGTTAGGGATGAGCGTTTGGTACCGAAAAACCGAACCGATACCCGTACCGTACCGGTACCGTACCGAACCGGTACCGTACCGATAGATTCGGTACCGGTATCGGTACCCACTTTTACATGTTTTCGGTATCGGTATTTTCGGTATCGGTACCGGTTCGGTACCAACACCTTAAATTTACCTAAAAGTACTTGTTCCGTACCTATACCGTACCGGTACCGTACCGAACCGGTACCGTACCGATAGATTCGGTATCGGTACCGGTACCCACTTTTCCATGTTTTCGGTATCGGTATTTTCGGTATCGGTACCGGTTCGGTACCGGTACAGTACCAATCTCATCCCTAGTAAAAGTTAAATGATGGTTAACTATGATTCATTTTTATGATCGATCAATATATAACAACATTAGGCTGGCCGTTGTGGGGATCATGATATGATAGCGCCCTGCCACCTCATCACCTTCTTCAAGGAAAGACCATCACAAATGGGAGAGCAAGAGCTAGCTCTATGCCCGGCCAAAGGGCGTTGAGGGCATCATGGGTGTGGCGGCTTTGGGTGTGTACTGCGTGCGTATTTTTTGTTTTTCCTTTTAAATGTTTAGCAATCACAACAACCAATTTTCTAATCACTATCATCCTTTTACAACTTCTTCTAATCACTATCATCTCACACCACACACCATAAACAACATTTTTTCTATAACTATCACCATTTTGATAACGCTCAGTCTTATAACGTTTAGTCACATTTGAACCATTTTGACTCCTTTTGTTATCGTTTGATATATATTTTAGTGCATCGTCATTTTTTACGTCGGCCCATTTAGCCCATTAAACACCATTCCGTACTATATATATATATATTTATATTTTTTCATTTAGGCAAATATTTCACTCATGTAACTCGGCCGGTTTGTTTTTAACTAATTGTATTATGAGTAAATTGCAGTTTTGGTTCCTGTGTTTTGATATTATTAACAGTTTTAGTCACATCTTAACAGTTTTGGTCCCTGTGTTTTTATTTTCTAACAGTTTTGATCCGAACACTAACTTCATCCAATTTTCCGTTAAGTCTCTCTTCCATGCGGAGTAAACAAGTCATTTCTCTCACTATTTTTGACAAACGACTGAATAAAAATATTAACCTACATGATGACTTTATTTAAAAGAGATGGGGAAATAACATTTTTACCCTTCAGATGTGGAGCGCGTGTGAGAGACTTAACGGAAAATTGGATGTAGTTAGTGTAGTTAGTGTTTGGGACCAATTCTGTTAGAAAATAAAATACAGGGACCAAAACTGTTAAGATGGGACTAAAACTGTTAATGATATCAAAACACAGGGACCAAAACTGCAGTTTACTCTTGTATTATTGTTCACTTCCTGTAGTGACCTGAACCTAACATCACTTGAATATCTATACCACTTCTGTATACTCAAAGTTTAATTTTCTTTTAGCTCTACCATTGAACCAACTCAGAACTAAACCTCACGAACATGAACATTGAGGAAGCGTAATAACATAACAAATTAAACGTTTCACTCAAAGTCAAACATGACATGATGCAATCAAGACCAAAGAAGCATATTTGTAGTAAAAGAATCTACTCAAACTAGAAAGCATGTAGTCAAGGAAAAAAACTAAAAATGACCAAAGTAATAACCACAACCATTATTATTGTTAACGTCAATCCAAGAGATCTATATAGTCAAAGAAAAAAACTAATAATGACTTTTAGCGGCGACATAAAGTATTTTATTTTTATTCCGGGTCACTTTAAAAAAGTAGGGATGAATAGTACGTATTAAAATATTTTTTTATAGAGATAAATAGCGAGTACCTTAAATTTACCGATATACATTAAATTCATTGGATATTTTCTCTTTCTCTATTGAGAACCACTCATAATCATATATTCCCTAAAAATCTAGTATCCAGAGAGTTTGTGAGTTAATAATTAATAATAAAGTGCATAGTTATTATTTCAAACATGACATCGCATCAAGCAGAAAACAAAGGAAACACTAAACTTTAGTCTAAGCTTGTCTAATCATCTTTGAAAAACTTGTAAAATCAAACTCTTTTCAGAGCTAGCTTGGTTAAGCTCATTCGAAGATTAAGCGAAGACCAAAACGAAAATGTGATTCAGGTTCAAGATTTTGTGGGTAGTGTGACGAGCCGAAGATCAGGAAAAGTGGAAGGAGTAATTAACCTTCAATGATGATTGTTCTTGCAGATATCGGGGTTGTGAAGAAAATAATTAAACAACCAAAACTACAACGTATGTTTGGTCCACGTGTATGAATTGGTTTTGTTAGGCGAAGATCTACAAGATGTTGTTAATGGTACTGGTGAGATGATAAAACCACTGGGTGAATATGCAACCGGAGTGCTACAGAAGTGGAAGCTAAAGCCGACAAAGCTATATTCATGTTAAAGACCAGGTCACGCGATGCAACAGTTAGGTCTCAGTCGCAAAACGTCATATTCTAAAAAAACGGAAATATATTTAAAGTTAATGGTCAAAATGATAACCAAGTCAAAGTCATAAATATGTCAAAATAAAGTATGGGGTCAAAGCTATAAATCGACCAAGTCATCACGAGTCAAAATGATAACAAGTCAAAGTTGTACGTAATTATTACAAAATAGAAGAGTCAAGGTGAATATTAACAAGATCCACCGTCGACCTTGCTAATTAGAATTGTACACAATATATTAGCTATTGATCAGATAAATTAATTATCCATGATATGTTAGGCTTTTTTAACTCCAATTTTAGATCATTGATGAGATATTAGCCCAACCTGAAATCCAATTTTGTTACATGCAAGACTTTAACTCAAAGTTCTTTTTTATTTTAATGTTATATTGGGTAGCCTCATCTCAACTATTTAGACTTAAGAACATTGACTCATGATTTTTTAGATCTATTAAAAATATCTATCATTAAATTTTATGTAATTATTTTCACACTACTCTTATATATAAACAGTTAAGACTAGTAATATATAATACCTAACGGTTTGTATTATTTGAATATAAAGAATTAAGTTAGAACCCGTGCATAGTGTATTACATCCATTGAACAATAATATTTAAATAATTATAACATTTGATAGGGAGTAAAAAATAGTACTATTATTTTGTAATAATGCAAACAGAAAACTTACAAGTTACAATAATATTTTAAAATATTATAAGAATAAACAATAGAATGTTAAGTGGCCTATGCAAACAAAAAACTTACAAGTTAAAATATTTATAAAATTTTGTAAAAATAAACAATAGAATGTCAAGTGGCGTAAGTGGTCTAATATCTTTGAGATATAAACGATTTACTTGGCATTAGGAATAAAGACCACACAAGTTGGATCTAAAACATAAACCGATTAATATATACCCAAGTGGCCAAGTCTATTTCTTTCGACATGGTTTTGGAGCATATATAATCATGCATATATATATACACATTTGTAGGATTATATATTGACTTGCACATTAATATTGAAGCTAGGGATCGATGGTGAGTTAGATCGATATTCAACTCAAGTTCTCAAATGCATTTAACATTTTTTTTTTCATTTGAAGCCATTTTGAGAAGGCTTCAAAGGTATTCATGTCTGCTCTATAATGTTTCTGAGTGAACTCAAGGAATGTAGACCATGTAAAATCAGGATAGATTCTCTGGTTATTGACGTCTTCGACCAATGCTTTAGGCGGGCGTATGACTTTGTCCATTCTTGGAGACAGAAAGAACGCAAGGGACTTTCGTGGCGTGTGGTTGTTCACAACCGCTCTATGTAAACAACTCTTGTATAATCCATTCGATAGTGCCTGATCGAGAAAATTAAATTAAGAACCTTAGTTTAGTATCCACATAAAAATCTATCTCGATCATGGATTATAAAATATCTTGAAAAAATCTAGCAGTGACAAAAACTTCTTAATAGGCGGGTCATGCTAAGGTTCATCTTTAGTACTACAACTAAAGGTCCAACTCATCATTTTATAGTTAGTTAAAAAAAACACAACTTTTAGACAAACCTATATATGTCGACCCTACCTCAATTCAGCCTCTCATATCCAATTTGTTTTTTTTTACACTTACCATGAATGTATCTCCAATGTTGATTACAAAAGCTTCTGAACATGGAGCAATGGATTGCCACTTTTCGTCCACGAAAACTTCAAGCCCACCAACATTATCTTGGTGAAGGATAGTTAGAGATGTTGGATCACAATGAGGACCGGTTCCAAGTGTTTGATCAGGTTTTATGCAAGGCGGATAGTAGTTTAATCTCATAATCGAATCATGTTCTTCGAAGAAATCCCTAAAATGTGGTTTGCCAATTCCTAGGCTCATCCCTAGTAGCTCCATGATACCAATAGAAAGTTTGCTCATAGCTTCACAATATTCTTGACAAACTCTCCTAAATAACAATGTTAACATAGCTTTTAAAATATGGTTTGAAACAACAAGTACTTGACTTCTGGTTTTCTTGTTTTAAAGGCATATCGCGTCTAAAACAAGAAAACAAAAGCATGTTGATGATCAAAATTAGGTAAATTGAGAAGTTAGAGCAAAGTTTTGGTACCCAAAATGGCTAAAATCTTCTCCCATCACATTCAACAAGTAATCTTGAACTAAGTTTGCGAATTCCGGATCCGCTGAATATCTAATAGAAAGTGTTTCCTTCCATGGAAGCTTGGAAGAAAATCTATTAGTGAAACTACTAGCATATCCACAATACTCTCCAACTTTTCTTTGAGCCTTTTGCTTCTCTGAAAGTGGCATTCTAAAGAATACATCCATAACCTTGTGAGCTTCGTGGATTAAGCGCGAATCAATACCATGGTTGATAACTTGAAAGAACCCATGTTTTCGACAAGCAGAGTCAACTAGTTGAGCTACAGTAGTCATTGTAACCGGTTCACTGGTGAAGAAACCCTTTAGGTCAATAGGAGGAACATGTAGTTGTGGTGGTGGCTCATGGCGGGGATTTTCGTCCTCCGGCCACATGAATTGTTGGGGTATGCTAGTTTCATTTTGAAGAGAAGATGCATCAAAGATTAAAGGGTTTTGTCTAACTTTTGTTTCTTTGTTAGTTAAAAGTGATGGTGAAGGAATTAGAACAGGAGGCATGGATTGGTAGTTTTTTTGTGTAAGAAGTGAACTAATATTCAATCAAGATTTTTGCTTACACATTTATAGCTAGTTTGTTTTTGTATGTACATGTATGTTTGTGGAGAGAGATGTTAAGAAAGAGAATGAAGAGAATTTGTAGCAAGTTTGAGAGTTTAATGAAAGAGAAGCCAATGACTATTTAACAAAAGTAGGAATATATATCAATTACACTCTTGCAATATTTCACATTTCATTTTTCAGATTGTAGTCACATAAAAAAGATACATCAGATTTTTGTAACATGGGTAGAAGTATCAAAATCTTGAAAAGAAATATTTAAAAAAATATAAGCAAAGGTTTAACAATTTGAAGAAATATTTTTGATGAAAGCGGGAAAAAATAATTAAAATAATGATAATAGTTTAATTTGAAAAAACTTAACGGCGTTAAGTTATTTTTAACGACGAACCATTATATTCAAAAACAATTACAACAGAAAGAAATTTCTAATTAGGCTGTAATTAATATCGATTAATAAACGAAAGTTAACGTTAATAAAATTCAATTTCTTTATATTAAAATAAAGTTTTTGTTTCAAACAATTTTTTTTTTCAAAAATTGCGCGTAGAAAGTACAAAAACTTTTTTTTTTGTGTTTGTGGCTTTAGCCAAATCTAGAAGGTTGTGCATGTACAACGTTGTTCTTATTGGATGTAGGTCAAATGATCTTTAACTTTTCTAAAGTGCGCAATACATTAGAGAGAGAAAAGAAACACACCAACTAGTGATGGGATAGATGCAATATATATGCTACACTCATCGACGTAATCAAGGCACTACACTGATGTCTGTTAGTGTGTTTTTAGTATTTATTTTTTACCATGTGCATGTTTTATGGTTTGTATTTTTTAGCTTCATGCAGCCTTAATTTTCTATAAGTATGTGGTTTGGACTTATTCTTGAATCTTAATCATCCATAGAAATTCAATAACAGTCTTGATATCCTGGAATAACCTAGCAATCGAAGGAGTTTTGTTTGAGAAAACAAGCCAATTGTGAGATTTGCCGATACATACAAACGACTAGCTTTGCAAGACACCTTGACATGTACGAGGACATGAAAGGTGAATATCTCGAAAGATGAATTGCGTAGATTTTCCATTTGTTTCAGACTATGGTTGCGATAGTACGTGTGATGACCCAATTAGAAAAAAAATGTTACGATCAGTACTTAGTTTAAGATAAAGCTTATAGACTGGCCCCATACGGACCGGTACAAACTAGCCAGTTATATATATGGTCTGGTTTGCGTCTCTTTCCCTCACTTAGGGGCTGTTTGTTTCACCTCTTAATGGTTCAGTTCAGCGCTTAATTATTCAGATTCAGCATTCAGAACGTGTGTTTCATAAAAAAAAGTCTCTGAATGGTTCAGTTAAATGTTGAATGGTTAAAAGATCGATAGAGAGATGCTAAATAGAACTGAATGGATCGGAGCATATACCAACTTTACTCTCATTTGCATTTCTACCTCAACATCTCTCTCGTTGATAAAGCCTCTTAATTGTTCAGACCTCTTAACCATTCAGCACTTGATGATTTAGATTTTGCCAAACGGCCCCTTAGTGCTTTCGGATCGGTCTTGGTAATAAACAAACACTCCTAGTCTCATCAATTTGGTTAGTTTTTTTTTACAACAAATTAGTTGTTAATATCACCAAGTTAGAAATTAAACTTCACTTTCAGAATTTAAACCCAAAACCTTTAAAATATACAAAATCCCTCACCTCTCTCTTGATCACTATAAAAAAAAATCATTCACCTTAATTAGTTTGGTTAGTAACTGGTTAATAATCAAACAAGCGTTTATATAATTAAATTAGTATAACACATGTAAAGTCTCCCCCTAAATATGGAAATTGGTTTCCATCTTTGTGACATAGGATAATTCTAGTTCCAATATTATTTTATTTATATATCTTTAACTTCGGGTTTTTTTTCTTTATATAAAGAAAGTACATGTCTAAAGTTTAATTAATTGTAGTCCCAAAAAATAGTGTGGATTTTTTTCTTGTTGGGGGAGGGGGGAGACATGATCACATGACCTGTAATCTTCACTTCAAACACTTGATTCAACTAAAAGTATGATGTGATTGTGGTGGAAAAAAAAGGTGTCTCAATAATAAATTCATTGAAAAATAAGTTACAAGTCTATCATGATATAATTGATGTCAACAAAAAAACTTACATAAACTAAATCCGTCAAACTAATTGACCAACATAATATAACCAAACCAAACACAATTAACTGACTGTTTGGTTAAGTCATAACCCATTAAGAAAAAACTGCAGTTCGCAATTTGTTTTGGACCGTGGCCTAACTCGAGCTATCCTTAAGTATCGGTTAATGATTCATTTGTACTCGATTGATGAGCCTTATCCCGTTTGTCGCAAAGTATGTTTAGATGGTTTTGGCGATCATGCAGTCCATTGCAAGGAGTTACATTGCTTCAAATATAGACATGATTTGGTTAGGGATGTCCTATGTGATATCCTTAAGCGAGTAGGAATTTTGGCTAAAAATGAGGCTCTTGTGAACTTTTTGACAGATCCGCTTAAGGGGAGATCTACTTTATGGCAGGCTGATATTCTAGTGTTTGGTTGGACGGGGGAAACACGCTTGTGTGGACCTTACGGGGGTGTCCCGTTTGGTTGCGCTTAGGGACAATGGATTTGTTGCACGACAAGCGGTGTCAAAGGCGGAATCATGCAAGATTGCAAAACACGAGAAAGTCTGCCTGGATAATCAACATGTTTTTTTATTCCATTAGCCTTTGATACATTTGGCTTCCTAGCTAGCCACTGAGGCAATGAACTTCTTGACTAGGGTTTAGCGAGTCATTCATTGTAATGTTTCGACACCTAAGGGCCAAGATTTTGTCTTCAGTAAGCTAGGTTTTGCTATTCAAAAGGGGGTGGCGGCACAACTTGTTGTCTGTTTACCTGCCACCATATTGTAAATTCTTTGATGTTTAATATGAAAAAGATCACTCTCTTTCATTTTATATATACGATTTCAATACACTTTAGAAATAACTAGTTAAAAGGTCGGGCCGCGCGATGCGGCGGCCGAGTCTAGTGTATGTGACTTCTCCACACGCGTTGATAAAAAGAAGTTTTATGTCCAAACTTAGAGTTAAAATGATAATCAACTCAAAGTCGAGTAGTCAAAATCGTAAATATGTCAAAGTGGGGTACGTATGTGTAAAGTAGTAAATTGGCTTTTAAACCATCAAAATATTTTACACGACGTTGATCTCACACGTGTTATGGCGACGAAGTGATAACTTTAGAGTAAAGAACGAAACTTTGACGTGTGATGACGATATTAGTTTAACATAGCGACCTAAAATTTTAGAAAAACTAATTTATTTAAGCTCGTGATTAAATAATTTAAAAAACTTTATTATTTAAGACAAGAAAAACAAAAGGTTAAAAACCAAAGTTGTTGGTAATTTAAAAAACTTAATTACTTAAAGAAAAAAACAAAAGATGTTGGAAGAGTATAACCAAGGACCTCAAGGAGCATTAAAAACTCATCCAACCACTCAACCAAGCTTTACTTTGCAATTGCATTGCAAAACAAATTTTATTTAACAAAAGATAAGGCCGGATTTCACCACTGACCTTCCCTTTTATAAGTATATACAATCTGGGTTTTGATGACCAGAAAATGGTCGCAAATCATGTGCCAGTTTTGATTGATCTAAATTATATCCTCAGTAAAGTTAGCCGCCACAATAAACTTGGTGAAATCGTTCCAAAAAAAGTTAGAAAATTAATAAAAGATAAGTTATGTCACAAACTATAGTAGCTAAATTTGTGAAAATCTCGTTTCCGTCGCAAACCAACATCAAAATAAAGGCAAAAATAAATAAATAAAAAGAAGAATTAAACTTCAACTGCTAAACAATTGCAAACTAAAAACGATTGCAAATCTGTTTAAAAAATGGGTAAAATAAACAAGATATATAAGTAAGCTTTGATCGCAAATAGGGTTAGTTATGATAGTTGATTAATGAATGTTTTCAGGTGCAAGGCGGTGGAAACTTAAAATGGCTGGCAATGTAGGTGCGTGTACAAAGGAAGAACTTACAAATCAGGAAAGAATCGAGTTTGATGAGCTAACGGCTAGGTTGGTCTGGATAATTCAAATCATTCATTACGACGTTACAACATGGATGGAAAAAGTTATAGGGGAGATGGTACGCGTGGCTTTAAATGGCGTGTTTTAATTCATGTTGTCCTTATGAAAACGACTTAGAGTATATGAAAGCATCACAACAATATAACCATCGATTGAGTTGGACCTTCGGCGAACAATGAGAACTCTGAGATAAGGACTATACTCTTGGGTTGGGGTGTTTAGGTATTTGTTAGCCTCTTTTATATCTATTTGCCGTTAAAAAAAATATCTAAGTGGACAAGGAAAATTATGTGATTGGCACTTAGCGCAAGTGAAGTTGTATTATGGTACTTGATGGTCAATTGAGGGCGTTGATAGTCAATTAGAGCATTGAAGGTCAATAGGGGACACTACTGATGGTCCATTAGAATTATTGATGTTCAACTATTCTCAAATAGGTCATTGATAAAGGCTAAAGGAGTGTCAAGTGTCAATAATGGCCAATTAGAATCATATTTTCTTATTTTGGGGCTAACTATGGTAAACTGATGGTTAGTTAAAATGCGTTACCGCAAACGCTAATTAGGAATACAAATTGCTTCAAAACTTGCTCTATTTAAATGGAACATTCTACTTGACTCGGCTTGTCAGGTTACTTGAAAGAAGATGCAGATCACGTCTTACTTCACAGTCCTACATCCAAACGTGTTTGGAGCGTTGTCACCGATTGGTGCAAGCTACCACTATTCTCGTCAAATACAATAATATTGGATATGTTGAGTTTATCAAAGACATGGCCTATTCAACAGGAGAAAAGAAATCTTTTTTTATATATGCCATCTTTCTCACAGTGTTTTGGTGTATTTGGAAGACACGAAAGAAGAAGAACTTCAACAATATCACCGAATCGGATTGTGACTTCTTGGGAGACATAAAATCGCTTTCGTTTCTTTGGATAAAATCTAAAGCAGAAATTGCAAAACCTTAAATGGAAACAATTGTGTAGTTTGTTTTATTCTAATTAAATGTATTATAACCTAGCACTTTGCTAGTTTATGAATTTAAAGTTCTTGGTTGTTAAAAAAAATTACAGTCATTAAAGGTTTACGGCAGAGACGGAGGTACAGCAAAGGCAGGGTAGCTCGGGGTACCCCTTAAATTTTCACGTCAAAGATAAAAAAAAATTATTTTTTCCGTTAGGCTACTCTTGAAAAATCATAAGGATACCCTAAAATTAATTTTTAACCCATTCTATTAAATTTTAACCCATTATATTATCTAGCCCAAACGAATATTTAAAACATTTATTAGCCCAAGCTTAAAGCCCAAGCCCCAAAGCCCAAGTGCCCAACTTATATTTTAAGCAAAAAAACCGTGAATACTGCTTAAAAATCGATTGCTGGCATGCTACTTCCAAAGACCACCTCCATTGCTCCTTGTCTCCTCCTCTGCTCGACCAGACCGTTGGCGCCGTTGTCTTCCACTGCCTTAATAACATCTCCCTCCTTCATATTTCTAGGTATTTATTGACATTTTTATTATTTTAGGGTTTTAGTGAAATTTGTTTAGTTTATTTTTATATATATAATCTAGCAATGGTTATTGTTATTGAATTACATCTAGGATGAAAAGACAACCTAAACAAGTTCTTACTGAAATTTTTTTTAAAAAAAGTGTCAAGAAGAAGAAAGTGTTGATTGATCAAGGTACGGGAAATTTTTTTATTATTGCATGAACGTACAGGAAATTTTTTTAGAGGGATATTACGCCACAACTTTTGGGCTAGCTGTGGTTTAGGGTATTTGATGTCCAATTAAGTAAGGTTATTGATAGTCTGTTTCGTTAATGGTCAGTTAGGGTCATCATGGTTAATTAGAGCGAAAAACTAGCACGCATAAAATTGAATTTGCACCAATCCGCCCATCCAATACCTGATGAAACTTAGATATACTTTAACCCAAATTAAGATACCCCCCCTCCATCTTGATCTCTTCATGAGGCTAGTTATAATGCCTTTCTTTTTAGCAAACACCAAATTATTTCGTGCTCTCCATATCGATCTATCTATCCACATGCTAAGACCATGTGTAGTTAAAAAGCCCAAAGAGTCCCAAAGAACTTAATATTCCCTCAACATCATATTTTTACCACAATCAAGAAATTTGGGCGCTTTGTACACTGCGCCAAAGACAAATTTTACATTCAAAACGCCCATATGTAGTGGTTTGAGGCATTTTCGGGGCTCATTGGGCGTTTTGGGTTGGGTAAAACGCCTCATTACACATAGTCTAATAAGATAATGGTTTGATCTATCTGTATTTAGCAAGCATATTCAAAAAAAGAAATACATGTTATTTTCATGACTACTACTTTCAATGGAGCAAGTCCATCAACAAACAAAAGTTCATCAACAAACAAAGTTTTAGGTGAATTATGGCACTTGCTTCATTATGATTAAAGGTGAGGAGTAGAAACATGGGAACTTTCGTGATCAACATCTCTTTTGACCCCGGTTAAGGTTTATTATAATTTTTTTCATTACTTGCTTTTTCCTTGTACGTGAGGTTTTTAGCTCCTTGTTATCCATATTTATAATATAGCCTATTTATCTTTAAAAAAAAATCTAATCACAACACTTCACCTCACAACTACCCTCATACTATCTTTACTACTTTTATTAATGAATATAAATTAATAATTTAAAAATGTACAACATATTAAAGAACATGCATTTAATTTAATAACTAAAAAGAAAATTACATAGTTTAAATAAAACTAGTTGTATTCGTTGGCTCGCGTTTTGTTGCCTAACGCGCGAGCCTTTTATTGTTACTGATTGGTTCTTCATGTCTGGTTTCGTGTTCGTGTCTAAAAGTGACCGCAAATAATAATGCACATTGTTAACATCAACAATGCACTTAAATAGTGAAAGACAACAACAAAAAATAGCTTAGTACCATAGCCAAGAAATTAAACTTCAAACATTACAATCCTACAATTTTCATATAGTAATTACCAACTATAACATACCAATTTGACTGGTACTGAAATAACAATATAAAATAATTTTACACTCACCAAAATCACTAACACGGGAGCTACATAAAACAGACGATCTCAAATGCACCGGACAAACGGTACATAAACGAACAATCTGAAAAGTCAACAACTAAAGGCAACAACTATCAATCTATCAATAAAAGGCAACAACTATCAATCTATCAATAAAAGTCATATGGATCGATGTATAATGTTTCTTCTTCAAACACACCACCAATGTTGTCTTCTTGAACAATCCCTATTCAATCCTTCAAATCACTACCTCCAACCTAACCACTAACAGAGTAACAGCTACGGGAATCAATTACTACAACATCCTTAAAATGAATCGCAATGCAAGTGTTGAAGACCTAAAAAACATTGCCATATGCAAAATACAGACAGAACATATAGATTCAACATGCAAAATATGATATACCAATTCTTTAACTCAAGTAACAATATGTGCTGCCCAAATTGCTAACCAAAAACATGAAATTAAAGACATAAACAAATAAGTAAACAAAATATTGAAATTTAGTGTGTAATATATAAAAAGCAACTAATCAAATAGAGTGATGTTAAAAATTATAAATACCTATAACTATGTGAGGTTCTGTTCGATCGTTTCACCACCACAAACACATAAGCCATCCTCAATAGACCATCGCTGCCACCAATAACAACCGCTTTCACCCTTGACAACTTTGACCATCGTCTCACTCTCTACCGTTACAATTAAAGAAATTCATGATTAAAATTAAAAAAACACCTAGTTATCGTCTTCATCTTCATCCTCATCCTCGTCCTTGTCCTTGTCTTTGGTAGTATCCAAGTAGTCAAAATCTAGAGTTGCAAGATAATATGCCATTTACTTGGGTCTGGCATCAAAACCCTTTTTAAACGTCTCGCCCAACTTTTAAAAACAAAGACTTAGACATACGATACCTAGTGCGAAACGCCCTCCGTCGAGTACTTGGGTCAGGCATCAAAACAATCCATCATTAGAGTCTTGTGTCCTTCACGTTCTCGTTCAACGTAATGTCTTGAAGAGCTTTTTGTGTCGTCTTCGACATGGTCCAACATCATACGCAAACTACTATCGTCAGAGAAAATTAGCTCCTTGTCCGAGTCGTTTGAGGTATAAACTAATTTCTTTTGATGCATTGTTTGAGAATAAATATTTTTATAAAACTTTGATAGAAGATAGAGTGATTTATGCTAGAAAATAGTGTTGTGATTTGTTTATTCTTTGTGTTAATTGCATATAGAATTTATACTTAAAAAAATGTTTTTTTATTAAAAAGGCTCCAAAGAGCCGTTGGTATTAAAAAGAAAAAGGCCCACCACTTTTTTACCGTTGAATGTTCAAAAGCGGATAAAGTGGCAATGGGTATACTCTGATCGTATACCCGCACCCTTGTCTGTGAGCATGACGGCAGTATAGCTATGCCCACATACAAGGGTTATGTTACATGGATTGAAACTTAAGGATTGGTTATGTTATATGGGGCTATGGGCAACTTCTAGGGATAAAGTGAAAAACAACAACTAATTCATATCTTCATATTCAAGGTGTAATGTGTATGACGGTTTATGTATATAAAAATATTATTTATTCTCGAAGCTTCATGGAGAGGGCTTCTCTTGTTAAATTCGGCCACGGTTATATATGTATTGGCAAGATAAAATAGTTTTGGAAAAGCCAAATCAAAATCAAGAAACATATGAACATTAAACAATGTGTGTGTATATTTCATCATAGCTCGAGTAGGATTTGGAGTAAGATTTGAGCAAGAAATATAGCGATGTTAATATATTTGGAGACACGTTCAACTAGTAATGAACAAGTTATCTTTTACATTTGAGTTGCTAACATCAAGAGGTAAGTGCACTAACTATTAATTAAATTAGTTTAAATAACTATTAGAATGTTATATGTGTTATTTATTATAAATTGTATTATTTTGTGGGATGAAACATGCTATATATTGTATTATGCATGATTTTGGGGAATGACTTACCGTATTTTTATCAAAATATGTGTATTGATGATTTATAATAAGATATAAAGTAGTGATAAATCTTATGGGACTGAGATATTGAACCTCGAATATAAAATAATAAACGATGGAGTCGTCCTTCACCTAAGGTCACCACCTTTACCTAGAGTCGTCCTCATGGTTAAGGAACCTAAGTTGATAACAAAGTTACACCTACAAGACTAATGTGTCAGTAAGACTTTCTCATCATCAAGACCAAGTTATAACCCACTAGCACCATTTAAGAGGCAAATTGGGACAATGAAGGGAGACTTGTGGCAACACAAGTTCGATCTCTGAGCCAAACGGGTTTTACCGCTAACTTGTTGTTGTGTCTACGGACGGACGAGTTAGTGGGTTTTCCCCGAATTGGAGTCGAGTTATAATAGGTGGGCTTCGGCTACCCAGCGCTGTTTGTGTTCGCGGAGCATTTGGGGTTGCCTTTCGCCATTGGGTTACCCCGGGTAGCCGGGCTTTATTTCTGTTCGCTGTCAAAAAAAAAAGTAAAGAAATCTATAATTAAAAAAAAGAAAATTAAATTTAATATTATATTATATTATGACGACACATCATTACTATAGAACTTTTAGTTAGCGATAATTTTTCACTTGATCTTGCCATGCCGTGTTGCAAGGGCAAGTCATCAGTTTAGACTTAACTATTTTCTAGATAGAGGTATAGTCGCTAGAAGTAACTGTTATAGCCTATTCTAGTCATTATACACTTTGTCCATATAGATAGGGCTGTAAACGAGCCGAGCCGAGCCGAACCAGTACTGGCTTGGGTTCGAGCTCGATAGTTAACGAGCCAGCTCGGCTCGAGTTCGAAAAATCTTACGAGCTTAATTGTCAGGCTCGAGTTCGGTTCGTGAATAGTTCGAGCCAGCTCGTGGCTCGTCGAGCCAGCTCGAAATTTAAAAAAAAAATCAAATCTTCAATAGAACTAGTTCAAATTGCAGTAAACATCAACCTTCAAAGTGCAGTTACATTAAACATGAATCTTCAACAAAAAAAATGAAAAAACAACCAAGTTCAACAACCTTAAGTTCACATTACAATTATATTTAAAGCAATGCATAAAATACCAAAAAGCCCAAATTTTTCTTCTAGCGTCCAGCAACATAAAACTTCTTTTCTCAGCATAAACTTCTTTTTCTTCTAGCATCCAGCAACCCCAAAATCAACAATATGTTTAGATGAAAGATGAATGAAGAGATGCGGTGCTAGTTTGTAATTACCTGATTCTAAGTTGAAGGTTGAAAGATGAATGACGAATTGAAGAGAGGCGGAAGAGAGAAATCAGGCGGAAGATGACAAGATGTGGTGGTGTCGGGCTGCGGCTGGCTAAAGTGAAGAGAGGAAAAAGGGAGAAAAAATTAGGGTTTGTCACTTTGTGTTTGTGAAGTCAGGAAGAGGCGGCTGAGAGGAACAAGTAGAAGTTAGTAGATTTAGGGTTAAATAGTTAGGTTATAATGTTATATACTTATATATAGATATGCATATCGAGCCACGAACCGAGCCAACGAGCCGAGTCACGAGCCGAGCCCGAGCCGAACCTACCCTAGCTCGAGTTCGGTTCGTTTAATAATCGAGCCGAGCCGGCTCGGCTCGTTTAGATTCGAGCTTTTTTCGAGCCGAGCTTTTTTCGAGCTTTTTTCGAGCGAACCTCGAGCGAGCCACGAGCCACGAATTTTTTATACAGCCCTACATATAGATAGTTTTTCTTGTAGTGTCAAATGCGACATTTTTATCACTTATTGTTAAATGTATATTCTATAGGTAAAGTGTCGTCTCTTACACTAAATGTAGCTCATGCTTCGTTTAAATTAGTTAGTTTGTTCATGGGTTAACCGTTTAATCATTGTTTTACGTTTTTTGTTTTGAACAATGTGTAGTATATAATAATCTAGATTATCCATGTGTTGTTATACCAATATTTAAACTACTTTAAAGCGAATGCCAAAGTTTTAACATAAAGTCTTCAATAGATTTTTAAGATACTAATATGTAAAAAAATACGTTTACATGTTAAGCGTGTTCTTTTCGTATTAAGCTGAAAATATATGTCGTATTTAAGCTCACGCGTTTGACAAACTATAGGATAATGTCCTGTTGACCTGCCATCATACAAACACAACCATCACTGCCCCCATCACATCCCATGTCTATTTTTAAACTTCAAGTGCATTTTTTCGAAGTTAGATAATGGCCCACGATATGAGAAAAGTTTCCATGAAAATGGGGGCTATCTTAAAGGAACATTTTATCATGAAGTGTCATTCACTCATTTGCTTAGGAGCTTGTCCCCCACATCAACATTAAGAATAACGTTGAATATCTTATCCATCTTTTTAAAAGTATTCAATTTTAACACTTTTAATCATATGCTATTAGCAGTTCGGTAACAACGATCAAAATATGTGATGGTGGTCCTAATTTTTATCAAATTTGCCACCAACAGACCGTTGTTAAAACTAATATAAAGACGTTAAGTTTTTCCGAATTCTAGACTGACTTTTTAGGGCTTTTGGTCGGAAGAAGAATATGATTCGATTGATGTAAAAATAGTTTGAGTTACTTAATTGGAACAAACTTAATATAAGTTATTCAATTAAAACAAAACAAATTTGATTGACTTAATTGAAATAAAACTAAAAGATAAGTATCTAATTGAAACAAAATAAAATTTAAGTAACTCATTTTAAATTCCACTATCACATGATTTAATCAGGGGGTAAGAGTTTAGTTTTGCTACATAAATGAATTGAGTATGAAAAACACATAGTGGTGTTAGAGCGGGGGTTTTCATCTCGCTACTTACGCTTCTGAGTGCATCTGTCATAGGCTGTTGCAGTGTTGCACCAAACACTCTTCTAAACAAAATATTAAAAAAATGAATTTGATTATTTGAGTATGACTAAGAGTCTAAGATTTGATACTAAGATTCACTTCCTGCGGTGGCTTGAACATAACCTCACTCATAACCAAAACTTTAAATTAAACCTCCCGAACACAAACACGTCGAGAGGCCAAATAACAACTCGTTTCAATTTCAGCTTGAGAAGTAAAAGTCACACATGGCACGAAATCAAGACCGAAGAAGGATTAGTACAAGATCGAAACTAGAAGCTATATACAAAGTTATGCTACACACAAGAACGCGTTGTACCTAGATGATAAAGACCGGATCAAGCTCGTCTTCTCCATCCATCTCAAAATCATCATCATTGTCGACCCATTCATATTGTACCATGTGCATAAAGTCTTGTAAATTCTCCAAAGCAGGTTGTCGAGGAGGTTGTACCGGAAGTAAACTGGTACTAAGTGAACCATCATGTCCACTAGAATTAATAACTCCAAATTCCTCAGAATCAAACTGTAGAGATACACTGTCGGATGGTTCTGAAAACTCAACGCTAAATGCAGGTGATAATCGGCGCCCTATCGCTTGAACATGAGCCACGCTGTAAAAATGAGTGTAACTTTACCAACTGGTCTACGAATTTTTATGGTTTGAGTTATTGGGAATATTTTACTCACCATAAATAATATCTGTCATCGACTGCTTGTTTCTGAACCCGACCCAATAACTCAATTTGCAGATAACCACCAATACAAAGTACAGGCTCAGGCAATTTGAATCTTTGTAAGCGATTTTCCTGTTGCCATGATGTTCGTTGATGAAATATTACCAACGAAAATGAAAGATGCATGAGTGCAAGATAGGGGTTTTCATAAACAGTTGAAACCAACATAACTGTCCAAACCAAAGCAAATCGGCTGGTGTGACAGGTTTAAGATCCAAATCGGCTGCTGTTTTAACGTTTCAGTTCAATTTGAAACTCAGAACTGATAATATAAATAAAACAAGTTGTTTAACATTTATTATTTATATAACGTTTTTTGTTTTTGGAATTTGTAGTTGTGCATATTGTATTATAATCATGAAACATCTATATCATTTTATAAACCTCAATACAAACTAATGACTTTCAAAAATAAAAATAAAAGAGAAGTCAACTCAAACCACCAAAACCAACCTGTTAAACCATCAACCTGGTAAAACCAGTCGATCCGGCCAACCCACCACACCCGGCCTTTTTGGTTTGCCGTTCCTCAAAACCGTAACTTAAGGCCCAGCCCAGATTTTACGTCAAAACTCGTCGAACTAGACCGTGAACACCCCTGGTAAGAAGATGCAACTTGCAAGTCTATATATCAGAGGTGGCTAAATGTGTTGTTGGGTAACAGGGAGACAGGTTGTGTTAAACTTCAATCAGACTTTGACCAGCTTTTAAAGTTCCAAAACGTTAATGCTCTAACCATGGTTATAAAAACTGAATTTTTACTATTAATAAACTTCGCTTTTGAATGAAGCATATGTGTATAAAATACAATTTGGGTGATTCGCAAACTGTTGTATTTTACTTTCTGTTTTTATCCGTTTGAGGCCTTATGGATGAAAAGTGACCCAAAAATCGCCACCTATACTGGTTTTTTTCAAATTTGGATAGACATAGACTACAAATCGAGAAATCTTTTTTTTTCTTGTGAATGAATGGTCAGCTCCAGTCAATCTTATTATGTCAGCATGTAAATATGCACTAAAACTTGTATCTTCTATTGAAATTTCACATTTTTAATGCTAGAAAATGAATTTTGCTTGTAGCATTTCATTTCTTGGGAGTAATAATAAATAAAACACGAACTCACCTGTGCCACAGGGAACATTTGTGACGTATATGTCCAAATAAACTTGTCATCTGCACATTCTTCTGCCTCCATGAAATCGTAACGTAACTCTTTCCAAGATTTTGGATGACCCGTACGGAATCGCACAAATCTAGATGAGTATATCGGGAGATCCAACTGAAATGAAGCTGTGTGTACGAATGTTAGTTAGATAGGCGTCACAAAAAGTCAAAAGCACGATGACAAAATATTAAAAAAATTAAAAAAACAAACCTTGGTATGGATGCAAGTTGATTTCTGTTATAACACAAAGATTAGCAGTCAAATTATATATCAATGTCTCCGGTGTTTCCGGATCATCACTTCCTTTACTGGACCAATAAGAACCCTGACTTCGGATTGTGTCTCTCGGGTCTAGAGTATTCAAGATACTTTCTTCTGGGTAGTTATCGGTGCTCGAGGCACTCACGGGATCAGCTATGCAATAAGTCAGTGGAAATGCTGTGAGAGCCCGGAAAAGAGAAGCAAAGACTTGATGATCTCTCTTGTCTGAATTGTCATGACTTGGTTCAACTACATGTGTAATTCTAGCGAGCTGAGGAAACGTTCTCAAACAGAGCTGCTTGCTAAGCCCGTTAGAGACCACTGTAACCAACAAATAATTAATAAACCATTAATCGCATGAATAATTGAATATATAACTTCCTATGTAGGTTATATATATGATACACACCAATATTCTGCCAGTATCGAGAAACGACAGATGCACGAATGAGGTCAGCTGAATCATCCAGGCACATAAGAATCTTAAGTGCCATGTCAGGTTCAAGCCATTCCAAGAAATCAGTGCCAGTCTCCATGTACAGTAGCCTGAAAAGAAAAATACACAGACAACACTAAATCATACATGCGCTTAACCCATTAAAAGACAACAAGACTTGAAAGATGCTTTATAGTTTCTCCATCGAGATAGCACAGGATATAATTTTTCAATAAAGGAGAAAACGCTAAAAACGAAAATACAGAGGACGAATGTTCATG
This sequence comes from Tagetes erecta, assembly GCA_030867185.1. Classification (NCBI taxonomy): domain Eukaryota; kingdom Viridiplantae; phylum Streptophyta; class Magnoliopsida; order Asterales; family Asteraceae; genus Tagetes; species Tagetes erecta. The sequence continues at coordinate 6,351,286 of CM061494.1, read as the reverse complement.
TCGTAACAAAATACAAGCAAGTAATCTATACATAATACATGCCAACTACTTCAAAGATTAATGATGCAGAACACATAATAATGCAATAGAAAATATTAAAAGTCAAATGACGAAGACAAACAAACACAAAAGATTTCTTTTAAATACAAAAAAATTTCAATCTACTTTTACATGAATTGAGATCCTGTCTGAATACAGCAACATTGTCTTGGACTCTTGGGCTACTCCTGAACGGACCTAACAGAAACCTACATGTAATGTAATCAGTAATGTTGCTTGACATGACATGGTTTTAAAAGTTCCGTGACCACATTTTAGTATCTTATACTTCTTATCAGGCTCGTGCAATGCAGGCCATGCAGGATACCTTATCACTTGTGCAGCCAACAATCTACAATAACAGTTACGGAGTATCTTTTTTTTAGAATAGCTCCTAATCTAATTCTATCCTTGACCTCTAGGATAGAGAGGAGGCACATTTCCAGTTACCACCCAGATGTCCCCTTGGGAACACAATAACAGTTATATAGCCAAAGACGCTCGCCTAGGTGCCCAGCCTAGCACATCAATAACAGTTATCTATAGTGTTTGTTTATTAGAAGCTATTTAGTCAAACGCGCACAAGGTACTCGCCTAGGTGCAGCTCTGTGCATCGAAGATAGCGCATTAATGCCTTGTGTCCATCAAGGTGCACAGGCACAAATTCTAAAAAACGGTCTGAACATAACTGAAACAGCTAAAAACGGCCTGGATTCAAGCTAAACTAGCCTAAAGCATGTCTAAAACCCATGAAATGACATGTTTATACTGTGAACATGAACTAAACAACTTGGAATGTAATAAATCTCAAAACAGGTTAAGTTTCCACTTCTAAATCGTAAACAATGATGCGCCAAATAGCGATTAAACAGAAACAACAGCTAGAACAATTGATATAATACTAAGTCATATATAATCAATCCGATTGAACATGAAATTTGTTAACGAATCGACGACATTACAATGAAAGTAGAGAAATATGTAAATCAAATACCTTTGTTGTTTTTATATTGTTGGAACTAAGAACGAATGAAACCCTAGAAGAAAATGGGTGGTTTGATTAGAAGAGATGTCAGGTAGGGTGAAAATGATGATTGGGGGATGGTCCAGAAAAACTACTATCATCACGTTTGTTTACACGTTATCTTGTCGGATTTGGTTCAGGATTACCCGAGTCGGATTCGGTATCTAAGTTCGGGTAAAACTGGAAACCGTATAGTTGTAACGGTTTGGAAAAGCCCACTTGCTAATCTATGCGACCATCTTGGTTTTTAGAGTTGTGTTCGCAGGTTACACAAGCGTCGTAAAGTTTCAGAAAATTTCCAACCTAAAAGGCTAGAACATGTTTTTCCCACCCTCTCTGCACGCGTATAGGTGTAAAAGACAAAAAAAAATTAATATGATTTAAAAGCTTAAACATATAAAGTACAGTAACTTTTGTCTCCACACCAAAGTGAACAAAATGCAATTTCATCCTTATTAACTAAGTACTTTGAGTTAACCTTTCATTTACACACATTATGTAACATATTTTATGTTTATGTTTGTTAAATTATTGTCAATTTTTTTATGTATAACAAAAACTTTGTTTGAAAGAATGAATAAAATTTAGATATTTATAGTTTTTATTTTTTGAGCCAACCCAGATATATAACCCGAAACATAGCGATAGATGACAAATTTCAAGTATGTTTTCACAATAACCTTCTCCAACCGAATGTGAGATCATTTTATGATTTTTACCTTAAAAGTTATAACAATCTAAGACTTAAAGAATAAATATACATATTTGTAAATATGATTAGAAGATGATCGACTTAATGGGACTAAACAAATTAAAACAAATAGCTCAAGTGACACATTTTATCCCCTCCTCGGTCGTAAAAACACCAAACGAAATAAATTTATTCATAATTTGTGGTAATTATATGCACGCACGATTCGTGTTTCATAGTGTCAAATCATTGTAGCAGGTAATCCCATTGAATTTCAAGGTTATTGAATGTGTTATTTCTCTTCATCCAAGGGTGAATAGAGAACCAATTTACGGCTTAATTCAGTTTTGGTTTAAGGGCTCCATTTTTAGAGTTTGTTTCGGCCTTCAACAGGTTAAGCGGGCTTGAACCCCACATACGCATACTTGAAGAAGCCTAGTAATAATATATTTCAGCTCGGGGAAGTCAAGCATCAACGCAAACTCAAGACCCAAGAGGTTTTAGTACCAGAAACTAGAAACTATATATGATGTTACGCTACACACAAAAACACATTGTACCTAGATATAAAGATGGGATCAATCCATCTCAAACTCATCATCATTAACACATTCGTATTCCACATCATTCTTGTGTGCATACAGTCTTGTAAAGTTAGGACATTGTACTTGACTGATACATATACAAAGAATAAGCAAATTCCTGAGCATCATACTTGAGAGATAACCTGTTGGATGATTCAGAAAACTCGACACTAAATGCAAGAGATAATTTGCACCCTATCGCTTGTACATGGCCCACACTGTAAAAAAAGGGTAACTTTGCTAACTGTTGTACACAAATGTATGCTTTGAACTACAATGAACATTTTACTCACCCAAAATAATATTTTCCATCTGATGCTTTCTGAACCCGACCCAACAAGGCAACTTAAACCTCTGTAAGCAATTTTCCTGTTGCCATAAAGTTACTTTACTTAGCGAACAAATTATATTACCAAAAGATACACTATTGCAAAAGGGTGCAACTCGCAAGACTAACTTTAAGAGGTGGTTCAATGTGACAGGCTAAAATGGTTCTAGGTTGAAACAAGTAAATTTAAACCATTTGAAACAGTTCCAGCAGAGCTGGTTAGCGTTAGCTTGTTAACAATTGGATTTACTGTTTTTTAATGCTGGAAAATGATTTTTTACTTGTTGCTTCATTTCTCCGGAGTAATTTTGAAAGAAATACTAACTCACCCGTGCCACGAGATACATTGGTGGCATAATATGCACATTCATTTCTCCAAATGAACTTGTCATCTGCACATTCTTGTGCCTAGATGAAATCATAATCTAATTCTTTCCAAGTTTTCAGGTTACCTATTCGGAACCGCACAAATCTAGATGAATATATTGGGAACCCAACTCTAAAAAATCTGTGTGTGTGTGTACTTCAGTTAGTCAGCATCCATAAAACTGTAAAAATCGAATGAGAAGGAAAGTAACAAACCTTGGAATGGATGCAAGAAAATATCTGTTGCAACACAGAACTTATCAGTGAACTTGTATATCAATATCTCAGGTGTTTCTAGATCATAACTTCCTTTACTTAACCAATAAGAACCTCGGTTTATGATTGGGTTTATCGGAATCATAGTATTAAAAATGTTTTTTTTTCTGGGTAGTTATCAGTGCTCGAGGCAATCACGGGTCTCGCAATGCAAAAAGCCAGAGGAAATGTTGTGAGGGCCTGGAAAAGAGAAGCATAAGCTCGATGATCCCTCTCATCTGAGTTGTCATGACTAGGTTCAACCACATAAGTGATGCTAGCAAGCTGAGGAAACATTCTCATACACAGCTGCTTGCAAAGTCCTTTACACACCATTGTAACAAACAAAAAAAAATAATAGACAAAAGTTACCTAATTAAACAAAAACTAGATATTTAGTCTAGCCGCGCGATGCGGCGGCCGAGTCTCACGTTTGTGATTTTGTTACACATGTAATAATAGTGAAATTATGATTTTTGACATGTGTTTTGTGTTGCAACAACATCGCCGCTCCATTACAATAATAACGTTAAAATTTTAAAATTGTTTTAATTAAGTTGGTGATATTTTTTTCGCTAATAGATGTGATTATGAAATCATCATAATGACATGTTTGATAAATTACCACTTACAACATTTAAACAAATTTAAAACAATATAATAGACTTATTATAAATGGTATTATATGACCTCATCATATCACCCTCTTCATCTTTTTGATACAACAACCATCACCACCATTTCATGAACACCACCGTCATCGTTTCAAAACCAACAACTTTCCTGACATCTCCCTTTGTTGCATCCATTCGTCCACCATCATTCATATTCGTCTCCACCTCTTCAAAGTGTAAGACTATAAACCATTCTGTAAGTCATTTTAAGATTCAATTCGTTTGTACTTTCCTTAATTCCTAAATTCATTTGCAGATTATTTTCAAACCAACTTGTGCTTAAACTCTCGATAATGGTAAACCCAAAACCCATCTCCAATTAGATCTAGAGTTTTTTGGATTTGGCTTTCAGTAGAAATTAGAACGGAGATTAGGCGTTAACAATCAGGTCAGCGGCAAGATTTTAGAGATGGAGATCGAGTAAGCGAGCAAGACAAAAAGGTAGGTTGATGATGGGTAGAGGTGCAACGGTGGTGCTTTAATGATGGTGGCCGAAGATGCAAGGATGGTTTCAAATAAATAAATGAGCCAAGTAAAATACCCATGGTCTCAACAAAAATTACAGAAATACCATGCTACTGTTTAAAAACATGGTTTTTTAATTAAAAGGATAATAAGGTTGTACAACCACTAGTTTGTTTTAGTGGTAAATATGTATGATCATTAGTTAAATGATTGTGATTCAAGTCCCATCTAGACATAAAAAATGAGGTTTTCATTTTAGTTCAAAAACATGGTTTTTTAATTAAAAGGATAATAAGGTTGTACAACCACTAGTTTGTTTTAGTGGTAAATATGTATGATCATTAGTTAAATGATTGTGATTCAAGTCCCATCTAGACATAAAAAATGAGGTTTTCATTTTAGGTCAAAGAATTTTTCATATAAAATGAGTTTTCTTTTAATTAAGAAATGAAAATAATTGTGCTAGTCCAGTCACGGTGTCGAACCTGCGATTAAAAAAATAACCAGTTATTCATAAAAAAATCCCTAATCGGTTACGAACCTGCAGTTAAAAAATAATCTTAACCAGTTATTTACAGTTACGGTTAATAACTGGTTTCGGTTATTGAACAGGTTATTTTGTAAACCTCTACCGTCACCTAACGTCCTAAGTCCTAACCGTCAAACTTAGACGTGAACAAAAAAACCGGTTTTGGACCCGAACCGCCGGTTCGTACCCGGAACCGGGTCCGGTTCGTACCCGGTAGGCAATGTACCCGGTGAACCCGGTTTAAGACCCGGCGGTTCCGCACCGGGTTTTGATTTTTTGGCTGGAACCGGTTTGGAACCGGCAAGAACCGGAACCGGTTGGAACCGGTTTGTACCCGGTTTGGGCCGTTTTTTTTGTCTTTTTCCCTGGTTCGAAACTAGCCGTTGGCAAACGGCTATATGACCGTTTGGGGCTTTTTTTGACCGTTTTTTTTTTGTATTTTATCACCCCCTAGACCCCCTTTGATGAGTATAAATATATGTTTGATGTTTGGGTTGATTACAACACTCGAAAGCGCAAAAAACGCAAGCAAAAAACGCAAAAAAACTCTCTCTTTTCATCTCTTTCATTTTCGTTAATCTCGAAATGGCATCACAATCCGCAACCGGTTCTTCTCAAGCCCCCAATGTTGTTCAAGTTGTTCAACATAACCGAAGCCAAAGAGTGTGGCAACATTGGGATTTAGTTGAGATGAGTGACGGGTCACACAAAGCTCGTTGCAAGTATTGTGGAGCTTTGTTGGGGGCGGCTTCAAACTCGACTTTGGACAAGCATATTACCAAGAAGTTTTGTCCGGTGTTGAAAAATGCCCCCGAGTCCGATCAAGCCGATATGGGGGGTGGTGGCGAAATATTTCATTATAGCGTCGATATGGTTCAAGATCGTATGGCGAAGTTCGTGATTCAAAATTGTTTGCCATTCAACCACTTCGACAACCCGCAATTGACGGCTTTGATTCGGGAAACACTTCAACCTCGTTACACCCATGTAAGTCGTATGACCCTTAGACGATATTGTTTGAAATTGTAGGGAGTTTGTAAAAAAGATTTAATTGTGTTTTTCCAAAACTTACAAACCGGTGTTAATTTAACTAGCGATGTTTGGTCGGCTCCACACGGTTGCATAGAGTCTTATCTTTGTGTAACCGCTCATTGGGTGGATCCCGATTCGTGGCAAATGATGAAACGTACCATTGCTTTTGATCTTTTTCCGATTCCACATAGCGGAGATGATTTGTTTGAGCTTTTAGATAACGTAATACAAACTTATGGTTTACAAAACAAAATATTTTCAATGGCTTTTGACAACGCTTCAAATAATACTAATGCGGTTGATAAACTTATGGTAAAATATAAACCGATTTGCAACGGTGATTTTTTTCATAGTCGATGTGTCGCACATATTATTAATTTGGTAATGAAAGACGGGCTAGGGTCCGAATTATGTTCCCAATATATATATACGTTTAAATGTATGCTTTATTCGGTTTTTAAAGCTAAAAGGCAAATTTGTCAAGATTATAAACAATTTTGTAGAGATACGAATTCGATATATTTAGGTGCGAATTGGGATACACCTCACCGTTGGAACTCGACATGCGACATGTTAGAGAGTGCCTTGAAACAACGGGATGGGTTGAAAGTTTTTCATAGTAGTCTTGTATCGGCCGGGTTAGCCGACGAGTTTTCGGAACATTGTTGGAAATTTATACCAAAATTTGTTGAATTTCTTGGCGTTTTTAAAAATTCAACTAAAAACTTATCGGGGGTTTATTACCCGACTAGTAGTTTGGTGCTTTACGAATTATATTTAATGTCTCTTAATATTAAAACTTTTGAAAATAAATTTTTTTTTAAAGAAATGACACCGGCGATGAAAGAAAAATTTAAAAAATATTTTTTAGAGCTCCCTTCGGTTTTTACTTGTGCCGCCGCTTTAAACCCGTTTTATAATATTACGGGAGTCGAATGTTTAATTCAAGAAATTTTTGACAATTTGGATATCCATATGGATAACCCAAATCACGCAACGGAAGCAAAAGCAAAATTTAATCACGATTTTCAAAGACTTTTTGATGTTTATCACTTAAGATACGGGCCAACAACGGTTACACCATTTTCACAATCGGAGGCTAGCTCAAGTAAGCCGATGAAGGACCCGAAGAAAAACTTTTTAAATGTTGTTCGGGAATCCGTGGCAAAAAAACAAAAGGGTGCCGCTCCTAGTAGCGAGCTCGGTAGATATAGTGGAACGGATTATACTTCCACTATGTCGGCCGATGACATTGAGAGTTTTGATATATTGGCTTGGTGGAAAGGAAGGGAAATGGAATTTCCGGTTCTTTCCGCCATGGCCCGTGATTTACTAAGCTCCCAAGCTTCTACGGTAGCTTCGGAATCGGCTTTTTCTACTAGTGGCAGGGTAATATCTTTACGGAGGACCCGACTTTCTCCGGAGGCTGTGGAGATGTGCATTTGTCTCAAAGATCACTTGGACGCGATTGATCGCAAACAACACCTAACGAGCTTAGAAGACGACATCGAACCGGAGGCAAAAATACATGATGAAGAGGTTGAGGAGGGACTATCAACCGGAATATCCGATGAAGAACTCAAAGAAGACGAAAGAAGAAGAGGAAAAAAATGAAGAAGCTTAGATTTCAAAAATATATATATTGACTTTGTTTAAAAATAGTAGTTTTTTTGCATCGTAACTTCAATATCTTGTATTTGGTTAACTCTTTTCACTTGAAATAAATCGTATTTATTTAGTAACTTTATATTGTACGCAAAACCAAAAAAAAAGTAAAAAAAACAAAAAAAAATTACACATAGAACCCGGTTTGGACCCGACCCGGGTAGGAACCGGACCCGAACCCGACCCTACCCGGTTCCACAGGGTAGGGTTTTACCCCCACCCTACCCGGACCCGGTTCGTACCCGGTTACAGGGTGTACCCGGTTCCACTCGGGTTTGGGCCCACCGTACCCGGTTTGTACCCGGTTCCGGGTCCAAAAAAAAACCCGGTATGTGCACGTCTAGTCAAACTAAGACCATTCAGGCCCACTTCAAAGTTAAAACATGATGGGCTTTTTAAACCAATAAAAACTCAAGCCCAACAACTAAAACGTCACCGTTTAGTACCCATAACAATGACTCTACACAGAGTCACGAACGTAGCAACAAACAACTTGAAACCTTCAAATCGAAACCCTTGAAACGAAACCCTAACAACCCAGTGAATGATTATGGAGACTGAAGAAGAAGCATCAGGACAGATGACCGACGAGATCTACACAAACGGCAACGACGATGAACCTTTGTCACAGCAGCAACGGCGACCGATCATCAGTAGCGAACAACTTGACATCGAAGCGTACGCCGCGTTATACACTGGCCGGACTAAAATTTCTCGGCTGTTGTTCATCGCTGATAAATGTGGTAATGTTACGATGCAGTTAGAGGCGCTTCGAATGGCGTATGATGAGATTAAGAAGGGGGAAAATACGCAGTTGTTTAGAGAAGCTGTTCAGAGGATTGATGGACGATTAGGTCCGAATTATGGTCCGGATTCGGGTTGGATGGATTCGGTTGATCGTAGGGCGGATCAGAGGAAGGAGAAGCTTGAGAATGAGCTTAATGCTTACAGGGTACAATATTGTTTTTTTAATAGTTTTTTAAGTTTCTGAACTGATTGCTATAAGCATGTGGTTATGTTTATCAATATATCAATACTGTTTTGGCAATTCTATGATTTTGGTACTTTTAGAAGTAATCTAGGGATTTTAAGTTTTTAGTTTTGAAAACTAAGTTTAGGATCATAGGATTTTGGTACTTTTTAGAACGTGGTTGTTGATTGTGATTAGTAGTTAAGGCGAAGTGCGAGTAAAGTTTTAAAAGTATACAAGTTTTATAGGGAAATAAAGCTAATTATGTAGACTGTTTGGATGAATGGATGATTGTAGAAGAGAGTAGATAAGTCGTAATATTGAATGATGAGGAATCAAGTTTTGATATGACGGTTTGTACTCATGAAGTCTTGTATGTAGAAATTGCAACTTCATAGTGAAGACTGTAATAGCTTGTGGCTTGATAAAATTGTAATTCCTTAAAAGGCTGTATGCTGTGTGATGGAAACGATGATTGTTGAGGAAAAATGCTTTATGTGTAATATTATGATAGAAAAGTAACCTCTAGAATCAAGACAAGGCTTTTTTAGGCAACTTTTTTATGCTCTTATTGAAAATATTCCTCTAGATAATATCGAAAAAGTAATACAAAATAAGGGTTCATCTTTTAGTATATCAGTTATATCATGTATTAAGAGAAATTAGTGACATAAATCATAAGCAGGTCTCAGATCTCACGTCATTCCTGCAGTTCAATATGGCATTCACATTCAAATACGTGCTTGCAAAAGGAATGTTTTATGACTTTGATGGGTTTAAATATTTCTAACTGTGTGGTAGAGTTTAGGAATCTAGTGACTACACAATACAATACATCATCTCTTTTTGACATGCTTGAAGATGTCATGATATTGGCTAACTTACTTTTATTGCTACAGACGAATCTGATAAAGGAGAGCATAAGGATGGGATACAATGACTTTGGAGACTTTTACTATGCCCATGGTGCTCTTGGGGATGCGTTTAAGAATTACGTTCGTACTCGTGATTATTGCACAACTTCGAAGCATATCATACATATGTGTTTGAATGCAATTTTGGTCAGCATTGAGATGGGTCAATTTGCACACGTTACAAGCTATGTCAGTAAAGCAGAGCAAAACAAATCTGAACTTGATCCCATCACAACTGCAAAACTACAGTGTGCTGCTGGACTTGCTCACATGGAGGCTAGGAAGTACAAGCATGCTGCTCGCAAGGTTTTTATATTGTTAAATTGTATTTATAATTTTACTTGGAACATTTTTCCTTGTTTTTGTATGGTTATTACATCTGACATACAATGATTTAATCTCACTGATGCCTTAACAGTTCTTAGAAACAGCTCCAGAGTTGGGAAACAACTACTCAGAAGTTATTGCAGCTCAAGATGTTGCAACATATGGGGGACTTTGTGCCCTTGCAAGTTTTGACCGGGCAGAGCTAAAGGCATTTTTTTTATCTTTTAGAGCTTATTACTTTACCATCTGACCATTTGATAATTTTTTATATGTGATACACACACAGGGTCGTTTGAATACACACCTAGTTTTAAATAGAGAAACGTGAGAACTGTATCAACACTTATATCTTATCCTTTTACTATGATAAAACCAGTTCTGTGGCCACATAACTATCTCTTACTCTTTGCCACTATATCTGACAAGCACTATGAACAGGTTTTAATGCGGTTCTCTACTTAACCCTATGTGCGTGTAATTCTAATTGAATGCTCTCCATTGACAGGCAAAGGTAATAGACAATATTAGCTTTCGTAACTTCCTAGAGTTGGTGCCTGAAGTGAGGGAGCTTATTAATGATTTTTATTCAAGGTATGCGTATAAATCATCCTAGAGTTACTATTTGTTTGTATTAATAATGAATTAACTTTTTACATTGCTGCAGCCACTATGCCTCGTGTTTAGACTACCTTGGGAACCTTAAAGCAAACCTGCTGCTGGACATCCATTTGCATGACCATGTCGAGATGCTTTATGCTCAAATCCGTAACAAAGCTCTAATTCAATATACTCACCCATTTGTATCGGTTGATCTAAACATGATGGCCAATGCTTTCAAAACAACTGTAGCTGGGCTACAAAAAGAACTTGAGGCTTTAATTACAGACGACCAAATTCAAGTAAGCATTTCTAATCTTGCTTGTTCACATATAAGGTAGCAACTAAAATACTGAACTTATATGCTAATTCGTTGAAATTGTTTTGTTACAGGCAAGAATTGACTCACACAACAAAATTCTGTATGCGCGTCATGCAGATCAAAGGAAAGCTACTTTCCAGCGGGTTTTGCAGACTGGAGTCGAGTTTGATCGAGATGTTAGGGCTATGTTGCTAAGGGCAAATCTTCTCAAACATGATTATAATCTCAAGGCATCAAGGAAGATCTAAAACCCTAGTATTGCAGACAATCACTGTGTTTTTTTCTTTGGGAAGTATTAAAAATGAAATGCAGATTTATGGTGTTTGGTTTTTAGAGTTCTTTTTGATGGTGTTAATGCTGTAAAAAACAACCCAAGGGAGGTATTTTGGGTTTCTTGGATAAGACTTGTATGTTTGCACGATCTCAGGCCAAGATTAGTGTTTATAAGTTCGTATTGACTTTACAGTCTTTAGAGGCTTTTGTAATTGCTGATGAATGTTCTAAATTTAATGCAAGCTTCTTTTAACTGCTATCTGAATTAGGCTCTTGAAACATAACCCTAAACAGTAAAAGAAACCTGTTTAGCCTCTTGTTATCTGAATTACAAGATGGTAAGCTAATTATCATTTGATTTACAAAGGCACGCTAATTTTTTTGGACCGAACGGGTTGGATTAACTTAGCTGTTGTGTTAGAATGAATCACTTAAAAAAAATTAAGATGGGATGTAGCATACTAGCATGTGATCCTAAATTGGCTTGTAGGTTGAGAGTAGGCTCACTTGAAACATTAAACTAGAGTTTACTATCTAAATATTATTGGAGAATCAAGACGGGGTCACATAATTTATGAAAACATGTGATCGAAAGTATACATCCAACAAGAACAAGAAGAGGCAACCACTATTGAACAGTTATTAATCTTATGTGAATATGCAAATCTTGTTTAGTGCTATATTAGCTCGTGGCGTGACATCCCTCTCATTTTCGCCTTCTTCATTTGTGATGTCTTTGAAGCATTTAAGGTTTTAACACAAAGCACAACATACGCAATGCAAATAGTAATCATGATTGCTTTGTCGCCTTCTTCATTTGTGATGTCTTTGAAGCATTTAAGGTTTTAACACAAAGCACAACATACGCAATGCAAATAGTAATCATGATTGCTTTGTCGCCTTCTTCATTTGTGATGTCTTTGAAGCATTTAAGGTTTTAACACAAAGCACAACATACGCAATGCAAATAGTAATCATGATTGCTTTGTCGCCTTCTTCATTTGTGATGTCTTTGAAGCATTTAAGGTTTTAACACAAAGCACAACATACGCAATGCAAATAGTAATCATGATTGCTTTGTATTTCATCCGGAATAGATTTCAAACCATTAACAAACAGATTGCTATAAGACACTAAAAATCTAAGGGAGTATACTGTTCATGGATTTTGATGGAGTAGAATTGGAATTGGAATAATTAAAACCTCAGTTTGGTTGACTCATTTAAATGAGAGAATTTCATTGAATTTTATCATTCATAAGAATGTTGAAATCCTTCCATCCCTCAATTCTAATTCTGGAGAATTTCACGGACCTAACACCCCCTAAGTTTCTTTTGGTTAAAAAACAAATCCAAAATTCTATCATTAGAAAGTATCGATTGGAGGAGTACCTTTAAGATGTAATTAATGTAGGTTCACGTTGTTTTTGTAACTTTTGAATTGCCCTAGTTTGGGCTGAATTTTTTTTTGAATGAAAACTGATCCTTTAAAAAAAAAGCTAGTCTTACCTTTTTTTTAAAACATCGATTTATGATCGATTCACTTAGATGTGTAACAACCAAAACCGAAACCCCGCAAATTTTTCATCGACATTGGGGCTCTATCATTGCTGTGAATGCAACGAAAACTCACCACAATATTTTTGCGTATCAAATTGATCGGAGTCGAAATTCATTAGCCAACTATTCCAGAGAAAACTTGACAAACCTTTAATCATGTCATGAAAAACCCTTAGACTCGGACATAAAACTAAATTCACCAAAAAAGTTACACAAATGAAAATTACTTTCAGAACTCAAGTTATCTTAACATTAAACCAAAAGTCCCTACTAAGTGATGATGTAAGTTAGTGGTAGTTAATAATTACTCACTAAAGTCAAAATCACACTAAAACAAGATCTCATATAAACACTGGTTTAAGAAACACTTCACCTCTTCTTCCCTGACACTTCGAAAAATCTAGTCACAAATCCATGATCCGATCTTAACTCCCCAAACAATCAATCAATCAATGGGCCACAACAATATCACTTCACCAAAACACCACAACAATCCCACTCGAAAATGGCAGCTACTCGACTTCATATCAATGATCTTCTTCGCACTCGTACTCCTCTTCTTCCTCCTCATCTTCACTTCTCTCGGCGACTCACTTGCTGCATCCGGTGCTCAATCTTTGATTCGTTCCAACGCCGCTGATCCCAATCAACGCCGTGGACTCGTTGCCCTAATTGAATCCGGTAAGCATCCCGTGGTTGAACCATGTGTTGCTGATTATGTTGATTATATGCCGTGTGAAGATCCGAATCGGAATAGTCGGTTTAGTAGGGATATGAATTTTTATAGGGAAAGACATTGTCCGTTGGTGGATGAGATGTTGGTGTGTTTAATTCCTCCGCCGCATGGTTATCATGTTCCGATTCAATGGCCTGAGAGCTTACATAAGGTATCAGTTACTCTTCATTGCTGATTTGATTTTCAGATTTTGAGTTGTGAGTTTGTGTATATGTGTATGTGATTTTTGTTATTATGTTAGAAGATGTGTGCATTGTCTGATTCAGTTTTTGTGGATGATGAAATGTTAGAATGAAAATAGGGTTAATTGAATGAGTCCATGTGCGCATTGCGTGCTCAAAACATGTATAATGTGTGTATTAGTATCCCTAAAGATCTGGTTTTTTGTTCTTGACAAAATGGCAGTTTTCTTATGATAGTTGTGTGAGGCGCATGATGCACTCAAGGTGCAAAGGGTGAGCGTTGGGCCTAGACGCAAGACACTTAAAAAGTGTTGGTGTTTTTAAACGAGGCGCACATAGTATAAAAATACTGTTTTTAGGAGTATTAGATATGTTTGGGCTAGTTTAGACTGTTTCAGGTATATTCCAAACTTGTTTAAGGCCGTTATAATTGTTTCAGATCCATTTGCACCCGAGCACTTGAAAATGAGGCTTTTCAAGCGAGGCGACAATGCTGCTCTGGGCTTTGGATAACAGAGATATATACTTGTGTGGAGTAGGATACTAGGATGCTTTTTACGCCTAACGTAGTTGTATGCTTGACGATGGCATTTGCTCAAGCTTTACCATATATTTTAATATTATCATGTCTTGGGTCTTAATGACAAGTGAAGTAGTGAACAAAGATTAATGGTGATTTGGTTCGCTTATATGTGGACCCATGAGTCATTCTAATCATGTATATATTATGAGCTCATTATCACATTGAACTGGAGCTTACTTTCATCATCTAAGCAATTGAATGATTTACTAGTACTCTTACACTTGTATAGGTACAATTTTTCTTTATGTGTTAACTGTTAATACTCAAAACTATCGGACATCCGGTATCCTTTTCACTCTCATCTTCATCATATTCGACATGATATTTTCTTTTCTCATTTGTTGATGACCCGGATCCATCATCGCTTCCTCTATATTCTCAATTGTCTATGTTTTCTCATGTTCTTGTAAAAATATAACTTGTAATATGAAAATGTCATTTTCTTTGTGTGTAGATATGGCACGAAAATATGCCGTATAATAAAATAGCTGACAGGAAAGGTCATCAAGGATGGATGAAAAAAGATGGTCCATACTTCATCTTTCCCGGGGGTGGCACTATGTTTCCAGATGGAGCCACACAATATATCTCCAAACTTAAGCAATATATTCCTATCTCTGGTGGGGCCCTCAGGACGGCTCTTGATATGGGATGCGGGGTAAGAATTGTTGCATTAACTCTTTTCTTCCTTTCAAAACTATTAAGTAGACGGAATAGAATGAATCATCCATTAAGGATTATGATATCTTAAATTTAGTAGATCTTCATTCCATATAACCTGGTTTATTCATGTAACCTTTATTAAAACAAATATTTAAAAAACAACTGCAAAACAAAAAAAACCTATCTTTTTACTAAATCTTATTTTACATTTAATGAGCTTTTATTATGTATATTTTGTAATATTTTGCACATACAAAATTTCATCCATGTTTGTTACAATAAAGTAGAGAAATATTTTTACATTGTCATTATATGTAATAAAACGTTCATATGAAAACTTATTTCATTCCTATTCAACCAAACTTATCTCTTCCTTGCACTTTTCTTTGTGTTTTAAAATCTGTGTTGTTCAATATTTTCAGGTTGCTAGTTTTGGAGGTCACCTGCTAGAAGAAGACATTTTAACACTTTCTTTTGCTCCAAGAGATTCACATAAGTCACAAATACAATTTGCTTTAGAAAGAGGAATACCGGCATTTGTTTTAATGCTTGGAACTCGCCGGCTTCCTTTTCCCGCATCCTCATTTGACTTAATTCACTGTTCTCGTTGTTTGATCCCTTTTACCGCATATAGTAAGTGTACTTCTATTTACCAGTTACCACTGTTAATATATGTTTACTCATATTATTTTTCTGATCCTAAAAATATTCAATTGGCAGATGCAACCTATTTTATGGAAGTTGATCGATTACTTCGTCCTGGTGGATATTTAGTAATCTCGGGTCCTCCGGTACAGTGGGCCAAACAAGATAAAGAATGGGCTGATCTACAGGCAGCGGCTAGAGCATTATGCTATGAATTAATTGTTGTTGATGGGAACACTGTCATCTGGAAAAAGCCCATTGGTGAATCTTGTCTCCAGACCCAAAATGAACTTGGGCTTGAATTGTGTGATGAGATTGATGACCCTAGCTCTGCTTGGTTTGTAGTTTGAAACTCTTTTCCTTACAAGAATATCTATTAGAGATGGCAAGATGGGTAAAAGGTCAATACAAGTTTGGGTTGAAGCATGCAACTTCAAAACTGGGTCGAAACGAGCCACATTGGGTTGACCCAAAAGTAGTTGCTGTGTTGGTTATAATTACAAAAACAGTTTTTTACCATAATAATATATATTTTTTTAGTAAAACGCTTAGGAATTTGTATGCAATTAAACCAGACTTGGGTGGCGATTTGCAACCTGCTTGATCTATTTGATCCGTTCCCCTTTTAGTTAGTTTTATATTTTGGATTTGACCTGTTTGAGATAATATATTGTTATTGATGCCAGGTATGTGAAACTGAATGCATGTGTGAGTCAGCCATCTGGAATGAATGGAGAAATTGCGGTTGGTGCAATTCAAAAGTGGCCACAAAGACTAAAACATGCTCCATCACGAGCCACATTGATTAAAAATGGAAATGATGTGTTTGACGCTGACACACGCCGTTGGGAAAGAAGGATATATTATTATAAAAATTCATTAAACTTAAAACTTGGGACTCCCGCAGTAAGAAATGTGATGGATATGAACGCATTTTTTGGCGGTTTTGCTGCTGCATTAGCACAGGATCCATTGTGGGTGATGAATGTTGTTGCAGACCGCAAGCCTTCAACTTTGGGTGTCATTTATGATAGAGGACTAATTGGTGTTTATCATGATTGGTAACTTATTAATTTTGAATTTGCTTTAAAATTATTGTTTTCATTTTTTTGTATATTCATACATCTTTATATCATTTTATTGTGCTGTCTTCAGGTGTGAACCTTTCTCAAGTTACCCTCGAACTTATGACTTCATTCACGTGGTTGCAATTGAATCCCTAATAAAGGATCCAGTCAATGGCAAAAACAGGTAATTTATTGTTATTTACGACACTGTATGATCGTTTAATTAAAACGGTAGCATATCATGATGTTTTACAAAATTGAATGTTAACATATTATTTGCATGATTGATCATTTAACCCTCACTTATTTACATACACACACACACTAGGTAACCGAGTTTTTGTGTCACAGACTCACAGTTAAAACAATAGGTAACTGGTTAGTTTAGAACGGCCTATATATATAATGAAAAGGTATCTTTTTTAGTTATTAAACCAAATACAAAGTCATTATATGCCACCTCAAAACAGCTCGTTTGAGTGCAATGTAAAACTTATTCCACTGGATTTGATCATTGCAACACTTGTTCTTCTGCTTATGTTGCAGATGTAGTCTTGTGGATGTCATGTTGGAAATGGACCGATTGTTACGACCCGAAGGAACCGTTGTGGTTCGTGATTCCCCTGAAATTCTTGCAAAAATGGACCAAATCTGTAGATCTTTAAGATGGAAATCTACCATCCATGATAAGGAGCCTGAATCCCAGGGAAGGGACCAAATCTTAGTTGCCAAGAAAACTTATTGGACGTTACCTTCATCGTCCCATTAACACATTTTCTTATATATTTTATCATTTTATGTTGTTTATCAGAAAGTTGTATGCATCAATGCACAGGCTTTCTTGTTCTTCTTTTGGTTTTTGATATTCTTTAGTTGAAGCGATAGTTATGATAGAGTGAGGAGGAAATGTACGAAAGGAACGATGATATAAAGTTACTATAGTGTCTTACTGTCTTGTTGTCGCCCGCTGTGAAGTGTTTATGCTAGATTTGGCTGTAATATGTTATTTGTAAACAAAACATGATAGTTCAGCAGGAAATAAGCAGAAATTTATCTATATTGTTTGTTTAATGATGTAGTTTGTGCTTTTATGTTATCGCAGCGTAACATTACTCGAAATGTGCCGCGTAAATATATAGTTAGGTTTTGGGTTATCATATCCGACCTGTCGCTTTATAAACATGTCGTATTTCAGTTGCTATGTTGAATTCAGCAGATAGTTTTGGTGAATCTGGAGTCATTATTTTTCCAATAAATAAATTTTTTTAAATGATTAAGACAATCTATATCTATACCTTCTGATAAAAAAAGGTTTTGAATGACACGTGTCATTCATTGGAGAGGGTGTTGGAATATTTTCCCTCTTAAAACTAAGAGTTTTTTTTTCTAAGCTATGTATGTAAAAAAATCGATAACATTTAATCACCTATAATTTTCTCTTCAAAAGTTTCAACCCATCTTATTTACATATCTGAAATCACTGTGAAAACGAAAAACAAATAACTCATCACAGTTTACGACCTAGACCCATATATGTCGACCCGTACACTTGACCCGGTACATATGAGTGTCACCGTGAATTTTGTCAGATATCTATCATCTAGATTATATGTATGTCTGTTTTTCTTAATTTTTTTTAATTAATTGTAGGATTTATAAGACACCTATTTTACAAACGTCGATATCTAATTTGGTTAATATTGTATTTGCAGTTTAAATCTATTTGTTCAAGGCTCAAATTAAAGTTTGAATGCAATTTGTGTTTTTAATTTCATATATATTTCATGTAAGGTGTATTTTTTATTCTCAAATGTTATTTTTCATAACGTTTTAAAATTGTTTTAAAATTGTTTTTTTTATGTTTCCACCCATGTAACACACGAGGTTTAATCTAGTTTATAAATAGATTACATATTCAAACTATAAAAACATCGAACCGAACAACATACATTTCAAACCGATCAAGCCATTCCGCTTGTTATATGTATGCTTCGCTTCAGTGGTTTATCAACGATGCTCCTAGCATTAGTATTATGTGTAACCAAACACGTGCAAGTTATTGCACCATGAATATGCATAATGGCTGCCTGTTCCATGGTCCAAATGTGAACATGGGTTTGCTTATAAATTCACACAGGGCTACATGTCATGTTTTCATAGGTTGGACACCAACCAGAAACTTAAAAACATGTGAACTGAACCAAAGTATCAGTTTGGTATTAGTTCAATATGGTTTAGAGCCGGTTTAGTGTGAAAAACTGTAAACCGGATTTGAAATTTGGTTTGTTCATACTAGCTACTGATTTAAGTCTAGTTTTTATTGTTCTTTTTTTTGACTTGGTGTCAAAAGCAGACAAATTTAATTTCTCTGGTATCAAATACTTGTAGGGTTGTAAATGAGTCTATATTGTATTTCATTTAAGATAATTAGCTTAGTTAAAATGCAATGCAATGCAAGACCACTGCTGGATTATTAACTAACCAGTTGGCAGAGGTTAAATTTTATAAGTTTTATTGATGGTCGCCATTCATCATGAATATTGTTGCCATGATCACCTTATCGCACAAGGTGTATGTACCACGTCGGCCCCTACCGCCCTTGTCTTTATGGCGGGGCTTGGTCATTTATATATATAGGGGCATAAACTTTTCATATAAATTAAGGGGGCTTAGGCTAACTTTTTAAGCCATCGAATTATTTTTTTAAATATTAAACTTCACGTTTACACTACTAATTAATGGTAAGTTTATAAACTAACAAGTCCAAATTTCTTTTAACTTCTAAAATCCCGGGGATGTTATCATTCGTCAATTTCCATCTATGATCTTCAGAATTGACATAGTTTTATTTTTGTGAAAAAGCTATGTTTTTTATTGAATGTTACTTTTGCTTCGACTTTAGGGAGTGCAATGCTACTAGGGAGTAAGTTGTTATTAGTCCTTACGACTTTACCTTTTGTTCGAGTTCTAGAGTAGACTATTTATATTTTACGACTAAAATGATTATGTACATTGAAATGTTATGTATATAGACATCTTTAATTCTTTAAATGCTTTATTGTATATATAGGACACCTAGCTCCTATATCATTCAACTAATTGTTACATGTATAACTTCATTTTAATACGCATTAAAGTTCCTAGAGCCTCTAAAGTAAATCCATGACTATAACAACCCCGGTACAATTGAATTTGAGAGCAATACACTTCTTGTGTCTAACCAAGGACGGATCGTCTACATGCCTATTTAAGAGCTCTTGTTTTTTTTTGTTAATAGTGCAAATTTTAGTCCCGCTAGATTAAAAAAAATGGTATATATATTGGCCTTGGCGCCCCAATTTTGATTTCTAAGATTTGTTGGCCTCCATTTAAATGTTTAAGTTTTGTCACTATATTCTTACGTAATGTGTTATGCATTATGCTTAGTATATATAACTAACCTCGTGTTATTATAGGTTTTAGGCTTTCTGAAAGTTAATATTAATTCACTTTGGGTATATCATGGTGAAGTGTAACAAGTGCAACGGCTATAGTTTTATCGCTCGATTTCATTACGAAACGATACATATATGGTTTCTTTACAAATATCATATAAGTACCCTTTAAAAGGTCGTTGTCGTATATCTTTTGTGGAATGGTTTAAGTCTTACATAATTGCACATAATAAGGGATGTGTAGATAGATATTGATGATGACGTAGTTGTGGTAATAATAGTTGTACTAACTTGGAATGATGTGCTTAAAGTTTGTAGTTTGTAAGTTGCTCTCATGTGTTAAAGAGTCCCACATGCTTAAAAGTAGTATTCTTAGGGTGGTGGGAGTGGGTTCTTTTAAACCCACACTACCCTCACAACCCACCAATAATAATCCTCCAACTCACAACTACCCTCACACTACCCTCACACATTTTTTTTGGTGGGTGTCAATACCCTCATACCCTCACCTTTTTTTTTAAATTTTTTATTTTAATAACTTTAAACTAACAATTAAAAATATATAATAAAAACCATTCATTAAATAAAAAAAACTAAAAAATTACATAATTAAAGAAGATTTAAATAAATAACTAGTCTTCGTCTTCGTCTTCATCCTCGTCCTCGTCCTCGGTAGTATCCAAGTAGTCAAGATCTAGAGTTGCAAGATGTTCGGTTAGATCATATCGAAGTCGATGATGTATCTCGGAATCATGCAACTCCTCAAGTGCATCATCATCCTCAACTGGTTGCACCGGAGGATCTCGTATGTACACTGGCGATATAGCATTTCCATCATCTTTTAGTATCATGTTGTGCAATATCATGCACGTGTACACCAACTTTCTAATCTTGTCTATACTCATTGCACGTAGGGGGCGTTTAAGAATACCCCATTTAGACTTCAAAATCCCGAAACCTCGCTCGACGTCTTTTCTGGCCGACTCTTGCACTTTCTTAAATCTTTTATCTTTTGGATCGGTTGGGTATGGAGTCGCTTTCACAAACACGGACCAAGTTGGGTATATACCGTCTGTTAGATAGTACCCGCGTTTGTATAGTCTTCCATGCACATACATCGGACACTTTGGCGCAGTCCCATTTTGCTCCGGGAGAAATAGTGGAGATTGGTTGAGAACGTTAATGTCATTGTTGGACCCGGGGGTACCGCAGTAAGCATGCCACCACCACGTATCTTGTGAAGCCACCGCTTCGCACATGACCGTGGGGTACTGGTGATCACCTCTCATATATTGTCCCCGCAAGCTGGTTGGGCAACTTCTCCAAACAAAATGTGTACAATCGATGCTACCGAGCATCCCGGGGAGGTGGTGTTTTTCTTCGTGGGCTTGGTATAAAAGTGCAATGTCATGGCTAGTGGCACGTCGTAAAAATTCGGTACGATATAAATAAATTATAGAATCACAAAAATATTCTAAACTTTCGCGTGAAACTCTAGCTGACATGCATAAATATTCATCATATTCATCGGGCGCATTACCCGTTGCAAGTTGTTTGATCGCGGACGTGACTTTTTGTAGCGCCGTGAAACTCTTTTTTTTCCTCCCGTCCAAACCTTCTTGAAAATATTCATTTGTTGCTTCAACGTCTTGTACAATTTTTAAAAACAAGCGTTTCGACATACGAAACCTCGTGCGAAACGTCTTCTCCGAGTACTTCGGGTTAGCATTAAAATAGTCCGCCATTAGAGTTCTTTGTCCTTCTTCACGATCTCGTTCAATGTAATTTCGTGAAGAGGTTGCCGTGTCGTCTTCTTCAGCATGATCCAACACCATACGCAAACTACTATCATCGGAGAAAAATAGTTTGTTATCCGACGAGCTGGATGTGTAAACTAATTTCTTTCGATGCATTTTTTTAGAATGAAAAATATATAGTAGAAAGATAGTTGTGTAGAAAGATAGTTGTGTAGAAAGATTATTGTGTAGAAAGATAGTTGTGATTGAGTATGTTAATGTAAATGTATATATATAGTATATATAGGTTTGAAATAAAAAAAAAAAAAAAAAAAAGGCAAAGAGCCGTTGTGAGGTGGGCCAGACAAAAAAAAAGAAACGTTGTGGCAACGGGTACCCATGCCCGTGACCTCCTACCCGCACCGCTACCCGCGGGGGCGGCGGCGGTGTTACCGCGCGGGTACGGGCTACCCGCATGGGTACCCGCACCCCACACCCACCACCCTTACTCTAGGTAGGGAGAGGCCATGCTAAACAATGGTTAAGTTACAAATTAGGGAAATTGACCCTAGAATAATTCTACTATAATCTATTGGTTGAAATAATATTAGTTGTATTTTTAACTTCTTTCAATAGTTTTAATTTTTGCTATTTTGCTTAGAAATGTTTTACGTTAAAAAACACTTAACGCTGTAAATTTTTTTTAATTTTAAACTGATGTTTTAGGGTTTTTTTTATAGAGAGGAGGATATGAGTCAATTGATGTAAAACTTACCTCGAACTAATTATGCACTTCAGCATTGTTTCGTCGTTTGGGGGACTAGTTCGATGTAAGTTTAATTTTACTTCAATTGACTAGTATCATCCTCTCGATCGAAAGCCCTAAACATCAGTTTGAAATTCGAACAAAGTAAACAACGTGAAGACTTTTTTTAACATTGAACCATTTTATGCAAAATAGTAAAAAGTTAAGATTATTTTTGACTAATAGGTTGTAGCATGAATTATTGTAAGCCAAATCACCTACAAATTAAAATCGGGTAATCCCACTTATACCTGTCTTCTTAACCAATTTATATTTAGGCCCCCGGATTACAAATAGTAAGCAAATAAGCCTACTTGCACCCTTTTGACATAAAAGGGGCATTAATGACCAAACCCGATACATGAGTTTTTTTTTTATTTTCTTAAAGTCAAATTCAAAAGACTCAAAATGATGAATTTATATAACATTACACTTTCGACCATTTTATAATATCTAAAAGAATCTATGATAGCAAATCTAAGGTGACAATTATAATAAATCTTCGGAACCCTGGACACTTTCACAAGCAATTCGGTCTCAACTTTTTAAGATGCAATCTTTAGAATGTCGGGTTAGACGATTAGAAGGTATTAAAAAAACTCGTGGTAATCTTAGTCTCATATCCGATAAAAGAAAAATTGTCTTCTATGAAGCCTTATAAACATAGAGATTATGTATCTATATAATAATTCAAGGTTTTAGGGGCCTATTTTGAAAGGAAATACATGTTTTATAATAGGAAGTTTGGGAGGTAAAATTTATATGTAATTTTTCATAATACAAAGTTGATGGAGCCAAATTATTATATATTAAATATTTATAAGTACTTAAAATAATGTTATAATTTATTTATAAATTTTATTATTTAACCCGTGTAACACACGGGTATTAAACCTAGTCTATCTAATAAATCAAGGTTTTAGGAGGGTAATTTTTAGGGGAAAATTATTTATTCTATAATAAGAAGTTTAGGAGGGAAATTAAGGAAAATTTTTATCACCATGCATGATTTGATGGAACTAAATCTTTAAATACTAAATATTCATAATTATTAAGCATATTGGTTATAATTTGTTTATAAATGTTATTATTTAACCCGTGTGTAACACACGGGTATTAAACCTAGTTATATAATAAATCAAAGTTTTAGAAGGGCCATCAAAGCTTTTTTTGGGGAAAATTTAGGGGGGAAAATAAGTAAGAGAGTTAATGGAGCAAAAATATTATGATTAATGATATTTATATAAAAATATTTACAAATTTTTAAATATTACAAATTTTAAATAGGATTGTTATATATATATTTTTTAAATATTGTTATTTAACCTGTGTGTAACATACGAGAATTAAACCTAATTAACATTATTTATAGGATTTATAGGGATACTTACGATATCGGATAGAGGGGATCATGGGTCAAGCTAGGACCGATCGACCCACCCCATACAAAATGGGGTAAGGTTAAAAACAAGAATAGATTCAGGGAACAATTTTGTGCGTTATGGGTCAGTCTAGGGTGGATCAAAGATGGTTATTTTTTTGTTTGGTTTAGATAAAATCCTTGGCAATTGGGATGTGTGGTGTAACGATCCATTGAGGGGTATTAAAAGGGTATATTTAGATCCATCGGGTGTCGGGAATCAGTGATTGTTTTCTTTTCTTTAGTTGTTTTCTACTAGCTATATATTGCTTGCCTTTTCAACGAGTATTTATTGTTGCTTAAAAACTATAAAATGACGCATGTTATTTTAATTGAAATATTTTTTACTATAATCTTACTTTAATATCATTTATCTTTTTGAAATAAATAAAGTAAAAAATCGAATATATAAACTTAAACTAACTCTACAATTAATGAAGCCAAGTTGATTTCCATGACAACAATTTTAAATGGTCATAACTCAAGTCCCCCGTGAAAATGAGCTTTCGGGTACTATTAATATCTTTATTTTTTGCCAAAAGAAACACCCAATAGTTTTTATTTTAAAGTCTTTACTATTTTTGTAAGCGAATAATTAACCCGAGATATTAATTCAACTCTCATAACATATTTTAACACGGGGTATCATAGTTATAGTAATTGATGTTTTGAATATCCTTGAAAGGAAAACAAAAGATATAGTTTTAGAAATTAATTTGGGGTTTATTTTCTAAACATGTATATAGGAGACAAAGGGTCAAGCAAAGGTAATATGATGATCTCAAAGATCTATGAACATATTTATAAATAACAATTGTTTTAATGTTTGTATAATAAGTTCATATATTAAAAGTCATTTCGAATTACAATTTAATCATTCAGAAGTAACAAAATAAAAAAAAACGTGTAACTTTATAGAATAATAACCAACTTTGAAAATGTTTCAATTAAGTCACTCAACTTTAATATTTTATTTAAATTAAAGGACTTGATGTATTTTTAAAGGAGACAAAATTTGAGTAGAAGAGTTGATGGAGACAAAATTTTGTAGAAGAGTTGATGGAGACAAAAATTTTGTGATTAATAGTAATTTATAAAAATATTTACAAAATTTTAAATATAATGATTATAATTCTTTTTAAAAATATTTTTATTTAACTGTGTGTAATGTACGGGTATTAAACCTAATATCACGAATAAAACTTTGGGTTTAGTCAAACGTAATAAAAGAGACATAATAGTCATTAAAAAACTGTTTCTATATCTTAAACTTTCATCATCGATTATTAATTATATCTCATTTTTAAAAATATATGACGTCTCATTCTATATCTTTTTCATTATTCACTAGAATATTATAGTATTATATAAACAATTTTTACAATTTTACGTTCTCTTTACTAAAAAAAATTACAAAGGAGAAATAGTGAGGTGGGAAATATAAGAACTTTGTTCAATCCATATGTATAATTAAGCTTTTTAGTTTATGAATAAAAGGAAAATTTTAAGAATGAGATGAAGTAATTGTTTTATATTTCCCTTATTTATTTTAAGACTTTTTGCATATATCCCTCTACAAACCAATGTATTTGCGTATTTACCCAACTCAAATTTAATATTGCGTATATACCCATCCTTTATGATAATTATTATGTTGACCAAACTACCCTTTCAAATACTAAAAACCCTACTACTAATCATCTAAAAAACACCATATAACCAAATGTCGAAGTCTCCTCCACCTATATCGTCTTCTATGTATCACGCATACGTATCCATCGTTTAATTACTATTAGTGTGTACTTGAGATTAATATTTTGGATGTTTTTGTTGTATGGTGGTTTTCAATATCCAATTATGATTGAATATGCAATATTTTTATAAACTAATTAAGTCAGGGTAAAATAGGTAATGTATAATTTAGTTTTTCCTAAAATATATCAAAAAGGGTAAATATGCAATATTATTTCCTAATAAGGGGAAATTTGCAATAAAATTTTTTTGTTGGGTAAATATGCAAGTAATAAGATTTAGAGGGGGATATATGCAAATGCCCCTTTATTTTAAAGATATAAAGATTATAAAACTCCAATGGGAGTGTTCTTAATCCTCACGGTTCCCCCTTTAAGGACTCACTTTGTATTTAAAACTATCTCACAACTCACAAACCAACCTTCAATTCATATATATCCATGTAAGATAACTAAAATTCACACTTATCCCTAAAAATTGATAATTTTTCTAAGTACCTCACACAACTCATCCCCGATGTATACTTGTTTATGGACTCTTAAGTGTTGGGACAGTGATCTTATCACAATAAAGGCATTGATTTTAGATCATTTTAGCGCTTTTAATTATCAAGAAACCTCTTCACTTCCGCCCTTCTTTATATACTTATTCAAAACTAAAAACATCATATATGTCATAAAAATTATTTTAATCAAGTATTTTGGTTGGTTATTTGAAACATGTGTATGGATCGATTGGTTCTATATAGTGGGTGTTATTAGTGAACGTATGCAACTCTTATTTCTTCGCCATTGTTCCTAAGGCGGTTGACCCGCTCTTAATTAAGGGTTTTATATCAATAATTATTATTGGCTTGATATATAAGGTCATTGAAAAGTTGATTTTGCTGAATGGTTACAAACAGGTTGTTGGGTCGGTATCAGACTATCAGTTATACACAATTTACCTTTATACAAGACCTACTCATCTTAGATGGGCCCTTGATTATAAACGAGTTATTTGTTTGGCTCGTTCCTCCAACCATGATACTTATTTTTCATGATTAATTTTGAAAAAGCCTTTGAGTCTGTTAATTCTTGGATGATACGTTTGTGCACATGTGTTTCATGCCTCTTTGGAGGAAATGGATACGTTAATCCTTAGCTCTACTCAGTCCTTTTTGCTTTCAATGTATCTCCATCCTTAGAATTCAACTATTCACGAACCTTCGTCAATGTGATCCCCCATCACCGTATCTTTTTTTTTATGGTAATGAAAGCTTTACACGTTGTACTTACCAGTGTCACACGTATACAAAGTCAATGATGTGTCATGTACTCACGTATCACGTGGGCACCACACATTAATATCACACCTGAAATATATGTAACGACATTATAAACACGTGTGCCATGAGTGACACCAAACTCTAGTAATGACACCAACGTAACACGTTAACAAAGTCCGAATCAGTTACTTAACATTATTAAATAAACCTAGTTTAATTTTTACATATATTCTAGTTCCAATCTATATATATACTAGTTGATAATATAAAAAGAAGAATAAATATAGAAATAAAAAGAGGGTGTCTAGTCAGACACCCTGACAAGGCTATCCGGACACCCAATCATTTTGTCAATACGACTCGTATTGACAATACGAGTCGTATTGCTGTACTGTCAGAGATACGACTCGTATGAAATTAATTACGACTCGTATACACACATCAAACGACTCGTATAACACACGAATACGAGTCGTATATAGGGTGTTCGGATAGCCTCGACAATTTCTGTCAAGATTCCTGACACACAGTGAAACGACTCGTATTAGACTAAAAACGAGTCGTATTTGTCCCTTAATACGACTCGTATCAACTGATACGAGTCGTATTACTTATCAGGAATCTTGCAAAGATCACATGTCTGCCTCGAAATGCGTGCCAATTTCATATAAATACGAACGATCGTTTCTTCCGATTTCATAAAAAAATGTCCAATAGGCGTTCTACCACAGCTTTACTCAACATTCCTTCCCCCGTTAACAATCATAATTTTCGTAATCACAACTGGTCTCGCAACGTTTTGCACTTTTACTATAACGGAGACCAACCGGAATGTAAGAATGGTTACATCGTTGACGAGCAGGTTCTTGACCGGAGCTGGTGGGGAACCCTTTTAGGTTTTGAGAGAAACGGGTTTATTTCTTCATACGTATGTTTTATGGCACCCTTTATTTTTAGTTAAATTTTAATATCTTGCTAATTTAATTTTCTATTTTTTTCAGCATAATTTCGTTTGGGTTACTAGACTTATGGTTTGGCGCAAACAAGAAATTGAGAGAGCCGGTGAAAACCTATTACGTTGGACGTGCCTACCTTCTGAGTTTTATGATATGTTAATCAATCAGGACGAAGACACTTTGCAATACGGTGACGGGACACAAACACTATATCCTCCGTTTTGGGGGGTTGATACGGTAATTACTAGTAACTAATACCAAATACAATTAAAATTTTTGTAGGTGTAGTAGACGAATTACATAAAATAATATAATTAAAATTTTTGTAGGTGTATTTACCGATAAACCATGACGATGTAAGATGGTATCTTTTTGAAATTAACTTAAGGACAATGGAAATTCGTTGTTTTTTTCCATACGACTGTCTTCCAACTAGCTGTAGTGGTTTATCATGTATTCACGTTGGACTTCACCAAATCCATATTCAATTTGAAGATTTTTTCATATGGTTTTTAAGAAAAATAAACTACTGGCAACACACAGGTCAATATTTAGGTGAAGTTACTGAAATACCTGTGACCAGCTGTGTTGTTTGGCCACCTAATGCTGGTCATATAGGTTCAGATGGTGGGATAGTAATCTGCATGTTATTGCGTAGGCTTGTACAAGATCGGGGGCTGGACTGGCGAGAAGTGAATTTACAAGATGCCTGCCTCAGATTCAGACGGTTCATGGCGGATGAAATATACGCCGCCAGAACAGCCTAACAAACCTTTACAAACTAACATAACTTTTATACTTATTACTTCTCATGGTATACCGCAATATCATAGCTCCGGTATCATCTGTCTCCTAATAAAAGGATAACTGATGAAACCGGGGTTATGATTCTGATTGTGGTATCCCATGAGAAGTAATACGTATAAAAGTTATGTTAGTTTGTAATGGTTTTGCATGATTTTTATAACTATATCACCGGTGTTACAAACTACAAATGTCTCCTCTTTTTCATTATAAACCATAAATAGTGAAAAATAATATAATTTTGGAGTATGTTACAAATTATTTGACTTAGTGAAATGTCTCCGGTTTCCATACTCGTTTAAGATAAAACTGAGTATTGAAACCGGAGACATTTTCGTAGGTCTAATAATTTGTAATTAACTGCAAAATTATATTTTTAATCACGTTTTATGGTTTATAATATAAAAACAGAGACATCTGTTATTTATAACACCGGTGTTAAAGTAAAAAATATTCATGCATTTATTAAACCGGAGAGATTTCACTAGGTCAATCTCCAAGATTCAAGTCTGAAGATGAAATGAAAGTTTCATAGACTTGGAGATCATTCAGCATAGTTAACTCCACCACTACAGAACTAGCAATGCTATCTGAACTAATGTGTTTAACACACGGTTCATGTCTAGCAGCTCGGTTTGGTAAACATCGAAAGATGTACACTGAAAGATGTAGTTGAAAGATGGAGAACATTCAGGTATTATTATACCGGAGAGATTTCACTAGGTCAATCTCCAAGTTTCAAAACGAAAGATGAAGTGAAAGCTTTATGGACTTGGAGAACATTCAGCATAGTTAACCCTACCATGTCCTGGAATGGTACAAAACGATGCCTACCATGCATGCACCATTTCGTATCTAGCAGAACGGGTTATCTAAATCAAACCTAAAGACGAAGTGTGAGTATACTTCACTTGTTACTTCGCTTGCCCCCACCGGCAAGTACTCCGCTAATGGGCACATCCGAGACGTTTCACTAGGTCAAAATAACTTGTAATACTATTAAAAATATGTATTTATCGACAATTTATATAGATTGGTATTGGTTATCATATAAAACTTATGTATTTATTTACATTTTATATAGTGTGGTTGTGACTCGTTTTATATTAAATGTAAATTCGTTTGTGTGGTGGTGGCAAAATATGTAAAATGGTGCGTTTTGAAGTGATTTTCTTGGATTTTTAGAAAACTTTTTTTTTTGATGAAACTTGTTGGTGGTGTGTTTATATAGGTAAAATGGTGTGTTTTGAGGTGATTTTCTTGGATTTTTAGAAAACTTTTTTTTTTGATGAAACTTGTTGGTGGTGTGTTTATATAGGTAAAATGGTGTGTTTTGAGGTGATTTTCTTGGATTTTTAGAAAACTTTTTTTTTGATGAAACTTGTTGGTGGTGTGTTTATATAGGTAAAATGGTGTGTTTTGAGGTGATTTTCTTGGATTTTTAGAAAACTTTTTTTTTGATGAAACTTGTTGGTGGTGTGTTTATATAGGTAAAATGGTGTGTTTTGAGGTGATTTTCTTGGATTTTTAGAAAACTTTTTTTTTGATGAAACTTGTTGGTGGTGTGTTTATATAGGTAAAATGGTGTGTTTTGAGGTGATTTTCTTGGATTTTTAGAAAACTTTTTTTTTTGATGAAACTTGTTGGTGGTGTGTTTATATAGGTAAAATGGTGTGTTTTGAGGTGATTTTCTTGGATTTTTAGAAAACTTTTTTTTTTGATGAAACTTGTTGGTGGTGTGTTTATATAGGTAAAATGGTGTGTTTTGAGGTGATTTTCTTGGATTTTTAGAAAACTTTTTTTTTGATGAAACTTGTTGGTGGTGTGTTTATATAGGTAAAATGGTGTGTTTTGAGGTGATTTTCTTGGATTTTTAGAAAACTTTTTTTTTTGATGAAACTTGTTGGTGGTGTGTTTATATAGGTAAAATGGTGTGTTTTGAGGTGATTTTCTTGGATTTTTAGAAAACTTTTTTTTTGATGAAACTTGTTGGTGGTGTGTTTATATAGGTAAAATGGTGTGTTTTGAGGTGATTTTCTTGGATTTTTAGAAAACTTTTTTTTTGATGAAACTTGTTGGTGGTGTGTTTATATAGGTAAAATGGTGTGTTTTGAGGTAATTTTCTTGGATTTTTAGAAAACTTTTTTTTTGATGAAACTTGTTGGTGGTGTGTTTATATAGGTAAAATGGTGTGTTTTGAGGTGATTTTCTTGGATTTTTAGAAAACTTTTTTTTTTGATGAAACTTGTTGGTGGTGTGTTTATATAGGTAAAATGGTGTGTTTTGAGGTGATTTTCTTGGATTTTTAGAAAACTTTTTTTTTGATGAAACTTGTTGGTGGTGTGTTTATATAGGTAAAATGGTGTGTTTTGAGGTGATTTTCTTGGATTTTTAGAAAACTTTTTTTTTTGATGAAACTTGTTGGTGGTGTGTTTATATAGGTAAAATGGTGTGTTTTGAGGTGATTTTATTGGATTTTTAGAAAACTTTTTTTTTTGATGAAACTTGTTGGTGGTGTGTTTATATAGGTAAAATGGTGTGTTTTGAGGTGATTTTCTTGGATTTTTAGAAAACTTTTTTTTTTGATGAAACTTGTTGGTGGTGTGTTTATATAGGTAAAATGGTGTGTTTTGAGGTGATTTTCTTGGATTTTTAGAAAACTTTTTTTTTTATGAAACTTGTTGGTGGTGTGTTTATATAGGTAAAATGGTGTGTTTTGAGGTGATTTTCTTGGATTTTTAGAAAACTTTTTTTTTTGATGAAACTTGTTGATGAAACTTTTTTTTTTTATGATAATAAAACTATAAATATAAGTCTAAACCCAAAAGACATACAATATTGTTTAATACATACAATTTGTTTAATACATATACAAAATAATAATAAAACTATAAATATAAGTCTACGGAGGAGGAGGAGGAGGAGGAATATGTTGCTGCTCGGACTGGAGAGATGGTAAAGTAGGCGGGTCGGGAAGTTGGACCCGAAGCTCACTCGCAATCGCCTGCACCGACGGAACCAACCACCGGATAACAGGAACCATCTCCTCTAACAACTGTAGTATCCTCGACCCCTCAGATGTGGAAGTCCTGAGAATAATACGGGGCCGAGGACCCTGTATAGACATATATCATAAGTATACAATCCCATATAATATTAAAATATTATTATTATTAATAAAAACTAGTAATACCTGTGAAGATGATGCACCATGATGTGGTGGTGGTGGTGGTGGTGGTGGCCGATGGTGAAGGGGTGGACCTGGTGGTGGGGACCGTCGATCAGAATGCTGGGTATCATCTTCAGTGGGTGGGGTGTACACCCATTGCGTCCGCCCATCGGTCGTCCACCACAGCTCCTTGTCGGATATCTTTAGAATGATACCCATGCCCCTGCAGGTGTTGGCATCCAAACGGACAAACTTCGTCATGTCCGTCTGGGTGCCCAACAAATCGTCCGTCAAACTGTCCATACGACGTGCAATGGCAGTGACATACCCGCCACATGTGATCGCTCCCTCAGCCTGAAACAGCAGGATAATATTTAAGTTGTTAACCAACATATAACTAAATAAATAACTTATACCTTTTTTCCCCTACGCCCATCAAGATACTCAGCCAGGCAGTAAGCAATGGTGCGGGTGGACAGAAACTTCCGGCCAAGCAGTCTATAAAGTTTCCTCCGACTCTCACTCCCGCGAGGAAACTGCAGATCCGGGTGAGGATCTAGAAACTGCGGCCCATCTAGTGGTTCTTCTACGGGCCTCTTGCCCTTAGAAGAAGTAGCCTCATCATCTGCCTTTCGCTTTCTCGGAGCCATAATCTGAAGGAAAAAAAAATTAACGGGTCAGATTGTAATACGACTCATATTCAAGGTTAATATGAGTCGTATTCAAGTAATTCATATAAAACGATTCTGTCAAATTAATACGACTCATATAAAACAATAAAATTAGTCGTTTTCAGCTAAAACGACTCATATCAACGTTTGATATGAGTCGTGTCAAACGTAGATACGACTCATATTCTGGTATAATATGCGTCGTATTAATGTAGTTCTTATAAAACTTAAGTGTCACATAAATACGACTCATATCAAGCATTTATATGAGTCGTTTTCAGCTAACACGACTCATATCAATCTAGGATATGAGTCGTTTTAAGCGGTGATACGACTCATATTCAAAGGTAATATGAGTCGTATTCATGTAATTCATATAAAACGTAACTGTTATATTAATACGACTCATATCAAAAACTAATATGAGTCGTTTTTGATAGTGATATGACTCATATTTATGCTCTATACGAGTCGTATTCAACGAAAAAAAACGTACCTGGTTTGCTTGAGAGGATACGAGTAGATTATGTGCGGTGAAAAATGAAAAATGAGTCGTTTTGCGTTTATATACTTTAGGTTGATACGACTCGTATTAGTTCATTATACGAGTCGTATCTTTGAGGTTATTTTTTTTAACAATAACAAAAACAAAACAACAAAATGTTACAAGCAAGTCAATTTTCTTCGGTATAAATTAAAAAATGTTTCACTATAAGTTACAAAATGTTACAAAAATGTTTAATCAAGCTCCACATGATCTATAGTTTTTTGGTTATTTGTTCTATTTAGATAGTCTTGTATACGGTGTATGTATAATGTCTCCCAACGTCTTCCATCCTCATTACTTCTTTTGAAGAAACCGCCAGTAGGAGGAATGGGATATTCTCCTGACATTTCAACATGTATATAATGGTTGTTATAAACGTAACCCAAAATAATAAACCTATGAGGTTCATGTTCCGGGGGGGCTACCCAAAATGGAAAATATGTAACCGACCCATCATTTGTTAGCATAATGACTGGAAGTTGAAACCTGTTGGCAATCAACACTCCGGTTTCTGGAATAATCAACCATTTTGATTTTGGAGCAAAAGAAAGTTCGTAAAAGGGTAAACTTTCTAATAAATTGAAATAAAAACACCCGAAAATTGCTTCATATATCGCCTGACGTCCGGTTAACTCTTGGTACAATTCGTTTCTAATGAATTGCCACTCGTGTTCAGGAAGGCCTAAACCAACAGCAACCGAGCGGAAACCACAATTACCATCTCCTCTAACATCAACCGTTCTTGAAACGTACGGATGAAATACCTTAGGAATATAAGGAGCAAATCGCATAAAATTGAATCTCTCCTCATCACCTGGCTCGTACGTACTCTGTCTCACAGGTTTCGGCGGTTCCACAAATGAATTCTGGGTAACATCGTGCGACATACCAAAAAAATCGTATTGTGGAGGAATTGAATTGACGTTAATAAATGAATCACGCCTTCCATGATCCATGGAACCATGTACACTATGTCTCCCAGAATAAATGTGCACACTAGGAGTATGTAGTGGTTCGTTCATGTCCACAGCCGAACTATGTCTCCCAGGGATCACTGTAGACACACGATCTGTGTTTTCAAATGAGCTATATCTCGGAGGATCCATCGCCTTTTGTTTATCTTTTCTAGGGCGACCGCGATTATTTGTTTTTACAACAGGCTCCTTTTTCTTTGTTTTCCACGGCAGTATCGAACCCCAAATATCGTCAAAAATATTTTTTCGTACGTGCTCTGGTTCGACAATTATCTCCTGCTTCACTCGTTCTAGCTCTCGGTTTACGTCAATTATTGTGGTTTTCTCATTAGACGTAGGTGATATATCAAGCTTTTTCCAAAACGGATCAATGGACTCAAGTGGGATGACAATTCCTACGTATAAAAATTAAAAAAAGTTTATAAACATAATACGAGTCGTATTATAAACTAATTTAAAATTTTAAATAAAAATACCTGCTTGTTTACATTTATTCAACCGACACGCGCACGGCAATCCACAACCGGTGTAAAGGCGACAACTACATGTCGCACTGTTTTCTTTCATACTTTTAATTTTTCCGATTTCATCAACCAACAAATCAAGAGCTTTATGAGATACCTTACCTCTTAACTCATCAAACAAAGTTAAATTATGGTTGCTCATTCTCTTGATCAAGCTTTTTTCAAAGCTTTCTTTTATCGCAATGTACTGTTGGTCAACAATTTTGTCAACATGCCTCACGAGTCTGTCCAAGGTACTATTTGTACCATGAAGATACTTTTTAAACAAAGCATGTTGCCCTTCAACCCGGTTGTTTGTGTGTTGGTTGAAGTGTATTTGCCGGTTGGTCCACGCGGAGACAAATTTTGATCTATACTCATTTAGCCAAGTATCGTTCAAATAATTAAGCGTTCCTGTAATTATTATTACCGCTAAAAGTTAAATATTTATAATTTATTAAATTAAAATATATATATATAAATAAATAAATTGTAGTTGAAACCTTACTTGGCTGATCAAACATAAGAGTTGCAGACAGCTTGTTGTATGCATTACTATACAACTCAAATGTTGAGGAGTTAATTAATTTATACCAAAGACGCTCAAATTCTGTCCAACTTTTTTGATCAAAACTTTGTTTGCAGTGTTTGACAATATTTTCTTGTATGTGCCACCTGCATATTAGTTTTGTAGCGTCTGGAAATACCTTATCACATGCATTCATTAAAGCCTTATCACAGTCAGTAACTATCACTCTTGGCTTCATGCATGTTGTTAGCGTATTGTCTAATTTTTTTAAAACCCACAAAAAATTATCTTCTTTTTCTTCACTAATAAAGGCAAATGCTATACAAAAAGTTTTGTCAGTGGATGTCAAACCTACTATCTGAACAAAAGGTAGTTTGTAAACGTTAGTTTTGTATGTGGCGTCAATTAATATAACATGTGGAAATGCACGCCAAATTTCCAGTGAAGTTTTATGAATAAAAAAAATTTCTTCAACTCTGTTAGTATGTACGTTGGAACGACTAGAATTCACATACTGTTTTAACCGAAGCAAGGAGAAAAGAATCTGCATTGGAGTTTCACCAACATTAGATTTCTCCTTAATCTTTTGAATGGCATTATTTATAGTTTTAGATGTTGCCACACACTTCGGGTTCATCTGCCGAAGGGCTTGTAATATGTCACGTGTCTCCATATTTTGACTGTACAATTCTCCCACCATTTTATATTCTGCGGGGGTCAGTCGTTTAGCATACGCATGACCCTCTAAATGTTGAGCAGGATCATGGTTGTGCGAATCATCAACGACAATTAAAACCCAGCCACCAACACTTCTTTCATATTTACCTATTAACTGGAATTGACAGTTTGTTTTTTTGGAGCCACTTTTTCTTTTGTCTACCCCCTCTGGTTTATAGTTACCCCCACGATCACATTTAAGGTGAACTTTTACCGTCTCACCCGATGCATTTTTTTTAGAACGTTGGGTGACTATAACGAAACCATTGTCTCTACCGATATCTTGAGCCCATTTCACCAGTTCTTCACGTGAAGTGAAAACCTTAAAAAATAAATTTTATTTTAAATATTAACTTTATGTTGTGCTACAAAACGTTGATCATTAGTAAATATTTACCTGATTAGCTTCAAACAAACTAACGCCGACATTGTCACCTGCGCCACCATTGTCACCTACGCCAACATTGTCATCGCCATAAAATACGCCACTGTTGACATCACCACCATAATAATTACCGCCATATTGCTCGTTGTCATTAGCCGGGTATTCAAAATAATTATCACCCTCGAACTGACCATCGAAAATATAGTTACTATCCCAGAAAGACATTTTAAGAAGAAGACTTAGAAAAAATCAGTGTAATGTAACGATTGATATTCAATTGAATGAATCGATCGATCGTTTATGCGTTTATATTGAAATTTTAACGGAATATTACATCGTGTCAAATAATTATATTGGTTCGTACATTTGATACTCTCTAATTGAAAAACTTTAATACGACTCATATTGACGTGATACGAGTCGTATAAATAGACAGATACGACTCGTTTTAAGATGAATACGAGTCGTTTAAGTAGTCAATACGACTCGTATTAAAGTTGATATGAGTCGTATTACTGTGCCTTCTGACAAATAAAACATGCAGAATTTGTCGTCTGACACGTTCAGTAATACGACTCGTATTGTGTCATACGAGTCGTATTTAGGGTGTCTGGCTAGGCAGTCGGGTGTCCGTATAGGAGCACCCAATAAAAATAAGAAAAGACTTAGAGAGAGAAAGAGAGCAAGGTGTGACAAGAGTGAAGAGTCAACCAAGTAACCAACCGACCCTTTTTACTGCAAACCTTTTTTCTGATTGTTTTGTATTTGTAAGGCTTCCAAGGCTCCACACACATCATCTTCTTCCTCTTCTTCACTCTCTCTCCAAAACACAAGAAATCTACTTTTATATTTCTTTAATCTCTCTCTCTCTTCATCCTAGCTCATGATCCAAAACCATAACTCAACCATGCATATACCTCTTCTCTTTTGCAGCCTTTAGGGTTCTATTACAATAACCCAAATCTTGCCATTTTTTCCTTTGAAAACCCATTTTTTATACCAAGATCGTGTTCTTGATCGATTTGATTGATGATATCGAAAAAAGATTCAAGATTTGAAGTGGGTTTAGTTTCTTGAATCATAAAGTTTGATAATTTTTGGTGGGTCAAGTGTGATTTCATGAGTTTTGGGGGTTTTCTTGATAACAATATTCACACCGGAGATATACCTTATAATATCCACGTCACCACAATGTTCTCTTCTCCTGGCCTTTCACTTGCACTTGTAATCAATCATTTTTCTTTTTACTTCTTACAACAAAATTTTTAAAATTTTGTAACTTTTTATATATATTTTTTATTTCAAGGAAACTGCAATGGATGGTGGTGGTGGTGGTGGTAGAAGAAGCCGTGAAGAAGAACATGAGAGTAGATCTGGAAGTGATAACATGGACGGAGTAAACTCCGGCGACGATCCCGACGCCGGCGACGACGGCAAACCACCGAGGAAAAAAAGATACCACCGCCATACTCCTCAACAAATTCAAGAACTTGAAGCGTATTAAACATTCAATCATTAAATATTATTAATTTTTTATAAAGATTTCATCTTTTTAGTATTTTATTTATGGGTATTTTTTATTTTTA
This sequence comes from Tagetes erecta, assembly GCA_030867185.1. Taxonomy (NCBI): domain Eukaryota; kingdom Viridiplantae; phylum Streptophyta; class Magnoliopsida; order Asterales; family Asteraceae; genus Tagetes; species Tagetes erecta. The sequence continues at coordinate 6,313,541 of CM061494.1, read as the reverse complement.
TTTTTTCAGTTTGTTTAAAGAATGTCCACATCCTGATGATAAACAAAGGCTGGAGCTTAGTAGAAGATTATGTTTAGAAACTCGACAGGTTAAATTTTGGTTTCAAAATCGTCGTACCCAGATGAAAGTAAGTTAAAAAAATCAATCTTTTTGGTGTTTTTATGTTAATTTTGTTAAAAAGATTGATCTTTAATGTTAAAGATTTGATTTTTTCTATCAGACACAATTAGAACGGCATGAAAATTCAATTCTCCGGCAAGAAAATGATAAACTCCGGGCGGAAAACATGTCGATTCGTGAGGCAATGCGGAACCCTAATTGCACTAATTGTGGTGGTCCGGCGATGATTGGTGATATTTCGTTAGAAGAACAACATCTAAGGATTGAGAATGCTAGATTAAAAGACGAGTTAGATCGCGTGTGTGCGCTTGCTGGGAAGTTTCTTGGGCGGCCCGTGTCGTCTATGGGGCCGCCCATGCCAAACTCTAGTTTGGAACTTGGAGTCGGTGGACACCAGTTTCACCAACTCCAAGGTGGTGGTGGTGGTAACGGGGGAGTGCTGACTTCCAGCACTTCCCCGTTGCCTTTAGGACCACATGATTTTAGTGTGGGGATTTCTAGTGCATCTTCAGTTGTACCATCGTCTAGAGCTAGTAATAATGTGATGGGGATTGATCAGTCTCTTGAGCGATCTATGTATCTAGAGCTCGCCTTAGCTGCTATGGACGAGTTGGTTAAACTCGCACAAACGAACGAGCCACTTTGGCTTAGGTCGTTGGAAGGTGGGCATGAAATTATGAACCAAAATGAGTATTCGAGGTTAGTTACCCCGTGCATCGGGCTTAAACCGGACGGTTATGTCTCTGAGTCCTCGAGGGAGAGCGGCATGGTGATCATTAACAGCTTGGCTCTTGTTGAAACTCTAATGGATTCGGTAATTTCACATTCGCCATGTTTTGATTATTATTTATTGTGAGTTATGATATATCTAGTAATTTCCATTGTTGCTGCATCCACGTGCGATGCTCGCGGATGCAGCAGCAAGAATAAAAAAAATTATTTGATGATCTTAATGTTATTTATGGTGTTACTTAGAACAAATGGGCAGAAATGTTTCCATGTATGATTGCTAGAACTTCAACAACAGATGTGATATCAAATGGTATGGGCGGAACCAGAAATGGTGCACTTCAATTGGTAAGTTTCTATTCACAACCGCGTTTCTTATCATTACATATGCCATTAATTATAGGTCTAATCGAGGTTTATTTTAGATGCACGCGGAGGTGCAAGTTCTTTCCCCATTGGTTCCTGTCCGTGAAGTCAATTTTCTCCGGTTTTGCAAGCAACATGCAGAGGGTTTGTGGGCGGTGGTTGACGTGTCGATTGACACGATTCGCGAAAGCCCAACGGTCTTTTCAAGTTGCAGAAGGCTTCCCTCAGGTTGTGTTGTTCAAGATATGCCTAATGGTTACTCTAAGGTAAATCTTGATTCTTGAGTCCACTTTTGACTTTAAAATGTTGAAAATTTATATAGATGCTTATAATTATTTTAGCTCGTAACGAGTTATATGATGGACGAGTTTCTATAGAATGACCGATTGTCGTGCCATTTCTATAAAACCTTTGTGATTCTTATCGTTTTCGGAGTTTAAAATCGGTCGGTTTGATTATTAAAAGTCAATGTTTTGAAGTGTCTTTGCATTTATTGAGTTGATCAAGTAGGTGTACTTGGCCTTAGTCTTTAATGAGTTTGTTGACACTTGACATAAATCATGACTCAAAACCTTAAAACTTAGTTCAGAAACATGAATGCTTTTACCTAAATGTACAACTTTGAATGCACATTTACATCTTGTTAACCATGATGTACAAGTTAATTTACAAATACAAATAATAGTTACATATGTGCATAAGTTTAGATGTAAAACTTGGTTTGACTTATTTTATACTGTTAAAAAATCGCTTCTTGACGCAAACTATAAACAGGATATTGACGGGTCCCGTGCAGGTTCTTATGGACAAAAAAATAATAATAGGAACCTTCTCAAATGCTATTTTATTGATGTTAGATGCTGTTTTTGTGTTATCAATGCATATGTACTCTTTAAATGAAGCATACAGAATCAGATTCAATTAGTTTATATCATTTCCTGCAGCTGCATGTGTTATATAATATATAACACAAACATCTAACAACTCAATTTCCCGAGCATTGTGACATGTTTTTTTATTCAAGTTACCTTGATCCCGATTACTTTTAGTAGTTAATATCATCGTTTATATAAAATAATTGTTTTGATGTTTCTGTTCCAAGTTTTCTGAGTTTTTTTCGGCTTGTTTTCGATCCTGGTTGACTATTTTCATGTATTTTTTTTTCTGTTATTTTATTGCATGAATCTTTGTGAGAAATTATTAAGATATTGTTGTTTTCTGGTTTAGTTGAATTTGTTTTAACAAGGTCATTTCCAAGATTTAGTTATTTTTAATTCAAGAGTCATTTAATTTATTAATGGAAATAGTTATTTGTTAGTTAATACGTATATACAAGGTATGGTTTGTCCTCGTCTCCGGGCCAATGTTCTGGTTTGTTGATCTATCTGTTTTTTTCAGGTTACATGGGTGGAACATACGGAATACGATGAAAGTGTTGTTCACGAACTTTACCGACCGTTGATCCAAACCGGGATGGGGTTTGGTGCCCAACGATGGGTGGCCGCCCTACAACGCCAGTGCGAGTGCCTTGCCATTATTATGTCCTCCGCCGTGCCTACTAGAGATCACACTGGTATACATCTATTTGTTATGGTAGCAGTAGAACATTACATGCATATGGTACTAATAAACAAACAAACGCACCCAATATGATATATTGATGTTACTCATAGCAGACTTATTTTTGCAGCGATAACATCAAGCGGGAGGAAAAGCATGTTAAAACTAGCGCAACGAATGACGAATAACTTTTGTGCCGGGGTTTGCGCGTCCACGATATACAAATGGAACAAACTTTGTGCATCCAATGTGGATGAAGACGTGCGTGTCATGACCAGACAAAGTGTTGACGACCCAGGTGAGCCGCCGGGCATTGTGTTGAGCGCGGCTACCTCAGTTTGGTTGCCTGTGTCTCCTCAACGACTCTTCGATTTCCTGCGTGACGAACGACTAAGAAGCGAGTGGGATATCTTATCCAACGGTGGACCCATGCAAGAAATGACTCATATAGCCAAGGGCCAAGATCATGGCAACTGCGTGTCTCTTCTCCGAGCCAGTGTAATCTTTCTTTCATCTTTTGAACAATTATCATATCCACTTTTCAACCCGGCTCATTAGCAGTAATGAGCTGGGTTGAAAAATGAATAGTAGGGGTTTAAGCGAGCTGATCTCGAGTAGATGTGGATAAACACGTGTGACAAGTAATATGATTAAAAATAGAGGGGCAAAAGGGTAATTGAGTATATGAAAATAGATATAGTAAAGGGTCAATTTCAGATCTAACGTACAGACTTAACCTTATTATAAAAAGGTTTTTAATCATAAAGAAAATCCATAAAGTCAAAATTGTGTTGCATGTGAAGCGGGGACACTCGAGACCTTTCTGGCTTCAGACCGTACGTCGCCGTTTTGATTTTTTCCAACTTTCCAAACCAGTTGACTCAATTTGACAGCGACCACACAGTGACCATTTTCTTTATATATATTATTATTATTATAATATAATAATTTACAAAATAATTCTTTCGTATGGATCTAAACATATATTTTGGTTTTTCATATTTATATATTTTTTGTTACAGGCAATGAATGCTAACCAAAGCAGTATGTTAATTCTACAAGAAACATGCATTGATTCAGCGGGGTCGCTAGTCGTGTATGCCCCGGTGGATATTCCGGCAATGCATGTGGTGATGAACGGTGGTGATTCGGCTTATGTGGCTCTTTTGCCATCGGGGTTTGCCATTGTCCCAGACGGTGGTAATGGTGCTGTGTCGGAGACAGATAACGGTGATGGAAATGGTGGTAGAGGTGGTGGATCGCTTTTGACTGTAGCGTTTCAGATTCTGGTGAATAGTCTTCCTACTGCTAAGCTTACGGTGGAGTCGGTCGAAACGGTTAATAACTTAATATCGTGTACTGTTCAGAAGATTAAAGCTGCCCTTGCTTCTGAGAACTAATATGCCGTGTGGTTGATAATGACTACATGTCGTCGCTAAAAGTTTTTGGGTGGTTAAATGTGAATGATAGTTTTTTATAGAATTTTTTGGGCGAGTCAAGAACGAACCGTGCTTGACAACCCTTGTTTTGTTGTAAGAACCAGTGGTTTTTACAACAAAGCAAAGGTGGTGGTTCGGGCATTGACTCGGTATGGTTGGATTATAATGAGTCGTGTTACATGTGTTAAGAAGGGTATTTTAGGGTTTTGTTTTGTATGAGAAGCTTAAATACTTATGTGGATTTGATATTATTGGTTGGTCTTAATTTGTGGATTATCAACTTCCGGTTAATTATATATTTTCTGGATAAATACAATCCTTTTCTCAAAATCTAGATGTGTAATATGTACCAAATCTATGAAGCGTGTGAAACATTGTAGCTTCAGACAAAATCAATATTATAATAGGTATTGGTGATTTTATTTATACAATCAAGATTTCTATTTGCATTAAAGATATTATATATGAACTTTTATGTAAGAAGCTTTGGTTATACAAGCACATCATAGGGTTGTTGAGACACTCTAGCAATCTATTTCTCTTTTTATATATGATGCATGTACATGTAGAGATAGAGTGTTAGGGTGTTTCCTTTAGAGGTGTATAAAAAAACCAAAATTAAAACCGAAATCAGTTCAATAATTAAAAACTAATTCTTAAAAGAACTGGTTATATATATAAACATCCTGTATGGTTGTTGACACACCCTAACACTCTATTTCTCTCTTTATATATGATGCGTATATGTAGAGAGATAGAGTGTTAGGTTGTATCATTTAGAGGTGTGCATAGAAAAACCAAAACTAGAACCGAAATCTATCTAATAACCAAAATATTCTCAAAAGAAACGGTTATACAAACATCCTATATGGTTGTTGAGACGCCCTAGCACTCTATGTCTCTCTTTATATATGATGCATATATAGAGAGAGATAAAGTGTTACGTTATATTAAACTTAAAGTTTAATTTAAATCGAAAAACTATATTTACATACCTCAATTTTTTTTAAGAAATAAAGTTTTAATTTTATCTCTAAATATTTAATTATAGTATAATGAAGCCAACTTTTGGTTTATCGCTAAAACCATTTTTATGTTTTTAAATTTAACACTAAGTTATATCATTAGAAAGTGTACGATTATTCGAATAATTATTTGAATATATTTTTATTAACTTGTATGTTACACGGATATATATCTAAGCTAGTATATATATCTCTTATATAATAAAGGAAAACAAAATTTGCTTATGTGACATTCATTGAGAGCAAAGTTGCTTATGTGGTATCTTTTGAGATATTATGATTTTTTTATAAAATATGTATATAAAATATATATATATTATTTACGAAAGTTTTGAAAATTTTAATAGTAGTTACACATTCAACCCACTCCTACACGGCCACACGGGTGTATATGAGTTGGTTTGTATCTGATATGATATATAAAAATAAAACTTATGGATAAAGTTGGTAATAATATATAACTAAAGACCTCCGTAATTTTCAAGCACACGTAACTTTTTTATACAACTTTTAAAAAAAAACTACACCAAAAAACGATCATTTAATTCTCTTTAATTTGAGTATAATATTGCTAGACTAATAAAATAGTTTTTAAAAATAAATCTTGTGTTCCGGGTTTACACCATGGTTTTGTTTCAAAACTAACTGAACCGTTCATGCCCCCATGGATATTCTAAAAATCATCACTTGGATGTTGTGTTTTGGATCCTAGCGCGGGCACTAAACTAGTATATATATAAGAATATTGTTTTCGATCAGACTCGGTTCAGTTCGGCCGGTTGAACCGGTACGTCGAATCAGGATTCGTAGATGGCACCGAATTGGTCCGTATATGTTCGTTTTTAGCACAAAATATCGGCCAAGTCAAACCGAACAACATGTTGAATCGGGATTCGGCCGGTTGAACCGGTTGGATCGGATCAGAAAATTGTTTTTTATTTTCTTTTTAAGTTGGTTGTGTCTTTAAACTTGGAACATCTTTGTTTGAACTCGTAGTATTTTGTTTGAATTTGGATTATGTATGGTTAATGTTTAAATTTTAAACTTGAATGTTTGTTTAATATGATTAATGTCTTTGTGTAATGATTTTAGAACTTAAAATATGTGTATCTGAAAGTCTGACTTATATTAAAGTTCTAATATTTTAAAAAATATATATGTATTATTTATATCTTTTAAAACGGATCCAACCGGTTCAACCGGCCCGATACTATATATATTAACCGAACATGCATGCATGATGCGGCATCTAATAATGCATGAGTAAAGTAACAGGGTTAGGGTTCATCATAACAGGAAAGTGGGGCTATAGTTCACATCATATAGTCCATCACTCATATATTATTGGGTTATCCGTCTTGGATGGGTTAAAAAAAAGGACTAATAATGAAGGTGAGATGTAACCAAGTTTCTAAAAAAGCATTGTACAAAATCTTTCATCAAACAGTTATTGTAGACCATAATGCATAAAAAGTTCCATTTGACATAATATTCTAAAAAAAATCCAAATGTAAACAGGGCATCGATATAGACACTTCTAACGTGCCGTTAATTAAAGGATTCTAATCAGAGTCTCTATAAATGTGTAAGTAAGCTTGTTATATTTTAATAAGGTAATTGTGAATGAAGGAGGAAATATTAATACTGTTTATCCGTATATTTGAGAAATTTACTGTTAATCTTTATAATTTTTTGATATTTTTTAAGGGGTTGTGGAAGAATGGAATGAAAATGTAATGATAAATTAAAAATTATTTTTTAGTTAAAAAGAATGAATAAAATTTAGTGATTTTTAATGTAATTATATCATGTAAATTCCTTTTTTTCCTCTCCCTCTTTTTTTAAAAAAAAAATCTTTTTATCTTTTGTGTATGAACTAATACGAGTGAGTATGAGTGTAGAAGATGCGGTAGCATGCGTTATTGTAATATTAGCCGTGTGTGGTTGCCAATCTCACTACTAGAAAAGTGAGTATTTTACAACAAATTTTTAGCCGAAAAACACTTTTATGGGTGGCTAGGTGCATTGTATCATTGCTAAATGCTATTCATTCTCATTTTGGTACACAAAACTATTTTATTAACCCTTTAATCTATTTATAGTTTTGGGTGATCGCAAACAAGCCTATCGAGTTATATATCCACTAATTATTCTGACTAATGAGTATACAATTTTACAAGAACGTTAAAACATTTCTAAAAGTGACGACTAAATGAAACTTGTCAAGAACGTTAAAACATTTCTAAAAGTTTCTGATCCATATATATATAATGAAAATAATCAAGCTGGTTTGTTAAATACAAAACTTATCATCGTACAAAATGACAGTACTCATATTGACATATTCGTATAATCCGGCCACATGATAGTGATAATATAAAAATATTCTTGTTTATATATATAGTACGTAAAACAAAATAGAATTATGTAAAATTGATATATGATAAGGAATTAATGGCCGGAGCAAGGTGGGGTGTGATATATGCAATCAATGAAAAATATATATGCAGATCGATCGATGCAAAGAAGGTGTTTTGTTGGTCCATCATTTGGTGCATTTAATGCACCCTATAACTAGTCCAAAACTATTGTTTGTCTTCATTTTTCTACTCATTTAACCACACTCCCTATCCTAACCCAAATTTTACTTTTACTCATTCACCGCAAGGCCGGCCGGGTGATATCAGTTTTTTTGGTTAAATAAAGTATAGTACGTATGCAATGTATCGTTTTTAGACGAATCCCATGTTGAATGTGGACATCACAGATGTTGGCTGGGTTTGTAATAACTACCTCACGTACCGTATATGTCATAAACATGTTTTGAGTGCATGTTGTGATCAATATTGTGTGTTGAAATATATGGATATTTCAATTTAATGTCGAACACAGCATTTGCATAAACAATTTCTAATTTTGTTTATATTTGTTTTCTTTACATATTATATTAGGATGGATGTGCAAGTGGGCTCAATGAGACTTGGGCTGAAGTTATAAATGGGCTGGAGTTGATTATTATTAAGACGGACTTATTTAACCGTTACAATACTTGTGTATATGTAGCGTCCTTTATCTGATCTCAAGAACCACTTCATCTTCTTCAATGTAGTCTAGGGTTTTACCCTTGCACCAAATCATTTAGTCGCCTACGTTCTAAGTTGTCTACACATCTTATCTTCTACACGTTCGACTTTTATATGGTGAAGGGTTGAGTTTTAAATCTGCAAAGGTTGTTGTCCATTGTTGGTATGAATCATCTTAAGGGCTTCGTTTATCATTGTTTCTAGATGTGAGTCTTTTGTAGTATTTTGATTTTGTAGTCTTAACTACTTGTAATTTAGTCATGTTGATCAAGTTATAGTTCAGAAGTTAATCACAGATTTACAATTGAATCTGTAAGTTGTTTAAGTTCTGGTGTTCAATTTCTATTTTACATGTTTTTTGACATTGTGCTTATGGATGAACTTGATAGTCTTCATTTTATGGACAAAACATATCATATAACATATAGTATAAAACAAGTGTAAATTAGTCGGGAAGCTATAGGTACAAAGTTTAGAAATGTGATTTTAACCACACGACAAATTTTAGGCACTTGAAACACAATTGCTAAGCTTAAGAATTATTTTGCGCAATTAGAGTTGGATGCATGGGCTTCAAAAATACCGTTTAAAAAAAACTCTTTTGGGATTTTTACGCCTAGCTTGAATCTTTACTGGAGTAAATGGTCCACTTTTAGTTTGTAGCTTAGAATTTTTTTATTTTCTTTTTTTGGAGTTTGGTGATTGTATAGTAGGTCTTTTAGTTGATAGATAATATATATGAATATGCCTTATCTTATCTTGCTGTTAAAAAGATGAAATAAATTTGTTTTGTTGAACAGGTCGGTTTCATGTTACAGTCTTACAGATAGACTGTTTGTTATTCCTATTTTAGTTGATTTATTATTAATATATATGCTTTTGTCGGTTGCTAGGATATTCACTTTGTTTGTTGTGGGAATGTCATTGTCCGTAAATATCTTTGGTTTTAAGATACTATTTATATTATTTAACAATTCACATGCATGGGTCGACATGTACTTGAAATTAAATTGACTACGTGATATTAGTATATTAACTAGATTTAAGATCGAATCACATGTTGCATGTAGTTATCGGGTAGTTATCGGGTCATACAGTTGTGTTTTGCGTATGTAACTTCGTCAAATGCGTTGATAAAGAAAAGTCTCATTGTCACGGCGTAAGATATCAATTAAAGTTGAAAATGAACTGAGTCATTATGAGTCAAAATGATAACTAGTAAAAGTCGGAGACTAATTAAAATCATAGATACGTATAGGTAAAAAAACAAATATTGAAAATAAGCAAAATGACAGTTGTAATTAGCTCAAACTTGAAGACTAATTAGCAAGGACATGCATAACCGACCTTGCTAGTTAATATTAATAAATATATTAATTAGTTTCATGTGTTTATCTATTAAGTAAGGCAAAATCATAATATATAGAGTAACTAAGACCATGTGTAGTGGACAAAGCCCCTTAAGGGGCTTTGTGTGACATGTGGATGAGGGGATTTTTGTCTAAAACTTGTGTAATGGGAATGAGCCCCAAAAGCCTTTCCAATCATCATAGATCCATTTGAAGATTCTTCATCAACGGCTTTATGTGTTTGTATCAGGATTTCCGGGTGTTTTGTGGGCAACGCCCCACCCAATTTTTGGCTTCAAAGCGCCAAGGTGTAATGGGGAAAGGGGCGCTATAGGGCGCTTTGGGCGTTTTATATGGGCAAAAACGTCTCATTACACATGATTTAATATATTTTTTGAGCTATTTATGTTAAGCGTGTCATGTTCATGTGTTCGTGTGTCTATATCCATATATAAGCTGCTTTGAGTTACGTACTTATTTTTATATGTTTAGGTTTGGTTTTTTGTTCTCTTCGGGTTTTGGTTGAGTACTTAACGTACATTGATGAGAGTAACTTTTTAATAAATTTCTAGTGAAAACAGGTTTCCATTCAAAGATGTGATCTAGCGGTGCTCAACTCGACTTGTTTACACACATATTCTTATTTGAAAAAAATAAAAATAACATGCATTCAAATTCAAACACTAAAGATTTTGTATTTTTGTTTTATTTTAGAACGAGTCAAAATCTTGAAAGAAAGAAAAAGAGAGACCCTCGATCATTAATTTAATTCTATGGAGTTGCAAACCTCAGAAATATAAGGATCTCCAATCAAGTGTTAATACTCCATTGATTCAATTTAGTTTTGGTGAACCAACAAAAATAGAAAATTAAGATGAAATTAATATATTTTAGACATAAACTAGATATTATTTTCCATTTGATCCTCAATCATTTAACTTATGAATTGACAACCCAGTTTTTGTTGGGTTAAGGTCAATACTATTCTTGCATTAAACAATAAGAAGAAACAATGTCATTTACAGGAACGTTAGATAAATGCAAAGCTTGTGATAAGACTGTTTATTTTGTGGATTTATTAAGTGCCGATGGGGTTACTTATCATAAATCTTGTTTTAGATGCACTCATTGCAAAGGCACTCTTTCGGTAATTTGTTCCATATATCTTCTACAAATGATTCTATTTCTATCCTTTTTTGCTTCTTTACAACATCTATCGTCGGAGAGATCTGTTGGTAATCTATCAGAAAATGTGGAATTTTTCGATAATGATATGTGGGGAATTGAAACCGGACGTGGGTAAAGACATCATTCAAAGATCAACGCCTAACATCGTCAAAGGATCACTTACAAAAAAGTTAATTTTATCCTAGAAAATCTAGGAATTGGTGTTCGAAAAAATAACTTTTATTGTTTGTGAAGATCAAATTCTAACCTATTGTTCTTCTAACATATGTAAATGGTTTCTTTAATGTTAATTTTGTATTTTGGCAAGATTAATCTGCATGTGTTATCAAAATCTTGGAAGCAAACAAGTTTTTAATTAAATTGCAATTCAAGGTTAAAATTAAAAATCTAGTTTATGATGTATATGATTATATTGCAGATGAGCAATTACTCATCCATGGATGGAGTCCTTTATTGCAAGCCTCACTTTGAACAACTCTTCAAGGAATCTGGAAATTTCAGCAAGAATTTCCAAACAGGTAATTAAGATCTTTTAATATTATACATACATAAGTGTAAGCATGATAGGCGAAACTAGAGAAGGGTCAAGAGTATCTCTTGACCCATGCTCAACATAATCTGTCGGTGTTTATAAAAAGCTAAGTTTTTTAAGTGGCTTGGACACCGACTAAAAAGCTCTAGTTCCGTCACTGTATACATGTGTATAGTTTTTTGAAAAACATATTATTTATTGGTATTCTTGTTTTAAAAGTGGTCTTATTCTTCCTTGTTATATCTATATTTTTGCAGCTAAACCAGATAAAGAAAACACGGTATGTTAATCACACAGTTCTATACTTTTTAATTAAAAAGTAATTAAATTCTACATATTATTATGATTAAAATGAGTATTTTGAAATTAAATTGATGCAGCAATCAAGAGCTCCAAACAAACTTTCATCTATGTTTTCTGGTACTCAAGACAAATGTAGAGCGTGTAACAAAACTGTATACCCCCTTGAAAAGGTTAGTACAATGCCTAATAGTATTCAACTACATAACATGTCTCTTATTAGCAATATTTAATTTAGAAACGGATCAATTTGATGTATAGTCAGGTCAGTTTTAAAAACCGGATGATCGATATCATAATAATCTAAAATACATAAAATATAAAGCACAAACTAGTACATTGGTTTGTTAACCAATCATATATATATCAAGTCATGAAACTATTAGAACATTTATAGGTGACAATGGAAGGTGAACCATATCACAAACTATGCTTTAAATGTGCTCATGGAGGCTGCCCTCTTACACACTCATCATATGCTGCCCTTGATGGTGTTCTTTACTGCAAACACCATTTTGCTCAACTCTTCATGGAGAAAGGAACTTACAGTCATGTCCTAGAAGCCGCCAACAGAAAGAGTAACGCAAAGCCGGAGGACGTTGCACCCGAGGCACCACCACCAGAGGAGGAAGGCGGCGGAGGAGAAGAAGGAGGAGAGGGAGGAGAGGATGATAACCAACCGGCCGAAGCACCACCAGAAGAGGACCAAAATTAAACCACCAACGGAAGAGGAAATTTTACAAGTCATAAAGATATTCAAATACTTCATATACACAAATCTTGGTTTCTTTGTTAATGTAACTTTGTCAAGCTTTTTTTTTATAATTTTCTTGACCATTGAAATTATGAGTTTTCAGTGGTGTTACTTTCAGTTTTTTAACTTTATTTTCGAAGTTGTGTAAACTTTAAAATTCAAATATAAAGCAAGGAGTTATATATCTTGAGGATATGTGTAATATATAGTTGTGAAATATCAGAAGTTTTTTGTTACCAAATTTTTTGCAACAAAATGTAATTTGCATATTGTAAAAACCTTATATCTTGTTAGTCCCATGTCAGCTTGTTTTCGATGACATGTTGTAAGATATTGCCAACGGTTGCTAACTTTCTTAAATAAGATATGTCCCAGCTCACATTATTCTTTAAAGGGTTATTGGATTTAATCACCTCCAACTATTGGTTATTGGCCGCTGTCACCCTCAAGTATCACTTTGGCCAATATAACTCCCAACTAAACACTTTGGTGTCCGTATCACCAAAAGTCAACCAATTCAAGTCACTTTTGGTTAACTTTTGATTATTTTTTGGTTAGCTTTTGGTGTTACGGACACCGTATCACCAAAATTTAACCAATTCAAGTCAGTTTTAGTTATTTTAGGTTAAATTTTTGTTAACTTTTGGTGATACGGACACCAAAGTGTTTAGTTGGGAGTTATATTGGCCAAAGTGATACTTGAGGGTGACAGCGGTCAAAAACCAATAGTTGGAGGTGATTAAATCCAATAACCCTTCTTTAAACCAGCTTCTTTTGATGTAGAAAAATCGCTTTATTTGAGGGTAATACAGATTTAGCTCTATCTTATCTAATGAGAAACTTTAGAGTTCATCCTTTAGCTGTCCAAGCAGTACAGTACTCCCTCTCGAGCATATTGGTGTGTAGATCCTTCCCAGCCGGACAAGGAGCCCGTGTTACTAATTGGCTTGATGGTTCAATTAGTAAAGGAGGTCTATGGTAGTCAAGTTAATAATTTTCTTTTAAAAAACGTGTACTACTTTACATGCGTCGACCTCTACTCGATCTATGAGAAAATATAAATCAGTTTCGATCGAGAAGTATTTATTAAAATATCTAAATAGTATTAAAAAGTGAAGAGAAGATTTATAATAAGTTATATTATATATAACTTAGATATAGTAATCACATCACAAAACTTTTTTTTTAATCACATCCATTCAAAAGTAATTAATCCTAAGGTACCACGCTAGCTCTTTAATATTTTAAGTAAGCTCTTTATGAGACGCGAATAATCAACGAGTTGAGTTCAAATGATAAAAGTTAATCAAATAGTATTATTTAAGTAAGCTAAACTGCGGTGAGGGATAAAGAAAAATGAGATGCTTATTATATTGGTGAAGCAGGTACGGTTAAGTCATTTATATGAAGGTTGGAGGCATGTGAAATTAATCAGGTTGTGGGCTTAGTGTTGATGGATTTGTCATGGGTCAAGTGGTTTAGAATGGAGTAAAAGAAAGCAAGGCAATATATTGACGTAATCTTGTGGGCTTAATATTTGTTTGGATGATTCTTTGATGTTAAAATTGGATATTTGGATCTACTCAGCTATATATATCACTACTAGATGTGTACAAATCGGTTTCGGTTCTTGTTGGCCGTAAAGGAACTGACTTTTACAAGAATTGGATCGGTTCTAGCTAGAACCGATTTTTTGTGTAAAAACTAGAACCTATGTATCGGTTTCGATTGTTGTAGAGTAGAACCGGTTCTAGTTCCAATAGAACCGGTTTCGGTTCTTAAACAACCGTTTTTTTTATGAGAAAAACAGGAATGTTGGGCTGCTGCAAATCTTCACTCTTCATTGGGCTTTATTTAGAGTCTCTGATCATAAATTATTAATATTATTTTAGACAAAATAAATAGCTAGTAAGATTAAAAATGTTAAATATTACAAGAAATATAGCTTTTAAAACATTAAATAAGTAACAACATTAAAACATACCAGTTTTTCTAATAACCGGTTTTTCAAGAACCGGTAGGAACCCGTTTCAGTTCTTTTGAAACCTAGAATTTGGAAACATACCAGTTCTTAGAACCGGTTTTTTGTAGGAACCGCTTCCGGTTCCTTCTATTTTACGATACAAGGAACAAACCGGTTCCGGTTCCTTCTATTTTACGATACAAGGAACAAATAATGGTGTGCTCGTATGTGAATTTAAACTTATTATAGAGCCCTTCAATGAATATTAGCAATCTGAGCGGCGTGGGTATTTAACTATATTCGATACTAGTAGGTTTAATTTATATTTTTATTTGTTGGATTCAATACCCAAAAAGTAGGAACTTGCGCAAAGTCATTTTATTATAGATTAGCATCCATATATATATGACTTGAAGCTCTAGTTCGAATACAAATTTTAGAATTGTTGTACACTTGTATTCACACCAAAATATATCTTCTTGTTAAGCTTTGGGTGTGACTTAATTTGGCATGTTTTTGTCCTTTAACATGCTTGAATCAAACCTGTTCTAGAACACTTACTCGAACCCATTTACCGATCATGTGGGCCTCTTTCGACATTCCAATTTCAGAAACTTTTTAAATTTTACTTGTTAGCAACAAAATGTGACTCAAATTAACTCATTGAAGTGTACGACTAAAAATTAACCCCCTTACATGCAAGCTAGAGATAACTTAAAATAAGAACTAACATTGATCAAAGATTACAACCAAACAAGGTTACAAGACAAATATTTGATCAATGATGTTTCAAGTTTTGGTTTTTCCAATATTCATCTTCCCACATTTCAACTTGTTTTATCGCTCTTGTTTTGTTGTCTATGATTGCTTTAACAGTTGAGGGATCATACGGTGGAGGCATAGTGCAAGGGATCCCGCTTTTAGGGTTGCGCACGAGTGAATTTTCCATGAACTTCCTCGAATTTCCATCTGCAAGGCATACCATTGACTCTGAGCATACCTCAACCGCATTCGGAGAGATAGTAGGTTTGAACTTCAAGAGCTTAGCATATTCAGTCAATAGATGTAACATGTAGTCATAAATGTAGCCCATCTTCATGTCCTCTTGAATAAACCTGCTTGATGCTTCACCAATCTCTTGAGCCTAGTAGGGTTCAATTAATTAATAAAAGCTTCTGATACTAACATGCATGAGACAAAACCATCCTTTAAAAAGCTGATTGTAAATGCTTATAAGTACACTATTAGACACCTAAAAATTTTATTTTTTTTATGACGAAACTACCCTTAACGAAAGTAAAGGACCAACCCCCCCCCTACCTAATGATCATAATTGTACATGTTCAACCCTATTACCTTTGAAGTATGATTGTTGCCCCACTCGACAGCGAATTTAAGAGATTTACACATGTCAGTGTTACGAATAGGCCAGAAATGCTCGAGTGGAGTCATCCCTCTTGCGAAGAAAGTGTAGTACCGGGGTTTGATGTAGAAAGTGGGCGAATCACAGGCCATTATGTACTTCTCACTTACGGACCATGACCATCCTTCTATGTATATTTTGTACCTACATGTTCATGAAGTTTAATTGTCAAATAAATTAATCATGTAAATCATGTTCAGTAATATTATATTTACCTGTAAGTACATTGATCTTCAACATTCGAGCTTGTGTATCCATGCATTGATTCCTTAATCCAATCCTGGTTCATATATGATTGTCTAAGTATTAATTAACTAATTAAACATAACTGAAACTAATTAATTAATTCAAGTTATTACAACACATGACCCTTGCACAATTATTTTAGATCCACATTAAACTTTCTAATACTAACACTATATATGACATGTACGTATACTTTGGTTCAATCCTTAAATCTAAAAAAAGGAAGGTCTCGATTTGCCTTCACATATAGTGTTGGTTTTTCATCGACCCCACACGTACGAGATGATGTCTGTCGTCTTTGATGTATATATGTCTCAACATTTTAACGTCTTACCTTCCTAAACCAAGTTAGGCAACTTCTTAACCGGGCTCACGTGATGCATCTAACTTGATATATAGTGCGCTCACATGGATAACCCCACAGAAGCTGGTGTAATTAACAACCGTTAACAAGGATTGAACTCTTGCCTGTAGGTAAAACCTGTTTGTCTCACCAGCATTAACTGAATCATTGACTAGTATCGTAGAAAAATAAGATTTGTAAGAGTTGAATTTAAAGATGTTTGTTACAAAAAAAAAACAACTTTACCACTATATCTGAAGTAAACTTTGGTGTTACCTTCCTACCCTTGTATTTTTTTTTTTGAACGTCGAATAATAAGAGCCGAGGCTAACAAGAGGCTAAAACCCTGATAGTACAAACGAAAACAGGAAAAAAGCATAAACATGAAAAAAACAGACAACGCTACTTAGCCTG
This sequence comes from Tagetes erecta, assembly GCA_030867185.1. NCBI lineage: Eukaryota > Viridiplantae > Streptophyta > Magnoliopsida > Asterales > Asteraceae > Tagetes > Tagetes erecta. The sequence continues at coordinate 6,296,707 of CM061494.1, read as the reverse complement.
AGTCGAAAGGAAAATTCATTAGAACCATTTCTGCTCTATTCCTGCTGCGAGCCTTTAGTCATAGAGACGAAGTTACCATTACTTCACACATCACATTCGCAGCCGAGGGCTGAGCACCCTCAAAAATAATCGCATTCCTATGTTTCCAAAGGGACCATGTAGTAACCATAAACACCGCGTGGACTATATATGTGGTTACTATATATGTGATTACTATATATGTGTCTAATCTTGTGGTTACTATATATGTGTCTTTTAGATTTTTCTGTTATTGAATCATATGCACATTTGTAGCCCAATCTGGTGACTAGCTAGCTAGTGATTGTGGCTATTTCATCTTATGTAATTAATCTTTTGATTAGATAAATCCATTATAATTTACCATTTTTTACAATAAAAAACCAAAAACTCTACATGCATGCCTACAAATCAATGGGCCTATAATAATAAACCTAGCTAGCTAATTAACATCAAGTGGGCAAGTAGCAACAACTATAGAATGGTTACCACACGTACTGTGCTTTCCAATGATCGAGCCACCGTACGTGACCTTTACATTCACGTAGGGCCGGAGAAAGACTTTTGATTTATATATAGTCAACAAAAATACAATAATAAAAGTAATGCATGATTTAACATTCCAATAAAACTATAAAAACAACTTATAATATATATACCTGCCTTGAGTAAAGGGGTACCTAGCTCCAATATTAAAACAATTTCTAAATCGTTGAGTTACTTATAAAAAACATTTAGATGTTGATAACATTAATTGCACTTGTTTGAAAGATATGATGTAGAAGAAAATAATTACCTGGATAAACAAATGGGCACCCCAATTAACATTAGAATTGGTAGCATTGCACTTGATAAGATCAGCCCTAATATTAGATACATAAGGGTTACCTCTCCAATAAGCAAAGGGTACCCTATCCTTCCATGTAACTCTCTTGTTACCTTCTTTAATATCCTTCAATGTCATCTCCCATGGCTTTTGATTTGTCTCTGCCCTATTATTACATGCAACACACAACATGCATATATAATACCAACCATTTATTATAACCATATGTAATTGAAAAGAACCAACAAGCTAGTAATAGAGAGATTAATTAGTACGTTACCATCCCCAAAAAGACCAATCGGGTGAGACGATATCCAAGCTCCTTGGATCAGAACAATACTTGAACAACGGAGGAGGACCAGGATTTGGCTTCTTCCTAAAGTATCGATTTATGTTGAAAACGGGCCGATCATCACAGTCGAACATAAGTTCCAAATCAGGAATTCTACCGGGGTATAGCCTTAGCAATTGTTGAAACCCCCATAGTGTAAATAAATCTCGAGTCTGAATTGATTTTCTGAACTTTTCTACGTATAGTTTTCCATCAAGAATTATTAGCCTGAAATGCGCACTTTGTTTAGCTATCTCCACCATGTCTCTTGTGATCCCCGTTGCTCTCCAATGTCGTAGATCTTCATGGATCCAACGGAAGTAATCAGGACATGTATTGTTGGTCAATGAAGGATTTGGATTTGTGTGCGTTGTTGGGTAGTTGTTGGGACATGATTGTGTTTGATTCCAAGCAACACATTCAAGGGGAAAATCATGAACCACTTTTGTTTGAGATTTGGGAGTGTGTTGTGTTGAAAACGTATACTACATGCACAATAAGAAGAGCAATTAGCACATATATAAATTAAACACTCCCCCAACATATAATAAATCATGCCATGCAACATATATATGACCACACAATATTTGCTAAAAAGATAATTAAACAAGTATAACTTATAATGTTTTATATATCTTAATTTAGATGATATATTTCCATACGACTTCCAACACGTACATATGTGTTGCGTTTCAAGCATAAACACAATTAATGATTTTATAGAGAAAGATCGATGTGAAGGTTTAACGAGACTTACAAGGTTTAAGTGGCACGCAACCATCAAGAACATGAAAACAGACACAAAGACCACAACCAGAACAAGCAGTGAAAGCTTAAGACGGTGTAAACTCTTATACTTATCTTTATAAGAGTCTTTCATATTTTCAGATTGCTAGATGTCCTTCTAATCAGTACTCACTCGATCGATCTATATGTATACACATATCTAGATGGGATGGGGTGGGGGTGGGGTGGGTAGGTAGGTAGGTAGGGGTATCATATATGTTTAAGCCAAGGAGTTGCTTGAGAAAATAAGCATATATGCATGGCCTTGAGCCTAATTGGCTAATTGGATCGATATATATATCATGAGTGATGAGGTATAAATTAATTCTAATTGCACCTCAGGTATAAGGACCTAGCTAGCTAGCATGCATTAAGATTTGTTACACATTGATTTTAAAGCTATGTACGAATATTATATATGTGATGCTATATGAGAAATCTGTTACGATTAATTGAAAAATAATAATACTAGCTTCTGTTGTAGTTTTTTTCCTTTATACGCAATTAATTAATTATTAACCAGGGAAAGTGAATACGAGCTTGTTAAGCGTGCAACTTACACGCGAAACCCTTAAAACTACGTAGTTTTGATTATAACAATTTACCTAACTACTATTTTGGAAGGTCGGTTCCTTCCACGCCCTTCTCACGTGAGGATTTTTCTGTTTATAGATATACTCGACCCTCTAGCATCTTCATCTTCTTTGTCTTTCTGTGCAATTTTCTTACAATTGTTCTTGCCACTTTGCTGTTTGTTCTTGGTGATAATTTGTTGATCATCGTTGGTGTCTACGTCGTTCAACATTGTCTTTTCCGTCTTTGTTGTTCCTCTGCTGCATTCAGATTTCGTCTTCTACTTGGCCGTTGGTTTCTTCTTCGTCTTTGTTTGCAGATGTGTTATGTGGGTTAATTGTTGATGAGAATTTTGTTGGTCGGCCGCTGCTGTTGATTTTACCGTAATTCGGTGCTGTGTTCTTTGTCACATGCATTGGCTTGGTTTGGGTTTGATCGGTGACTGTTGGTTGATGGTTTATTTGTCTTTTACGGGCGATCGGCTTCTCTGGTAGTTTTTTATGACATGCATTAGCTTGATGTTTTTAATTTGGGTTTTATGTTATTATCTACTTTCTTTCAGGTTTGTTTTCTTACTTTTACTATTATGTATGTTTTTTAGTGTTTAGGCTCCTTTGTTGAGTGTTGTATTGTTGTCTACTTTGCATGTCATGTTTGGTATGCTTGAGTCGTTAGCGGGTGTTGTTTACTGTTGTTCTTGGCTCTCTTTATTATGTTGGATATGTTAGAGTTGTTTGTTTTTACGTTGTACTGGCTTTCTACTTTTGTCATTGACTGAGTTGTCTTTTTTGTGGTGTTGTTGCTGGTTGTGTTGTGAGTTGCGTTGCGTTGTGGTTAGGAATGTTTTTTTGAGGAGATTGTGGTGTGGATATGAAGATGTGTTTGTAACATCAGTTGATTGTAGAAAGAAATTTCAGAGGGATAATAACATATTCATTGGGATTTTGACGTTTGAAGAGTACCTCTTCTTTGTCTTTTTAGGGTTGGTGAATTGAAGATTACCTCTTCTTTGATTATGGATCTACTATGCTTAAAGAGCATATGAATTCTTTTTTTGTGCTGTTGTTTTCTCTTTGAAAAAGGTTGGTTTACTATGTTTTTTGTTGTGGTAACTGTTTATTTGCTTTTAGATTTAGGTTTACTGTTATTATACTGCATGAATTGTCTCCTACTTATTGTTCAACTGAATTTTAAAGATTATTTGGTGACTCATTTGAGTGTAAGTGATACTCGAGTGTTGTGAAATTACGTTGGTGGTGTATTTGAACTAAAGTTTAACTTAACTTATATGTTGTTTTGGGGCTTTTAGACTAGCGTGCTGTCGGTTGTTATTGATGTTGCTTGACCTTTCTGGTTGGTTGTTACTGCTAATGTGCTTTAGTGTTGCTTAGGCGTAGTTGGTTTTGTAGTTGTTGTTTTCAAAAAGTTAGTTTTAAATACTATTAACCACATGCCAGTTGGTGGAAATGCGTTTTGCTCTGGTACATGTTGCTGGACTAAAAAAGAAAGCATTCAAACCCAAATAGGTTAAGACGGGTCAAATGTTGAGCTGTTGTTACTAAACTGATGACAATCTTTTAACTGATTTCAACTGTCAAGTTGTTGTTGCTTTCATAGCGTGTGCAGTAGTGATTAGGCATGATTCATAATATATGAACTACCAATTTTTCCTCAACTGTGACTTTGAGTTTTAGATTTGAACTTTCAGTTTTAAACTTGGTTTCAATTGTCAATTTTCATTACTGTTAACCACATGCCAGTTGTTGAATAATAATTGGAAAATAGTTGTTGTGATGAGGCATTTTACTTGGTGGTCAAAATAGTTTGTATTGATACAACGCTCAAGACGGGTCGAATGATGGACTGTTGGTATTGTAATCATGACAATCTTAAAGTTGCTTTCAACTGTCAGGTAAATTAAATTGGTTTCGTGAGACTAAAATTTATGATAGTTTTGAAATGGTCTAAACTTGGGTAATTGATTTAATTGTTGTGTTTTAGTGTTGATTAAACTTTATCTAGACTTAAACTGTTACATCTAAACTGGTTTCAACTTCAAGTTTTCTTAGTGATGTTTAAAAGTTGTTGGCTTTGTAGTGGTTATTCTCTACTGTTTTAAGTAGTTTGATTTTATTGACTTTTTATGAGTTAAAATGGGTTATAAATTGGGATTTTTTTCTTTTGGAATGACAAGTATGACAGAAGAAGCTGGATCTTAAAGCTAAGTCGGCTCTCGAGGCCCTTCAAGACATGACAAGTGAATGCTTCCTTTTGACGCTCCCAAAGTAATATCAAGCAGTCAAATTTCTATAAAACTTTTGACTCCTCATGATAAAAAGACTTTTGTATTATGTAAATACGAAACTAATTCATATACCGTACGTATGCTTCTAATATACAAAAAGTATGCTGTTGAAGTATTTGCAATGTTATAGACTATTTGTATTATGCTGTTGGTCAACTACACAAACTTATGTACTCTTCTAATATGCAAAGGGCTACATTTCGTAACCAAAATCCACAAAAAAACTTAAGTTTTGTAACCAAATTTCATGAAAAGACTTGGTGTCGCTACGTTGTCTAACTAAAATACACAAAACGACCCGGCCGCCGCATCGCGCGGCCCGGTAATATATCTAGTTAAAAAAAATACATAATCTCTTCCAACAATACAAATCTATGAGCAGCACACTTCGGTTCCAAGTTCCAACTAACCAAAATCATCGAACAACATAAATCACTATAATTTAGTTACTGCCCTACCTCAAATCTGTAATCAAAATCATTTGGTTTCGGTTCCGATCAAGAGTATTGATAAAACAATTGATTAAAAAAGGTCTGCAATCAAAATCATCTGGTTCCGATCAACCGATCAAGAGAATTATAAGGCAATCAATCCATAGGATTTTCAAGGCAATCTGTAATCAATATCCACTACCTTTCATCGCAAGGTCGGTCTTATAGCTACTTGGTTATTTTAAAAGTAACATAAAAGACTTTTTGTCATTTTATACGCAAATTATGGTTTAAAATGTTTGTTCAATTATGAATTGTAGCTAAAGTATATTGCAAGCTTAAAAAAATGAAAGAAAATGATTTTTTTTATTTTTTTTTTCATTTTTCGACCTTTTATACGCAAAATGATTGATTAATTCTTTCTATAATATTGTTTCCCACCGTGTTTTGACCGCCATCGTGACTCTTTTTCGAATCTAAACGGAAACTGCAATTTGCTCTTGTTTACATTAATTTTACAATTTGCATACTTAATCCCTTAATGTTTCTATTTTTTTTAAACATGACAAATCATTACTGATTTTATGTCAATCACACGTTTAGTTTCACTAATTATATAATAATCTTATTAACTATCTCGATTTCATATTAAAATATTAACTATTTATTATTTAAAAACAAAATCATAACCCGTTTGAAAATCGAAGTTGTAACCTTTATGATGGATACGTAAGCAAGCTTTAACCACCAGACATAAAGTTTTTTTGTTAATTATTCCAAACAAATATTATGCACTCATACCTTTGTTGTTCTTATTTATTTTTTTATATATTACTTTTTACATATCGTTTATATTTTCTACCGTGCAATACATCTTTTATCAACCTAGTTTCCTATAATACGTTAGCGACATGTTTATTTTTATTTATGTGCCCGTATAAATTCAACGATGATAACGTATTAATCACAACTTAATATGTTTTCTTAATTATACTACCACATTTTATCTACTTAAACATATTAATGTCACCATAATGTAGTTCACACACTTGCTCTCAACCACGAAAATCTCATTGTATGGCCCCGCCGCATAGTGTGGGTAACTTTTCTAAGTTAAAAGTGTTCGCAACAATGTTTAATTTGACGCTTGTTTAAAACTAACACAAATGCACCTTTTACCTAAGTCATCGCGTAGGTGGTAGGCCTGCAGTCTTTCGGCACCAAGCGCAACCAACTTTTCTAGTTATAATTTATAACAATAATAGCTTTAACAATTATTTTCTTTTATTTTTTTAACGTCAATTTAATTATTTACAGACCATAAATCCACGCAATCATCTCTATTTTTTTTCATGAGAAGAAAACCTCAACTTAGATAAAAAAAAAAAAAAAAAAAAAACTTGTGTTACAAAACATAAACAAAAGAAATCAATCGACTTTTCAGTATCGGCTCATGTTTTTATTTATTTTAATTCATTTGTTGCCTTGTTGGGCCACACCATAAATAATTTCCAGCCCACATAACTGACTATCTCATCAAAGCCCACAGTGCTTTTAATCTATACCACGGTCCACACATAACAAATTCCACGTGATCATTAAAATGTTGAAGCCCTATTTAATTATTTGCATTCTATACGAACCGAAGCAAACCGAACCGAACCGAACTAAACCAACTTCTACGTCTATTTCGACTTTCAATTCTAACAAATTTCAAGAACCAAATTAAAACCACCCCTAAGTTGATAGCATAAGTATGTATATTTATATGAAGTAAGCGCGGATCAAACAATCTCCCTCTATTTGATAAATTATGACGTCTAGATATACAACTTCATAGCTCAGGTATAAATTTTAGATTTTTTATAGTTACACAAAAAGTTATCTTTTTGTTAATTAAGCTTGTCTTTTTATGTTCTTGGCTATTTGTTTTTAGCAAGTTATCTTTTTGTTAATGATACACGGTAGTTTAAAAAAATTACCGCGGTTGTACAACTCTGCTTTACAGAACATGTGTTATTTTAATCGGAACACATATCTGTTTGCTAGGAGAAAACCCATCTTAGACGAGAAATCATCTGACCCAACCTGAAACCGACACATTATTTTATCTCAAACGAACTTCAACCAAAAACCTCCACATTTTTATAAATTGTCTTGGCCAAGACTTGCACATATTTATGAAGTCTTATAATAAGACCTCCCCGGTACGTTCCTAGTATGTTGATTGATATAAAAAATTCTATTATAAAAATCACTTTAATTTTACTAATTAATGCACTTATAGCAACAAATTGTGAACTAAATTAACTCACTGAAGTATACAAGTAGAAATTAACCCTCTTTTACATGTACATAATTTAAAGTAAGAACATTGATCAAAGGTTACAACCAAACAAGATAACTAAAAGAAGATTTGATCAACCATGTTTCTAGTTTTGGTTTTTCCAATATTCATCTTCCCACATTTCAACTTGTTTTATCGCTCTTGTTTTGTTGTCTATGATCGCTTTAACAGTTGAGGGATCGTACGGTGGAGGCATACTACATGGGATCGCGTTTGTAGGGTATCGCACAAGTGACTCCTCCATGAATTGTCTCCATTTTCCATCTGCAAGACATGCCATTGACTCTGAACATACCTCAACCGCATTCGGAGGGATAGTAGGTTTGAACTTTAAGAGCTTAGCATATTCAGTCAGTAGATGTAACATGTAGTCATAAATGTAGCCCATCTTCATGTCCTCTTGAATAAACCTGCTTGATGCCTCACCAATCTCTTGAGCCTAGTAGGGTTCAAGTAATTAACAAAACCATCAATCATATCATTCAAACAAAATAAATGCTTCTGCAGATACTAACATGAGACAAAACCATCCTTTAAAAAGCTGATTGTAAATGCTTAGAAGTACACTATTAGACACCTAAAAATATTATTTTTTTATGACGAAACTACCCTTAACGAAAGTAATGGACCAACCCCCCCCCCCCCCCCCTAATGATCATAATTGTACATGTTCACCCTATTACCTTTGAAGTATGATTGTTGCCCCACTCGACAGCGAATTTAAGAGATTTACACATGTCAGTGTTACGAATAGGCCAGAAATGCTCGAGTGGAGTCATCCCTCTTGCGAAGAAAGTGTAGTACCGCGGTGTGATGTATAAAGTGGGTGAATCACAGGCCATTATGTACTTCTCACTTACAGACCATGACCATCCTTCTATGTATATTTTGTACCTGCATGTTCATGAAGTTTGTCAAGTAACATCTTCTAATACTTTTTATCATGTTCAGTAACATATATCTAACTACCTGTAAGTACATTGATCTTCAATATTTGAGTTCTTGTATCCATGTACTGATTCATTAATCCAATCCTGGTTCATATATATGACTATCAAGTATTAATTAAACATAATTAAGTGAAACTAATACAAGTTAATTATATAATGTAGAAGGATATACAAATAAAACTCAAGTTAGATGATCCCATCATCTAAAGTTACAGGTTACAAAATATGTGAGTGAGGGGCTGTTTGTTTCACATTTTAATGGTTCAGTTCAGTGCTTAATCATTCAGATTCAGCATTCAGAGCGTTTGTTTCATAAAAAAACAGCCTCTGAATGGTTCAGTTAAGTGCTGAATGGTTAAGAGATAGAGAGATGCTGAATCGAACTGAATTGAGCATGTATCAAACTTACCATCATCTGAAGTTTTACCCCAACATCTCTTCCATTGATAAAGCCTCTTAATGGTTCAGACCTTTTAACCATTCAACACTTAATGATTCAGACTTTGCCAAACAACCCCTCATGAGTACATGCCAACTAGTTTTTTATCCTTTTGAATACTTTTTTATCGCCAGCCATACTTTTTTTAACGGCAAACTTATACTACTCCTATATATATATATATATATGCTACACCACCTAAATTACACTACACCTTACATCCAAAGGTTAATTAGAACTTCAAACCTGGTGCTCTAAATATTAACGACTCAAATATATCCATCGAAGATCAGCTATGGATATAACTATATAAGGCTTCTTATCAACTACTTTTGACCCGTTTATATGATACGATATCAAAATTAAATAGTTAGATGATGTTAACTAACATGAATGCATTGCAGCTGTTTGAAAGGTGTGAATTAAAGAAAATATATATATATATATATTTACCTGGATAAACAAACGTGTGCCCCAATCAACATTAGAATTGGTAACATTGCACTTGATAAGATCAGCCCTAACATTAGAGACAGAAGGGTTACCCCTCCAATAAGCAAAGGGTGCCCTGTCCTTCCATTTTACTTTCTTGTTACCTTCTTTAATATCCTTCAATGTCACTTCCCATGGCTTTTGATTTGTCTCTGCCCTATTACACATAATTAATTAACTCCCAATCAAATACTCTCTTAACTAATAGATTCAATTTATTTTTATTTTTTTTTTTGAAAAATAGGTATTTTCTGATGTTGTAGTTGTTTCTAGGGTGAAAATGAGAAAAATGTTGTTTGTTGTGACTTCGCTAGTTGAACTAGTGAATCCTAGGAGATTATCAGTGATTAAAGTTTGATTTGACAATACAATCGATTCGAAACTTCAAATAGCAAGTTTCAATTCGCTAGCTCAAGTAGCTAAGTCACCACAAACAACATTTTTTTCCTCATTCTTACCATAGAAACAACTATAGCATTGCAAATTAAAACTTCCGGTTTTTCAAAAAAATTCTAATAAAATCAGATAAAGCATATATATCTCGGCTTTTGATGAACAGATGATTTTCAAAAGCAGAAAACCAGTGATAGGTCTTCACTTTAGTAAGCAAAAAATTTATAACATCGACTAGTGTACGTGTCACAGATGCAATACATATGCATTTTTACTTGTATTGTAAAATATATTTTCTAGCACAACTTATGCCAAATATGCACAAACGCATATTCGTTTGTAAGGTGTAAATCATTAAGGCATATCATGCATCTTTATCTTGTAATTAACTTTGTTGAACAACTTTCACTCTTAATACATTTACATCCCTCCTAACTAATATGTTGCAATTCTTTAATGTAAGACCTCTTGTCACACATAAATGGTTTGATGTATTATGTTTTTATTGATTTCATGATAAGACAAATCATATATTAAATATGCAACATACCTTCTTAGTTGTCGAATCAACTCGTATAAGGACAAAATAAACAATATATATTTTGACGTTGTATATCACTATCATACAAGTACAGTATCTATCACACAAAATTTATGAGTATAAAGTAGTTTTCTTCGTGTATAAATCACTTTTTAAAGGAAAAGTGAGATACGCATATACAAGATCTAAGCCATCAAGCTCTACTTATGCGCGTCACAAACCATCAAGTACTTATACACGTCAAAATGTTAGTGCAAAATAACTATGAAAAGGATAAAGATTAATTAATAAATAACTTTTGTACGAAAATTAAAATTGTCTATCATATGACTAGCTAGATTTTCTCAATCATAATACTTGAATTGGTTTAAAAAACAAAGGTTTACAAACCTTCTGAAACAGTTACATACTAATTAACCAAATTATGTTAAGCATATTGGTCTATTTACACCTTCAAATTAACCCCATCAAATTTATGAATTAGTTAACTAGTTGACAAACGCAAGTGAAAAGAACCAACAAGTAATAGAGAGATTAATTAGTTACCATCCCCAAAAAGACCAATCCGGTAAGACGATATCCAAGCTCAATGGATCAGAACAGTACTTGAACAATGGAGGAGGCCCAGGATTGGGCCTCCTAAAGTACTGTTTTATGTTGTACACTGGTCGATCGTCACAATCGAACATGAGTTCCAGATCAGGAATCCTACCTGGGTATAGCCTTAGCAATTGTTGAAAGCCCCATAGTGTAAACAAATCTCGAGTTTGGATCGATTTCCTGAACTTTTCTACGTATAGTTTTCCATCAAGGACTATTAGCCTGAAATGTGCACTTTGTTTAGCTATCTCTACCATGTCTCTTGTGATCCCCGTTGCTCTCCAATGTCGTAGATCTTCATAGATCCAACGAAAGTAATCAGGACATGTATTGGCTTGCGAACGATCTAGATTTGTGTGTGTTGTCGGATAGTTCTTGGGACATGATAGAGTTTGATTCCATGCAAGACATTCAAGTGGGAAATTTTGATCCATTTTTGTTTGAAATTTTAGGGCTTGTTGACCTGAAAACATATACTAGATGTACAACATGAATAATAGTCAGAATATCATATAAACCGAACAAGTTACAACATATAAGACACCGTATAATGCCACATGTGACAAAATGTCTGAACTTCAGATGCTACAAAAAAGACTACGTAACACATATGAGACTTACGAGATTTAAGCGGCATGCAACCAGCAAGAACATAACGGAAACAAAGACACCAACTAGAACAAACAAACTACAAACTGTTATAGCGTTGTTACGATGGCCGAGTGAAGGCCTAAGCCGGTGTGTGCTCTTCCACTTATCTTTATACAAGCCTTTCATATTTCTAAGTTGATGAAAATCTTGTCACTCACTCTATATATATGCACAATGTAACAGTTTTAGACAGGTTGGGGTGGGGGTGTAGAAAGTGGTATCATGTTTAAAGCCATTGAGTTACATGTGAAATTAAACAAGCATGGCCTTGAGCCTAATTGTTGAGGGATAACTTAAAGTATGAACAAATATGGATAAAAATGTGACAAAACATTTCAAGAGCATGAGTTGTTATGCTTGCATGTCTTGCATTAGAACTTGTAATCTGCATTAATTCAATTGTACCACGTACAGACTTTAATTAAAGCTATTAAAATATCATGTGATGGTACATTGGTACGTATATGATAATAAAACATTTAAAAGGTGATCCATCAAACTAATAAAGACCCAAATAAATGAAAAACAAAATACCTTTTTTATAATATTTCTCTTTTTTACGCAAAACTAACTTTTAAACAGTTTTGTAGAAACGTGACATATCAGCTGATTGTAGCTAAAGTAAAATGATTGATTGAAAAATGATATATGCAGGTTTAAGGTCGTGATATTTTAATAGAAGTTACACAAATTATATATCAATATATATATATATATATATATATATATATATATATATATATATTTAGTCTACACTAAGTTTAATACTTCTGTGTTATACACGGTTAAAACATTAACTTTTAAAAATAAATATAACTTAATATTTAATATTATATGTCTAAAATCGCTTTTCAGATATGATATTAATCAGATTACGTCTAAATGACATGTATTTGTTACACGGAATGAAAAAATTTTATAAAAGAAGTATGAAATCTCTAATATAATAAAGCAAAGTAGTATTGAATCTTAAATTCTTAACAAACCAAACTATAGCTTTTTTTGGCCACTATCGATCACAACTTCTGAAATATGCACTAGCGGTCTCAGCGTTGATCATTTTTGTCACTAATGGACTGACGGTAAAAAAAATTTAACGGTGTTAAGTTTTTTTGAGTTACTGACCGACATTTTAAGGCTTTTGATTGGATTGAGAACACGAGTCGATTGATATAAAATTTATATCGAAACGGGACTCCAAATGACAAAACAATGTTTCAATTGGGTGTTTAAACCTAACGATACTTTAATCGGATGTACAAATTTCGCCGTTTGGAACACTGTTTCAAGGTAATTTTTACATCAATCGACTCGTATTCTCCTTCCAATCAAAATCTCTTAAAAGTCGGTCGATAGCTCAAAAAAACTTAACGTCGTTAAAAAAATTTTAACGCCGGTCAATTAATGGCACAAATGATCAATGTTGGAACCGCCAGCACATATTCCAGAAGTTAGGACTGTTAACGGTCAAAAACTTGTAGTTTGGACCGTTAGATCCAATACTCCTAAAGCAAAATATAATTTGCTTATATGTCATCATTTAAGAGTTTATCTCACAATATGAATTTTATATTCAATAACATTCTGGTCCCCAAATGTTTAGTAGAATCTTAAAAATTTAAGAGTAGTTACATTTTCAATTTTTTTTTTCTACTAGAGATGTGCATGGTTTATATTTGATAAGGTATAAAAATGAAACCTATAGATAAAGTTGGTAATAACTTACAGGCAGTTGACAGATGTAGAATCGGCATCTGTCTCAACTACTGAAAAGCTTGAAATGCTTCAGTAAGTAGAACCGTTTGTGTCTTAATAAATATCTTTATAATCATCACTTGAGTATTATTTACCCAATGATAACTAAAAAACTTAACTAGTTAATTATAATTTATAAATATTAAAGATTTTTTTATACAACGGTAAATGTTCTACTACCAAGTTTACCATCATTATTTATTAAGAGTTTTAGACATCATGTGAGAAGCACGACTATGGTCAATGTAAATCGATACCACATTTCCTTCTTTCAAATTGTTGCTTTGGGTGTGAATTTTCGTAGCTAAACCCAACACTTTTGCCTAGACTTAACAATCATGACCCATTTGCTTCAATTTGAATCAATTTGGCTTTATTTAAAAAGGTTGGGATCAAGATGGGTCGACTAGAATTTTAAATGGGTTAAAAGGAGTTTTTTAAAGTTGCCAAAAACAATTTAATAGGTTAGGATGGATTGTTAGAAAATACCTAATAGGTCAAAACTAAACATCTTTTTCTTTCTCCACTAAAATTTAACACCCACATAACCACATTAATCGAACATGAATAATATTTTTAATACTAACTAAGTCATCAATTACTAATTTTGTATTTCATAAATGTCAGCTACAGATACGCTGATGTTAATTTCACACACCCCCACTTTCGGTAAGTGTGAAACGTTTATTTTATGAGTTCCACTTTAGGCTCACGTCAAGTTGAACTTTATGAGTTATTTTTTTGCATCGTTATTTTTCATATTAGTCAGCCAAAATTAGCACTCATTCCCCATGGTTGGGAGCTGATACGGCCTAAAAGAACCAATGCAACTTGGGTGGTTAGTGTTTACAAGATATAAACATATCATAAAAGGGGCATTTGTATATATCCTCTCAAAACCTTATAAATTGTATATTTACCCAATCCATAACTTTTATTGCATATATCCCCTTCATTGCTAAAGTATATTACAAATTTACCCATTTTAATTTATATAATTAACAATAATTAATGTTATGACTAATTTACCCTTGCTAAACTCAACACAAGAAATTAAATGCCCTTTATCAAAAATTGAATTATATATATAAAACTAAAAAACAATAGTCCATCAAGATGACTGTAAAGTTACACTCAATCATGATGATGTTGGCGACAAGTCGGTCATCACGACGGTACACGGTGATGGCCATAATCGTAAATGGTGCTTTTGCTTCTTTATACTTTGTTTTTTACATCAATTCATATCTCTATATAAATTGTTGTGTAATAGTGTATGTGTGTATAGGAAGAAACCATCTCAATCTCATTATTTCAACCCATTTTGAGAGCTCTCGGTTAGGATTGTCAGGTGTAGTTCTTACGATTTTAAAATTGACACTAACCTCAAAAATCGAATGCTAGCTATTTGTTGCAAGTCCAGAACGATGATAGCTACTGAAATTGCAGATCCAGAACAATGAAAGGTGTTGAATTTGCAGGTGGGTTAGAGAAAATGAAGAGTTTGCACCTGTGAGTGTGGAATTGGATATTACTAAGAGGGGTTTTAATATTTGAAGGGGTGATTTTGGTAATATGGAAATTATTATAAAGGATGAGAATATATGTAATATTAATTTTAGGTGGGGTAAATACGCAAATAACCTTGTTTATAAGGGGATATATGCAAAAATCCTATCATAAAAAAAACTTAATAAAATCCAACTAGGAATTTGACTTTTCAAGTTTGCACATTCTCAATTTTTAAATAAGGTGGAACATTCTTTTGCTGTCACTATCATGAAAGGGAGAAAACTAACTTATGATTTGTATATGTTTTTAACAACTAATATTTTCATTATTCAGGAAAGAAGGAATACAATAATAATAATCCAAACAGACCACATATATATATATAGTCGTCTTCTTTAAATTATCAACCACGTACGCACGAATATATAATTCCACTTTGTCTTCTTGATTTTTTTTATCTTTATGCTTGTGTGATTGCATATTTGCATGATCATGCCCTGTCTATCTTTATGGCCGGTGATAATTCGGGCTTAGAAACTTGTATATTCATAGCTCAGGTATGTTCTCACTTCATACTAGATTTGTTCAAGAGCATTTTGTTTTGGGCGTTAGTGGTTGACTTAATTCTTGATACATACACCCCGTCAGATTGTGATTTTGATTTCGAATTGTCGTTGCATAATTGGTCATGATCTCCAACGCAAGGCCTTCAACTTTGTGAACAAAAAGGGAAATAGTTCATTTGATTAAGTGAATGACATAAATACATGTCTTGTTTGTTCATTTATTTTCGATTATATTTTACTATGACTTGTTTGAACATTGTTGTTTACTTCATATCCGTTCATTTGTTCGTTTACAATCAAACAAACGATACATATGTTCATGAAAGATTGAAATCAATGTGTTTTTCATAAACATTATTGTTTACAGGTGTGAAATATTTCAAACATGATACAAGCATGCATGTAAACTGTTTGTGAAAGGTCCTAATATAAGAATCACAAATGAGCAACCTAAAGCTAGGAGTTGAGGTTCATAGCGCCCATGGGCTTATCGCGAAAGACGGGCGAGGTTCCGCTAGCCCTTATGTCGAGCTTCACTTCGATCATCAAAAGTTCAGAACCACTGTCAAAGAGAAAGATCTTGACCCGTATTGGAATGAAACGTTTTTATTCAACATTTCTGACCCGAATAACCTGTCTAACCTTACACTTGATGCATACGTATAAAACATAACCAAAGGAAATGACTCGAAGTCGTTCATGGGTAAGGTTCGTGTAAATGGAGCATCATTCGTCCCGTATTTAGATGCTGTTGTGCTCCAATACCCTTTGGAAAAAAGAAGCATTTTTTCGAGTGTAAAAGGCGAGCTAGGCCTTAAAGTGTTTGTCACGAATAACCCGTCAGTTAGGTCCGTGAACCCGCTTCCTCAAATGAATACTTCTCGTGGTCGAAAAAAGACGAAAGATTCACAAAAAACATTTCACCATTTGCCAAACACAAACTTTATCAACCAACTTCAGTTTCCTCCACAGCAACCATACATTGCACCTATGAACCAGCCACAACAAACTAATGCATATGGAGTTGAGAAAAGTCAAAGTCAAAATCAATACCGAAGTCAACCAAATATTGTTCGGATGTACTCGGGGTCTTCGTCACAACCGATGGAGTATGCTCTCAAAGAAACAAGCCCGTTTCTCGGAGGTGGTCAAGTGATCCAGGGTCGGGTTGTGAGCAGTGATAACCGACGGGCCAACGCTTATGACCTTGTGGAACCAATGCAGTTCCTATTCGTTAGAGTCGTGAAAGCAAAAGCCCTCCCGAGGATGGATATCACGGGAAGTCTCGACCCGTATGTTGAAGTACGTGTCGGTAACTATAAAGGAATCACACAACACTTTTCAAAAACATCAAGCCCCGAATGGAACACGATTTTCGCGTTCTCTAAAGATAGAACGCAAACAACGGTTTTAGACGTTGTGGTTAAAGATAAAGACATGATAAAAGATGACTTTGTCGGGAATGTTCGTGTGAATCTTCACGATGTCCCGACTCGGGTCCCACCCGATAGCCCGTTAGCTCCAGAATGGTACCAGCTAACGGACAAAAACGGTGACAAAACAAAAGGTGAACTAATGCTTGCGGTTTGGATTGGGACACAAGCCGATGAAGCATTTCCTGATGCTTTACTTGTGGAACAAGCAACGAGCAGCGTCGATAGCTTGGTTTCATCAAAGTACACTAGATCAAAAGTCTATCACTCTCCTAGACTTTGGTATGTTCGTGTTAACGTTATCGAGGTACAAGATCTGCTTGTGCAGGCATATAAAACCCGGTTACTGAATGTATATGTAAAAGCACAGATTAATAATCAGGTTTTGAAAACAAGACCAGTTCAAGCAAGAAATGCAAATGCATTGTGGAATGAAGAAATGATGTTTGTAGCTGCTGAGCCATTTGAAGATCATTTGATACTTACTGTTGAAGATCGAATCGGTCCCGGTAAAGAAGAGACTTTAGGGAAGGTGTTTATACCGTTGAATAGTGTCGAGAGGCGAGCGGATGATCGCCTCATTCATTCCCAATGGTTTAACCTTCAAGACCCGAGTGATCATGATGTTGATGGGATGATGAAGAAGAGAGATAAATTCGCTACTCGGGTCCATCTGCGGGTTTGTCTTGAAGGTGGGTATCATGTGCTCGATGAGGCGACTCGTTACAGCAGTGATCTCAGACCGTCCGCAAAACAGTTGTGGAAGCCGTCGATCGGGATATTGGAACTTGGTGTCTTAAACGCTACTGCTCTTTATCCTATGAAAACCCGTGAAGGTCGAGGTGCAACGGATGCATATTGTGTCGTGAAATACGGTCATAAATGGGTGCGAACGAGAACAGTTATCGACAGTTTAACTCCAAGATTCAACGAGCAGTACACGTGGGAAGTTTACGACCCGTCAACAGTTCTAACTGTGGGTGTTTTTGATAACTCTCAGCTCAAGAATGGCTCCGGTTCAAAAGACTTGAGAATCGGGAAAATACGTATCAGAATCTCCACGCTTGAATCGGATCGGGTTTATACACATTCGTACCCGTTGCTAGATCTTCACCCGTCGGGTGTTAAGAAAATGGGGGAGCTGCATTTGGCGATTCGTTTTTCTTGTACTTCAATGCTGAATATGATGTATATGTACTCGAAACCCCTCTTACCAAAAATGCATTATGTGAGGCCGTTATCAGTGGTACAGCTTGAAATGCTCCGCCACCAAGCTGTACAGATAGTGGCGGTTCGACTCAGTCGAGCAGAACCGCCACTAAGGAAAGAAGTCATTGAATATATGAGTGATGCTAATTCACATCTATGGAGTATAAGGCGGAGCAAAGCAAATTACTTCCGGTTAATGTCCGTTTTCAACGGGTTTTTCACGTTGAGTAAATGGTTTCGGGACGTTTGTTTGTGGACAACCCCTCTTACGACCGTGCTTGCTCATGTCATGTTAGTGATGATCGTAACTTTCCCGGAGTTTATTCTCCCAACAGCCTTCATTTACATGTTCCTTGTAGGACTATGGAACTATCGGTTTAGGGCGCGATACCCTCCTCATATGAACACTCGATTATCATATGCTGAATGGGTTCAACCCGATGAGTTAGACGAGGAATTTGACACGTTTCCGACATCTCAGAGCCCAGAAATCATTCGACACCGATATGACCGGTTACGAAGTCTTGCAGGCCGAATCCAGTCCTTTGTTGGCGATGTAGCAAGCCAAGGCGAACGATTACAAGGACTACTCAGCTGGCGTGACCCACGTGCTACACCTGTATTCATGGTGTTCTGTCTCGTGGCTACATTTGTGTTCTATTATACGCCCTCTCAGGTGCTCGTGACACTGACCGGGTTTTATGTCATGAGGCATCCGAGGCTTCGCCATAGGTTTCCATCTGCACCATTGAACTTCTTTAGACGGCTTCAGTCACGTACCGACAGCATATTGTAAGTAAGCTAAGCTTATGATGGGTTTTAGTTGCAAGATTTGTGTGTGTGTGTGTGTCATATTGGGTTTTTTTCCAACAAAACATTGAAGAACAGTTGGATTGTTTATAAACTTGAATTGGGAAATGTAAAATTTCATATGATTTGAAGTATGCATAAAACAAATGTTGGCATTGTTTGTAAATAGTTTATTGTTTTGTAGATTGTTTGGGATGAAATATGAAATGGAAGCTTTTACATGCACTGCACATTGATTATGTTGTTACTTAAATTCAAATTTCACTTACTAAATGAATAACACAAGGAAAATGCACACCGATCAACAAATCCATTGCAATGAAAAAAAAGTATTTGGATTGTGTTGACTTGAAACATTGTTTCTCCAATGTCTTATGAATAACTAGCATGTCATATGCAGTTACAAAAACAAAAACGGATTGTTATACGTTAAAATTTATTTGGATGACTTTCTACTCATTTGACCCGTTTCCTTTGAAACTAATTCTGTTTAGTTAACCTGTTATACGTGAAAACAACTTGAATTGGCACATTCAATTCATAAATATTAGGGTCAAAAGTTATGTTATCTATGTTCACTTTTAGCACAAGCAAAGTAGCTAGTCCAGGTCACTTGTATTTTGACAGTAACAATGTAATGTAAGTGACACATTTTCGGGCATATCATACGTTATTTATAGGTAGCACTTACACGTAGGAGATCAAGACCGGGGTTTTCAAGATTTGGGACAATCGTTGACAGGTGAATAAAAGCAAAGCAAAGCAAGCACCAATTGAAAAATAAATAGTTAAGATACAGTAAATGATTCGAATGAATAGAGAACATGTGTTCATAATCATAGAAGAGTGTAATCACTTATTCAGATGTTTGAAGATATAAAAACATTTTGGATTGAATTATTTGTCCATACTTTTTAGGGTGCCTGAAGTGCCAAGCGAGATGACGAGGTCCACGAGAATACTAGGTCGGGTGCCACATTGTAGGAGCAGACATAAGAAGAGTGGACAGATAGCTCAGGCTATGGCTCACCTTTTCGTGTGTAATGTAAAATTTGATGTCTTTTCTTGTTTTATGTTTAGGATGCATCTGAGCAATTAAAAGAATGCATCTGAGCAATTAAAAGAATGCATCTGAACAATCTAAACAAGTTTTTATTGACAATTGTTTTTGTAAAAGTGTCAAGGATGATATTAGTTAAAATAGTTCAAATACTGTTAATTATTTTCAAGAAAAAAAATGATAATAAAACTCCAAAAATTGCTACTAACATGTAAGAAAATGATGTTTTGTATGAACGTATGACAAAAAGAAATTCGTATAGGTGTACGCAGAAAAGAAAACTGTACAAGTGTAGGCAAAAAAAAATTAGGGGATATCTCCTAAAAATTCAGGCTAGCTTTACCACTTATATAGTCCTCATTTAGGTTTCTAATATATTACCGTTTAAATTAACCAAGTCAAAAGACATATAACTGATAAGGGTTTATCTAACTTTAATTAAATAAAATGATCATAATTTTATTTTCACGTCTATTAAGAAAACTCTATACTTTTCGTTTTAGTTGTTGTAAAATACATTTTACAAAATTTAACAAGAGGCATATTGTGTTTTCTTATTTAACAACAACAATCACGTATTTTACAATTTGCATCAAATATATTACTATCACATTTTACTTTTGTTATGGATGAGCCATCAAAGACTAAGAGCATATCATGTGACACTTTTGAATTTTTTCATTTGATTTACAAATTTTACAAACCAAACAAAAATTATATATTTGATTTGATGGCCTATACAACTATAAAAAGACCAACAGCATTAGTGCTAGCTTCCAAGAAGATTATGAGGATCCAAAAAGATTTCTCATTTAGGCAGTCATTTCAAGTTATCAATCTAGGATCTTGTGATTTCCCCTTTTTATTTTTTCAAAAAGTTATCCACTCCCCCACAAATGCACTTCTTCATATATATAATTTTCTTTTCTTTCATATAATCACAAATCTTTTATCTTTTGTTAAAGTTTAGTCCCATAATTTAAGGTGCACCCTTGATTGTGTGTGTTTGGAGGGCATGACAATCTTGTGGGTTAGTTAGTTGTGTTTGTTTTGATCTTGAAAAAGGGTTTTAATTTTGACTTTTTGAGAGGATTTAAAGCCACTATTAAGGTTTTTCTTTAAGCAGAATTGTAAAGTGGTGAAGATTGACATTTTCTTTACAATCTTTAATCAAGAAACAAGAAAATTGTGCAGCAAAAAGGTAAGATTTTTAATTTTTTAATTTTGTTAGTTTTTAGTGTTTCCCTTTTGGGTTTTGTTTTATATGCTTCAAAGATTGAATCTTTGTGTGTTAATTTTGGTTTTTACAATTAATATATACTGTAATTTAGTAAATCCTTAAAGTTTCTATTAGTTCTTGTGCCAATTCAAGAATCAAGATCCTATTATATGATTTAAATTAGGATTTGATATGAAAATCTTGTGTGCTCTGTATGTGCAATCTGATTGTTTATCATGTTTAAGTTGTTGACCAAACATGAATCTTTCTTAGTAACTTAACACATGTTTGAAATGTAATGCATTCTACAGTGTTTCTGCTGCAAAAATGCCAGTAAACATTGTTAATATCAGACATTTTTTTAAAAAATTTGGAGCTTTTTATGTATTTATTTTGCTAATTTTAACAAATAGTATATTGAAATTTGTTTGTGTTATGTATGATGTTTAATTGGACTGATTGATATGATTCTTTGTTTAATTTGGTTTTGAATCTTGAAATTTCATAAACATTTGCAATTCATGTCAAATCTAGGTGTTGTTTACATTTGGCTACATGGGTTCATCTTGCACCAAGCTCATTCCATGTCTAGTTTCACCAAACAAGTCACCGGCTCTCGAGGATCCGAACAATGGTATGTATAAGGTATTCCATAATATACCATCAAGTGCTTTTCTTTATCGTTTTCGGAAATTTATTTTAATAATTTGAAACAAAATTTGTTTGGATTTTTTGTTTTTTTGCAACAGGTGAAGAGGAAGCTGTTAACTTGCCAGCATTCAAAGAATTCACGTTTGAGCAACTTAAAAATGCAACATCAAGTTTTGCTGTTGAAAACATTGTGTCAGAGCATGGTGAGAAGGCCCCAAATGTTGTATATAAAGGGAAACTTGAGAATCAAGTGAGGATCGCAGTTAAACGTTTTAATCGTTCGGCCTGGCCTGATTCCCGACAATTTTTGGTATAAAAGCTTACTATTTTTTTATAGTATTTTGTTATTTTAAGTGTAGTTTTCTTACTACATTTATAGACCAAAATCATACTGGAACTAATTCTTGATTCACCAATCTTTAATTCATGTTGTTGAGCAGTTTCTTATAAATTATTTTACTCAAGATGGCATTTTTGTGGTTAAAGATATTGTTGACATGTGACTATGTGAGTGCACCTAGCACTTTGACCAGAACCCATTTTGACCCAAACCTGTTTTGACTTTTACCTGACCCGAACTAGTTTTGACTATTACCTGACCTGATTGTTTTGCCAGACTTACATGTGACATGAATGGCATCACTTTTAGAAGAAAAAAAATGAGATTGTTTGTAATTTTGTATCATTGCTATTTCTTAATTATGTGGAAACTTATCTTTTTGGAACATCAGGAAGAAGCAAAACTGGTTGGTCAACTTCGTAATGCCAGGCTGGCAAATCTTCTTGGTTGCTGTTGCGAAAACGATGAACGACTACTTGTGGCTGAGTATATGCCCAATAACACGCTTTCAAAACATCTTTTTCATTGTAAGCATTTCTTAGTTACTTTTACATTTACATATCCAATATGTGTTCACAATCACTTGTTCTTTCAAACTGAAGCGTTTTTCTATACATTCACAAGAATCATATTAATCTGTGTTGCTTCAGGGGAATCACAACCGATGAAATGGGCAATGAGGTTACGTGTGATGTTACATTTAGCCGAAGCTCTTGAATATTGCACATGTAAAGGGCGTGCTATTTATCACGATCTCAATGCTTATAGAATATTGTTTGATGAGGTGAAAGTTTTAAACTTTTACATTATTTTTCTAAATTTCATATATCAATATTCAAGATTAGACTCTTGCAGGAAGCTAATCCTAGACTTTCTAGCTTTGGCTTGATGAAGAACAGTCGGGACGGAAAAAGTTATAGCACGAATCTTGCATTCACTCCTCCTGAGTATTTGAGAACAGGTACATTTCCTGTTTACATTATAGTTCTTGATTATTTTCTGTAAAGAAGATGCATTTTGACTTTTGTGGTCAAAAGGCTTAACTTTTGTCAACTTTAATCTTGACATGAGTTTTTTTCCCTATTTTTTCATCTTGTAGGAAGAGTAACACCTGAAAGTGTAATATATAGCCTTGGGACTCTTTTACTTGACCTTCTTAGTGGGAAACACATTCCTCCGAGCCATGTAAGAATACGTCTCCATTTTATCCGTTAGGATTGTTAAAACCTGAACCTAGAAGAAAACCCAAAACATTCGAGACGGGTATTTGGGTACAATACTATTTTTTTTTTTAATTTGTGGGTTTGGGATAGGTATGTTTGATGATATAGTTTGTTCATCATTTCAGGCTCTTGACTTGATAAGAGATCGGAACCTTCAAATGCTTACGGATTCATGTTTGGAAGGACAATTTTCTAATGATGATGGAACCGAGTTGGTGCGTTTGGCTTCTCGTTGCTTACAATATGAGCCCCGTGAACGCCCGAATTTGAAGTCACTAATAGCTTCCTTGACTGTTATTCATAAAGAAATAGAGGTTAGCTGACTATCTTTTGACTTAGCACAAAAGTATCTGACTTTAGTCAAATGTCTAAAAATATCCTTCAATAATTTCTTCTTGTTACAGGTTCCATCATATGTGCTGATGGGGATCTCGGCAACGACTTCATTTTCACCTCGATCGCCACTTGGTGAAGCTTGCTTGAGAATGGATTTGACTGCGATACATGAAATTTTAGAAACGCTTTCCTATAAAGATGACGATGGGCAAACAAACGAGGTTAGTTTACTGCGGTCGAGGATCCCATTTATTTGTTCTGATTTCAGAGGTGTCCCGACTCCTGTATCATATAAGTCGGGACCCATGAAACAGAAAAAGTGGGGCACACAATCTTTTTTGTATATATATATATTTTTTTACTTTGGGACTTGATTCTTATTCATTTAATTAACTGATGGTAACAGCTTTCGTTTCAAATGTGGACCGATCAAATGCAAGAGTCGCTAAATTCAAAGAAAAAGGGCGATGTAGCGTTCCGACAAAAGGATTTCAATGCTGCAATAGAGTGTTATTCTCAGGTTTTTTTCTCTTGCACAATTATCATATTTATTAACAATGGTAATGAACTTGATGAGAACCATCAACCCTTGTACAACCATGAATAAATATATAAGCTTTGTTGATGCACTTTAGACACAGTTTGGTGACACTAACCAAATGTATACAGAAGTCTATAAGCATTTGATTATTTGTCAAAGACTAAAATGCCCTTACTCTTATATGAACTCCTTTTTTTCGGGTTTTTGCAGTTCATCGAGCACGGCCCAATGGTCTCACAAACAGTTTATGCTAGACGTAGTCTATCGTACCTCATGAATGACATGGCTCAAGAAGCGTTGAACGATGCAATGCAGGCTCAAGTGGTGTCACCTGTTTGGCATGTTGCTTTATATCTTCAATCGGTTTCACTTTTCGCTCTTAAAATGGAAAATGAAGCCCGTGCGGCTCTCAAAGAGGCTTCAGCCCTTGAAGCCAAGAGAGCTGCAGCCACTACTAATGGTCACTGATCATTGATCACGGCGTTTTTTGTTGACTTCATATGCTGACTTTGACTGAATGGTTAAACAGAGAGAGTGAAGATTTTGCTGATCTTTTTCATGTTGTTTTTATCCCCCTACAAACAGTGGCGTACCCAGGAAATTTTTTCATGGGGGTCGAAAATTTGGTAGTAATCGTTTAAGTATCAATATATAATATTTTTTTCAATCCGGTTCTATTCGGTTCGGGTCGAACCGGGTCGGGTTAAATTAAAAAAAATGACAACAAATAAATTTGATGGGTCAAAATTAAAAAAAATTCATTTTACCTCCACTTATATTTAAAAGTATAAATTTTCATTCCCTCCACTCAACCAACTTATTTAATGTCTAACCCTAATTTTTATCTATAAATACCAAACCAAATCTCTCTAATCACTTTCATCATCTAAACTCTCTCTCAAACCCTCTCAATCTATTTAAGAATTTCTACAAATTTTCATCTTTCAAACTCTCTCTCAAATTTCATCTTTTTTTCAACAAATTTTCAACAACTTGTGAGTTTTTTATTCTTTCTTTCATTTTTCTTTCATTTTTATTCTAAATACTTGAAACATCCTCTATAACTTTACCATGTATTTACCAAGGTAAATAGAGTTTGGTGAATCACCATTTTGAGGTTCGAGTTAGGATTGTTTTTCTCAAACTATATAAAATAAATCTTTTATTTTGTTTCTTAAACTTCATATGCCTCCATTATACATCTTTTTTAAGTCACTAATCTACAAATAAGAAGTTAATGAAACCAAACCATGTTTCCAAACAATATTATGTTGGAAAACTTGTGCTATGGTATAAAAATGGTGATGTTGTGAACCTTGGTTCTACAACTAATTTTTCCACCATTCATCACTTCTCACTTGATTACTTAGCAAAAGTAGTTAATTTATTTATATATTTCCATTTTGTACTCATGACCATCCAAATCATCAACTATATTGATGGTTTTGTGCAATGGTGAAACACTTAAGGTTACAATACCATAATGATTGACTATATATGACAATATAAATAAATATATATTACTATCTTCTAATCATAATATAACCAAATCCATTGTTAAATATTATGTCTCATATAGGCTACTAACTGGGCATTAAACTGAGTTTTCAAGCCTGTATGGGGGTCGATGGTTAAATTTTATGGGGGTCGATCGAGAATTTAACATATAAAAACAAAAAAAAAAATCGCAGGGGGAGCGGGCGCCCCCCACCCCACCAAAGTGGGTACGCCCCTGCCTACAAACCAATGTATTTGCGTATTTACCCAACTCAAATTTAATATTGCGTCTATACCCATCCTTTATGATAATTATTATGTTGACCAAACTACCCTTTCAAATACTAAAAACCCTACTACTAATCATCTAAAAAACACCATATAACCAAATGTCGAAGTCTCCTCCACCTATATCGTCTTCTATGTATCACGCATACGTATCCATCGTTTAATTACTATTAGTGTGTACTTGAGATTAATATTTTGGATGTTTTTGTTGTATGGTGGTTTTCAATATCCAATTATGATTGAATATGCAATATTTTTATAAACTAATTAGGTAAGGGTAAAATAGGTAATGTATAATTTAGTTTTTCCTAAAATATATCAAAAAGGGTAAATATGCAATATTATTTCCTAATAAGGGGAAATTTGCAATAAAATTTTTTTGTTGGGTAAATATGCAATTAATAAGATTTAGAGGGGGATATATGCAAATGCCTCTTGTTTTTATATGTTATATGAGTAATTTATGGTGGAGATTGAAATTAGTAAAAAGTTGCATTATTTTGATGAAGAAGTGGTTGTAAAGCAAGGACATGGTTGGCTCTACTTTGTGTACAAAAAAAATTAACCTTTTATTCTTTGGTTCTGTTTTGAAACATAGCGGTTCGGGTTGGTTCGTCATGGTTCAAAGTTTTGTTACTGGTCATGTTTTGTCACGGATTTGTATCTTGGAACGAACGTTAATAAAGTCTGTTAAAAGAGTTTAAGGACCGTTACCAATCGAAAATGGTAAAACGTAATTAAGAAGCAAATCCCAACCGTCTATGAGCGAGAAACACGTTCACGAACCATCGCCTGTGGTGCAGTCAAGATTCGGACCAGTTAGGTTGACCAATACTTCTAAACTTTATTGTTTTTGTAAAGATAAAAAAAACCACAAAATAAGGGCCCAACCGGGTTCGAACCGGTGACCTATTGATCTGCAGTCAATTGCTCTACCACTGAGCTATGGACCCGTTGTTGTTACTAAGCTCTGTTATATTTTTATTATCTTCAAATAATCTCAGAAAAGTACCACAATCAATGCGTATGTAACAAGGTATAAAGCACATGACACTATAACAGCTCCACGGGACATACAACAATCCATACACATCCTCTAGTACAAACCATCAAAGCGTGAAATTCACCACTCCAAAAAATGTACAACCATCAATACACAAGGTACATACATACCACCGAAAGAAAGACAATAAGCTACGCTTCCGGTCCTAGGTGTATAACGAGGTGGCAACCAAGCTGCTCATGAACTACCTAAGATCAGTAAGCTTTTTAATTGAACTGACTTTAAAAGCAAAAACTCAGACTGATTTTAAGGCTTATACAATAAATAAGCTAGAGCTCGACTTGTTTACAACCTCAAGTCTGAACGAGACACTGATCCAAATAAATCTACAAGCATGGTAAATGAGTTGGTTTTGGGTTAGCCTAACTGCTCATGGCTTTAAGTTAAATGGTCATATGTATGTCAACCCTTTTTACAAGTTTGTTCATATGTTTTTCAGGTTGATGTTATGTATGGGTTCGTATCAGTTATTTCGTTAGTTTAGACTGCCAGCGGCCAAAAGATAATAGTTTAAACCGTTAAAAACCAATAAAGCTTTACTTAATTATAAACCTAATAATAAGAGATCCTAATACTTTATAGTTTTCTCTTCGTTTCAACTCGAGAACACATAAAACTTTATAGTTTCTTTTCATTTCCTACAAAATCTGAAACCCAAAATTACATTGCATATTTCTTATTCTCCTTACTTCTTTTCTTTCCTTAATAAAAACTTGTAAGTCCACAAATCTATAGTGATAAAAACTTGAAACCCAGAATGGACAATAAGTGAATTTTAGGAGTAGATAGTGTTACAGTTCATAATTTAAAAAAAAGCTACCATTTCCCAACTTTTCAAATGCCACTAACAGTGATACACAATATAAACTTTGGTAGTAAAAGATAGTTTGTACTGTATCAACACGTTAAACATATGCATTTGTTTAGTTTATTATGAATTACAAGATAAACAAGCATGTATCATTCACCACTAACTATGATGTCTTATCAAACAAGCTCTTAAGTCTTACAGAAGAAGAGGGTAATGGTCATAAAGAGACACATTTGCAGCTAATTACATCATCATCAGTGGGTAACTTTGGCACAGAACAAGTAACCAACATTCCATCAATATTTGCAGCCTTATCAACATCAAAAACCACTGTGCTAAGCCCCTTTCCCACCACAAACATCTTCTTACCAATCGCAACAAGCCGACACGGTGGTCTTGTAAGTACAGCCGCCAGCCTCCCGAACGCTTCCCATTCTCGACTATCTTTTCCCCACATCATCACTCTCGTACCTGAACTTTGATCCAACACGTAAAGTGTGTTGTCTACTACAATGCCTGGGCCCCGCCAGCCCGATACCATGTCAGCATCTGCATGCTGCCATGTTCCATTTAGTGGATCATACACGACTGCATAGACATGAGAAGATACAGCAGAAGACCCGCAACGTATGTAGATTTTCCCGTCTAGTACTAGAGAATCTTCGATTTCGGGAACGATGTTTGGATCCATATGAGATGTCCATGAGTTTGTGCTGGAATCAAAAGTGTCCCATGAATGTGGATCACTTGATTTCGATCCTAGCCCACCGATTGCATACATTTTACCATCCATTGCTTCACAAGCAAAATAGCACCTGGACAAAATGAGGAAACCAAACAATCTAAGGTCCCTGTTTGGCTGTTTATACATATTTTTACCACTTTATAGTTTATGTAATAGACAGTAATTAAGATCTACGAATTAAGATACATTACCTTGCAGTTGACAAGGGAGAAGCTTCGCTCCATGCATTTCTACTAGCATCATAGCAATAAACTTCATCGGTAGCATCTTCAACCCAACCGCATCCACCCAAAAGGTAAATCTTTTTCCCCAACACCTCAAAACCTACACCTTTTCTCTTCAAACAACGAGATGAAAGATCCGGGATACGTTTCCAACCCTTTTTGGGCACACTTGGATCTAACACATAACAACAAAGTTGTTCTGATTTGTCTTTACATAATGCATATATCCAAGTTTCAGCTAAATTATGCTTTAGACGGTACGAATGCCACTCTTCACTGCAAACCAAATCCCGCCATTTTCTTGAAACACATTTCAGGAGTGAATGGTATCTACGTGGAACCCTTGCTAAGCAGGTTAGAGCAATATCATCAGGGAGACCACTGATTAATGACGATTGTGTAGAGTCGGTTTGACTTGGACCCTCTGCCCCACTTTCTATAAGGTCCATATTAAATGCTGCAAGTTCAACCCCTGTAAAAATATTAAAAAATGCGCGTTGTAAAAATGCTAACAGCTGCTAGCTTACACACAACTATAACCAGCGTCCTCATAACACAGTTTCAAGTTAATTCAAGGTTCATTAAATCTATGTCAGTTTATCAAAATTCTTTCTGTGAGTAATGATTATGGTATACAAAGTGCATCAATCCAGTTTCATCAACACTAATACAAACTAAACATATGTTTATTTACATACAAACTGCATCAATCGGGTTTCATCAACACTAATACAAACTAAACATATGTTTATTTACATATAAACTGCATCAATCGGGTTTCATCAACACTAATACAAACTAAACATATGTTTATTTACATATAAACTGCATCAATCGGGTTTCATCAACACTAATACAAACTAAACATATGTTTATTTACAAGTGCTAAACTAACATGTTTGAAGCATAAATGTAATTAAAGTCAATCTAAGTGCTAACTTATAGACCTAAAGTCCTAAACCACAAAGACTGTAACAATTCTAATTACAATTCAATTAAAAAAAGAAGAAGCAAAACTTGTGTTTACTTACACAAGTTCATTCATAGTACATCATCTAAATCACATCAATTTCGTTCAAGAGCAAAAATCGTTCATTCGTTCGTCCCCTTTGCAGATATCAGATAACAACAATTAGAGATCAAATCGAGCACCATACATACACAAATCTGCAAAATTTTAACAAAATTCAATGATTTTATCGCCAATTCCTACATCAATTGAATGATGAACGCCTTTTAAGCATAATTTTTTGTTCCAGATTAAGATCACGAAAATGCAGGAGATCGTAGGTTTACCTAAACAGCGATAAACACAAACGAAGAACGAATCACAACTCCATATAGAGATTAGTAAATCAAAACCTTACAAACAGATTGGCACAAATTCAATCAGATCGTATCCCAATCCCTTTTCTAATAACGTAAAAATGAAAATGAATCGATGATGGTTTCTAGAGGGTATTTTTTGTAACTTATACTAATCTTGTGGGGGTGGGGGGGTTGAGATACTTATTCCCTAAAGTATAAAGTGAAGAAATTGTGATTTTAAAGTAAGCAGTAACCGTTAATGTTGTTTAAATTGTCTTACATGTCCCAAATCACATGTTTTACCGGACTTGAAAATATGTAACACAAAGTCACATAGATGATTTAACTCTTTGTACCTTAAGTTAGAGGTTCATACAAAGCTGAAATAAGTACAAAATTTTATTTTAAAATAGTTTAAACCTCAAAAGATTCATAAACTTGAAATTGTTTTTTAACCCCATACTTTGAAACCATCCAAAAAAATCAACCTCGACTGGGTCGAAGAAGATCACATTAGGTTAAACCATCCAAACCTAATTCGGATTGGGTCGAAGAAGATCTATCACCCCCCCTTAAAAATCAACCTCGACTGAGACCAGTTTGAATAAAAACCTAATGTGATCTTCTTCGACCCAATCCGAGTAGGGTTTAACCCGAATAAGTTTGGGCCGAAAACGCGATTTATGCAGAGACAAACCACACCTTAAGGCTTAAGGTGGGTAAATTGGGTTACCAATACATCAATTATACAAACATGATATTCTTCAAACTTTCAAATTGGCCCATACATAAAAAGCCCAATATTTTGCTCATTTCTAAACATGCTACTTTATAACACTTGATTTAGGGTTTCAGCTGACTATAGTCGAACGCAGCTGCTGAAGGAAATTATAGGGTTTGTTCTCTCATTCATAGCTTATTCTTTCACTAAATCGATTCATTGATGCTTAATTTCATGTATTGATGTTATTTTATCGAAAAGTTTTAATCTTGTTCACTTCGTGCGTTTTTCTTGATTGCGTATATTTGAATCCGTTTTTAGCTGATCAACGTATTTTTAGAGTTAAGGTGCTGCAAAATCTCCAGTATCATGTGATTAGGTTCAGGTTTTATATGAAGTTACTGCACTTTTTTCGTAATTTTAGGGTTTTGATTTTTCTAGGGCATATTGAAATAGAAACTATTTGCTGTGTGTGATCCAAACTGACTAAAATATATGTAATTGCAGTTATTGTTGTTGTTGTATCTTTGTATCTGTGATTTGTTTTGCCCAAAATCCATGTAAGTGATACTTTTTGTATCTGTGGTTTGTTATTAGTTTTTGCTTTATCATTTGACATAAATGAGGGGGCTTATAAGTTAGTTATGGAGATTTATTAATACAAACTTTAACCATAGAAATCAAAGGCGCAAACGTGATTGCGTGTCCTTAGGCGTAGAAAAAGTGAAAGCCCGAGAAAAAACTGGTCCAACAGAACAACAATAGCCAATGTGTCGTGTGCACCTGTTCGTAGTTCTTTGCTTTAGAACAATATATTTACTCGTTAATCAAGTATAGAGACATCATCATACATGGATGCTTTAGTGATAATCCTGTGTTCCCTCTGTGTAGTATGGTAATGAATAGTTGTAATGTTAATTTATTTTCTTGCAACTTGTAAGCTTATATTGAAATGTATTATCTTTTCAGCACAAAATGGCTCCAAAACAGCCTAATACCGGACTATTTGTTGGTCTAAACAAAGGGCATGTGGTGACCAAGAAGGAATTAGCACCACGTCCTTCTGACAGGAAAGGCGTAAGTCATTCTTCATGTAAATTTCTTGCAAACAAAGAGAAATATTATTTTTAGCTGTCTTATGTTATTTTCTGTTTTTGATGCTTACTTTAGAAAACAAGTAAGAGAGTACACTTTGTTAGAAGCCTCATCAGAGAGGTAGCCGGTTTTGCTCTTTACGAGAAGAGAATTACCGAGCTTCTCAAGGTTGGAAAAGACAAACGTGCCCTCAAAGTCGCCAAGCGGAAGTTGGGCACTCACAAGAGGGCCAAAAAGAAGCGTGAGGAGATGTCTAGCGTTCTCCGCAAGATGAGGTAACTTATTATTTTTTACATTGTACATGCTATACCGGTGTGTATGATTGTGTTGCCTAACTTTGGTTGGATGTTTTTATAGGTCTGGTGGTGGTGGTGCTGAGAAGAAAAAGTAAGTTTTTGTTACAAGTTAAAGATCTGTTGAGATTTGTGTTGTGACTAGATTTAGTGAGCTTTTGACTTTTGTTGAACCTCCTTACTTTTATGTTTTTGGATTTTGAATCTAAATCTTTCGAGTCAAGTTTGTTTGATGATGATTTTTACCCGATAAAGATGCCCTTTAGTCGTCTTTTTCATGCTAATGAACGGATCAATCACAGAATCTGAGAGTCCAAATCAACAGGAGTAAAACCAAAAAATATACCCGGTATCTTCTACTATAGGGCTGTGTGGTATGGACTGAACCAGCGCAATGTGTTTTGGTCTATGACGAACTGTTTGTTCCAAAGTGAATCATGGTGTGGTGGCTAACTGTTTTAAAGACAATATGTTGAATCGTTTAACAATGTTCCAATCTAACCAGTAGAACAGTTGGTTCATTTTAATTCTGATTCTAATAACACGTACAAACACTATAAAATCCCTACAGGGACTGAACAACTTGAATGGTGTGCATGAAAAGAATTTGAAAAGCTTGAGATCAAGATTGAAAAACTTCTTATTCTGTACTCTAATGCGTTGTTGTACAAGTTTCTTTTCTAGTTTGTACTTTGTTGATTGTCGCATAACACATACGCGTGTGTACATGGATTGGTTATAATGAAGAGGAAGTCATGTAGTTTTTGGTGCCTGATGTAGTCATACTTAGGAATCAAATGAGGTGATAAAAGCAGAGTCCAAGTTATTCCATCAACAAAAAATGGTACGAAATAAGAAAGTTTTGGTGCGAAGTATCACCATCTTATTTTTGGTGGACTTATGTGACAAAACTAGAAACTAAGTTGTAAGATCAAAGAGGACACTGTTGTTTCTATAAGACTATAATGCATATGCCACATGTCACGACATGTGACATTGAGGTGAAGTGTGCGTGACAACACCCTTGCATCCTTTGCAAGTTATTGCCTGGCATTGTAAAAATGGAATGAAAGTGAGTCCATTGTAACGAGTGAAAGAAGTTGACGAGGCTAATGTGACATTGAGTTTGGACCGAAAGATTGTAAGATGAAACCACTGTGGATAATAATTATGCACATGATTGTTCTTGGCTATGGAAGTCAAAGTTACACGTGTCAATAGTTAGATTGTGTGTAAGGATTAGTATCAGCCAATGGTTCAAAACTTTATTAAAATCCAAATTGCCTATATTTTTACAAACCTTGTATACAAGACTCGACCTCATAATCGATTAACCTTCACCTCTCCTATTATGCCACCAACCTCAATGGTTTTTACAAAAATTACTTTTTTAGAACGTGATAACAATTTAAACTCAGCGTCATGTATCTTCATAGCTCAAGCATGTCTATACTTCACATGATGGCACACCTTTAGTAGATTAAAGTTTGTTAGTTTGTTTGGGTATAAATTTGTTTTAAATTATATATAAAAAATCCGATTCAAACAATCAAAACCTTTGATTGTACTATTTACAAACCAACGGCCTCTAACGGTATCAAAATGTGTTGGAAAGTTACCCGTTATTAAAAGTTCAAATCTGATGGTCCAAGACGTGACAATAACAAAAGCACACCGATTGTGACCTGATACTCTTAACTTATTGCTGACGAGGCTATACCTCTACAAGGTAAAGAAGTTCCACAATTTGATTAAACAAGTCAAGCTACTCGTAAGCTGCTCACTAGAAACTTGAATCGAGCGAGAATAAACAACCTTGAACTCAAACGTATCGTAAAACTATTGATGCGCCAAACTCAAGTTTTACATAGAACTCAGCTCCAGCTCTCCTACATTGCTGAGCTCGAGCTCTTTTAGCAAAACAAACATGTGCTCTCAAATAAAACTAGGTGGCCTCGAGATCATCCATCTCAATGATTTAGATGTTACGATCTCAAAGACAATGCCACAAGCTCTTGTTTGTTAATCCAAAGCATAAATCTAGAGATAACACAACCTAAGTTTTCACAACTAATGGTGCATGAACCAAACAACCTTAAGCTTCAAAGCTTCTATGCATACCAAATGACATATAATTATAAAAAAGCAAAATACCAATAAAAGTTCTAATTATATTCTTCAGGCAGTAACACTGACAGCATTAGTCTAAAACCAAATTCAAAATGGTTCAAACCAGAATTAGATCTAAAAGGATCACGAATAACACAAAACACAGTATGGAATAAACATGAACACAAGCATGAAGTAAAGCTAATCAACAGTGCTAACCTGTTGCCATTCTCCATCAACAGCTTCTTTCCACAGAGTAACATTGTTATCCCCAGCAGCAACCGCCAAAAGATTTCCTGTTAAAGACCAAGATACCCTCCAAACCGGGACCTTGAAATCATACAAAACACTACCATTCCAATTATCACCTTCTTTACCCACAGTCCATATCACAACTGTGCCATCCTCAGAAGCACTTGCAATTGTTGATTTTGGAAGTCCCAGGTTTGGGGCCCACGCGACGGCACGGACCCAATCACTGTGCATTTGTAAGGCGGGAAAACAATCCATTTTCCAGATCCCATTAGATAGCTTCCATACTTTTACAGTATTATCACACCCACCAGAAGCCAGCTTTTGTACAGGTTCAAATGCACCGGATCCAACCAAAGCACCAGGAGCCAATGATGGGGCCCATGTGACAGAGGTGACTCCAATAGGGTGAGCCTGGTCGATCCTTGTGGTGTCCCACCCACCATCTGACCTCTCGGTATGAACGGTAATGTTCCCATCAGAAGAGCCACAAGCTAAACAGAGGCCAAGCTCGTGTGGGGCCCAGGCAATAGAGTTGACTGAAGATTTATGGTCAGTAAAAGTATGGAGTTGGGTCCACTCGTTTGGGTTACCTTCCTTCCAAATAATAACGGTTGCATCATAGGAACATGATGCTAGAACGGACCCGAATTTGGGGTGAGCCCACGCAACCTGCCATACTGGACCATTGTGACCGGTCAAAGTGGTCAGGTGCTGGGAGGTAGAGTTGTTGCTTACACCAACTATTTTGATCGTGGCATCAGAAGATGCAGATGCCAGTCTTTTTCCATAATAATCCATGCATACATCATGGACAGTGTCAGTGTGACCAGTTTCAATCTTTTGTGCAGGCATGTTTCTTTCTTTATGTAATTGAATAACTAAATCCCTACAATCCCAAAAATAACATTCAATGTAACAGAAACTGAATTAGTGCTATTCCACAAGATGCATAACAAATGAGGGAGAAGCAAGTACAAATAAATAAATCGAGAACAATATTTAAAATTATCTTGGTCGATGTATTCTAGTCTGGTCAGCTTTTATCATCTAATAAATGAAACATGAGCAAGAGGCAACAACAAAAATTTAGAGATGGTAACTCGGTGATTTGTTGGTACATATTGAAATAAACCTGATGAAAGTTCTCCACGGTGCTTATAAGCATCAAAAGTACTGACGATATAAATAGCTCCCAACAAAACCACAGAAATTGATTTCTTATTCTACAAAACCCGCAAAAGTCTGGAAATTGCATACCAAAATCACTCAAAATTCAAAAGGATAGAAAAGAAGAGAATTATGCCGTAGTGTTGGTGGTTTTCATCTATTTCTACAAAAGAACTACCCTCCAAATTATCTTGCTTAGTGGTAACCCGTTCTCAAACTACTGTACACTCAATTGCTCCATACTCATGGTATTAAATTATTAACCTTAAAGCAATTTTCATTGATTCTATCTTCTTATTTCTCGCCTAGAAAAATGGAAATTTCACTATTTTAGGCCAGTTACCTTAGAAGAAATCATAATTTTATAATGTACTTACTGCCATCTTATGTTAGCCTAAAAACATATTGAAGAAAAGTTGAAAACAACTAACTACTTAAATGATACTAATACAATTCGTTTAATATTCTAGCCATTTGCATTAAAATTGTTCATTTTCTTGACAAAACTCGTGCTACAATCAACTTCTGCCTGTTGCTTTTACTTTCCAACAAGTTATCTTGCAAAACTGCCTCTCGAAACATCACTTATTCACCCTGTACTACTACCACATCTACTTAAAACTTACTGCTAACAATAATTCAAGGGTCCAATTTTGATTAATCAGTATAAAACTTTAGCATACTAAGAAACAGACCTACACACACCGATAAAAACGTGTTAGTTATACAGTATACGAAACTGGTTTTTCATGTGTTAGTTACATAACCGACAGTCAAGTAACACCGATTCACTGAGGATTTTATGTATTAAAAGATTATGAATGTATCAGGAACCGAGAAATATATGCTCGATGGAACTAGTAACAATAAAAAAACATTTTGCCACCTCACCTAAGCTAAGACACCAGAAGCTTATGTTATTGTATCCCAGATTTGCCACTATGGTTCTAAACTCTAATTCACAGCCTAATTCACATATAACTCAACATAATTGCATCGTATTAAACCAAAAAACTAATAGATAATCATAGCTATATACATATTTTAACCAGTAGAAAAGTTTTCCAAGCAAATCAAATTAGGGCACTTTGTGAATGTAAGACATAAACAGCTAGTTCCTTCAGATCGCAATTGTTCTTATTCCAAATCAATTGTTCGTATTGCGTACTCAACTAGATCATTGAACTCATATACATATAATATCGAAAAACATCAACGGATCTGCCTAATTCAGACAAAAAAAACAGCTGCTGCTAACGCGTAAGTAAACTTATAAATCATAATAGATACGTAAACTGAATGTCTGTATATAGTTATATACCTGTAAAATCTCTGAACAGACCGGAGTAAAGTCGCCGGTAAGAAAATTTCCGGCAACGATGATCGGGTGAATGAAGAGTGAGAATAAATTGAGGGCAAAATTGTATGTTTGTAATTTGTTGGATTTGAGTCACGTGAGCTGCACGATTATATTGTTTTAAGAGAGATAAGTTTATTCATAGAGGATTAGAGGTATATTAAGAATTATTTTAGACTTGAAGCAACAAAACCGACCTTAGCTCAGTTGGTAGAGCGGAGGACTGTAGTTGTGAAATGCTGGTATCCTTAGGTCGCTGGTTCGAATCCGGCAGGTCGGATTTTTATTTAACTTTTTTGGTTACAATGATGACATTAGGACTTTTTATATTTGGGACACGTTTTAAAATCGTAATGTGTCACGTATTAAATACGGGGATGTTTATAGATTTTGACTTCACTTTTTTATTATTGAATATTAACTTTGGTAAAGCACTAAAGTTTATGACTCTCTTTCTTGGGATTATTTGAAGATATAATAGTGTATTTAGACTTGTTTTTCTTCGACTAGATCTTCAATCTTGAATAATGTGGTAGACGTCTAATGAGTTTTTGTTAGAGAGAGGTTTGAGGCACGGTGATCCTCTATCGTATGTTCTATTTGTTATTGCTTGGAGTCTTTGACCGGTGGGGGGTATGAGGAAGATGCATTGGATTACCTGGGACTTGGTTTTGGCGTCAAAGTAGAATGGGGCTTTGGGAATTGGTAGCTTATATGTGTTTAACATGGAGGTTAAGCCTTTTTACACAATTAAGGGAGTTTATGGAATGAAAGATTATGAAAGCTTTTACAACAATAGTGTTGTTGTCTTTGATAGGTCTTTTTGAGACAGAGGGAATGAAGTATTATTGTTAAACTTTTTGGTTAATTCATGATGTGGGTATTTTTTCATATTCTTGTATGATAAGGATGTTTGGGTGGGTAATTCCCGGTTTCAAGAAAGGTTTCGTCTCCTTTTTGCTCTAAAGTCGAGCCGTTCGTGATCATTAGAAATATTATATTTGTAATGATGTTTCTTTCTCCGTTAGATGTTATTCATTTTGGAACCGATTCACTCCAAAAGGAAAGTTAATAGTTTAGCTTGTAGAGTTATTATGGATATGATACCAACTCCGGTTAATCTAGAAAACTTAAGGGTGGGCGTTGATTCGGTGTAGTGTGCTTTTTGTGTTGTGTGCTTTTTTGTGGTGTGAGTTGTGAAACAACCACCCGGTGTTTTCTGTGATTGCATTATTGTGGTTATAATCTGAAGCGTAATTTCTAAATGTCGTGACATTCAACTCCACGCCTCTACATATCCACTTGAGCTTATCAATGGATTTTGACATATAGGATTTAAAAGTCCAAAGTACAATTTGACACACAATTCGAGAACCGGCGAATAATGATTAACATTCGCTAAGAACAAGTGGAAACAAGCTATATCAGAAAACAAGGAAAGATGGAGCAAACCAAACAACGATTTTTCACTTCAAATTAGTGTTTTAATGGCAATTTGAAACAGTGACGGTTTATTAGTGCATCTAATCATCTCCATTCTTTCATAAGGAGAAAACCTATCTTTTGTGAGAAATTCAAAAACTTGCAAATCATATTATTTTATTTACTTGAAATTTAAAACCTAAAACTTTCTCATTTATTAAAGTCATAAATATTATATTTTAACCGCTCTAAGCTAATGACTGCTTCATATTCTAACCAGAAAACTATCTGGTTATACCTCATGGT
This sequence comes from Tagetes erecta, assembly GCA_030867185.1. NCBI lineage: Eukaryota > Viridiplantae > Streptophyta > Magnoliopsida > Asterales > Asteraceae > Tagetes > Tagetes erecta. The sequence continues at coordinate 6,257,708 of CM061494.1, read as the reverse complement.
CACCACATACACATTCACATAGCTACATTTGGCCTATTTAATCTAGCAAAATGACTTTGGTCGTTATTGAAATAAATTCATGGATTTAGGTTCACGTATTAGCTATCTCAAGTCCCTTAAAGTGACTTGAAATTAGACATTTGACACCAGAGTCAAGATATTTACACCTACTTCAAATTTGTCACTTTTTATTACTTTTGTCAAATTTTCCAATTAATTAAATTGAAATGATGTAAACACAATTTGAATGAGTGCATATCATTATCCTGTAGCATAAAAAAAATCCTCAACAAGTATTTACTGAATGACAACTTGTATTTTGAATTACAATATTTTATTTTATACCTTACTAATTAGTAAGGTCGGTGTCTAACACCTGTGCCTCTCACGTGATTTCATCATCCTTTTTATCCATCTTCTTTCTGTGTTCTACTTTTCTGCCGCCGATTGCTATAGCGATTTCAGGTTGTTCATCGCCTTTCTTTCGTCCTTTGATTGTTTCTTCTTCTTTCCATTGATTTGGGTTTTAGGGTTCTTCTTTTAGCGCTGATTGTGGATTCTTTTGTGTTGTGTTGTAAGTGCTTATTATTATAGTTTTCTTTTGATTGTTGTCGCTTTTTGTTGTATCGTGTTCCTACTTGCCAGATTTCATCTCTCATAGAGCCTTCTTAGTTCTTTTTTTCATCATGCATTTGGTGGTGTTCTTCAATTGTCAGTCTACTGCTGGTAATCCTGGTATGGTCCTTCGATGGTGTTAGGATTGTTGTGTGGTGTGATTTGGTTTTTGTAGAGTGTTTTTAAGTCTTCATCGTACATGAATTTGGTGCTTTCTGCAGCCTGTTGAAGGTTAGTGAATGTTAGTCAGCCTTGTGTGTCTATTGGTTTGTGTGGTTTATTTGTTTGGATGTTTTTGTGTTTTGTTTACTGGTGTTATAGTTATGCTTTTACAGTTGCTTCATTGATGTTGTTCTGGTTATATGTGCTGATGTTTTAGTGGTTGGTAGTATTATATCCTTAATTAGACAAATACTACATTTGTAGCTGATGAATTAGACTTGCAAATGATGTGCAACTGAAACATAACTTACTGTTGATATAAACAGCTAATCAAGCTATTTTGTGACATTTCTTTTGTTTGCAAGTTGCAACTAATAATTATGTGTGGTGCCACCTAACATTGATTACTATTGATGTGTAAAAACTTCTGTCAAGCTACTGATGAATTAGACTTGCAAGTTATGTGCAACCGACACTTGACTTTCTGGTGATATAAACAGATGATCAGGCTATTTTGTGGCCATTTCCTTTATACTTTTGACAACATTTAGAATATTTTAACATATTTAGCAAGTTTCATATTTTAACTCATGACACAGTACTCGTATCTTTTTCTTTGTAATTCTATATATTTGGCAAGTTTTTGTTGGGTGTTCTTGCTTTGCCTTTTGCTTAATGACATCTTTGTTTGCTTTTGTTGTTGTTTAGTTGAAATGCAATTTGAAAATGGTTGATGTGAGTGTAGTTGTTGATTGGCAGCTATTAATGACGGTGTGTTGTGCGATGATTAGGGCTCAGATTTTGTACCAGTGGACAATTGGTCAATAGTTGGGTGGTTTGGATCGTTAATTGGTTGCGCTCAGATTTAACTGAAGGGATCGAGAGGAGGCGTACACAGAGAAATGGGTGCAAAGCGGACAACAAAGAACCATCAGGCTCAGATAAAAATCTCTATACCAACAATCATTGTTAACCAACGTATCCGGCAAAGCTCTTTTATCTCATGAAAACTAACAATAACTGGAGGTGCTGAAAAAAGGTAGAATTAAATTTGGAAAAACATGAAACCTTTTGACGTCTTTACTGGTGCAGCCTTTTTAAACAGCTCAGTGAGCTGTTGAAAAACTAGGAAGAGGCTTTTGAAACAAGTACTCAACACCAATGAAAAACAACAAGACAATGCTTTTGAACACCAAGTCAGGAAGGCAAGTCAGGTATAAGGAAATTATGTTCCCATGGCAACTTTGTAATAAATACAATCTGCAACTTGGTAGAAAAGACAATAGTTACGAATGTTATGTCCTTTAAAGCAACGTTTAACAGCTTTCACAATATGCTACGCCATGATACCACAACCGCCACATTCGACAATAATTCGATAGCAAAAACTCTCACCGCGACATGTCGTGGCCGCCGCAACGCGCGGCCCTGGCACATGAACCTAGTTACTTAAATATTACTTAATCGCATAATATGTAAAGTAAAGATTATGGTTATATAGACGTCACGTCAGCTAGCTATGTTATTAAAACAACACATGTTTTAAAAAAAGAAAGATGTTTTAATAAAACAACACATGTTTTAATAACATAGCTGACGAGGTCACAGACGCAAGATCCAGAAACATAAATCTAGTATCCTACTAAAAGACAATGTCGGTGATGAACTTCGATCTTGGGTGGTGACATAAGTATCTTAAGAATTTAGATCTTGCTTTGGGTTGTGGGTTCAATTTCACTGTCCAACAACTTTTTTTGGGCAGTTTTGTTTTTCTTGTGTTAAATAAATTGAGTTTTTTTACCAATAGCTCAAATAAACCAGTTTTTCTAAATTCTTAGGTTGTGATGTCATGTTAATGGCACAGTCACACTTAAAAGTTTTGTGCTTTACTATAAAGTTATATTATCAACTTTGTCACCGCAACACATTGGCGGTCTAAGCCAACTTACAACTTTTACATCATGCTCTACTTTGACATATTTAGGATTTTGAACATCCGACTTTGATTTAATTATCATTTTAACCTCTAAGTTTGAACATATATCTGTCTTTTAATATATTACACGTTACGATTTTACACTGTAGCGTGCAAGACATTAAACTTTTTTATCCACATGTGTGACGAAGTCACATACATAAAACTCGACCACTGGATGATGCAACCCGGTCTTGTAATTATAACTAGTTTACACCCAATATACAAATAATCATCTTTCACCTAATCAGTGTAAGGTTAATATGTAACAACTCTACATAATAATATGTCATTATTGTATGTTATTTTTATCCCTAGAAATAACGTATTTATTATTACAACGATACACACATAACATAATAACATATAGTTGTAATTATGGAACTCGTAGCAGTAAATAATGTTGAAAGAGGTTTGTTTTGTACTTTAAATAGAAAATATTTAAATTGCTCTTGATATTTTCCAAAGTTTTCACGCAACAAATATTGATATGTCATTTTCTCCTAACTTATTATACCTTTTTTAAATTTTACAAAAATGGATGGCTTTTATTGTGAACATTTATTACTATATGTAGTATTTATTGCAACAATTTAATATAAAAAATTGAGAGGTAATAAAATATTAAAACTTATAATAAAACTCGTCACATAAAATTTGACGCGAAACATGCTTTGGTCTAATGTTTAAGGAGGAGGTTGGAGCCGGAAAGTTTTTTCTCTCCTAAAAGACCTAGGTAAGTTTAAATTCTAACATATAAACTGTGTCTCTTAAAAAACACAAAGGTTGTTTGTTTCAGTCTGTTAATGATTTAGATGTCTGAATGGTTCAATATTTAATGATTCGAACTATTTGTTTTGCGAGAAAATATTTGAATGGTTAAAAAAGTTGCTTCTGAATGTTTAAACATTATACAAAGTCCGAACGGTTAAAACCTCTTATCTCAATTGGTGAGAAATTTGTATTTGAATAGTTAAGCAATATACTAACTCTTAATGGTTTAGACCTCTTAGTAGTTCAACACTTAATAGTTCAGACCTCTTATTAGTTTAACAAAAGCTAAGATAATATAATTCAACGAGAATATTTCAACACCATTGGAATGAGTTTATTCGGGGTTTGTTTGGTTCAGTGTTAAGGCTATATAAGTATAACGCCCATGCCTTACACTCATATCCACCAATTCTATATTTAACTCACAAATTATAATGATCATGAGACATTATATAAACATGACCTTTATATCATTTTTTTAATATAATGTCTATTATCTGGTTAATGTCATATGACAAATAATTATTTGGAACATTATACCATTAAATACACTCCAACAATAGAGTGAAAAATACTTGGTTAAGTGATGAAATTTTAATTTGATGCATTTATTGTGATGATATATGAAATATGAAATCAAAATTGGTTCCATGGTTAACATTTATTTAAGAAAACTCATAATAAACATAAATTAAAAAAACAAAAATGATAATAGTAATAATCTTTAACAACATGTCTGTCAAGATCATTTAGGTTATAAACAACATAAAATCTATTGGCTTCTTACGGATGAAAAATTGATCCTCTTTAAAAAATTTGTCTTGAAAATCTTGTTGTAGCGCTACTTTTTAAGTTTGCTGTAGTGTAGTCGGGTGTTTGTAAAGTTTTTTGCTTGTTTTTGTTGTATATTTAAAATAAAAAAGCTTACCATTTTTAAATCAGAATAAATTTAAAACTGAAAGTAATTAATATTTAAGAAAATAATCCTAATATTATTTTTAAAAAAGCTTACCATTTCGTTTTTTAAATAAAAAAATATTCTGACCCCGACCTTTTTTGGTTAGCACTTAATCATGCCAGGAAAGTCACAACTAAAAAACCCCGGCTCATCCTAAAACGTATTAGTCCAAAATAACTTTTTTTTAGGACAATATATAAATATATTAGATAAAAAGGGCTAACAAGTAGCTAAAAACCCTGAAAAGTACCAGGAAAACAAAAAATACAACAACAATGATGATTATTTTTTAAAAAGTATCAGTACAATAATGATTGAACGTCTCATTTAACCAGAGTTAACCTAACCCACCTCAGGTCACCTAACTGGACCCACATGAACCATACATAACACAACACATCTCACACGCAAATCAACATCGAAAAAATTGGGGGTAAAAAAATATCAGACACTTGGATCTAGGGTTTGTAATTTGTTTGACTGATCGAATTGCAAATCCAATTGGGCGTAAAATCATCACAATTCACAACAACAACACTCACACACACCCACCACTATGTGAAAGAGAAACATACATACACACATACATACATACTCTGTTTTCTCTGCTCAAATCAGATGATTCTCCCAGTATATCATCGTCTTCATTATCAATCGCATTAGTGGCCCACAACACCTACATGATCTGATTTTGATTTGATCCAAAAAAGTTATAAAAAAACAATAAATAATTTCTCAAATTCAGCAAAATTCAGGAAAATATTGGTTTATTTTGATCTGTAACTTTGGGAGGATTTGGAGTAATTTGTTAATTACAGTGTTTGAAATTTAAGCTCTGTTGTTTTATGGTTTTAAAATTGTTGTAGAATATAGGAGACGTTGTGTAGTTTTTGCATGCAATCTGGTGGTGGAGCTCAGGGTGGTCATGGGCGGAATATGGTGCCCGGACCACCGTCGGCTTCTGCCTCGCCGTCTTCGTCGTCTTCCGCCGTGTCTCAGCCTCATTTGGGGTTTGATCAGATGAAGCAACAACAGCAGCAGCAGCTGCAACAGCAGGTTAGGGTTTTTTGTTACTTTGTTTGATCACTGGAATTGCTGTTTACTGAATGTACCTTCAGTTGTTGATGGTATTTAAGTGTAGTTTATGTTAACATTTTGTGTTGGAATTGTTTCATATGGATGATCAAGTTATCACATTTTACTCAACTGGATAAACCTTCACACTTTTTACTTTGCATTGTACTTTTTGCATGAAGTTCGTATTGTTCTGCAACTTGTTTATTTATGTAAAATCTGTTTATACTTGTAAGGAAAAGGTTTTAAATTTGATCAGAGGACCGGTAATTTCTGCATGTGACATTTTAATTATGCATTTTGTTCTTTTCTCTCTATGTATAATGTCGCTGTTCTTCAAAATTTGAGATGGATAGGTGTTGATGTGTGTGCATTGTGCATATGTTATAGAAGGATTTAAGGAATATAGAGATGAAAGTAATTTTATTGGTATGTGTAATCATACCACGCTGATTCGTGTTCATGGTATGATGGTGGTTTTGTGGTTGTGCATTGATATTTATAGCATAATATGGTTATTTAGTTCACTTTATCTATTAATTTATATTAATAGATGTTCACTTTATCTATTAATTAAGTGTATATGTTTTTGTTGATAACCTAGGAATATGCACTTCTTGTTTCGGAAACTGGTGACTTGTTAATATCATAGGCTGAAGAGAGTATGTAGTTCTCATTTGCAATAGTTCTACTCTTTTGTTGTAAGTATGTTTCTTCTATGTTGTCATGCAGTTGTTGCAACAACAGTTGCTTAGAAATCCTGAAGGGAGAGAAGCTATGTTAGCATATCAAGCTGGAATTCGGCAAGGAGTATTAGGCGGTGGTGCTACCTCAAGTTCTGGGTCTATGCAAATGCAACGTATATCTCAGCAGCTTAGCCAAGAGGAAGATCAAAGTATAAGACAGGGTTTTGATCAGAACATGTTGAACCCAATGCAACAGGCTTACATGCAATATGCTATCCATTCTCAGCAGGCCCAACAAGCCCAACAGAAGACATTGTCTGGCATGCAACCCCAACAACAAATGAAAATGGGAATGACGGGGAAAGATCAAGACTTGCATATGGGAAATACAAGAATGCAGGATACCCTTGCATTTCAGGCTGCTAATCAGGGTCAGATTTCATTCTCCAAGAAGCCACCTGATCCCTTTGGCCATGGAGGGAAGCAGGCGATGGAGGAAAGCCACCAGGTGGTTTCTAATCAAAGTCAAATTCAAAACCAGAACCAGAAACATCCTGCCATTCCAACATCATTTGGTCAGTCAATGCAAGGGAATGCTATAAGATCAATACAAACTCCTCAAGCTCCACAGAACATCCATAACACAGGAAACAGCCAGGTGGCGATGGCTGCCCAACTGCAGGCGATGCAGGCTTTGGCTCTTGAGCGTAATATTGATCTTTCACATCCTCAAAATGCTAATCTGATGGCACAACTAATGCAGTCTCGGATGCTTGTTCAACAAACAGTCAATGAAAGCAACATGAACCCACAGTCAAAGCAGCCGGTCACCTCTCCACAAATCGCAAATGAAAGTTCTCCGCGCAGTGATGTGTCTGCTCATTCAGGCTCTACCAAAACAAGGCAAACAATGTCACCTGGCCATCTGGGGTCAACCTCAAATACCGCATTGGTCAATAGTCCTAGTGGTGGTCAAGGACAACAGTTCCTTATGCATGGGAGGGAGAACCAGTTGCCACCTAGACAACCCACTGTTAGCAGTAGTGGGATGTCTTCTATGCCGCCCCCACAATTACCTGCTAACATGATCCAGGGTGCAGATCATTTTGGCAAAAACATGTTAACTGGCTCAGAGGCTTTGCAAATACAGCATGCTAGACAGCAAATGAATAGGTCCTCTCCACAGTCTGCAGCTTCATCTAATGATGTTGGATTGGATAACACATCTCAGAAAGTACAAAAACTACCCCCAGGATTTACAAAACAGCAACTGCATGTTCTTAAAGCCCAAATTCTCGCTTTTAGGCGTATAAAGGTGGTTGCAAAACTTGTACTTTTACTAATTATTTCAGACTACTTTTTGGACACTTTTATTCTTCTTATTTGTGGACTTATTGATTTGACTTGATGACAGAAAGGAGAGAAGTCTCTGCCTTTTGAATTACTTCAAGCTATCGCACCACCTCCCCTTGAAGTACAGTTGCAGCATGACAATTCTCCTGCTGGTATAAGTCCGGTGGAGTCTAATAACAAGGATCTTCAAGCTGTGACATTTTCTGCTGGAATGAATAATCTGAAAAGAGAAGTGTATGAGGAGAAAACACCTGCAGGTTCAACAGCTCATGTACAAGGTACAGCATTAATAAATGAAAATCCACCAGTTGCCCTCCCTGCAAAAGAAGAGCAGAGAAATCCTGCAATTCCTACCAAACAAGAATGTGAGGTAGACCATGGGACTCTGAGAACTCACGTAGGTGAGGTCCTCACTGACAAGGGTAAAGCAGTTGCATCAGGACCTGCTGCTGTCTCACAATCCGGAACTTCTCCTCAAACAAAAGATTCGGGTCCTTCTAGAAAATACCATGGCCCGCTGTTTGACTTTCCTTTTTTCACTCGGAAGCATGATGCTTTTGGATCAAGTATGACACTCAATAACAATAACAATCTAACTCTAGCATATGACATGAAGGATCTCCTTTCTGAGGAAGGTTATGAAATGATTAACAAAAAGAAATCTGAGAGTTTAAAAAAAATTAAGGGTTTACTGGCTGTGAATTTAGAGAGAAAAAGGATAAGGCCGGATCTTATTTTGAGATTACAAATTGAAGAAAAGAAACTTCTACTACAAGATGTACAAAAACGTGTGAGAGAAGAAGTCGATCACCAACAACAAGAAATAATGGCTATGCCAGATAGACCATATAGAAAATTTGTTCGGTTATGTGAACGCCAACGTATGGAGCTCAACAGGCAAGTGCAGGCGGCTCAAAGAGTCATTAGAGAGAAGCAACTTAAAGCCATATTTCAGTGGCGTAAGAAGCTTCTAGAATCTCACTGGGCCATCCGTGATGCAAGGACTTCACGCAATAGGGGTATTGCCAAGTATCATGAGAAGATGTTGAGGGAATTCTCAAAGAACAAAGATGATGATCGAAGTAAAAGAATGGAAGCTTTGAAAAATAATGACGTTGAGAGGTATCGAGAGATTCTTTTGGAGCAACAAAATAGTGTGCCGGGTGAGGCTGCTCAGAGATATGAGGTTTTATCTTCATTTCTATCTCAAACCGAAAATTATCTCAACAAACTTGGAGGCAAAATTACAGCTGCCAAGAATCAGCAGGAGGTTGAGGAAGCTGCGAATGCTGCATCTGCAGCTGCAAGAACTCAGGTATGGGATGCATAACACTTTTTAGATATGGCAAAGTAAGTGGGTGAAAATAGGTTCCCCTCAGAACAAGTACTTTTTGCTGTGGTCAAATTGGGTCTGGTTGGGTTGACCTGAGCATTTTTTTTCATGTTATGTGTGTCAAACACAGTTACAAAGAATATCTTGATATTATTATGACAATCTTTTTTATACTACCCCGCTAAAAATAAAACCTAAATTGACCGTTTCATAAGTTATTTAGTCACAATTGCCCCCTTTGTTGCGTATAAATGACTTTTTTAAATTTCATATCTAGTTTTTCGCTATTTCTTATAAATCAGTTTGTTTAAGGGTCTATCTGAAGAAGAAGTGAGAGCAGCAGCTTCTTGTGCTAGGGAAGAAGTTCTAATAAGAAACCGTTTCTCTGAAATGAATGCATCCCAAGATGGTTCTTCGGTTAGCAAGTAAGCTCCAAGTTTTTTTGCTAGTTGATTATGACTTTAAGATGGTTTTTAAGAGACCCCTTTCGGAAAAAAAGAGTTTTTCTTTTGTTGGTGCTAATTTAGTAAACACTACTTACCTTATCTCTGACATGTTTCATTAAGATGACTCCACCAAATGTTCATTTTGGAATATCTATATGCAACATGACATTTAGTTGGAATATTTAGAAATTAGACCGTCATGTTCTTGTATTATATTATAAATAGATTATCATAACTTATAACCTCTTTCACTGAATCCTTTTATTGGTTCTCGACAGATATTATACTCTTGCGCATGCTGTGAGTGAAAGGGTCATAGGGCAACCCTCAATGCTAAGAAAAGGAACTTTACGTGACTATCAGCTTGTATGCCTCTTTATTCTTGATAACTTGCACTAAATAGGTTTTTTTACATTTTTAATTCCTTATCAATTGATTGGCCTTTCAGGTTGGATTGCAGTGGATGTTATCATTGTATAACAATAAGTTGAATGGTATACTGGCTGATGAAATGGGTCTTGGGAAAACTGTTCAGGTAAGCTACTTTCTCTGTAGTTTCTTCTTTCCGCCTGACAACCAAATCTTCATTTTCTTTATTTTTTGCTCAGGTTATGGCCTTGATTGCTTATCTGATGGAGTTCAAAAGCAATTATGGTCCACATCTTATAATCGTTCCAAATGCTGTTCTGGTTAACTGGAAGGTTGGTTAATCTTAATTATGTTCTTATAATTATTTCAGTTTTCATGCTTGTCTAACTTAGTTCTCTGCAGAGTGAGTTACATAGTTGGCTGCCAAACGTGTCCTGCATTTATTATGTTGGTAACAAAGATCAACGATCAAAGTTGTTCACTCAAGTAAGATTTCCCCCTTCTCTTCCTTTTACCAGTTTCACATTTACAACATTCCAGTTTTATGCTCTTCTTTTTTTAATGTTAGGAGGTTTGCAGTATGAAATTCAATGTCCTTGTGACAACATATGAATTTGTCATGTTTGATAAATCAAAGCTATCAAGAGTTGATTGGAAGTATATAGTTATTGATGAAGCACAAAGAATGAAGGACAGAGAGTCAGTTTTAGCTCGTGATCTTGACAAATACCGCTGTCAAAGGCGGCTTCTTCTCACCGGAACCCCCTTGCAGGTTTTTGAACTTCTTTATGCTCTCTTGTGTATATTACTATTTCTTTTAGTTTTTAATGCATATTCTGAGTTGGAAACTCTTTCTTCTCTTTGAAGAATGATCTTAAAGAGCTCTGGTCACTGTTGAATCTATTGCTTCCGGAAGTGTTCGACAACCGAAAAGTGTTTCATGACTGGTTTTCACAGCCATTTCAAAAAGAATCACACAATGCTGAAGATGATTGGCTTGAAACCGAGAAAAAGGTTATTATCATACATCGACTTCATCAAATTTTGGAGCCTTTTATGCTCAGGCGTCGTGTTGAAGATGTCGAAGGCTCACTTCCGCCGAAGGTAATGTTTTTTTTACGTGTCAAATGGGTTAGGGGTTGAATGATGCCCAGAATTTATATGTAGTTAATATAATCTTTTAGTTTTTTTTTTTCAAAGGATTAAATTGGTTTTGAAGTTATATATTTTTGTCACCGTATTTGACACACTAGTTATATACAATAACTGAGTTCAAACTAGAAGTCTCTTGGGTTAACCAAGACAGATACAACCCTCAACCAAAGTTACCAGTTTTGACCCATTACCCAATCTAATCATTGTGGCTAACCTTAAAATGTGGATTACAGATCTCCATCATTTTACGATGCAAAATGTCAGCTATCCAAGGTGTTGTTTATGATTGGATAAAAGCTACTGGTACTATACGAGTTGACCCGGAAGAAGAGAAACGCAAGGTTCTAAAGAGTTCAATGTACCAAGCCAAGACGTTTAAGCCATTGAACAATAGAGCCATGGAGCTCAGGAAAACCTGCAATCATCCTTTGCTTAATTACCCATTTTTTAACGATCTCTCCAAAGACTTTCTAGTTAAATCATGTGGCAAATTATGGGTTCTTGATAGGGTCCTAATTAAGCTTCAAAGAACAGGGCATCGAGTCCTTTTGTTTAGTACAATGACAAAGCTTCTAGATATATTAGAGGAATATTTGCAGTGGCGCGGGCTTGTGTACAGAAGAATTGATGGTACGACCAGCTTGGAAGACCGTGAGTCGGCTATCGTTGACTTTAATAGTCCGGATACTGATTGTTTTATCTTCTTGCTCAGCATTCGTGCAGCTGGACGGGGTTTAAATCTTCAAACAGCCGACACAGTTATCATATATGATCCTGATCCAAATCCTAAAAACGAGGAACAAGCAGTTGCTAGGGCTCACCGAATTGGTCAAACACGAGAGGTGAAAGTCATTTACATGGAAGCTGTGGTTGATAAAGTCGCAAGTCATCAGAAAGAGGATAATTTAAGGAATGGAGGTAGTATTGATTCAGACGATGATCTTGCTGGTAAGGATCGTTATATAGGATCTATTGAAAGCCTGATAAGAAATAATATCCAACAGTATAAGATTGACATGGCTGATGAGGTCATCAATGCGGGAAGGTTTGACCAGAGAACCACACATGAAGAAAGACGATCAACCTTGGAATCATTGTTACGTGATGAAGAAAGAAATCAAGAGACCGTTCATGATGTCCCGTCACTTCAAGAAGTCAACCGAATGATTGCTAGAAGTGACGAAGAAGTTGAGCTTTTTGATCAAATGGATGAAGAATTTGATTGGGCTGAAGAAATGACAGAATATGACCAGGTTCCTAAATGGCTCCGTGCTAGTTCTCGGGAAGTCAACACTACCATTAACCGCATGTCTAAAAAGCCCCTGAAAAACAGTTTATTTACTGATAATATTGGTGTGGAATCAAGTGAAATGGGTTCTGATATTACTGAAAAAAGAAGGGGACGATTAAAAGGAAAGAAGTCCCTGAATTATGCTGAGCTGGATGATGACATAGAGGATCTCTCTGAAGCTACATCTGAAGAGGATGTAAAGTCAGATGATATTGGGGATTCTGATGATGATGAAAGTACACCTGTGGTTGACAAAGGTCAATCAGAAGATGTACCTGCTTCTGTTGGCAGGTACAAGCTTAATCATTCTGCACCACCTGGATCTACTAGAAACAATCATATGTTTCAAGAACCAGGTTCTTCAGGATCATCAGATGCCAAACGATTAATGCCAATAGCAGTTCCTTCTACTTCTTCTCGGAAATTCGGGTCACTTTCTGCATTAGATGCTTGGCCTGATTCTCATTCGAGAAGGCTGGTATGTGTCCCTTTGCTGAAAATAGAGGCGTTGAGATGGACGGGTCTGGTGGGTTGGGTACTCAGAAATGGTAATTTTAATTGGTAGGTTTGGTTGACATGTAACATGTTTTTCTAAAGAGAATAAAATTAACCAATAAGTGGTACATATGATTATGAAACATGTATTATTTCAGAAGAATACAGACAAATTTGTCAAAAAAGCAACCTCTCAAAAGCGCAAACTTTTCTCTTCATGCTACATAAGCAAACAGGTCAGTTAGGTTGGTAACAGGTTAAGGGTAATTTCTTATACTGGTGAACACATCAGTTTGGGCCGGGTTGGGGTGATTTGAAAAACTTACTTGTCCAAAATGGTATGATAAGCGATAATATATGGTGTCAAATATGATTGTAATTTGTAAAGATTATTTTATTTCAGTAAGAATGTAATTAAAAAAATTATGTAGGAGGTTTTATGCATTATAATACACTTTAAGGACTTCCGACCTGTTTCCTTTATAGGTATTTTTTTACTTGTTAAACTGTTAGAGTTGACACACTACCTGCATCAATGCCTTCTAAGAAATGCATCCGAAATTACAACCTCTCCTCAGAAACATCTTCTCTATGTTACGTTTATCTAACTTTTATCCAACAATGTATGCAACTAGGGTGATGATCTAGAGGAAGGTGAGATTGTCATGTCTGGAGATTCACGTGTAGACCTTCAACAATCTGGAAGTATGAACCATGATCATGATGAAAATGAACAAGTTTTGCAACCGAAAATAAAACGGAAACGTAGTATTCGGCTTCGACCACGGCCTGCTGCGGAGAGGCCGGATGACAAGTCTGTTGACCAGTCTTCTCTGCTTCGTGGCCAGTCCTCTCACCTGCCCTTTCAACCTGACCAAAGGCTACATGCCAAAACTCAGGTTGACCGGAAGTTGGTTCAAGAAAATAACACTCAAAAAAATGATCAGAGTAACCTCTCAACGAAAGCTAAACGAACCCCCCCTGCCCGGAAAATTGCAGGGCAACCAGCAAGAACAAATCCCATATCTGGTCCTTCAGAAGTTTCTAATGAGTACTCTAAGGAAAGATTGGATGTCAAAGTAAAGAAAGGAAGTGGGCCTTATGGTGGGACCAAGATGACTGAGGCTATCCAAAGAAGGGTATGTGCTGTAATTTGTAGGAGTTCTTTTACAACAATGTTCAATTTTTTGTTGAAATCATACTACCATCCTTGCAATAGTGCAAATGCATAAAAAGGCTAACCAACCTTTGTGTGTTTTCCATCTGGGGTAATGAACTTTAAATATAAACTTCAAGGTCAAAGAATTTTGAGTTGTTTTTAAATCACTCATAAAATTGACTTAGGTAACTTGTAAATATAAAGTAGATGTGGAAACATGCATTTTCGGCAAACTACTTACACAACTAGAAAGTTTTTAAAGTGGCTATGGGATTTTTGATTGTCCTTAGCTTTTATTTTAATTGTTTTTAAAAGTTTGCTCTATTTGACAGAGTAAATTTTTTAAAATTGCTTTAAATTGAAATGAAACTTATGTTGTTTATCTATCATGTAGTTTGTTTCTTTTAGATGGGTTAAATTACATAAAAATAACCAACCTTTTTTGCCCTAAAAGAACCATCAGCGTATTAGACTTTCAATAAATATAGAATAAACACTCATACTTGCATAAATTTTGGTAAAAATCATGAAAAATGATGTTGAATTTTTCTATGCCATCCTGATTTGGTGCTTATAGGGCATTACACTACTGCTTACATGTTTGTTACCTGAAACAGATATTAGACTAAAGTTGGTTACCTTTCCAGACAACTGGCCTTTTACATATGAGCAGTTTTCCTAGTAGATTGTGATAATGTAACTTCATAAATATCATTTGACACTATTGTAGCGTGTTTGTTACCTGAAACAGATATTAGACTAAAGTTGGTTACCTTTCCAGACAACTGACCTTTTACATATGAGCAGTTTTCCTAGTAGATTGTGATAATGTAACTTCATAAATATCATTTGACACTATTGTAGCGTGTTTGTTCTTTGCTAAGAGTGGTTTTGGTTTATGTGAAAATGCGAAAGAAATGATCATATTAAAAATGCAAGAAACTCTACTTATTTCACGTGTTGTTTATAGTCAACCAATCTTATTTATACAATACAGTGTTCTTTCGGCATGTCCCCGAGAAGATTTGTTTCCAACAAACACTCTAATTATCACTCCGGAATTTTTCTAACCTAATATTTTTTTCTTGAATATCTGCCCCTTTTGTTGTGTGAACGTCATTGTTTATTTTTCTCTAGTTATTAAAGCAATATTTGTTTATTTTACAAAGTTAAAGAAACCTTTATTAATTTGCTTTCTGCAGTGCAAAAATGTAATTACTAAGATCCAGAGGAAAATTGACAAAGAAGGACAGCTAATTATCCCTTTACTAACTGATTTGTGGAAAAAAACCAGAAGTCCTGGAAATAGTCTTCTTGATCTAAGAAAGATCGAGCTGCGTGTTGATCAAATGGAGTACGATGGAGTTATGGATTTGATTTCTGATGTGCAGCTTATGTTAAAAAGCGGAATGAAATATTTTGGATTTTCACATGAGGTATAACCCTTAGATTTTAATATTTTATTTAAATACATTGAGTAAATATAATGTTACTGTTTAATCCTCATTGCATTTTCAATAGATAGAGAATATGAAACTATGAAAGCTACATCTTTAGAAAAACGTTGGAATATACGCAGAGTATTAAGGACTAAAATACATGTTGATCAAAACAAATGAAAGATTCTTCTTTAATCATTTGTAATGATTTTATCTATACGGTACGGTCAAAATGGGCCGGGTCGGTTGCTAGTTGGCCCACAGAGTCATAGACATGTTTCTTGTTTGTTGTTCATTTTAAGATTAGTCTGTTAAATATGATCTATATAACCAAGTACGTCTACAATAATAGTTTTGATGAACAGGTGAGGTCTGAAGCAAGGAAGGTGCATGATCTATTTTTCGATATAATGAAAATTGCATTTCCTGACACCGACTTGCGAGAAGCCAGGAGTTCTCTAACTTTCTCTGGCCCAATGGCTTCCTCGTCTCCTAGAGGGTTACCACCCAGTGGTCAAACCAAGAGACCAAAACAGATGACTGGCCACCCAGAGCCAGAGCCCAGCCTCTCCCCAAGACCATCCCCTCGTGGGTCTATCCCTGCTAGAGAAACACGGTTCGGGAACAGCAGCACCAAGGCTGCTGGTGCAGCCCATGCTCAGGATTCACCTAGACCATTCAGCCATCCAGGCGAGCTTGTAATCTGCAAGAAAAAGAGAAAGGACAGAGAAAAGTCCGGGGTGGTGCGACCTGGAAACGGGTCAGCTGGTCCAGTCTCGCCCATTGGTCGTGGACCCAGGAACCCAGGTCAAACTAGACCGAGTGAAAGTCGAAGTCAAAGTCAAAGTCCAACAATCGGTCAGCTGGGAAATGGGAGTGGACCTAGCTTTGGTTGGGCTAACCCTGTGAAGAGGATGAGGACAGATGCAGGGAAAAGGAGACCGAGTCAACCATGACGTGTTTGCAGGTTAGCATATGGTTTGTATGCGTTAAGTATCGCTATGGAAGCATATAATACAAGTGTGCTAGCATTGAAGATTGATTTTGATAATAAAATGTTTTTGTTTTCTCGGCAGATGTCTGTTTTCAATGAACTGTAAACCCCCGATATGAGTTGATTTCTCGAGTCTTTCGGCTTGTGTTTGTTAGGAGGTAGGTAATCAAGTAACTCACTATACACATTGAAAAAAATATACAACCCAGGGTGAAATGCTAACTTATATGTTGTATAGTATAGTATTTAACTAGTATAGTATTTGACACTATATTGCATGTCATATGCTGCTTTAGTTTATTAAAATACCTATATTTTTGTTACAACGTTTTTTTTTTGTCTTTCCAGATTTTAACAAATTTAAATACAGTATTTATATGAAATGGAAAAGTTATTAGAAAAAGAGTGTCTGAGAAGTGGAGGCATAACACAAGCAATAGCAGCTACCTGGAACAATGATAGTTGGTACTCTTTACCTCTTCGGCCTTCGGGTATATACAAGTGATTTTAGCACTTTAAAGTATCCATTCCATGGGTGGCCTAGTGGTTGAGAGGACGGTGTTCACAAACCCGGGTTCTAGTCCCAAACTAGGTAATTCACATGGGATGGTAAGCCCACAATGATAACTTAAATGATCGTTGTAGGGTCAGAGTATAAACGCAATCTTGAGGCAGAGAGTAGTTTGAACCCAACGTCTTTGGTTCTGGGTCATTCGTTGAGTCTAGGAATGGCAATGGGCCGGGTATGGGCCGGGTATTAGTAATCCCAGGCCCGTACCCGAATGTAAAACCCAGTCCCATACCCGGCCCAATACCCATCGGGTATCAATCGGGTAATTACCCGTCGGGTATCGGGCATACCCATGGGTATCGGGTATACCCGTCAATTAGTTCAATAATATAAAAATGATACATACATACATACATAATAAAATGTATCAAATCCAAATAAATAAATTCTCATGATATATGAATTTAAAAGAAGCAATAGCGGTAAATATCAAAAGATGATTCATTTCTCTAAATAATATCAAAACGAGTAAGTATTTCATTTTCCAAAACAAGCTATTTTAGTTCATAAAAAAAGATCCATGAAAAAATACCAAAACAAAGATACTCACTTGTTTTCATATCTAATATAAAACATATTAAAAAAAACTACTTCATCTAATATAAAACATATTAAAAAAAAACTAGCTATCTAAAGGCTAAAACTAAAGAAGATTAGTGATTATATATAAGGAAAACAAAATATATATATATATATATCTTCGGGCCGGGTACTCGGGCCGGGTATGGGACGGGTTCATATGATCCCATACCCGTACCCGAACCCGGATTTTTTTTAAAAAAAAATCCCATACCCGGTCCCATACCCGAAAATTCGGGCCATTACCCGGCCCGAATACTTCGGGCTTCGGTTTTTCCCATCGGGCTCGGGTTTTATTGCCATCCCTAGTTGAGTCGCATTGTCGCATGTGGATTTCTGGGGTACTCGGGGATGTCATGAGACCGGGCGATATACCCCATTTTTTGGTACTCTAAAAGTACATTTATCAGTTAAAATGTTTGTTTTTACTTGGGGATGTTTTTGTTATTTCAGTTTTTATACATATAGTTTGCTGGCAAATGTTGTCTGAACATTTGGAGTGTATTCCTTAGTTTAACTTTGACCAAGTAAATGAACATGTCAAATATGTGTCATATTCTTTCGTTTGTTATGAAACCAAATTGTGTTTGTCTATTTCGGTTTATTAATATCCTAAACTAACACAAGTTGATACATAATAACAGTCTCAATATTCCAAACCTAGATGAATATGAAAAGGACTTGCAAATTGAACTAGTAAACTCATTTAATTGCATTGGACTGACATTGACGATAATTAAAACCGCTAATTTTATAAGGGTGAGGGACCGAGGAGAGTCCACTCTTAACTTTTTTCATATTTTCTTTACCCCTAATTACACCCTCACTATGAGTCCACCTCAAAGCTCAAACCAACCCAATTCATTTTTTTTTAAATAAAAAATAGGAAAGTAGCCAATGAGAGGAAGAAGTTCCCGAGTTTCCACCCCAATTTTCGGGTGTTTCTATCGGCCCCGATTCAACTCCTACCCCATCTTGTGTCCACTCTGTTCACCCTAATATTAAAATGGGACAGTGGTTAGAGGTATATTCTGATATTAAGAAAAAGTTACGAAAAAATGATGTTTAAAAGATGAACTTAAAAATAAAAATAAAAACTTATAGTATTTAATAAGTTTTGTCTCACGGGAAATGTGCTTATGCTTATAGTAAATTTTGTTGAGATATGATATGAAATTATTATCAACAAAAAGGTGTTCGTTTAATTCGCAAATGTTACTTATATCTCTTTACTTATAAAGCAAACAAACATAAATGTAATTATTGTCGTCTTTGGTTAGTTTACGGTCCTAATTAAACTGGGATACATGACAAACCTTTTCTGTATCTTAAAAAGGTAGACAAACCATTTTTGGGTTAACTTTTTAAAACCACATGTATATTAGAGAGTGGTTCCCTTATAAAGTAGATTTTGTCTAACAAATGCGAAGCATATTAGAGAGTGGTTCCCTTATAAAGTAGATTTTGTCTAACAAATGCGAGAAGTGATATTTATACACATCAAAACCGGATCAAACGAACTCTAATTGAACTTATTCCAACAATGTTAGAACCATGTCAGTTTCAACGTCACTTGAATGAGCTGAATCGGCGTTCGTTTGACCCAGTTTTAATGTGATTTAAGGCAGTTTCTACATTTTTCTTAGCTCATGCATATTATCATAAAGGGACATGAACAGAAGCAAATAAATTTATGTACATGAGTAGAATTTAAGAGAGGGATCAGGACTATCTTTTCACATCCCTCCCCATACAAATGGTCTTTTTAACAACCCACAATTACAATAACTGAAACATAATGTACAAACACCGAAAAGCTTAAATGATCGGTTGGTTCGATTATGGGTCCACGGGGCCTGCTGTCATGTCGTCATCTCCCGAGTCGTATTCTTCTTCGCTCAGTTCCTCATCACTCGACTGCTCCTCTGGAAGACCACCCACATCTTCTGCTTTCGCATACTTTTCGCAATACTCTGTTCAATGCATAAGTACAAGTTGTTCTATAGCGGTTAAAATTATATAGAGTTCAATATTACACATATACCTTCTACACTGAGGTAATTATAGTTCAATGCATAACTAGTCTAGTGATATGCATTTATGCATGGGTGCAGCCTTTAATGCACGACGTACAAGTCTTAATATCACACGTTACTGATGTTTTATGCGTAACTACTAGTTGTACAATATGTAACGCTAGTGGTAAACTGTGTAAAAATACGAGTGAAACGGACATTGGTTGTTATACTAGACCACCATGTTCAATAGCTCATACATTTCATAAACATTTTCAGGTGGATCTTGCATTGATTTAAGCAGGAAATGTCTATTCGCACACAACGAACTACTTTGACTTTCCAAGGTCAAACAAATCAATCTTCAGTTAAAAAAATGCTACTTGTTTGTAAGTTCTAGATGGGAAAGAAAACATCATATTGAAGTATACAAAAATTAGTATGCAAAAAGTATCAGAGGGTTGACCAACTTATACGATTCACATCTAACTTGAAAGGAAAAATCGATAAACTTGACCTATAAAGTAAAAATCATTGCAAAACTAAGCAAAATCATACCTTTCACTCGTTTTTCGTAAGAAGCTTTATCACGCATCAAGAGAGCTGCAGCCTCGCCGTTCAATGGATCTGAAGCGTTTGGATACAACAAAAGTTGCGGAAGGAACACCTCAAATACGTTCACCAAGTCTATAAATAGTATACATCAATGTTGGATATCAGTTAGATCTCTAAAATATCCTTCAGCAATGACGAGTATATAACATCTTATCGATCTAATGTTTACTATATGTGGTCCATGTGGAAGTATGTCACTATATGTTAAACCTTAAAAGTCTAAACTTTAAAACACCCTTAAATAAACATGTGTTAATGGACATGCAAACCACCCTATGACACCTCGCCCCAGAGCAAGACACGGGAGGCATTAAAACAAGCAGGGGGTGTAAACCAGCTGACTACTCGAGATCGGTTCGCTAAAGACTTGAATGGATCCGGGCTTAAATGAGCTCCAACATGAGTTTCACATATGGCACTTGACTAGGCTTGCGTGCCTAAACATGCCTGTTATTTATATAAATTTTATTTAGTTTATTAAATGTATATTTAGATAATAGTTATTATTATATATTATATTATGATAAAAATAATTAAATAATATATACTATGTAATATATAAAAATTATAGTTAAAAATATATATTGTCAACAAACCAAACCCAAGCTTGAAAAACTACTGACGATGTGAGCTCAAGCTGTATAAATAGAGCTCTAAACGAGCCGAGCTTGATTTTAGACTAGCTCCAACTCGACTCCGCTCATTTAAACCCCTAAAAAGTAAAAACAAGGGATTTGATTTTTAAAAAAGTTTATCTACTTATTTCACCTATAATTAATCAGAAAAGCAATCTCAAACACCCTGCAACAGTTTGTTTAAGTATTAAAACATAATAAGCACAGAAACAGTTTCACCACACACACAGTCCCAACTCCCAAACACCCCCCTAATTGTAATGTGAGAACTTCAGAAAATAGGAAATGCTGCAATTACCAAACATGGGGCTCCAGGTTTGATTAATCACATCCAAGCAAACCGAACCCGACCTGAAAATCAAATCACACGTGTAAGTAGTCATAATCATGCACAATCATACGTACCGGAACAAGGTCATCAATGCTTTAGATCTAACAAGAATACAAGATAAAGATCTCTCACACGTGTTTCACACTCACATTTCATCAACATTTGGATGGTAAATCTTGTTAACAAAGCCAATCGATGGAGATTTATAAGGATAAGCATCTGGAAGCTCAACCCTTAGCTTCCACACACCTCCATGGTAAGGACCTGCGTGATTCATGATCAAATTCAAGAAAAGATAATAAAAAGATTTAAACTTTTTGCACAAGTTTAAACATTATCTTTCCCCTTTGACTCTATTCTTAATTTACAATCCAATTTGAGATCTTGATGTGTTTTGTTTGACCAAAAAGGACAAAAACTACATCTGATTTACTAATGAATAGCTCAAATTTCAAGAAAAATCTAATGAAAAGATTGAAACATTTTGCACAGATTTAAACTTTAGTTTCTTCTTTAAGTATAATCTTAAATAGTTAAATTACAATCTAATTTGAGATATTGATGTGTTTTGTTTGACTAAAAAGGTCAATAGCCGCATCTTATTTACTAATGAAGAGCTCAAAGTTCAAGAAAAGATAATAAAAAAATTGAAACTTTTCGCACAAAATTTGAACAATAACTTTCTCCTTTAACTCTAATCTTAAATTACAATCCAATTTGAATTCTTGATATGTTTCGTTTGACCAAAAAGGTCAAAAGCCACATCTTATTTACTACTGAATAGCTCAAACTTCAAGAAAAGATAATAAAAAGATTGAAACTTTTTGCACAAATTTGAACAATAGTTTTCTCCTTTAACTCTAATCTTAAATTACAATCCAATTTGAGATCTTGATATGTTTTGTTTGACCAAAAAGGTCAAAAGCCACGTCTTATTTACTACTGAATAGCTCAAAATTCAAGAAAAGATAATAAAAAGATTGAAGCTTTTTGCACAAATTTGAACAATAGTTTTCTCCTTTAACTCTAATCTTAATTTACAATCCAATTTGAGATCTTGATATGTTTTGTTTACCAAAAAGGTCAAAAGCCACATCTGAGTTACTAATGAATAGTTCAAAATCAAGCATACAGAAGTTGAAACAATGATCAATACCCAATCTAAACCTTATCATATTTCTATCTAATATTCAACATTCAAGAAACACCCACAAACCCTAACATCAAAACAAAGAACTCTATTCAAAAAATTGGAAAAATAAAGTCAAAATCTGGTGTATGACCTTGTTTATATCAATTGAATCAAGAACACCCACAAAACCTAATATCATAAAAATAATATATATATGAAAATGAAGAACATAATAATCAAGATAAGTGCAGAACAGTTACTGTCAGCAGGTCCATGGAAATGCACATAAAACTCTTGCATCCCATCATTGATCATCTCCACTTTGTAATCACTCATCATCCTAAGTTGTTGTTGATGATGAATCAGTTGAAAAGAGAAATAAATAAATAAGATTTAGGGGATAAATTCAAAACTAAAAAGATGAATGAAATTAAACAACTTACAACTTCATCAAATCCATCTCTCTGCGTTTGCTTGGAGAAGACATTTTTAATGAGTAAATTTGTGCAAAATTGTTCTGTTTCTGTGAGAGAGATAAGAAGGAGAGAGAGAGAGAGATATATATGAGAGTTAAATATGGAAAGAAACTTGGTTTGGACAGCAGAGTTGTATAAAAAGGGGACACTCACTAAATGGTTATTTTATTAAAAAATAAAAACAAAACTTTAATTTATGTGACTTTAAAGAATAAAAACATATATATGTTACGATGCTCCTCAAACATGATAATATATAATTTTTTGGTCACACGATGCTCCTTAAACATGATTTAAATATTTTTTTTTCATACGTGTTGATAAAAAAATTTCATGTTTTATAGTCGTAACACGTCATGTATTAAAAGTCTGAGACATATATAAAAATGATAACCAAGTTAAAATTAAAAATATGCTAGAGTAGAGTAGAGAGTTAAAAGTCATAAATGTGACGAAATTAAGTTGTGGGCAAAAAGTGTAAAAAAACTAAAGTGAGAAGACTAAAGGGCAATTTTGTAATTTTAAATGTCGAGGTCAGTGACTTTAAAATTAAAATATACAACTTTACAAGCTTAGAAAAAAAATATATGATATTTCTTCATTTTATTCTCTAAGAAGACATTTACTGTTATAACTTATAAGCATATGTTTTTTAAATGATCCTAGATAAAAAGTAGTGGTTCATTATTATTTAGGAGATTTTTGTTTTACCTCTTAATGATTCAGTTCAGTGCTTAACCATTCAGATTCAGCATTCAGAGCGTTTGTTTCATAATAAAAGAGCCTCTGAATGGTTCAGTTAAGTGTTGAATGGTTAAGAGATTGAAAGATACTGAATGAAACAAATACCAAATTTACCATCACCTGAAGTTCTATTTTAATATCCATCTCATTGATAAAGCCTCTTAACCATTCAGCACTTAATCATTCAACAGTTGCCAAACAGCCCTTTAGTGATTATTTTGTTTGTCTTTGAATATGGATTAGGAGGTAACTATGAAGAAAAATCATGAAATGATAAATAAGTTTCATAATTATTCGATTAAAGCAATCTTAAAAAATATTCGCTAAATGAAACTAAAATTTCATATGTATATATTTCACTTATATCACTTGATATAAACATTCATGACTCATTGACTCGTACACTATCATAATCATCGCACAAACTACTTTAGAGTTCGCGTTTATCATACGCACACTCTAGGTTAGTGTTCGCGTTATGCTTGAAACACACACAACACTCTGGTGGTGATTTTAATTATATATATTTAAGAGGCGTGGACGATTCCAATAACTTTTTCTTTATGTTGTTGTTGTTGCTGTTGATGCTATTGCTGTTGTTGAATTAAAAAAATAATACAAGTAAGAAACATTGTAATACATATATAAAGTTACAACATACAAAACAAAGTTCTTGAAAAAAAAACGAATCGAGAAACACCAAGTAAAATTTAAAAATATTATATATTCTACTCGTCACTATTTTAAATAAAACTTTTACATCAAAACATGAAAAAACATAAATAAGCAAAGTGCAACATTGTAAACGATAAAAACATAGAGCTATTTGGCAAATCTGAATCATTAAGTGTTAAATGGTTAAGAGGTCTGAGCTAATAAAATGCTCTATCAATAGGAGGGATATTAGGGTTCAACTTCAGATGATGGTAAAGTTGGTATATGCTCAATTCAGTTTTATTCAGCATCTATCTGTCTCTTAACCATTCAGCACTTAACTAGATTTGTAGTTAGACAACAGGAAAAAGAAACATGACCCCGTAGTTAAACCCAAGTCCTTTTTGGTAAAAACTAGATTTATTTCCGGGCCGCGCGATGCGGCGGCCGGGTCTCGTTGATTTCATGGCTTGTTACACTGGTGACGTTAAGGCTTTGACCTTTAGCACGCGTTACAACACAAGTTTCATGACATGAGTCTTGCGTTGCGGCGACGTTGTTTTTTTACATCATAACACGCGTTAACAACGTTTTCGACTTTAACCTGTTGTCACGTTGTGACAGTGAGAGATACGGTGGTAAAACGTGTATAGTCGAAGATGGAAGTTGTAAATATTTCAAAGTTGAGTATGGGGTCAAAGTTGAAAAATGAGAAATACCGAGGGGTTAAAGTCGTAAATATGTAAAAGAGTGGGGTCAAAACTGTAAATAACTAACAAAATTTAACTTAAGGCAATTTTGTAAATTAATGAAAGTTGGAGGTCTAAAAGAGAAGGTCTAACCTATTAGAATTATATTTTTTTTTGGACGGCGAATAATAGGGCGAAGAAACAGCCCAGATGGGGCAATTGCGAAACCCCACCCCACGCAGCTGGGCTGGACGTGTTGGGCTCAGTACTTCAACCATATAATTTTCCACCCCCGGAGAAAACCCCCACCTCCTGGGCCATTGACCCAGTTTGACACGAAGCGACAAGGATAAGGTAAAATCGGTTTGCTCAGAACTCGAACCTTAGTGGGTCATTCCATCATAGCATTAATGGGTACTGCTGGGGCAAAGTCCCGGTGGCACCTATTAGAATTATATACAATGCCTGGTGCAAAGTGCAAAACATCGGGGCAGTGGCTTGAGTAATCATAGCAACGCATATTTATAATTATCTAATATAAACTTATTATACTTAGCAAAAAAGCCATAGATATGGATAGTCAAGTTGTAAAATTGTGGTTATAGATAACGTTTTAACCTCAATTAGTCTTCTGGTTGAAGGACATGAGAGTAATGATAAGAATTTGAGATATTTGATGTCTTAGATTTCTAACTTTAACTCAAGAAGATTTTCTCACAATGGGTGAAATTTCTCAAAAATAAATAATACAAACAACTAAAAAAATCTTAAAAATATGCAGATAGGGAGATTGGAACCGACGACATCTGGTGTTGTCACCAAAGTACCAAACACTCAAACTAGTTGCACCACTCGCAACTGTTGTACAAAGTCGCACAAAATCGTATATATCAAAAAGTTCAGAATTAAAAAAAAGGGTTATTGAATTTTAATAATCCGAACTTTAATGAATTGGCCGATATTAATCCCAACTTTAAAAATTCCTTCTGACAGTCCCAACTTGTAATTTATTTTCTTTCATCGAGCCTTTTATAACGGATACTCAAAAAACCTACCAGACCATTTTTGTGTCTCGTTAAAATCTTACCCGACCATTTTTGTGTCACACTTATAAAAGATTCGATGGAGGAAAATAATTTACAAGTTGGGACTGCCACATAGAATATTTAAAGTTGGGATTAATATCAGTCAATTTATTAAAGTTCGGATTATTAAAATCCAATAACCCTAAAAAAAAGAATAAAATCAAAAAGTCAAATCGACCAATCAATGGTAACACGTGATCGATGGTGGTTGGCCAGTCTATCGCCGAACTTACATCTTAGTAAGTTTATAATTTTTTTGGGTTATTAGAGTTTAATAATTTAAAAATTAGTGTATTTACTGATATAAATCTTAACTTAAGAATTTTGTATGTGGCACTCTCAAGTTATAAGTTATTTTTCCTCTACTAAGCATTTTCTTACCGGGACAAATTTTTTATTTATCAAATAGCCTTTTTTTAAACACAAATGATCAGATAGTTTTTCTAGACACAAATGATCAATTAAAAAATTTTTGATGAAGGAAATAGTTTATAAGTTGAAAATGACACGGTGAATTCTTTACTGGAATTAATATAGATCAAAATAATATAGTTAAAATTATTAAAATCTAACCGCTTTAATTTTTATACGTGAAAAAAAAGTTTTATTCAAAATTGTCGTGATTGTTCCATAAATTGTTGCCTCAAAACAAAAACGGTGGGTTGGCAATTATTGGTGTGAAGTGTAAACTACAATTCTATTAAATTATTGAGTCATCTAACAACTTGTTATTCATTTTAACAAATCTTCTTGTCTAGTCCAAATCTAATTGCCCACCAAAAATAACAATATTTTTAACTTCAATTTTCAGACTCTTTTACTGAGTTACTAGGTCTTTTTTTTAGACTCTTACACAACTGCTAAAGAAAGCATACATACAATATTAATTTTCGGATTTTTTTTACCGGGACTTTTATAGTCTAATCGGTAGACATATCGCTAGATACTCTTGTAAATTTGGGGTGTCCGTAACTTATCTAGTTAGACTATAGCTAATATCTATCAAATTTATGAGTGTTTCACGTACCTTGTGTACGTAATATCTTGTTTTATAGATCTATCTAATAAATCAAACTTTTAGGGGACAATTTTTGGAGGGATTTTTTTTCTTCTATAATAGGAAGTTTGGGAGGTAAAATTTAGTTAAATTTTTCACCATGCAAGTTGATGGAGCCAACTCCTTAAATGTTATATATTTAACCATCTATCTAATAAATCAAACTTTTAGGGGGCAATTTTTGGAGGGATTTTTTTTTCTATAATAGAAAGTTTGGGAGGTAAAATTTAGCTAAATTTTTCACCATGCAAGTTGATGGAGCCAACTCCTTAAATGTTATATATTTACAAGTTGTTAAATATAATGGTTATAAATTCTTTATAAATATTACTATTTAACCCGTGTGTAACACACGAGTATTAAACCTAGTTATTAATAAAATAGATAAATTTGAACTTATGTCCTTACTAAACAATTAAGTAACGGGCCAAATGACTGGATAAATTTTAAGGAGTTTAATAGAACGTTTAATGTAGTCAAACACCAACTAATAACAACATCAGCAACAACAATATACGTGGAGATTAAATGCATAAAGTGATTGAAGTGAGTTTGTAAGTGTATAAAACAATGAAATGTTGTGTTAAAAGTCTCACGTGGAATAAAAAGTCAAGTTTTCAAATTGTGTCAAAGAACTTTTTCTCATAAAATAGGTTTTCTCGTATAAAACTGAATATAATTATTATGGACACAAAATAAATTATCGTTAATAGTACGATTTAAATTTAGCAAGTAAAAATTTAATTTAATCTTATCAATCTATAAAGCAAGACACCGAAAGGAGTGCTTTATTAGTCAATAAAGAGTTGCTTACAAAATGAGAAAACCAAATTAAATTATAGAGATAAAATCAATTTATATTATGAACTTTTAATATTATCCTTTATACTGAAAACCTATTAATGGTAGTGGTGGCATTCTAGGTTTTTCTTAAGGTTTTTGAGTTCTGATCCTTGGATCTATGTGACAGTAGGGTGGCTATTCCGGTGATCTTTGGCTATTTTTCATTGTCATGGGGGGGTGTTGGCGGTGGCCATTGTGCATTTTCAAAGTTTTCGGCCGTTGATGGTTTTTCATCTCATATGAGATGATTAAGCATGTGCTTAAGAGTGGTGTTTTCGAGATTCTCTCATAGTGGAGGCTCACCCAATTTATCTTACGAAGCTAAATATATAAGAGTCGAAGACTCATCAACCAAATTTTCAAAATGAATTATTAAATAGATTTTAATCATGTTGTTAACTCTGGACAAGTTCTAAACCCATAACCAACCAAAATGATTATTTTAACTTTTATTCTTAAAAAAAATAGAATAAACTCAAAGATGATGTAAATAGATAGAGGTTAACCAACCGAAAAATGCGTAAAGAGTCCAAGAAAAAAATGAAAATTGAAAGTAGTTAATTTAAAAGGACGTAGGTTTTTTTTTATTATTGGATGGAAGAAACTATTATCCTTTACACAGAAAGAAAAATCATATATATAGGAAAAACCCTATGCTCGGCCGGTACTTATTAGCGCGACAGGGTTTATCCTTCGTTTCAATAGAACGTAATATCATCATCGTTAAATGCCTTAAGGTGAAAGGAGTGCTTGAAAGTTGAAACCTCCTTTAAACATTTGAGAATGTCACGTGACATTTATGCCCCCACTAACTAGGCAAATTTGAAACTCCTACATTTGGTTACCGAATATAATTTTACATATTAAAAACATTCAAACATTAAATGTTTACTTATTTAAAATCACATTATATGAAACCTTCATCCTAACACACTTAGGATGGATAAAGTTATGATAAAAGTAGTTATGTGTTGTCATTTTTTAATTGGCTAATACGAAGTATTAAACTAATGAAAATACATGATCACTCAATCTTATATAATGTATCAAAAGTCAAAGTTTAGATAATAGTGCTTGTTATCATGATTCAACGTACAAGAAACTCAAAATCAAATTGGTATTTGTCTTTGTGATCCTAGCTTTCTTTAATATATATATATATATATATATATATATATATATAGGGGAAAGATTTTCTACAAATGGCTAAAACTCTAAAAAGACTAAGAAGCGATCTGGGACGTTAGATTTAGGGTGTTTACGGTCAAGATTAACGCGGTGGCAATATTGTAAATATTATGATGTTTTTAATGACGCGCGATAAGGTTCCGGGGTAGATTAGTCATTGTGCGTTTTCAACATGCATATAAAAAACACCATAACTGAACATCTCAGCATCGCGCTGTGAAAAAACACCATAACTGAACATCTCAGCATCGCGCTGTGATAAAACACCATAACTGAACATCTCAGCATCGCGCTGTGAAAAAACACCATAACTGAACATCTCAGCATCGCGCCAAATAAACACCATAACTGAACATCTCAGCATCGCGCTGTGAAAAAACACCATAACTGAACATCTCAACATCGCGCTGTGAAAAAACACCATAACTGAACATCTCAGCATCGCGCTGTGAAAAAACACCATAACTGAACATCTCAGCATCGCGCTGTGAAAAAACACCATAACTGAACATCTCAGCATCGCGCTGTGAAAAAACACCATAACTGAACATCTCAGCATCGCGCGTATAAATGACGAAGATGCCCCTCCGTGTTTTTTTTCTCTCATTGCCACGTGCTTGTTGTTGATTGCTTCCTACACTTCTTAGAGTTTTGAGCCTTTTTAGAAAATCCCCAATCTATATATATATATATATATATATATATATATATATATATATATATATATATATATATATATATATATATATATATATATATATATATATATATATATATATATATATATAACCTTTCTTTAATATAATCAAATCAAACTATTTCCCGGCCTGCACTGCACATATAAAATACAATACAAATATATCACCACCACTAATTAACACATACAACTAAGTAGCTGGCCAGGTACGTAGCCTTGATCGAGATGGGTGATTCAGATGTAACACTTGTAGACTATTGGATGAGTGCGTACTGTATGAGGGTCAGAATTGCTCTGGCTGAAAAGGGTGTTCAATATGAGTACAAGCAAGAAGACTTGGACCACAAGAGCCCTCTTCTGCTACAGATGAACCCGGTTCACAAAAAAATCCCGGTTCTTATTCACCATGGCAAACCCATATGCGAGTCGAACATCATTGTTCAGTACATTGACGAGACTTGGCACGGTGTCAACTCTCTCCCATTGTTGCCTTCTGATCCTTATCTCCGAGCTCAGGCCAGATTTTGGGCCGACTTCGTTGACAAGAAGGTACCATTTATATATAACAGGATAAGGACTAACAATACTTACTAAATAAGTTTTTGTGGCGTTTGAAAATAACTTATTAACTTTTAATAACTTAATAAGTCATTTTCAAACGCCCTCAGGTTATGTTTGATGTGCATGCTTGCCTGCTATGTTTTATCCTTTGATTTACACAACCTTGTTTTGTTTGTATAAATGTTTATGTATTGTATTTGATGGTGTGTTCTTTGAGTCGATGGTCTCTCTAAGAGCAACTTTTTTTTTATTTCTTAGGGATAAAGGTAAGGTTTGCCTTCATAACCACCCTCGGACCAATTTTACCAGTATGTTTGTTTGTTTTTGTTTTTTCAATCCACTAAGTTAAGTTTAAATCGTTTGTGTTGAAATATAATTACTTACTAGATATATGAAGGCGGGAGGAAGATACGGGCCACAACAGGCGAAGATCAAGAAGTGGCTAAGAAGGAGTACATAGAGTCATTGAAGGTGTTGGAAGTACAACTTGGTGAAAAGCCATATCTAACTGGGGAGAGCTTTGGGTTTGCGGATATCGCACTAATTCCCTTAAGCAACTGGTTTTATTCCTTGAACAAGATTTGGAATATGAAGATAGAGGAAGAATGTCCAAAGCTGGCCGCTTGGGTCAAACGTTGCATGGAAAGAGAGAGCGTCTCCAATACTCTTCCCGATCCTCATAAGTTTCACGACGGCTTCATGGAAAAGCTGAACAAAAAAAGCCACTAATTAATACTATGTACGTAAACTTTTTAAAGTATGCATGCCTGATCAGTTATGCCAGTTAATGTAGTTTGAATTGCATCCGGCCTCTTGGTGTATATAATAAAAGAGGTTCAAGGAAAATGTATGATTTAGAAGGAGATATATATGTGCATTTTTATCAGCAAACACATAGTAGCATTGTGAATTAAATCAATTATCTATATCTAAATGATGAGTTCTATATAAAGTCCAACATCATTGTTCAGTACATCAACTCACGACAACTCTCTAAGAGCAATTTTATACCTATATAAAGGACGAAAAGTGTAATTTACTCTAGATAAATATGTATTTCATATTTAAGACAATAGTATGCTTACCTTTTTTTACTCATTGACATTCATAATACTTAATGAGCTCGTATTAACGTGTTTCTGTATAATAGTATCATCGTTATTAATGTCTTTGATTGTTGTTAACTTGTTATGGAAGTGGGTCAGTGGGATTTAAAAAGGAAAAATAATAATATGGTATTGATTATGAAGGAGATCTCCACAAAAAAAAAACTTTCCAAATTCCAATTCTTAATAAAACGTTACCTTTATTTTTACCGAATAAAACTGGCTACCCGGATAATTCAATAGTGAAAGACGATAACATACGCTATGCGAACACAAATAACGCTGGGTAGCCCAAGCTCATCTATTTCGGAGAAAACCCGACTCTAATTTAGGAAAAATCCACTAACCCGGCATGACAACAAACTAGCGCTAAAATCCGTTTGGCTCAGAGATCGAACGTGTGTTGCCACAAGTCTCTCTTCATTGCCCCACATGGCCCTTCCAAATTAGTGCTAAACTCTTACCACTACACCACACTAGAAGTTGTAAAATAAATGATACCAAACGCCGAAACACCAAAAACAAATGTTACCAATTACAAACTATACTGGTACTAAAAATCTAATTTCACTGATGAGTAGATTTAAAACTAGTATACACGCACGGACTAAATTTAAAGTATATAAATAAAAAAAATCAAATGTGATACGTAGAGGACTATCTAAAACAAAAGTTGAATGCAATGGTTGATCGGTGATAACTCTAAACAACTAAAAATTATCAGTTACAATCAGTTTTGATTTCAAATCAATTGATTGACTAATTGGCCGTTTCTAAAATAATTCATTGATTTCATTTTATAAATTAAATTGTTGCTCATGAAAACAACAAAAAAAAGTGACAGCAAAAGAAAATTCCCCAAAAAGGGATGTCTAAAACCTTCGTATATTATATAGATACCGATATGATTGATTTGGTAAAAAAATGCTCATATTTTGTAGTTACTACTGACGATGTGATCTGATTTTGGCTTTTAAAGGATCTAGTATTAATCTCTCATAAGCATGTACACTACACCTTCAAACTCAAAGTAAAATACAAGTATCATATTATATCATATCATATAAAAACATATCATATTATATAAAGTCATATCATATTATATCATATCACATCATATTACGTAGTCATTTTAATAATATAAATTGGAAAAGAACATACTATTTTCATACCATATATAATACCTATCTCAATGGTCGTTACATAATGTTTTAACTTCGGCCTTTCGGGTTTTGATCTTTGAAGTCACCGTGTCCAAAATTTATTAAGATCTCAATCACAATTCTCAACATCATATATTCTTCTATATATACACCCCATTTCTCCATCAAACGCTCACCTTTGCATTCACATTTCCTCACACACAATTCACGAAACAAACACAGTCTGATCAACGATGTCGAGTTCACCTGAGACCGAACATCCTGTGAAAGCCTTCGGATACGCCGCTAGAGACTCTTCAGGCGTACTTTCTCCATTAAACTTCTCCCGAAGGTATTATATATAATATACGTCTGTTTGTTCATATTCAATTCATGCATATTGTTATATGGTTTTGTTTTTTTATTCTATTGCTTTCATTGAAATGGTCGATCGATTATTAACAGTCTGATCTATGCATTTTCTTTTGAATATTTAATCTTGAATCATCGAAAAAACCTGTTTTTGAACAATGTTTGAGTAAGAAAATACACAAACGTTGGTGAATGTATCACGTGGCTCTCACAGTTTTCAACATACAGATATATTTTGTTGTGAAATAAACTTTAGTTAGTTATGTATTTTGATGGACAATGAATGCATGTAGGGAAACAGGAGATGAAGATGTGAGGTTTAAAGTGTTGTATTGTGGAGTTTGTCATTCTGATCTTCACTCTATCAAGAATGATTGGCTCAATGCTAAGTATCCAATGATCCCTGGGTAAGTACCCTAATTAGCCCTTTCAAACTAGCTTGTTCGTGTTCGTTTATTTACCTTTAATTAATCTGACAAACGAATGGAATAGAACAACTGATCGATGAGCATATTGTCTTGTTCGTGTTCACTTGAACGCATTTGTTTAATATTCTAAATGAACATACACAAACAAACATAAACGTGTCCGTGTATACAGACTCAGTTGTAAAGGCACAATTAATACTAACTAAGTTGCTTCATTTCAGCCATGAGATTGTTGGTGTGGTGACTGGTGTGGGGAGCAAAGTCAAAAAAGTCAAAGTTGGGGACAAGGTTGGTGTGGGTTGTATGGTTGGATCATGTCGTTCGTGTGATCCATGTGGTGCTGATCAAGAGCAATACTGCTCGAAATTGGTCGCAACTTACAATAGCCATGGTGTCGTAACCTATGGTGGCTACTCGGACCACATGGTTTGCAATGAACACTTCATCATTTCTTGGCCCGAAGACCTTCCACTTGATGCTGGTGCGCCTTTACTATGTGCTGGGATTACTGTTTACAGCCCGGCTCGTTACTATGGGCTCGATAAGCCTGGAATGCATGTGGGTGTGGTTGGTCTTGGTGGGTTGGGTCATGTAGGTGTGAAGTTTCTTAAAGCTTTTGGTGTTAAGGTTACTGTGATCAGCACTAATCCTAACAAAAAAGAAGAAGCTGTTAGTAAACTTGGCGCGGATTCATTCTTGGTCAGCCGTGATCAATCCCAGATGCAGGTAAAATTTTCCAGGCATTAATGTGATCATATATCATTATCGTTCGACATTGTTAACCCAAGTTAGTATATCATTGCTGTGTTGAATTGAACTGTTTTTACAGGCTGCTGAGGGTACTATGGATGGGATTATCGACACCGTTTCAGCTGATCATCCTCTAATACCTTTAATCAGCCTCCTAAAGCCTAATGGGAAGTTGATTTTGGTTGGTGCTCCATCGAAACCGCTTGAACTACCTGCTTTCCCTTTGCTAGCTGGTATAAATCTGTTTTTCCCCAATGCAATGCTTGTTATGTTATAAACTCATAATAAATCTAATTATATAGCACATATGCTTGTTGACCTTCCTGGTGAAACTCTAGTTTGACTTTTGAAACATGTTACCATTTAAACTCACAAAACCTGTCAATACCACGTTTGACTAAAGGTTACCTTTTATGGTTGTAGGGAGGAAGATGGTGGGAGGAAGTTTGATTGGAGGGATAAAAGAGACACAAGAGATGATTGAGTTTGCAGCAAAACACAAGATAACAGCAGCAATTGAGCTTATTCCCATAGACTATATCAACACGGCAATGGATCGTCTTCAGAAATCTGATGTTCGTTATCGCTTTGTTATTGACATCGCTAACACGCTAAAATCCACCTAGCTAGCTAGCTAGCTAGTGTGTTTGCGAGCGTATGTATTCGACTGTTGCATTTGGTATTGTGGTTTGGATTTTGATGATCATATATATTGAATAAGGATATTGAGTTGGGTATCATATATATGATTGTGGAACCATCATATATATGCCTATTTTTGTACTAGTGAGTTTCTACTAGATCTTTTACCCTCAAAGTCATGTTGTTTGCCTTGGCTTTAAGATTAAGCATCATATCATGACTAATAAATCACTGATCAAGACATTTTAAGTGACTTAACTTTCCGTTAACTATTCTATAAATCAAGTAATATTTTTGTTGTCTTTTGAATATGACGTGGCAACCAAATTAACTTTCATTTTTGTTAAAGTGGCATGTAAGAATTACTTAAATTATCAACAACTTTGAATATGATTTCAGTTTGGTTGTTAGCATATACATGTCGCTTAACAGTTAATTAAATCACAGGGTTAAGTTTTCCAATTATTTACCAAAGTAGTAATTAATGTTAATCAGCAAATTAGATTTTAACAATTTTATATATCTATGCATTCTAATTGTCGCGTTGGCTCGTTCAATCCTACGTAAGTTGTTATGGCTTAATCATTTTAGTTTTTAAATATTTAGTTTTTTTTTTGTTTTAGTTAATTTTTTTTTACTTTGGAGTGTTCAACGGGTCTCCTTTCTTCTACAAACAAATTAATAGCTATCTAGTATAAAAATAGCAAATATAAATACTATTAATTATTAATTGATTTATCATGCATAGTATGACGTTCAATTCTTATACTATTTATTTATTTTCTAAGAACAATTGTTAATTACTACCAAAGTCACGTATGACTAGTAAAAAGTACTCCGTATTATTCTAAAGAGCGGTAAACTTGAATGCATAAAAGTGAAGTATGAAGGAGTTATCAATTTCATTAATAAAGATAGATGATTAAAACAAGGAAATTAGACAACCATATGCATGTAGGGTGAATATTGGTCAATATACTTGAAAAGAAAAATCACATAAATGCATCCAACTTTTTTAACCGTTTCAATTAAGTCACTCAATTAGTTTGAGGGGAATGCAAGAAGTTATCAAACGACAATACATAGGATGAGTATAATTGGTCAACGCGGTAGGGCAAAAGTAAGATATTATATGAATGAGTTTGAAGGTGATTTGAAAGAACATTACACAAGACTTTTAGATTATAAATAGATATTGGAAACAAACCCGGAGAGTATTGTATAGATGGTTGTGAATATGAGTGCAAAATAAATAGTGGAATCACGCGACGCATGCTTCTAGTGTGCTTCCTGCTCGCGAGGAAAGAAAGAAGAGCGACAAGGTTAAGTTTAGATTTGACTGTTTGCGGATAATGAAGATTTTACTTGAGTAGTGACTATATTTGTTTTAAAGGTGTCAAAAGATGGTATGGAACTACGGATCAATGGGTGTAGAGAAATAATTTGTTTGGATGAACGTGTTTTTAAATAGTGGTCAATTACTCTTGGCTACCGGTAGAGACGTCACTAGTCATATTTTTCCTTTTGCATGGACTCTTGAGTCTATTGAGAATAAGAAAAATTAGAACTGGTTTCTTGATCTAGCAAGGGATGCCATTTGTAATAGAAGGTGAACTTGATCGAACTAACTTAAATTCCTTTGCGTTCATACACTAGCCATTTTAGCCTTCATCAACGAGGACTTAAAAAAACTTAGGTCGGTAATTGGTTTAAAAAAGACATATTATCAAACCATTGGAAGGACTATGTATTATCCTAAAATCCATCATATTAAACCCTTACCTTCAAAACAAAGATGAATGTCCAATAAACCAACAATAAAGAGGATAAATGACCTTTCAAAGAAAGTGAAGAAAAACTTAAATGTTGACTTTAGAAGAAAAAATGACATGTCAAATTGTTCAAGGAATTTAG
This sequence comes from Tagetes erecta, assembly GCA_030867185.1. Lineage (NCBI taxonomy): Eukaryota > Viridiplantae > Streptophyta > Magnoliopsida > Asterales > Asteraceae > Tagetes > Tagetes erecta. Next base: position 6,221,204 of record CM061494.1, on the reverse strand, counting down.
CACAAAAAAAAGACAAGACCAAAAGGTAGACGTTATTAAAACGTTGATTCAACAAGTGTCATGCTAAATAAGAATGTTAGCTAATAGAATTAAAGGATATTTATTTCTTTGGATTTGTTAGGAATTTTTGTATTTTCTTTTGAATATTTAAACCTAAAGCTACTTTTCGAAATGTATGAATTTGAATCTTCTTTATGAAATGGATGAATTGGATTTAATTTGGAAAAGTATCAACTAAATTGTTTTAAACCAACTACTGTTTATAATTTGTTGTTTTGAATGAGTATGAATTGGATTTAATTTGGAAAATTATTGATTGGATTTTGTTTGTTTAATTGTTTTGACACATGCTATTGTTCGAGAATTTGATTAGGAAAAGTAATGTTTCAAAAAACTACTATTTTTCAAAGTTGGAATTGGAAGAGATTATTCTATTATTATTGTAATTTAATAAGTTTTAACTTAAAGTCAAACAAATAACAAAAACGAAAATTAAATAAAACAAAAGCTGCACTTGAACTAGTTAAACATGTCAATTATACAAGATCTACATATTTTTTATAATCTTACAAGTGCGACTATAATTTAAAAATAAATAAAGTTAAAGTATTTTAATCGATTATATATTAATTCTTTAACTTAGTATATTTATGACTTTTACCCTCTAACTTCGAGTTTTTATTATTTTCTCTTGATAACTTAGTCAAATTATAACCTTGACCATCTATTATATTATGACATATTAACGATTATAACACCTTGGTTTTAAGTTGGTTATCATTTTTACCTTTATGATTGAATATATCTCCGCTTTTTTATTCCATGGTGTAATAGGCAAGACATGAAAAATTCTATCAAAACGTGTGACGAAATGCGTACGTAAGACCCGATCGTCGTATCACATGACTTGGTCAACATGTATGGCTATATAAAATAACAATTATGAAAGTTAAATATATTATCTTCAAACTTTTTTTGAACTATGAAAGTTAAATATAGTATCTTCAAATTTTTTCATTTAAATCAATCTCAAGTAACCGGATTACTCTAACTCTCTAAGACATTGATTGGTTTCATGATAAAATCTGTCTTTAATATCCGAATAAAAATCTGGGATTGAGCCCAAAATATATTGGGTCACGCATTTACTTGGATATTTAGTTTTTATATAATTTAAATGTAACTAAAAAGTACTCCGTATTAATGAAAGAGATTTATGTAGTGTGTTAAAGTTGTATTTTAATATACTGAAAGTTATAACTCATAAGTTTAACTCTCATAAAACGACGTTAAAAAAAACTAAAAAGTATTAAAAATCTAATTATCTAGAATTTGTCAAACATAAAATAAATGTTAGATGATCAGTCAAATTCTAAAAAAAGCTGTTGTTCGTTGGTATGCAATAAATGGCAAGTGGCCTATGATTACCTGTACAATTTCTTCTACGTTTTACTCACGCGCACGGTAGCATGAGCCACCATCCTATAAAACTCAAATCTTTTTTCAATGGTGTTTCGATCACCCTAATACCATACTTTGCATTTCAAAGACAACACGTCAACCGGACTACTATCTATTATTTTCGACGTACTTTGAATCACTAACCGGTCACTAGTCTATTCGATGTTTAAAACTGTTTGTTTCAGTTTTTTAATGGTTTGAATATTTGAATGGTTTAACATTTAATTATTAAGACTATATGTTTCACGATTAAATGTCTGAATGATTTATGCATATACCTCTGAATGATTAAGCATTATAGAGAGTCGGATAGGTTAAGACATCTTATCTGTATTGGTCAGACATTCGTCTTTTAATAGTTAAGCAATATAGTAATTCTTAATGGTTCAAACCTCTTACTGATTTAACACTTAATGATTCAGATTTATTACTTGTTTAACACTTAAACAACCCTTAAATGAGAAAATCGCATGTCATTATCTTGAAACATTATGTCTCATATGAGATTTCAACTCAATACCTTTTCGTTTACTCTCTACTAAGTTTAATATTTCAGGTCTGACTTACTCTTAAAGATCGTGTTAAAAAACATATTACTTTGAGAAACTATTCTTTAAACTTCAAATTTTAAAAAGAGTTAATGGCCAAAATGGTCCCTGAGGTTTACTAGATTTTACAGCTTTGGACACTTTTAAGAATTTTTTTTCATAAATAGTCCCTACAGGCCAAAACCTGTTGCTAAATTGGTCCACGACACTAACGGTGTTAAAAAAATTGTGTTAGTTAACAATGAAATGACTAAAATGCCCTTAGGGACCATTTTGACAATTAACTCTTTAAAAAATAAAACCTACAACCACCACCTCATTCTCTACCCTTACCACCACCACCACCAACAAAGCCACCGACGATATCGAAAACCACAACAAACAAACATATAATATAACTTACTAATTCTTCATTTCAAGCTCTCTATATGTATGCAAATTTCCAAAAATTCGATCAGATCGATCACATAGTTCGCCATGTTAAATCTTCACTTCCACTGTTGCTATTGTTGCTCCACCTTCACTTATTAAATCCCACTTCTCCAAACCCGTTTTTAATCTTCCATTTACATTTACTCACATAAAACCCAAATCATTCTTAACCAAATTTGGTTGTTCGGAGTCGAGCAGCACATCGGAGCAGTTGTGATGTGGTTGTTCGGAGTTGAGCAGCACATCGGTGCGATATACAAACCTTAGATCTCGAGACATCGGAGCAGTTGTGATGTGGTTGTTCGGAGTCGAGCAGCACATCGGCAATAGAAGCACCACCGCCGGTGACGGAAGTGGCACAATGCTCCATTTTTTTGATTGATTAAGTAGGGGAATTGACTGTTTCCAGTCTACAATATCGGAAATTTGAAGGTCATCGCCGGTGGGATGGGTTGCAGCCGGTGGAACAAGTAGGAAGAGAGAGTAAGTGGTGGTGGTGGTGGTGGTAAGGGTAGAGAATGAGGTGGTGGTTGTAGGTTTTATTTTTTAAAGAGTTAATTGTCAAAATGGTCCCTGAGGGCATTTTAGTCATTTCATTGTTAACTAACAGAATTTTTTTAACACCGTTAGTGTCGTGGACCAATTTAGCAACAGGTTTTGGCCTGTAGGGACTATTTATGCAAAAATTCTTAAAAGTGTCCAAAGCTGCAAAATCTAGTAAACCTCATGGACATTTTGACCATTAACTCTTTTAAAAATCTCAAACCGAAAGAAAAAACCAAGTCTTATAAAACTCAGTCTTCATTTACAGTCAATACGTTATCATAAATTAAATAATTGATAATACATACCCGCCATTTCTTTCTCTCTCCACACAATGTCCGGTCACCGGAAAAACAGCTCCGACATCCATACACCTGACCTTACTAGTTATCCTCCGTCACCATCACCAAGCTCCTATTCATCAAATTCCTCTTCGTCGAAGTCATCTTCAAGCCGGAATCGAGTCAAAGGCGCTGCGAGATCCGTCGCCGGAGTTTTTGTTTCGTGTTTTACACCGCCGGAGGAAGATGCGCATCACAATAGCTCATCCGCGTATGGCGGTTCGGATGCGTTCACTTCATCTTCAGGTGATTTGTTGTAGAATTAAGTTTTGAATTATCGTTCATTTCTGATGCTTAGGTGAATTGTTGAGCACGTTGATGATGAGATCTGGTGAATTGATGTTACGTTACGGTTACTTGTACGTTTTGTAGTAGAAGTTGTACTGTGTGATTTAGTCATTCATTGTTTGTTGCATATCCAACAGTTCAAAAATATCTGAAATGATGATGTGAAAAAGAGATTCAATTGTTTGATCTGTCCGGAACGTAAATAAAACCGAAAACCGATTCGTATCCATAACCGAAAAACGAATGGAGTTAAGAATTCGGTTTTCGGTTTAAATGAATTGGCTTAGCTACTGGATTTATTTTTTCTAGCTTTAACTACAAGAGAGTATAAACTGAAATATCAAATATATGAGTTAAAATTTGTTGTATTTATATCTTTATTATATTTGAGAGATGTAATTTGATTAAAAATTTTTAGTTATATTCACTAATGATCAATAACATACAATATTTTAGGGCGTTTAGATTATACTTTATATATTGTAAAGTCTGGTATTATCAATTGATTTCACCTTAAAAATGGAATTGTTTGATTTCACAGACATTTCAGGGGCGTCTGATTCTACCGAAGGAAGAAGGCGAGGCACGGCTCGTGGTATATACGCAACCCGAAACGATTCTACGCACATGAAGGAACCCGGAAGTACTATATTCACTCTGGCGGAAATCCAAACTGCAACAAAGAACTTCTCTCCCGCTTTTAAAGTTGGTCAAGGGGGGTTCGGGACCGTGTATAAGGGTCAGCTTCAAGATGGAACCCTAGTCGCCGTGAAACGTGCCAAAAAGGTCAGGTTATTTTAGTTTGGCAAAAAATTTGAACCGAACTACTAAAAACTATGGTCTTAAAAACAACAAACCGAAAGGACAAACCTTTACCCCTACTCCGAGAGGTAGAGAGGTTGCGCTCAAGGAGACTAATAAACATAATTCATGGTTATAATATATACATAACTACATAATTCTGATTTACTGATATTTTGCTTGTTTGTGTGCAGAGTATGTATGACAAAAATCTAGGAAGAGAGTTCTTGAGTGAAGTTCAGGCATTATCAAAGGTAGAACATTTGAATTTGGTGAAGTGTTACGGATATTTGCAACAAGGAGATGAAAGAATCATTGTTGTCGAGTATGTTGCCAATGGAACGCTTCGGGAACACTTAGATTGTAAGTTATTTCTTTTCGGGTTTGTCAAAATCATATGAGAGCTATATGTTTGATTTATGTTGGGTGCGTTGATGTTACCTAGATAGGCCGATTCACCTCAAATAACAAGTTTCTAACGAGTGCAGGTTTCAATGGCAATGTACTTAGTCTCGCCTCTCGTTTGGATATCGCGATCGACGTCGCACATGCTATTACTTACCTACACACTTACACAGGTACAGATCAATGTGTCATCATAAAACTATTTTCTGCTAATTATAATTATGGGACCAGTCTGATTGTCTAATTAAAATAACTAGTTTTTATGTATAAAAAGATCGACAAGTTATGGTGACTAGGGTCAGTTGACCCTCTTGACCCTTCCCATGGTTCCGCACTTCCGCCCCTGTCTATACTCTATACCCAAACCTTTTTTTGTGTCTAACCAGAATTTGTGATGAATTTGATGCTTGAATGCAGACCACCCTATAATCCATAGGGATATCAAGTCTTCAAATATCTTGCTAACTGAGAAACTGCGAGCCAAGGTTGCCGACTTTGGTTTTGCACGGTTAGCAGCTGATGTAGAATCAGGCCAGACCCATGTGTCGACTCAGGTTAAAGGGACGGCAGGATACTTAGATCCTGAATACCTCAAAACATATCAGCTTACAGAAAAGAGTGATGTGTATTCATTTGGTATATTACTTGTGGAGTTAGTTACAGGTCGAAGACCTGTCGAATCAAAAAGGGAACTCGACGAGCGTGTAACAGCTAGATGGGTATGTTACATACATTAGTATAATATATTGTTAGTATTCCAGTTATCAGCTATATGTTTTTTTTATTATCTTTGATTTGTTTTTGCCGGTGGAAATAACAGGCGATGAAGAAGTTTAGAGACGGACAAGCGATAACAGTGTTGGATCCGAAACTACAAGAGTCAGATGCGAACGGACCGGTTCTAGAGAATATTCTAGAACTAGCTTTACTTTGTGTTAATGGGTCTCGGAAAAACAGGCCAACCATGAGGAGATGTGTTGAAGTTTTGTGGAACATCAGGAAAGAGTACAAAGACTTGTTAGCTTAATATGATGTCACTCTATCTTCAAACAGGGACAAAACATTATGTGGGTTTTGATATACCTATAAAGTTGTAGGACGTATCATGTCTAAGATTTTATAATTTTGTTTTGTTTTGTGAAGGCTTGTTTGAGGTATGTACATAAAAAAAGGTTACCCTGAAACTTTAAATTCATCAAAATAGCGTTCAACTTTGTATTCCATGCTCGCGGAGATTGTTTCAAGTCATATAGTGATTTTGATAATTTGTAGACTTTATGTTTTTCACCTTTTTTCACGATACCTTCTGGTTGAGCCATAAATATTTCTTTTTTTAAGATCGTCATTCAGAAACTATTGAACTATCTTTGTAAATTCTGAGAGTTAGAAACTAATTAAGGTGAATTCGGCCTAACCACCGAGACCTTTGGTGCCAATTACTCTAAATAAATAAAGTTTATTTTTACCAAAACTCAAAGTTTTGCATAGCAAATCAAACCCCTGTGATTTATTTAAGAGTACAAGAGAATGATGTCAGACTCATAAAAAATACCCAAATTTAAGCCCATGTATGCATGACCAGAACTTACCCTCTACTTTAATAGTATTAACAATTTCATAGAAACTTTGTTCCCGTTGGGTCAACGTCTCTTTCCAGGAAGAATATATTTCAATTATTGGTGTCTTTATTTGAGAATTAATAATTCATTACATTGTTTTTCACACCATGATATGTACATGTTTAACTTCAGATGAGATCTAGCTAGCTTGTTATACTATCAATTCCAGACTTAACTAATCCTAGTTTATACCTTTAACTATGTCTTTTCATGCCAGTCACGCTGCTGAATCCTCCCCGTCTTCGTATTCGCCACAAACATGCCACCGGTTTTCCATTGATCAGATGAAATATGCAACCAAAAACTTTGATGAGTCACTGGTAATCGGCCACGGGGGGTTTGGCAAAGTTTACAGAGGAACCGTCACTTGTGGAGAAATTCTTTTGGATGTTGCAATTAAACGTCTGGAATCAACTTCTAGTCAAGGAGCAGAAGAATTTTGGGCTGAAGTAGAGATGCTCTCAAAATTAAGACACTGTCATTTAGTATCTTTAATTGGTTATTGTAATGATGAGCAAGAAATGATTCTTGTGTACGAGTATATGCCCAATGGAACCCTTGCAGATCGGCTACATAAACATCAAGCTCCTATGAATTGGGTGCGAAGACTCAAAATATGCATAGGGGTTGCTCGCGGTTTAGATTATCTACACACTGGTACAGGGATTATGCATGGAGTTATACATCGAGATGTAAAAAGCTCAAATATATTATTAGATGACAATTGGGCAGCTAAGATCTCGGACTTTGGGTTATCCAAAATAGGTCCCATAAATCAGCCATCCACTTATGTTAACACTTTGGTGAGAGGCACGTTTGGATATCTAGATCCAGATTACTTTAACACGGGTAGGCTGACTAGAAAGTCTGATGTCTATGCCTTTGGGGTGGTGCTGTTTGAAGTATTGTGTGGGAAAAAAGCCGTAGATAAAAGTATTGATGATGAGCACTGGGGTTTGGCAACATGGGCTCAAGACTCCATTAAAGAAGGAAGACTAAAGCAAATAGTTGATTCCAATTTAATAGAGAGAATATCTAGTAAGTGTTTGAAGGGGTTGGCACAACTAGGTTGTCGTTGTGTGAATAGTCGTCCCAAGCAACGTCCTACAATGGGTGAGGTTGTGTTGGCTCTTGAGTCTAACCTAGCCTTACATGTCACTCAATTGCTTCCTATTGACAACAGTTTTTTTGGTAGAAGGGTAACAACTTTTCTCTTTTCATCTAAGCGGGAAACCAACGAAAACGAAAAGGAAAACCAAAACCAAAACCAAAACCCAGGTAGGTATTTTCTTCTTCTCTTTAGATTTTACACCTTCAACTTTTCCAATATAGAAAAAACTAGTTAGTTATCCTGCAAGGCTACAAAGATGAAATTAAATATGCTAGCCTAGCTAGTTAGAGTTTGTTGCTATTATATGTAAGCCAGAGATGTGATCTAATAAGTTATCTTCCCAAACTTGGAATTTTTTGATTTCATAGATATTTTGTACCCACATGAGAGAACCTGGAAGTACAATATTTACTATGGCGGAAATCCGAACCGCAACAAACAACTTCTCTCCAACTCTTAAAATTGGTCAAGGCGGATTTGGGACCGTGTATAAGGGTCAGCTTCAAGATGGAACCCTCGTGGCTGTGAAACGTGCCGGAAAGGTCTGCTTATATTGGTTTTGACAACAATAATTTTAAAACCAACTGCTAGTAATTGTAGTCTTAAAAATTACATAATTCTAATTTACTGATATTTTGCTTACTTTTGATTTTGATTTTGATTGTTTGTGTGCAGAGTATGCATGACAAAATTCTAGGAAGAGAGTTCTTGAGTGAAGTTCAGGCATTATCAAAGGTCGAACATTTGAATCTGGTCAAGTGTTACGGATATTTGCAACAAGGAGATGAAAGAATCATTGTTGTCGAGTATGTTGCTAATAGAACGCTTCGGGAACACTTAGACTGTAAGTTATTTCTTTGCGGGTTTGTCAAAATCATATAAGAATCAGATGTTTGATTATATGTTTGGTGCGTTGATGTTACCTACCTTAACTATCTCAAATAACAAGTTTCTAACGAGTGCAGGTTTCAACGGCAATGTACTTAGTCTTGCCTCTCGTTTGGATATCGCGATTGATGTCGCACATGCTATTACCTATCTACACACTTACACAGGTACGTGTCAATGTGTCATCATAAAATTATTTTGGGGCCAGTCTCATTGTCTAATAAAAATAACTAATTTTTATGGATAAAAAGATCGACAAGTTATGGTGACTAGGCGTCAACTGACCCTCTTGACCCTTCACTTCATTCCGCCCCTGTCTATACCCAAACCATTTTTTGTGTTTAACCAGATTTTGTGATGAATTTGATGCTTGAATGCAGACCACCCTATAATCCATAGGGATATCAAATCTTCAAATATCCTGCTTACTGAGAAACTACGAGCCAAGGTTGCCGACTTTGGTTTTGCACGGCTAGCAGCCGATGTAGAATCAGGCCAGACCCATGTGTCAACTCAGGTTAAAGGGACGGCAGGATACTTAGATCCTGAATACCTCAAAACATATCAGCTTACAGAAAAGAGTGACGTGTATTCATTTGGTATATCACTTGTGGAGTTAGTTACAGGTCGAAGACCTATCGAATCAAAAAGGGTACTCGACGAGCGTGTAACAGCTAGATGGGTATGTTACATACAATAGAATAATGTATTGTTAGTATTCCAGTTATCAGATATATGTTTTTTTATTATCTTTGATTTGTTTTTTCCGGTGGAAATAACAGGCGATGAACAAGTTTATAGACGGACAAGTGATAACAGTATTGGATCCGAAACTACAAGAGTCAGATGCGAACGAACTGGTTCTAGAGAAGATTCTAGAACTAGCTTTACTCTGTGTTAACGGGTCTCGAAAAAACAGGCCAACCATGAAGAGATGTGTTGAAGTTTTGTGGAACATCAGGAAAGAGTACAAAGACTTGTTAGATTAATATATGAGTGTTTGAACAAAAAAAAATTGTTACTTCTATAACAAATTCTTTCAATCTTTTCATTTACATTTCTAGTATCTTTTACAACAACATCCCAATAAAAAAACTAGAAGACTAAACAAAAGATCTACCTAACTCGGCCATTTGCCTGAGCGTCTTGACCTCTTGAGAGCGAGTCTTGTCGAGTCAACTCATAGGTTGAGTTTTGAGGCTCTTCGTTTACTGCATTTACTTTCGAGCAGATAAACAAGAAGGAAGATGTGTAGATTGATACATGCCACATACTGCAAAACAAGGACATCAAGAGGGATGGTTAAATCGATTTTTAGCTAGAGGCGCTAAGAGAACTGATTGAACCGTCCATATATTATAAGTAGATAAGTTAAAAGACGGTCTGTTGTATCACACGAAAAAGTAATAGGTATAAGTGTCTATGTGATCCTCGAAGCTCTCTACTTAAAATTGGTTATGTATTGAACATTCCTTGAAAGTTTGAACCACCAAACGCCGGGTTTGGTTTTTCTGTTTTGAAAAGGCGAAGTTATCAATTCTGCGAGAATTTAGAACAGCCCTACTTTTAACGTGTTCACTTTCGGTTATATCCTTGCGATAACCTCAACCACCAAATAGAAGTTATAAAAACCCGGTGGTTGACATCGAATGCATATTAGTGAGGAAGCACGAAGGGGTATAGTGAGTGAATTGCTTGAAAAGTACTCATAAACTGACCTGTGCCAGAACCAATAACTCTCTGTAGATTCAAGGCTCCAGCTTATGGCAGCCATTGCCAATGCAGCAAATCCGGCAACCACAAAAAACCACCGAAAACGTTTAAGAATCGTCTTTATAAGATTACGGCACCATTCTTTAATCGTTTGCCACCTGAAAATCAAATTTGTCCAACAGGCTAATTTTAAACTTGAAATTGCATATAATTTCACACCAAAAAAGGTACCAAATATGAAGAATGTTGGCTTGAATTTTTAACAAAATCCATATCAATTTTGACTCTGGAAACTTTGACGCAAGAGTCAAACCGTCTGATAGTTTAAGACAGTAAATATATAGAGAATCTCACCTATGAAGCATATTTAGCAAAAGTTCTGCTGAAAATGAAAATCGCTTATAATGCCTTAAAAACTCGATCAAAAATCCAATAAAAAGACCCGCTGCTCCGATTGCTATAACAAGAACAATGTTGGAGGATCTGTGAAAACATAAGCATCAATACTGACTTACAAAGCAAAAAAAAACAAGCGTACAGCTCTTGATACAGATAAACGAAACCGTGAAAAGCCCTATACACATGTCAAGCTTACCTAGTTGGCCCGTTTTCAGCCATAAGGGCTGTAAGAATGGCAACAACCGTATGAATTGTCCTTTTTGACCCTTCATCGATATCAGCTAAGTATACAAAAGTGCTTACCACGGCCATGAATGAAAGCCAAAAATCCATGAACTGCAACGAGGCAAAGATGTCTTTTGGTCATTTTATTTATTACCTTCTTAAACAACAGCGGGTCAAAGATTAATTACCTGCAATACCCGGAAAGATAAAGCACACCAGGTGCCCACATCGCATGCATGATATAATCCACTTGAAATTCCACTCGATGTGTATATAACCCACTCGGCAAATGCCTGCAATTTATAAGATCCATTTTCAATTTTGAAAAAGTCAAACATCATAAATTTAAATAGAGATTGACATGTATTGATGAAATGATAAGGACTCATAATAACAAATGCAATGGTTGACCAAGAAACTGTTTTACTATTTGTCGAGTATCTAACTCCTTAGATAGAGAAAAACAAAAGGCAAATATTTGTACTTTTAACAGCGGATAAATATTATTATAAAACGAACTACCAAGATGCTAGACCAATTACAAAAAGTAATACAAAATGCCATTTATGGAGAATAAAACTGAAAAATATGTACATCAATTTGTATTGTAATTCGTATAATATACAATTATATATAGGTAAAAAGGAATTCGTTGCACAATATACAAGGGAACTGATTTTTTTCAAAGTCAAACATACGCTTAACTGAAAAAGAGAAAAGTCATCACAGCGTCTTACCTTCTGCCTAAGTGCCCAATAAGCCGGAAATACAAATGCAGCATTTGATGCAATAAGAGAAACTGATTGCCAAATGTGCCCTACAAATCCACGAATCTAACTTATATGTTTGCAAAAAAATGAGAATCCCCAAATGTTATTATTCAATTTGAGTAAGCAGGCCAACAAACAAGTTTACCTCGATGTGAGACGATTTCAACACTGCAGTCAAAGCCACCATGCGTACGATCACACCAACAATAGCTGACACGAATGTATCAGCAAATCAAAATCTAAGTGATTGCCAAATAAAGGTGGTAAAACGGTACATGCAGGAGTCAAAACAGGCAAGTTTTAGTACAGGTTGGCTCGGTTGAGTTGACCCACTTTTTTCGTTCTTTTATTTACAACTAATGCATTAAATATTATTGCAAAACTATACGTTACAATAACAAACAAACGTACGTGTAAAATCCCACATATAGCAGAGCTATTGGTAGGGCCGGGGAAAACTACATATTGATATTACAATAAAATCTAACTTTTTGAATAAAACTTAGGAATTAAACACGGTAACGTCATAGGTTAGCAAGAACGTATTCATCTGATTAATGAATTCACTTTGCCTGATTTTCAACCCGCTTAACCCATTTGCCATTTCATTTTCAGTTAATTTTTTTGTTTCTCATTTTTTAGCTGAATGTTTTTATTTAAATCTGTTCCTATTTATTATAATCTATAGTAAAATACAAGAAGCATTTACCTATATAGAGACAAACCACTCATATCCACAATATTTTGACATGTTCCATGAGATGAGCATCTTCTCGGGCATCTTTCAATGGAAATAGACATAGTAGTTTGACTTTGACTTTCCGAGGCATTACTAGCAAAAGTAAAATGTTTTACACCAAAACTCCATGTTCCTCCTCTAACATACACGATATAAAAACTAATCGTATTTTCATCTGAAGCATACAGCTTAAAAAACATGGAACCGTTACTGTTGCTAGTCGAATTCGCATAAAAGTAATCCCATTTGTCTTCAAATGGTAGTCCACCATATGATGCATATATTTCATGGTTTATTTTTTTATCTGAGTTTAACCGAATGTGAAGGCTTCCTCCACTTGCACCTGAAGGAATGTCTACTACGAAATAAGTCCAAGCAAACTGTTGACTTTGAGTTTGACTTTGACCAAGCGATGAATTGCTAAGGAGAGGTTCAAGAAGGAAATTAGCAGAATTTGATGAAACTTTATCGCTGGCAGGTAAATAATATGATTCAAAAGGCACGGATGGATTCTTCCTCATAATTGTCTGCATATTCCACCATTTTTCTGTAAGAATCAAATTAAAGAACAAATGACCGAGGATATTAGATGTGGGTCACATTGTCACATCACTATAACCTTCATGTTCCTCTTGCATCAAATAAACAATACCCATAAAACGAAAATGCTGACCACTCTATCAAAATTATATCAACTAAACTTGATTAAGGGGGACATTAACCAACCTGAAGTTCGTATCTTTCCCATGTACAGTTCAAACCGGCCTTATCTATTGGACAACGAAGTAATTTCCACTCTAATGAATAGCAAACATTCATGCTCCCCGTGGCTTCATTAGAGAGGTTGAGGCTTGTAATAGTAATATACCACCGACCAGCTTTTGGGGATCGTATAACCAAAGGTGCATTATTGATATTACCTGAATAATCATGTGTGGATGGTGATGATAGGCTACCATGTCGAGCATAAGACATCAATATGATATTACTATCATTACTAGCACCATTTGAATGTTGTGTTTGGTTGATTTTGACATTGGTTGCTGATATAGTGATCTCTTCTGTAACTCCCAACAAATCCAAAGAGTAGAGTTTTGTTTCGTTCTGATGAATGCAAGAACGTGCGCCATCATTTCTACAAGTAGTGATGGTTCCTTGTGTTGCCTTTTGGTCAACGCATGAAAGATGTTCAATTGTTTCATTGCAAAATTGCCCAGAGAAGGACGGGCTTAAACAACCTTCAATGCTCACATTCCCACTAAAAGAATATCCCGAGCCTCGATTTATCTGGAATGCAAAGATTGGATCAATGATTTTCATGGCATTTAATTGTGGTTTACTATTAGGATATAAGTATAAGTAAATACTCATCTCGTCTCAAAATGAGAAACACCTTCCTTTTTACAAATTTATACAAGCACTACGGTTTGATTCGTTAATGATGATAATATATAGAGATGGAAATTTCAACCCCCTTAATAGTAAATATGTCAAAATGAGTTATGTTTTATCTCAAACTGGTTAAATTCAAAGTCAAAATATTAAGGGCAAATGGGTTAAGTGGGTCAAAAGTTGTCAGAGGTGTGTTATTAGTGCAATAATCCCCTAAATCACTTTATCTAGAAATTATGATTATTATTGTAATGATGTAGGTTCTGTAATCATATTTAAAAAAGAGACAAGGAAGTTGCAGACCGAACCAACCAGATCCATCCATTTTCCACCTCTAAAAATCCACAATTTTACAAACACCCGCACGCCACAGTTAGAACTTAGAACATGAACATTATAGTGTAGCAACCCCTCTAACCATGAAATGCCAACAAAACTATATTATATATTGTATGTCCCAAATGATATTATATAAATTTTGTATGTCCCAATGTCCCATAAGATGGCATTAGTTCTTTTCAGGAAATCGTTTAAATTAAAACTACTTATCGGCTCATAAATATTGGTATGTCAAACTTATTATGTTAATTTGAGTCTACAAGATTCCACATTTATTCGCCATCAAAAGGTATTATATACATTTAATATAGTCAAACACCGTTCCCTTACACTATATCCAATGTCCATTAAACACTAGGCTTACTTCCAACAATAAAACAAAATAGAAATAAGAACAATGATGATAAAATTGATTACCATCTTTGATTGAGTCCTCATGGATCCAATGCCGTTAAATAAGCCAAAGTACCATACTCCTGGAGAAATCTATAAAGATATATCCCATCGATTAATAGATACATGAAAGCATAACGAGTGTATATTGGATTGAAATGGACATGTAAGCGATTACATGGAAAGCCGCAAAAGAATAACAATTAATAAATTTAAAAGAGTAACCAACTACCAATGTTTTAGGTTAAACTGTAGATAACAAGGTAATGGGTTGAAAGTTTAGAAAGTAAAAAAAACTTGTTAACATACAATGGCAAGTTTGTAATGGTTGGTTAATGTTATATACTTATATATTTTGTGAAGGTAACCTTCACATTTCTCAAAACTTGTAACATACAATGGCAAGTACACATATGCTTATATGTAGGTATAAACATATACGTATATGTGTGTGTGCCTTATACATGTACAAGAAGCATGGAAATTATCATAACTTACATCACAAAAAGAAAAATCAAAATTTGCAAATATAGAAAGAAACTCTACCTGCTCGTTTGTTAGTTTTATCAGAATATCTTTCTGCATAGTAAAACATTTTTCAGAAAATTGAAGACCTTCTATTGCCAAAGACCCATTTGAAATGGGATCCAACACTGCAAAAGTAAACGAAAATATTAATAAAACGCAATTCTAAAAATAAGCCAAGCTTGATGGGAACTTAGGAATTTGTAACAATGTCTTCATTTGACATTTATATATTTCTCAATGTTAGAAGATGTGATTGTGTCTCAAACAAAAATGGGACACACAAAAAGGATGATGTGGTAAAACTGTATGGACCAATGGAGCCGTAAATTCCAGTAAAGCAAGAGTTTACATGATGACGGGATTATTTATAAAGGAAGTTCAAAAGTTCAATGTTGTACCTAAACCAGTAAAAGAAGTATTGTGTGTGTCAGGCAAAGGAGGGCTGCCTTCACGAGCACAAATCATTGGTAGATTACTTTTATCTGCCATCATAATTTTGCTTTTATCCTGCAAGTCAATAAAACATATGAAGTAAAAAATCCAAAAGAAAACCAAGACAAATGGATCTGATATTCTCGTGTCATATTTGATTCGGCTATCAAATAATTTCATTTTATGGGATCGTTCATATGTTGAAATAAGAAATATTCAAATACATATATCATCGTATGTTGCATTTACTTGATGTAACCATCAAATGAAAATGGGACCGGATATTGCCCTAAACATGAGGCATAAAACATCAAAAAAAACCTCTGAAAAAGCATTAATCAAAATGTAGCATTTTCATAACATGGTCTACTAATACAAAGTTAGTGCGGCTTTGGACTTTTGGTAATAATGCCAAAGATCATACTTACAGTGCCTACATCCGACTCTAAAGATATAGTCAGCGAAGAAAACCATGTTGGTAAATCAACTGCAACAAACAAACACAATAATGAATTAGTATCTGGTAAAAAAAATATAGTGAAATTGTGGAGATCAAGTTAAACCTTGATTTGTGTTTTGCATTCTCTTAAGGTCAACAGCATAAAAAAAAACCATTCTTTTATCCAAACTAGTTGCATTATAATACATACTTTAAATAAATCATTGACCAAAAGTGTGCTTGTATCACCTCCCATGCAACAAATAGTTCTTGATGATCAAGACCATTTCGACAGCAAATAATCTTTAATTAAACCCTTGACCAATACTTCATCAACAAACACATTAAATCACATCCTTACATACCATAAGACATGATCTAATCTTTTTAATTAACACACAACAACAGTCAAATGCCTTGATTAAACAATAATCCATGCACAAATCCCACCAATTAACTTATAAAACATCAATCATGAAAAGATCTACATACCAATTTAATATTTGAAATTGAAAATTCCCAAATTCAAACTTTGACCCAATTTCAAAACCTAATTACATACAAAGATAATAACTTTATCAAACCCTACTAAACTTAATCATCAAATACATAATAACCCATATCTAAATGAACCTGAAACACTCCCAAATAGGGTAAAAATCAAAACTTGACCTCTAATATATCGCCAATCGTAAGGTCTGAGAACAGTTCTTCCATAAGTGAAGCTTGAAAGAGTGAAAGAATCATTGGAAACAGCATGAATTTGGTAAGAAGAAGAACAACAGGAGATGATGAGTAAGGTGGCAACATAGTAATAATAATAAATATAAAGGGAAAATTGATTGGAATAAAGACAATCAAGAATCGAATAAGTGGGTTTTTTTCCCATTTGAATCTGTTTTCAACTGATTCTTCTCAGAGGTGAGTTGAACCCATTATGAATGGTAACAAAAGAAAAAGATTTTGGTTAAACCCAACTTGTTAAGTTTTAATCATTGAGATTTGTATGTAATAGTCTTTAGTTTGGTGTGATTTTTCATTTTTGGGTGAAAAAAAAAACTAAAGAAATGAAAATAATATATTTTTTTGGACAATTATTCCCTTTCACATTTATCCATAATAATAATCTCTAAGGTATGCATATAACATCAGGAGGAATTGACTTTTCAGACTTGCAAAATACATACATGTCATTGTTTTTCAATTTTCTTGAGTTTTTGTCCCTTTGGACTCAATGTCTGTTGCACATTGTTTTTCAATTTTCTTAATTTTTTGTCTCTTGGACTCAATGTGTGTTACACATTGTTTTTCAGTTTTATTAAGTTCTTGTCCCTTGAACTTAACGTGTGTTGCACTTATGTTACGTAACTCAATTCAAAGTTCTAACCTATTTGTAAATGGGTCAAATAATCCAAAGCATTTGTCACCCGTTTGTAAACGGGTCAAATGATCAAAGTCATATCTAACCCATTTCTAAATAGGCCAAATGATCCAAAGCGTTTCTAACCCATTTAAAAACGTGTCAGACGGTCTAAATTATTTCTAACCCACATATCTAACCCATTCCCATATAGGCCAAATGATCAAAAGTGTTTGTGTTTGTAACCCATTTGAAAATGTGCGAGACAGTCTAAATTATTTCTAACCTATTCACAAATGTTTAAGTGATATTTATCATTTTTAACCCATTTGCAAATAAGATGCATGTGATCCAATCATTACTAACCCGTTTACAAAGAGGCTACAACTGATCCAAAACATTACTAAACCCTTTCAAACGGATTGCAAGCACTCAATTAAATGGCTACAAGTTCAAACACCAAGCTAAAATAATACCTCAAGATTAGCAAACTGCTCATTAACACATTATCTCCACAAGCATGCCAAACAATTAGAACGAACATGAACAATTATATACATATTTCACATCCCTTCATCTGTCGTCCCCAAAAGATTACCAAAATATTAGAACATGAACACTATATACTTTCAACAAGAAAGTAAAACACCCATCACCTTTAACTTGGGCTCGAAGTGGAGGCGTGTTTTTAGGATTAGGTCGAAATGGGCTAAAAATAATGTTGTGTCTATAATGCGAGTTCCTAATTATTTACTCTTACTCAAATATGATTATTAAACCTTACTCTAGCGAAGTTCCTAATTATTAAACAATCATGAATGTGAGTTTTTCCCTGATGGCAAAGTCTATCGAAGCTTGTCTCAAATTCCAATTTATTTGAAAAACATCATGCGAATTAAACAAAGTCAACTTCGGGTAGAGGCGGGAGGAGAGATAATTTATGTAACTCAATTGAAAAATAATTTAAGTTATTTTAGGTCATTTTCATTAAACCAAATAAAGTTATTATAGCTCATTTGACATTAAACCGTTTAAAAGACTGACATCCATAAAAATATTATTTTGGCATAGGATATGAAATTAGACAACAACAAAAAGACTCAAGAGTTAATCACTGTTTTAAAAATCTCGTCTAGCCTTCGATTACTCATCGAACACTCGCAACTCCCCAGTCGACTTAGTAACCCTGCTTAGGTCGAGTATTCTCCTATTATGACTGAGTACTCACAACTCTCTAATCGACCGAGTTAATAGCACAGAACGACATTTAGAATGTTATTTCAGTTAATCGTGACACCAAAATTTTCAAAACCACCCTTGATACTAAACTCCTTGAGTCGGGTTCCTACGTTACGGGTCGGGTTTTATTGGATAAACATATTTCTTGAATTTGATAAACACAAAATTGACACTTGACATGAACAACATTTTTAGGGTTATATTTCACTCATCTATTTGGTCACCACTCTGATCAACACTTCTCTCTCCGATCTTCCCTATCCCCTCTTCTCCGGCACCGTCATGGCGTTTCCCTACATGGAAGCTGTAGTCGGTATCTTCAATTTCATAAATTACGTATTTTTATTTCATTATTAGGGTTTTGCGATTACTGTTGCTACTACTACGTTAACACTAACACTGATTCGATTAGTTGTAATCGAAAGGCAGATACTTTTTTCATGCTGTTCAAATAGTCGCTAGGGTTTATAGAACTATTGTTGTTCTATTAATGATTTCGTTGCTTCAAAGATCCAATTTTTGCTACTGTTATTGTTACTTTTAGTAACATGTTAGTGAACCTGACTAGTGTTTGTTTTGAACATACTCTTGAATGGTTTTATCTGCTACAAGTTTATAAAGTTTTATTGGATTTGCTAAGGTTTCAATAATGTTGCTAATTGTACTGGCTGTGTTGTTGTTGTTGTTCAAGTGTCTTTGCTAACGCGGTTAAATATGTTGGTTTTCTATGAGTTATGTATCGTTTTTGTGATATTTTTGTTATTATTACTAAATATCTGGTGGAATTATGCTTTTTTTTTTCTGGTTTGGGTGAAAGTTTATGATTTGATGTATTTTTTTAATCTGAGAAGCATGATTGTTGTTCGTGGCGTTATTTGTTATCTAAAAGCTTAGGAGATGTTTTTGGGTGAACTTTGTAATATTAATGAAGTAAATTTTTGTGATGACGATTGCTTTTAATTTTCAGGATTCATGATATTGATGTACATCTTTGAGACATATCTAGATTTGAGACAACATGCTGCTCTGAAGCTTCCAACCCTTCCTAAAACTTTGGAAGGGGTGATTAGCCAGGAGAAATTTGAAAAATCTAGAGCTTATAGTATTGATAAAAGGTATTGTAAATGTTCACAGCATTTGTTTTTCTATAGCTAGAATCCACTTATCATTTTGCTCATACTGCTGAACTAAACTTCATTGTTTTTTTTTTTTTGTATTTCCCAGTAACTTCCATTTCATTAGTCAGTTCGTAACAATAGTGATGGACTCTGCTATATTGCTTTATGGTGTTCTGCCCTGGTTTTGGAAGGTGGGTAGTTTAGTGCGGTTTTTTTTAATATATTTCTGGAATTTATTTGTAGTTTCTTAACAACTTCTAGTCACATTTCTTTAATGGTCACAGAAATCAGGTGATATTTTGGAATCCACTGGCCTTGATGCTGAAAATGAAATATATCATACACTCGCATTCCTAGCTGGTGTTATGATTTGGTCTCAGGTATGTAGGTTCTTTTCAAATCTCATTACAGTTTTCAATTTATGATACTAGATTGATATATTTTAGAAACTACTAAAGATTGCTTGCATCCATATGGAATGCAGAATGGCATGTATATGCCAAAATGGTTTTTTTTTCATATAACTATAACAGGTTGATAGTTACATTTATTTCAGAATATCATTATGCAAACAAATGTAGATCTTATTTTCCACATGGCTAACATGTATGCAGAAAAAATCCCTGTCTGTTAGAACTGAAATTAATGCATAGCTATAACCGATGTATATATGTTTACTTTTCTATCATTTCCCATGAATGGAATTTTCATCCTCTTTTTTTACCTCGGTAGTTTTACTGCTTGTGTTTGTCTGATTTACTTTTTGCAGATAACAGATTTGCCTTTTTCTCTTTACTCAACGTTTGTAATTGAGGAGCGACATGGTTTTAACAAGGTACCATAGAACATAACTTATGACATTCTATAGTTTGTTTATTTATGGTAAATGTTACTTTGGTGATAAATGATATATATGGTTGCAGCAAACAGTTTGGCTGTTCTTTCGAGATATGATAAAAGGCATGATCTTGGCTATAGTAATAGGACCACCTATTGTGGCTGCCATCATTCTAATAGTACAGGTATTGATGGTTCATAAGACGATGTTGATATCGAAATTTCTCTGTTAAGTATGATTCTTTTTCAATTTTTTACAGTGATAGTGCGTTTTTTTTAATTGCAGAAAGGCGGTCCCTATCTGGCTATCTATCTTTGGGGGTTTATGTTTGTTCTGTCTATTGTCATGATGACAATTTATCCAGTATTAATTGCGCCGCTTTTTAATAAGTTCACGCCGGTAAGAATTTTATGTCTAAATCTTTAATCTACTTGCTCAATTACATTATTTTCTGATAAGTTTTTTTTCTGTCTTGTTACCAAAAATAGCTCCCAGATGGTGAGCTTAGGACAAAAATCGAGGCCCTTGCTTCATCACTCAATTTCCCTTTAAAGAAGCTGTTTGTTGTGGATGGATCTACAAGGTCGAGCCATAGCAATGTGAGGGTTTCAAACTCATTGCAATTATTGTCCTTACTTTCTTAATAGCATAGAGCTTTGAAGAACGATAACACCGAGATTGTATGCCTTGGAAATTATCCTCTATTTAGGTTTTGAGCCAACTATCTATATGAAAGAAATAGTGTGATTTTTGACATGTAGACTTTGAGCCAACTGTCTTTATGCTACTTCGAAAATCCTTGTTGCATCTCCTGACGTAAGTTTTTGTTGCTCTGCAGGCATACATGTATGGCTTCTTTAAAAACAAGCGTATTGTTCTCTACGATACTTTGATTCAGCAGGTAATTTTCTCTATAGGTTCTCATTCTTTTGTTAAAATAGGTGTGCGAGCATATCATTGGACATTTGGACCTAACAAATAGTGCGCTTCATATTGAAAGTAATTATGTGACATATAATCAGCTGTAGAATAGAGGCTGCAGGAATTAGTGTTTGGTTGTGCTTCTGCTGCTTGATGCTACTATAATGAATAATCAGCTGTGTAATTTAAAGTGTTCAAGTAAACCGACCAAGAACTGATTTAAATATTTAAAACCGATTAAATAATCATACAACAATTAAATTATCATACATCAATTAAATAGTCAGAATAAGATTGCACAGTGTGAACACTCGAAAGTGATTTGAATACACATCAAATAGATAACCAGTTTGCAAATGCAACCCAAACAGACTAAGCTTATTTAAAACATAGGTTGCAATGGATATACCGACTAGTAACAACACAGTGTCACAACATGTTTTTGTAGTGATTTTAATGTCTTATTTCTTGTTTTGCTACATTTTTAGATCCAACTATACTTTCTGCTTCATATACTTTTCTATAATTATTTTTTTTATTTGGTTTGTTTAAGATTTATTTCTCTTTGAAATATATCCCTGTTGAACAATGTTCATGTTTCCTGTTGTACTTCTATTTAGTTAACATGTTATGGCATATGCAGTGCAAAAATGTGGAAGAAGTTGTTGCGGTGATTGCACATGAACTTGGTCACTGGAAACTGAATCACACAATGTACTCCTTCATTGCTGTTCAGGTGTGCTGTTTTTTATTTATATTTTTCCGAGTATAACATGTTTAAACTTAGTTTTTATATCATTATATAATTCTTGCGTGAGCTAGAATAGTGTATCGTACCAGGGAATTTGATGAAGTATGTGACTTGTATCATGCAATAACAATTTGATTTTCTGAATAACTTTGAGCAAGTATGTATATGGCTTTGACAAGTTGTGTACTTTGCAGGTTCTTACACTTTTTCAATTTGGAGGTTATACACTTGTGAAAAACTCAAAGGATCTATTCATGAGTTTTGGGTTTGATACTCAACCAGTTCTCATTGGGCTCATATTATTTCAGGTACACTGATATTCATAGTTTCACACAACGTTTATGAATTCACTATATGAATCTGAAGTTTGTTATATGAAATTGAAGTCTATGAGATCACTATATTAGTTTGAAGTTTGATCGGGCTTCGTGAACTCAGTTGATTTATCTTCAGTTGTTTACCAGTTTTTTGGTCCCTTGGGTTAAAAACTTAAAATGGAAGATAGCTTTTTTACTATTTTTGAAACCTTAACATAAAAGTCTTAAGTATAATCAACCACGGGTTCAGTTAGGAGTTGAGAGGAGTAATATTTAAATCTATATTATAAAATGCAAGTGTTTTGTTGCCCATATATGCAACTGCCAAATCTTAGAGTGTTTAGCAAAATATATGTAATATTGGTGGATTCATTTACCTTTTAAGCTTGGAGTAAAGGAGAAATGAAGATGGAAGTATGGGGCCCACAAATTGAAGAAAGGAGGAAATTTATGTAGTCATGTAGAAAAGTGGAACCTTGATGCTCTCAAACTTGTCAAAAAACTTTTTGATTTTAGAGTTAATATTGCATCCTTTCCAATGATTGCTGTTTTTTTCCTAACCATTATAATCTCTCTTTCTTTTAACACTTTAACTTCAAGTGGCAAAAGGGGTGGTGGGTGGAGACTTATTAGTTCAAGAGTTAAGGCGGGTTGGGGTGGATGGATCCACGTGCACTTGTTTTACCAGTTTTTAAGTTTCATATAAATTTAATGTGGTTAATTTTAGAACAAGTAAGATGCTATTACAATACTAATCTCAGTTTTCAGTATAAAACAGTTTAAAGTCCGACAAATGAATAATTTTTCTAAATGAGTAACTTCACTTTACTAAACAAATATTATTTCTGGTCCTGAGGGTATTTATATATCATAGTTTTACCATAGGTTTATGCTTTTGAATACACTTTGGATATTCTCCAGCTGGTTTATGCTTTTAAACTGTTTTCTTTATAGTTAAATAGTTTAGTTTAACCCATTGACTCATATATTTTGATGGGCTGAATTTGCCACACCTATTGTTGGCTGATGCTGTGCTGTTAAATGCTATTATAATTTTACAACAGTATGTTTATTTCCTGATTTAACTGATATTTTCGGTTGCAGCATACTATAATTCCTATCCAGCATCTTATAAGCTTTGGTCTCAACCTAGTAAGCCGTGCTTTTGAGTTTCAGGTATCTTTTGGTTTTGTTATAATTTCCATTTTTTTCTTTTTATTCTACTTTAAATCTGTCTGATGCTTTCTTTTTCCAATTTAGGCTGATGCTTTTGCAAAGAATCTCGGTTATTCTAAACCGCTTCGAGATGGTCTTGTTAGGCTGCAGGTACGTTTTTCTTTTTAATTCCCTTTTGGTTTTTATTTGTCCGCTCCCTAGATCTACTAAAATCTGTCCAAGTGCAATCGTTTGATTGGATTTATGGTTTTGTAATGTGTCATAGTACTTGAATATATAAAACACGAATTCAACATAACTAAGTTTATCAAAATAATATGTAAATTGAACCGACTGTTTAATCTTTTCTATTTAATGTTTTTTCCATTTTTGGAATATGTATTTTTATCGTTATAAAGTATTAATACAAAGCAACAATTTAAAACTGGTGTGTTGATTCAGTCTACCCACCCAACCCAACTGGTTTGATTTTTTGTTCCCTTCAACCAAAGTTAGTGATTTGGCCTGGAATTTTTACTCAAAACCAGCCGAACTGGACCCTAAAAACTTCAAGTTTGTCCATTCCAACACCTCTACATTCGAGGATGTGGCCTTGTTGGGCATCATTTGCAGGGCATGATTTCAACAGTCGATGTGGCTCAGTGCCACCTGGCAGTTATCGTGCGTTACATATTTATGTATTTTTTTTGAGTTTTTGGTGAACGGGTTTTATGAATCTGCAGGAAGAGAACTTGTCGGCGATGAATACGGATCCATGGTACTCTGCTTATCATTACTCTCACCCTCCTCTGGTTGAAAGGTTAGCTGCTATAGATGAAGTTGACAAGAAGGCAGATTAACAAGACTATACTACATAGTTTCAATAGGCTAAATACCTTTTTTACCCTTTAAAATTTATACATTTTTCAGTTATAGACCTGGATTATGTTTATTTTGAGTAAGTGGTAAAAGGTAAGAAATATCATGTAGATTGTGATTTCAGCATTTCAGTTGTATCATGTTTTTAGATATCTGGTCTTGTCTGAGGTTTTAAGTTTGAATCTTGTCAGTGACATTTTATGCATTTATAACCTTAGCCGTACCGTCTTTCTATGTTTATAGATGTGGTTGCCAAGGAGAGACTAGCTCACTTGGTAGAGATTTTTCTTTTTAGACAAGAGGTTATGGTTTAATCATTGACATGGTGATATGATGTAATTTAGTCGAACTCTAGGAGCACGGTAGATTGTCGTTAAAAAATATTATAACTTACAAGTTATAACAGTATTTGTTTTCTAGGAAATCAAGTTATATTCGTGATTAAACGATATAATTGACGGGTTTTGACTTTGATAAACTTGGTTTGTAAGGAGGGTTTCTTTGAGCCTTTGTTGTGTTTGTAATAATGAGAGAACTCTAATGCTGATGAAAAACACATATTGGTGTTGGAGAGGATGTTTCGATTTCAATCTTTGCATCTTTGAGTCTTGCACCGACCAATGTTCTAAATAAAATTGTTTAGAGATAAAACGAAGTTAAAATGTGTTAAGAGACCTATTTTCAAAGTCAAGGTTATCAAAGGTTGAGTTTTAACTTTCAAGGCATCTTTGTGTTTCTAAACGGTGTGAATAGCGTATATTCATCCTCAAGGTTAAAATAAACTTATCCTTTTTAACTTATAATATCAAAGACAATCACACATGTTCAAGTTTGGTGAGGAAAGTGCTATACAATACTCTTGAGGGGTGAGTTGATGGATAATATCATACCGAACTCCTAGTGTATTGTCACAATCAAAAGAAATTAAATCATAATCTATACCAACACAAGTTATTTAGGAAGGTTTAAGCTCTTGTTTGTTTTCAACTGTGATGGTGAGCTTACTTTAACTTGTCATTTTGTATGTTTATTAAGTTAAGTTGATATTGATGTATGTTATTTTTATTTATTTATTTATTTTCATATTTTGAAGTTTGGTGAATCATATGTGACTTTAATCGTTATTGTTGGCACAAGGATTATACTCACTTGTTACTAGTGACGAAGCTAGCTTAAAAGTTAAGAGTTTTTCTTACTAAGAGTTGGGATGTTGAAGCTGTTAATATGTCAAAGTAGAGTAGAGGTCAAAGTTGTACGTTGGCTAAATTTTTATGAGTCAAAATGATAAAAAGTTGAAGTTTGAGGATCAAAGTTGTAAATATTTCAAAAATAAATAGGGCTAAACGCGTAAACAACAAACTTTAAGTTCTAACTTGTAAGGTCCAACCGACCTTTCATATTAGTATTATATAAATTAATAAACTCATAACTTAACGTACTTTTTTACATCAAAAGAGTGATTATTTGATCTCTTAATACTATATTATGACCATACTAATTTACAAGGTTAGTTATAGACCTTGCACATTAGTGTTGAGGTTAGTGATTATTACAAGTTTGTCATTCATAAATTTTCATCATGTATTTTTATTTTTACTTTTTTACTTTGACATATATATGGTTTTAGTTTCTGATTTTGATTAATTATCATTTTGACCCCTGATAAAACCATTAGTTTTTAACTTTGACATCTTACTCTACTTTGACATATTTACGACTTGTACTTTTCACTTTTAACTTGGTTATTGTTTTGACTTCTAATTTTGATATCTATTCGTCTTTTAATATGAGACACATTACGACGTTATACTGTAACGTACGAGACGCGAAACTTTTTTATCAACACATATGAACGTGAGACCTGACCGCGTGACTCATCCGCTGCTTCACGCAGCCCGGTCTTAATACTAGTCGAGTAAGTATGCCCTAACATGATGTTTGGAAAATTATTGTCTTAAAGTTCCATGCTCATTTTTTCATATTGGTTTTTAAACTCCATGCATATTCTTAAAATTATTGTCTGATCCAACATATTTTCATAAACTTATACCATGAAACATCATTGGTCTTTATATAAGGGGTAGACACTTAGACATGATAACCAAACTTAACAGTGTGAGAGTAGATAGATAATGTCTAAGAGAAAAAGAGAAAAGTAGTCAAATAGTGAATGCATGCATGGTGAGTCCCTTATGTTCTTGCTTGAGGAGGTACTTTTAGGTAAAAGGTTCACTCATTGTTCTAGTAGTGTAATTTACCATAATGCAATTGTTATAACACGGAATGTCATGCAACACTTGTTCCGGGCCAACGTATGATCTTTCATATAGTTCGTTCTTCCCACACGAACATAGTCACCTCTGTCGTGTCAGGACACATGTAAGGCGTGTTATGATGATATCTTATCTTTTGGAGTTACAAGCTCTATATATAATATGCACCGTTTCATATGTTTTATATATGCACGGTCATTGTTTTTGTTATAAGTAAGCTGAGAATAGTATGCTACCTTCGTTCACCTATGTGTTTCCTTATTTCTCACACATGTAAATCAATACTAGTAATTAACTCGTATTCCAATTATTTTGTCGTTTCATATCCTATATAATAAAAGAAACCAATTTCATATACTTGTCATAATATTAAGCAATACTTGCCACATGTCAATTTATTAAATTATTTTTGCCACTTGTCTTCATAAAGTAACACCTCAAAACATTCAATATCTTTATTCAAATCAGTCGTAAAAAACATTCAATTGTCGTATAAATTCTCCTCCTTTTGTTCTTAATTAGTAATTTTTTTTCATATTCTTACGAAATTTGCTTGTCGACTATATGAGATCCAAATGATAGTAATATTATTATATACCTTCTTTTATTTCCAATTTATCATAACTAAATGATAAGATTTAGATGTAATAACTTATTTGTTGTACCTAAATAAACATATATCAATTATCAAATTTGAAAGTTTTGGATGATTATAGCATAGTTGACTCAGTGGTGTAGATGTTTATAATCTATATTTATTTATCACCTTATGTAGTACTAGTATTATTAATCACTATATTTGGCCAAAATTATGCTTTTTGAAATGTTTGAAAAAATGTATATAGAATTATAGATGTTCTTTTGTACTGTTAATTATTTGTAATCATATTATGTAATTTCAAACATTTTTTTCAATTGACAACTTATTTTAAAACAGTCCCGTATAAAACACGGGTATCTAACCTAGTACTACTATATTTGATGGTCAGTAAAGTCATTAATGAGTATGTCACGTGTCGCAATTCTATCGTGTGATTCTTTTTTTATATAGTTTTTTCTGGAATTAATACTTGGACATATATATACAATTAGTTTTGTAACTTCAAAAAAAGGCAAGACATAAGCTAGAATAGTATGAGCAGGAACGTGAGTTCGGAACTGGGTATTTTTCTATGCTTTTTTTTGAACTTCTTTTTGTTTTTCAATTTCCAAACACTTCTTTTTAAAGTAAATAAACTATGCGTTCTACGTTATATTGTCGTTTAACACATCATCAGACCATGTTATTGTTATTAATGTAAAGCGTGTAACGAGGTTACAAGCTTACTTTCATCAACATATATAATGCATGCAACAAAGGGCGACACGTGCACAAACAAAGTCAAGAACATATTGCGTGTAACGAAGTTACAAACGTGATGCGACATCTGCACCAACTAAGACCCGGCCGTCACATCGTACATCCCGATCACGAACGTTGTTATCATCCTAATCGATAAAGGTTTTTTCAACGGTCAACAATACTATATGGCCAACCACTGGGGAAAACCTATAAGCGAAATACTACCTATTCGGCTATGCCTTGCAAACACAAACAACAATGATGACCCGACCCGCCCATCATTTAAGAGTAAACCCACCGCTCAAAAGCCCATTATGATAAACCACAGACTCACCTGAAGCATATTGCCCCACGTGAGACTCCAACCCATAACCTTAATATTGAAAGACCATGAAATGTTCCCTTGATCTGGGATTCATTGGCTGACAAATTAGTTTACATTAAAACTCTATTTGAACATATCAAATAGGTAAAGTTATCATAGTGAATCAGTAATAGCAATTGTTATCCTAACAGATGCATATATCCATCCTTAGATACATTTGCCAACATTACTCGGTTGGTGTTTAGCAAGCTCCCGGTCGCACAAGTGGGTTTGAAACCTCACGTCAAGGTAAACACGAGGCTGGTCACCCGACGACAACGCAAAAAATCTAAATAAAACACATTAACATAATATAATTACAAGATAAATATAGTAATTCGAACTTTATATTTTTACACTAGACCAACTGATAAAACCATAATACCTCAGATCTTGCCCTGAAGAAACATGCCACATGCCGGGTCACGTGTCTAGCGACGCACTTTTTTTTTTCCTTCCAAAAGGCTTAAATATGCACATCAATAGATAATTGATGTGTAAAAATTGCAAGTAACTTATAATATCCTAGCACACATATCCCCTTTTGTTTGCTACCAACAAAGAGCTATTTCTCTCTCTCTCCAGAATTATTTCTATCTTCTAAATTTTCCGGATCATCATCATCTTCTTCATCGATCAATCGAACAAAAAAAACTCAATTGAAACCCTAAAAATGTCATGTATTCACCTATCCGTATTCGATTCAATCAATTCTTCCAAATCTTCATTTCTCTGATCCTATAAACAAAACCCTAGCGTTTTTAACCCTTTTGATTCCAGATTTTGTGTATATGTATCGACGAGTGATGTTTTAGATGAATGCGAGGTTGATGTATAATTTATTCATCTATATACTTTGATCTGATACAAACAGTAGTTCGTTTCGATAGATGTTGATTTACGGCAGGGTAATTTTCTGATTTTGAATAGATTGACGCAGAATTGGAGTTTAGGTAGTAGATTTAACTCGGTTTTTGATCTCTTAGAAGGTTGTGAATAGGTTAGATTTTTCGTTAGTTTATTGCGAAATGAGCTGGGAAAACGACGACGATGATAGCTCAGCTATTGAGGCTTCTGTATTGATTGATGAATCTGAAAAGTAATTACTGTGTGTTGTTGATTCTTATTCGTTCAGTTTCGATGTTAATTTGTGTTTTGTTTATGTTTAATTTGGGATTAATTTGTGCTGGTTTTGTGTTTGGTGAATCAGGAAACCGAGAATTTCGTATGCTAGAGATTTTCTTCTTGCATTGAGTGAGTTGGAAATCTGCAAAAGTTTGCCCGTTGGATTCGATCAGTCGGTTTTGAGGTAAATAAGTCTAGATTTTGATGAAGGTTTATGCTATTATACCTGTCAATTATATGAACTGTTGTATTGTATTGTGTTACTGTTATTGTATTGTATTATGTGATTGTGTTAATACTGTTTGATTGATATCAGGGAATTTGAAGAGAATAGCATACAGGAAAGGCCTAGAACTCATGGGAATCTGCCATTACAAGGTTTGCGTCGTAATGATTACAGCTCTTCACCGCCTACTAGGGGCGATTCAAGCAATTTCTCACGTGGAGGTTATGGAAGATGGGACAGTCGTTCTTCTGGATGGAGTGATAAAGATGGGGATTCACAATCTGATGGGCATTCAGGTTTGTTTTTGTAGTTAAAAGTGGATTATAGTTGATAAATTATTATGTGTATTGTTTAGTTATTGTTTTTTGATTTATGGTAACATACAACTCCAAAAATTGTTGGGGACACGTGGTTCCGGTTATCCTTGTCGTGTAGCATGTGGTTTACTAATGGCCATCATGAAAGTCGCTAATCACAATTCTGTTGTGTTTAATTTAATTTAAGGTTTCGCTAATCACAGGTCGATCAGGGTATAGTTTTCTAAATTTGCTAATAATCTTTTGCATTTATATTGTATGCTTGTAGTCTTATATTTAAAGTTGTTTTTTTGTTTCTCTTATTTATATTTGTAGCGTGTGGTTTACTAATGGCCATCATGAAATGTTCCCCTATTTACTCTATAATTTTTTCAGTTCTTTGTATTTTGTTCCATTTGTTAAATAAGCTATTCTTTTTAGGAAAAAGATTGCCACTTACTGCTCTAACGATAGATCTTTCCATTTGACTTTATGAATGGACTTTAATTTTGTTTGTTTTGGTTTGTTAGGTCTGAGTTTAGGGATCAAATGGTAGGTGAGACATGCCACAGTTGGTTTTTAGTAATTTGTTTTATTCTTTAACATGTATGCTTGTCAACTGGGATGCTTATAGTAATTTGGCAGTACATGCGTTAGTGGTTTGTCTTTCATTGGGGCAGTCTCATGTGATACATCATCCGGTTCTATAGCAACTTGCAAGTCAAATACTTCAGGTTATATTTGTATTAGTTTTTATAGGATACATTTTTAAAACATAAAGTATAAAGAAACAAGATCCTCCTTGTATGTTAAATTTAAAAGGAGAAACCTGTTTTGATTGATTTGACTCGTTTTATTAATAGGGGGCCTCTAGTATTGCAATAAAAAAAAGTAAATGAACAAAAATGGTAATACAGTTATGAATGATTGATTCTTGTGTTTATGTCATACAATCATTGGTTGACGTGATAATATGGTAATATACTGGTGGTTTGGAAACATAAGTTCTTTAATGTGTTATAAATATAGTGTAAAGGTAGCACTTATTGGCTCCTCAACCCCTTGTATCACTACCACCCCTCCTCAGCCCCTCGATGATGAAAGGCGAAATAGTGTCTCCTTCAATTGTTATTTAATGGCTCTCTTATTAACCCACCACTGCGTATTAGTGTGTGTATAAACGTCTATATTGATCGTAGTTTTTTTGTTTAGATTCTGGAAGGTCTAACTATGGCAATCAATCTCGGCGACCTTGGCAAAATTCTGAGCATGATGGACTTCTTGGTAGTGGTTCTTTTCCAAGACCTTCGGGATTTGCAGGTGGGACCAGTGCTCCAAAGGGCTCAACAAATGAACACTATCATCTCAATAAGAGTAATGAGGCATATCAGCCTCCTCGCCCTTTCAAGGTTTAAATTCTAAATTTGGTTTTGTTAACCTCGTTTGGATTGGTATAGTTCTTCTTTTAAATGAGTTTGTGTGTGAATGTGTTAAGAAGTCATAGCTTTAAATGATTTACTTATGGACGGGTCAATTTGTATTATGTTTGTCTCTAAAGGGTAAAATCACAAAAAATAGCTTATAGCGGAATGGGACGAATGGATCGAACTAATTTAAACTGTCGCATCATATTATCGAACAAAAACTTGATTGTTATTAACAATATAATTTTAGCAATCATTTTGGCATGCTATTTGTTTTAAAATTTTTAATAGATTTGACTTGTTATATCGATTTCAGGTCAACCTGACTTGTTTAGGGATCACACCGAAAATTATTGGTTTCAGTTCGTACCTGTTTTTACCCATTACACAACCCGCCTAAACTTGCTACTACCAGAGTACCAGTATGTGTTTGTATACTTATATACATATTTACTGTTTTGTTAGGCTGGGCCATCTTCTCGTCAGAACACTCATGACACATTTAATGATGAAACATTCGGTTCCAACGAGTCTACAAGTCAGGATAGAGCAGAAGAAGAAAGAAAGAGAAGAGGTAACATATTTGTATAAACCCTAATTTTCTTTTCTGCTGGTGATTGATGGTCTTGAGAGTTGACTTATGCTCTCTAATTTTCTTTTAGCTTCTTTTGAATTAATGAGGAAGGAACAACAGAAAGTGTTGCAAGAAAAGCAGAAAATGAAAGCAAATAAGGTTAAAGTTGACGAATTTACAAACCTTGTTATGGAAGAGGCCAAGGAAGAAGGCGCTTTGGAGGATAGTGGTGACTTGAATTCTGCTGTTCAATCTGTTCCAAAGGATGATTCTGGGAAATCATCTATTCTGCTGCAATCTTCCAAACCTCGTCCACTTGTACCACCAGGATTTAAAAGTACAATTCTGGAGAAGAGTTCAACCACAAAACCGGTTTCTTCAATTGACAAAGAGGTTAATATCTGAAAGTATAAAATTATATTTATAACACGTTTATCTAATTAATGTGCTTCCTAATGCCGATTATTAGTATGTAGAGCCATAGAGGGAACTGTTTCAGCAGATTTACTTATGCGGGGCTCGATTTGGGCTATGTAAATAAAAATAACTAAACAGGAGCTGGATAATTTTTTTGAAAGTATCAGAGGTTGAAAAGTTGGTATATCTTTAATACAAAAATCCTCTGATTGGACCTGATCCAAAATACCTGTTTTGAACCATTACTTCTCATTTAACTTCTTCTTATAGTATGTGTGTGTACTCATGGCTTCCGATCGCTTACTCTTTTTGTGTAGTTACTCGTTAGTTGAATCCTTATAGCGAATTGAATGTTATTTTTCTTAACAAGGTCGAGTCAACTCATTAAGAATAAAACTGATGATCTTATGATCTTTTAACTGACATATTTTGTGCATGCATTATATAGCTGAATCCAAAATCTGGAATAGAGGAAATCCATTTGCTTGCCAAGAATAACCACACTCCAAATGGAACTTTAGATAACCAGGTGAACATACAATCAGCTGATCTTCATTTACACAGTAAATCTGGTTTTCCAGAAGTCCATGAAGCTGTGGATGGTGAAGTTTTTGAACTCGGGGCGAATAGAATCATCAGCAATTCCAGTCAGGAAAGTACAACCTCCATCCTCGGGAAAATTTTTGGCACTGGTCCAACTTTTAAAGAAGGTGGCTCCACAGGTTTTCTTGAGGTACACTTTCATAACATAAGATTATGTTTTAGATTTCATGGAGTAAAATTGTAAACTTTGAGTAAGCACGTTTTGCTTATTTTAAAATGAGTTTTTTTTCCTGCAGCCTAAGAGTAAACCAGATGATCCTTTGAGTCCCCACAATGTACAATCATCTAGATTTGCTCAGTGGTTCAATGAAGACGGTATATTAATCTTCACAGCTAGTAATATCCTCTTATCTGTGATACATCCAATTTTTTTTTAACTTTTTTCATATTACAGAAAAGAAACATGTGGATGATTTCTCATCTAGCAGACCAAATGACTTGCTTTCACTGATTGGTGGTGGTGACAAACCTGGCTCTCAAGTTCCCAGTAACATGCCAACCGACCCCCTTGCACCAGATTTATCATACAAGGGATTTGGAATTACAAAAACACCATCAGGCTCAAAACAGATGTTGAACAGTGTTAGACAGGAGTGTGCACCGCCTCCAGTTGCTACAGTTCTTACATGTGAAGACCTGGAACAGACTATACTGTCAGAGTACAGTGAAAAAAGTACAAATCTGCAGCCACCTGTCCCTGATTGGAGCGTTTCTAACCAAGAAAACGCAGATGCTATAGCAGTTAATAATCACGCAACTAATCACTTGCTTTCGTTGCTACAAAAAGGAACCGCCATTGATGATGGCGTGGCTACTAACACCAGGCCAGTTGAGGCTCATCTTATTTCTGAAAAGCCAAAAGATGGTAGCAATCAGGAAGTTGCTCCTCCAGGTCAGAATCTTTCCCTCGAAGCCCTTTTTGGGACCGCTTTCATGAAAGAGCTGCAGTCAGCCCAAGCACCCGTTTCTGCACAGAGGGCCCCATCCGGGTCTGCCCATATCAATCCCCATGAATCATCTGTGTCTAATGTTGATGGAACGGGACCCACTATGACAAATTATGAAAGCAACCCTTTGTCCTTAAAACAGCAACAGCCGGCCATGGCAGATGGCCCTGAAAACTGGTTGAACTTTGATGGTCAACGGGTTGGTATAGACCCGTCCCGTAAACAACACGTTGGCACAAGTGAAGTTCAGTTTCCTGAAGAGGAGAGCTTGATTATAGCTGGCGATCCTGCAATTACCCGTAATTCGAGTATAGGGAAAATGTTACCGGGTGATGTGGCATTTGATATATCAGAGAAACTTGCAGTTCTTAATTCTGGTAATCGTTTTGTTCGTGGGCCCTATGAGATGTTGGAGACTGAAAGACAGTTTAACAATCAAAATCGGAGGCCAATGTTTAATCCATTAGATCCCAACACTCAACATATGAATTCCCAGATGAGATTTCCCGAGCATATTATGCAACGTGACACTCATCTTAATCAGCAATTTCCAGGAAGTATGCCGATTCCCTTTCACCACCCTGATGCTAGGGTTACAGGGTTCGATGGTCCTGGTAATGTTCATCCTCAAATGTTGCCACAAATAAGAATGCAAGGCAACATTCCGCCACCTCACATGCTACGTGATCTTCAGAGATCTCAATCATCCAATTTTATGCCAGATCATGGATTCCCGTTTCCTCATCAGCAGACTAACATTGGTGGGCTCAGTTTGCCATTATCTGGTATCGTACCTTTATTCATTTGTGTTTTTCATTGTGTTTTGAAAGAATATGTAGCAAAAAACCGTTACGGGCTGAAGGAGATACAGTGTCTAAATATGCTTATACTGTTTGAAGTTGTGATAACCAGATAATCACTTTTACAACACATGCCAAACACCCCCTTAATGAATTGGTTCTTTGCATTCATATACATATTCTAGTTTGACTTATTTCTGTTTTTCTCGGATGCTTCTTTTGGTATGCTAATACTGCATTTGTGGGTCCCAGTTGCTGATGGTAGCAGTGGAAGCAACCATCCGGAAGCATTTCAGAGGATGATGGAGATGGAAAGGTGGGCCCAGTCAAAGCAGGTACGTCCAGTCAACACAGGACATAGCCAAGGGATGTATGGACATGGGCATGGGCCTGAGCTGGATATGGGCTTTCGATACAGATAGATGGTAAGGATATGATAGTCGTGGGGTCGTGTACATGGGACGATATGTGCTACATGAAATCCATATCAGTAGCCGTAAACACCAAGGTTAGCGCGTCCTCTTACTGACACCGTAAGTTACAGAGATGTGGAAGTTGTTTTCGTGTTGATTTTTGTTTAGATTGTTGGACAAAGTATTCTAGTTAAGGTTTCGTCTTTTTCTATATCATTTGCCCAGATTCAGAATGTAGATTCTGTGATATTTTATGTTGTAATGCATACCTACTCCGACTTACAGGTTAGTTTATTATTAGTGCACTTGCTTATGGATGCTATCATAGGGTTCATCATTAGTAGGTAACTGACAGTAATACTGCTTTTATAATCCTTTTCCATCTCATATCCTTTTCAATATTTCGTAACACAGGACCTTGACAACTAACATGATTAACTCATTCAACTTCACGGCCGTGTTATAATGAATGCACGCCGCACACTCTTTAAGTTCTGACGGGTGATCAATGTACACGAGGCGTGTACTTTTATCATCTTGGGGGATGATCTTGCTCCACATTGGCTTCTCCACCAGTTTTCTAGTTTTAGTTTCTTCAAGAAAAGAGGAAACTAAGGACAATGGCTTCTCCACTGTATCACTACTTTGACCAATAAGTTTTGATTTGACCACTTTCTTCACTTCTTCAACGGATCTTGTTGGCCTTAAACTGTTGCCAGAAAATCATTTGTGCGATGATTGTTAAGAGTACTGGCATAGTCCAAAAACCTGGGGCTTTTCAAATTCGCAGTGGTAACATATTGATACCATCTCTCAAAACAACTATGCTGCACGTCGAGATAAATGAACATAAAAGCATAAAAATGGCACACCATCTCAACATCTACGCATCCATCGTCTTTTAACTCCTGCAGGTATACGTGCACAAAACCGTGTTAGCCTGGAATTGGTTTGGTTTCAGATCAGTTTGAAAATGACCAACTATGTCATAACCAGTTTGTGGTACAAACCGGTTTTGGGTGTACGGAACTTGAACCATTGGAAATTGGATACGTTAGGTTCCAGATCAGTTTGAAAAAAAGGGATTCGTTAGCTGGTTGTAGTATCTATATTTTTTTAACTTAGAAAATAAATGCACATCTCATCGTGTATTTCTTTTCTAACTTTTATTATGTCTTCGAGATGTGCTTCGTCATTATACAATCAACCGCGTCCAAGTGATCCTTTAAAGAAATCTACATCTTTTTCGTCGCATGAGCGAGTCTTGTTCTTCGTCGCTTGGGTATTCTTTCCTCCAAGCCAAGATATCGAATATGTAAAGTCGTCGGTAATCCATTCCACTAGCTTGGAGTATTACCAACACCCTTGTTGTCTAGCCGTCTCACTTACCGCTATATTAAATAACCTAACGACCAGGTTTTACTCGAGCTAACACCACTTGATCCCCATAGAGTTTTCTATAATTCACATATCCTTTTCTATTTGTTTAAAAAGATCATGTAAACTTTAATAAACTTGTTGCAATTCATGGTATATTTATACGGATGACCGACTTGATGTTGAAAATAGGGAGATGTGACATCGAAGGTGAAACTATGGTAACTTGGTAAGTGAAACAAGTTATAAAAAGTTGTTTGCCTTGATGATAAAAAAATAATAGGGAGATGTGACATTGTAGGTGAAAAAGTAGGTGGGATTGTTGTAAAAAGATGTTGAAAAACTAAAAAGGTTTAGGTGAAATTGTTGTAGACACTAAAAAGATGTTGAACACATGGGTTAGAGTACAAACTCGTGTAGCTAGTTAGGATCACAAAGAAGCTTGAAGATTACTTTTCAAATCGTAAAGTATACCTAGGCCAATCGAGTTCGTCAAGTTTCATTAGTGGAATTTGAACTCATAATCTTGGGTGTTTTGAAGACTTTGTCTTTATTAATGGACCACCAACCCATTGGTTGGGCCTGTCGAGTTTTACTTGAAACTATTCTTTACATCCTACAATTTTTTATTTTGTTTTTTCCCTACAGTATTTCACATGCCACACTCATATTGGTTTTTACATCGATTTTTATTTGCATCCTGATCTCATTGTAAATTTTGTTTAGAATTGAGCTTTCGTGGTTCGTTTTCATAAAAAGATTTTGTTTCTCTTTTTAATCTTTAAAACAAGCCGCCTCAACAAGGTGTAAGTTTACGTAAATTTTTTGCCTTTTTTTATAAAGTTCCTACGACATTATTAATTTTATATGGTTTAACGCGCAGTAACATGCGTGTGATATTACTAGTTAACTATAAAAGTTAATTAAGATTAAATATTATTCTATCATCAAAGTTATATCATATGATAAAATTCCCTTACGGGTTAAAACGTCCCATGTTACATTCATGTACTGTTCCAAACTTGATATGAGGATCATTGGTTTGTGTTGTTTTTTTACGGTGTAAATGAATCCTCTCTAAAAAAAGTGGCGTTTTAATTTTCAAGTCCGAAAGAGATTCATCAATATAGCTAATAGTGTAGTGGTCCTTTTTTGTAATAGTTACCTCGTCATGAGCCCTCAACGTTACAGAACTTACGAGACAAGGGCACAATAAGCATGCCGTTGAGATCTTGACAATGTACCTCAAAACTGATGTCCGCACTTGCACCAACTATATATGAGATGACAAAATATGTCCTAATAAAACACAAATGCAATATTTAGGTGTTGCAAAACAAAATAAGTCCCAACTCACACTAGACGATGGTGACTTTATGACCTGTGAATGCAAACACCAACGAAACCAAGATATAGTCAAAGGCTTTGTCCTAGTACAATGACAAACAAACAAAACATATGAAACGAAAGACGACTTACATGGAGTAAAGAATCGGCTAATACTCGCTTTAGAACTCTATAACCAATACATATCCTCACGCTGGAACTTTCGATCATGGAAAAATAACACCGCGTATAGTATACAACCCGACTACACTTGGTTATTCATTGAGCTTTCATAAATGAACTTATTACAAGATATGGAAAGGGCAAAAACAGAAGTTACATTGCCACAGGAAGATGCTAAAACCAAAACCAAAACCTATCTACAAAAAAAACTTTTCAAGCAAACCCGCGACCATTTTCATTTTCTTTCGTATACACACTTGTCAATATCACAGGCACGACTACGCGTGGCTCACTGGCTTGCTCTATAAGAACTGGACGTTAAACTCCAAAGTATGTTAGTTTGCCATTTTTGAAGATGTAAAAAGTGGAAAAAATAATGATAACTCTAAAAGAATCTCCTCCTGAAATTTCGGGTAGTTGCTTGATAGGAGCGCATGAGCAAACCGACACCAATGCCGATACCGAGACACATCCCAAGGCCGATCCCGACACCGACTCTAACGCCTGCATTGAACCATGTGAGTTGACCATCCTCATCATAATAATACATTTCCTCTGAACAGTAGTATGGTCTGACTTTGGCTTCTGATTCATAATCATACCTTTCTTCACCTGCATGCTGTTAAAAGAAAATAGAATTAATGGCATATATCATTTTACTAACAATTACATTTGTTAATATAATCAATTGATTAATTCTCTAATATCCATTCATTTATATAATCTTTGGTCCATTTTGTTGCTTATCCAGATGGACTCATTAATTCATTTTGTTGATAATTGCACTTTTTGATTATCTTACCTCTTAAATCTTTACATAAATAAGCAGAATTGCCAAACACTCCCAACATGGAGTTTATTAGAACTTAGGGTCGTAAACAAACCAAATGTTTAGCTCAGTGTTTGTAAACCGGTAGGCAGAAAGTTCATTTACATTCGTTAGTTTTATAAATGAATGAACATAATGAAAAAGAATTCCATTCAATTAATTAATCGAACTAACACGAACACATCTTCAATTCCATACTTCATGAAGGTTCAATAATATGTCTTTCTAGGTTCGTTCATTTACATTTTTTCAGTAATATATTAGTCGTTTTTGTTCGTTCATGATTATGTATATGAAAAAATTATCAAAATGTTCAAAGTTAATCAAATTTTTATAAAATGGCAATGTTTTTTTGGAGTTTTAACCGGAAATTTTAATATTTTTCTATCTATCTCTTTTATAATATTTATGACGTCATACAGTTTTTAAATTTGTTACAACTAATCCAATCGGTCCGACCAGTGCACTAGCAAACATGTTGGTTCAATGCCTAGTCCACATGACAAAAATGAAAAATGGTCATTGACTTTATTTTTTACCAAAAGGATCATTAAAGCGGGATAAGCTGTTACTGTTACGATAATGTCTTAGCCGACGTCTATGACAAAATCAAGTGAACAACAATGTAAATTCTCCACATAAAAAAAGGTTGACACGTTTCAAAGTAGACAACTAAGTTGTTATCTTACAAGATAACAACTTAGCCTGCTTCTCTCACACAACCTCTAGACCCTTCCACGTTTTTTTCTATACCAGAGACATCAACTAAGCCGTTATCCTAAAAATGTAGTCCGAAAGTCCATAACCATTACATAGAGATAGCTAAGTACCTCGAATGCCAATTTCCGGTTGACAGGTTCCTTATCGTTTTCTTCTTCTTCTTCTTCTTCTTCATCTTCAGGTATGGCATCCAACGTCCCGCACTTGGACCCTCGTCTTCTCGCACTAACCCTAACCGTCTTGGTCAATATGACCGGCACCATGGCACAACACCCTGCAACATAAACCTCAATCGACAAAAAACCATTCCCAAATTTCACCAAATCCCCACCATAACAATCCATACTCCATCCCATCTTCAATCCATTATTATTACTCCATTTCTCTTCAATTCTCTCAACAGAGCCACACAATATCATCATCTTATCATCATCATCATCATCAATTACTTCAAATTCAACTGCCCCTGAAACCCTAATATTATCAGTACTAACATAAACAACTTCCGATGACTCTTTATCAACACGATCTTTACGTAATGTAACCAACACAGGATTCGCCGACGGGACTCTAATTCCGTTCATCTCCAGTGAAACACCGATTTCGCGACGGAGGTTACGTAACGTTAGATGTGACGGAACGTTGTTTATAGCACATGGTGTGATTCGAACGTAGAATAAACGGATTTCGAACCAGCCTGTTGTTGTTTGATGATGAATGTCGATTGAACCGTTTGTTGATGATTTGTAATTCAACGACGATTTGTGGTGTTG
Organism: Tagetes erecta; assembly: GCA_030867185.1. Lineage (NCBI taxonomy): Eukaryota > Viridiplantae > Streptophyta > Magnoliopsida > Asterales > Asteraceae > Tagetes > Tagetes erecta. Next base: position 6,180,808 of record CM061494.1, on the reverse strand, counting down.
TGAAATTGATAAATTCTTCATTTTTATGAAATCCTTCGAAAGCTCAAGTAATTCCGGTGACCGGAATAGGAGATTGAGGATTTCGAAGGTGAGAAATTAGGGTGAATTTTGGGGACGATTGAATTTGGGGAAAAATGGAGATGATTTGAATTGGTGTTATGAGAGAAAATGGAAGTGTGTGATGTACACGCGCCGCTACACGCGGCGGAGATATCTGTGACACGTGTCTTCTCATTGTATGAAGATGTATGTATTGGTCTACAAAGGTGACGATATGAAATTTGACTTTTAAAGGTCTAATTTAACCGGAGAAATAACCAAAAGAAGTTTAAACGAGTGAAGTTGTCCTTGCTAAGGGCACGAGGAGTGGTTAACGAGGAAGAGAATGAGGTGTCACCTCGCCGGCATCTCACCGGAGGAGGAGGAGTCCTCGTCTCGTCTTCTTCTCATTTTCCTCTCGCCATCTTCCAAACGAGTCTTCGTCCTCGTCCACGAGCAACACAAATCCTCCTCCTCGTCCATCCTCGCCGCGTCCACTCCGTCCTCCCTAAGCGTTTTCGTGGTGTATAACTATCTCATACGATAACATTATGATTGTAAGATGTGTAAATCGACATTATGACGGTGAAATAGACATGGTTAGAAAGAAACGTATGAAGTAAATTATATTCGACTATGAAAATTAAAACGTGGATAAAAAATACATCAAAAGTCAAAAGAAAGTTTGGAGCTGTAAAAATGATTGTTACAAAACACAAACTTGAATTTTAGTTTACCTGCATGTTGCGGCTTAATACATTAAAATCAAGATTCAAAACAATTACGCTTTAAGCATCGTGATGCACATGCCAAGTAGAAAGCAGACTAATGACGTGTTGACACGTGGCGTGAAAAACCACTGACACTTCTAGTTGAGTTATTTATAATTTTGATTTAGATTGTCTAATCGATTAAAAATTTAGAATTGTACCTTGCACTTCGAAGTGAGCTTGAAACACAAGTCCGGTTTTCGTTATTTTTCATCTATTTTATTTTACTGATGATTTATCTGGTTTTCTGAGAGTTACTTTAGAAGACTAAATTAAATGATCAGTATGTCTATAATAAAATAATACATATATAATGTTTTAAAATACCTTAGCATTTGATTAGGTATCCATTTGATTTATATTGACATTCATGTATTTGATTATAAATATATAATTGTACTATTAGTGCCGGGAGTTATAATACATCAGTGTTATACCTCAAACGGTAATAATTTTTTTTGAAAAAGAAAATATATATTAATAATAATTACATCACGAGAGGAGAAGAGTATTTTTAATCCACTCATCCCAACCGAGACAAAATTTAATTAAGGATCCTTTTAACAAAGAAAGTAAATAAGCCCGACATCAGAAATGAACATGACTAGTTATAAATATTTTCTTAGCTAATGCAAATCTAGGCCCAACTAAATCTCTAAGACTTGATTGAACTAACCCAAATGAATCTTATTTACCTACTAATGCGACTCTAGACCCAACTAAATCTTCTAACAACCTATTTAAAACTCATCGAATGAACAATATTCACAATAAGAAGATGATTTCATTGAAATAATATAATCACTTTACATTGTATGAAAAGACACAATTTACAACTGAATCAAACTATCTATATATACTAGTTTTAATGACGGTTAATCAACTAACTTGTTTAACAGTCGTCTCCAATAGTCGTGTCCCTTCGATTCGCCAGTAACCACCATTTGAATCATCATATTCTTTGCGTGTGTGTAATGATTTTCTATTTTATATTCCAGTCCCTAGACTTATTCTGTTAATACAAATTTAATCTAAATACAACTTATTCGTCCTATATACAAATAAGTCCCTAGAATTTAGCCAACAAGACTTGTACAATTAAAGTCCAACACAAACCACTGTTATTTTGTAAGGTGTTAAGTTTTTTCGAATTTCAGACTAACGTTTTAGGATTTTGATCGGAAGGAGAATACTGGTAGATTGATGTAAAATTTACCTAAATACAACGTTCCAAACGACAAAACGGTGCTTCAACTGGGTGTTTAAACCTATCGGTGTTTTAATTAAATGTAAAATTTTTGTCATTCGGAGCGTTGTTTTAAAATAAATTTCACATCAATCGACGAAAATTCCTAAACGTCACCGAGAGTTAGAAAACTATTGTTTTTGTTTATAGTACTAGTTTAATCTTTAAACCTCATGTGACACACTGTTGAAGTCATAGAAGATACTTTAGATTCAGAAAACAGTTTATAGTACTAGTTGAAAACTATTGTTTTTGTTTATAATACAAATTTTGAATAGATTAAAAATAAAGCGGTTTATTAAAAAGGTAAATATTAAAAAAAAACCCTTTAAACACTTCGTATTTCTTTAAAAGTTTTTGTATTTTAATACCCTCAATTATGAGGTATAGGCTATTGTCACTCTCGATTAACACTTTCACTCTAACAACTCCTAACTTAATACTTCACTTATTGTGTCACTACATTTTTATTCACATGGTTTTTTATCCTACGTGCATGCTTATGTGACATAAAAGTGAAGTGACACAACGTGACATGCTTATCTAAGAATGACAACGACCAATACCACATAGTTTGGAGTATTATAATCCAATAACTCTTTTTTAATCAACTCGTGTAATACACGGGTTTTCTAACCTACTTATAGTTATACTGTTTTTTTATACAACACGTGTAAAATAATAATTTTATATCAACATTACTCTTTTTAAATAATAGTTTTTATAAAAAGTTTAATGTTAAAGTATCTTTTATGACTTCAATATATAGTACGTGTGTTACATGAGGTTCAAAAGTTTAAACTAGTATCATGTAGGCATGTATAAACAAAAACAATAGTTTTCAAACTCCCAGTTCAAAGTGTGGTTCTGTAACAAACCCATGATCTCTGTCTCTATAAATTATATATATATATATATAATTCAAGATATCAGATTTTGTATGAAAATTCTGTCACCTACTCGATCACTTTAAGCACAGACAAATGTCGGTGAAAAACAATAAAATTCCCTTTTATGTCGTTAAATTAAAATATTTGTAACATCATGAAATATAAAAGGTATATTGGTTTTCACTGGTCCCAACTATCACCTTTTGTCTTTTACCGGTCCCAACTTTTAAATTGGTTGTCAACGATCCCAACTTTTATCACTTTGGTAACCACTGGTCCCGTCGTTAAAATTTTTTAACGCCGTTAAGTTTTTTCCAAATTCAAGACTGATGTTTTAGACCTTTTGATCGGAAGGATAATATGTGTCGATTGATGTAAAAGTTTTCTCGAAAAGGCTCTCTGAACAATAAAAATTTTACATCCGATTAAAGAACCGTTAGGTTTAAACACCCGATTGAAGCACTATTTCGTTGTTCGGAGCGCCGTTTTGAGGTAAATTTTCCATCAATCGACTTATATTATTGTTCCGATCAAAAGACTTATAACCTCGGTATTGAATTTGGAAAAAACTTAACGGCGTTAAAAAAATTTAACGACGTTAAAAAAATTTAACGACGGGACCAGTGGTTACCAAGGTGATAAAAGTTGGGACCGTTGACAGCCAATTCAATAGTTGGGACCGGTAGAAGACAACATGTGATAGTTGGGACCAATAAAAACCAATATACCAATATAAAATACAAATATTAATATAGGGGTCCAATAATTTTACGGGACCTTACGGGAGTGTCCCCCTTGGTGGCGCTCAAGGACAACGGATTTGTTGCACGACAGGCAGCGTCAAAGGCGGAATCATGCAAGGTTGCCAAACACGAGAAAGCATGCATGCCTGGCGAATCAACATGTTTTTATTCCATTAGCATTTGACACATTTGGCTTCCTAGCCACTGAAGCAGTGAACTTCTTGTCTAGGGTTCAGCGGGTCATTCATAGCCATGTTTCGACACCTAAGGGCCAAGGTTACGTCTTCAGTAGGTTAGGTTTTGCTATTCAAAAGGGGGTGGCGGCACAACTTGTTGCCCGTTTACCTGCCAATTTATTGTAAATTCTTGAAAGATATTAATGGAAAAATTATTTGATTTGGGATAATTTTACTATCTAACCTATTGATGTTCAGTATTCAAAACGGGTTTAAAATATTCAATTGGAACGAATCATGTATGTTGTTTTCAAAACAGATTTTACATAGTCCCGCCTAATTATCATATTGAAATTTAAAGGGTACAATAAAATCGTTCCGGCTAATCTAAAATTGAGACGTATAAGTTCCTTTATATGTTCGTTAAGAGTGTAAGTTTTATATGAGATTTTTTTAACTCTCATCTTAGAAACATTAAACTCCGTCACTAGATACTTACATAGGTTAAAAGAGACACTATACAAATAGAAAATTAATTTGTAATTAGACATCTTACTCAAATCACCTCCTTTTTAGAGGTATTGTGGCAAGTGGCAATTTAATAATTTTAAGCATAAGGAAATATTTATATAGTGGATTCATAAATATTGATTTAATAATACTGATGCAATTAATTTGTTTATTGAAATTACATATGTGATATTCACGTTTGTTTGTCTATTGTTCATGCATGTTATATGCTGACTAGGAGTTTACTTGAAAAGAAAATTGAGTCACTAAAACAGTAAAACGTTGATTTAAAAGCGAGATTATTGACTTCGATTTTAAACGCGCTAAGAAGGTTTTGACCAAATTGTTATTATTTTATTTATCTAAAACCCAAAAAAATACGATCGATAAAAGCAAACCTTGTTATCACTTTTGCAGCCTTTTTATTTTATAACACAATATGTAATAATATTATATCTTTCCAATTCGATTACGATATATAACATGTGAAATGATATGTTATTGCCGAATTATAAACTGTTGGATTTAAAAAATTATATTTTTTTGACTTTATTAAAAAAATTCATATTTCCCTAACCTTTTACACCAAAGAAGTTGCATCTAAGTTTGTATTCGGGCTTAATTATCAACACACGCGTTTACAATGTGGTACGTTCTCGAGCTTTACGGTGGAGTGTGGATCAGTTTTATGACGGACTACGGATTTTATGACATATATGGTACGCTTTAGGGTTTTACGTGGTAGTTAAGACTGTTGCAGTGTGCTTTTTATTTGCATTGTTATATTCTGGTTGTGTCGTCGCCAACAACCCAAATTTGAGGTTGCGCCTAGCCCATATTTCTTTGTGTTTTATTTTTGTTTTTTCAATTATTTTAGTTTTTTTAAGGGTCTACATATTGTTGTAACTTAAGTTTGCAATCGTGTTTCTTGATGTCTTAAAATTTAAATCGGTATGACCGTCATTTCAATGTGTTTTGGCCGGTGTGTGCATCCTAATGTTAATTGGGACCGCAACTGAATTTTCAGTACAAAGTACGTGCGGGGAGAATAACATAGTTGTTGTTTTTGCGGGTGACCGAATTTTAGGGTTGATGTTTACGGTCAGTCGACTCTAATGTAAACTCTCATTTGTTTACGACTAAGTTCACGTTTTTTTAAAGGTTTGGTAAGCACATTTTTTGCAAGAAAAACTCATGTCTAAATGTTTAATTTTGTTTCGGTCATTAAATTATTTCAAACAGGTTTGGCTGCCAATTCCCATGTCGAGTACAAAAAGAAATTTATTATATTATATGTGTTGCCTTCGGCAAGTCAAAATAATTATTTAGCCATTTGATTTTCAGATATTTCGGCATTTTATTATTTAAATATGTTTATAAGATAGGGTGCAAAAGCAATTTTGTTTTATTTAATTATTAGTGTAGATTTAAATACACGATTTTATTTATTTAAACCACAAAACATCGGTCTTTGCAAATCGCATAGCCCCCATTTAAAACGTGACGTGAGTCTGTGCCGTCACTCCTCAATTTTAAATGTCACCCTGCATCATTACCTTGTTCAGTGTACGTGTTTTCAACCAAACTATGCAATACATTAATTTTGCAATGATCTGATATTAAAATATAATTCTTTACTTTCAATATTATACTACTAATAATAATAAAACTATAAAATATGAAACTTTCATACTTAAAAGTGTCGCCACAAAGTTTTTCTATTCTATTTTAAAAATCGTTTTATACCTCTCAACTTATTTAAGCCTAAAATATGAATTTATCAATGTTAGGTTTTCTAAATTGATCAGAGTTGTTTTTCTTATAAAATAGATGGCGTGGTTTACTTGTTAATCTATATCTTCTGATAAAATAAGATTTTAAATGTCACATGACATTTAGTGGAGACACTATTGACATTTATAAATTTCCGTCAAAAAATGAATTATCTAATATTTACGTCTACATTTATTCCTCCATTCATATTGACATGCATTTCAAAAATCTAGAAAATATAGGAGTTTTTTACCAAATAAGTGTGGGTGGAAAACTTATTTACCAAAATGGGTGTTTTGAGAAATATTTACTAAAACTAGGTTTAATACCCGTGTGTTATACACGGGTTAAATAGTAATATTTATAAAGAAATTATAACCATTATATTTAATAATTTGTAAATATATAACATTTAATGAGTTGGCTCCATCAACTTGCATGGTGAAAAATTTAGCTAAATTTTACCTCCCAAACTTTCTATTATAGAAAAAAAAATCCCTCCAAAAATTGCCCCCTAAAAGTTTGATTTATTAGATAGATGAGTGTTTTTTAATAAACTTTGTTTTCTCACTTCTAATTTTATTAAATTAAAAAAGACCTAATTAAAAAGGGGTTTTCTAGAATAAAGGAAAATATTTCTAATTAGATTATGTAAAAAGTTTATTTATAATAAGATTAAATATAAAGATACGTTCGATCGTTAGGTATTAAAATGAATTACAAATTTACCAAGTATTTTTTTTCAAACAGTAAGTTAAAACACATAATATGAAAAAACATTCTAATAGATATACGAGTACAATTTTTTAATTTTTTATTAAAAAACTCAATCAAACAAAAATGCCGATATTACATTAAAGACGTTTTGCAAGTGAATTATAAAGCTTTACAAATTTTCTCTTATAAAACGATACATAGTAACTTTTTTTTAGTTATTAGAAATATTTTCTTTAACCTTGCTAATAAATAAATAATAATTAACAATGGGTTATATCTTAACCAATAATATTAGGAGTGAGAAAATCATGTTTATAAAAATCACCCACTTTGGTAAATAATATTTCGATCCACACCTTTTTGGGAAAAAAAACTCTAAAATATAGTATCCATGCATGCGCTTCAATAAATAAAGAATTTTCAAATTCATTTCATAACTAATTGATTAAAAGATTTCTAATTTTTTTTTTCATAATTCACGGACAAATCACTTACTACACTTATGGGCTTATCTCCAATAAATAACTTTTAAATAAAATTACTAAGTGACAACAAAGTATTTATATATTTTTATTAACTTTTTTTTAATTTTCAAAGCCATATTTTATATAAATGTAACCAAGTTACTTATTGTTTTAATTAAGTACCTTATACTTCTTTTGTCTCTTTAAATTTAAGTCACCAAAATTTCATTAACTTAACTTTGAAATATTTACGATTTTAATGTTCATATATTGACATATTATCATATTGACTCCTGATGTCAGACCCCGACTCCCAGGGCCCGACACGTTGCATAACATTAACCAATCAAATAAAATAATATAGCGGAAGACTTAATAAAAAGACCACAAATACAGTCCCAAATTAAACTTTTCATTAATTGTTTAAATATAACATCGTTGTCTAACACTCACTGTGAGTGCATTACATCATAATAAAAACTAAAGACACTATTCCCAAGCATCTTCCTTCCTCCTATGTGGAGTACTACCATCCGATCATCCCTAGCTAGGCCTTCCTAGCTAATGTCCACGGTTATTTCTTTCACCTGCATCACGAGCTAAAAGACATCAACAACTACGTGTTGGTGAGTCGTAACCAGTGGCGTAAGACATATAAAATATTTAGACATCATCATTTATATATGTGTGTGGTAATAAGTTATCTACAAGTCAACTCTTCACTACGTCACTTAGTTGACGTCATTTGACGTAATGCTTGCTAATATGTATACCGCATACAGAACTAAGGCACCTATATGGCAAATCCATGCCATAACATTTCATAGCATCCCGGGCATCCGGTACCTTTCCTGTTACGAGCAGTCAGTCTACCTAATTGGATCCAACTAGACGCATACATATCCCGAGGCGGAGCCGGTAGCCCCTCAAGGACTACCTCTTAGCGCGAAGCCCTGCCTTAATGACTTGCCCTGTGGTATGTAGCCGCCATCTCGTTCATTGAGATGACTCTTAACGCGAAGCTTATTACCGCGGACCAACTCACACCTCAACCGGACGAACCTGGAGTTGAGATGCGTTGATCACCAGGTAGCGATCTACTTATAACCACATACATATTTAAGACATTTATAATAAAACATTCATACTTTACATTCAAGCTCGGATACAGCCCCGAAATCATAAAACATGTAAAAGAGGGGCGGTTAGACTCACCTTCTGATGTAGCCTACGTATCTCAAGCTAGTGGCTAATCAAGACAACCCTGTAAAACATTTCATTCTTATCAGGATTCATTCCCCTAGGGATAATCCTATCAGTGTTCTCTCACTGATGCATTACCCTGGTCACGTCATGTGACTTTGGTAATGGTTTAGTCCTTGGCGTAATTACTTTACTCAGAGTGTTTTTAACATCTGAGTCAGGGTTATCCTATGTTCTCATTATCATTCTATTTGAAAAGCCACATTATCATTTCTTCGTGTTTCTCACACGATTCTAACGTTCATTGAAAACATATTGGGTTCCTAGTAATATTATATGACTAGGAATGTTCTATTCTAAAACCCTGGTTTTTCCATGGACTTAAGTCATACGTATCTTAAATGAGTACGGGATCTGAGACGTTACCTAATGAATCGAGCAGAGTGGGGGCCTGGGTACGAAAGTCTCTCTGGACTTGAGCAGCACTTCGCCTCGTTTAGCAGTCTCGAGCTCACGTGTGTGTGGGAGGACACCGTTTACTACAATGACGGGATTCCTGTCCCGTTTAATATCTAAGGTGTATATATATATATATATATATATATATATATATATATATATATAATGGTAAGTACTCGAAGAAATCTAAGGACGAGTCTTACCGAACACCGAAGATACTCCGTAGGCGCCTTGTGAGCAGAACCGCACTCGAACCGAACTTTTGGAGGCTTCCGTTTCTTGTCGGAAACCCGCCGAGACTTCGTCGGGACTTCACCGGGTGTTTTAGGCCGGATTTTAGAGAGAGAAAGCTAGAGAGAGAGAGAGGTTGGTGCAAGAAGTGAAGGGGGGGTCGACCTCCTTTTATAGCTGGTGGACGCGTGCTACGCGATACGCGCACGCCCACACTCCTCCTGCGCGTATCGCGTAGGAGGGGTGGTTTCGTCGAAAACTGCGGCTGCCCCTGTTTTGCGTACCCGGGTTTGCTCGCCTTAGGCGATACGCGCAGGCTAGAGCCTCATCTGTGCGTATCGCGTAGAATACATTTTTTTTTTTTTTAAGTCTTTTTATTCTCGTATGGGTCGGAGTGTCACACCTGATTACTTAGCCAATATATAGTTTTGACTTGTAAGAACCGTTCGTACAAAAACATAAAATTCTTCTATAAATTCATTTACAATACCAAGAAAATAAAGAAAACAAGTAAATTACAATATGATTACAACCGAAATGAAATAAAATACAAGAAATGAGTAGAAGCAGAAGCAAAAACATGGCTGAGGATTCGTGTTCAACACGGGTCCCTTAAAACAAATTCCGAGTCTCCCAAGAGAACTCGTTTGTTTCCCAGGGTACAACAGCCGAAGCAGTATGTACTGCCGGGATTGACTCACAACCCAAATTATACCTTAAGAAAAGAGATGAACAAGATCAAATATTTGTTAGAAATAATTTAAAGAGAAAGAATGAGAGATCTTTTAGAGTTGATGAAGGGTTTTTGGTGTGTCTTTCAACTAAGACAAGACATGGTATTTATAGGTAATAATAGGTTGAAACACCCATTCACCATAAACCATGAATTTAAAGTCTTTAAATTCAAGTCAAACAATGAGTTGAAACATCCAAAAGATTTAACTCATGACTTGAATTTTATTTTAAACAAAATAATTATTAATTTTGTTTTTTTCCATCAAATTTTCCAACATGACTTTCACTCTACTTTGACATATTTACAAGTTTGACCCTCTGACTTTAACTTGATTGTAATTTTTACCTTTAAATTTGAATATGCCTCCGTCTTTTAGCATGTAACAAATTACGACTCTACACTGTAATATGCGAAATATATAAATATTTTATATTAACGCTTGTCTCATAAACAAAGACCCGGTAGCCACATCACACCATTAGATCTTACATCTAGTTGATAGTGAAATAGAGAAAGGTACGTAGTTTGTATGCGTGCAACCAAGATGACATATTTTTGACATAAAGTAACTAAACGGTGTATTTAATTAATTAAATTTTAGAAGTTTCTGATCATATAACTCATTTGGTCGTGCGACACAAAATGGACTTTTTGCATGAGAAGCGTATGAAATGATTTAGACCGTTGACTTTATATCCTATTAGTTAAATTGAGACGGTGAAAAGTTAAAAAACACGAGAAAATTATTTATAAAATCAACATGTATTTATTCCTTTTAGCTTTCACATATTTGGTTTCTTGCCGGTTGTGATAATCTTAAACAGGATCCAACGGTATTTTTTAGCTTTTAAGACTCAAAGTTATGTTTTGAGCATTATTTTTTTTTGAACGGCGACTTTCAATTTTTGCAACCATTTGGTCGCATCTCCCGCAATGAGGAACCCACCACCCCACTCCGGTCAATATGTTGTCTTAACCGGGCCCACTTGACATCGGAATTTGGCTAGGCGTTCAACCGGGAAAACCAATGGGGTTTTTCCTGAAAAATCTCACAGACAGGGAGGTTAGAACCCTGGACCACCACTGTAAAACCGAGTGTCCTCAACCAGCTAGGCTGGAATCATTAGACTAAAAGATTCCAACACTTTATTGTAAAATTTTTAGTGAATAAAAGTTATCCAACAACCAATAAAAAAAACTAGAGAGAAAAAATGTATGAAAAGGTAAAAAAGAGTACTAGATGAAGTAATGTTCTTTTTTTTTTTGTTTAATACAAGTCACCAACCTTTTAAACTCAAGTAACTTAATTTTATATAACAATTATACTATAAAAGGTTATACCATAAAATTAAAAACTTTTTTCTCTTTAGTCTAAGTATAACTTCATGATATTTACAAGTTATCTTCTCTATATGCTGATGTGGTGTGAGACAAACGAGCCCTCAAAGCCAACTAAAACGTGTCTACCGTTTGTGTTTAATCCGAATTAGATATCATGTCACCAGGGTAGGATCGGTCTTAAGAATTTTAGTGTTCCGTACAAGCAAAAAAAAAGACCCCAGATCCTAGAACTTTTCCTGTGGTATCATGTCTTTTGATGATCCAAGTTAATTATACAACCGGGCATAAAGTATTTTTTGTCAGTTTAACAATTTTTCAAGTCGGTTCGACAATTCGGATCAGACCAAGTTTTATAGAAGTTTAATGCTACTGTTTATAGGTCGTTTGGTACGTAATGAGTTTGGTTAGAACCTTGTTCTTAAATTGGATATGATGAAAAATATTACCTAAAAGGAATCGCATAAGTTATAACAAAAGATTAAACAAAATAATAACCCATAAATCAAATAATATGAAGTACACAATAAAGAAAACAACAGCTTAATTTTAAAAAATTATTAGTTGTTGTAAATATAATTTAAACGAAATCAACGGATCAATAATATGTAAATAAAATATTTTAATTAGAAAATTTATAGAGTTGTAATCGAGTTGTTTTCAAGTACATATAAAAATAGTTTTTAATCAAAGTATTTAAATACGAAAATACCCTTAAAAGGGCCATCCTCTTCATGTTTGTTCAAGTGTTCAACTCACTACAATAAACACGGGTACGATTTTTTCTTTTACTTCAACCACTTTTCGTTTGAAACACCCTCTCATTAACAATCTAGAGGGTTAAAGTATGCAAATCCACCGAATGATGAGTATCGTTGTTAAAGCAATTGTAGAACTTTTTTAGTACCTCCATCAAGATGGTGCCCCTGCCTAGGGTCAACCCTGCGTATCACATTACTAGTTTACAAGAACTATGTAGGATTGATGTGTTCATGTACGTTTATGTCAAAATTGTATTGTGCATTTGGCTAGTAGATGTAAATACAAATTATTAATTTGTATTTTATGATATCGTTATGTAATATTGTGTGACTTTATTAAGCATGTCCCTATGTAATGTTTGGTCATTAATCGTGTCTTTATCCGATTACACCACCGTGTTTTTATAACCATTCGATCTAATATCAATAGTCAATTATAAGCGTTCTTACACTTTGTAGATTAGTTAGACTTTATCTTGGTTAACCCAAACCTTATAATAACACATCTAAATCATTTGAATAACCTGCCAATCATTAGTTATTCAAATGATAAATATGTTACACGGATCACTTGTTCAAAATGAAGTGTGAACTCTGACATTGATCATTGGAAAAAAAACAAGGAATTGAATGGGAATTGAAGGTGAGTGCAAAGTTTTCTTAATCTCCAAGGGTATACGGTAAGTTACTTGAAGTCAAAATACACACAGAAAAGTCAATTTCTTATATTCGATCTTAATGTACAATGACTTTGATGGTCACATTTAAATGTTTACGTATAAATATTCCAAGTCATTTTCTAAACAGTTAACTTTTTATTTTATTTGTCGAGTATTTTTTTTGGTTTATCAAAGTTTACGGCCGATTCAGATTATGGATTCGTATTTTAAATCATGATAGAGATAAATCTTAGTCGTTAAAAAGATAAACTTGATGAACATTAACATTTAAAATAATATACCTTATAACAGTATTACAGTAAATTTTTCTTTCTAAATGTTACGTTACGTACCTTTTTTATCATAAGATTTTTTTAACTATTAATTACCTATTAAGTTGCACGTCTACAACTTTAAAGTCACATAACTTACCACAAGGACATGAACACTATACACATATAACACTATATTATATTGCGAGAAACGTAAGAAATAGTTAAATTCTTCATTTTTTTTAACAAAAAACGTTTTTAACATACAAAAAAAATGATAGAAATCCAATATTTATTTATTAACTTTGATATACAAAAACTAAAATTAAACCTACACATGTAGAAATCATGTGTAGGGCACATAACCTACACATGTGTAGGTAAATTTAAAATGCTAAAAATACATACATAAAAAATATTATAACGATTTGTTTTTTAATTTTTACATTACACATTTGTATGTAGGAAGTGAATTTATTTAAAAAATTAAACTATTGATAAGTTTTTTAGTGATTTAAGTTTCTTCTTTTTCTTTTTGCAATATATAAGTTTTCTCAAATGAACTTAATTATATATATATATATATATATATATCCGTTGTTTTTTTAAACACTTTTTACCAACCTCATATCTTGCAAATTTAGACACTCAATTGATGAAATTGACTTATTACGTGGAAAGTTGTTGATAGTATATAATTTGACTTACAAATTTGTTTCTTAGATTTTAGTCATTGTATTTATGGCATGTGGATGATGCATATGGACATATGGTACCAGTTATTCTAACGTTTTTTACTTTCATACACTAAGGGAGGGCGCAGGGAGTCATTAACGAGGAGAGGAACGAGGAGGCACCTCGCCGGCACCTCGCCGGAGGAGGGGTGGACCTCGCCTCCTCTTCTTCTCGTTTTCTTCTTGCAGCCTCCCAAACGAGTTATCTTCCTCGTCCACGAGCAACACCACCCTCCTCCTCGTCACACCCTCGTCCACCACCACTCCCTCCTCCCTAAGATAGAACTCGTTTTAGCATAAGTTATCATTTTATTACATTTTCTTTAAATATAGCAATCATTTTTAGCAGAGAAAGTAAAAGACGATGAAGTGTGTGAAGTCCGCTAGCACCTCTGTCGGTTCTATCGAGTTGTAGGTTGTGATTGCCGGCCAATGTTAATGTCGGTTAATATTAACGTTTGGGTATGTGGATGTTAATGTCGGTTAATATTAACGTTTGGGTATGTGGATGTTAATGTCAGTTGTTACTGTGTTTTGTATACCTGCAAGTATCGTAAATCATAATAACAACTCTCGCACAACGCGCAATAGATAATATAAATTTAATTACTTTTAATAAATTATAGGATAAGGGGTTTCCTGGGCCACGACTCAATTTTGCGTACGTAATTTAATTTTGACTTTTCTCCGTTTCATGTTTAGGATACATCTAAGCAATTAAAATGATACCCATGAGCAATAAAAATAAACTCTTATTGGCAATTATTTTCGAAAAAGTGTCAAGAAAATGATGATATTAGTTAAAATGATCCAAATGCAGCTAACGATTTTCAAGAAAATGATGATAAACTTCAGATATTATTAATGATATGTAAGAAAATGATGTTTTTTATGAATGTACGCCTCATTTTTTTTTGTATGAGTACGTGTACGCTCAAATTATATTTTAGGGACACCCCTAATATTTTTTCGCCTAGCTCCATCACTGCTCAAAGATGTTGTCTTAAGGAACATCTCCGATGTATGCTTAGGGTACATCCCATTTAGATGTTGGCTTAACCAACATCTAGATATTGGGGCTAAAGTGAGATTTTTTCTAAGCCTAAATCGGATGATATCTAATCACAATGCAAATGTAGATTTCTTTATAATCGAGATGATATCTAATTAATCATGTGTTAATTATAATTAATTCATGTTGAGAACTCATAGTTGTTAGTTGATTTATTATACTTAGTAACTTAATTCTAACAAATAATTAGTTCATTCACAGTAGTTGCTATAGTATTGCTAATCGATCATATGATAACATATATATATCAGTAATTAATGATCGAGCTCATAAATAACCATCCACATATTCCCGACATCAAAATGATCCTCTTTAATTGTCCTCAAGAGATCGAGCTCACGATCATTATATCGTCAACTTTAAGATGCATAGAACATAGAGCCAATCTATAGGGCGAGAGCCAAACATCCTTAATTACCACGTACGTACTAAGACACCTTTGGTGCGGTTGCATTGATTGTCCTTAGAAACAAAGAGAGTGAAACTAGTCACTATTGCAACTTAATTATATATAGTCTTCTGTACGTACGTGAGATTAATATCCTTAACTAATTAACGTGTCTTTCAAAACCGGGAGTAAATGCAACACGATTATTAATTTAAGATACGTCCAACAAAAGAGAAAAGTCAATGAATAATGTCATATATAATTAGTTGTCAAATCATATACATATATATGTTTAAATCAAGGCTTCACGTGGGTCGTTCATGATTTAATTAAACTTAATTTATAATTAAGTAGTCACGAGCCAACCCATATGGATTGTTTAATCTTGATGTTCTTGTACGTTAACTCGCCTTTTTCTAATGTTTTCATAAACTAGATGCCGGAATATTGAATTTTCTTTTTTATGTGTTTGATTGATTTCTATTTAAGGATAAAAATGTAATGTGAGGATGCTATAAAAAGAAAGGTTGGTTTTGGGACATACCTCAACCTTAACAAGGAAACCCTAATTGGGTATATATGAAATTAATGCCGGCCACTTCACACATATATGCATCAATTCTTATCTTATTTTCTTCTTCATCAATCAATAATTCAATTCTTAGGACTAATTAATTATAACAATTAAGTTAGCTAGGTTTTCTAATTATAATCATGTTATTGTCACACGTAAATAACTCAAATACCGATGTTATTAATTAATTTAATATAAATTAGTATTAGTTTAATTGGTTATTAATCTTTAAAATTTATTTTCTTTGGATAGATAAATAGTACTGAACATATATATTATCCGAGCATTTTTCAAACGAACATGAACGAGCGCTTTAAACACCCCTAATCGAAATACGGTTATGTAAAATAGTCATGACTCCATGGAGAAAAAGTCAAAGTACAATCATGAGTCAGCAAACTAGAGTACGAAAGTCAGCTACTTTGAACAGTCGTAATATATATTTAATGATATTTATATATCATGCATAGTGGTAGTTACTAGTTACAAATTTAAATTTTTACAGATCGAGAGGATATATATTAATAACATTTAATGAAAAAGTACATATTTCGTTATAAATAATATTAAAAACATTCGGTATAAATTGAAAGGACATTACAAAACTAAATCAGACAACACCAAAATGAAACAACGGGCACAAACTTTAAAACAGATAACAAAAAAGCAAATCAAACTAACACAAAGTTTAAAATAGACGATATGTATAATATTAATTAAGACAATACATTCTTAACATTTTTAGTCAAAATTTACTTCTAATATATGCATGCATCCATGTTTATATAAGACTGATCAAGTAAAAAGTTTATTTTGTCTAAAAAGCATACCATGAATTAGAACAAATGACACGTGACAACTACAAAGAATTATGGTTAAACTAATTTTATCGACGCTGAAACTGAATCGTCAAACTATATGATCTTAGCTTTTTAAAATCTAGTTTTTATTAAAGCTTAGCTTTAACATTCAAGGTCGATTAGTTCATCAATCATCACGGCCGATCGACCATTTAATTATCAATCCTCGTTAGTTCATAGTCATCATCAGCACGCTCACTATCATCGTCAAATGAAAATCTGCATCAGTGGTCAGTTGATTTCAGCTCATCATCGATTCAGCAAGGTTTGAATGTTTGATGGCTTGAAGCTTTATTGATTCCTCATCTCATCGTAGATATTTTTGAACTTTGAATTTTGATTGTTTAATTAGTGTTTATCAATGCCATTTGTTTGATAATCGCTTAGTTAATTCTTAGGGTTTACAAATACCATGCATGCGTTAGATTTGTTTGAATAATTGTTAGAAATTAGGAAACAGGAACTGATTATCGATCATTGATGAAATTTAAAAAACCTCCAATTTCATTTTTGTTTTATACCTTAATTTATTAATTCTGACGCTCTCTAGTCTCTATGCCTCTATCCACAGCCAAATACCAAATTAAATACTTGTTAACATATATAGATTCATCGCATAAAAATATTAAATATATAATCTCTTTGTGTGCATGCACGTAATGAAAAGTGCCATTCTAAAAAAATCAATGAAAATTAGTGGAATGTAGAGAATATATATATACACACTATTTTTCAGTTTTTTGATACCTTCTCCACTTGTTCTAAATTTTATGCCATTAATCCTATTTAAATCACGTACATGAGGCCGGTATTTTGTACACTTACTTTATATTCTCTCAAAATCTTACAGTTATTGATCGAACATGAAGAAAATTAAAGAAATTAAAATGGTATTTTGTTCGTTTATTTTATCATACAAGTGCTTGTCTGAAACTTTTAGTGGTATATATATTCGATCATGCCTTTTTCTTTCATTTTTTTATGAACGGCGCCTTTTTCTTTTACATAATGTATAGTAACAAATTTTTTATTTTGTAATTAAACTAGGTAGTATAAGTGACTTCGTCGCACGTTCACGTCTCTCACGTTACGATATAAATAAAGTCAATTGCAATGTGTCATGTATCAATAGATGAAGATATATCCAAACTTAGGAGTCAAAATTAGAGCTTAAAGTCGTAATTTTGTTAAATTTAAGCATAAGATTATAAATTAAGCAAATTTGAGTAGTCAAATTAGAAATTTTGACAAAAAAATTCTTTACATTAGTAGTTTAAGGAACGATTAAACTGTGATTTTGGTCCATGTATTTTGACACTTAGTTTCATTTTAATAGTTTTTGGTCCTTGTGTTTTTATTTTTTAACAGAATTGGTGCTGAACACTAACTCCATCCAATTTTCCGTTAAATCCCCTTAACATGTGAAGTAAAAATGTCATTTCTCCCACTCTTTTTGACATACGACTGAATAAAAATGTTAACCTATATGATGACCTATATAAAAGAGGGGGAGAAATGACACGTTTACCCCTCAAATTAATGCGGGGCACGTGTGAGAAACTTAACAAAAATGGATGGAGTTAGTGTTCGGAACCATATCTTTTAGAAAAATAAAAATACAAAGACAAAAAATGTTAAGATAAGACTAAAACTGTTAATAGCATTAAAACTCAGGAACCAAAACTACAATTTACAAGAGGGACCAAAACCGCAGTTCACAAGGAATTCCTCATGGAACTATATTTGTGCATGTATAGTTTTGGCTGTCAAATCATCCAGTGCATAAAAAAAGTGAAATTTACATATTACTATATATCGAAAGAAAAACTATATTTGTGCATGTATAGCTTTGATTCCTTGCGACTCAAGACTGCTTCTATTCTACTGCCGACCCTTGCTATACACGCAAGTCATATATCTAGGGATGAGATCGGGACGGGTACCGGTACCGCCCGGTACCGGTACCGCCTAGTACCGGTACCGAGTTTTAAGAAAAATGGGTACCGGTACCGGTACCGAATTTAGCAGGACGGTACCGGGACGGTACCGGTACCGGTATTTCGGTACTGGTACCACGTTGGTACCAGTTTCATATTTTATTTTTTTTTTATAAAATTTATTCGCTTATTTCCGTTTAATTTTATACTTTTTTATATAACTATACTATAATATACTTGAATATAAGAAAAAGAAATGAAATATGGTATAAATTAATTAAAAATCATATTAACTTCATTAAATTTAAAAGTTAATAATCTAAAAAATATTATAAAATGACTCAAAATCGTAAAGAAAACACTTTATAACATTAAGCAAGTAATACACAACATCCATAACATCTCAAATTATATAAAATTTACTAAAAAAAACTAGTTTTTTCTTAATCGGTACCAACGTGGTACTAACCGGGAAAGTACCGGTACCGGTACCGCCTGGTACCGGTACCGAGTTTTAGGAAAAGTGGGTACCGTTACCGGTACCGAATTTAGCGGGACGGTACCGGGACGGTACCGGTACCGGTACCGGTACTCGGTACCAAAAGCTCATCCCTACATATATCAACAGTCAAAACCAAAATCTTTTCTAACATATTTATTATCATAAGAATGTTGACCTTACTAAGGTACGTATATTGGTTTTAAACAATTTCAACTATAACATTTAATTAGTCTTAGCCGGTCCCTAACGGTTCAATTTTTTTTTTGACTTTGGCTAGCTACCAACAGACCGTCCGTGAATAAAAATTAACGGTGCTAAGTTTTTTTTTGAATTCCAGACCAACATTTTAAGGTGTTAATTTGATCGTAAGGTGAATACGAGTCGATTAATGTAAATGTTAGTAAGGTCGACATTCTTATGATAATAAATATATTAGAAAAGATTTTGATTTTGACTGTTGATGTATGACTTGTGTGTATAGCTAGGGTCGAAAGTAGAATAGAAGCAGTCTTGAGTCGCAAGGAATCAAAACAAAGACCATACATGCATATATGCCAGTTAAGCAGCCCACATGTACCCCAGTCCATCGATGACTATTCTAAGTCTTAAAGAACAACCCCATGAATTAAAAATCTTCATTCATACAAATTTACGTATTATTTTATTCTCCTGGCCACTAGTAAAAATACTTCACTTATATTAATTTATGGTAATTAAATTATTATATATGTAATGTAATATTCTTCTTTGTAGTTGGTTGCAAATCAAGGGGCAAGAAAATTCCGATCTGGGGGCAAATTCAGAAAATATATATATAGAGGCGGATGTAAATAATATTCCCGAGCTGTAGCCCGGGGTACGGCTCAACTTTTCGTGCTTAATGTAAATTTTGATGTTTTTTTCCCGTTTTATGTTTATAATACACCTGAACAGTTAAAAGGCTACTTCTGAACAATCAAAATAGATTTTTATTTGTAATTTTGTTTGAAAAAATGACAAGAAAAGGATAATATTGGTTAAAATAATCCAAATATTATTAATAATTTTAAAAAAATGATAATAAAACTTCAAATATTACTATTGATATGCAAAAAAATGATGAGTTTGTATGAGTGTACGCAAAAAAAAATTTGTACAAGTGTCGCAAAAAAACTTTCTAGGAATGTAAGGCAGTTTTTTTCAAGAGATACCTCTGAAATTTTATGCTAGCTCCGCCACTGTATATATATTGCGTTATTTTATTTTATTTTATTTTTTATTTTAAGTTTTGTTAAGGATCTAAAAAATTAGCAATAAAACATAACTTAAATATATAATGAATTTTGTAATATGTAATTATAATGTATTTATTCTAGAAAATAATAAAATTGAATTTAAAATAATACACTTTTTATAGATGAATATGTGTGGTAGTAAATTTTTTTTTAATAGATTAGTGCATTGATTTTATTGGCATATATATTAATTTGCCCAGTACGCAGTTGGCTCACGCAAGCCATTACGAATTATAATAAACTTAATTTGAAAAGTTGAATCATGCACCTTTATTCTACACAACTCTAACAATGCATGCTTATGCCTATATATACCAATCTATATCCTACACTTTCTTCATTGTCTTGTGTCAAAACAACACTACAACATATATATATAGTTTCTTGAAATTTTCCAACAACCTCTTAATTATAGAAATATTAAACATTATGGTGATGTTGAGAGAAAAGCAAATTAGCCTAAATTTGTCAAAGATTGCAACAAGTGAGCAACATGGGGAGAATTCACCATACTTTGATGGATGGAAAGCTTATGATCAAGATCCATTTCATCTTACCAAAAACCCTAATGGTGTTATTCAAATGGGTTTAGCAGAAAACCAGGTTAATTTATTAATTAATTTGCATGCTTTTATAATATATGTTATTATTCATATACATACATGAATTTATATATAAAGGTATTGAAGTTTGAAAACAATTATTTTGTTTTAATTTGCAGCTTTCACTTGATTTAATTGAAAAATGGGTTGCAATGAACCCTAAATCATCCATTTGCACCAAGGATGGAGTCAGCCAGTTTAAAGATATAGCAAACTTTCAAGACTATCATGGTTTATATGAATTCCGAAAGGTAATTAAGTATATAGTATGAATTAAATGTATCTGAGATTAAATCAAGCTACCTAACCAAACAAAACCTATATATTGTAGTTATTTTTAATATAGTATGCGATACAATAATGAACCATATCCAGCCAGTAGATTTTATTCATAGCAAAGCTATTAATAGGGTTAATCTACGAAGGTTTGGATGTAAACGAGCTTAATTTATCTCACTTCTTAAATAAAGAGAGAAAACTTTTAGAAAGATCTTAAACGTATAGAAATAAAAAGTTATCTATAGCAAAAGAAATGCCAAAATGATAAGTATATAGCATGCATGTACGTATATAAACTAATACAGTAACGCAATAACACATGTGTAATAACATAAGATGTATTAGGCTATTGCATAATTTTTTATATATAGTATATATATATATGAAAGTTTCTTATCAATTTACATAATTTGTTTGTACGTACGTATTAGGCTATTGCAAATTTTATGGGGAAAGTAAGAGGAAATAGAGTCGTGTTTGACCCTGATCGAATTGTGATGGGTGGTGGAGCCACCGGAGCAAGTGAATCCTTGATGTTTTGCTTGGCGGATCGTGATGATGGATTTCTTATACCTACTCCATACTATCCTGCGTAAGTATACTTATCGATCAACTATAATCTTTTTACAATTGAACCCTTTTATCTTTTGATCTCACTACTAGCTAAAAATGTTTTATTTCTTACAATTAATTTTTTGCAAAAAAATAATTTCACAATGACTTTCTTTCTTTGAAAAGTTTGTTTTTAGTTTTTGCTGCCTTTTATTTTCTATTTTTCACAAAAGTTATAAAAAATTTTCAACCTCGTGTCTTCTTTTGTTTAGATGATGGATTTTTGTTGGAAATTTTCAACTTGTCTTCTTTTGTCGAAAATAAACATTGCTATTCAAGTAGCGTATTTATTATATATACTTTTGTTATTTATTCAGAAGAAAAACCATGTTTACGATATACTCTAAAAAATATACGTATTTTATAGATCATATAGCTTGAGAGGGAGGGGAGTGGTTGGATATGTTCACATCATAAAAATCCATATATATATATATATATATATATGTATATATATCTATATATATGATGTAACTAGATTTGGATAAAACATTCCTACTCAAAATCAAAATCATATTAGGACACTTATAAATGTCAATTTAGTTTACCATTTTGGATTAGACAAACTACACATGCTTAGCTAGGTGCCATTTGGCTTGGTCAACCTCCTTGAATTATAAAAATAATAATAATTGACTATTCAAATATTTGATTTTTGACCTTATGAGTCAAATGATAGATTATTAGGAAAGGAAGAAGAAACTTTTCAAGTGTTCCCATTGACCACTAGAGATCAAGGCAACAAAACAACAAACCCAAAAATACTTATATTTAAAATCAATTCTTTAATTTGATAGTTGGCAAGTCAAACCTATTTGATACTTTTTCATATTCACATTTAAACAAGTGTCAGGGTACAAACTGGATTTTACAATTAAACATGACATATCTAAATAAACATAATAAAGTATAATTTTTTTATTGAAAATGACTTCTAAACCACAAAATCTGCTTAATGTTTTGCTTTTATTCCATGGAGAAGATGTAAAATTTGTGTTCTCTATCTATAAAATATTATTTAATTTCCCTACTTAATTCAATATTGCAAAATTAATATTTTTTTTATGCATTTCATATTAGTTCTCATGCATGGTTATACATCATTCTTGATTCTACTACACATGCCATGTATATTTTTAATATCCGACTTAATTATACAAGCTCTTACATTAATGTAGATTTATGCAATCTTTTAATTGTGTTGATTTTGGTGACTAGCTAGCTAAATTATTTAGTTTCATTAATTTTCAGATTTGACAGAGACCTAAGATGGAGAACAGGAGTGCAACTAGTCCCAATAATCTGCAATAGTTCAAATGGTTTCAAAATTACTGAAGAAGCACTTGAATCAGCTTATGCAAATGCAATTGCATCCAACATAAAAGTCAAAGGCTTGATCATTGCAAATCCTTCAAACCCTTTGGGGACAACAATGGATAAACAAACACTTAAAACCCTATTGAGATTCATCAATGCAAACAACATTCATATTGTTTGTGATGAAATTTATGCAGCAACCATCTTTAACACCCCTGAATTTGTCTCTATTTCTGAGGTCTTACAAGAAATGGAACAGGATCCAATGAATTCGATAAACCGCGAGCTAGTTCACATTATTTATAGTTTGTCCAAGGACATGGGGCTCCCAGGGTTTCGTGTTGGCATTTTGTACTCGTACAATGATCATGTTGTGAGTATTGCTAGAAAAATGTCAAGTTTTGGGTTGATCTCTTCACAAACTCAACTTTTTCTAGCTTCAATCCTCTCGGATGAAGAATTTGTTGACGGATTTCTAAGAGAAAGTTCAAAGAGGTTAGCCAAACGACACCAATTTTTCACTCAAGGGCTTGAAAAAGTAGGCATAACTTGCTTAGCAAGTAATGCTGGTCTCTTTGTTTGGATGGATTTACGTAGTCTTCTGAAGAAGCCTACGTTTGATGAAGAAATGGAGCTATGGAGATTGATCATCTCTGATGTCAAACTCAATGTCTCCCCTGGTTCTTCGTTCCACTGTGTAGAACCAGGATGGTTCAGAGTTTGCTTCGCAAATATGGATGATCAAACGGTTGAGATTGCCTTGAAAAGGATACATGCTTTTGTTAACAAGGGGAAAGCAAATGATCATATGACAACAAAGAACAACACTAAGAGAAGTAAGCCATTTCAAAAGGCACTTCGACTTAGTTTTTCGTCACACTTATATGATGAAACAACAATGATGTCACCTCGTACTATGTCTCCTCATTCGCCATTCGCACAATCACCACTGGTTCAAGCAAGGACTTAATTTCAATAAGCTAACAACTTAACTAGCTAATGACGCCTATCAACGTGAATAAACTGGAAGATTAAGATCTGCTCATCGTCCGTATTAGGGATTGTTGTTATTAATTTATGAAGTTGTGTGTGTGAAAACCATGTACGTAAGATATGTTTGTTAATCAATTGTATGTAACAATTGACCATGTTTTTTCAACATATGCTTTTATGTTGATTATATTTGATGATCATGTAACTGATCAGTTTTTTTCAATTTATATGATATGATAATTAATATTTTTAATCTATGTTTTTAAATGTACCTTTGACTTCTGGTCTGTGTTTTTAAGCGGCTTAATTACTAGCTAATTAAGCACTATTACAAAAGCAACCGGCCTAATTGAACTTTTGCCAATAAGCAATCATGTTTATGCAAAATCAGGTCAATAACTCAATAAGAAAATATGTATAATACTACAAAAATAGGTATTGTACTATACATTACTTTTTTTCTTGACAACTCATAATTAACTAGATCTCTTGTCACCATCCAAGAGATATTAATAAGTCTTGAAATATATAGAAGCTAGTTAATTTTGATGTATACAAAGTCTTTGTTCCCATCCAAAGACTTTTTCACCATCTTATATCTCTTTTTTTCAACATATCATTTATCTAGAGAATTAACCATGCATATATATATACAGCTAGTTAAAGTAGGAGGATTCAATATTGAATAAATAAATGATCACCGGCCACCATATTGTTACATTCAAAAGTACGTATATGGTTCATTGATTTGGACGAACGTCATACTTTCTCTCTCCTTCACATCTGCTACGTCCATATCCTCCTATGATCACGCTTTACCGTCTTTGCATATATACATAGATCATTTTTTCTTTTGTGTACGTGTGATTAATTGGAGGGTTTATATTTAATGAAATTAACAAGATAAGAAGTGAAGTTAATGGGCGGAAGCTATAAAAGGAAAGGTCATCTAAACCTCAATTAAGGTATGAAACATTGCATACATGTTGCCTTGAAGTCAACAAGCTTCTAGCTTTTCTAAATAATTGTACTTGTACGTTGCATCAACTTAATTCACCATTATTAGATATATGCGTGATTTTTATACACGTGTATGGATATGATATAGAAACACGTACGTACAGCAAATCATATCAGGAAAAAAAATTGCATGTGCTATTTCTGTTTGGTACAAGACTACGTACAACTTAATTATATAAGTCTCCATTAAACACGTAGTACGCATATTTTTAGGTTATAAAATTTATTTAAATATATACATTTAAAACTTATGTGAACAGTGTTTTACAATTTCCATTGCGTATAGTACTTATTATTAAGTAAGGTTACAACATATATATAATACAAAGAGTACACATATATGATGCCATTTGATAAGATTTAATCGTTTTCTAAGTTTTTCATGTTGGTTAGATTTATTCCTTCTTCCTTATTGTCCCTTTCTATTTGATCTGCTCGAGTTTTTTACCGGTGTTCTCTGTTTCGCCGGTTAATATGAGCAGTTGCTTTTATAAGGATGCATTTTTTTGTCTCTGATTTCTAATGGGTTTTGATTAGGTTTACGTTGTTCATATATGATTTTGATTTTGGTTGCATGTTAGCGTTCGGTGCTTCTGGTTATAGGTTTTTGCGTTATTCTTCCGTATTCTTTGTTTTCTGATATGATCGGTTTCGTATTTGTACGTATTCTATAGCTGATTGCATCTCATGTCTTTGATTGGGTTTTCGTTGTTTGTTTAAGGTTTTGATTTTGGTTGCATGTTGGTTTTCGGTGTTTCTAGTTGTGGGGTTTTGTATTATTCTTTCATATAAATTGTTTGATGTTGTGATCGGTATCATCGTCTGCTTTCTTTTTTTTTTAAGTAATTTTGTTGTGCTTGTTATTTTCTTTAGACTTAAAACAAATTTTTTTGGCAATCGGAATGTTTGTGATTGTAGGTTTTAGGTTGTTTACTATTGGGTTTTCCAATTGATAGTTTTTTAAGTGATTTCGTTTTTTCTGTTTTCAATATAGCTAACATATATATTTTTGCAGTTGAGATCATGTGTAGGATTTGCATATTGAAATATCATCGTTAACACCTTTGAAAGAAAATAACAAAATACCCGTGATTCCGCAGCAAAGCGCGGGTACCATCACTAGTTAAACTAAATTTGTAAAGTTTATAAAACTGATTTACAAAAGTTTAGCTTAGTACCTCTCGATCTTATTGGGTTGTAGACTTTACAAAACTAAAATTTGGAGTGCGTTGGCCGCATGGTGTAAATTACCTCTCTTTTCGGTTAACAAGGTAGTGCATATCTACAACTTTCAGAATTATGGACATACCAACTCAGGAAACCAAATCTTCTCCAAATGAAAAGAATTTCAATTCTGTCACCAAAGAGGAACAAGTAGTATTTGGAGATATTAAGTAAAGTCACTATATATCGTTTTTGTAGATTGATAATATAGCTAACCTTAGTTGAGAACAATGATGTAAAATTTTTTTTTTTGATTATTTTGTATCCTAGCACCTCGCTAGTTATGCAATGAAAATTTTGACTGTTCGATAAATAAAGTTTAGCTTATAAAACTCAGAAGAAATCAAACTATTCACAACATCTAGCTATTTAAAATCACACAATTTCTATACTACTAATACAAAAGGTACACTAGTCCCCTATTTTTTGCAATTTTAAATTTGTTTGCCTCTAATTCAATTTTGACATATTTACAGCTTTAACTATTAATTTCCGGTCTGATAACTTGAGTAATTCACATCTTTGATCTCCTCCTGCAGATTGGTATATTTATGACTTTTCCCCTCTGATTTTAACTTAGTTAACATTTTGACCTCTAAGTTTGGATGTATTTACGTCTTTTAGTTATTTGACACGTTATGAATTTACACCATAACAAGCAAGACATAACTTTTTTTATAAATACATGTGACGGAGTCGCATATACAAAGCATGGCCTCACATTGCTCGAAGTGATCTTACAGCTACTTAGTAACTTAAAACAAAAACATTTTTAATATCTTAAATTATATAATATTGACCGATTGATATTTACAAAACCTCAATTGTAATACACATGGAATAATATATTATATAGGTGGGTGACCACCACCAGTGATCAGTCCATGTGTAATGTGTTATCATCTCAATTAACCCTAACAAACTATTTTTCTCTTTTTTATAACTTCTCCCACAAATCTGACTGGATAAAACTATTTGTCGCAGGTACATTGGCAAACAACTAATATGGTGGCTGCTCAACGGAAACGTCTTGTGCTTGGGTCCTGGGCCAAAAAAAAGATGAGAAGATGTGAAAAATAGTGATGTGACATGTCACAAATTTCAGGGTTGGTCCTATCTCTTATAAAATTCCGTTGGGCCCTGACGAAAAAAAAAAATTTGGGCTCCTAGAGTTTAAAATAATAGCTCCTAACAAAATATAATAATTGTTATAACAATAAATAAAGCAAAACATTTTCGAATGTTATAATTTTCTTACCTAACCCAACCGGAAAAAAAGTAATTCATCGGTTGTTTGTTCGTTGTCTTATTGAGTTGTTGACGCAGGTTGCTAATCTACTGTCGTTCCAATTTCCAAATCCAAAACAAAAACTTTATTTTTGTTTACTTAAAGTGCATTATCCATAAAGGTGGATTAGTTTTATGGGTTGATAGCATAATAGGCTCGAGGGCTTTTTTATTTAAGAAACTTAGCTTTTTTTTAATGAAAGTTGGGTAAATGAAAATAGTTTTGTTTAAGTTTTTATTTTTAAATGAGGTGTGTTAATGAGTTGTAAAATGAGTCATTTTATAAATATTTATTTTGTGTCATAACATCTTTGTTAAATGGTTACTAGTTAATTACAAAAAGTTATAATTTTTTTAAATTTCAAACCCTTCGAGAGACCAGACACAAGGCAAATTCCCGCCTCACCCATACAAGGGCTGATCATGACAACCTTATTGGTGGAGGTCATATTGTCTTTACATCTTGTAAATGCTCCTAGTAGCCTTAGTAGTTAGTACTTATAACATTAATTTTATATATTTTAACATCAAACATAATTGGAATGAGTCAGCCAATGGGTTATGATTTTAAGTAAAATGGACCAAGTAAACGGATATTAGGCTCGTTAAACTATGTGGGCCTTAGGTAAACGGTTGAAACTTGAAAGCAAACAAATTGTTGGCATCGGTGTTAAAAACGTTTTGGTAAAAAGAAAAAGAATTAAGACCATGTGTAATGGGTTGCTTTTGCCCACCCAAAAAGCCCAACTAGCCCGAAGGCGCCCTTCCCCCATTAGGCCATTACACAGTGGCACTTTGGACCTAAAAAATGGTTTGGGCGTTGCCCAACGCCCCAAATTCCAAAAATCAATATCTGCCCATATTTTCATTGGTCAATCCCTTTAAATTTAGTAATTATATAATGATTGAGAGGTTTTTTGGGCTCTTTCCACCACATGATTTTAGGTAAAAAGCATTTGATGAGTTGGCTTCCAAGTGGCACATAAAAGAGCTTTGTCTACTACACATGGTCTAAATGATCGATTTACGTTAAGCAAATTTAGCCGAAACTATTAAAATTTAAAATTGTAAACCAGATTTGTTATTTGCGTTTTTTTAACGGCAAACAAATTTACTTCTTAAATCTATTTGTTGTATACTTCGTAGAAACTGAATCGTCACTGATTTGATGAGGACAAGCATCCGGTGTCACTAAGAAATAGACTATTAAGCCATTAAGGTGGTGTTACAACTAGAGAAAACAATAGTGAAAGATGAATAGGGAAAATGGCCCCAACCATTAAAACTACAACACTTTTTCGCGGCTAACATGGCCATACTGGTGGTGGTGGCGAGTTAAGGCCACTAGAGTGTACTGTGGAGAGGAAATTGGAAAGATGTTGATGAAGAATATAAATTACATGCAATACAAGGATGTTATTGCTTAATTCAGGATCAAACTTGTCCATATATCATGATTGTTTTAGTTTATTTATATAACAAATAAAGATTCTTCTTGTATTAAAAAAAAAGATAATGATTAATATCAATGCTTACAAGTTAGTAAATATATAAAATTATTATATATATTTTCACTGTAATCATCTCCATTATGATAAATAACTAAAAATCATAATGTATATCTCTTTTCAACTCTATATATATTCATTAAAACTATACTTTAGTAAACACTTAACTGTTTTGTGACTAATGAAGAATATAAACTACATGAACTGCAACGATGCTATAGCTTATGACAAATTGGCGTTATTTGAACGAGTTTCCATGATTAGTTGATTTGCGTAGACTAAGACAAATCATCAAAGTTTGCAAACGATATTGGTTATTTGCGCGTTAGCAAAGGTTGTTTTAATGAGTGGGCACTTGGTGTAGCCACTTCATGACATAATACGGTGTTGGCTCTACCAAAATTATATAATGGTTTTAGAAAGCTAGAAATGATAATAGTTTTAACATTAGTGGGTCAGTCGTAAATAAAGACGAGCTTCTTCATATAGATAGTTAACAATGCGAAGGTTAGAAGCGTAGATTTGTATCACTTGTATATAAACGAGATATTTGATTGTAACATGTTTTAAGGAATGTGGAAAATATCAAAATAATATCAAATAGTGCTTCAAAGACGAGATGCCCATTTTGTGTTATTTTATAAACTTTTATTATATGTTACTTTATATTTCGTCGGCAGCTGCGATATATAATATTTTAAATACTAGTCGTCCAATCGGAAAGCGACAAAAGAGTGAAAATGTCAAAGAATAAAGGGGGCCATTTTGACTTTTTCTTTATGTTTGGCAATAAGTATCCCTTTGACATTATAAAAGTCAATCACCCACCCTCCAACTGCACAAAGGACAAAACCCGGGCCCCTAAATATAAATAAATGAAATTACATTCTTTGTAATGTATTTATTTGCATTAATTGCCTTTTGGTGTTTGATGTTTTGGTTTTAAACATTTGACTTGATTTTTCCTCAATCTTGCCCTCTTGGGTACTTTCATGTCTATCGTCATGCCCATTGATCATGTAATACGCGTTATGTTATTGGTTCAATTCTTTGCAAATATTGTATGCAAAATTTGTTGCCTTTAATG
This sequence comes from Tagetes erecta, assembly GCA_030867185.1. NCBI lineage: Eukaryota > Viridiplantae > Streptophyta > Magnoliopsida > Asterales > Asteraceae > Tagetes > Tagetes erecta. The sequence goes on along the minus strand of CM061494.1, from coordinate 6,150,551 downwards.
TTGTTTCATATTTCATCCGTCTAACATATCTACTACCAATCTACCATCACCATGACTCTTATGTTGTTAATCTGTTGTTCTTACTTTAGCCCATACTATAATATTTAATTTAAAAAAAAGGTATTTATGAAATTAAATTCGGACTAGGATAAAAAAATCACAAGCTTAATTGCTTAATAAAAAGCATTATGAATATTGGATTCGATAAGCGACAACTACATATATTATTACACAATGTTTTTACTTTGTTATTAACAATTAAACGCGATATTAAGTTTTGTACTTTTAGCATGGCAATTTGAAAGAAATAAAAGCTTTGTCCTGATTTGTAGCAAGTGTCCAAACTTTTGGAGTAGAATGTTATTTAGTTATTTACTAAAAAGATAAAGCAGCCCCTAATTCTTGTGAAGGCCAGCTGCCACTCTCTCAGATACACACACTTTTATTTTTTTTAAATTATTTTATATATAATAAAAAATAGTAAAATCAACACCAATATATCATCACATATATCACACATCCTTGTTTCTCTCACTATCAAAAGTCAGCGCCTTCATTTGTCTTCATCTTCATCTTCTTCCTACCATGGATGCTGATTGGGACCTTCATGCGGTGGTCAGAGGCTGTTGCTCCGCCGTATCCTCCTCCACAACCACCACCACCGGCACCGGCACTGCTTCATCTCAGTCACCGGAGTTTTATAGTCAACAAAAGTCAACCTGTTGTAGTTTCTTCTCAGATCTATTTCAACCAACAAGTGAAAACAGTCTTGAACAATTCATGAATGATCTTTACAATTACAATCACCTCCATTACCGTAATCTTGAAAAACCACCATCTCCGCCACAAAGCTTCACAATCTCACCCTTCAACCACCACCAGCAACAACAGCAGCAACCGGAGAAACAGTTTCAGGTAAAGAAGCAATCTTTAGGCATCTCTAGATGTACAACTTCTCATGCACATGGTACAACAACAAAGATCAAGAAAAGGTAAAAACAAGATTGATTTTTTATTCATTCTCGGTTGGTTTCATTACAATCCATTTGTGGGTCTTTGTAATCGTCTAGAATTATGAAAAACCCTTAAAGCATATTAAATTTCAAGCCATATTTGTTTATTATTTTTGTGGAATTTTTTTTACATTTTCTTTACTTTTTGGAGGGTATGTCAATGAACAATCTAGTTGTGGACTTGTGGGAGCTATGCTCACATGCAATTTGTTTTTTACTTTTTTCAAAATCTTTAGAGGTGCATAAAAATCAAGATTTTCCACTATAGAAAATAGACTTTTACCAACAAAGTATTTACAAGTGATAAATGTGATTTGTAGTGTGTTTTGCTATAATTAATTTTGTTTTAATAAAATATTTTGCAGAAAACATCTAATTAAAAGGGTTTGTCAAGTGCCAGCTGAAGGATCATCTCCTGATTTTTGGTCTTGGAGAAAATATGGTCAAAAACCCATCAAAGGCTCTCCCTACCCAAGGTTAATATTTGTCCCATTTTTTCTAACATTTTTTTATTTTTATTTTTTAGATTTAATTAACCATTTTTCTTCGAAAGATTTAAAACATCATTTTACTTTCAAAAGCTTCATTAGCAGTTTCAATCGCGTAAAAAGAACATATAACTTTTAGACTGAATGATAACTAAAATTGTTGTTTCTAGTCTTTTCAAGAAAAAATGTTATTGTCAAATCACATGAGCAAAATTCTGTTTTTTATTTATTTATATTTTTTAATAATTTCATAAAACACTTCCACCTGAAAACAGGGGATATTACAGGTGCAGCACTTTAAAGGGTTGTTCAGCCCGAAAACAAGTGGAGCGGAACAGATCCGACCCGGGTATGTTAATCATCACCTACACCGGCGAACACACCCACCCACTTCCGACTCACATCAACTCATTAGCCGGAATCACCCGCAACAAAACCACCGGCGCCGGAGACAAACCCGCACCCTCATCGCCGGAGACTAATACGAACAAAACTCAAGACACTGATTATACCGATGATGAAAACAACTTCGATATCTCCGGCGTAATCACCGACGAAGATACTTTTGATGGGTTAGATGATCTTGTTGCAACTCCGTTCACCGGAGACGTTTTTTCCGATCACCGACGATGTCAAATAAGTTGGCCAACACAGCCACCGCCGTTGCCGGCTGGAGTTGACTTTTGAGGGTTTGACTTTTTTGTGTGACTGGTAAAAAGGATGTAGGCTTTTGTGAAAAGTGATGTGAAGGACCTGTTTCGGTTGGTAGGGTGCATCAGTTGTTGTACGTTTTGCAGTGTTTGTTGTACGATGTGCATTGATTAGTGTACTTTGTGCAGGATGTGTTGTAGATGGGGTATGAGGTGTGTTACTTGTTTTGGCAAACAGGGTATGTAGTCTTTTTTTGGATGAAAGCAAACTTCCAAACTTTAATGAGCATTTATGCATTATGCCAGAGATAGAATATAAATTAATTAATTATTTAATTTTCAGTTTTTATGTTTTAAAAAAACAGATTTTCTCCCTGTTGTCTTCTCTAGTAAAAAAAATCTACGTATTCTAATAATTGAGTAACACATTCGCATGTTACCATTTTAACAACTTTACATAAGATTTTGTTTAGGTGTCATGTTCTAAATTAATTTGATGGAGAATTTTTAGATGGGTCATGGTATGCTTCATATTCGAAATAACCTGATATGTTTAAATTAAAAATTCACAAATTATCATTAATTATCTCTTAACCCGATATGTTCAAATACAAAATTTACCAATTATCATGATCTATATCTTAACCCGATATGTACCAAGTATCATGAATTATCTCATAACCTGATATGTTCAAATAAAAAACTTATCAATTATTATGATTTATCCTAACCCGATATGTTCAAATTAAATTTTTACCAATTATCATTAATTATCTCATAACTCGATATGTTCAAATAAAAAAATTAACAATATCATGAATTATCCCATACCCCAAAATGTTCCAATAAAAATTTACCAACTATTATAAATTATATCGTTTATTGTAACATATGATTTTTTATATGAATATATTTGTAAATACCCAAATCGATTTAATAAGAGATATGTTAAAAATAAATTTGATATGTAAATTGAGTTAAAACGTATAAAACTAAAATCCGTGTAATACACGGGTACTAATCTAGTTCTAAAACAAAACAAAACTTTTATTTTCTTTCACTTACCTTTTTCTTTTCTTTAAGTGAATGCGGAAGCAATATTGCGTTTTCTCCTATTTTGGTACCTTTTACAAGTATGTGCTACAAAACCAACGTTGGTCAATGTTTTCATTTGTTCTTCTCGTCTTGCGTTTGGTCTTCATATATAGTTGTTGTTCGGCCCTAACGTCTTACTAGTGGGTCCGGTTAATAAATTTTAGCCGTTAAAAAAAACATAATTCCCTTTCAACCGTTCGTCTATGACGTGCTTACAAACTAATATTTACTACCTGGACTTATATAAATTTAATTTATGACTTGGACATTCATTTATGTGGTCTTACATGTCAACAAGATTTATGCCATTATATCTTCTCTCACTCATATTATATAAATTTAACTTATGACTAGGGTTAAGTACTCATGTGACGGGGCTTGTCGATTTTAAATAAAACTAGATGTATTCGCCTTGCTCGCGCGTTGCGCGAGCATTGAAGTTGTTGATGCTATCTTAAGGTTTTGGTGATTCGAGCCTTGCAGTTGATGCTGTTGTCTCAAGATTTTGGTGGTTCAAGCCTTGCAGTTGCTGCTGCTGTCTCAAGGTACTCTTCTACTTCTTTGAAGCTGCAGCTAGAGGATCAGTGATTTTGGTATAGTTTTGGGAGCTCTTAGCTTCCGCATTCGTAAGCAGTTGCCACTTGTTCTTGGTGTCTGGTGGTTGTCATTTTTTTGTGGGGTGACTGGGGATCATTGCTGGTGATCGTTGTTGTGTGTACATTTGTGTCAGTTATGTGGAGTGGGCTCTGTCAACAATGCCCATTGTGCTTCATGTTTAGTTGTTTTTTGTTGGTAGGATTTTGAATCTAGACACTTTGTGTGTGAGAGGTAAGCAAAATAACATCAATTAGTCACCTGCAAAATAACACAACATGTAAGCAAATTGCAAGGAAAAACTGAATAAGCCAACATGCAAACAAAGCCTACACCTCACACACAACAAACATACGATCAACACATAATAGTTACAAAAAAAACCTAATGATGCATGAAATGAAAACAAAATTTGCAAAAAACATACCTCCAATCAAACATATAACGCGTTGCAACATGGAATTCATGTCCGATGGTTTTTATTAAATTTAGTCGTCCTATTATCAGCACTACATTAACATTAGATATCCATAACCGACATTAGCATTTGTTAGTAGCTAGTTATCTACACAACATAAAAATGTGGCTTCGTGCTCCATAAGAACTGCCCTACATTGTTGGTACTAACGTGAACCAAATTGACAAAGGAATTTCAATGTCCATATGTTGCTTTTGCAAAAGGTAATTTTAGCACAGTTGGATCAAAGGATTTTCGGACTGCTCTCTGTGTTAACCTAGCAAATAAAGAGACAATCTAAAACTTGTATATTAAAGTTGCGAATGCTTATTTAACATAATAGCATGTAAGCTTTTTTCAAAGGGTAAAAAAGGGCCAAAATTACAAGAGTTAATAGATTGTTTTGATTGTAATAAGACATAACAGTGTTAGTTTGCCTAAACCATGAAAATAAATTTATACTTTTTGAGTAAATTCCACACAAATAAATTTTATAAGATATATACCTGCAAAGCTGTTTTGAGCAATTGATCGATGGCGAACCTGCATCCGACTAAGACTCAAAAAATGCGATACCTGCAAAATAATTGATCAAGAAACGCCCTCCAACAGTGAGCTTGCAGCCGATTAAGATTTGGTAATTGTGTTGTCTTTATGCTAAAACCTTGTGCGTGAGTAATCGATTACACTTATTTTACTCATCTATGAAATTGCAATATATAAATTTTATAGATTTGTAGCTTTTCACCTGTATGTTAGAGGGCTTCTGTTGTAGACGCCTTTATCGACCTGTGGTAATCAATGTTAGAATGTGAGTAAGTGTATGTGATAGCTTTTCACAAATTTAGACCTGGAGTCAATGTTTACCAAGGTACAAAACAACTTTCATTGTTGTTACAACAATCATTGCTAATATGAATTTTCAACTGTTGTTCTATTGAACAGGTGTTACAATCTCTCCCATTGCATTAGTCATGAAACTGAATAATAAGTATGTTAAGAAATGAAATTGGAAGTTTACCTCTTTTCTTGTGGAATATCACAACCATTTTCACCCACATAACATAAGCATTAATTCTTGTTTTCTGCCAACGAAATGCATCATGAACCAAAAGCCCCATAACATAAAGATGCTCCTAAGAAAAGGGCATAGAGGAAACGTAAATAAAAATGAAAATCACTACTATTTGTTAAACCATACTTAGAAAGCTTTCTCATTCTTAAAATTACCTTTTATAATGGTTGAATTTACGAAAGTAATACCAACAAACCCATTCTCAAATAACAAATCATACATGATAAAGCCATTTAGAAGGTAAATCACCAATTGCGTAGATCAAAGGCTGTTGGTGCAGATGAAAGGCTATCACTCTTTTGCCGGAACCCTAGGTCACCGGTCCGCCTGTCTCCGCCATAGTTTGAACCTCGTCGAAACCGTACTACATGCAACGCTAGTCACTGCATCTACCGCTAATTACATCCCTGAGTCCGTCCTTTCAAGATCTCTCTCTCTCTCTCTCTCTCTCGTCCCCTCTTCTTTGAAGATATTTGTTTTTCTTCTGGTGCAGATGCCACGAAGCATTGTATTTCAAGCTACACGTTGCACAGATCTTCAAATACCTTACCAGCCATGTGGCCACATGTGTGGCAGTTGTCCTCCCCTCTTTCTCTTTTTATCAACACGTGTGCTACTCTCTGCACATCAGTGTTGTACCATATGATGTTCGCATGGTACCAATAATACCCCAACCACAACAATACACGCAGCAGCATGACAACTTGCTTTTACTGTTTAATTTCACTGCCTTTTCAATATAAAGGAGAATTATATGAAAACATAAATAAAATTAAACATGTCGTACAAACATGTTTGGAATTTAATAGAATATTAAGTTGTTGCGAAATGACCATTGAGAAGCATGAAAGCTAATGTGTATGTTAACTTGGCTATGGTTGAACTATCTAGGTATCAAGTTTATATAAAGTTGTTGCGAAATGAACAATTGGCCTGCAATAATCTCACCTTTAAAATTATATTTATTGGTCGCAACTTTCATCTTATTTTGCTCTGATGGTCTCTCTGTTAAATTTTTTAACACTATTAGTTTTTTGCTGACGTGAACCGATGTCATAAATTCTTTTAAATGAATTGACGTATTGACGTATTGTATTAATTTATATTTTTAAAAGATGAAGCACTCATATCTACCCCTTTGACCCACATATGCTTCTTCTTCTTCTCCTCCTCCTCCTCCTCACTCAACACCCAAAGTTCCAACATCCTGCGAAAAATTTCAACGTGATTGCTATGATTGTTTTTGGTAATCTCTCCCATTCTTAACAGTATTCAAAATCCACCCAACACAAGAACCTGAACAAACACCAACAACAATAACCACATCTGTGTAAATTCCGACATGGTCGCTATGTTTGTTTTCTAGAAACGATCTCCGCCACCAACGAACCACTGGCACCGTTACCAACAACTCAAGAAAAGTAGTCGAAATCACTTCTAAACGTTATAGGCTAACTAACAAGATCCAAATCCTAACAGAGTCGCTAAATCTGATTCCTTTCGTACCAAAAGCATTAGATTTCCGTAAACATGAGGATGTTTTTAATCGATTATTGTTATATAAATTTAGTAAAATCGTGTAAGATCGCAGCATCAGAAGAGTAATTATGATCCAATTGAGTGTTAATTATATAGGTACGTGAATGAAAAAGTCTATGTCACAAGTCCACGTCAGCACAAAAGTAATGGTGTTAAAAAAATTTAACAAAGAGAACACCATAGTAAAATTAGATGCAAGTTGAGACCAAAAGCAATTTTTAAATGGGAAATTGTTGTAGGCCGTCAAAATGCTAATGCTAGATTACTTAAATTCTAACTTTTTAATATCATTTGAAAAGATATAATAAAAGCAAACATTTAATGCTTCGGTTTCGGGTAAATCATTGTATTTTAAACGTTACAAAGAAAAAAAAATAATTAGTTTACCCAACTTTTTATTTATTTATTTATTTTAATTTAGAAGGTCGGTGTTGACACCGACACGTGTCACCATTCAATTAGCCCATTAATTGTTTTATATTTTTTTAACTTAAATATTTTTACGACTTTAACTAGTTATCGTTTTAATCTTTAAGATTAGATGACATTACTTATTAGTCTCTTAACTTTAGTCAATCTGCAACTTTGACCTTCGACTTTAACTCAATTGTCATTATACAAGTTATATAATGACGATCTTCTTTTCATATTTACCTTTTTTACCCCAACATGACATATACACTTTTAACATTCATCTGTTTACCGCCACAATGCATCGCACATGTCAAAGTTGAAAACAATGTTAACACATGTCACAAATTGAAAAAACTATGCTACGCACAAACATATCAAACTAACGCACCACACATTTTGAATTCAAAAACTTTATCACCGCAACGCACAACAAAGGTAAAACTCCTAATGTGAATATTGTAACACGCGTCACAAACATGCGACTTTACAGCGCATCACACTTCCCGATCATAAATCTAGTTATAATATTAAAATAGAAGATCAAATTAAAAACCAAATAAAAGGTCCATCCACAGGATGACCTATGGAAGAGTCGAACACGCAACAAAGGTTTTATGCTGGTTTGATGTACCAATGAGCCATTGTTTACACTTTATTACAAAATGGAGTTTTTTTACTCATGTGTTATGGTGACAGTAACAAGTTAAAAGCAATGTCACCTGTCTGAATTTAAAACCATAACCTCCAATAGAGGCATAAGATTGTTAACAAATAAATAAAAAGTCCCGGCCCTTTCACACGTCTTTTTAACCATGATAATCTAAACAAGTTATAAATTCCGAAAGAGAACCGAATCTCGAAAACTAAAGCTTCAAATCCAATAAATTATATATGAATAAATGTGTCATGAAGCTCACATGGCGATGAAAACCCATCACCAATGCAAACCGGTACCCCGTTTTACAGACCATATTTCGTCTATAACCTCGATCTCCACTTCCAATAACATCTCGACTTGCTACAACGTACCTACACATGTATACATACATATATGCATTCATATATGCATACATCTCTCTATATCTACTAATAAAATGATGCATGTAATCTTCAAGTATTTCAACAGTTCAATATTATGATCAAGATCATCCTCTTGTTGTCGCTGGTGGTGCCGCGAGTTGCAAGCGGAAATAGCAACAGTTGCCCGCCGGAGAAATGTGGAAGCTTTGACTCCATACCTTACCCGTTTCGCATCAACAATGGTTCTGATTGTGGGGAGTTGGTTTCGGAGGCTTTTCGTCTTTCTTGCTTTAATTCGACTTCGTTGTTTGTTGATATTGGATCGTATAGGTATCGGGTTCTTCAATTCTTTCCTGATGGTGGTGGGTTGTTGGTGGATTTTGGGAATGATAGCGTGCGTTATTCATCATCGTGTCGAAGGTTCTATGATTTGAGGTCGTTTAGGTTTCATGCGAATGGTTATTTTGGTATATCGAAGGATAATGTGGTTGGTTTGTACGGGTGTGGGGATTCGTCGTTGTGTAGGAGTGATTGTGGTGGATGTCCTGATGCTAATACCACCACGACCTTCACGAGTAGCGGGTGTTGTTACTCGCTTGATGAAGATCGTGGTGGTGTTTGGCAAGTGGGTGATAGTTTTACGGTTTTTGAAGAGTTTGGATGTAAGGGTTTTTCTTCCTGGGTTAGCTCAAGCTCGAGCTCAGGCTCTAACCACAGTGATATAAAGCGTGGTGTTAAGATAGAATGGGCGATTCCTAGTGATTTGATCAAAGAAGCGTGTGATTCGAATGCTCGAATTGTTAATGCTAGTTCTGTGAGTTTCGGTATGAGGTGCCAATGTGTCGACGGATTTGTTGGCGATGGGTTTGTTAAGGGGACCGGTTGCCTGAAATGTGAGTTTTTTTGTGATCTTTGCAAAGTTTGATTATAAAGTGGTTAACTGTATTTGTATAGTTTGCATTTTAACTTATCAAACATATGTAGATTGTATCAGGGGCGGTTCGGAAGTGTATGGCAAGGCGTGTTATGTTAAGCACCATGATCGGGGTAAACATATGCTTGTTGCTGGTACGTATCTCATATCCGTATTTACAGTTATGTATATGTCTGATATTCATGAACATATCATTAACAGAATTAACTATATGATCATTTCATTGTGTTTGGTGTTTGATTGTAGGAGCTCTAGCATTAGGCCTCTCGATCATGATGTTGATTGCGTTCTTCTGCTTGTTAAAACGCCAGTCCAAGTTAGGAACAAATAGTCTCGATCAAACCCATAGCCAAAGCTGTGTTTCGTTACAGAAAGGGCATAGAACTCGCTTATTTACTCATACAGAACTAGAACAAGCCACAAAGGGGTTCTCAGAGGATCAAAAACTCGTCAACATTGGGGACAAAGACGCCATCTACGCGGGCATCCTTACAGACGGACTCAAGGTAGCCATCCATAAGGTACACTGCACAACTGAAACCGACCTTATTCAAGTCCTATCGCGGATCAAGATCCTCTCAGAAGTTTCCCATGTAAACATGGCTCGTATCCTCGGCTGCTCAATAGACTCGGGCTACACGCCACTCGTGGTCTATGAGCACCCAGGAAACGGCACACTTGAACAGCATCTATCTCAAGCAGGGACCGATGGCAAAATCGGTCTCAGTTGGCATGACAGATTAAAAATCACAGCTCAAATACCGTGTCTGCTCGCATATCTACAAACCGAGATCTTTCCACCTCTATTCCACCATAGTCTACAATCCGGGTGCGTTTTGTTAGACCATGATCTGTCTGTAAAACTAGTTGGGTTCGAGTTATTGGACCACGGGTTAGACACGTATGGATCCAACTCCAAAGCACCATTTTCAAACAAAAACGATGTTTATGGTCTCGGTGTGTTGCTTTTGGAGATCTTATCAGGCCGGAAGTCGGTGGACCTCGCTACAATTGCTTTAAGGAAGATAAGAAACGGGAAGGTGGAAGAGGTGATTGACCCAATGTTGTACTACCATGAACAACCGCCGTATAGGAAAGAGCAGATGGGGATTGTGGCGGATATTTCCACCCGATGCTTGTTGTTTGGCGGTAATGATGGGCGGTTGGGGATGAATGATGTGTCAAGAGAACTGGTACATGTTGCGAAAGAGACCGGCGATCATGTCGGTAGTAGAAGAGGACCCGCAGGGCTAGAAGAAACGTTTTCTAACTCAAGTCTTCTGCAAATGATATCATTGTCACCCGATTCCATTTACGCGCCATAAATGTAACAAAACCCGACTCAGAGAGAAATTTGAATGTAATAATTGTATAGCACAAGTTTTTCTATCAACATGGTATGCACATTGAAGTTGAAAATGAACAGGTTGACATTAGTTATGTTATGTCTCTAACGTGTCAAATTTGGCCAGCTTTAGTTAATAAGGTTGAAAAATGTTTGTGGGCCCCGCACATTCGACCCGTACAATAAACCACCCATATTGACCTGTGAACCCATTCGCGATAGAAGACTGATGCCAGTTAGCACAGGAGTCACTATTTTATAATCCAACTTTGAAAATGAAACTATTCAATTTAAATCCACAAAATTGGCATATTCTAACTCTAAAGTCAAAACTCAGCCTACAAGCCTTACAAAATTCATCAATTTGTAGCTTAGGTAGTTTGAATCTTCTTACCTGCCTCGAAGTTCTCAGCAGCCTCTGCCGCCGCGGTTGCGGCCTTGTCCAACCCCATCTTTTGCAACTCCTTCAAGAATCCATCAACCTCGGCCGGATTGATATTGTAAGGGCTGTACGCGACCCCTGGAAATGAGCGATTTTCAACTTCTTGCTTGTAGTCTGATAAAGCTTTGTTTATCCCTTCTCCTATTTGAGCAAATTGCTTACAGAACTTTGGAGTAACCTGTAAAAATGGTGTTTTCATAACGGCAGACTCTTTAGCAAATCACTATGAATGATCTAAAATATCCTTGAATAGTGTTATGTTTGACGCGAACCTTTGCATGATGTGGATGTTGCATCATTCCCAAGAGATCATGGTAAACAAGGACCTGTTCCAAGTAATAGATAACAATGAAGAACATCTATGGTCATTGCTCAGAAGTTCTTTTTTCACACTTGAATTTCAATAGCACGTACAATTAAGGGAGAGAAAATTACGAAAATAGCCATTTTTCGGGATGTGGATACATATATGATAATTTCAGAACAATTTCACACGTATAGCAATGACATACGCAACACCTTGGTTGCATAGCTACTTTTACTCGCTTATACCAAAAAAATGTCTTTTTGAGACGCCTTCACCGAACAATATGTGAATCAGATTCATGTATTCCAAAAACATGCCTTTTCAGAGCCCATATAATATGACACGCGAATGAGATTCGAGTACCTATTTTTTATACTCACCTAACTCTAGTTTATGTACTGTTAGCGGACTAAAAAGATAATACGCCAGTAAAAGTATATACGCGACTATAAGTCATGTATTTCAAGCTATATGTGTGAAATTGTTGTGACATGACCATAGACGTATAACACGGTCGTTAACACGCCTACGTTCATGGTTTTCTCTAATGACTCATATTGCTATTTCCTTCACATATAACACAATCATTAAACAAGCCTTAGGGTTTATAAGAAATATAAGTTTTCATCAAGAAAAGATATGAACCTGCCCGCTGCAAAAAGGGCCAGCCCCAATACCAATGGTGGGTATTTGAAGAACAGAAGTGGCGGCTGCAGCCACCGGTGCAGGCACACATTCAAGAACAACAGAAAAACACCCGACTTCCTGTAATGCTAGTGCCGTCTCCACAACCTAATGATCATACAACAGTCTTATGTGGGGTTTAGTTATGTTATGCCTAATATGTTTACATGTTCCATAAAGAGGTACCGTTTGACTTCTGAAGAAAAACATGAACTTTTCTGGCTTCAAAATTGATGTGCGTTCTTTTAACTTTGAGAAAGTGTTGTAAACATGGCTAAACCATCTAACAGATTCTACAAATGGGAATATTTTGCTTGCAATTTTAGAAACCAGGCGTATCAGATTTGGGCAAACTTAATAAACAAAACGTTTGACTTCAAAATCCAAATTATACATCTTTCTATAATGTTAAATTGCAACCTACAGAACAGATACATATCTATTTAATCACTTCACAAAAAAATTTTATGTCCCAAAAGTTTGTATGCTTTGACTTTTGAGGTCAAAAATGGACTTCTCATCTTAGAAATTGATTATAGTTTCATCCCCCTTTCAACCAAAAAATGGCAAGTACCCTAAACTATGGAATATACGCTACAAACGCCAAAAAATTAAGTTATTATTTGAGAGAAAATATATATCAATTTTTAAACTAAAGAAGCCATGAGTTTGACTTCCAAAGTCAAACTGTACCTTGTTTCCTTAGAACTAATGAGAGTTCGGGGGACCTTGACGGCACTGAGAACATTCCTCCCTTGAGGTCTAAATCCACCAAGAACACTAATGGCTTGAGGGGTCAACCCTACATGCCCCATAACCGCAATCCCAGCTTCCACAATGTGTTTCGCAGCTGAAATCCTTGATGGTGCACCCCCTTCCAACTTGATTGCATCCATTCCACCTTCTTTCAATATCCTGACTGCCGTATCAACCGCCTGCACATAAAAAAATTGCAATATCAAACGGTAATTAGTCATTACATAAATCTATTTATCTTTTTACAACAATCATCCTATCTTTTTTAATTAAATCATGCCTTGTTCAAATTCGACAACTATTCCATCCTTAATTTGGATAATCGCTTTGCACATTACCAAACCATATGCGATAAGAGTACACACACGCATCTATATGCCATATGGTGTCACATACCACATTAGTCTTAAGTCATGCATGATGGGAGAAAATCTTATACACAAGTAAAAACACGGCTACCTCATTGTAAACGAGTGATCCATTTATAACACAACTATACACGTATAAAACACCTAACCAACTGATTATCTTCGCGATTGCCCCATATCACAACACCCTTTTAAACCTCAAAACATCACATACTGAATTCAAATACCATCAATGTCTTGCATTTGTTCAACTAAAGGTCCAATTTTGACTTTTTTGGTCAATTAAATCATCAAACTTCAAAGAAGAAAATGAATTTCTAAAACGCTACCTGTTGAGAGCTAGATTCATAAGTACCAAAAGCCAAATCACCAACAAGCAAGGGGCGTTTAGCACCTCTAGCAACAGATCGACAATGAACCAACATCTCATCCAACGTAATCGGCAACGTCGTATCATGACCATGAACAACCATCGACGCAGAATCACCAACCAGTGCAATATCAATTCCAGCAGTATCTAAATGAACCGCCGATGGATAATCGTAAGCAGTCACCATCGTAATCGGTTCCCCTTTTTTGTGCTTTGTTCGTAGTGTAGTTAGGGTTACTCTTTTGTCAGGGTTTTGTGGTTTTGGACCGCCGTATACTGTGTTTTCCGGTATGTTGCTCATACACCTGATGTATGAAGTCATTTTGTAATCGAGTTTTGTGATTCTGGTGCATGATTTTGAAATTTTGTTTAAAATTGCAGACATGGTTGAAGAAAACAGAGTAAAATTTTCAACTTTGGGGGTTTTGTTGGATTATTTATGGTGATGACTATTGGGTGATTGAACGGTGGTGTGTGCAGAGTGATGAAGGTATTGGGCGGTGACAAATTATCAAGTAGTTAGTTAGTGAACTGAAACTGCGTGATTTGGACCATAAACTACACAAGCATTTCAAGTTCATGTAAAATCAAACAGTTTTTCTTAGCAGCATATAATCAAACACTTGACGCTAAAAGATTCTTTTAGCAAAGAAAAGTAGTTATTCAAAATGAGCATACACCCTCCAACATAGACTTGTGATAATAAAAAGAAAGCGTTATTAACTAAATAAAAGTTTACGGTGGTAAAAACAACGATGATGTGTGTGATAATGTTAACTTTAGTAGTCACGGATGTGAAAAAGGTGTATTAATGTGATAAGAGAAAAAAATACTTATCCCCTTTCCCGTGATCAAAAGCACGATTTGGGATATAAACATCCCAAAATTGTGAAGAAAGTGTTGTGCTCCATGCGATATCTCTTTCACATTGGCCACCGCATCTCATCACAAATAGGACAGGGAGATAGTTTGTGGTAAGGGTGAAGGGAGTGAGTAAACGAGCCGGGGCACTACCTCTTCCCCCACCTCATTTGCTCACCATCTCGCCCCTCACATCCCCTTTATCTACAATGTCTTCTACAAAGAGCAGAGCTCGTCCATGAGGAGCACGAAACCACCTTGTGATTCCAACCCCCTTCACCCTAATGGCATTTCCAAGCCAAATGCTTGTATGTTTAAATCATATGGCAAGCGTGCAGATTATAAACAAATGAACCTCAAACAAAATAGTACGTTACATTGAATGTTATTTTTAAACATGTAGAAAACAATAACCTACCTGAATTCGGTATAAGTTTATAAATAAGACTAGCAAATCCATAGACTATTCATACTGTGCACGAGTTTCGTATACTAGATTTTACGAGGTTCTCAAAATAAACATGTTGGTAACAGACTCGCCAACAAACCGTAAAAAGAAATTGATAATAATAATAATAATAATAATAATAATAATAATAATAATAATAATAATAATAATAATAATAATAATAATAATAATAATAATAAAATAAGTAAAATGAACGTGGATGTCGGGCGAAAGTAAACAAGAAATCAATCTATAGACGATGCAAACAATATCCTTCTTCTCCATAAAACTCTTCTTCAATCTCCGCCCCAAACAAATTCGTCACTTGTTCATCAGATCCAGTTTGACCACAATGAAGCAACAAACACCAATCGCCGTTGAACATGTCGCCGGAGCATGGTACTCCGTCCCTGAACTTCGTCTTCGAGATCATCACTTCACTGTCCCACTCGATTACACTCCATCTCAATCCCGTAATAACATCTCTCTTTTTGCTCGTGAGGTTGTTGCTGGTAATTATTCTTCAATCTTTATTTACATTCATTATCACTTCCTTCAATACTAACCAATTGCTCTTTTCTTTTCTAATTATTCTAGATAATTAGCTTGTTTAAGTTTACATAATTACAACTACAGTGATAGTTAGGTTGTTTAAGTTTACATAATTACATGTCTGATCTATGTTCTTTAAAGTTCTCTAAAAAGACCCAACTATATATACTTCTTTGTAGCATCTCATTTACATTTCTTATAATCTCCGAGTTTAGTATATACATAAACTGATGAAAATTATGTGGTGCAGTTGGAAAGGAAAATCAAGATATGCCATACTTGTTATACTTACAAGGCGGACCGGGTTTTGAATCACCAAGGCCAACTGAAGCGAGCGGGTGGTTGAGTAAAGCATGTGAAGAACATCGTGTTATTCTATTGGATCAGGCATTATTTTTACTTTAAATACTCACATTACTATGGTTATATCTTTTTTTACTGTCTTCTGATGTGATAAAATGCAGCGAGGAACAGGGTTATCAACTCCTGTCACCACGTCGTCTATGCTTCAAATGAAATCTGCACAAGAGTTGGTCGATTACTTGAAATACTTCCGAGCAGATAATATTGTGAAGGACGCTGAGTTTATTCGAAAGCATCTTGTCCCCAATGCTGGTCCTTGGAAGGTCTTGGGTCAGGTATAAAAGGTTACATACTTTGGTTGCATATCTATCGTTCGTACCTCACTTGTATACACTCACAAGAAGGCTTGAGCTTGTAAAAGTTTTCCTTTAGCACAGTCTTGCAAGTTAACCAGTTTCATCCGCCATGTCTAGAAAAATAAGTCAATTACAAACATACCCATTGAAATCTCATTCAACCAGGGCAGGCTGCACCCGAGAGCCCAAATCTCTTTGTTTTCTTTATCTAAACATAATGCAGGAAGCATACTCGAAAAACCAATATCATAACATTACAAATATCATAAACATCATAACAAAATTAATTAACAACAGAAAGTAATAGAGCAATAGGGCATCATTTGACCATGTAATCATTCCAGTTTATCATAGACGGAAAATTTTAAAACTTTGAACCTTCACACCGTAAGTTTTAAGCTTTTTTGTGTTTTCTGTAGCTGCAAATTAAGTGTGATTAGAAAGCTGACCCGTGTTAGTATATAGTTAGAGGAAGTAGTAACAACTAATTATTTTCATGCAGAGTTTTGGTGGTTTTTGTGGAGTGACATACCTAAGTTTTGCACCCGAAGGGCTGAAAGAAGTGTATTTAACAGGTGGAATTCCGCCTATTGGTGACGGATGTACGGCAAAGGCTGTCTACAAGGCTTGCATCGGTCCAATCATCACCCAGAATGAGAAATACTACAACAGATACCCTCAGGATATTGAGATCATTCGTGACGTTGTAAATTATTTGCAAGAGACCGAGGGAGGCGGGGTGAGTAATTTTTATAAACACCTCTGAAACTAGATCATTTAAAATATAAACCCCACTGCACGTGTTCTCAGTTCTCACCATCTGCTTTTGCGTGTTTTAGGTTCCTCTTCCTTCTGGTGGTATATTAACCCCTAGGGGCTTACAACTCCTCGGACTTACAGGCTTAGGGTCTAGCACCGGTTTTGAGCGCTTGCATTATTTGTATGTCTTCTCATTCACTTCTATTCTGAAATACTTCTCTGTTTTAAAACAAAGACGGTTACAGTTATAAGCAAGTAACTGAATAACCCATTAGCAAACTATAGATAGTTACCTTTTTAATCGATTGTTGTCATGTTCTTTGTTTAGGTTTGAGAGAGTATGGGACCCGGTAATAGTTCCTGGAGCAAAGAAGCAAATCAGCTATTACTTCTTAAACGCTGTAACAACATCTTTACTGGTTTCCACTTTTTACAACTGTAAATAGTTTTTTGCTGACATATCTCATAAATTTGCAGTTTGAGAGGTGGTTATCTTTCGATACAAACCCATTATATGCTCTTATGCACGAGTCTATATACTGTCAGGTGGGTGCAGAAAATAAACAAGTTCTTAACTCTTTATGTATTGATTGTTTCTAACCTTATCTTTATTGTAACGCGAAGGGGGCTGCATCACAGTGGGCTGCTCACCGAATAAGGGCAGAACATGAAAATAAACTTGATGCTGTAAAGGCTGCTAGAGAAGGCCGACCTGTTTTTCTCACTGGAGAGGTAGTTAAGGAACACGCTTTTTTTATATAGGTTATATTCAAACCTGTTTGATCATTCTACCCTTTGCTTAATTCAGATGGTGTTCCCGTGGATGTTCGATGAAATTCATGCGTTGAAGCCATTTAAGGAAGCAGCTAATTTGTTGGCTGAGAAGAAAGATTGGCCTCTTCTGTATAACAAAACACAACTCAATAAGAACACGGTACGTTTTTCTATGGATAATTTCATAATTGGTATAATATTAAAATTTACCCAACAATGATAAGGGTATAATTATCATATTCTAAAATGTATTTAGTGTTTTGATTTTTCAGTTTGATGAATTTTGAAACATTGTATAGGTACCGGTTGCTGCTGCAGTTTATTATGAAGATATGTTTGTTAACTTCAACCTGGCAATGGAGACAGCTGCAGAGATAGCAGGCATTCGGCTGTGGGTAACTAATGAATACATGCACTCGGGTCTCCGTGATGGCGGGGGCCATGTTTTGGATCACTTGATGGGGTTGTTACACGGTAAGAAGCCGCTTTTTTGAATTCGTGGTTATGACTAGGCTTATTACCAGTTTTTGTTTCTAGTGGTTAGCTACATTTTTTATGTTAGAATTTGAGTTATTTTGGGTTATAACATACGGGCATGCGTTTGTGATTTAGCACTTGCATATGCATATGCATATCATATGCTCGTTGTGTTAGTATCACCGTTTTCTGTTAGATCTTGTGAGCCGGTTTATAAATAAATGCACTTTTGGGATCTGATAATCTGTTAAAAAGTAGTTGTGGAAGTGTAGCGTAGTGATTTAGCTTCGAGAAGCATAAATGTAACGGTTTTGGTTCGGTATGTTCGTTCCAATTCAAAATAGACATCAAACCAAATACAAACTTGGGATTTTGTAGTTTGTAAAAGAAAAAATGATGTGTAGCTTTAGCTTTAAGAAGCATAAATATTAAACTATGATAATTCATTTAAACAATCCATTGGAATTTACAATAGCGTGGCAGGTAAACGAGCAACAAGTTGCGCCGCAACTCTCTTTTGAATAGCAAACCCTATCCTACTGAAAACAAACCCTTGGCCTTTAGGGGTCGACACATTGCTGTGAATGACCCGTTGAACCCTGGTCAAGAAGTTCACCGCCCCCGTTGCTAGGAAACCAAATGTATTAAAGGCTAATGGAATAAAAACATGCTGATTGTCAAGGCAGGCTTTCTCGTGTTTAGCAATCTTGCATGATTCCGCCCTTGACGTTGCCTGCCCTGCAATAAATCCATTGCTCCGAAGTGCAACCAAGGGGGATACTCCCGTAAGGTCCACACAAGCGTGTTTGCCTCCCGTCCAATCAAAGACTAGAATATCAGCTGGTCTTAAAGTAGACCTCCCCTCAAGCGGATCTGTCAGAAAGTTTACAGGGGCCTCCGTTTTAGCAGAAATGCATGTTCGCTTAAGCATAAATGTAACGGCTAATGAATGTTTGGCCAGTTTAAAATCTTTAAACTTAAATTTAATATATATACTTCATATTGTATGTTTGAAACTTTTGGTTACAAACCACTATATAAAGTAACAACCTTTTATAATTCTAAGCAACACGTGTCTAATCACAACGGATCATGCCATTTCACATACAAACCCGAAGATAAACGTATAAGTTGAAACCACATTCGTAATCAAAGACCAAACGAACAATAATTCATCGTTCTCCAGTTTCGCAATCGCCACCGGAGAAATGGCTGGATTGGTGGATAAAGCAAAGGAATTCGTGGCGGAGAAGGTCGCCAACATGAAGAAGCCGGAAGCGACGGTCAAAAACGTCGATTTAAAAGACATCAGCCGCGAATGCATTACCTATAAAGCTGATGTCAATGTTGCAAATCCTTACAGCACTCCGATTCCCATCTGTGAGATCTCCTATACCTTCAAAAGTGCCGGCAGGTAATTCGTCCTTTTTGATCAGTTTTCCTCCTGTTCGTTAATCGTTAACAGTTTCATTGCGATCGATCGATAGGTGAAATCAACGCGTAATCCTTTCATTGCGATCAATCGGAACAAATTGATGCGAATCGCATATATATTTTTAGATACGTGATAATTGTTATGGATTGCATGCATAATCACAAATAAATTTTTTATGATTGTTACTTTTAAGCCTAGACGGAGTGTATGTGGGATAGGTGCGATGGGAACACCGCTCACCTCATTCGAGGCAGTGGCGTACCCAGAAATTTTTTTCATGGGGGTCGGAAATTTGATAGTAATCTTTTTAGTATCGATATATAATATTTTTTCCAATCCGTTTCAATTCGGTTCGGGTCGAACCGGGTTGGGTCAAATTAAAAAATGACAACAACTAAATTTGAGGTTTCAAAATTAAAAAAGTTTCATTTCCCTCCACCTATATTTAAAATTGTAAATTTTCAATTTCCTTCCACTTACCTAACTTCTTTAATGTCTAACCCTAATTTTTATCTATAAATACCAAACCAAATCACTTTAATCACTTTCATCACTCTAAACTCTCTCTCAAACTCTCTTTCAATTTTTTTCTTTTTTCTTTCATTTTTTTTACTTTACTTTTATTCCTAAATACTTGAAACATCATCTATGAATTTTACCATATATTTACCAACAAGGTAAATAAAGTTTGGTAAATCACAATTTTGAGGTTCGAGTTAGGATTATTTTTTCAAACTTTATAAAATAAATCTTTTATTTTGTTTCTTAAACTTCATATGTCTCCATTCTACATCTTTCTTAAGCTACTAATTAATGTACAAATAAGAAGTGAATGAAACCAAATCATGTTTCCAAACAAGATTATGTTGGAGTACTTGTGTTATGGTATAAAAATGGTGATGTTGTGAACCTTGGTTCTACAACTAATTTTTCCACCATTCCTCACTTCTCACTTGATTACCTAGCAAAAGTGGTTAGATTATTTATGTATTTCCTTTCTTGTACTCATGACCATCCAAATGATCAACTATGTTGATGATTTTTGTGCAATGGTAAAAACACTTGAGGTTACAATACCTTAATGCTTGACTATACATGACAATATAAATAAATATATATATATATTACTCTCTTCTAACCATTATTTAACCTAATCTATGGTTAAATATAATGTGTCTCATATAGGCCGTTAACTGGGCATTAAACTGAGTTTTCAAGACTGCATGGGGGTCGTGGGCTAAATTTTACGGGGGTCGATCGAGAATTTAACATATAAAAACCCAAAAAAAAAATTTCGCAGGGGGAGCGAACGCCACCCACCCTCTAAGGGTGGGTACGCCCCTGATTCGAGGCCGATGAAAAGTAATAATCACTCCACCTTGAATGGAATGATTATTACTTCCAACGAAACCCCTCATGCATCCCGCCAACCCCAACACTATACAACATCCCAAACCACCGGTTTTTCATAATTCGCAAACCAACAAATAAGTAGTATGCCCGTTCAAGTTGGGTATGACGATTTAGATTCCATGACGTATTGCAGATGATCTATGATAATTATTGTTTGAATCTTTGCTAACTATGGATGAACTTACGCTGAATTTAGGGTGATCGCTGAAGGTACGATTCCGGATCCTGGTTCACTAAAGGCAAATGGCGACACGATGCTAGATGTGGGAGTTAAGGTGCCACATAGTGTGTTGTTGAGCCTAATAAAGGACATTGGTGCGGATTGGGATATAGACTATGAACTCAATATTATTTTGACTGTTGATCTTCCTGTTGTCGGTAACATCAACATTCCGGTGAACAGTGTAGGCGAGATTAAACTTCCAACACTATCAAGCTTATTCGGATCTTAAAAACAGTTTAACAATGGATCATAAGATCTTTACGAAGTTTATGGTCATATGATAGTTGTGTAAGTATGTATTTATTTTAACTTTTGTACATTGAACGGCATAAGATTCGTGTGATTTTATGTTCGTATGATACTATGTGTGTATACACTTGAAAATAAGGATGACGTACAATGGTAATAATCTTTCTGTAATTTATGTAATAAAATTTACTTTGAAACGGTGTTCTAAATGATGATTGGCTTTATTAAGTGAAAGTTTAAACATTCGACTTTGTTAATTACATACCATTTAACATGTTTAAGTTGGGATTATTTCTTATAGATTAACTAGAAATAGTGCTCACGCGTGAATATACTTTAGCTAAATAGTATCTACCGCACATTGCAATTACAAAGCATATGATTATACCGAAAAGATACATACACCTTATCCAATTTTGATTGCATTATTCTAGTTGAAATATTAAAAAATATATTATTATTATTTATTATAATACATATAAACACTTTCTATAATTTAATGCTTAAGTGGATAACTTAATTAAATGATAAGTGTTAGATAATTACTTTTTTATTAGTATAAAAAGATTAAGATTAATGTAATTAATAAATATAGAAAGGTTGTTTAGAGACCCGATGATACGGATCGATATGGATTCAAGTTTGAAGAATATTTAGAGATTTAAATAATATTTTATTTTTTAATTATCATATCTTTGTTATAGTCGTCATATCTTTTATTTATTTGATTTATTCATGTTTATCTCTAGGTTTGTTAGAGTCTGGTATAAGTATTAGGGTTATATGATTATTTTAGAAGTTTATGTTGATGATTGAGATTTAATAAAGAACATTGTTCTTGAAACCTTATGGTTTGATTTATAGTCTTTGATTGTCAATTGTGTTTGAGCCATTTGGATATTCCGTGGAATCGGTATCATTTGGTATCAGAGCTTTGGTTTCAAATGGCTCTACGTGAAGACAATTGTTTTCTTGTTCGAAGATTCGCCGCCGGAGGCATCGACAAGAACGTTAGTGGTTCACGTGCCGGTGGAAAAGATAGATCTTCTATTTGCAGATTCGCCGCCCGAGGCAGCAATGGTGTCTATCCCGACCCCCGGGATCTTAAGATCAAAAGACTTCAGAAGCGAGTCCAAGATCTTAAGGTATCGTTGACATGGCAGGAAACGGAACTGGAACAACTTGTCGGGGACGAGTTAACCGGGGACGAGGAGCATCTTACCAATGACGATGTTATTTATGATTTTTCACCTTTGTATGATGAATATGAAGATGAAGACTGGTATAATTGGTTTATTGGTGGTATGGTTGAACGATTTGAAGAACTTGAGCCGTCTACAATCTCGCAAGGTATGTTTAATATGTTTTATGAAAATAGTCATTTGTCAAAAGATGTGAGAGCGTTTCCGGTTCCTACGGTGGATGGTGCTTGGCTTGGGGTTAAAAACAAAGAGACGCTAGTCGTGAAACTTGATTCACTTTGGTGTGGTTCGAGTTGTTGCGGGTCATATGGCGGTCATACGAAAGTTTTGGAAAATTCGAAGTTAAAGTCAAAAGAAGATAATATTATCACCTCTAAAAATCATGTTGGAGATATAGATGCAAGGGATTTTTTGTTTGAAAATATAAATAAGTGTGATGGTGATATTTACAAGATATACATGCATGTTCAACGTGGGGAGAAGTGGATTAAGTCAAGAAGAATGGATGATTCAAGTAGCTCAAAGAAAAATAAGCCTCCTGTTCTACAAAATAAGGATGTTGACGTGAAGGAGCTTATATTAGAAAATGGGTTTTTATTTTGGTTTGTCAATGATTTTTTTGATGTGTTCAAGACTCGAGGACCAGTCTTTTTCAAAGACGAGGAGAAGGAGGAAAGACTAAGGGGACCTGATATCTCGATAGACCTTGGTGGAACATGTCAAGAGCCAGACAAAACGAACAATAAAGTTGAAGTGTTTAGGCGAGTTACGATGATAACGGTGGAGAAGAAACAATTCGATGTACCATTCGACCCAGGCGGCATTGATTTAGAATTAAAACTCGAGGATGAGTTTTTCGAAGAAGGGGAGAATGATACGGATATGGATCCAAGTTGAAGAATATTTAGAGATTTAAATAATTTTTTATTCTTTAATTATCTTATCTTTTTTATAGCCATAATATCTTTTATTTATTTGATTTATTCATGTTTATCTCTAGGTTTGTTAGAGTCTGGTATAAGTATTAGGGTTATATGATTATTTTAGAAGTTTATGTTGATGATTGAGATTTAATAAAGAACATTGTTCTTGAAACCTTATGGTTTGATTTATAGTCTTTGATTGTCAATTATGTTTGAGCCATTTGAATATTCCGTGAAATCGGTATCACCCGACTTACAAGAATTACACTTTTTTTTAAAACTATCTTATCCAGTAAACTAACAAATCGCTAAAAACAAAATAAAATAAATCAAAGAAATGGAAATTACACCAATTAACCAACATTTATTGGCACCATTGAACTTTATTCGACCAATTGCAAATTTGACCTTCCAACTTGTTCTAATTCATAATTTCACACCTCATATTCTCTTCTCTCTGATTTCAACTTTATAAGTTAACTTTCAAATTAACCACTAAAACTTTCAACTTCCTAATGTGTTAGTGATGCAGGAGCATTGAAGTCGAGGCTGAACCCGCACCTCGCTAGAGACCTGTTTGAATGAGTCGAAAAAGCCAAGTTTTATTTGAAAGAAGGATGATATCTTCTGTTATCTATTTGAATTTCATGTTTCTATTTTATCATAATTATTTCCTAGTTTATTCTTTCATTTGTTAGAATAAATAGAGATGGAAAGTTGTTTAGTTTTTAGTTGATTATTTTGAATAAAGATTTGTAAGCTTTAAGCTTGTTACCGATTATTCGGTTTAAATCATTTGAATGAAACCTTATGCTTTTTAAGCCATTTGATTGCATATCTAAAACTGCATCGGTCAGCTTCATCCCATGCAACATCATTAACATAACATGTGTAACTAAATCATAAACACATCATGTCATGTGTGAGCACCAAGCCTTAATAATTAATATCAATAACGTAACGACGTTAAAAACAAAACAAACTGAAATCACGCACGACCAACCAGTTCTAATAGCTAGTTTGCAACATTAAAGAAGTGATGGGAATTCAGTTGGGGTTTGGTCCTTTGGTTCGTTTATAATTTCAACATCAACAATGATGATAACCACCATCACCATTAATGAACCTTTCTTCACTTCAACAAACCATTCAATGCTTCATCTCATCAACCTCAACTACCACCATCATCATCATCATCATCTAAATCTCCTAGTTCACATTCACAATCACACTTCACTTCTTCCCCCTTACAAATGGACCACCGTCATCCACCACAATGTCCACCACTGTCCCTCTCCCATCACCACCGTCTCCACCACTTCCCTCCGCCGCTCAATTCTACATAACAAACCTCGGTCTCGGTTACGCTATCGCCATCGCTTTCGGCTTCCTTGTTCTCTTCTCCTCACTACTTCTCGCTTCCTACATCTGCTTCCGTCACCGGTATCGTCACCGGAATCAGATCCGAAATCCTAACGTCACCGATACCGGCGTTATTCTTCCGAGTATAATCTTCGTTGACGAAAACAACGACAACAACAACAATGATGAACAGCACTTTGTTGTTGGATTGGATCAAACAGTGATCAATACGTACCCTAAGTTTCCGTTTACCAAAGGAAATGATATAATTTGTGCGATTTGTTTGTGTGAGTATAGAGAAATGGAGATGATGAGGATGTTACCTGATTGTAAGCATTGTTTTCATTTGAACTGTGTTGATGCTTGGTTGAAGCTTAATGCGAGTTGTCCTGTTTGCCGGAGCTCACCGCTTCCAACGCCATTATCGACTCCATTGGCGGAGGTTGTTCCACTTTCGCTGTATTCAGACGGTCGTCGCCGGAGATGATTTGTTGGTTGATCATTGATGGAATGGATGTAGCAGATCTGGTTTTCTGTTTGCTAGGATTTGATGATTTTTTAGTGTTTGGGAGATGTTATTCATTAGGTTTTGATTTGAATTTGTGTAAATCCAGATTGTTTATCAATATATAATTTTAATCTGATCTTCCTACTTGCCCTCTGATTTCATTAAAGTCTAGACCGAGTTTAAAATGAGAAGAGCTCACACTCAAGCTTTTCAGGTAAAACGAGTCAAGCTAGAGCTCGTTCATACTCTAATAGGTGGTTCCACATGGTTCCGTTATCATCATTGATGCATAATCTACATCTACGTATACTAATGAAATCAAAATGACAAACTTAACAAAAACAAATGTACATCTCGGCGTTGCCTGTGACTGGTTATGGATCAGATAGGCGGCTGCTATTGGTAACCACATGCAATAACAAGCTGTGAAGGTCTGTGAATCCAACATTGTTTGGGCACGTGTGAGCATCAAAAGGCTAAACTTCCCCTTGTAAACGACTAAAAGCAGTGTAAATAGAGGGAAGAGGAGCTATGCTGTGTTGTGTGTTTTTTTTCAGGCGAGCACAGATCTGAAAATAAACACAAGACAATATAGACAACAGATTAAACCCAAATATAAAACACAAGCACAAAGCCGTGCTATTTATGATAGCATATAATCTTAAGCTTCATGTTTCACTCTGCTATTTATAATAGTACACGTGCTTCTGCAATGAAAACTGTCAATCATATAGCATGTAATCTCTTAATCAAGTTAATCCACCAATCCATCTATAGCCTTTTTCGCCCATTTACTACAACCTGTTTATCCGTTTTCAACTTGATTACAATCCGCCAACCCTTCTATACCCATTTTAACCCATTTACTAAACATGTTTAATCCTTTTACAACTTGACTACAACCCACCAGCCCTAATAATTTGAAGTGATGGAACAGGGAAATAGTTATTTTAGTTTGAATTTCATGGGATTATATACTCTTATAGAAAGTAAAACTGTACGTCTATACATACATACAATACATTAATGGACTGCAATGATGTTCATTAATATGCTTTAGGGAAAAAATGAGCATGAATAGCAAAGATATTCTGTTGGTTGCCATTTGCTAAAGCATAAAAGAAACATACCGATAATAGAGCAGCTGCTACCATGTTAAAACAGCTTAACACGACCAATATAAAGTTCATCAGGGTTTCACAAGGTAGGATGCCCAAACTTCATCAGCCGGTGGAGGTGGTTGAATCCAATGACCCGGTATTCGACTGCAAAAACAAATCAAATTGAATCAAATAGTCAAACACTCAAACCTACAAAAAAGAGTGGACAATTTATCTTTCAAAAACATTATAATTTGATGCTATAGAAATGATGCTTCCGGAAGATATGAACTGCTATAGAAGATCAAATGCTTGCCTTCCTCCAGGTCTTATATATGCATCCCATGTTCGTCTGACCTGTAAGAAAAAAACCCATCGAAAATAAACCGGTTTCTTCATAAATCCATAAACTCTGAGGTTGAAATACATAACTTATATATCCGCTCAACTAGATAGTAGAAATCATAATGATCTCCCAACCCAATTTAGATCTTCTAAATAAGAGCAATATGTACGATGACGATTATAAAACTAACCTCGATTAACGTCCCCATATCCGTGTTGCTTCCATGATAATAGTGGTAAAATTCAAGTGGTAAACTTGCTGAATAATCATATCCCCTAGTAGAGCCCGAAACTTTCGATCTTTCTTTCCCAGATTCCATATCAATGGCCGCCATTGAGCTTCCTTTTGATTCTGTCTCGGTTATTTTTTCCTCATGTATTTTATCTCCATCTTTCACATTAGTTTGATCTTCTGGATTTATGACGATTGCACCCGTTAAATTTCGAGATTCCTCAGCAGTTGCAATGGCGTCCTTAGCGGCACCTGTGTCGGCAGCCGCCATTGCTTGCCGCTCCTCTTCCTCAACTGCAGCACGGATTCTCTCCAGAAATTTGTTGTCCTCATCTGGGAGAAAATGGCCTGCAAGATTATTAGAAAAGTTATTTCATTTGCAAACATAAAATGGCATTCAAATGTACATAATCTTATTTATAAAGCATATTTTGATAAGTATGTGAATGATGCATTGATCGTATGAAGCATAATTATTAATGTAATCAATATAATAACAACCAAGTATTTAAATGACATTCACATGTAGATTATTGATAAGATGATAGTAGAATCTACTACAAACCTTGTTTTGTTAATTTCTGGATCCTGATAGACCGTAATTCTTGCAACTTCTCCACGATCAACAGTAGCTCCAGCTGAAATAGAGAAAATCAAAATCTAAAAAATTTGAAAAAAAACACATGTTTATTTATGTAATTTATGAAGCATCGGCAGCTAACGACCTTGTATAAACAACAGATAAACTACAACTATACATTACAAGATTATCACCTCTGATTCTAATCTCCTTCTCTCCTCATTAGCCTTTTGCTTTGCAATCTCCTTCATTTTCTCAACCTACAAACCCATTGGTCATAAATTAAGAAAACCATACGCATTACAATTGTACACTAATGTAGATTCGCATCTTCAGTTAAAATTAAGATAACGTGTACTTACACATTTAGCGTTCCTTTTACATTTTGATTCAACCATCAATTCCAACATAACAAATTGACACTGGTGAGCATTATGGCTTAAGCAAATGATTGGTAGGGCACAAGAGTAGAATACGTTAACATTATTCAATTTTGTTCGGTTTTGAATATAAATGTTTTTTATGTGAAGCTAAAAAGCTATTAATATTGTGATAATCTGTATGATGCAATATGCAAGTGTATGTATAAACAGAAAACAAAACCCTGACCCTAACAGATTGACCATAATGGACCCAATTCTAATATATTCTAACAAATATATGTAATTTTTTTAAACCAAATCTTTTTAATTAGTGGGACGTTAACCTATGACCTTACGTGATCTAAAGGTTTTGCCTTTACTAATGGGCCAGAAACCCCATTGATATGCAAATAATTTTATAACAGTCGAAATATTCATAGGGGTGTTTGGTAGCCTCTTAATGGTCATTCAGATGCTTACCTCTTAATGGTTCAAAACCTCCGAACCGTTAAGTGATAAAAATATGCTGAATGGTTAAGAGGTAGCCTCTGAATGGTAAAACATCACCCAATTCATCATATTTTTAAAACTTACCTTATAATGAATTTTTTAAACCATTAAGAGGTAAATTCTTACTGGTTATTCAGAGGTTATTCAGATGCTACCAAACAGCTCCCAAATCATATGCCAGCCAACTAAAACTTTATAAGAGTACAAAAGGCAAATCATGAAATAAAAGATGCAGCAAAATTAAGAGAGAAACTATGAATCTAAAAAAAATTACTAGTACCTTTCGCTTAGCAATTTCTTTTGCAATTTCCCTAGCCCTCCATTCATCGGCTTCTTGGTCAACTTGGTCAAATTGCTCCCGTTCCTATTGTAGATATTCATAGTTGTGACAAACTACAACTATAAAGTGAACGAACTATTAAAAAAAATGCAAATGTAGATAGTAGAAACCACCTTTGCAAGCATTTCCCCAAGGCGTTGTCTCTTTCTTTTCCTCCAAAGTTTGTTTCTTTTGTGTTTTTGCATTTTATTTGACAATCTCACTGCTGCAGACTTCTCCTCCCATGGCGTTTTATCATCAGTAATAACCCTGAATGGTTCAAGCTCATTTTTTAGCTTCATTATTAGACCGTTAGCTGCTTCCAGTGAGATTTTCTCGTGAACATCCAATGATATCCTGTTATTTTCTAAAAACTTTGAAAACTTTCCGATTGCAGCATCATTTTCTTGCTCACCTGTTCCTTCTAAATGCTGCTCAGTACCTTTCATCGCAAGAACCATCTCCAACTCTTTCTCCCTACAAGAAACCCCAAGTCTTATACATCTATCACACCACTTTTAATCACATATTGTAATTTACATTTTCAAAACAATCCCATTGCAGGGACGCGTAGGCTTCAACCACACTTAGATCAGCCGGCCCTACCCCAACTCGTTCACTCGTCTACCTAATCTCAATTACTCTATAACTATTGATCATACGTACTTGTGATTCCTTGAGCACCTGAATAACAACAAACCACTACTTGCAGCCGTGGACGTAGGTCGCACCAACCAAACCACATAAGCTATTTGCGTTCCGTTTTTTTTTTCTGACTGGGGGTGCATAAGATAGTATTTGTGTGTGTTCTGATCAGTTCCAGACATAACACCTATCGTATTCAAACTATCACCAAATCACAAGCATATCAGTTTAATTAGTTTTGTTCACTTCATTATTACCAATAATCCAATTTATAGCTTAAGAGTTGTTAGCTCTACGACATGAAATTGAAACTAGGGCTAAATAACTGGTATCTGTGAGCTTCAACAGGTTCAATAATCCATTTCAATTCTAGATCTAGAATTTATGCTTTCAAAAACAAGTTACACAAAAACTAAATCAGATTAATTTAGAAATGATTATCATATACTCACATTGCTTCTGCAAGAACTAGAGTGTTTTGAAGTTCCTTGAGGGAACCTTGCACGTTTGTAGCGTTCCAAAAACCACTCGTTAGCGGCGGCGACGGTGGAAACCACGGCGCAGGTGCAATCTGCTGAAACGGAGGAGGAATCATCGGTCGTATCATTGTATTCATACTAACAATTACTGCAAAAAATATCACAAAAACATTATTGCTATTGAATTTCAGATTACAAAATTCTATAGGAAAACACTATCGAAGAAGAACAGAAATCAAAATCAATTGATCACCTGTAACACGATTCTATTAGAATGATGAACTCGATTCAAAAAGCAGCTGCTTCGAACTATGATAAAAACCGAGCTAATTGTTCGATCATCATCAATTATCATTCAATCATACGATACATTGCTAATTGCCCTAGCGGTTGGTGAGGTCGGGGAATTAGGCCATGGGTATAAACTATAAACCAGGTTCAAGACATGGATGGGCAGTCCGGTTTTAATGGACTCGTTTTTGAGCGTTTTGATGTCTTTTTTAGTTCGTTATATGAGTTAACAAGGTTTTTTTATTCGACATGTGTCGTTGTTGTGGTGTTAGAGTTATCATTGTTAGGAAAAATACGAATTATTTAATGGTGTCGAGTATATAAGTCACTCTTGATTATTACCATTGTTATGTAATTGATTCAAATGTCACGTCCATTAGCTAACTACATAAGTAATGAAGCTATTTTGCCTACGGTATTACACATAAAGAACGGATACATGAAGTTTATCTATTTCCTGTTAAATCTTTAAAAAGAATATATATTCATATAAATTCTGAGATAAACGGTCATTCTCTTGAAAAAAAATTTATACCATATGATTCATTAAAATTTTTATTTTTTTAATGAGTTTGGTGATAGCTTACGTCTATTTCAAAACATATATTTATTCATCATGTTCACACAAATAGATACAAGATTAAACCAACATCCATTAAACCCTAGTCAATCTATTATTATAAATTCTAATTATAATTTTTCTAGAAAATAACCTTTTAACTTGAAAAACAAAGAAAATGAGATATGAAGCCATTGGGCCTTAAACAAGAGAATAAACATGTTAAGACTTAAGAACGGACACCCATATAGACTAAACTACTAAAGCACACTAGCTAATGGGCTTGGATACCCATTGGATAGTTATTTGAGTTTGACTGTTTGAGCGCTTGTTTACTGATTTATAGGTTTACGTCTTTATAAAGATTCAGAATCGGATATAAAACAAGAACACAATAGATTATGGATAATTCTTAAAATTTGTACTAAGAAAAATAATTTAAAAACTCAATACAATACTTTCATGATATATAATTTACAAGCTCGGACCTATATATAAGTTTAACCAAACTTGCTAGACGACTCTCATAATTGTGTATACCATGACTTGACATATACAGGCTAAAAGCCTAAAATTAAACATATTCGAACATAATTAGGATTGCTAAACTTTATGATCTAACAAACATGTTAGAGTCCTACTATACTACAATACTAATTACTTAAAATTAGAAAACTAACCCCAACTTGACCGACTTGTCAACTTAGGTCCCCAAATTTCACCGACTTTTGAATCAGGTTAGAAATTAATGCCAACACTTTAGGATAGTATTGAGAGTAAGTCCAGTGCATCAATGCATGTGTGATATTGCGACTGCACATGACACTCTCTTACAGGGCACATAACTTACAAAATTGTTCGATAGCTTAAAGAATAGTAGACTTATTGTGTATTTATAGCTAGCTACTTAGGTAACGAGCACACTTTGCTTACTGTCCTACACATAAAGAACAAATTTATGAAGTTTAACTATTTCATATGAAATCTATAAAATGATAAATTCATTACAAATCAAAGTTATAGACAGAACTTCAAAACAAAACAAAACAAAACAAAAATTCATAGTGCGAGTTGTGACTTGTGATAGGGAACTTGTAAGATCGATGGTTCAATACCCGTACACTAAGAGTTTGACATATCAGATGACTATTAATTCAGTCAAATAGGAGAAATTATTTCAAGTTTATTGATTCAACTAGGTTTAACACCCGTGTATTACACACGGGTTGAATAAAAATATTTATAAAAAATTATAACTATTATATTTAAAAATTTATAAATAATTTTATAAATTATTATTAATCACAAAATTTTATTTTTATTAACTCTCATACTTAATTTTCCTTCTCAACCTTCCTTTTATAAAATAAATTATGTTTTCCCCTCAAAAAATTGCCCCCTAAAAACTCTAATTTATTAGATAGATTGTAAATAATCTTGTAATAATGCATGGTTACTCATGACAAAAAGACAATTTTTTCTAGCGAAATATTGAACTTATTAGTTGTTACTTTTGTAAAGTTATGGATAATATAATTTACATAATTTTATTTATAAGAGTTAGGTTATTACATATCCATAAAAAGGAATATGACTAACTGATTTTTATAAGTTTGATCGAATATAGTCATAATCAGTTGATGGTCCGAACGTGGTCCATGTGCATATTCTTTATGTTCATGGGCCCACATGGCGCTATTAGAACTTAGAAGTGTATTGACTTTTCCTAAATTTTTGTTTAAAAGTTGGGTGAAAAAAAGTAAAGGTTAAGGAATTAATTTTAGAAATGGGATAGGTCATCAAACTATTGGTAGGTGGATGAACATGTTTCATCATGTATAGATTTGTAGAAAAACTTGAAACGAGACACGATTCAATCTTCGACAATAGGGTGATATCAGTTTCAAACACCATCCAACAAATAAATATTCTTGGTTACTCATAGATAAAAAAAATAGGGTTAAAAAATTAGAGATAGATTGTGTCTTTTGAGTGACGTTCTTTTTTCATGTGACTTAGTGACTTAAGTAGCTTTTTCTATCTGGGTTGTTTCTTTTTTCAACTATATTTTGTTATGACTAGCTAGCTCTTTACTAGTTGTTTGGTTCAAGTATAATCGCTAAGTAGATTTAAAATTTTGTCACTAGATGTATTCGAGTTTCACATAGCTTGTTAACTAGTGACAACTTATTCAACCCGTTAAACAAAGTGAAACCTATTTCAAAATGATGTGCATATTTTGATGAAACTTATGTGAGGTAAGTATAGGTAATAGAGTGAATTACATAGTCCTTTATAGTAAATTTTACTTTTCGTCATTTAACATTTGAAATTGCATAAATCATCCTACATGTTCGGATTTTGTAACAGTTTTCATCATGTTCCTCTAATTTTCTTCTATATCATAATAGATGAAAAATGTTACAAAGCATGAACATAAAGGATGAGTTTTGTTATATTGTTTAAAAGAATAAACGAGGATTGTTACAAAATATACACATAAAGTATGATTTCTGTTATTTCCTTAGTTTAAGAACGAAAACTGAAACTTATTGTATACTTAAAGGGCGAAAAATGTAATTTACTCTAGGTAATATATGTATCAATATATCTGGAAACATGATAAATGTAAATGACAAGGTCATATCAATATCGGGTTAATATCCTTTCTTTAACTCGTGTATGTGTCAAATGATACATATATAAGCTCTATGATGTAACATGTATCAACTTATCATGAAACACATGATAATTGTATATCACAAACGTCACATCCAAACCAACTAGACACGACTCCTTCAAGACATCAAAAATGATATATACAATACATTTCTTTTGTGGATGTGTCAAATCAGAAAAAAAAATATATTCGGTTAGTTTTGTTGGTTTTATATGTAGAAAAAGGAGAAGAATTAATATTCTCCAAGGAGTCTAAATCTTATCAAGGGATATTTGTGGGACGACACCATTAGAGAATAGAGACCATGATAGCACGTTAACATTCTAGGTATGTGTTGTTGTCGTACACTTGTTATTGTGTGGCGAGGAGATGAACATATACGTGAAAAGACAACTTTATAAAATGACTTATACTTCACAAATAATTGGGGGAATGAATAAATCCTATATTTTGTAGAAAAATTAAAATCTAATACATAATGATGTTTGATTGGTCAATTGGAGTGGTATATGTGATGGCATGGTACAGTATTTAGATAAAGCCTATTGATGCTAAGCGTAATATTTTATGTATAGCATATACCCGTTAATTATAAGGATATTTTTTAGTGATAATATTCACAAAAATGTCAATATAACTTCGAATATTGCTAACGATATTTAAGAAAATGACGCATAAATTCGGATATTGTTACAAATATGGAGTTATTAGATTTAAATAATCTAAATTTTACATATTGATCAATAACAATATCATCTTAACTATTAGTCATGAATAATCCTAATTTTCACTTTATTGGTTAAAAGCAGGCCTTCCGTTAAAATGAAAGTTTGGATTATTCATGGTTAGTAGTGTCGGGTAATTGAAAGACTCGTTGATGGCCCATAGAGTGAATTTCACAAACCGGGTCCGGTTTTGGTCAACAAAGTCAAGAACCGGGTAGGGTCGGGTTTGGTTCCGGGTATGATCGGGTATTTGACCGGTTTAACCGGGTTTTTTCGGTTCCGGGTAGTGTCGGGTCCGGATTTGACCGGATTGAGGTGGAACCGGTTCCGGCGGTTCCGGTTCGGTTCCACTTTCTTGGAGGACTAGAACCCATGTGTACCCTACGGTTCGGGTACGACCCGTTCCGGTTCGGGTACACAGGGTCGGTTCCGGAACCGGTTTTTTTGTGCACGGCTAGAGTGAAATACGGAAATGTTAATGGCCAGTAGTTAAGGTGATATTACTACTAGTCATTGTAAAAGCCAAAATTATTTAAATCGAATAACCAAAAAATATGCAAGAAAATTATGTTTATTATGGTAATAAAATATGTTTTTTTAGAAAAAATGATTTAATTAATATTCATTATTAGAGTATAATACTACAGTAAACAAAAAAGTTCAATAATATTGTACAAATGTACAACAAAAAAAAATATTAGAATATTCTTTTTTTTTTCAGATCTGCAATTGAGAAATATATCGGGTGAATGTAAGGGGGAACAAAGTGGATGTGGATGTGGTTTCTCCAATTTCCATCCCACACACAGCAAACTTTTGAATTTATGTTCAAAGGTAATAAACGATAACATTACATTGATTAAAAAATAGTTTGGGTGATGTGGGGTGGGCTCTTGAGTCTTGACACCTTAATAACGAAACAAAATTGATTGCTATGAAAGTAGTAAGATTAAGAATATGACGGGACGGAGGAAAAAAAGATATGAGGGCAAAAATCTTTTCGAAGGAGGTTAAAAATAAGCTTGTTGTGGAAGTTAAAGGAGCACTTGTAACGAAAATATAACGATGAAGGTGACATTATTTCATATCAAAGATGGAGGGTTGTTGCCTTGTGTGATTGGACATGCAAATAAAGGAAAAGGTATATTGGTTTTTACTGGTCCCAACTATCACCTTTTGTCTTCTATCGGTCTCAACTTTTAATTTGGTTGTCAACGGTCCCAACTTTTATCACTTTGGTAACCACTGGTCCCGTCGTTAAATATTTTTAACGTCGTTAAGTTTTTTCCAAATTCAAGACCGATGTTTTAGATCTTTTGATCGGAAGGATAATACGTGTCGATTGATGTAAAAGTTTTCTCGAAAAGGCTCTCTGAACGATAAAAATTTTACATCCGATTGAAGCACCGTTAGGTTTAAACACCCGATTAAAGCACTATTTCGTTGTTCGGAGCGCCGTTTTGAGGTAACTTTTCCATCAATCGACTTATATTATCGTTCCGATCAAAAGGCTTATAACTTCGGTATTGAATTTGGAAAAAACTTAACGGCGTTAAAAAAATTTAACGACGGGACCAGTGGTTACCAATGTGATAAAAATTGGGACCGTTGACAGCCAATTCAATAGTTGGGACCGGTAGAAGACAACATGTGATAGTTGGGACCAATAAAAACCAATATAACAAAGGAAAATGTCCATAAAGACAAAAGGAAGATGATACTTTTACAAATCTCTTCACATATTAAAATATCAATTATCTTTAAATATATAAATAAATAATATTTATTCTTACTTCTTTTTCATAACCACAAATGCTCGTTTAAATCTAGGGGCGTTTAAAAAAATCTCTAACTTAAATTATCCGAAATTTCAAATATTCTTATTTTTTATTCGGATAACAACCCGAAAGGCTGGGTAATAATTTCGGATATCCAAATTGTAAAACATATGTTAAGTAATTATATGGTTCGCAAGTATCATATAAAATAAAAAAACTATACAACTGTATAAGTGATCGGTTTATTTTTTTAGGCTGACAATCAACATAAGCAATCAGGTCACTCAAAATCCAGTCCATCATAAAATACGGTTGGACTGATGGCTCATAAGAAGCAAACATAAAAAGACACGCGTTATAATAAGAGAAAAACCCCATGATTAAAATTTAAACACGAGACTTAGATTTATGTATTTGCATTGTAGTCATTGGAAAGTAAAGGAATTTGAGTTGGAGGACATACGGGTAGTTAGGGGTGAGCATAAAACCGAATTAACCGAACCATAACCGAATTAACTGACATAACCGAACCGAATTAACCGAACCGAACTATTAACCGATGGTTATGGTTAAGGTTCTTCGATTAACCGACACATTGGTTATGGTTATGGTTAAGGGTATCCCATAACCAAACATTAACCGAACCGAACCGATTGTTATTAATATGAAATAAATTTAATATACTACTCATTATTCTAGTAATAATCTAGATGAGATAATTCATATACTCAAAATAAGCTTCTTTTTATTAATCCCACATTGCTTCTTTCATCAAAATGTCAAGTAAGAAGTATTTTTTTAAGTGAAATTGTTATCCCACATCGCTAGTCATATGAAACATTGAGTAAAACTAAGCTTATAAAAGGATATGCCTAGCTTCCAAACTTTTTTGTTTAAGAATTTGATCTTAGTAGTCTTTTTGTATTAATAGTCCATAAATTCTGAATATATTGGTTAATTAACCAAAAATAACCGAAACCGACCCATAACCGACGGTTAACCGAAAAGCGGTTAACCGACCAAACGTTATGGTTATGGTTATGGATTTGGCATAACCGACCAAGCGGTTATGGTTATAGTTTTAGTCCAAAACCGACCCAAACCGACCCATGCACACCCCTACGGGTAGTGTTGACAAAGTAAAGGTTCCTTAATGGAGTGCTACAATGACACCTATTTCTTTACTTGGTGAGGTAGTCGTTGCTCCTTTATACTCCAAGCTAAGCTAAAGGAATTTTTCATTCCACATAAGTTCAAACAAATTTGTAAAATGAAAATATACATATATTAGGTTTAACACCCGTGTGTTATACACGGGTTGAATAAAAATATTTTTAAAAATTATAATTATTATATTTAAAATTTATAAATATTTTTGTAAATTGTTATTAATCACAAAATTTTGTCTTTATTAACTCTCCTACTCAATTTCCCTCTCAACCTTTCTTTTATATAAAAAATATGTTTTCCTCCCAAAATATTGCTCCCTAAAACCTTAATTTATTATATAGACTAGGTTTAATGCCCGTGTATACACACGGGTTGATATAACAAAATAAATATTTTAATATTTTAATTTTAAAATTATATAGAAAAATCAAAATAACAAAATTGGTTATTAATGACATTAAAAAAAATTGAAAAAGAAACCAAAAGATGACAACTTTAAGTTTTTCCTCTTATTTTTTTCCTTTAATTTCCTCTCTTATTCTTCCCCTAAAACAACATTGGTGGGCCTCCCCCTAAAACTTTGATTTATTATATAGATTAGGTTTAACATCCGTGTATTACACACGGGTTGAATAAAAATATTTTTATAAAATTATAACTATTATATTTATAAATAATTTTGTATATTATTATTAATCACAAAGTTTTGTCTTTATTAACTCTCCTACTTAATTTCCATCTCAACCTTCTTTTTATAAAATAAATTATGTTTTCCCCTCCAAAAAATTGCCCCGTAAAAACTCTAATTTATTAGATAGATATGTAATAACAAATTGTCATCTTGACCAATGGCGAAAAGATACATATAAAAAGTAAAAAGAAATTCTAAATTTAAGACTGAAACATTAATTTATACCACATGTTAAAAATTCAATTACTATATTTATATTTTTAAAGATAAACATGTAAAAAATTATTATATGTTATAATCAGTGCTAACTACCTTATTTAAACAAAAAGAATTTTATATGATTTGATCTACCTTTCAAAATGGTTGAGTCGTCACTCATCAACGTAGTTGACTAATCCTGGTAATATACTAATACGTGGTTCACTAGAAATTTGGCCAATCAAAATCATATATTCATAATACAACCTCCCAATACCGTATAACATGTTTTTGTTTTCTTAAAAATACATCTGTTATATTACCATTAATATACACGCTCTTTAATCTTAACTTTTCATTATGCAAATTCCCTTAACTGCTAATTTGCAATATTGGGGGGAATCTGACATTTTAAATTACCGTTCTGCCCTTGTATTTTAACATTCTTACATGACATATTTATACATTTTACCCAAACTTTGGATATACACACTTTTAACCCTCCGTCTCTCTCAATGGTCACAAGCACTACACAAGTCGACGTTAAAAACAATGTTAATGCATGTAACAAAATCAAAGAAACTTTACAGTCGTAACACCAAAACGTATCAACTAGTGCATCATAATAACGTGTGATAAAATCACACACAATTGGTTATAAAAATATCACGTGACCCAGCCACCGTATAAAATACAAGTGGCTATTTCAAAGATGAGGATATTTTTTGTTTTGTTTAGAAAATTTAAATATACTAGGAGCCAGGAGGGAGTAATGAATCTACATTACGAAGTTGGTCAATTAACGCGGACCGTTCGATGTCAACCATTGATTTCTTCTCCCCCCAAACTTGTATATATTATCCCTCATTCTACCGTTAGGGTTCAAAAATTCACATCAAACAACAACAGTCTCCGATTTCCGATCTCTTCGTCGCCGGACATTTCCACATTTTCTCCGGCGTTGAGGTTTTTGGAAAAAGACAATCTCAATGGTGTGCGAAGATCCTACCGTCGTTTCTCCCTCCATTTCTGTCCTTCAAGGTTTATTCTCATTCTCAGTTATAACTTTATAACACATACATATACATATATATATATACTCATGTTTTAACGTTCATCTGTTTCGTTCCATTTCATGACGTTTGATTCACTTTTAGACGGATAAAACGGATCTGTATGTTAGTTTTTCGTTTTGAACCGTGGTAATACGACAACCGGTTAGAATTAAGCGATTGATAGCCGTTTTTAAGCATTTTTATCGACATTTTGGCAATGTCGGTGTATTGAGCATGAAAACCTGTGAGATTCAATCGAGGTTCCTATGTTTCCGTGTTGTTCATGTTATTCGCACTGTGAAACTAAGGATCAGGATCTGATAAGATCTCATTTTCAGCATCGATCTGGATCTGATCTCTTGTTTTTTTTTTTACCTAATTTGGATTTTTGGAGCTAATTTATCTGATCATTTCTGCCTAATTTGTCCTACCACAAAATGCATTAAACTAAAGCAGGTATTGAATTGAAGTTGATTCAGCTTTTATATGAAATTTGTTGACTAGTTTGTTGACATAGTATGTAAAAGCATTGATTATAGGGATCTGATCATGTCATTTAAATCACCAGCTGCACGTTTCAAAGCTATGTTTTTTTGTGTGTTTCAGCACAATTAGTAGTTTGAGGGTGATCATGATCAACTCGGTCGTGTATTTTGATCGATTGATGGTTTATCGAGTATTTTAAGATCATGATGCAATCAAATAGTCATATGCTTAAGCAGTTAAACCCCCCCCTAGAAAACTTCATCTGAAATTGTCATTCTCAAAGTTTGCTTTTTGTTGCCATCTTATTTGTTTACTAATTGTTGTTGTCCGGCTTACTACTTCCCATCCTCTGAAAATATCTAGTGCCGTCTTGATTATAGGATATGCACAGGAGTAACATGACTCCACGATTGCTTGTCTACATGATGTCTTTATTTTTTTATATAAATAAGTAAACTTTGTTCATTATTTTAAGAATAAAAGTATTAATTTTTGCTCTGGCTAAATAAGTCTAATGGGTCCATAGACATACCACTTTTCTTGACTTGTGTGATAACTAATATCTAATGTAAACATTTGAGGAAAATTAGTTTGACCAAGTATATTTTCAAATCAGTCATTGGATACTTTCATAAAAGTTTAATCAATTTGACCAAAGTTGTTACTACACTTGGCACAAAACTTAGATTTAGTTCATTAGCGAAAACAAAGGTTTTGCGCGGATGAGTCATTAAACTAATTGTCCAAAAGGATCTTGTGTCCATCTTTTGAGTTGCTTGGGGGAAAACTTCTAGATTTTTCCGTCATACACAAAATTTCATATTGACTAGTGGCCAATTTTGATTGGATGTAATCATTTGTAATGGTTAAAATAAGACTTTTGAGAAGTCAATGGCTTTTTCAGTTTTTTTGTGAGAAAGTTGTCATAAGGCTATTTTTTTTTCATCCCAATAGGTTGTGTGCATCAGTCATCAGAGGACGCATGTGACTGAACAATGAGGGACTCTATGATTGGCTCCCTTTATGGACTTAAAAAGAGCCCAAAAAAGGATTTTGTTTGATACAAAGTTGATTTTGTTCTTGCTCGTGCTAATATGTGTTGTACATTTTCCAGGGATTGATACAATGGATGACGGAAAGAAATACATAACATCAGAAGAGTTAAAAAAACATAACAACCCTAGTGATCTTTGGATCTCCATTCAGGGCAAAGTATACAACGTTACAGACTGGGCTAAAGAGCACCCAGGGGGCGATATCCCATTACTAAATCTCGCAGGCCAGGACGTAACCGATGCATTTATCGCATTTCATCCCGGTACTGCATGGAAACATCTTGACAAACTCTTCACAGGGTACCACTTAAAAGATTACCAAGTGTCAGAAGTTTCTAGAGAGTACCGGAAACTGGCTTCAGAGTTTGCAAAAGCCGGGATGTTCGAGAAGAAAGGCCATGGTGTCATTTACTCACTTTGTTTCGTGTCGTTACTGCTTTCCGCTTGTGTGTATGGTGTTTTATACTCCAAAAGCTTCTGGGTCCATATGCTTTCGGGGGCAGTTTTGGGATTAGCATGGATGCAGATCGCGTATTTGGGTCACGATGCAGGTCATTACCAAATGATGGCGACCCGCGGGTGGAACAAATTCGCAGGAATCTTTATCGGGAACTGTATAACCGGGATCAGCATCGCCTGGTGGAAATGGACACATAATGCACATCACATTGCGTGCAATAGCCTCGACTACGACCCCGATCTTCAACATTTACCAATGTTAGCCGTCTCATCCAAGCTTTTCAACTCATTGACTTCTGTTTTCTACGGGAGACAGTTGACCTTCGACCCGTTAGCCCGATTCTTTGTGAGCTACCAGCACTACTCATACTATCCAATAATGTGTGTAGCCCGTGTCAACCTTTACTTACAAACAATATTACTGCTGCTCTCTAAACGAAAGATCCCCGACAGAGGTTTAAACATACTCGGAACCTTAATCTTCTGGACATGGTTTCCATTACTCGTTTCCCAACTACCCAACTGGCCTGAACGAGTCGCGTTTGTGCTGGTTAGCTTTTGTGTAACAGGCATCCAACATGTTCAGTTCACATTAAACCACTTTGCTGCAAACGTTTACGTAGGCCCACCAAAGGGTAATGATTGGTTCGAGAAACAAACGAGTGGGACCATCGACATCTCGTGTTCTTCATACATGGATTGGTTTTTCGGGGGTTTACAGTTTCAGCTCGAACACCATTTGTTTCCTAGGTTGCCACGGTGTCATTTGAGGTCAATATCTCCCATTGTTAGGGAACTTTGCAAGAAACATAACTTGCCTTATTTGAGCTTGTCGTTCTATGATGCGAATGTGATGACGCTCAAGACACTTAGAACGGCGGCTTTACAGGCACGTGATCTTACAAACTCTAACCCACAGAACTTGGTTTGGGAAGCTTTTAATACTCATGGGTAACAAAAGGATGGTGTTTAGTTTTGGCCAATTTGGTTTTTGGTGTTTGTATTCGAATATGTATTTGGCGATTGTATTTCTTAATTTATTATCTCACACAGCAATATTTTTTAGGAAGTCTATAATTTTTCAAATCAACATAGCACTAATAGTTCGTAGCATAAGTATTATCTCATTAATCGTAGCATAAGCTGATAATAACCGGTCATATTCACATAGTTTACCTTGCCCCCTAAAAACTCATGTAAAGTCTCCCTCATGTTGGGTCCTCATTGTAGGGATTTGCCCCAAATTTGATGAGTCAAAGTTAACAAATGTAAAAGAACACAGCATATGTAACTACTATAACTGAAGCTTGAAATTTTGAACTTTTTGTGAAAACTGTTAGACGGATTTTAAATGTTGTTTACAACATGAGATGCAACTCATGAACTCGGAACAAGTCTTCGAAACATTGATGACCGTCGTTAAGTCATGCAAAAACCTAAATACCTAGATAGCCAGGGTAAGTCGGGTATCGTATCCACAAGGAGCATGTGATCAGTATTATATAACTTGTTTGATTATAAAATAAAGTTTAAAAAGCTTGATTGATGATTTGATTAAACTAAAGTTAAGCTAATGACATTATTAAGCTAGAAACAAGCAATCAATGAGAAAATGAGAACAAACAATCACTTCCGGGTTTGGGTTTTGATTACTTAGTTGCAAGACTTAATCAATGAGAAAAATGTTTAACCGACTACATAGACGTAGCTTAGTTTGATTTCACCACTAACCTAGAGCACAATCCATATACTTACACACCAAATGTCTGTTCCTTAACTAAACTAACTAAGGGTGTACTGGGTACGATCGAGTGGCGTATGATAAATTGTCTGTCGTATCAACATGAAACCAAACACACCTAAGCAAATACAAATCGCATACCTATGATTAACACTCACTTAAATGCTTAAACATAATTATCAATCAACTAAGTTAGATTTGCTACTTGTTAACTAGATGCTTCATACAAACATTGGAATGGTTACATAGACATAACACATATTGTTTGATTGGCTAATTTTACTTAATACAACCAAAACATATCACAAGAATCTATATGAATCCAATTGTCACAATTCAATATAAAACTCAAGTGTCGAATATGAATACTAAACAATAAAGTTAAACATAGAAACCCAACCCTAGCCCCGGTTGTGATCGCGGGAGACAAATTAGTTGAACATGATTATAAAGAAACAAAGATCGCCACTTGTTGTTGTCTTGATTTCAGCCTCTCAGCAGCCGAGACGGCTGCCTCTCATCACTGCCCAAAATCCTATTTGTTTTCTTCCGGTGTCTCTCCCCCTTGATTGTATCTCTTATGTCCCTGAAAAAAAATGGATGGGGTCCCTAGATTATGGTGTTTGGTGATTGTTTAAAAAGAAGAAAAAAAAGTGAATCTCCTGTGCGTCAGAATGAGATATTTTGTTTTAAAACGGATAAGTGAATCTTCTTTCTTTAATTTTTTTTTCTTTCTCGTTGCTTAACCAAACCAAGGGTCCAAGGCCAATCATTTTTAATTCTTTCACTTTTCCACACACACATATATATATATATATATAACACTAGTTTAGTACCCCGCACTACGCTCGGGAACAGAACATTCAAGTGATGCTTTTAAGGATATTCGTGAATTTTCCAATCAGTTTTGAGACAAAGCCGTGGTAAACCAAAACACATGATATATTTTTAAAAATTAGATTTTTAGTATATCAATATTATACTCATATTAAAGAGAATAAAATACTCAGTTTTATGGTATAATTTTTTTTTTTAAAATCATATAAAAATGTTATGTTTATTTATAAAACATCGAGGTCTTTATTTGTATGTTATTAATAACTTTACCAATAAATTTCATTTTTAAATTTTATCAAATATAAACCGACTCGTGTACAACCCTTGTAGTAGAGGGTTAAAAATATAAGAAACTCTTATATTTTTCAGAATTTCTCCAAAATATTATGGGACCAAAAATGTAATTAGTTTTATTATAATATATTTTATATACGTATTTTAAATAAAAAAGTCATTAAGGTGAGATAAACTCTCAAATAATGCCACATAAGCCAAAAGCTTTAAAAGGATGCCACATAAGCTTTTTATGTTTTTGTATATTATATAAGGATATATTATATTTTCTTCTTCTTAAATCTTACGTAATCCAACTTCAAGAAACAAAACTTTTGACTTTTTTTTGGACGAATGATTACTTAAAGTTCATTTCTTGTTCTTTCGACACATGTTCGGTTCATCTTAATATAATTGCATTGTTCTGACATGTTTTGTTCATAACCTACAAAATATAAAAACGACACAACGTAATACATTTTGTAATCATATCAACGCAACTAATTGATTTTTAATATGAAATAAGGTTAAACTCTACCTGTTAGCGGCGCAGCTTGTTGCCCGTTTACCTTCTATTTCCATGTAAAAAAAAAAAAAAAAAAATTTCAAACAAAAAATAAGGTTCATTTAAAATGAACCGATCAAACATATATGTTAAACTCTACCTGTTTTTGTAGTACAAATTTTCATGTATCATATTCATGGGTCATAAGATGAAATACATAATATGAAAACAGAAAATGGTAACACATTCATTAGGAGCCAGTTGTAATACTAGTGTGC
This sequence comes from Tagetes erecta, assembly GCA_030867185.1. NCBI lineage: Eukaryota > Viridiplantae > Streptophyta > Magnoliopsida > Asterales > Asteraceae > Tagetes > Tagetes erecta. Next base: position 6,105,802 of record CM061494.1, on the reverse strand, counting down.
AGTTTGTGCAATATCTGTCCTCAGGCTCATCACTGATGACATGCAGCAACATACTTCAACATCATATTCTTGGAGCTGCAAAAAGAACAAGGGAACCAAGAGTTGTTAAAAATATAGGAGGGTCAAATGTGTTGGTTAGTTGGCGTCATAGTGATCTACCCAAATCCAGACACCTTGTAGTTGGGTTGTAACTATTAACTGGGTTGACTGACTGTACTGAAGGTGTCATAGTGATCTACCCAAACATGTCTTTTAATTCTTGTAACTCTCATTTTAATCGGATTGACGTGTCAATCTACATAAATTAAACAGGTTAAAAGATCAATCCAGGCAAGGCCGATTTTTTGTCAACACGAGTTATTGGTTACTAACAGGTACACGACTCAGAACTTGATTAATTCTGTGTCGCGTTTCATGTGTGCCCCACCCCTAATTAAATTATTGAGTAGCCTACCTCCACCCATTGTTGCTTCTGGCAATCTTTCAATCGAATACTTGTGCTGAGTGATATACATAATTGGCACACCAGGTATCTAAATATTAAACCAAAATAAGTCAGTTAAATCATGTAATATTAAGGAGAAAAAAGACGAGATTCAGAATCACACCAGGATTCGCTGAAATACAACATACCTTACGAATCCTACGCTTTAAATCTCTATCACAAGTTGCTACCATATAACACTTGTGCTGTTGTTTCAATGAAAAATTTTATTAGATTCAGCATAATGCATGCATGCCATAACTCACAGGGTACACAATCAAGTGCGTGAGGGTGTCTTAGTATGTGTGCACAAGTTTAGACCCAAAAACATAAACAGAGATTGGTGGACCTTGATGTCCTTCTTAAGTCTAACAGTCGCCAGACTTTTTCTGTTGGCATGAGAAAACAATATATTGAAAAGACAACAAAGCAATCCTAAGTTGACACACACGAAATTCAAACAACAAACCCAAACAAACTATTTGACATATGAAACGCAAGTTACCTTGAGCCCCATCGAACCTATAAAACATGCTTTAACTCTATTGAATGTAACGTGATATTAAACCACTAAGCTTTAACCTGAAAACTTAGATTAGAACTAGAACCATTTGATATATTGGTTTGATCTTGAACCCATTTGAGAAATTGGTCAAACTAACATGACTTGCATTTGTGGACCTAAATCAACTACAAGCTACTCATTTGGATAATAGATAATAACAAAGATTGTAAAAAAGAAGACAAGAAGGTAAATGTTGATGCTATGGACAGCTACAGACTCACAGAGTTAAAGTCACAACACTAACTCGCTAACTACTATTTTAGATTTGGTTTATAATCTTATTAAATTCTCAGCTTTCATATCTCCTACTTATTTCTGCTAAAGACCAAAAATCCATCTACCAAATCCTTGTTTTTTACTCGTGGTTGGTGATTCAAGTATGCAGAAGTAGCTAGATGCCTAGATGTAGCCCCAAGGCACAAAAACCATAGAGAATGCAATATGGGATTTGTCAAGAAAGTGAACACTATCAAGCACATAACAGCAAAACTTGAGTTAACCTTTTGATAAACAAAGAAACAAGCATCTAAAGGTCTTTAGGTTATTACCTGAGTAACTCTTTCAACAATGCAGTCATCAGCGTAAGTCCCTTTATGAGTGCATGGAAGCCTTTCAAATCTCGGATCCTTGGCAATTCTGTTTCAAGCAATATAAAAGCAGTAAAACAACAGGTTGTGTACTTGATGGGTGAGAAGAAAAACTTTAAAACCGTCAACCGGCTTCAGAGTTCAACCTACAATCTAAGTAACGAGATAAGTTAGATAACTTACCTCAAAGCAACACGATATTTCTGGCCAAGCTTCTCAAGTTCAGCCATTACACAATCCGTGATACATGGAGTGCCTTCAGAAATATAAGAACCAAAATTACTTAAAAGCTGATATTAAGACATCCCTATGCTACCTTAACTTGGTTTAACATTTCGATTCTTACATGCATCTTGCCAATGCAACAAAAGTGATGATGTTATTGACCGAGTAGAATTAATAAAATAACTAAGTTCACTATTGATCTACAATGATTGTTGGATTTAATAAAAACTTACATTTTGCATATAAACAGTCCATCATTCCTTTCTCCAAGTCCAACTATATGGAAAAATTGAAACTTTTTAGCTCAATAATTGTGCAATTACATTTTAAAAAACCCCAAATAGCAATAAGCAAAACTTACTTTATTTTGGATTGAGAAATTGATGAAATTGGTATCAACCAAAACTCGATAAGGAGGACCTAACGCAGTATTGTACGTGAAGAACAAAGCAGAAGAAACATATGGTCTGCAATTCATAAATCAAATACTTCAAATCATGAAATACAGAAACAAAGATGTATACAATCGATGGATTAAGCACTTACACATTTCTGGGGAGATTTTCCTTGGTTAAATCCTTTTTATTAGGGTTCAAAACCTCTTCTTTATGTCTGCAAAATCATAAGATGAAGTTAAACATAAATTTGTTTGATTTAGAGGTTGATGATTTGGAACTAAAAGAGAGAAAGAGAATTGTAACTGTTTAATTGCTTTATGAGAGACCAATTTCTTCATTACGGCGAATTTAGGACCCTTCTTCGATCTCCCCATGTTTACGTCTCTGTATGTGAAACTGAGATTTTTGAATGTTGGAGCTTATTAAAAACCCTAAAACCCTGTTTTTGGGAGAAAGAAACCCGGTTCGCCTATAACCGACCCGACTTTAGAAAAAAAAAACGATGGAAAAACATTTAACAAAATAAACATTTTTTTTCTATAGAGTAAATTACATTTTTGGGCCTTTGTAATATGTTAAATTGCAGGTTTTGGCCTTTTCTTTAAATTTTTGCACTGAACGACCTTTGTTTAAATTAAAGGGTCGGTTTTAGGCCTTTAACTTAACGATCGTTAAGTTTTTCCGTTAGTTTCCCTCATGTGCAATGCACATGAGGGTATTATGGTCATTTTACACTCCAGGGACCAAAGTTGTAAAATTATTATTATTATTATTATTATTATTATTATTATTTTTAATTATTAATATCATTATAACCCAACCCCACCAACCCCACTTTATCATCATCATCATCAACGTCAACAAGAACCTGATTCTTCAACAACCAACATCAACACCCACACCAACACACTTACACACACTCTCTGTTTCTCTACTCACACATATGCACTCAACCTCTAACCACCATCATGGTTGACCACCACCCCAACAACAGTGCAACCATTCATCATCATCATCAATCACCGTCATCTTCGGCGACCGTCAACCCTGTCATCTCCGATCATCATCATCCACCAAGGTAGGCGTCGTTTTCCCTCTTTCAGGCAAAACCTGAATTATGGGATCGAGATCTGCCGGAGCGTTAACAATTTCGCCGTCCTCACCACCGCCACCGCCATTGCAACAGCAAACCGGTAGGTTTCGCACTGAACGTAATGACGTACCGGTGCTGTATAAACTTCATCAAATTATGAAAACCAGTTCGGATATAGTAAATACAGATAAAAAAAGAAACTTGAAGAAGACGAAACCGAATCGCTGCTGTTTTTAATCAAGCGTCGGAAGGTTTGCTGGATCTGTTTTGTTTGGAATATTCATCATTTGAGATTGTTCAACAGTGATGATTAATTTAGGCTTACAATTGTTGATTTGAAGAAACAATTTGTTAATAGTGTAAACCGGATTTGCTGTGGTGACGATGGTGGAGGTGGTGCGGTTGGCAGAGACGAAAGCAGAATATGAAAACCACCACGGTGGTGGTGCTTGAGTGTTGGTGGCTTGATGGATGATGCCGAATGATGATGATGGTTGGAGATGGCATTGGATGATGGTGGTGATGGTGGCGGTAATGTTAGTTATGGTGGTGGTTATGGAGGATGTGTGCTGTGTGCAGTATTGTATATTTGTGAATGTATGTATATGAGGATTGAGGAAGAAGATGGGGTAAGGGGTGGGGTGGGTTTCTTTTATTATTAATAATAATATTATTATATTTAGTTTTTGTCCTTTGGGGTAAAATGACCATAATACCCTCATGTGCATTGCACATGAGGGAAACTAACGGAAAAATTTAACGATCGTTAACTTAAAGGCCTAAAACCGACCCTTTAATTTAACCAAAGGCCATTCAGTGCAAAAATTTAAAGAAAAGGTCAAAACCTGCAAACTGGCCTATTACAAAGGCCTAAAAATGTAATTTACTCTATTAGATATATCACTATGATAATAATTATTTAATAAAATTATAGTTGTAAATGCATACAAAGATGATCTCACATTTGCATGTAAAATGCTGTAAAATATTAACGTTAAAACGTCATTTTATATCAGTGTAAAATTGATGAAAAAAAGTTGAACTTTTGTGTCAAAGTCAAAGTAAAAAGTTTTTAGCATTAACCTATTACTTATAAAAGTAAGTGTAAAGGTGATAAAGAAAAAACATTTGTGTCTAAAAAAAGTTACTATTAAGATAAGTTGAAACTAGTTTAAACTCGAAAATAATAAGCTTGAAACAAGGTGAGTTTAAACTCTAACTTTGTTAGTTTGAACGAGTGGAGCTTGACCGCTTGAGTTTGAATGTGCTTGTGCTCAATTTGTTTACATCACTAGGTCATACATTGATGTTTATGTTCGGAAATCCTAATGATTAAACTCGAATTACATTTCTTTTTGTTAATGTATCTTACACTTTTATTTACAATCGAGTAATATTCTAACTTATCATCAATCTTTCACCGATTATCATCAATTAAATATTTTGACCATAACTTTTCAAGACGTTACTACGATAAATCGTGAACATTAAAACAATACGACATGATAATTTGATTATAACATGTAAAAACTCACTCATCAAAATTCATGCTACATAAACATTTTTTGTCACCTAATGAACCATCAACAAAAACACAAACCGTTAACACTAACAAGTTAACACATCTAAATCATAAGAATTTAAGATACCAAAAACCCTCTTTATTCACCATGACTATATAAAATCATGTATCATCCATGAACATTTACATCATGAAACTCAATTACGTACAACATAAAACCTAACTTTATTATATCGATAATTCAATCAGTTTCAAAAAAACTAAAAAAAAAAAGAAAAGAAAAGAATTTGTATGTGTCCCCATTCTCAAATATAACATAAGCATTTAATTCCAGTAACGGTTAAATTCGTAATTTGAGCACTTACCGGATCCTGTAACAAACAATAACAAACCACCACATATCAAATCTCAACCGTTGATCCACCATCTACATCTACTTCCCCTGAAATCCAGCTAACGTCAACAGATTTTGATCCGACGGACAGAAACTAAACCTTCTATGCAACAACAACCCACATAACAAACCACCACCGTCCGATTTCACTCCTTTTTTTCCCGCCATCGATTTCACACCGTCTGATTTCAAAACCGTCGTAAACGACGACGACGATGACGTTGACGTCGTTGTTGATTCATTTCCGTCAGAAAATTCCACCGGATCTTCAATCGGAGCGTTTTCAACGTTCGATAACCGTTCACTTTTCTCACTTCTCTTCGAACTTACACGAATAAGATGTGGATGCCATGACAACCGCCGTTCACGGCGGCGTTGTTGTTGCTGTTGTTTATCTTCATCATTGTTACTATTATTATGATTATGATTCTCCTTTTGATCAGCACCGATCAAATCACGAAAACAAACTGCGGACAATCCATTAAACGCTGCAAAATCCTTACTCTCGTAAACAGTAGCAGCGATGTTCAACACACCGTGAACTCGTCCCGACGGACGACGTACATGAACAGCGGAGAACGCCGGAGTGCCGATAACAGCACCTGTTTTGGAACAAGTGAGTGAACTGCTGCTTAAGAGATAACGAACGTTACCGATTAGATAATCTCTGATGTATCCACAAGCGTAGATCTCGATTTGAACAGCGGATGTGTCGCCGTAGATGAAATCAGGTGGAACACGGAAGATGAACTTTTCGTTCCAGGTAGGGTTTTCACCTCCGATGCGATCGAGGTGGCTACGAAGCTTGGTTGATGGATGGATCCAGACGATTGCGTAGGTGTGCATACGGTGTGTTTTGGCGGATGGTGGGATTTTGAGTGATTGTGCTGAGATCAAGTTGATCTCTAGGATACGTGTGTCTGTCATTGTGTTGAATGAATTAGGTGTAATTAGGTGGTGATTTGAAGGATTTGGATATGAAATTGAGATGAAGAAGAAGGTGATTGGGAGAATTTAGGGTTCAATTCAAGAATAAGTGCGAAATTGAAGGGAATTGAAACCGTTGTTTTTTAGTTGATTTGGGGGTTTTATATTGGTGATGTTAAATCAGTAAACTAAAATGTTGTGATTCCGATAACCGATATAATAAGATTTTATGATAAAATGTTAATGGTTTGGTAGAAATTAACAAACCTAAGCAAAATGTTTCTTTTTAAAGGTGATATTAAGTGCGAGATTAATGGAAGACATACTGATATACGAGTTTTTTAGAAAGCCATTATAAAATCTTATGATTTTATACTTTGAGAAATGAAAATAACCGGATGGCTAAAGATCACTCATTGATAAGAAAACGTGTTAAAAAAAAGCAAATAACTTTGTATCATTAAGTTGAACTAATTATTATCGAACAACAACTAGCAAACCGAGACGACGCCAAAAACAACTTACATTAGATAACAATGAAAATTAAAATTACACCAAAATAAACTTCAAATGATGTCTTGGGCTTTAGCTATATATTTAATCCACTAAATGAAGCTCACATTTATCTCTAGTCAGTTTTGAGACATCATTCATCGACCTTTCAAATAAACTGCATCGTCCCCATTGAAACACAAATAACAACTTTTGTTAGTTTTACAGAAATTACCAATGAACATAAATACAACAACTCACGAGCCGAGGAAGGATTTCCATATCTTCAAGGCCATGATACCTTTAATATAATTAAATAACTAGAAGTATGTTTATAACTTTATATAGCTAGTTATATGACTTTGTTATATCTGACTTCGCTACACCCATTGATAAGAACAGTTTCACGTCCTGTACGTTAAGGTGTAAAATCGTAATACGTCACATATTAGAAGACGCAAACTTATACAAACATATGTGTAAAAATGATAATTAAGTCAAAGCCAAGAACTTAAAGGTTGTAAATGTGTCAAACTTAAGTAGAGTGATCAAAGTTGTAAGCTGTCTAAATCATCAAGGGTCAATATGATAATAAGTTACAGTCAGAAGTTAAAGTCATAATAATGTTAAACTTAAGTTGAAGGGCGTAACCGTAATCTGCTCAAAGTTGGAGGTATAGGTTAGAGTGTCCACCGACACTCTAAATTAGTAATTTATATATAACTAGACTAGTACCCGTGTATTACACGAGATTTTGTTTTATAGGTTTACCACGGTTTTGTCTCAAAAATCAAATGGAACATTCATGAACATTCTTAAAAGCATAATTTGAATGTTGTGTTCTCGAGCGTAGCGCGGATCTAAACTAGTAATCAACTTTATGAAAAGATACCGGTTTAGAAAAAAATTTTAATTTTCGTTATATAGAAAAGAGTAAATTACATTTTTAGGCCTTTGTAATAGGCCAGTTTGCAGGTTTTGACCTTTTCTTTAAATTTTTGCACTGAATGGCCTTTGGTTAAATTAAAGGGTCGGTTTTAGGCCTTTAAGTTAACGATCGTTAAATTTTTCCGTTAGTTTCCCTCATGTGCAATGCACATGAGGGTATTATGGTCATTTTACCCCAAAGGACAAAAACTAAATATAATAATATTATTATTAATAATAAAAGAAACCCACCCCACCCCTTACCCCATCTTCTTCCTCAATCCTCATATACATACATTCACAAATATACAATACTGCACACAGCACACATCCTCCATAACCACCACCATAACTAACATTACCGCCACCATCACCACCATCATCCAATGCCATCTCCAACCATCATCATCATTCGGCATCATCCATCAAGCCACCAACACTCAAGCACCACCACCGTGGTGGTTTTCATATTCTGCTTTCGTCTCTGCCAACCGCACCACCTCCACCATCGTCACCACAGCAAATCCGGTTTACACTATTAACAAATTGTTTCTTCAAATCAACAATTGTAAGCCTAAATTAATCATCACTGTTGAACAATCTCAAATGATGAATATTCCAAACAAAACAGATCCAGCAAACCTTCCGACGCTTGATTAAAAACAGCAGCGATTCGGTTTCGTCTTCTTCAAGTTTCTTTTTTTATCTGTATTTACTATATCCGAACTGGTTTTCATAATTTGATGAAGTTTATACAGCACCGGTACGTCATTACGTTCAGTGCGAAACCTACCGGTTTGCTGTTGCAATGGCGGTGGCGGTGGTGAGGACGGCGAAATTGTTAACGCTCCGGCAGATCTCGATCCCATAATTCAGGTTTTGCCTGAAAGAGGGAAAACGACGCCTACCTTGGTGGATGATGATGATCGGAGATGACAGGGTTGACGGTCGCCGAAGATGACGGTGATTGATGATGATGATGAATGGTTGCACTGTTGTTGGGGTGGTGGTCAACCATGATGGTGGTTAGAGGTTGAGTGCATATGTGTGAGTAGAGAAACAGAGAGTGTGTGTAAGTGTGTTGGTGTGGGTGTTGATGTTGGTTGTTGAAGAATCAGGTTCTTGTTGACGTTGATGATGATGATGATAAAGTGGGGTTGGTGGGGTTGGGTTATAATGATATTAATAATTAAAAATAATAATAATAATAATAATAATAATAACAATAATTTTACAACTTTGGTCCCTGGAGTGTAAAATGACCATAATACCCTCATGTGCATTGCACATGAGGGAAACTAACGGAAAAACTTAACGATCGTTAAGTTAAAGGCCTAAAACCGACCCTTTAATTTAAACAAAGGTCGTTCAGTGCAAAAATTTAAAGAAAAGGCCAAAACCTGCAATTTGACATATTACAAAGGCCCAAAAATGTAATTTACTCTATCTAATAATATCAATTATTTATATACTTGGTGCATTGTCAATTATCATCATCCTAAGTGTTTGAGGTGATGTACACAAGACTTCATAAGATGAGCATGTCTTGGTTCACATCTATTTTGGGACAAAAATCAGGGTTTACACGTTGGGCTAAAGTGTTATTTCTCACCTAGGTGAAGATGATCGCGTGGACTAGTAATCCGTGAATGTTCCAAACTAGTGTTAAAACAATTAGTGCATATGATAAAAAAAGTTATATTTTTTTGAATAACAAGAATATTTATGCTATTACGTCGTCCAAGTCACCTTCGTAAGGTTAGGTTCGGCACTACTTCGACTCATTCAAGCTTCAATTTATAATTGAACTTAGAGTAAGTTTAAATGTATTTAAGCTTTTAACGAGATGATCTCAAATAACTATATATATCCCATATTGAGTATCTCATGGTAAGAACCCTTAAAACTTGTCAGTTGGAACAATCTAAAGCAAATACAAAATCAATACAGAACTTTTTTTTAATTAAAATTTTCAGAGCTAATTATGAATGTTAGTGGCAAGATTTTGAATTAGGTACAAGTGTACAACTTAGATCATGAATGAGCTCAAAATAAAAACCCAATAAACACGTCAAAAAGAACTGCCAACTAATGAGGCAACTCATTATCACTACTTTTCAAAACAATACTGGGCCAAGGTTATATAGGGTCTAAGCCCATAAAAGTCAATATTTAGAAAAAGAAAAAAACAATTTGAGAGACGAGACATTGTACATTTGTACGTTGACACGTGTTTTACCGACAGCAACATGACAAGAGAGATCAGCCAATGAGTAATAGACACGTGCGAAGTTGAAAAGTTGATTTGACGGTGGTCTGTACTGTACCTTTGCACTCCACCCTAATTGCCTCCACTGTAGAGCATTAATCTTGTGTGGGCAGATTCACAGTGTTTATGGTGAACCAACATTCACTCCGGCATTGTCTATTCACACACTTACCAGATCTATCCACACACTTTTTTTAAACCCAGGCGCCGCGGATAGGGCTATGTGCAGCGCCTGGGTCACTTTTTCAGGTACCAGGCGCCGCGGATAGGGCTATGTGCGGCGCCTGGGTCACTTTTTCAGGTACCAGGCGCCGCGGATAGGGCTATGTGCGGCGCCTGGGTTCTTTTCGAGGGAGAATGTCGTTAGAGGAGAAATTATATAACATATAATACATATAACATATACAAATCTGATGAAATTAGTGATGAAACAACTTACTTCCTTTCATCAACGAAATAATCCTTGAAGAGCTGCAACCTCTTCTCTTTCACTTCCTTACAAAGCTTCAAATAACCTTTCAAAAACAGCCTCAAAATCGGAATAAAATCACCATAATTATACTCAAAGCTCTGTGCCAATCGACTCCGTTCACCATTCAACGCCTTAAGCTTCAAAAACAACGGATCATCTTCACTCTCAAACCTCCGATTAACCACCTAATAATGGTGTCTGACGAGATTGTTGGGTGAATATATGACCCAGGCGCCGCGCCGAGGTCTATGTGCGGCGCCTGGTGTCTGTTGACTGTCAACTGTCATCGTCCGATGATGAGTTTCGATGAGATGTGACCCAGGCGCCGCGGATAGGGCTATGTGCGGCGCCTGGGGGGTGCGAAAATAAAAAAGGAAAGTGTGTGAATAGGATCACCCTTCACTCCTCCATAGAGCAATTAAGTAAAATCCCATTTAATGTTAACGTGACTTCCCTCTATGTCTCTTTACTTCTGATTGGACTCCTCACGGCACGTACAGGGTCGTCTTAATAACCGATCAATGACTATACATAGATTCGTTCCTGTAAATGTTTTGTTGTGTGAAACTAAATTACAATACGTGTATGTTTTAGCAAGGTGGTATATGTACGTGTTAATAATGCAATGTGCACATGAATAGTTTAAAGTTGTAGTTTCATAAGTATAATCACGAATTATAATTATGCATCACACCAATTATATGATTTAAAAGACACTAACCTTCTAATGTTATGTAATTGAAGAATTAGGATGTATGTGACACATCTATTAACACTAATCTATCGTACCTGACTAGGTGAGTGTGTATGTAACTTTCATCTAATAATTATTTTCATACAATAAATTTTTTTTTCTTTTTGAGATAAACACGTCATAATAAATTTAAATGTTGAACCTTATGCTTGTACACTAATTAAACATTAGGATTAGTTTTAATCTTTATAAGTATAATATTTAATTATAAAATGATGTAAACATGAATTAATGTTGGATGTCTATAGAGATTCCATTGGATCAATTATATATATTTTGAAAAAGTTTAATTTGTATGTGTCATATGTCACAAAAGAAATATATCATGAAACAAATATGGACATATGAGTGGTGACACCAAAGTTAGTGTGTGGTTTTACTTGTAGTTTTATAATGGGTGTTAGTATATGTACATCTATCTTGATTTTCTAATATTTTTGCTTGTTACACAATTCTTTTAGGATTTTACATTAACTTTTTCTTAATTTTATTCTAATTTATGCGTGTTTATAAACACTTCTTGCAATGTTATACAAGATCATTATTATACATATATCATTTCAGTTATGTATGATAAAAATAATAAACACGTTATGGAAATGTTATTTAGCAATGGTTATCTATCAGTAAAACGCAAAGATAAATTTAACTATTTGACACATGTACGTTTATTTTTTAAGATTAAAGACATGAGTCCAACCTCCACCGAAAAAAATCATTTTGTCTTTTGAGTTTTCTTGGCTTTTGTTTTTATTTTTGCTTTACTTATATTTTTTTTGATATTTTTTACTTCTTTTATATTTACTTCCTATAAACTTTTTTTAAATATTAAGACGAACATGCATAACTAGTTATGCATACACGCTACAACGTGCCATTAACCACGTTAATGTTACCACACGTCCACGTCGCAATGTGTAGGTTTTTCGTTAAAAACTATTACATATATATTTTTTTCCGTATGTAACACGTGTAACGAAATTTGTAATTGTGACAGAACTCTCATATAAGTTTAATGGTTTTGTTTGAATTTGCAAATTCAAATCTGTCTCCACTTCCCTAGTTAAAATGCGTCAAATCCTCACCAAGACACTATAACCTTTCTTGGTTACACCCCTGTCTCCACTATCCATTGTTTTTGTGACCCAAAGAACTGTAAAGCTAAAAAAAATAAAACACAAAAACCCCTTTTAAATACTCATTTCTCTACCTTATATTGAAGAACAATCAAGAAATTTACATTCACAAACTCATTCTTTTCTAATGAAATATACAACAGTCAAACACCCTCTTTTGCTGTTATTTCTACTGATTTAGATCTTGTAATTTGGTTTCAGGTGAGATGATCTCTATTCTATTATATCCAAATCTCATGTCAAAAACAAAATTATAACAATTTTGCAATTTTGGACTTGTTTTGGTTCTGTTTCTCACCAGGTTTGTTATATCTTGAAATGCCCATTTGGGATCATGTCTTCAAACAGTAACCAAAGAATCATCAGAGCTACTGATTAAGGTTAATTTTCTTGAAAATTTTCTATATTAACTGTTCAGTGTTTTACATGTCACAGTTGTTTTATGTTCTTTTAGTTTATGATTGGTGTTGGTGTGTTCTTTAGGCTTTTTTATGATGTTTGATTGATAGCTCTATCAGCTCTTAATACTTTACCAACTTTTTTATTATTATATGTTATATTATTATTTTTATTATTATCATTTTGATCTTGAATTTGATTTCGCATCCATTCTTTTAAGATTTGTTTATGTTGAATTGGGTAAAAATCATTGATTTTGTTGTGGGCATTTTTTCTTGTTCATTTTCTTGATTTCTTCACAGCAAGACAACAGATTTAAATGCTATATATATTATTATATTATATGATGATGTTGTACTCTTTTGTCTTTTGATAGTGACTCAATTTTGATGTTTCTTTCATCATCATTTTCAAGAATATGCTCTTAAATGTGTTTATGTGCTTTACATTGTTTTTCATGAATCAAAGTGGGAATTATGCTGTGAGTTAATTTGCTGGTTTTGATCTTGTGATTTGGTTTCTGGTGAGATGTTTTCTGTTCTTCTAATTTCATGTTAAAAACTATAAATAGATGAACAATTCTCAAGAGGTGTAATTTTTTTACACAACAAGATATCTGTCAGTTTCGAGTTGAACCCACTAACCAGGTGTTATTGGCAACCCTTTTAATTTTTAATTATGTTTTTGTAAACTAATTGGATACTTTTATTTCAAAACTCAAACAATAAAAGAGAAGTGAGCATACTTTTGGTTGTAAATTTGTAAGTTCATAGAATTAATAAGAAAAAATTGGGTTAAATGGGGCTTATTTGTGTCAACCATGAAAAATCGTGTCGTGTTCGGGTTCGAGTCGGATTAAACACAGCCCCTCAATTTGACCTGTTGTTTTGTTCATCAGGTTTGTTTGAATCTTGTTGATCATGAAGGGGGAATCATCATGGGTTGGTGATGACATTCCTAAAGACATCAAGGCTTTCAATACATTTTCAGAGGTTGATGATGAGGGTAATAAGGACATTTCACCGGTTGTTTCGGTTGATTCACTTCTGCCTGATGATTTACTGGAACGAATTCTAGCTTATCTCCCGATCGCAAGCATCTTTCGGGTCGGTTGTGTGTGCAAAAGATGGCATGAAATTGTGAAAGCAAGACGGTTTTTATGGAACCTATCTCCGGTTTCATCACAAAAACCGTGGTATTTCATGTTCACGAGCTCAGATGAGTCGAGCGGATATGCTTACGACCCCGTTTCAAGAAAATGGTATGGGATCGAGCTCCCGTTTGTGATCAAAACCTCGAGATGGTTCATTGCATCTTCGTGTGGGTTAGTTTGTTTCATGGATAAAGATAGTAGACGCGAGTTACACGTGTGTAATCTCATCACCAAATGTTGTTTCCGGCTCAGTGAGCTGCCCGGTTTACGGTTTTGTGACTATAGCGCGCTCTCAATATCGGTTGACAGAGCACCCGGAAACTATACCGTGACAGTGGTGAAATCTAGACAAGTTCCCGAGAATTACATCCAGTGGGACCTCTCGATCCACGTGTACGAGTCGGTGACGCTGAAGTGGACGACATTTGTGACAGAGATGCTGACGGGGTGGAGAGGTGGCGACGAGAGCGTGATATGTAACGGGGTATTGTATTTCTTGCTTTACTCAACCGGGCCGATTCAAGAAAACCGACACGGGCTAGTGTGTTACGATCTTTCGACCCAGAAACCCGTTAGTTTGTTGACACACGGTTTTATCACGGTCCCGTGTTCTCTTACGTGTGGGCGGTTAATGAACCTTAAAGGGAGTTTAGTGATGGTGGGTGGAATCGGGAAACCCGACCGACAAGATGTGATCACGGGAATTGGCATCTGGGTTCTTGAAAACACGAACGAGTGGCGAGATGTGGCCCGAATGCCACACCGGTTCTTTCAAGGTTTCGGTGAGCTCGATGAGGTGTTTGCTAGTAGCGGTACCGATGATTTGATCTACATTCAGAGTTACGGTGCACCAGCTCTTTTGGTGTTTGATTTGAAAACGAGTCAATGGAAATGGTCCCAAAAATGCCCTGTTACTAAACGGTTTCCGCTTCAGTTGTTTTCCGGGTTCTGCTTCGAGCCGAGGCTTGAAATCTCACCGTAGTCGTGACTGGCCTGCCGTGTTCTGTAATTTAATTGCTTTTATGCTGCAAGTGATTTATGTTACATTTGGTAATTTACTGTGATTTGGCTATTTAATCTTGTTGAAGAAATGCATATTAGATTTTTTTGTAGTGATATCCTTAACCCTTTGCATGCATGATGGTAAAATGCAGTGCCAAAAGATAATAACTTGAGCCCATCTTAACTATTGAAACTTATGGGGGCATGTGGTATGCATTATTTCCAAATCTTCAGGATGTACAACTCATGTGTACAAGGTACAGGTGAATTCAGAACTTTACATATTTACCCATGAAAGGTGATTTTCCCATAAAAAAGTTAAAAGTAAAAAGTAAAAGTAAAAACCCACCTCAAAGTTGTCGCCATCTTTTTACATATGGGGTGAATGGTGTTCAATCACTTTCAGGAGAGCGCACATTACTCCCTTTTCCCTCGTTTCTATGCTCCGAAGAAAAGTCGTATATTTGCCGTTTAAGATATAAACGGCCTGACCTGTATATTATTCGAACACCCTCTCTCATACGACACGTATAACTAAAACACTCTCTTTTCGACCCGTATGATATGTTTTTTGAGGTTTATGTCGAATGAAGAAGGCTATTGTAGGTCTTTATATCACTTAAAAGTTGTTTGTTTCACCAGTTAATGATTCAGTTTGGTAGTGAATTATTCTACATTTGGCATTTAGAGCGTTTGGTTCAATAAAAAAGAGTCTCTTAATGGTTTAGTTCGGTGTTGAATGGTTAGGTGTCAGAGATATGCTGAATGAAATTCAATGGAGCATATACTAACTTTACTCTCATCTGCACTTATTACCCAACATCCTTTCAATAGAGTCTCTTAATTAATGGTTTAAACATGTTAATGATTTATCATTTAATGATTCATATTTTACCAAGTAGTTAATTAGTCATTTATAAAACAAGTAGTCATGGAACAAATAATTCAACTTGTTTACACCATGTTGATTCTTGGGTATTACGCAGGCACGCCAAGTTTGAATAGAACTTGCTCAAGACCATTAGGGTGGTTTCGTATATAAGGAACGAAAACCACGCCACATTGTCCACGTTGTATGCTAAGTTCCGGAGTTAGTCTCGGTTGTAACAAGTCTGGTCTGTGTGTCGGACCAAAACTTGCATGACCTTAATCAAGGATGCATAAAAGATTTGGAAAATGTCAATGTAAAGGTTTTTATTATGGATACAAACACTTCACCATCTTGTATATATCTAACACATTAAATATATTTATCGGTGAAATTATTCTATAAAGTGTATTTTTGATACAAAGTCATGAAAAATGGTCAAACGAACTTCGATTAACCTCAATTTCTAAAGCGTTTGAACCGGCTTGTCAAACCCCTTCTATACTTAGAACCTTTATACTTGTTCACGCATCATTTATTAAATTTGTGTAAAACTATTCTTACCAAATAAAAATATATTTACGTGTAAAAAATGAATATTGTACAATAACTATGTACACAATGTTAACGTGCTTTTGCAGACCATGGACCAAGCGTAGATTGATGATTGATATCAACCATTAATAAACACTTCTACTCATAGAAATATATAAAAAACAATTATAAATGTTAACCGAAGAGTAGATGAAAAAATATAACCTGTAAGTTAAGAGATTAGAAAATAAATAAGACAAGGTATATTCACGTTGTTACGCGTTACGTGACAGTTGGTAACCGGGTTAATACTTCTTACAAAACCTACCAACAACCTAGAAACAAAAATGTCTCAACACAAAAAAAGTCAAATACAATAACAAAAAAAACCAACAAAAAACAAACGCACACATGACATCAATGATCAACTAATAGTAACACAACACCTCAAATCATCAATCAATAGCAACACAATAACGCAACCGCACACAAAACATTATTCCATCACATCAAGAAATAACAAAACAACACCTCAAACTATCAACCAATAGAAACACAACACCTCAAGCCACACAAAACAATATTTCATGAAATCAACCAATATTAACACAATAACTACAGAACACACATAACGCTATTTATAATGTTTTTTTTTCAATATAGATAAATATTTTTAAAGCTACAAATATTTTTTTAACGACAATGATAATTCAGACTTAGCGAGATGTCTCTTTATAACCCATATAAATACTTCAATTAAACGAGATTTTAATCGTTTTAAAGCTTAATTCAAACTCTTTATTTTTTTTACATCATACATAATTTATTCCTAAATTCCGGATAATGTTTCATTAATCAACTAAACCATTAGTTATAGCGAAAAAATTACAATCATTACGATTATAAGAACAAATCAAAACATTCACAAACACTCGAACTCAACCAATTGTTCTTTCCTATATCATCTAACATGTATACAATGAAAATTCATAGCAAGATATGAGTCATACCCTAGGCGAGACCAAATATCAACAAACCATTCTGATTTCACAACTAGACGTTACACACAAACTAAATTTTGTTTGATAACTTGGAAGCTAACTGATCTAGTGTTCTTTTGGAAGACCCATCATTGCTAAGAGCGCACAAGGCCGCTTCTTTCAACTCTTGTGTCCGAATTCGAATCTTGTTCCCCTCTTCTCCAACCAACAAATTCTTGACAACCCGAGCAACCTCTAAACGATCCACAATGCCATTTTCATTCAAGTTAGCCCTCAAGGCAACTTTCAGACCCTTGGTCAACATAATAGCGTTCATTTTTTGTTCTGCATAAAGCGGCCAGGCAATCATTGGTACCCCTTGAATTATAGTTTCAAGAACCGAATTCCAACCACAATGAGTCAAAAACCCACCTATTGAGCTATGACTCAAAATCTGTGCCTGCGGAGCCCAATTAGGCACCACAAGCCCATGATTCTTAGTGTTTTCTAAAAACGACTTTGGTAAAAAATCAAAAGTATCATTTTCGCTATTGTTATTGAAGTATGTAGCATCCGCTACTTTATCGTTTGGGGTTTTAACCACCCATATGAATCTTTGCTCACTCAACTCCAAACCCATGGCTAACTCATTGACTTGTTCCGAAGAAAGGGTCCCGCCACTCCCAAAACATATGTACAATACAGACCCACGTGTCTGACCGTCCAGCCATTTCAAACAGCTCAACTCGTTTACATCCTTATCTGACTCAACCGACCCAGAGCGTATCAACGGACCAACCGGGTAAACCACCGGCTTACCGGGTCCCTCCATTTGTAAAGCTCCAATTGCTCCACCCTCCAACTCCTTGAAACTATTCACCACTATACCCTTGGCCATCACATACCTCTTAGCATTACACAAAACTCTTTTGTACGCATCATTTTTCCTGTCTTGAACCGGGTCAAGCAAGTCCTTACCATGAACCGGAATACAACCCGGAATCCGAATCGGGTCGGGTACGTCTCTATACTCACCCGAAACCGTTTGATCAAGCTCCGGCAAATGAAGAAACAAAGACAAAGTCATAGCGGAAGCCGGAAAGAACAAGTAATGCGGGATACCGAATTCAATAGCGACATCGAAAGCATCTGTTCCGAACAAATCAACGAACAACGCAACGATGTTTTTGTCAGCAATGATGGAGTTGATGGTTTGTCGAAGAGAGGGAATGGATCGGGTGACCATGAGGGTTATTCGGGTTTCGATTTTGGCATCGGGAGGCAAATCGTGGAAAGAAACAGGTGGGAGGAGGATGTAAGTGATGGCATTTGGGAGAGAATTGAGTAAGTGAGAGTGTGAATTGGATAATGGAGCATCGTTTGGGATGATGAAAGTTGAAGAGATGTTATGGTGAGATGAAAGTTTTGTGGCGAATTGGAGTAATGGGATGAGGTGACCCATTCCTGGACTTGGTATCATAATGATATGTGGTTGTTTCTCCATTCAAATTGGAGGTTCAAGATCAAACGGATGATAGTGAATGAATGAATGAATGATTGGATTAAGGTGTTGTACCTTTATATATATATAAACAAATGAGTAAATTGCAGTTTTCCTCCTCAGCTTTTATTACCGTTAACAACTTCAGCACAACCTTAATACTTTACGTCTCTAATATTATATTATTTTTATCACGTGTGTTGCGTGTGAAGGGTAAATTAGTGACGAGAAAAGACAAATATATCCTCTCATGTGCGGGAAAACTATCATAATCTTGGAATGAAATTCCGTTAAGGACGGTTTTTGTTAAACCCAAAAGTTATTATATTAGAAACATAAAGTATTAACGTCTTTTGAACTTGTTAATATTATCAATACTCAAGGAAAATAAGTTAAAAATTACAATTTACTTTGAGCAATTTTAAGACACAATTTAAAGGTTTTGAGAAGAATATATGTGAAAAATATTTTCCCCTATATAAAGTGTCAAGTTTTTGTGTTCGATATCGAGTATACCCAAATATATCGGTAAGAAGTATGTATATTTCAGGTTCGACCTTTTAATAAGTAGGTGGCAATTAAGTTGACATAGCATATGTGTTAACTTCTAACATAGGAAAAACTAAAACAAAAAAAGCATTATTACAATATTAACCATTATATATTTTAGAAAAGTGTACATTTTTTTCGATCTTCTTTGAACAAGGGTCATAATTAGGGTTTAGCAACATGACTCTTTATAGTCCAAGCATATGCTCATACGTTATTGATATTATACACGGATGATCTAAATCATTTGTTCATCTTCGTTCCCTTGCTAGGAGAATATAAAAAAAACATATCTTTATTGAGAAAATCTATGTTTTAATATGAAAATCAAATTTTTATTTATATTTTACATTAGATTTGAATTCAAAACCTATCATTCTATCTAATAATCAATTTTTTTTTATTTTATTTCACATAAAGTTTAAATTCAAAACCTATTATTCTATTAAGTCTTACTAACTCACCACAAATATTCTTAAAATCTTAAAAGTCTAAATAAAAACACATATGATTTGACAATGATTGCCAAAAAGTGTACTCATCACGTCTTCGATTAAAGTGACCATGTGATTCTAGCACAAATTTGTTGAGACGCAATTCCTACGCAAGGCTTATGTCGTACGTAGATAATACTCACGTATATGTAAATACAGTTTGCTTGTATTTTGACGTGTGTGGTCTTGTTTTAATCATATAAATTAAGTTTGGATGACTCTATTTTTCTTTTTTGATATAAAAAATATGTGATTGTCACGTTTAAAATATCAAAATCAAGTGTTAATTCACATTTATAGTTTAATAGTTATGTTAGTCATGTTGTCTCTATAACATGCTAGTCACGATAAGACATGATTTTTAAGCCTTATTATTGTCTTTGTTTGATAGGGAGATAATAGAGAAAAAAAAATCAAAAACGAACATTTTGGGGTTATTTTTGGTAAAAGGATCATTCAAGAATTTTCTCTAAAATAATTGTTTTTTAACCATAGAACGTGACACCCATTAATATTCTTGTATTTAAATTTGACATATCAATATATCATTTCCAACTATCTTTTAAGTCATCATATAATAAATCTAAAAAGTAAAAAATAAAAAATAAAAAAAGAAAGAAAATTAAACAAACGGGTTAATCCAGAAAACGCTGGATAATTCGCCAAATGTATTTACTGGTTCAATTCAAAACTAACCAGAGTTCATCAAAACTAATCTCAAACTCATAAATTTTATGTTAGTTTTGTTGTTACTTTGATAAATCAAAAAGATCTTGTTTACATACCGTTTAAACAATGGGATTTTCTAATATTTGCTCTAAGGGCACAAATAACAAATTTTTAATATGGTAAGTATTCTTACTAATTACATTAATATTCTACTACTTACCATATTTACCAACAAAAACTAAATATATATAAAAACATGATTTTGGTTGGTAAATATGATAAATAGTAGAATATATATTTAATTAGTAAGAATACTTACTATAATAAATACATGTTATATGTGCCCTAAGGCACATATTAGAAAACCCCTTAAACAATTCGTAATTTTGTTGTTACTCAGATGCACTTTAAAGATCTTGTTTATATTATAAAAAGATTTAAGAGTAATAATCTAAAACTTGTTGACAAAACGTGACAATTATTGCCCTTTTGAATTGATTAATGGGTTATTGGATTTTAATAATCCGAACTTTTGTATATTGGCCGATATTAATCCCAACTTCAAAAATTGCCTGTGTCAATCCCAACTTGTAACTTATTTTCCTACAATGATCCTTCATTAAAGTTAACTTAACACCGTTAAACTTTTTTCGAATTTTTGACCGAGGCTTTAGGGCTTTTGATCGGGAGGACGATACGAGTCTAATCATGTAAAACTTAACTTGAGTCGATGCTCCAAACGAAGAAATTTTAACATGCGATTTAAGCACCGTTAAGTTTATACACCCGATTGAAGGTCGTTTGGTTATTTGGAAGGTCGGCTCAAGGTAATTTTTACATGAATAGACTCCTATCGTCCTCCCGATCAATAGCCCTAAAACCTCGGTCAAAAATACGAAAAAAATTTAACGGTGTTAAGTTAATCTTAACGGAGGATCATTGTTGGAAAATAAGTTACAAGTTGGGATCGACACAGGCAATTTTTAAAGTTGGGATTAATATCGGCCAATATACAAAAGTTCGGATTATTAAAATCCAATAACCCTTGATTAATTAATGTGAATAACGATGTAGGTTTTGTCTACCGATTAATCTATGCATCATATAGAGGTAGAGAAAGAAACATTGGTTGTTGTTAGCCACTACTAGGTGACCCAGAATTAAGTAGAAGAGGGTTCATTGACCCTTACTTTTGCGGAGTCGTATTTTCTACTAAGAAAGTGTATTCTTTTATTATGATCTTTTAAAATGTTACCGTTAGAGTGCTTGAAATGATATAAATAATCGTATTACAGTTTTAATTTAAAAGTTCTTGCATCACGTATCTTTTATTAGTATGAAGTAGTGGTATAAGCTAATCGAATCAATCATGAGCTTGAGCATGAACATGGACTTAGCTCGTTCATGCTCCATGTTTGAAGCTCGAGTTCTAGAATTTACCAGCCTTAAGCCCAACTCGTTTATTGTTAATTAAATATGTAACTAGTTAATTAATTAATTTGTATACATATATGTATGTGTTGAAGAAAATATATATTATTAAGTTATTTTTACCATGATTTTACATAAAATAGTATTTATTATTATGTAATCGTTTATTCATCATATGTAACAAAATTTATCATATTATATAACTAATTAACAGTCTCAATCAAACTTGTCTAAATTTAAATTAAAGTTCATATAAAATCATTTCCATTTGAGTTTCTACATAGTTAATCTCAAGTAAAGTACAAGTCACTAATGACTTTGACTCGTACATTCTCATGGTTTAAAACCCTTATAGAAATATAATAATAACTAGGTTAACACCCGTGTGTTCACACGGGGTTGAACGGTGAAATCTATATATATATTTATATATAATTATATATCAATATACTTAGTTAATACCCATTTGGATGCATGAAAATAATGTTTGTCATTGTTTGGTAATTTTGGATGGATATTAAATATTTAGCCATTAAATTGAGGATGAATGTGGTGGTGACACGTGGCGCAGTGTGGTGAGATGTGTTAGCAATTTATTAGAAGAGATAATAATAATAATAATAATAATAATAATAATAATAATAATAATAATAATAATAATAATAATAATAATAAAGTACTAGAGCTGGTACAAATTTAACGTGACACTGCACAATATACAAATCTGTCTTTCACATTCTGTGTGCCAATTTTCATGAATTTTGATAGGCCGTTATCATTTCAATTTGTGTTTTCTTTTTATATAAAAGAAAGAAAATGATAAAATATGAGGTGTGGGTTAATATGGACCAGTGATAAGTATTTGCAAAACAATTCTATATTTGCTTTACGTTATTGAAGAAGATTGATCCACAAAACCCATTTTCAACATTGTTCTAGAAGACGTTGACAATAGACCCAAATAACTAAAAATAAAATACTCCTTCCTTTTTATTTGTTTATTTTTCTGTTTTTAGTTTTCTTAATTTAAATGTCCATTTTTTTTTGTCTCAGTTTAAATGTTCATTCTAAATATAAAAGTATATTATCCAATTTTACCCCTGATTATTTAATATAAAAACTACTTTATGACTAAAAGACAAAATATTTTAATGGTAATATTGTCATTTATAGATTGAAATAATATAATAATCTATATTTTCTTAAACTTTATGTTGTGAGTTTCATGACACTTAAAATGAAACGGATAGAGTATTATTTTGTAATTTGGTACCGGTCCCAACTATTACCTTTTGAATTTTACCGGTCTCAGTTATAGAATTGGCTGTTAACGGTCCCAATTTTTATCAGTTTGGCAACGGTTGATCCATCGTTAATTTTTTTTACGTCGTTAAGTTTTTTTCGAATTTAAGACTGATGTTTTAAGTCTTTTGATTGTAAGGAGAATACGAGTCGATTGATGTAAAGGTGTGGGTTAATATGGACCAGTGGGGGCGTTTGATGTGTCACAACACACGTAAGTTATTAGACATTTTACTACATTCAAACCTCTTTTTAGTGTAAATATATTATATCTTAGTGTCTATTAAGTTTTACTTTATTTTACCAAGTAACTTTGACAAAAAGAATGAAAACCGAAGCTAAAACGAAGAAACTATAAAAAAATCTTTCTAACACATTCTTAGCGATCCGCTAATATTGTATCTGACGCAAATACCTAATATTCTTAGCGGTTCGCTAAGAATGTACATATATAATCTTAGTGGTCCATGTTTTTACATCAGTTAGAAGTCGATAGAGGTCCATCCTAAAAGGTGCCAAACTCAAACATATCTGGTATGATATTCGAACTTACTTAACTTGCCACTAGGGGTCTAAGGCTGGCATATCGTGTCAAACACGACACGATAAGATACGAACACAATAAGGCCAAACACGAACACGACACGATAACTTATCATGTCATTTTTTCTAAACACGGTCACGATAAAAAGGAGGTTACACGATAAGACACAAAAATACCATTTAAAAAAAATATTTCAAAAAAATTCATAAATCTTAAATATTAAATATGACTTAACATGATAATTTAAGCTATAAAAAAATAAAAGTCCATAATAATAATACAAACCATAATAATAGTTGATAGACGAATATATAAAGTAGATTAAAAGTCCATCGAAATCCGTATGATCAACCTTTGATATTCTACTAATCTCAATCAAAGTCCATCTTCACCTTCATTATCCACTAACTTTTCATTTAAATAAATATTAACATATGACCTATCGTGTTAGCAGATTTGTAACCTGTTAAGATGCGATAATTAACGTGTCTTTATCGTGTTAACCTGTTAATGACACAACCTCTGTTAAGGTCAAACATGAAACCTATTAATTCCGTGTCGTGTCGTGCCGTGCCGTGTCATGTCGTGTTATCGTGTCCGTACCAGAAATTGTCTGCCTTACTTGCTACATAAGACTGGTAGACTTGCCAAATAGTGAACTTGTTAGGTTTTTCCATTTCATAAATTTAAACATGATGTTCTAATCCAAAACAATATTTTCATATATATCATATGGTTGGCATCATCGTGTCACTCAACTTTTGTTCACGTGGTGTTATTATTCTACGTGGCATGCTTATTAGGCATAAAAGCAGAGTGACAACAAGTAAAGTGTTAAGTTGAGAGTGAGACCGTGAACGTTAGAAGTGACGTTGGCCAATACCTCATAGTTAAGAGTATTAAAATCCAATAAACCTATTATAATATAGCAAAATGAATTTGATGACATTGAATCGAGATGGTGGTCAAGCCAGACAAGAGGAAACTATGAGGCTGTATTTTTCTAATATAAATATGTTTATACTATTCATTTAAGTATCAATGACATTTTGGTCTTTTTCAGAAAAATTTAATAGAAAAAATTAACTTTGTTAGTAAAATATATTGAAAGAGATAAGAAATGCAAAACCCGGAATAGAGAAAAATATAAAGTTTAAGGCAATAATAAACTATGTTTTTTACTTTGGTATCAAATAAAGAAGAAAAAAACAAAACTCAGGTAACAAACGGAGATTTACTCTATATAATAATATATTATAAGAACATTAATTTTATTTTAGTCTCCTAATATTTATAAGAATTTAAAAAATTTAATAGTAGTTACATTTATAACAATCTCTTGTTATGAGTGTGCATAAGTCGGTTTATATTTAATAAAGTAAAAAAATGAAACTTATGAATAAAGTTGACATTAATATATAATTAAATACCTAAATATTTTTTAAGCATACATAAGTTTTTTATACAACATTATTTGAAAAAATAATACAATGTAAACTGAGTATTTAATTATCTTTAATTTGAGTATTATATTGTACTATAAAAACATTTTTTTATAATTCTTGTGTTTTGATTTTACCACGGGTTTGCCTCAAAACTTATTGTAACCATTTATGCCCACATGAATATATAAATATGAGGAAAGTAAATATGTGACTGTGAGACATGAAGACGTTTAACATTATATGCGAAACCCTCAAAACTATGTTGTTTTAGATTAAAACCAATTAAAATTATATATATGGTGTGTATTTTTTTAATGACAAATGAGCCCCTGGACCTTAGCTCACACTGTTACGACAACAGACTAGATATTTGACAACTCATGAGCAAAGAGCCGTAAGACAAGATCAAATAAACTAGTCTCACCAACCTTCTAAAGAAAACACCACATTATAAGTAAGAAAACCCTTAACAAAACTTGAACAGAAGACATTAAATAGAATTTAAGTACCTCAACCTTGTATATATTTTTAAAATTAAGAATAAAGTGCAATTTGAGTACCTGAGCTATACTTCAACTTGCATTATGAGTACCTAAGTTTAAATTTTAGACATTAGAGTACCCAATCTTTTTGATTTTAGCAGTTTGAGTACCCAGGACTAACAAATGTTAGTTAAGTGTTAACTCATAAGGCTATTCCGGTCATTCCTTATATAATACTGAGGAAAGATCAAATACAAAATTGATTTTGCCTAAAAAGTGTGAGAAGTGACTTAAATCACATCAAAACTGGGTCAAACGAACTCCGTTTGAGCTCATTCAAGCGGCGTTGGAACCGTCTCGTCGAGCTTTATCATCTTAGCTTCTAGGGTTTAACTTTTAGGGTTTAGCTTTAAAATTTAGTTTTTACCTTAAGGTTTAGCCTTAGGGTTTAGCATTGGGATTTAGCTTTTAGGGTTTAGTTTTTAGATTTTAGGCTTTTATATGGATGTGGTGAGGGGTTTAGGTTTTTAGAGGGTGGTGGGTGGGGTTTAGGTTTTTGGGGGTGGGGGTGGGGGGTTTTAGGTTTTTTGGGTGGTGGTGGGTGGTTTTTAGGTTTTTAGAAGGTGCGGGTCGGGTGATTTAGGTTTTTGGGGGGTGGGGTGGGGGTTTTAGGTTTTTTATGGTGGTGGGGGCGGGGGTTTGACGACACGGTTCTAACGCCGCAAGAATAAGTTCAATCGGAGTTCGTTTGACCCGGTTTTGATGTGTCTAAATATCACTTCTCACGCTTCTTAGGCAAAATCCATTTTGTACGATAACCTTCCTCATATAATACTAGGGTTCAATTAGTTATTTTAGTTTTTATTGTCTCACTAACAATAAACAAATCATTCGAAGTTTTCTAAACATTAAAATATACATTCCACGTGATTTGAAAATCAGATAAAAGCTTATTTGTTCGAAGTTTCTATCTGATGTTCGAGCATGTGGAAATAGATTTAGGGGTTTAAAAAGCGCCGCTCTACTTGTTTATTGTTAGTGAGACTTTTAGAAATAAAATTGCAAATTTAACCCTAACATTATATAGAAAATGACCAAAATAGCCGTATGAGTTAACACTTAACTAACATCTGTTAGTCCTAGGTACTCAAACTGCGAAAATCAGAAAGGTTAGGTACCCAATTGGCTAAAATTAAAACATAGATACTCATAATGCAAGTTGGAATATAGCTTAGGTACTCAGATGGCAGTTTATTCTAAAATTAATTATGTGTGTGTCGTTATTGCTTACTTTGACTATGATTTAATAGAATTTCAATTCGTTAACTTTAATAATACTATTCTGCCGCTCCCATTAAACTAGTGCAATACATCTTGTCTTGCATACTTAAATAAATTTAGATCCAAAATTTGTACTTTTCTATATAGTCAACTATTTAGTACAAATTGCTACGTATTAAACAATGAAGACACACCACATGATGGATTTTTTTAAGTAATAAATAAATAATTAAATATTCTTTAATAATAAAAAAAGCGAAACCAATGCCAAATTGAAACCTTGTTCCTGTCACTTTAGCCTTTATAAGTAAGCTGCTTTTGGGTCCGTTTAGAAACGAACAACAACTTAACTAACACAACAGATCAGATCATGGCTGCTTCCTCTCCCGTCATCACTGTTCTTCAAAAGTCTCAGGTTTCACCGCCAGCGGCCGTCGTAGGGGACCGCTCGTTATCGTTGTCCTACTTCGACTTCTTATGGCTCAGGCAACCTCCTATTCACTATCTATTCTTTTATGACTTATCAATCACACAAACTCATTTCATTGAAACTATTGTTCCTAGTCTCAAACACTCCTTAAAAATCACCCTCCAACATTTTTTCCCATTTGCTGGTAACTTGATTGTATTTCATTCTTCTACTAAAAAGCCCGAAATTCAATACGTTGAAGGTGATTCTGTCGCGGTTACATTCGCAGAATGTAACCTTGATTTCAACCAACTTACTAAAAACTGTCCTAGAGATTGTGAATTGTTTTACCACCTAACACCTTTATTGGGTAAAATTGATAAAACCTCGGATTCGACAAAGATTCCTTTGTTTTCTGTTCAAGTGACGCTTTTTCCCAACTCGGGAATATCTATTGGCATGACAAATCACCATTGTCTCGGTGATGCTAGCGCTAGATTTTGTTTTCTAAAGGCGTGGACGTCGATTGCTCGATCCGGATCAGATGAGTCATTTCTTGCTAACGGAGCTTTGCCGTTTTACGATAGGGTGGTTAATAACCCTAAGCTAGAGAAAAGTTATTTAAACTTTGGTAACGTTGAAACTTTTAACGAGTTTGAACTTCCAAAACTATGTGGACCAAGTGATAAGGTTCGAGCCACGTTTATATTGTCTCGAACGATGCTCGATAGCTTAAAGAAGTTGGTTTCGACGGAACAACCAACATTAGCATACGTATCATCGTTTACTATTACATGTGCTTATATTTGGAGTTGCATTGCAAGTACAAAAGAGGGTGATGAGCTACAACTTTTCGGGTTCACCATTGATTGCCGGGCGCGTATGAATCCCCCGCTTCCAGCGACCTATTTCGGCAACTGTGTTGGGGGATGTATGGCTGTTGAAAAAACAACAAAGTTAAAGGGAAAAGACGGGTTCGTAAATGCTGCGAAATTAATCGGAGAAAATCTACATAAGACGTTGACCGATAAAGACGGGGTTGTTAAAGAAATAGAATCATTCGGGGACTTTTTGTCTGATGGTGTTCCCACAACACTGATTGGGGTTGCGGGAACACCTAAACTTAAATTTTACGATATGGATTTCGGTTGGGGTAAGCCTAAAAAGATCGAAACGGTTTCTATCGATTATAGCAGTTCGATATCGTTGAATGCAAGCAGGGAAAAGAGTGAAGATGTCGAGATCGGTGTTTCTCTTCCGACTAGTGAAATGGAGACTTTTGTTCGTGCCTTTGAAAATGGGTTAGAAACATACATCTAAAATATGCATCATATGATATCATATCACATCATGTTATAATATTATATGTTATTTCCGAAATTTCTATGCAGTTGTCATCTTATAATTGCTGTATTTTTGTATTTTTTTATCAGAGTTTAAATTCAAATTGATAACTTCAAAGTCTTTATAGCCGTCTCTTGATTCCTTCGTACAATCTTATTATATATTAAATTAAATATTTAAATTTAATGGCATATTAAAGTTAACCGGTACAATTCACGTTTTCAAATCTTTTATATAATATAGCAAAATCATATTTGCTTACTTGGCATCATTTGAGATCTATTTGCTTAGTTGGCATTATTTGAGAGATTCTCTCAAAACTAATAATATTGTTATATTTAAAAAATATATATCTATCTATAAAAATTTATTATAATAATATTAATTTTCATTTGATCCCCTAATATTTAGTATAGTATTTAAAAAATTAAGACTATTTATATTTTCAACCCTCTCCTACTAAGGATGTGTATGGGTCATGTTATATTTATTAGGGTATAAAATAAAACTTAGAGATAAAATTATTAATAACATACAATTAAATACATAATTATTTTTTAAATATACACAACTTTTTATACGGCAATGTTTAACAAAAAACACACCATAAAACCGAAGGTCTAATTCTTTTTAATTTGATTATAATATTGTTATATGAAACAACATGATTTTAAATAAATTTTTTGTTTCAGTATTACCACTGTTTTATCTCAAAACTGATTGGAATCTTTCATGTCCATAAATATCCTTAAAATCATCACATGAGTATTATGTCCCCGAGTGTAGCGCGGGCACTAACCTAGTATTATATAAGAGATTATTACTAAGACTAATACCGGTCAATGATCACACGAGATTTTGCTTTTAAAAGTTTGTATTAAATTTAGCCATTAAATTTATTTTAAACATATCTTCTACATATATGCACTAACCTTCCATGTGCATCAATACCCTTACTTATTTTTAAACATTTATAACGTTTACAATTTTACATACGACATTATTTGTTGAAACAAATTATACCATAAAAACGAGCATCTTTTCTCTTTAAAACGCGTATATTGTTGATATATAAAAAGGACGATGATCAATATGAAGATCATAATGTGAAGGTGAAGGATCTTATCTCCACATAAGTTTTATCCCTTTCCTATTTAAAAACCTGTTGGCTGGGATTAGGGATGAGATTGGTACTGTACCGGTACCGAACCGGTACCGATACCGAAAATACCGATACCGAAAACATGGAAAAGTGGGTACCGGTACCGATACCGAATCTATCGGTACGGTACCGGTTCGGTACGGTACCGGTACGGTATAGGTACAGAACAAGTACTTTTAGGTAAATTTAAGGTATTGGTACCGAACCGGTACCGATACCGAAAATAGGGGTGCTCAATGGGTCAGGTTATCGGGTTGGTGGGTTGAACCCGACCCGAACCTGAAAAATTTATACAAACCCAAACCTGACCCGAACCTGAAAATTTAGACATTACCTAAACCCGAACCCGGCCTGATTTTTAGCAGGTTGACCCGAACCCGACCCATTTGACCTGAATTATCAGAAAATACATTCTACAAGAGTTAAAAAATCAAAATTACCAAGAAATACATTCTTTAAACGAGAGCGAGCTTATGGAAAATCGGGAATTGCCACCCAAATGTACGCACAACCATATAAGACATTCAATATTGTTATAGTTTTAACGTAAAATACCCTAAACTACATGTATATGTACACAATATACCCTAAATTTTATATTTATATAAAAAATCAGGTCAACCCGTGAACCTAATGGGTTGACCCGAACCTGACCTGTTTTTGAAATCAGGTCAGCAGGTTCAACCCGAAACTGACCCACACCCATTCAATGTAAACCCAAACCCACGATTTTCAGGTTAGGTTCAGGTCGGGTTTTCAGGTCGGGTCAGAAATTCCCAGTCCTAACCGAAAATACCGATACCGAAAACATGTAAAAGTGGGTACCGATACCGGTACGGTACGGGTATCGGTTCGGTATTTCGGTACCAAACACTCATCCCTAGCTGGGATAAGTTGTGTTCGTGGTCGGGCGGGGCCGGGCCTTAGGCTTGTTGGTTGTTTAACTATTTGGGCTTATGAGCTATTTAGCTACTTGGGCTTCCTAGATTATAGTGTCAACTTGTATTTGAATCTATGTAGAGAGTAGAGACACTTAAGGGCTGTTTGGCAACGTCTGAATGGTAAAGTACTGAACTAATAAAATGTCAGAATCATTAAGTGTTGAACCAGTAAGAGATCTGAATCATTAAGAACTAGTATATTGCTTAACTATTCAAAGCAAATGTCTGACCAATTCAAATAAGAGGTCTTAACCATTCAGACTCTGTATAATGCTTAACCATTCAGAGGCAATTGTCTGGACCATTCAGACATCTACTCGTGAAACAAACAGTCTGACTCATTAAATGATGAACCATTCAGACATCTGAACCATTAAGAGGCTTAAACAAACAACCTCTTAGTTTCAGTTTCTTAATGGTTCAACACTTAGTAATACAAACTGTTTTTTTCACAAAGATGTCTAAACGACTCAGACATTTGCTTCGCAATGGTTAAACATTCTATTAATGGGCTGCTTGCTAAGTTTCTTAATACTATTGAGAGGCTACATCTTTAATGGTTCATATCCTCTTACCAAACAGCCCTTGAGTCTGAATGTTTAAGACCTTTTATCTTTAGACATTTGTCATTTGAATAGTTAAGCAATATACTGGTTTCATGGTTCAACATTTAATAGTTCAGACTGCTTACTGATTCAACATTTACCTATTCAAAAGTTGTCAATACACCCTTTAGGCAATTAGCTACATGGGCAAAACCATTTTAAAAAAAAAAACTGTTATTTTTTTAACCCGATTTGGTTTCATAGAGTGAAAATGTTAAACTGGTATAGGCAGTTCGTGTCTGGGCTGGGTTAAAAAAAACCGGTTAAAAAACATTTTTAACCCAAAATGGGCCTTTTTAGTTAACTGTCGTGTCTGGGCTGGGTTAAAAAACCGGTTAAAAAAACATTTTTAACCCAAAATGGGCCTTTTAGTTAACTGTTTGAGCCTTTTATTTGAAAAAAAAAACTGTTGGGCCTTCCTAATTAACTGTCGGGCCTTTTTAAGGATTGGTCCGATTGGAAAATACACACTTTACGAACCGTTACGGTTTTTTTTAAAAAAAATTTAAAACACAAAAATAACTAAAACTTGACTTTAATTGATAGTTAAAACTTAAAAAGACCTACACTTGCTTAAAACCGGTTTTTACCTGGCTTAAAAACGTTTTTTAAACCCGGTTTAAAAACCAGTTTGGTTACTAAAAATGTGAACTAGTTTGACCAGCCAGATTAGAAAATCCTATCCGGGTTAAAAAAAAAACGGTTTAAAAGAACCGTGCTAATTAATAACTATTGGGGTTAAAAAAATCGATATTGTTCCCATGTCTAGTAATAGCTAGGTTAGGGTGCAAACACAATGATATCAAACTGAATTTACCAACGATGTGTCATCAACATAATCCACCATAAATGTTTTGAGCAACATCAAACACCTTGTAATACAAAAATTCATTTCTAATTAAACACATAAATCATCACAACAACGAATTTACCTCAATTTTGGAAAAATTAAACATCAACCATTGATTGATTGCTTGCCCACGTGGTGTTATTATCATACTCGTAGGCATGTTTACGTGGCATTAAAGCAAAATGACACAACAAGTGAAGTGTTAAGTTGAGACGGGTACAATGGTCAATACCCCGTAATTACGAGTATTAAAACTTAATAACTCTTTATTAAATACAAACCTTTGGATGTTATGCATGCATGAGAACGTACATGATCACCATAAAAAAGTTTGAACGCTATATTCAGTTAAAAATTAGGTATATTGGTTTTCACTGGTCCCAACTATTACCTTTTGTCTTCTACCGGTCCCAACTTTTAAATTGGTTGTCAACTGTCCCAACTTTTATCACTTTGGTAACCACTGGTCCCGTCGTTAAATTTTTTTAACGCCGTTAAGTTTTTTCCAAATTCAAGACCGATGTTTTAGACCTTTTGATTGGAAGGATAATACGTGTCGATTGATATAAAAGTTTTCTCGAAAAGGCTATCTGAATGATAAAACTTTGACATCCGATTGAAGCACCGTTAGGTTTAAACACCCGATTGAAGCACTATTTCGTTGTTCGAAGCGCCGTTTTAAGGTAACTTTTCTATCAATCGACTTATATTATCATTCCGATTAAAAGGCTTATAACATCGGTATTGAATTTGGAAAAAACTTAACGGCGTTAAAAAATTTTAACAACGGGACCAGTGGTTACCAAGGTGATAAAAGTTGGGACCGTTGACAGCCAATTCAATAGTTGGAACCGGTAGAAGACAACATGTGATAGTTGGGACCAATAAAAACCAATATACATAAAAAAAAATACACACTTTATTTGCATACCAACCCAACACCTTTAGACTCATCAAATTCACATTTAACAACAGACTTCAAACCAATACTAATAAAACCTCAATAACATAGCCTACACATCCATCCATACACACTATTCATCCCTACATCAAATTTACCCGATGTCTAAAACCAACACTCGAGAGCTCATCAGGTTTCCATGAACTCGTTATACAGCACTTGTTCTAGGAGGCTTCATCCCAAATCCTTGCTTCTTCCGCTGGACCCTGTCAATACCACAACAACCACAGCAAATGATTATCCGTTTTATCTTTGAACACATTCACTCAAGGCCCGCTCAACCCGTATTCAGACATTAACTTTAACTTAAGTCTAAACGTGGCAGAATAAACATGTGCTATGATAATGGAACTAGGAAGGTTAAAACAAGAAACCAAATAAAAACCAGAGACTTACGTCGGGGCAAGTTTACCAAGGCCTTCAAGTTCTAGGCCCGAGTCCTCATCAAACACTTTACCAGATATGTCAATCGTATAAGATCTATGTGCATCCATTGGTAGTCCCCGACTCACAAGCAAATCCAAATCTCTTTGATGAAGCTCTCTCCCATTAACAACAACATTTGTGTTCCCATCCGCACATTTTTCCGGCATTGGATAATTGAACTCCTCAATCAATGGCTGCCAAATCATTTACTTTCAATATTAGCTGTAAAAAGATATAACATATAGATACGGGTCGGGTAGGGCTGAGTTGAGAGGTAAAATATCCATTGTCCAAATATTTGTAAGTAAATTGCCACCTTTTGTAATTGTAAATCAGATTTCATAGCATATCGTGATCAAGAAAATTACCGGAATTATACCCCGACAAGGGCCACCCATCATACCCCAGAATCCAGCTTTTGGATCATACCTAAATCACAAAAAAAAAATATTTTTTATTAGAAATGTTCATAGTTAGCTATATAAATTTCAAGAAAATACAACTAATGTGTCACTTTCACAAGTACTAACCAGTAATCACCGGGCTGTACAGGTCCAGCAAGCTTTTCAGCTTTCTTGATCAACCGTTCTGGTATAGGATGTCCGTTGACCCTTACATTGACTTCTCCATTGTCAACGTGTTGACTAGACCTCGAGAACTCCCTAAAGCTTTTTTTGATCATACCCACAAAGAAAGATTGATTTCCTCTTCGTTGATCTGTAGATTCTTGAGACGTGCCCGTGTTACAATATTCATGTGATGAAATCTCAATCTCACTCGCCTCTGCAGCATCTTTCGTGGACCCTAAATTAATAGGCTTTTCAGCCCGTTCCATTTCTGACCTTCTGCTTACATTTCCTTTTCCTGCTCGGTTATATGTTGTTGAATAGTCAAAATGCTCTTGAAGTGGTGAGCCCGAAGGCGGTGGAGATGGTTTATTGGCAATTACCGCTACATCAACAGGATCTTTTTCTATAATAATATTAACTTTGATTTCATCCTCTGATGTGTATGAAACACCAGACTTATGGGAATTCAAATTCCGGCCTCTAAGTGGCAACTTATCCATTGACTCAAAGTCAAAATTACCCGAGTTGTCAAAATCCTCAGAGGAAAACTCAGTACCGCCCCATTTTTCATCTGCACGACTCTTGTGATCATATTTTGATTTGTGAAAATCTTTATTGGTTTCTGTAAAAACCGAAAGAACAAGTCTTTTGTTGACAACAGAAAGCAACATCACTTCAGAACAAGCTGCACATCTCAGTTTCTTTGTTTTCTTTTTGGGTACTTGAAGCAATTCAAAACATGTACAACACGCCACGAACGGAGAACCTCCGGCCACAGTGCCACACCGCCTTGCTCCAGGGGCCAAGATTCCCCGTGGAGGGCGGCGGATTTCACTAGACCATCTTGTGTGGGGCTCAGAACTATGTGACTTCATAGAAAGATTAGAGAACCGGCGGTTGAGATCATGGTGGTATAGAATTGGATCAGTTTGCAAAATGGGAGGTGGTATAGGCCGTGGAGGCGGCCGTGGTGGTGGTGGAGCTTGTTGGTGTTTACCATAACAAGCTAAACAAGAACAAGAAGGGTGATGAAACAGTCGATTATCATTCATATCATTGCTAACATAAGGGCCAGAATAATAAGAATGATACACGTTTTGTTCAAAAGGCATGATGGGGTTTCTTCTATGATTTTGTGACCCAAACGGGTCGCTAAAGATTGGAACTTGATTCGAACTAGCGATTAAAGGATGGTTTTTATGATGCATATGAGATGGAATAATATGATGATGAAGTATGGGACCTTTTTCTTGAGATATACTACGCGAACGTACTATTTCAAATTTGAGTTCATCTAATTTCCTTAAAAGCTGAGCACGATCATCATCAACCTCTAGATCATTTGCGTTTTGAAGTAGCTCAGCGTATTCATGACGAGGGGCATGGTGGTAACTTGATGAAGCTTCTTGAACATCCGGCTCGTGTTGTCTCTGAATTGAGGCCCAAACTGATCTTCGTGACCTCAGTTCTTCAAAGTTTATGTTGTTACTATCATCACTTCCGTTAGACTTGACGCCATTTTCAGACCCTAAACTCATGTTCTTGACACTTCTATTTGTGAAATCAAGATTCACTGATTCTTTGGAGATTCCGTTTACGACCACATCACTTCCATCACCTAATTTCTCCGAAGACATACCCAAATCCATACGTCTATTTCCTGCTGCAAATTAAGATTTTGAAAGAAAAATATGTATGAAGAACACTTCAACCATAAAGAAACAGAACCACACAGTATATGAAACAAGTAAAATGTGTAATGATATAAAAAATCTGAAGTCTTCCAACCCAATTTGAGCTTATTTAAAGCAAAAACACCCTTGATTTTGACTTGTATAGAAAACAAAAAACATTGAAGAAGTCAAGAATGAGTTTATTACCAAGCAATTTAATGCAAAATTTTACAAAACCCATCTGAATTTCATTATAAATTCACAAGAAAACAAAACAGTCATTATCTAAAGTGATGTTTTCACCAAACCAGATTACAAACCATAAAAAAAAAATCAAAACTTCACAAAGTCAACCACACCAAACAGCAACCATCAACAACAAATCACACATTTATAAACCCACATCAAGTTTCTTGAAGTTGAAGACAAGCAAACAAACTATTAAAGATATAGCAACCAATTTCATGCAAAACTACATAACCCCCATATAAAATTCTTCATAAAATGGTATTAATTTGACCCCAAATCACAAGAAAACAACACAATCATCATCTAAAATTCTAAATTCATGGTTTCACCAAACCCTATCATAAATCTTGAAACAAAATTAAAAATTTCCCAACTTTTTCACAAGATCAACCACACCCACCTCATTTCTACATCAACAATAACCAGAAAGAAACAAAAAGAGTAAAAAGGAAGAAACTTAATTGACCTCGAAGAACAGCACCACAACCACCACATTGATAAACTTGATAATCAGTGACTTCAGGTAGCAGATTTTCACATTTTGGGCAACGAACTAACCGGACTTTAGCCGGGCTTTCAGACATTTTTTGGTTAAAGATTTTGATTTTGAGAGTTTGATTTAGTGAGCCAAAGCAACAAGAATAAGAATGATAATGGGCTTTGACAAAGCAAAAGCAATTAAAAGATTCTGAAAGGGTTGTGATGGGTGAAATGAGAGGAAATCTATGAAAGCTGCAAAAAAAAGAGGATTTAAGGAGTGTTGTGAAAATGTGAAGTAAAAAGAGGAAGACGTTAAAAATCAAAAGCAGCTCACTGCTCAGCCAAAAGGCTGTACTTTGTCACCACTTTTCTGCAATCTCTTAAAATTACATAATATTTTTTTTTTTATAAGACACTATCTAGAATCTTTTAGGATAAACTGGGTTTCTAATTGAGGGTGATATGATGGTTGAGTCTTATCTGTCGTGTTTTAAATTTGATTTGTGTTTTGTGTTGTGACGGTATAGATTGTGGAATCTTACGTTGGCGACCAAGCTATATGCATTGATAGAAAAAAGTTTTTCGTGTAAAAAATAAGCATCCAAAGTTATGGATCAAAATCACAATGAGAACAAAGTCAAGGATGAAAGTTATAATTATGTCAAATTAGATGGACCGTAGTTACAAATATTTAAAAATCAAATTAAGGGGGTTAAATTTATTAATATTGAAAACGAGAGGCTAAAGTTGACAGTCTAAAACTCACCCGAAAGACAATATTGTGAGGTTATTGAGCCTGTCTTTTGGTAGTTAAGGTAATACACTAAAAAAGTACGTTGTCCAAGATTTAACTTTTGATATTTTGGTTGTGAGTATACCAATTAGTCATTACAACCCATATAAATTTATTTATAGTTTTAAGGTTAGATCAGAACCTTCGCAGCAAGCTTGCGTTTGTGACTTTTTTACAAGCATTAAGATGATGACATTAACGTATTGTGTTTGCACATGACATTAGACAGATAAATAAAATGTATGGTGTCTCAGAAGTTGTTGTGTAAAGTCTCAAAAGCAAATTAGACAACAGTGTAAAGTTGTAAAGGTAATTTAGATATTAATGTGGTTAGGCCTAAATTAAAAAAGTATAAGATATTGGACGTTGCGATATAAAGTCGTAAAAGTCATTTAAAATATGAAGTGTCAATTACCAAAAGTTGGAGGGTCAAAATTGTTAACTATCAAAGCTAGAAGTAAGTTTATAACTTACCAAAAGATAAATCGTCAATCGTATGAGGTGTCAAGTGAAAAAAAAAATAGAAAATTTAGAGAAAATTTCAGATTTTATCCTTGTGATTTGTAATTTGTCTCGATTTTAGTTAATTCTTTCACAAATTTGGTCACTTTAGTTTCTAAATCGTTTCAGTTAAACCCAAGACACTAAACATTGTTAAATTTTTTAATTTTTTCTGTAAAATAAAGGGCATTTTATGTTATTAGTTGTAGACTTGCGGTAATTATGATTTTTTTATGCTTTGTTTACTTGTTGGCAAATTGGCCTAAAATAATCCCAACTAACACCCACTGGCCGAAAATAATCCCAACTCAGTTTATTCCCTCCAGTGGTCCCAAATCCAACTTTTTTGGCCTACAGTGGTCCGCCGTTAAGTGCACTTAACGGCCGTTAACTTTTTTTCTATTTTTTTCGAATTTCAAACCGATATTTTAGGGATTTTGATCGGGAGGAGAATACGAGTCTGTTGATGTAAACCTTACTTCCAATTGTTGCTCCAAATGGTTTAATTTTGATATCCGGTTAAAGCACCGTTAGGTTTTAAACACCCGATTGAAGACCGTTTTGTCGTTTGGAACACCAGTTCGAAGTAAGGTTTACATCAATTGAATCGTATACTCCTCCCGATCAATTTCCATAAAACCTTGTTTTGAAATTCGAAAAAAATCAAAAAAAAGTTAACGGCCGTTAAGTGCACTTAACGGCGGACCACTGGAGGCCAAAAAAGTTGGATTTGGGACCACTGGAGGGAATAAACTGAGTTGGGATTATTCTCGGCCAATAGGTATTAGTTGGGATTATTTTTAGCCAATTTGCCTTACTTGTTTAACCTTCATACAACACAATCTTTCCAACTATCCTGCTCCAATACGAAGTTCAATAATGAAAACGTTGTATTGGTTATTAATAGATCTATCTCTCGTATAGTTATTCTGAAAAAAACATGTTCTGTAGATGCGATGCTAGATAGATTTGGTGTTGATTTTGAAATTAAATTATTTTTTATTATTTAATAAAAAAATACAAGATTCATGAAATTTCACACAATTTGTGAATTTAGCTTATTTGATGGAGAGACTTTCAGAATCGGATGAAGCGTGTTCAAATATAATAAACTAGATTAGTACCCGTGTACTATACGGATTTTAGTTTTATAGGTTTTAACTCAATTTGCATATCAAATTTATTTTGAATCTATCTCTTATTAAATCGATTTGGATATTTACAAATATATTCATATAAAAAATCATATGTTACAATAAATGATATGATTTATAATAGTTGGTAAATTTTTATTGGAACATATCGAGTATGAGATAATTCATGATAATTGTTAATTTTTTTATTTGAACATATCGAGTTATGAGATAATTAATGATAATTGGTAAAACTTTAATTTGAACATATCAGGTTAGGATAAATCATAATAATTGATAAATTTTTTATTTGAACATATAAGGTTAGGAGATAATTGGTACATATCGGGTTATAATATAGATCATGATAATTGGTAAATTTTGTATTTGAACATATCGGGATAGGAGATAATTGATGATAATTTGTGAGTTTTTAATTTAAACATATCGAGTTATTTCGAATATGGAGCATACCATAACCCGTCTAAAAATTCTCCATTAAATTAATTTAGAACATGACACCTAAGCAAAATCCTTTGTGAAGTAGTTAAAATGATGACATGTGGATGTGTTACTCAATTATTAGAATAGGTAGATTGTAATTATATATTGATAATAAATTATGAATTCGTAAAGAAAATTGATGAAAATTTAAGATTCAAAATCAAAATAAGTAGGTTTGATGGTGTTAAAGATGAAGATGAACTCGTTGAAATAGGTTTTGTGATAAAAGTTGATCAGCATGGATAATGGATAGTACTATTTTATGTAATAGAAAAAACTTAATTGCGTTAGTGTATTGGTTTTAATTGAAATGATTTAGAAACTACAATGATCAAAATATTAAAAATAAAAGAATGGACTAAAATCGAGAAAAACTACAAACCATGTTGACGAAATTCAAATTAAAAAAACAACAGCAAAAGTTAACCGCTTACTTCACTTCTTTTTTTCGTTTTTTATTTTCTGCCTACAATATTATGATATTTTCACGATCTTTTTCAATTTTCATAATTGGTTGTATGTATAGGCGTAGAGGTTGCTCTTATGCATTTCCACACACACACACACATATAAATATATATATATAGTCTTGATTTAAGAATGTTTTTTAAGTGGTGAGTTTCCTTCTTGATGGTGTTTATGAGTGAGTCAAGCCTGGAACGCTAAAATCAGTATGGACGATTGATAACCCGTAGTCTCACTCGAGTATTATGAGTAGTTCCAAACGCCATTAAAAAATAATAATTAAACACATTTTACCTTAAGTATATAAAAGATGCATAAATCCAAATGTACATATTTTTGGCGAGTTAGAACCAATGTTTAGAACTCATTAGGCGATAGTCGGGCGGTGAGTTACCTTGGAACTAAGAATCGAGATTAATCGGTACTAATCGTAATTAATCGGTTTGACGTTTTTATATGTAAGTTTCATTTTTATACACACACACATTGATGTGAATATAATACTTTAACATTCATGAATTTTGATTCTTTATATGTAAATTTCAGTTATACACACACACTGAAGGTTTAGTGCCTAAGGTTATGGAACGAAGGACTATAATCCATGGGTTGGATCAGCTCGATAAACTGAAGGTTTGATACCCATTAAAATGCTTTGACTTTTGTTGGCCGATTACTACGATTATGACCGTCTAGAACCGCCTACCGATTAATGAATCGTTTTTAGAAAAACCGACAAGGTAACTCAATGATTACCGATTAATCGACCGCCTAGACCGATTTTTACAACACTGGTTAGAATATGTACGTTAGATTTTTAGCTTACGAGTCACGCATCATCTATTCAAGTTGACTAACTATTTAAACCTTTACCTCTTAGTGATTTCGTTGTACGTTAGATGTGTAAAGCTAGACAGAAAGAGGCCAACTACTAGACTATTTCTATTACTATTTAACTTGACGGACCCGTGTTGACCTGATACAATAACGCTAGGGAACCCCATTTCATAACGCCTGGGGAACGCAAGTTTGATCGAGGATTGGAGAGGAGAGGTGGAAGAAAATGCTTGGGATGAATTTAGGAGTCTTTGTGCGAGCCGTATGCGGTGAGAGTCGCACGTACGGTACAAACAATTAGTGAAAGCAACACAAGTGTATCGATTAAGTACAAAAAAGAATTTTTCAAAAAAAAAATCGTTTATCTTTGACCTTAGTGTTTTACTAGCGGTATTTCAAATAAAATTTAACTTCTAAAAAAAATACAAAAAAGAATGTTTTTATAATACTTTGAGTTTTTAAATATCTTTAGTAAGTCTTCTCAAATATATACATGTCACATGTAGGGGTGTTCAAAATACCCGAACCCGATTAACCCGACCCGACCCAAACCCGTATAAGCTAATTAGGGTCGGGTTAAATAGGGTCAAAAGTATTAATCGGGTTATTCGGGTTAACCCGAATAACCCGAACTGTTAATAGAGTTGGGTTGCGGGTTTGTTTTTGGAAAAAATATCGGGTTCGGGTTAACCCGAATAACCCGATTAGTGTCCCATGCCTATCAATTCAGTTTATATATATTTGCATTTGGTTGGATCATTCACAAACAACCTTTAGTTCTCGGTCCTTTGTTCTCACTAATTTTCACAAACTTAGTATTTAATCATTTAAAATAATTTGAACGAGAATAATGAGACATAATTAGAACTTATTCACATAAATATAAAGACTAGCGCTTTATAACTTTAGTTGCTCGTGTTTTGAAATAATTAAAATTACTATACAGTTGTAAATTAACAATAAAACCAACAAAGGAGATTATTAAACATTTTCCAAATTATTGTATTCTAAATTGATAGTACAATGACATTTTGATGTGGATTCGAACCTGAGATCTTTAATTAAGTTAGAAAGTGTTCTAGTTACCAAGTAACCCAATTAACCCGGCTAACCCGACCCGACTAACCCGAAACCCGATTAACCCGAACCCGAAAAACCCGAACCTTAATACGGTCGGGTTACGGGTTAGATTTTATTTTTTAAAAACCCGACTAACCCGACCCGATTAACCCGAAACCCGATCGGGTTGACCCGATTAACACCCCTAGTCACATGCACACACATGTTAATTCGGCATTTGGCTTTAGATTGAAGTAAAATTTATTTAACATATGTCAAAAGGATAATATTATCATCATAATGTATAAAACAAAGTCAAAAACTAGAAATAACTAAGACACGACCGCTTCATTGCGCGACTCATCCTCAAATATTACTATTTATTATTTAGAGTAAACTGTATTTTTGGTTCTTGTGTTATGATACCATTAACAGTTTCAGTCATACCTTAACACGTTTGGTCCTTGTGATTTTATTTTCTAACAGAAATAGTCCCGAATAGTAACTTCATCAAATTTTATGTTAAATCTCTCTCACATGCGAAGTAAAAATGTCATTTCTCCAACTCCTTTTGATATACGATTGAATAAAAATGTTAAGTTACATGATGACCAAGATAAAATAGGAGGATACATGACATTTTTACTTCTCAGATATGAGGCGCATGGAAGAGATTTAATAAAAAATTAGATGGAGTTAGACAATCAGTTAGTGTCTGGGACCATTTCTGTTAGAAAATAAAATCACAAGGACTAAAATTGTTAATATAAGACTGAAACTATTAATGATATCAAAACACATAAAATAAAACCACATATTACTTTATTATTTTGCAACCACTTATATACGAGGGATGCTAGCTTTATGTAATTTGGTAAAACTAGAGGGATAATTCACACATGGATTTTAATTTACAAAAAGGTATGGGGAAATTTTGCAATACGTGACAAGGTTTACGTATGCTAGTTGACCGGCTACAGTGACTTTTAAGAACAAGTCAACCTTTGAGCATCTCAGCAAGACAGCAACCCCTCAATCTTTTTGGGCCAAAGATATATATACTGGATTTTTTTAACAGCAAAAGTAAATGATCTTT
Organism: Tagetes erecta; assembly: GCA_030867185.1. Lineage (NCBI taxonomy): Eukaryota > Viridiplantae > Streptophyta > Magnoliopsida > Asterales > Asteraceae > Tagetes > Tagetes erecta. The sequence continues at coordinate 6,062,866 of CM061494.1, read as the reverse complement.
GTATCTTACTAACAAATGTGTTATAACTTGCTACTACAATTGTATTATAATTTCTTAGTGTATATATACCGGATTTGGTTGATATATGTATTATGAAGTAACATACAAATATAGTTTAAATTTACAAGTCTAATCTCAACCACATAAATTATTAGAGTTATTAGATTTTAACAATTCAAACTTTAGTGAATCAGTTAATATTAATTTCAACTAAAAAAATTCTTCGTATCAGTCAAGTCTTTTCAAACTGACCATTTTTATGTCTCAAAAAAACTACATAGCCATTTTTGTGTCTAAAAAAACTAATCTGATTACCATTTTTGTGTCATAATTAAACTGTCACAAGGAATTTCTTAAGTTCGAATTCAATATTAATAAATATAATAAGGTTTAAATTATTAAAATCGAAGAATCCTACGTATTATTTATCCATCTTGACTAACTATTTATATATTTAATTTCTTGGTGAGATTTCGTTGTATGCACTATGTAAGCTGTTAGGCCAACTTTTTAAAAGTTTGATTTTATATTTAATTTGTTGGGACCTGCTTTGCAAACGATCGAACATCACGATTATTTGATCAAAGTAAAACACCATTAAGTTACTAGTTTGACGGAATCAAAATACTTAAATACGTACGTAAGAGATAATCTTGAATCAATTTGTGTATATTCTTTTGTAATATCTCCAACTGTTCGATCACTTATTATATTTGAGACTCATGTTAGTCTTCACAAATATACGTGTCACCTACGCATGTTTGCTAATGAGGTTGATAATCAACTGATAACATATTTGTACGTCTTCAAGACATGTCCTACCAATTGTTAAAATCTGTTGGGCCTTAAGCGAGCAAAATATCCAGACTTTAAAGTCTAAAACTAACAACTAGTTATACAATAATGATAATTGATGAAAACTTAACCCCGCTCACTCCCACCCCTACAAAAAACTAAGCACGCCCACCTCACCCCTAAACCTAAAAGTTTAATTCTATACACTATGACTTTTTTTCTTTAATTCTATATATGTGTGTGTGTGTATATATATATATATATATAAAGGAACACTCAAATGAGAACACCTCTTAACTTGAGTACAAAAAGTACAACTTTGACAAATCATAGATGGAGTCAAACTGTTGAATTTTTTGTAATATAAATTGACCAAAATGCTTATAATTTAACTAATTTTAACATCTAATTCAAAAAAATATGATTCGTGATGTCGTTTGTTAGAATGCATATATGCACCCAAAATGTGTGTTTGTGTACAAGTAATGTGGGTGCATATATACATTTTAACAAACGACTTAAAAAATCTTATATTTTTTAAATAGATGTTAAAATTAGGTTAATTATAAGCATTTTGGTCAATTTATATTATAATAAATACAACATTTAAAGCGGTTCCTAAGTTGTTCTCAAGTTAAAAGTGTTCTCATTTGAATGGAATATATATAACTTTTTTAAAATTTCAGGCCCCGCGAGAAACCGGGCTCGGTCGCCCGCCTTGCCCCCCATTATGCCCGCTCCTGTTTATGTTTAAAGCATTAAATCTTGGGTTCATACGTTACAAGTGAGGTATGATACTTTATTTGATTATATACAATTGTTCTGTTAAAAAAAACTAGGCATGCTTTTATAATCTTTATTATGTGTTCTCATATTAAAAAAATTGTTAATTCTATCATTCAGACTTTGATCTTGATTAGAGCGGATTTTTTGAGCAAATATTTGATAACACACACTTTAGAGATTGTTTGATTACTAAGACAGGGATTGTTCTTTTAAATTTTAGTGGTTTACGAGCTTCGGTCTTCATGTTAAAACGTATGCAAAAGATTTTCAACGTTCTAGTATAACTTTTCTTAGCGATGGAAGCTTTATTCAAATCTAAGAATTTTTATGTTATTGTAGGCTATAATGAGTGCAATTCCCTTTGTGTACCAAACTGATTATCAACAAACATCATTGTTGCTGGTATATTTATAATCAGAACCGTTATCGGTATTCCTTTCTATGGTTCTGTTGAAAAAGTTAATAACAACATAAGTCACACAACGTAGCACAAGAATAGAACAAGCAAACTCCCGCTGCATACAATGGGGAGAAAACTAGTCAGTGATCCTTTTGAATTCCAATAGAGACTAGGTAGCTAATAACTTTAAGCTCAAACAAATGATTGAGCTGTTACCTAAAACTTTATAAAATAAGATTCTTTGGGTTTAAGACTAGCCAGAACAAAAATGAGACGCGCTTTCTTTTGATGGGACGGAGAGGATTGGACGGCCCAAGCCGTCAAGGGTCTCTCAGTTTAGTGATCCAAATTGTCGTAAAAAAATCCGGATGAGCCCAAATAGGTTGTAAAATATAGTTGGGCTATAACTCATCCTCAAGGCCCATGAGTGTTACAATGAAGTGAATGAACACAACAAGCCGTCGTCGTCTACATCGATGAACCGAACAAAACACCATTTAATCACTTTCGCAGGATCAGGGTAATAATTAATCAAGATTTTAGTTGGGTTTAACCTAAAACGAAATGGGTTCTAGGCGCATTATCTTTGAGGTTTGTTCACTCTTCATAAATCTAAACTTTATTTCTGTATGATTTGGAGTTTCAATTTGTGCATCTTCATCCCATATTCATTTTCATTTGAGTTTAAATTTAGTTCCTCTTGTTTCCCATTTGATTTATAAGCTAATATATCGTTTCAAATTGGTTAAACTTTGAATGATTTGATTAGGAGGGTTTAAGATGGGTTTATCTTACATTTTTAGGGCATTTCAATATTTAAGCAATTGTACACACACTTACTTTCAATGACAGATTGAATGTTCAGCATTTCATCATCTTGAAATAGTTGGATAATGACAGTGAAAACTTTATCAAGTGAGTTGTTTCAAATATTTAAAATGAGAATCCAGGATCCTGCTCTTTTTACAGCTACAAAGTATACACGTTGACTGTTGAGCTTATGGATTTATCTGCCTAAACTTAAAAGACTTGACCACTATTTCACAAGTGTTAGGACTATTAGTATTTACGGCAGGTAATTAGTAGTATAATGTAGTATAGGATGGAACAGAAGACAGTATAGTAGCCTTTATTGATAGCAATCGACCCGTTATGTGAAAATCAATTGAATCAAACGAACTCGACTGAGTAGGGTTGAGGAATGCACAAAACTTTATTGAGTGAATTGCTTCAAAGATTCAAAATGATTTCACATCTAGACTTGACCACTACTTGGCATTTTACACTTTGGTCTTACAGTATGTGTAATTGCAACCCAATACTAGCACCTTCAATTTGTTAACTAATATAGTTCACAAACCTCTTTTTGGTATTTTTGATTGCGCTGTAGCTTTCAAGTTCAAAACCAACAAAATATAGAAAGAAAAATGATAAGCTTGATGTGAAGTTGCACCTCGTTTAGAGTTTAACAAGGTGCTAACAGTTGGTTTCATATTCACTGGATGGAATTTATACATATTGATCCTGAAAAAGTGTATAACAGTCACTACAACAAAATATGATACCGCCGAGTATTTTAGTTGAGTAATCTTCGAAAGGAGTCTACTTGATGGATTTAAAGAAAATGTTTCGATTATCAAAATGACTCGTTATCCAATCTTTCAAGAAAGCTTGATTATTTTAACGCACTCTCTTATTTTTGTATAAACGAAAGATGCAAGGTGGATTTGTTTTTGGCTAACAAGCTTTTAAGGAGTATGTTTTTGGTTAACACTCACTACACACAAATTTCAAGGACACCGCTTTGTCCAATGGAAAAAGATCTATATGTTTGCTACCTGAAATTTATGCAGTCAAGCTTTTAAGGATTAAGAAATATGTTTTAGTATATGTCAATTTCATTTTGCCCTCATTGTGTTATCCGATAAAATCCGTCTCACACTTTGTTTCTTCTCCAGGTGTCAAAGCAGCACTCACGGTTGAAGCCGGTTAAAAGCTTATTTTCATCTTCATATCATGCTTCACTAAAGTTTGGAGGGAATGCAGGTTTATATTACCCTATTATTTGAATTATTCTTTTAGTTTATTTCTCATGCTCAAACTGCTTGTTAATGTATGTCGTCGTTGAATTTGAAATCTAGACATGGTTTTGAGAATCTATTTTTGGGACCAACATATTGTTTCACCTAATACTTGCTTGGTTATGCTTTTAAGTTATGATTAGAGACATGTAACTTGAGTGTCCTTTTACTGAATGACATTTAGCCAGAAAAAAATGTTAGTGCATAAGTGGGATATGAGGTATTATTGTTTGTGCTAAATGGTATTTTATTGTGGGAAATATTCAGGAATCATTAGTGAAAATCTTGTCAAACCTGCTTTCAACAATCTTGAACTCAAAATTCAACATCCAGCATGCTCACTGATGCTATCAAGGGCGTTATACTCTACAGATGCTGGCACTAAAGAAGTGAGTCCCTCAGGTATGCGATTCTAAAGATTGTTTTTGTTGAAACTTATATAATCGTTTTGAGCGGTTTATGTGTAAGTTGCAGAGGCTGTTAAGGAATTGCATGATAAAATTCTCAAATCGGTGACGGAACAAAGAACTGCACCACCAAACAATTGGTTATGGACTCTCATAGAAAAATGTCAAAATCGTGAAGACATCAAACTTCTCTTTAATGTCTTGGAGAATCTTCGTAAATTTGTTAGTTACAATCTTGCTTTACTGCTATTGGGATTTCAAATCTTTAGTGTTCATCATATAACCGTGTGGTAGAAGTAATCTAGTGGTATTTAATATGTTTTAATTACAGAGGCTATCAAATCTTCGGATTTTTGAAAATTTCAACGAGAATCTTTGCCGGGAAGTATCCAAGGCATGCGTACGAGTAGAGGCTATTGACTTTGGTATGATATAATATGTCCGTGGCTTGATATTCAATACAGAACTTTCATTTTGTGAGTCCCACCTTTATAATGCAAGATCCGTTTCGATTGGTTTACATATCTAAAACAGGAAAGAGAACATTGTGGAAACGCAATGTGTATGGATTAACTCCTAGCGTTGCATCTGCTCACAGTATACTGGTATATAGTATATAACTCTTTTGAATCCATATAGATTTGACTTTTTAAGTTTTTCACATGGCATTTTAGATATCTGATGTCATATTATTGCAGTTGTATGCTAAAGAACACAATGATGTTAATCTCATGGTGGATGTAATGAAGCTCTTGAAAGCAAATGATGTGCTTCTGCAACCTGGTACTGCGGATATCATATTTAGGTATGCCAGTTTACAACATTTGTATTTCATATAATATGAAGAAATACAAGTGTTCTTTTGTGTACTATATGAACAAGTCATGTTACCAATATGCTTTGTTTTGGTCATTTCACACTCCTATGTGGGTTCTTTCAACTCGATGGGACGCACAGAACGGGAAAACAAGGGGTAGTAATTCCTGAATGTTATTAGGTTTTGGGTCGGCTTGTCTAACTCGTTCAGTAAAAGATTGTGTTTTGGTTAACCTATCTAACTCACCTATTTAATGTGCCTGTTGTGTTTGGGTGGTACGAAAATTAATCAGGTCGACCCGCTAACCTTTATGTGAGGGAGACTTTCGAAACATTCCATTTTTTGAGGGCGTTGTTTAGAAAGTTTCAGATTTTTCTTTTGTTTTTTATAAATGATTAAAGTTAATCATAATTATTTGAAATTTTTGTCAAATCATCATGTATTATTCTTGCAGCATTTGCTACAACACAAAGAGCTGGGAGTTGATGAGTAAGTATGCAAAACGGTTTGTCAAGTCAGGAGTAAAACTGAGGCGAACTTCGTTTGACACTTGGATGACATTTGCTGCCAAACTAGGTGCACATTTACATTCCCTAATCCTTATCATTTCTTCTTTTATTGTAAAATTCAGGTCCTTTTACAATCATTGATATCATTTTATTACTGAGTCAAAGGCTTTCAAGTCAGGAGTAAAACTGAGGCGAACTTCGTTAACCATATTTTAACCTCACCTTTTCATATGGGGTAAATTAGTCAAGTCCTGGAACACAAGACACACTTGAGTAAATATGTAAAATACGTTTACCGTTTAGTTTTTTCACAGGGGATGTTGATAATTTATGGAAGACTGAGAAATTGAGATCGGGTTTGATGAAAGCACACACAATTGGTAGCGGGTTTTCTTGTGCTAAGGTATTAATAGTACTTCAGATCTTGTTAACCTTTTGTAAGTGTGTTTTATTTTTTGTGTTTAGTTAGTCCGTTCGACTTGTTGCAGGGTTTTCTTCTCGAACGCAAACCTAAAGAAGCAGCTGCAATGATTCAAGTAGTCACCCAGGTTATATTTAGGTTTTGTTTTTTTACACTTTGTTTGTTCTATATGTTTATATAATGTATAATCGGGCAATATTGTATTTTACTGTTATTATATGATGACAGACATTACCAGACGCGAAAAGGCCAGATATAATGGCAGAACTCGAGAAGCTGGTTAGTGAATGGCCTTTGGAGGTTATAAAGAGTCGAAAAGACGAGGACAAAATGGTAATTTAACACCATATTTTCTGTAATAAGGCATCTCTTTTAGCTAATGATGAATTTGATTTAACTTTTTCTTTTGCAGGCCTTGGCTGCTGGTTTGCAAGAAGATATCCCTACAATGATTGATAGTGTTTCGGGCTTGGCTGTAACGGCCAACTTAAAGATCGCTGATTTGACTAAAATGCCTCTTTGAGAGCTAAGGTTTGATGTCTGCGGCTTTTTGAACCCTGGTTAACAAGGGTTTGTTTTGACTTTTTAAAGCATCTGTCGCGGGCTTGAGAAAGAAGAGTCTTGGAACAATTGTTAGATGCAGGTCTAAATAAATCAATGGTCATGTATAATATTTTTCGAGTTTCAAATGTCACATGTCAAAACTGCAGTAAATGAAGTTTTTAAATATCCAAACCACTTGACCCTTGCAATGTATCTATACCAACATCCAGCTGATATGTGTCTGGTCAGGTCTGGTCAAATAGTAGATATGTGTCTGGTCCGGTCAAATAACTGGTTTGATTTTCGACCGATACTGCTATATATCGGGTCGGATCCGTAAACTTCACCGTGTTCAAAATTAATACTTTTTACACAGATAAATTATATTCATATTCATATAAAAACCGGATACAAAAGTTTATTATAAAACCATATATAGACAACTCAAATACATAACTTCAAGCCCCTATTATCAAACCAAATCATACATAACAAAAACACCACAAACTACCTTAACCGAAAGTACTGCTAACATAGCTCTTGGCAACATTATTGCAAAGGATTTGCAAAACTTTGTGATTAGTTGTGCCCACGCATCGTGGTGTCTTGAACTGGTTTAACGCGGACCCTAACCCAACATAATGATCCAGAATCTTCTGGAAGGTTCCCCTACGTAGAACCCGGAGCTCTAAAGGCCCGATCGCGTTCACTTTCCTAGCGCTCACATAGCCTGCATCAACAAACGACTTGTCCAAACAATTACAACATTCTTTCAAAACTGCATCGCTTGCATCCCCACTAACTTCCCAAAAAATCACATAGTGGCCCGGATCCGTAGTCAGGTCAACATGGCTCGTGAAGTCAAGAACCTCGAGTTTTTCTTTAATTAAGAGTTTTGCGGCTGCTTCGACCGATAACTGTAAATCCTTTTCAGTGTTCTTATCAATGTTGATATTAAGCATTAAGTTTCTTCTACAAACAAACTGTAGTTTTGGGGTCGAGTTATGAAACCCGATGACCTTAACGACATCTCCTAGCCGGTAGCGATACAAACCCGCAAAGTTGGTCACCACAACCTCATATTCTTCATCGAGCTGGACGTCGGTTAAGCCAATTGGTTCGGGACCAAGTAAACCTGTCCCCTCGATCTCTCTCAACGGTAAGAACTCAAAGTACCCAATGTTAGGTAGCACGGTGAAAGACGTCATCTCAGGTGGCATATCAGGGTTTACATTTGCTCCAATCCATCCTTCCGACGACCCATAATCTGCACTCAACAAGCGTACACCGCCAGCATAAACCCGTAGTTTTTTCAAATAAGGCTCCATTGAGCCAGTCATGATCGCGTAAATGTACTTGCAATTGGGAAATATCTCCGGGATCATCCCATACCAGTCCGTTAAACCCAAACACTTTTTCTGAATTTTGTCAGCAAGATCAGGGTTCGGCGTTAGAACCTTCTCCATGGCGGTTCTAATCGATGGCACCGTGATCCTAGCCGACAAAACACCAGTTCTGATGTCAGAACATAGTTCTTCCCAGACCTGTTCAAAGGTCCTAAGCGAATGAACAATGCTATGAGCGAATGTCGATGATATGACCTGTATTTCTTCATGAAAAATGAGTCCACACAGTAGATGACAATACAAAGACTGATGAAAATCGGGTGCGAAAATGACTTCATCCGGGCTACAACACGGGGTTTGCATCACCTTCATTGTTTTCTTGAACTGTTTGCTTCGATATACATTTGTCGTCGCGGTTCCAGCTAGCAAACCACCCTTGGTTATGAATTGCTTGCTTCCAAAGATGAAACTCAAAGCTTTTCCATTTCCAATTGGAAATTCCCTAAAAGTATCAATAATGTTTAGGACTAATGTCGATAACACGAATTAATTATCCATCGTCTCATTTTAAGTGTTATCATTTTAAGTGTTATGAGACCCACATCACAAAGTTAAAAAAAAAATAGATTACTATATATTTTAAACATATAAAATAACAATAATGTCATTATTTATAAAGTAGTTTTAGTGTTAAATAATTAGGGATAAAATTAGAAATTATATTTTTATTTATAAAATGAAAATTTAAACTAGGACAATAAAAAAATTATAAACATTTAAAATGAGACAAATGGAATAATACATAGACCTGTTGAGTTAAATACCTGTTTCTAAAGGCGAAAGAGGTCCTGTAAATCTGCATTGTTGTTTCAGTCAATTCATCATTATAAGGTACAAACTTAGGCTTCCCTTGAGTAGTTCCAGAGCTACAAACATGAAGAAAGGATCAGTAAATTAGCACGAAAGAAACTCGAACGCGATCTTCGAAAAATTGAATTACCTTAATGTAATGGTGGTTATTGGTTTGCCAGTGAGCACAGGATGGGAAGCACCATCAGCAATTTTTTGGATATAAGGGTCAAGATCTTTGTGTGTAACAACAGGGACACAAGAACTGTAAGTTTGAGGATCAAATTTACCATCAAGGTTCCATTTTTGCAAATATTCTGCTTCACTATTTTCTTTCAAGATTTTCTTTAATGTTTCAATTTGAATCTTTTTTGCATCTTTGGTTAGACTTTCAAATTCTGCAATCACTTTCTCTGAATCGAATTTGTTCTCCATTTTCTTGATTCTTGCCTGCAACTTGTCAAATGGAAATGTTAGTAAAAATTAAAACGAAGGCGTATATCAACTACATGACATGTGTGAAGTTAAATGAGTCATGTTTTTAAGTTTACAGGACGTGAATCATCCAAACACAACACGTGTATTGATGAGTTAAAATGAACACCGCTTGTAAAACTTAATTTTCTATTTACATTTTAGCCTCTCTAAGTTACAAGGCAAAAAGATATAACTATATGTTAAACACTAATATAAACATTAATGAGGGATGCCGAGGTAAAAACATATATGAGACTAAAGTTGATATATGTTTCAATTAGTTTTATTTAGCATATATTTGTCTTCCCTTTACTACTTAACTAAATCATTCAGATCAATGTTGTTTTTTCTTAAACAAACATTCTGAATGCTGAATGATTAAACAATAAATTAAACTATTAAAGTATGAAACAAACAGCCTTATATATAAATGAACACTATATGAAGCTGGGTTAATTAGTTTGGTAATATTCTCTTTGGTGTTAAAAAGTGTTGTTTATTATATTTATACTATGAAAATATATATATTTTTATTTTTACATAAAATACATAATCAATTTAACTTATGACACAAAATACTTTTTTTTTTTAATTTATTTTATATTTTTTAAATTTAGAAAAATAAACGGGTGAAATGAGAAAACCTTAAACTCATCAGAAACAGGTCACTTTCAGGTAATTAAAAATGTTTGTGGGTGGAGGCGTGGACCCGAAACTTTCTCGTTTACTCAGGTCGAGTAAGAAATTTACACCCGGTCTTAAATTAATTACCAACAATAAAATTAAACAAAAAGACAGTTTTGTTGATGTCACTTTCTAAATAATGCAGTCTAACAAGTTGGTAACATTGATGGCTAGCTGGAGATTATGCATATGTGCATCAAGAACACTAGATATGATTACAATCACATAATTAAAATACTTAGATAACAATACAAAACAAAACAAGATTATTAGTAATTGTATATAAATAAAATAACATCTAATTATATAAAACAAAACTGTTTGCTGATCGATCAAGAAACTGCATGTAAAAATATAATCTTGAAATAAAAAAATACAATCTTTTTAAAGAAACACCACATCCACTATCCCATATATAGATCATCATCAAGAACATACAAATTAAGAAGAAACTTAACCCTCAAGATTTATGATAAGAAAACACACACACACACACACACACACACATATATATAAAGAGATAGATTAAGAGTGTAATATATATTAATTAATTGTGTACGTGTGTATATATTGTAGAGGTAGAGAGGTTGTGATGTTACGTACCGTACAACTTAATTAGTTGAGGAGAAAGAAAGAATGAGTAGAGGAGCGATGGAAGATTCTTTGGTGAAGAGTCATATATATATAGGCAGGCTTCAACTCATATATATATGAACATGACAAAATTATAACAGCAAAAAAACAAATTAAGTTTACAATAATATTATTCCGTCCTAAAATGTTTTTATTTTAAACTATTATAATAATTTCTTTTGACTTTTATACACATATATATTCACTGCTTCGTATTTTGGTTTTACAAGGTTTAACTAAATTTAGATATTAAATTTATTTTTAATATATTCATTATTAATCAGTTTCGATATTTAAATATTTTCCTAGCAAAAGCCGTATATTAAAATAAATGAGATGATTTATACAAATAGATATTTTTTTATTTGAACATATCAAGTTATTTTCATTCATTAAATTATTTTAGATGGTGACAAGCAAAATCCTATGTGTAATAATTAAAATGTTAATATACGAATGAGTTACACATTTATTAGAATTTGAAGATTAATTTCTTATTTATTTAGCTTTAACATATATAATAATTAGTTATGTTGGGAATATTAATTCAGTCATGTAGTATACGTTAATTATCGTAAATTTAGTGATGTTGTATACGTACGTTAGCTATCGTAAATTTATTACATAAATATATTATTTTTACATGAAATCAGATTTAGTGTAATGTTTTATTTGACGTCATTAGTTGTTCAATATACATGAAAGTAAATATCATTCCCTACATTATCAGTATATATGTCAATTTATTTATTTATTTTCTAGTTTTGAAACATATTATTAGTATTTTTTAAATTGATTTTTGAAAAAAATATGACTCTTTAGATATATTCTTTTCGTTTTTAAAATCATATGATGGATGAATAGCAACCAGTCAACCACTATATATAGTGAAAATGATTATAATAGATAACATTGTCTTATTAAGAAATCATTCAAACATTTAAAAACCAGACCAAAACTTTCAATAAACCATATATATGTTGGCAAGACATACTGCAATTTAAAAAAAAATAAGTATATAAGAATGTTTATTGTTTTAGTTGGCTGTTTTTAACACAATATTTAAGAGAAATCGTTAATTATGGTTTTGAATAACTGAAAATCAAACCTATATATTAGGTTGATTGGGATAAAGTTGGTTAGTTGGAGGGTTTAAAACATTTTTTTTACAAAAAAGTAAACTGTTAATTAGTTCATATTCAATTTTAGAAAAATAAAAATCAGATTTTAAAAATCCATGAAAAAAATTGTCCAGTGAAAATCTCAACTTTCAAATAGTTTTTTTTAAGATCCCACATTAATTATTAGTTGACGTCATTAAATTTTTTTAAGGCTTTTGTTCAGAATGAAGATACGAATAGAATATTGATGTAAAATATACTTCGAACCGGTCCTCCAAGCGATTAATTAAATGGTTTTACGATACGGTAAAACTTACATCAATGAAGCTATCATTGTTTCGTCATTTGAAGCACCGGCTCGTGGTAAGTTTTACATCAACTGATTCGCATCATATGCACGATCAAAAACCCTAAAACATTAGTTTGAAAAAAAAAATCTTAACGACGTTAACTGTTTATTAATGTAAGATCTTTAAATAAAAATTAGTTGAAAGTTGGATCTTTACCAAGAATCTTTCTGAGTTTGGAATTCTATCGGACAATAAGTGAATGTTCAAATTTTTAAAATTCAATTTTAATTTCTTAAAAAATGGTTATATATATAGATGAATCGAAAATTTGAAATGTAAAGCATAAATCAAACCGTACATATAACAAACGATCGATTTAATGAGTTGATGGGTTTTAAGGTTTATGAACAATATAATATATTTTGTTCTTTAATTTGAACATTTTCAGTCACATAGATTATTAGTTAGTTTATATATATGATTAATAAAAGACACATGCCAAAAGAAAAATAACAAATGAGCAAGTGTAGCACATACAAAATATCAATTACTTCGATACTTAATTAATATATAGGTAGAGAAAAATTATTGTAATATAGAAATGAAAAGGTGGGCAAATAAGATGATAAATCATCCAAACGGACCAAACCTACAATTAAAATATATATGACTATATTTAGTTGTAAATTGGTCAAAACTCAACAGCAAATTAAATCAAGAACTATATATATAGATTATAGGTGTGATTATAAAACTATAACTCTTCACCTAATACATGTTCGTGATTAATAAATCTATATATAGGTAACACAAAATTTGTTGGAAAGCGAATCAACTATGTTACTTTAAATTGAATCAAATACGATAAAAAAAAATAACACATGACTGATTCACGTGGAAGAAGTAGCTTTCTTAGTTTTTAACACAATAAATATATTTATTAGCGACATATTTTATATAAAGTATATTAATTAATTATGTTTAAATAAAATAAAATATTTGTACTTTCTTAATTAGGAAGACAACATCGATTTAATTATCTTTATTATCGTGCATATACAAATTAAATCAGATGCAAATAATGCATCGATTTTGAATTTTAAAAGCTAGAAAGCCTAGAGTAGTAGAGTAAAAATAAAACAAAGATGAAGAATTAAAACATAAAGATGGAGCTCTTAGTTTGGTTATTTAATACTGGTTGGTGTGTTGAAAAGCTTCTTGGAGATTACAATTTTAAATGTTACTAACGTAAATCTTGTTTCATTCACAAGGTTTGTCATTAAGCTCTTCAGACATGTGCAAGTCACTGAGTTTTATAAGTTAGTTGGTTTCCTTTTGGAACGAGCCGTTGATGGTTGAAATCTCACGCATCTGAGGTATGAACATTTTGAGCTATATTAATAAACATATTGTCGGGTCTGATTGATGTTGTTCAAACAAAAAAATATCCTTAGTATTATATTTATCATATATAGTTACTTTGTACTATTTCGTTTAGAAACTAAATCTGATGTCGGCGGTTGAAGTTAAAAAATATTAATACTATTTTTTTTTCCAATTTTAAAGGCTGAAAATTAATATTGAATTATTGATTATATATACGAGCAATTTATGGCCAAGGTACTTGATGAGTCTTGTAGTTGACTAATGTGTCATCCACGAAGAAGGCTCCACTTCCTTGCTTAATTATATATGCGTCACTCATTAAGTCAGTCGACTATAGCTTTTTGTTTGTGTAATTTAAAAAATAAAAATTATAAAACTAATGGAATCTTTGTGTGTGCTTCGGAGATAATTATTATATTGTATACATGGAAAAAGATATTTATTTTCTAAAATGTTATTGCGTTTTTATACAGAAAGTGTTTTCTAGACATGATAATCTAACTCCAATTGGTAATTAAGCAATGGAACGACTTGGTTTTTAATAATACTTATTATTATATCAAAACTTAGGTAAAAAATAAGCATGACAATGGTATATTCAGTATTTCATAAAACATTATATATTATAGTAAAAGTAAAAGAATCGGTTTTAACATAATTTATACCAAAATGTAGATAAAAAATTAAAGATAAACATGTCATAACGATATTTACAGTTTTATTAAAAGATTTAATTGCATATTTACCCCTATAAAACCCCCTAAATGCATATTTCCCCAACTAAAAAAATCAATTGCATATATACCCAATGTTAACTAAATGTCTTTATTAAAAATGGGTATATTTGCAAATTAAAGTTGTTTATAGGGGGAAATATGCAATTGATTTTTTTGGCTTGATAAATATGCATTTAAAGTGTTTTGGAGGGGCAAATATGCATTTAACCCTTTATTAAAATGTTGTATTTTAGAAGTAAGAAAAAAAGAACAAAAGTTGTTAAAAATGATCAAAATTATATTATATAACGCCGATAAAGAAAAAGTTACAAAGAAATTATAAAAGAAAAACATAACGTCTTACAAAGAAATTTACAATATTAGCAAAAAAACCACAAATAAAGTTGATGTTCATATTAAAATATAAACAATATCTTTGTTCACTAGCTTTGGTGTTTAATATATACCAGATTTATGTTCTTGGGCTGCGCGTTGCGGCGGCTAGATCTTACGTTTATGACCTTTTTACATGTATTGATAAAGAAAGTTTCATGTCTTCTATGTTCCGATGCAGACCGTAGAGTAAGGTTTAAAGTCATTAACATGTCAAAGTTATTTAAATAACGGTGTAGTATAAAGTCGTAAAAGACATTTAAACAATAATAAGATTAAACATAAATGAATAAAAGTATTTGAGGACGTTGCAGTCCAAGTCTTGAACCCAAGACCTTATGAAAACCTGAAGAAATTTAGCAAGGAGAAATACCATTAAACCAAAGTATCAATATGTGCTTTATCAAATAACAATTTCAGAAAAGGTAAAAAAAAAAGTTTCAGCCAACCGGATTGTGGCATGTGGCGGTCAGTGGTTTGCAGAATGCCACCACTGACTTTAGTTTATAGAAGGTATATACCTAGCAATTTAACCCATTGGTAAACACGGATTCTTTTTAAAGTGGCTAACAGACCGAGTTTTAATTAGTCATGCACAATAACTTAGTAGAATATATTTTCATGTAAATATTTTATGTTACATGTGACTTAGATTGGATGACATTTTAAGAAAACTAAAAAAATAAGAATACATGCATGTTTCCATGCATTATTTTAACACTATTTTCAATTTAACTCTTAAAAATTACTTACACTTCATCTCTAATCTTAATAGTTTTAATAAAAAATTTACATTTTAGCCATTTTTCTATAAGATTTTATTTTTACTTGGTATAAATATAAATATGATAGAAACCCATGCGTTATTGTGTGGTCCTATGACAAAAGACACCAAACGTATGAGTAAATAGTCATTTTGATCTCTGGGTTCGTACTGATTCAACCACTTTGGTATAGCGATTGAATTCGGTTAGATTAGCAAAAAATAATGAGTTCACGACCGAATAAAAAGATTAACTTAATAACCGAACAGCCGAACTGACAAACCCGTTAACTGAATCATTGAATATCCACGGAAAACATTTTTTATGTATGCAAATTATTATTTTCATTTAGAAACATAAATAATTTTTTAACCAACAAGAACAAAAAAAAAGTTTATTGAGAATTTTTAAAAAGTTTTTAAATTTTTTTTTTTTTAAAAGATGCGACAAGTAACAATATAGGAGGTGTACAAACATTCCCTTATATAATTTGCTCTAAACAATGTAAGCGTTGAAGGTACGTATTTTATTTTATATGTATATTCTTTATTTTGTAATCAGAAGTATATTATATTCGTAACACAAAATATGCCGTAATGCCGTTAGAAAAGAAAAAAAAAAGAAAAAGAAAAAAGAAGATGTGGTAAGTGCGGCACGTGCGTAATGAGTAGTTAATCAACCGACTGTTTTGCGGCTATCGACAGCTTAATCGTTTATTGAGATCATAGTCAACGGTTTCGTTAGTTTTGGTAATTTACTCGTTTCTTTTAATTTTATGTAAAAAAGTGTGTTTGATATTTTTTTATATATTTAAGTTTATACGTAGTGAAATTGTATTATAGGAAAAAATGTTGTTATGTAAGCGAATATAATAGTGAAAACAATGTTAGTGGCAAAGTTGTGTGGTATGCCTCACGAATTGGCCTATCATACCCCTTTTCACGGAAAAGTGCGCGATGTATGTTGTGTGATAGGGTCAGAAATTGAGATGCAATTTCAAATAAAACGATTCATGGTAACTTAAATTCAAATTACAAATAATAACAGAGATCGAAGCTCATCTACATCATATGTTGAAACTTCAGATTATACAAAGATAGATTAAGAAATCATACGAGGGATGTTGTACTCCATCACCCTCAAACCAATACTGTGATTCATCTACATGATGATAATGTGTGTATGTCAATCGGAGAAGATGAAGAGTGATGCCCATTTATAAGATAGGAGAGGTATATGCCCTAAATCCCAACTTCAACGGCTCTTTTGCCAAGTAGCACCCCACGAGTTAAGTCCACAAATTGAGCCCACGAGTTGTACTAGTCCACAAGTTGTTCTACTCCAGCCCATTAACAACAATATGCAAAACACAAGGAAATACCATAATTTAATAGATAAAATATTATAAGAAAGTGTTTGATATTGAATTGAAATAGTATATATTTTCAACATCCCCCCTCAATTCAATAGTCAAACACTAAAAACCAACTTAACCACACTCACGAATTATATTTTTGTAAAAAGCCATACGCGAGTCGTAAATTAACCTTGATAGTTATTCCCATAAAAATATATCCTTTTTAAAAAAAAGCAATAACTAGAAAGATAAAGATGAGAAATTCAGTACTTCAGTAAACTCCCCTGTTTAAAAATATATGCAAGTGCAACTACCTCTTTCTTGATGTCAATTTTGCATTCTGAACCTTAAGAATATACTTGTTTATATGAGTGTTGTCTCTTCATCTCACTTGATTGCCATGGACACATATTTTGGAGTCCATTTTTCATTATATAAACAACCACAACCAAAAGCAACAGACAAAGCAGTAACTTCAAGAGAACTTTTTTTTTTTTTTTAATAACAAAAGGTTTTACCAAACAATAAAAGCTTCTGGAAAATGGACTTTGAATCCACATCCAAAAAAGAACAATATAACCATTTGTCCATACTTTCAAAATATTAACCTTTAAAATTAAGGAACCAAACTTGAACTCGCATGATAGGAAACTTAAATTGTTTTGTTTTATTTTCCAACACATTTTTTTAGTATAGATGATGCTGATAACAAAGGTGGGAGAAAAGTAAACAAATTTCCTCCTGACATATATACTCAAGGTGAAGTTTAAATCCAGCAATGAACATTAGATTCATCATTGGGAATGAGTAAACATAAACAATGCCACAAGGCACATCAAAACATGTGAAAATCACCACTGAAAAAACAATCAATACATTCTCATTAAGGCGGAAAAATGAGATTGTATAAGAATCATCGAATACATATCATTTTAAACATAAAGTCACACGACTTTTAACTGGTGAAGACAAAATATAATACTTCACAAGACATATATCAACTTCTTGTAACACGAGGAAAGAAAGAAACCAGAAGTACACATTCTGACTAGAGCAAAAGGAATCATGTGATTCACTAAGACTATCATAAGCATATCTGATAAGAAAGATCAAAGCCACATGGCATGTCAGGAACTTAAAGACTAATTTGACTTGATCAAAAACTTTTACAACTTTACAAGAAATATATCATAGGAAAACTTGTAAAGAACATAAAGACTAATTTGAATCAAGCAAAAACTTTTACAACCTCACAAAAGACACCGAATCACAAGATTCAAGATAAGACATGTGAAGAACATAAAGACTAATTTTGACTTTGGTCAAAAAACTTTTACAACTTCACATATACGACATAATCATAAGATTCAAGAGATGGGATAATAAAAAATAGCATAAGCTATACCAGACAAAAAACACAGCCAAACACATTCTGTTTGAAGACAAAATCATGATTTGCAGGCAGAAAAACATATCCCACACAAAAGAGAGCATACAAGGCTGTCATAGATATTTAAGAACATTCTTATTAATATATTGGTTAAAAAACACGTAAACCACATAGTTCAAACATACCAAAAACAAGAGTAAAGAATAAGACAAGTGCGTTAAGCAAAACGTCATGAAACCAAACATACTAGTTATCCAACAAGGTTTAAATAAAACTCGGCAAGACATGGTCATAGCCAAAAGACAACTGTTTTTCACCCTTAAGAGATAAAAATGAATCATTACTTGAGACAAGGATTACTACTAGCATACGATTCAAAGACAAAGTCCACTACACAAATCATATTGCAACTGAATGAGCTAATGGTAACACATTTTCAGTTAATCAAAACAAGATAGTCAAGTAGCAGAATGATAGCACACACGCATATGCATAAAAGAGATGACCAAAGGCAGTAACTGGTTTTTACACTACAAAAGTGACAGATCAAAGATTAGTCAAGGCCATTGATGCACCACAGAAACAAAAAATCACACAAACGACGCACATACATACTCAACAAGACAACATGACGCGTTTCAAACCATTTAAAAAAATAGCATCAAATAATCGAAGATGTCTAGAAAATATAATTCTCATTAAAGCAACAAGCAATCGAAGAGAGTAATGCACTTTCACACAACTTAAGCATTAACGTTCAAGATTGATACACATTAGACATCAACGTTGTGTTTAAGAGATAACTAGCATGTTGTCCATTCAACAAACGAATAATGATGACCAAATAAAACTCAATTTAAAACATCTTTAGCATCATTACTAAACATCAGAATTGGAGCACTTACTTGAAACTATCACAAAACTTCAAAGGAAAAGTTCATTAAGAAATCAAGTGCTTGTTCAAAAAAAAAACACTAGATAGATTGTTTATTTAACATTTTAAACAAAATGAACGATCACCTAAATCTTGCAACCTAATATTCTTCAGCTAAACCATGAAAGACAAACAAACCACAAAAAAATCCTCACTTTGACAGTTTCATAAACACATTATGTGTAATGACAATGAAACAAACAGTAATAAACACACTTATAATTAAAACAAAACCAGAGCCAGGTATTCACACCACTAAAGTGGCAGATCAAGGAATGGTCAAGTTTTGCAGATGAAATCACAAAATAAATTAGACCGAACCAACAATGCACAAACTTATGCAAACAATTATAACAGGGATTGGCTGCCCCTGTTGCAAAACCCAAGCCGGTGCTCCTAACCCGATCCAAAAGATGCCTAGACTCACAAATAATCGTGAAACAGAAAATTAAAAAAAGATAGATTGGAAAGATCTCACCGATAATCACCCAAGTTAGGGGTCGCCAAGCAAGTTCTATCCGTAACCTTCACTTAGGGTTACGTGATAGAACAGAAAAAACTCCTTATTTCAGCAAAAATGAAGCGATAAGACTTAGATCAGATCTGTCTTCAATCAATAAGCAAACAGCCGAGCAAAAAAAATTCCAAATCGATAATCAATCAACTCAGAAGAAGATTCTCTTCTGAATCGAAAGTAATATCACAACGTTCAAGGCTTAGTACTGAACACCTAAACCGATGAACAATATTAAGAATCAGCAGCGGAAGAATAGTAACCAGAATAAACGTTGAAGACGAACAGGTTAGGGTCTCGATTGAAAAAACCCTAACAATACGGCAGTAGAAGAATAGCAGCGGAATAACCAGAATCGACAGCAGTAACACTCGATCAAAGCTTTTGAAGCTCTGATACCATGTCAGAAATTGAGATGCAATTTCAAATAAAACGATTCATGGTAACTTAAATTCAAATTACAAATAATAACAGAGATCGAAGCTCATCTACATCATATGTTGAAACTTCAGATTATACAAAGATAGATTAAGAAATCATACGAGGGATGTTGTACTCCATCACCCTCAAACCAATACTGTGATTCATCTACATGATGATAATGTGTGTATGTCAATCGGAGAAGATGAAGAGTGATGCCCATTTATAAGATAGGAGAGGTATATGCCCTAAATCCTAACTTCAACGGCTCTTTTGCCAAGTAGCACCCCACGAGTTAAGTCCACAAATTGAGCCCACGAGTTGTACTAGTCCACAAGTTGTTCTACTCCAGCCCATTAACAACAATATGCAAAACACAAGGAAATACCATAATTTAATAGATAAAATATTATAAGAAAGTGTTTGATATTGAATTGAAATAGTATATATTTTCAACAGATAGGTTTATCGTGTTCTTTATAACTAGTGTGGTTATGCTCATCTTTAGCAGCAAAGTTTAAGAGTTTATATAAAGGGTCGCATAATTTTTTAAACTCGTTCTCATTGCGCGCTTGTCGTAATATTATTATAATAAATATAAAAGTTTAACAGTGTCTACATAACACTTGCTTTTCAAACTAGACATATGCCAATGCAGGTATAACCTGGTATCCATGTTTCTAATGTGATTAATTTGGAATTAAATACACATGCATACTTCGTATAGAACGATATGATAGCCCTAAAAATGATTATATTTCATAATTGTTAATATTTTAAAGGATGATATTTGGTATAATATAATTCTGATAAATTAATTTATTTCGAACACTACACACTACAAGTATTAATTATGCTTTTAGTATGGATATGCACGTTATAGTCTAATACGAATCTTCTAGTGATCCGCTATTGAATGTTGAATATAATATATATATAAATATTAAACATGTGTGTGTAAGTTGATATCTAAGACATGTTATACACTGATCGTGTCATACGACGTTTATATATAACTTGCAACATACGACTTATAAAATTCATGTATCAAATTAATATAAATGTTGAAGCTACAAGTTGTAAAGTAAATCAGTAAATTAATGTATAATGTTTAAAGGCGAAATTGACCAGAAATTGGTGGTTGGAAAAGGTGTTGACTTTTGAGATGCATGTAACATCCGGATAAGGCACGTGCGTGATGAGTAGCTAATCAACCGACTGTTTTGCGGCTGCCGGCGAATACAGCTCCGACAATCTTATCACCTGCTATATGTTGTCCTATGCAAGCATGTTATGTTAAATACAAGCTAGGTCGTTCAAAAAAAAAAATACAAGCTAGAATTTTCTTTTTAGTTTTAAAATAAACTTCTTTATCAACAAGCAAAATAAAATTATATTATTAGAACTACACAACGTCGACACGATTATTAAATTTTAGATTTCTAACATTCAAATTGCTTAATGTCAAATGGACCATAAATTTAATTTTGTGTATTGAAATTAGGCTTAAATAACTTTAATCATTTTAAAGTTAATTGGGATAGTTATTTTGTGTCGTAGGACGTGAGAGCCTTGGGTGATCGGCTCTCCCGTCCATGCCTACGGGCAGAGCACCCACGAGGTGGGTTCACAAGTTAGTGATGGGGCGACTGGCCAGCAAGCTCGGTCACATGTAGGTCGGGTACTTACCTGCCCTTATCAAATTCATTGATGAAGGAGACGAGAAGGGATCAGGAGATGTGACGGTTCAAGTGGGTTTGCGGGCTACGTACACTCTAGCCACCAATGATTTAATTAAGCAGGTTCGTAGATTCAAGATTGTGCCCTGTATATATAATCTTACTATATTTTTTATATGATTTACTTTTTTGTTTTATGTAAAGAATGTGTTTAACAATTTCAAGTTAGATTTAGTAGATGTTTTTAATATGATTTATCTATTTTTTAAGTTGATATTTTTATGTAATGGACGCTATTTAATATTTATACAATAAAATGACAACACTGAAATTAGTTCAAGCACGTACGTGTGGATGAAGGATGGGCAGATGAAATATGTCATTTCAAGCTCTTAATTTGAGTCAACTATCTCAACATGAAAATAGACAACTTGTAACTATATGAGTTTTAACAATAACTCGATCCAATGATTATTATTAATAATATATATGTACCGACTTTGAATGCACTAATAATCATTGATGACGTATACAAAGTAAACAAAGCATGTTATTTGTGGATCATAATTGAATCATAACATTATTTGACTTTGTAAGATGATGATTATCTTAGTTTGATTCACTTATAAAAAATATATTAGAAAATTATATTAACACTAGCTTTTCTTACTTGATCCGGTCGGTTATTCTAAATTGTTCTTTTAACTTTGATACGTAACCATTCACCTTTGCTATTCATCGTGTATCCGTATGCGATTAGCCAAATATATATCATGGGTAGTGGCTAAATGGGGTACGTTGTGCTTGCGGAGTGTAAGTTGTATACGTAAACAAGATCTATCTTAATTTTTTTTACATTTTCTTGTTTTTGCATGGAAATATTTTACAATTATCAACTTGCATGTAGCCAAAGTTACATACGTGCATAAAATATAATCACGTTTATGTTTATAGGATAAATTGCATTTTTCACGTTTATGTTTATAGGATAAATTGCATTTTTGATCCATGTGATTTGACACTTTTAACATATTTAGTCGCACCATAACAATTTTGGTCCATGTAATTTTTATTCTCAACCCAAATGGTCCTAAGCTCTAACTCCGTTCTTGTCACGTCTGAAGCACTGAGGGGTTCATAGAATTACGCGAGGAAGGGTTAACGGAAACATGGACGGAGTTAGTGTTCAGGACCATTATTTGTGTTAAGAATAAAAATTAGAAATCAAAACTGTTATGGTGATAATGAACATGTTAAAAGTGTCAAAACAGAGGGACAAAACCGCAGTTTAATCCACGTTAATTTTATAGAATTTATGTCAATCTCTCTTTTTAGCTTAAAAAAATTGATGTAAAATACCTAACAAATTTATAATCCTAAAGAGTCGTGTGCTTTTATATAATAGTTTATCTCAGTATTTGTGACAATTTTATAATAATTTGTTTAACAAATAATAAAAACAAAATGACTATATTTCATCTCACAGTTTCACGACAAAACAACCACCATTTTTCGTTACTTTGTCGCAAACCAAAAAGTAGTATAACTAATTATAAAAAAATTAGTTTTGTGAGTAATTAAGTTGTTGCAAAATGTTGCAACAACCCACCATAGTCTCAATTTTATAGTTAAGGTTGTCGCAATGTTGTCCTAAATATATTAGCCAGGGGATTTGGTCTACAATATGATCTTTAGAAAGTTTGAAGGTACTTTCGTATGACGATAATATTATGACTAGTATGTTTGTGTCAAAAGATACTATTTTTAGTAGTGTTAAGTTATAATCGAAAGATCGACATGTATATTTGAAAATGAAGCATGTCATCCTATGCGTTATGCGTTGTCAAGATGACCGAAACTCAGCTCGTTTAGAGTAGCAAACCAAACCAATAATATTCATGTATTATTTGTGTAATTAATTTTAAATATTGTGTGTGTGTGTCGACCTCCAATTTTGGGCCGGAATTTGCACATTTTGCATGTGGACATATATGCATATATGTCGATCGATGTATATCATATTAGATTTGTTCAATTCTCCAAGCTGCTAAATCTTATGTGATTGGAAAAAGTGCGTACATCAGTACATGTTTGATTTGTTCAAGGTATACAATCTGACATTTTAAATAAAATATACAATAAATGTGTTTGATCTAAAAATCTATACCAAGAAAATAACTCGATAACATTTTACATGTTCTCACAATTGAATACTTAGAACGTCTAAAATTTATATTTACTTGTTTTATATGTAGATCGATTACTTAAAAATACAATCTAATTCTTTTTTGAAACGAGGGTGCATGTAATAATTTTAACTAATTAAGGATTTACAAGTGATTGTTATCCTACTTAATTAATAAAGTGGTTGTTAATGTTTTTTTAATTACAAAGATCAAACCCTAACTATAATTGCTCGTCATATTTTCGTTCTGTAATAATTTTGTGATATGTTATTTTATCATGAAAAGGAATTTGGAGATGCAACTAAACACACTGAACAATTCATTTTATACTATTTTTTAAAATAAATGGTTCATGATTGTAGTTTGCGACCATAATTTGTGGGAATATGATCATTGTTTTACTAGTGTTATGAATCATTAACAATAGTAAATTTTATTTATTTATTTATTTTGTAATCTAATAATGAAAAGTACAATCTAGTTTATTTTCCTAAAGTCTAAAACACGTCCTATTAGTTTTATAATTTGACAACACAATTGGGCTGATTATT
This sequence comes from Tagetes erecta, assembly GCA_030867185.1. Taxonomy (NCBI): domain Eukaryota; kingdom Viridiplantae; phylum Streptophyta; class Magnoliopsida; order Asterales; family Asteraceae; genus Tagetes; species Tagetes erecta. The sequence continues at coordinate 6,038,417 of CM061494.1, read as the reverse complement.
GTGGATCAGGGCCATTTGTTGGATTTGGTCTGTGTCAACTCATGCCTAATCAGGCCTAGTACGGTAGTACCACACAACTACTATCCAGGTGAAGTCGTGAAGAGGTCAGAGCCCAGAGCCCAGAGGTGTATGAAAAACCCGGTTCCAGTTTAAAACTAGTTCCTAAAAAACCGAGTATTAGAAGAACTGGTTTTAGTTCCGGGTCCAGTTTTTGATTGAAAAATCATATCTTATGTACTTAGTTCCGGTCCCGGGTATTCAAGGCGGCTATTTTAAAAACATATTTTCATGTATTCGAAAAACTTACATTAATTAAACATATAAATAACTAATTTATAAAATTAACTGACATTAAATTTAAGATGCTAAAAAAATAGATAAATGTTTATAACATTAATTGTCTTTGTAACTTTGTTTGACGATTTGTTGGTTTTCTTTTAGAGACATGCAGGGGCAGAACCATATGGGAGGGTCAGGAGGGTTCGTTGACCCTTCGGCAGGCGAACTCTTCTTAACAAGAATACCCATCATTCACTAGATTTTGGTACTTTGACCCTTGAGATTATTAATCCAGAGTTGTTGAGGTGAATATTACTTAAAAAAGTGATAGAAATTGAAAAGAGTGTTAATTGTATTTTTTTTACGTCAATTGCAATAGTTGCAGGAACTAAGCGAAGAAGATGAGTTTATTGTGAACTGTGGTATATCTGTAATTATTAAATTATTCATCAAATACTAAACCAAATAAGAGTAACTTGTCTAATCAAATGTTTGCAAATTGTTTTTAATAATTTTATTTGAACAACATCAATCAATTGTATTTGATTTTTGTTTTTCATTTATAATTTATGAAAAAAAAAATAAAAATAAATAAGCCTTTTGTTTTTCGTTTGATATTACTTTAATATTTTTGACACAAATGTATCATCGTTAAAAAATTTAAGAGGTGGACGAGCACACCGGCCCAGGTGTGACGAGCTCATCTTGCGAGCTTGTTCACGAGTTATGTAGCTCGTTAAAATGACATGACATATCTCTATCGAATGTGAACGGAAGCAACGGAAGAATTTCTTTTGTTTGTATGTAGATACGAAGAAGAAAGTAAATAGTAAATTAATACGTACCGCAAGAAATGAAAGTAAAGAAGTGAAAAAAAGACTTGGTACTATTAATTCATTGACATTAATACGTACTGCTATATATAAATAGCCTAAAACAGTCAAAGAAAACGTAGCTCCTCTTTTGGCCACCAAACTCGGTCTTTTTTTCTTAATTTGAACATGTACTAGCTAAGCTAATTAAAACAAACCAAAACTGACACTAATAAATATATAAAACCACAAACAACTAACTAACTGAGCCATCTGAGGGATTGAGAAAGAAGATGCCTCGTGAAATCATCACATTGCAAGTAGGCCAATGTGGGAATCAGATCGGAATGGAATTTTGGAAACAACTTTCTCTCGAACACGGTATCTCCAAAGACGGTATCCTCGAAGATTACGCCACTCAGGCAACCTTACCTTACCACTTTTTATTTAGGTTTTTTTTTCTAATACAATTGCATTGCATTGCATTGCATGTATATATATCACTGTGATCCTACTCTTTCATCTAAAGCTTTTCATACGCGGCACAATGTAATTAATTCCTTTTATACGTAGAAACTATGGGCATGCATGCATACTATACTTTCATTTGAGCATTCATTATGCTGCTGCAGGGAGGTGCAGGCGATAGAAAAGACGTATTTTTCTATCAAGCTGATGATCAACACTACATACCACGAGCATTATTGATGGATTTGGAGCCACGAGTGATTAATGGGATACAAACCGGTGAATATAGGGATCTTTACAATCAAGAGAACATATTTATATCTTCTGATGGAAGTGGTGCAGGGAACAATTGGGCCAGTGGATATGATCAGGTACTTAAACTATTGTTATTTAGTTCTTAATTAAACTCTTACAAAACAGCATATTACTATTTACTAATACCTTTTTTGCAGGGTAAACATTTTGAGGAAGATCTAATGGACATGATCGATCGAGAAGCAGATGGAAGTGATAGTCTTGAGGGATTTGTTTTATGTCATTCAATTGCAGGAGGAACAGGCTCAGGTTTTAACACTTTAATGTCTCATGCACATCTCTCCTTTGCGCGTATTATTGTGTATCATAATCGTTTGTTCTCACTTTTATGCAGGCATGGGTTCGTATCTTCTCGAGACTTTAAATGACCACTACAGTAAAAAACTGATTCAAACATATAGTGTTTTCCCTAACCAGAATGATACAAGTGATGTGGTGGTTCAGCCTTACAATTCCCTTTTGACTCTCAAACGTTTAACGCTAAATGCTGACTGTGTAGTTGTTCTTGATAACACTGCACTTAACAGAATCGCAGTAGAACGTCTTCATATACAAAATCCAACTGTTTCTGAAACAAATTCTTTAGTTTCAACTGTAATGGCAGCTAGTACAACCACTCTCCGGTACCCTGGTTACATGAATAATGACTTAGTCGGCCTTCTTGCTTCTTTAATCCCCACCCCAAGGTGCCATTTTCTTATGACAGGATATACACCGTTAACTGTCGACCGCCAGGTATGATCTAAATGTTCAAGCCTTTTGTTTTACTGCATACAATGCTATAAAATGTTATAGATGATTAAAACTGAAATATTTTTATTATACTAATCTTGATAGGCTAATATGATTCGCAAAACCACGGTGCTAGATGTGATGAGAAGACTTCTTCAGGTAAGATTTGTAATATTGATGTGTAATGCAGACAAAAAATATGATGGTGTGTTTTGCAGACAAAAAATATGATGGTGTCGTGTAATGCTAGAACAAAACAAGCTAGTCTAGCGAAGTACATATCAATATTGAACATCATTCAAGGAGAGGTTGATCCTACTAAGGCGAGTACATATAACTTCCAGTTACTTTGACTTGTCGATATTGAAATTATGTTGTTTGAGACAAGTTTTTAACATGTTTTATGTTGTTTAATTAGGTTCATGAAAGTTTACAGAGAATACGCGAAAGGAAACTTGTTAACTTCATAGAATGGGGTCCTGCTAGCATTCAAGTCGCTCTCTCAAGGAAGTCTCCGTATGTTAGAACTGCCCACAGGGTGAGACCAGATAAATTCGTGCACTTTATTTATTTATTTGGTCGTTTAATCGGTGATCAGGATGTGTTATTATTTATATATCCTTTTTATAACTTTTAGGTGAGTGGTCTAATGCTAGCAAGTTACACTGGAATTCGTCATTTATTCGCCAAGTGTTTAAGCCAGTATTCGATGTTAAGAAAAAGACAGGCGTTTCTTGACAAGTACAAGAGCTTCCCCATGTTTGCAGTAAGTTATTCCACAGACTTGTTCACATAAAATGAAAAGGTACGTCGTTTTTCTATTGTAGTAACCTGGTCATTAACTGAAATGCTTTGCACCGCTTCTAGGATAATGACCTCTCAGAATTTGACGAGTCCAAGGACTTGATTGATAGTTTGGTGGACGAATACAAGGCGTGTGAGTCCCCAGATTACATCAAATGGGGAGTGGAGGTATGCACCATAACACCAGATATTTGAATATGTTCTAACTTTTGCATGTGCCTAATGACTTAATGTGTGTTACAGGACCCGGACAACATCCTGACAGATGAGGGAACTGGCATGGGACTGATAGATCCTACTTACCAATTTGCATAACTTGGGTTTTCAGTTTTTTAGCTTTTATCGTAACACCTTGTCACTGAACTATAAATTTGATTGACTTGTGTAATCGAGTTTTTAGATTTGAGTAAAAATCTATATTTACATGAATGCAAAACTTATAAACATATTCAATGCAGACCAAACGAGCCGAGTTAATAAAAGCTTAGATTGATGTGAAAGTTGCACTTGAAAAGATTAAGATTGGACGACTACTTGGTTATGACTTATAAACGTTAAAATCTGGGCTTATTTTGAACGTGCCAAAGAGCAAGCCATCATGAAAGTTTACCTTGGCTCGTTTACAAACACTGAGCTAGCATGATTCGACTTGATTACAATATGATAATACTCATCGCTACCAATATTACTTTGATGAAACGCGGACATTAACAATTCATGTATTTCACGAAGAACGACATTTATCGAAAAGAAAACACCATCATATGAATTTACAAGATAACCTACCTAAAGTCATTTTACATGCTTAAGCTTTATTTTTCAGTAACAAGATTTCCCAGCCTAGAATACTTTATTTTCATATATGAATACGTGTCGTGTTTTAATGAAAAAAAACAAAAATATCACTTAAACAACTGTAATGTTTTTCAAAAAAAAGCAAAAACAATAATAACTGGTTAGGATTGCGTCGAGCTGGAACCAATTCCGAGTTTCAACTAGACCAGTCCTAGACTTTTATTAACTCAACCAAATCAATTTCAAGTTTCAACCCGACCCGAACCGGTTTGAGCTTATATATGTACAAGTGTACAACGGGTTGTCAAAAGACAAATATCTAGACGGGCCTAGTGGGCTTAGTGATTGTCACTGAAACTGTATTAGGGCTCAATAACAATTCTAAATATCTTCTTCTTCTTCTTCTTCCCTCTGTCATCAACGTACACAGACAGAGCTTTTCTATTACAGCAGCAATGGAGTATGTGAGCCCCGAAGGTCTTCGTTTAGACGGACGTCGGCCGATGGAGGTACTCAACTAAACAACTTTAATTCGTTCATTTGATTTGATTTGTAATTTGAATATGTTTTGATTTCAACTCAGATGAGACAACTTCGAGCTGAAGTTGGTGTTGTTTCCAGAGCTGACGGGTAAACTTTCTGTATTTGATGAATTTGAAACTGTATTGGCTAATTTTGACTGATATTTAAAAAATTTGATTAATGATGATGATGATAGGTCAGCGGTTTTTGAGATGGGTAACACTAAAGTCATTGCTGCTGTTTATGGTCCTCGTGAGGTACCTTTTATATCTTTATTGAAAACATTACAGGTCAAATAGATCGTCACATTGTTGAATTAAACGGTTTAAATATGCCTGATTCATCGTTTTCTTAGTTGTTATACAAGGAGTTGGTTATAAGTGGCTGAATTTGCAGACTTAGTTTCAATTACATGACTAAACTGCAACTTTTAATGTATGCATTTGAGTAAGTAAAACAACTTTAATGAATTTCAAGTTATCATCATCACATTAAAGATTTCACGACTCAATCAACATTAAACTCGCACTTTGTTCGGTAACTAGATTGTGTTATTAGCTAAGAGAACAAATTACAAATGTCCTCCAATTTCTAGTAGGTGGTTTCAATTGTATATTTACACTTCTATATAGAAGTAAGTTAAGATTCATGTAATCTCATACCTTTTTTTTCAGGTCCAACATAGGAGCCAGCAGGTTAACGATAAGGCACTGGTAAAGAGCTACTGCAACTTGTTTGCCTGACTTTTATATACGTTTTTATTTTGGTTAATTGTCTAATATTCAATGTTATAAAACAATTTTGGCACTTTACAGATCAGGTGCGAGTATACAATGGCTAATTTCAGTACAGGAGACCGCTTGAGAAGACCAAAGGGTGACCGGTATAAATCTTTATCTGTTAAAATATGATGGTTTATTTGGACTATTTAACCTTTGTTAGTCTATGGTATGTTATTGCATGTATGGATCACACCATAATTTATGACATGCAGGAGATCCACAGAAATTTCTTTGGTTATTCGCCAAACAATGGAAGCATGCATAATGACTCACCTAATGCCGCGTTCTCAGATAGACATTTTTGTCCAAGTTCTTCAAGCAGACGGCGGTAAGTACAAATAGCAACTATCTTTAGCAAATAACTAAGAGTTAATTTTGTGATTTTTCATTTTGTTTTGTCAGGAACAAGGTCTGCTTGTATAAATGCTGCAACGTTAGCCCTTGCAGATGCTGGCATACCAATGTGTGATCTTGTAACTTCATGTAGTGCTGGATATCTTAACAGCACTCCTCTGCTTGGTAAGTGCAAATCCGCCATTTAACATCATACGTTCTTTCTTTCAATGTTGATTGTTAACACAAAATTTTAATCAACAGATCTAAATTATGTGGAAGATAGTGCTGGTGGGCCTGATGTTACTGTAGGAATTTTACCCAAGTTAGATAAAGTGACTCTTCTTCAGGTATAGCTTCTATCTATACTCACATGTTTCCATGGACACACTTTGCAACTTTATCTTGTAATGATATTTGTATATTCCTGGTGTGTAACGAATAACTATTATTGAATCTGATTGACTTGCTCCTTTTGCCACTGAGTGTAAGGAGAAAGAAGTGTGTTATGGTGGGTGTTTGATATCATAAAAGTTTTTAGCTCTATATATCATATTTCCCTTACAAATTTTGAGTTTCTTTACTTCAGGTTTTATGTTGTTTAATATGTAGCACACCTAATAAACTAGCTTGCTTTTGCTAGATGGATGCCAAGTTACCGATGGATATCTTTGAAAACGTCATGCAACTTGCAACAGAAGGCTGCAAAGCTGTGGCAAATTATATTCGAGAAGTAAGAATCTTAGTTTTTGTATATAGCAAACTTATCAGTATTAACCTTCAAGGGGTGATGAAGTGGTAAGATCCAGATTCCTCTCTAGCATAGTAGAGGTCTCAGGTTTGAATCGAGCTTCCACTATTTATAGTGCTAAACCTTTGCTTTACCTGGTCACATTGGTTAGCATGATATTGTTGGCCCCGTGAGTTTTCTTTACCGGGTTGTCCTGGTCACAAAAAAACCTTAACAGTTTTAGTGGGATTTATAATGTTTGATAATGAATTGCAGGTGTTGATGGAAAACACAAAACAACTAGAAAATCGGCGTGGTGTATAGCTTGAATTTAGGAGGTTTTTTAATATTTTTGGGTATGCTCAGAAGATCAAAATGATTAAGGATGTTGCCAGCCTAAGTTCAAAGATATCTATGGATGGAGTTTTGCTCATGATCAACTGTCACATGGACCATAAACTTTACAAGGGAAATGTGCAAAGAACAATTATGGTTCCAAATGTGCTGCTAGGATGATATCATTTGTGGTTTTAAGTTTTATGCAGCATCTGAACAAATGTCAGACCGTTACTTGATCAATCTTAAGGTTTTTTTGTGTGTTTTGATTCTGTTGAAACCTAAATGGAAGTTGCTTTCTATCTTCATATCTTTCTACCAACAAACCACTTTTAGCTTTGTTTTTATAGAAGGTAAATATGTTATATATGATTATAAAACTATCTTGGTTCACTGACTCTACAAGTCTTGATATTGCAGACTTGAGCTTGTCTCAAGAAGGATTAAAAAAGCTACCCGTGAGAACCCTCATTTTTTTTTATCAAGATGACAATGAAAATTGTTTTATTTTAGGATTATGAAAGGATAACAGGCTAACATCCAGGATCCTAACTTAAAACCTCTAAAAGGTTGACAATTTAGCTTAAAACTGCAAGATCCTAACACAAACTACCAACCATTTAACTTTTCAACTTAAGAAGGTTGAAACTTTTATGGTCTTTTCAACTTAAAAACAGAGATCTTCACTACAAAAACTCGAAGGCACAACCATGATCTCCAAACGACCTGTCCACTCTTCTCCGGGCTTCAAAGTAACCGGTTTCTCAATAACTGCACCATCAACACAAACCATCTGCCTGTACTCATCATCTCCCAAATCTGCCATTGATTTTGACTTTTTCTCCCATGGATTCCACACCACTACAAAGTATACACCCAACAAGTCAAGAACCACAAAAGTCAACAAAGGATCCACATTTGACTTTTCAAGTCAAACACAAAAAATTAGCAATTTGAACCACTTACCAACATCCGGTAGCCCCTCCTTTCTTAGCACATACGTACGCTTCCTTTCATGATCGAGTACAGCAACGCAATTTGGAGAACTAATATAGACACGCTCAAACTGAAAATAAACAACCATTATGAACATTATAAGAATATGGATCTTTAATTGCTAACTAAAATGTGATATCCTTAAAAATTGAAATTTACCTCGGATTCAAAGGTAATAGCATCGCCTTGTTCAGTAAACCGCTCTTTTTGACAAAGGTTGTCCAAGTAGTCCATTGTTTCTAGTCCTTCCACCCTCACTTCACTATCAATCAAGATCAATCATAGTTAAGGTAAAACTTGAAAACTTTGACTAAAAAAGCTAACATTGTGCATAATACCTGATGTCAGAAACTGATAGATATGAGTGATAAGCAAATGAAAAACTAAAGGGCTTCGCGTTCATGTTCCTGACTCGGGATATTAAGGTCAGGTTTCCATCCGTTCCAAGGCAAACCCTAAGACGAAGTTCGAAACTGAAAAGAAAACAAAAATACTTCAGTCAGCCTCTCTATCCCATGGTGGAGGTATGTTTGTCTACTTGTGACATAATAGAAGAAGTTATAGTTCATTTATATGTTCAACACTGAGGCTAAAATACAACCTGTGAGGCCAGCATTTGAGGTCTTCTTCAGATGGTTTTAGCAGCAAATCAGTGTACGATTTACCACTTGAGTCTTTAGCAGGAAGTGGCGGAGGATTTTCATCAACGGTCCAGATTTTGTTTCTTGCAAACCCATGTTGTTCAAGTGACCCACAGTTACCAAACTGTACAATGAGTCACAGGTGATCATTACTTTAAGCTCAAAGCATATAGATTTTCACAAGATTTACAAATACGAAAATTACCTGAGGAAAACAGATTGGTATACCTCCTCGGAGTGCTTTCAGGCCCTTACCATTTGCCTGAAAATTGTCAACAGTGAATACATATCAAGGTCTTTTTACTTTTAACTTTTGACCCATATATGATATGCATATTCAAAGGGTAGTTTAGATATTTGACTAATACTTTTTCAGTATAATAGTCTCTGTCACATGTGTGTTCAAATTCTGTTAGTTTGATCATAAATAATCAATATATCATCAAACATCACCAAGTATGTTTGCAACAAATTTCATGCTTCATTTTGACCACTATGGTCATTATCAGTTTCTGCCTCAAACTATTTACTGTAACTTTAAACACACATCCAAACACCTCTGAGAGACACACACGTGATCGATTCACTTACAGAGACGATTATATTCAAAATCTAGAAATGGTAAGAACTTAATCAAGATCATGAAAATACATTACAATAAACCACAGTTCAAGTGGAAAAACAATACCTTACTACTAGCAAACAATAGTTCTTCGCCTCGATCATTCCGCCATGAAATGACCCGTCCCCCGTACAAGTTGACCTGCAAATGCAAAAACAAAATGTAAACTACGAACAAAATCAATTCAGGATGCATCTAAAGGCAAGATCTTGAAGAATTGGGAACTAAGGTTTGTAAATAGGATCAAACCTTAGCCGATGCACCCTGAGAATTCCGAAGCATGATTTGATCGATTCCGTTCACGTCTTTTACTCTTTCAATTGCAATCTTGGAATCCCAAACTGCTGCAGGATGCCCCATATTTCTTTTCTGCACTGATCTCCTGGCTCTTCCCTTAATGGCTTTTTTATAGACTCTAATTGCGCATTTTACGCGTGATAAATGCTGACATTATGCGAGAGGTGGTGACAAGTGTCACTAGTCTTGAACAACTACTCACATCATCTTTCTTGTGAAAAAAATGAACAACCTTTTATTCGTGCGAACAATCTTAAAAATCCTCAATTACTTGATTCACTTTTTTCCAAATCCAAACCTCATCTTATGATATCAAATTGGTTTGCAGAATTGGAAAGTGGTACCAATTGGCAATTTGTTGATGATCTCCTACCATATATCAAGAACAAATACATCCAAATTTCAAATGAAGCATTAAAGGAGCTAAGAACACATGTACTAAACAACAAAAAACAGTTAATGCATACAAGAATCTTTCTTTAATGAACAAAATAACAATTTCTTGAAATGAAAACTAAATCTCATAATAAATTATTAATCTCTAGAAACATAATAATCAAGAACTAAAAATTTGGATCCAAAATTTCAAGTTAACTGTTTAAGTTTTTATTAAACAGGTTGTGTTCAGGCTGACCTGTTTGTTATATTAGCAGCCAAGAACAGTTTCTTAACTTGAAAGGTGGATATCACAATAAGCTATCAATCCATGAGTCCCACATTACCAATCAAGAACTTTATAAAACCCTAAAAATTTGGATCCAAAATGCCACCCTAATGACCAAATCTTTAGGCCTCAGTGAAAAAAACAAAATAATCTTTAAATTTCTAAAAATGGTAAGTTAGCACTAAAAAATGAAAACTGAATCCCAAACAACAACTATTTGAGGAAACAACTCACAATCAAAGATATGATTTTTGAACTTGAATGGAGAGAAAAAGAGAAGGGTTCACTTACAGTGTTTGGTGGGGGATGTGAAAATGAAACCAGGTTCAAGAAAATTAATAATATTATTCAAGAAAAGAAACTCAAGGGCAAATTAAGTAAAGTTTGATGCTTTTTCACTTCAGGGTTTCCAAAATTGAACAAAATCAAGGTGGTCAAGATTTGAAAAAGTTAAAGTAATTGAAATAATCAGAGATTATATATTATTGAATCTTGTGATGGGCCTCAATGAAGCTGGCAGTGATGGCAAAATGACTCATGGACCCAAGTAAAGTTTTTTACTTTTTACCCATAAGATTACCTATTATTCTATTAGTAACTTTCACTCTAATACAAACGTGTAGCGTCGTAGCGACATAGCTTGTAGCTTGCTATCTATTTACATGTCACTCTGTTATAAAAACGATTTAAATTTTTATAAAATAAACTAACCTAAAAAACTTTATTTGTACAAATGATACGGCTTTTACAAAACATACGTAAGAACGTTGCTTGAGTGGATCCATGGCTCGAGGCTCTATTCACACTCGCATTGTGTGAATTTTGGTTGACGGAAATTTGTGTAATTTGATGCAAAGTTTTGTTTTATTTAGTAACTAGATTAGTACCCGTGTACTACACGGATTTTAGTTTTATAGGTTTTAACTCAATTTACATATCAAATTTATTTTTAACATGTCTCTTATTAAATCGATTTGGATATTTACAAATATATTCATATAAAAAAATCATATGTTACAATAAAGGATATGATTTATAATAATTGGTAAATATTTATTGGAACATATCGGGTTAGGAGATAATTCATGATAATTGTTAATTTTTTTATTTGAACATATCGACTTATGAAATAATTAATGATAATTGGTAAAACTTTAATTTGAACATATCGGGTTAGGATAAATCATAATAATTGATAAGTTTTTTATTTGAACATATCAGGTTATGAGATAATTCATGATACTTGGTACATATCGGGTTAAGATATAGATCATGATAATTGATAAATTTTGTATTTGAACATATCGGGTTAGGAGATAATTGATGATAATTTGTGAATATTTAATTTAAACATATCTGGTTATTTCGAATATGGAGCATACCTTGACCCGTCTAAAAATTCTCCATCAAATTAATTAAGAACATGACACCTAAGCAAAATCCTATGTGGAGTAGTTAAAATGGTGACATGTGGATGCGTTACTCAATTATTAGAATAGGTAGATTAATTTGGTTTTTAAGAAATAGTCCTTAAAATAAATAAGTAATATGGTTTTTGATTAATTTGTTTTGTATGATAAAATAAATAAGTAATTTGGAAACAATCCCAATTTCCCAACAAAACTTTAAAATGAAGAGAATCCAAAGAGATATGGAATCTTCTGGGACACGTGGGGTCCTATTCCAGATTCCTTTGTGTCATCAATTTTTGTGTGCGTCGAATTTACATTTACACGATTACACGTCAAACCTTTTTATACACAAGACACTCGCCCTTAAAGACGGTTTGTTTTACTTTCTAATACTTTAGTCTAGTGTTTAATTATTTAGCATTCAGCATTAACAGCGTTAGTGTTATAAAAAAAAACATATGAATGGTTCAGTTAAGTGCTGAATGGTTAAAATGAAACATATACCAAACTTACCATCACCTGAAATCTAGCGCAATATCCCTCTCATTGATAGAGTTTCTTAATGGTTCAGATCTTTTAACCATTCAGCACTTAATGATTCAGATTTTGCCAAACAACCTTTTAATATTGTCTTATGATGCAGGCGCATCCAAGATTTGTTTGAAATTTGAATTTCCTTATTTTTAGGTTTTATTTAGGTATTATATGTTTACTATTATTTAATTTCTTATTTGATTCTCACCTATAAATGAGGATCTAGGGTTTTTATTTGGTTAGTTTATGATTGATTTTGAATGAAGAACATTGTTCTTTGAACCTATGGTTCGTTTGTAGTCTTTGATATGATCATTGTGTCTTGAGCCATTTGATTGCACGCGAAACTGCATCAGTCTTATTTACTCAACCCATAATCTTTAGTTTTATTAATTAAAAAAAATCTTATGGTTTATCACGGAAAAATAAAACTAGTATTTGTTTTAGGTGAGAGTTTAATCTAATATATAATTCTTTAAATACAAGAGTATTACCAATAATCCGGTCTCTTAATATGTTTAAACTAGGTTATTACCCGTGTACTACACGGGTTCGATAACTAAATTCATGTTAATTATCTGTAAAAATGACAAGCACCAAAGAATCATATAACATTTAAATACTCCAATTTTCAAATGAAAGCAAATAACTAAAATGTATAGTTACTGAGTAGATTACAAATTTGTAAATATTTATTGGTAAACATTTGTTATAACATTGGTAGGTTGATCACTTTGTATTGTTGCATAAATCTGCAATTTATCAGCAATCACATCATAACACATTTCAGAGTCATAAAGAAATACATCTAGCAATGAGAAGGACATCAAAAGTCAAGTAATAAATTTGAAAATAAGTTTGCCATTAATGCAAGCTGAAAAATGGTTGTCAAGTTAGATAAAAAAAACACAACATTACACCAAATATGTTCACAAAAATTAGTGTTTGTAAGCTTTTATACACTTTTCGCAACTTTGTAGCTGACTAATGTTTACGGGTTTATTAGAGTCAAACAGGTGGTTAAAAAACTTGGCCACTTAGGTTTAAATACTACTGTTAATTAGAACAAAAAACAAATACACAACCTAATATAATTATTATATAATGGACGTACGTGAAGATTGTGATGAAATGTAGTATATCGATTGTGTATTTATATATGATGCAAACAACTACTATTGTGAAAGGTAGTTGATTTGCATATTAATGATTTTTTTCTTCAAATATGGAGATTGAGTCTACTTAAAATGTGTAACTGATTTTTTTTGGTAAAATACAAAGTTACCTAAATTGTGTGGTTTGTAGTACATACTAAAAATAAGTGTATTAATTTGACAGCTACAGATTTTAAGCATTTAAGAAACGGGTTACATTTTAAACGTTTAAGAATACGTGAATTTTGGAAAGTTTGATGTTTTTGAATTTTGGAGATGAATGATAACCTAAATTGTTAATTCCCTATCGAAATTAAAATCCTACCCTTAAATGCCACCTGACTTTTAGTCAAAATACATTTACCTTTTTAGGAATTTTAAGGCCCTTATGCACTGGTTTTCTCATATAACATCATTCAGGTCACAAACTGAGTTTTAGTCAACATACGTTAAACTTGATACAAAGGCATATCACAATTTAAGTTTCATGCAACTTTAAATATATAAATCAATTTCGGTATATATGCCGGATATGATAACTGATAATAAAAATTCTCAAATCAAATAGGGTGTATATGAACTAAAATGACACTGCCAACCGCCCTTTACTCAATGTTTTCAAGTATGAGACGGTTGACTCACGACAGATACATGAACTCGTTAGTTTGATGTTTGAATCCATCTTTTGAATATGTATATTACTTAAACTTTAGGTAATAAAAGGATGATTAGATTTAAACGCTGAAAATACAAGTATAATAAAATCTAGAAAACAAACTGTTCTAAGAAATTGACCACTTTGTCAAAGTGTTGTTGAGCCAAGCTACAAGGACTTAACAAATAAACATACATGGAATTAGAGAAACAAATCTAATAGGGATTAGATACTTTGAGAAAGTAATACATACCAGGTTTACCGCACGAAGCCTGATCATTTGTTTAGCAAGACAATGATGGACAACTTAAAATTTAGCCAAGTGCGGAAACATAAGTCAAAAACCAACATTTATTAACAAACTATGATATTTGTTAGGATCCATGAATTAGCGGTAAAGAGAAAACTTTGGCGAACATTTCTATAACATGCTTATAGAAAACAAATCAGCATACCAGAAACATTTTACCTAACATATAATATACGATATTGAAGTTACGATGGATGAAAATTTAATCAAAAAGGGATTATAAACATACTTGGGGATCTCAACTTGAAACATGAATAATTAACAGATCGATTAATAAAAAACAATGGATCTCCAATAGAATCATGAATAATTAACAAATGAATCCAAATTGTGTTTAGAATCACTACATAGTATATTATGTGGCCTAAAACTTAGTCGCCAATTGTAGATTTAGTGATAAAAAAAATCAAACAATCAATCTAATGTAAGTACATACATTTAGGATGTGTTAGGATTTGAAAATTACATTGACTCTTCTTCACTTTTCAAATACATCAATGAATAAAAATCGTAATAATAGCAATGGAGACATGTACCTCTTCTTCAAACAGATGAAGATTCAATCGGTGGTTACCCCTTCGGCAGAAGAATCAATAGGAGATTAATCTGATGAAGATTCAATGGATGAAACCAAAATCCATAAGCATGAAGGAGCTGCTGGTTCCGATCGAGATAGGGAAGAAAGTGAAGATCAGAGAAAATCATGTTGTATGGTTTGAATGAGGGGTGAAGCATTTTGGTCATTGGATATCCATATGAATCTGCGAGAACCAAGAGAATAGAATCGAGACATGTAATAAGGTTGAGATCTGAGAAATCAAGCGGGTAAGCTACGAAGGAGACGAACAGAGAAGATGGAAGAAAAAAGTGTGTTAGGGTTT
Organism: Tagetes erecta; assembly: GCA_030867185.1. Lineage (NCBI taxonomy): Eukaryota > Viridiplantae > Streptophyta > Magnoliopsida > Asterales > Asteraceae > Tagetes > Tagetes erecta. The sequence continues at coordinate 6,023,343 of CM061494.1, read as the reverse complement.
GAGAAGTAAGACACTTTTGGTTAGAAATGTGTTAGACGGGTGGGTACTGGATATCCATATGGATCCGCGAGAAAGGGTGTAAATTTAGGCGGGATTTTGATGAAATGGGTTGATGAGAGATTGCCACGTGGCAAGTAAGATACCTTTTTATTATAATAAGATTCTTGTACCAATATTGTAGAGTAATTAAACTTAACTCCAGTAGCGGGTCAAGTCAAAGGTTTAAATAATCAGCTGATTACATAACATGATTATCAAATTAGTTGCTTAAATAAGCATATATGCATGTGATCGATCAAATTAGTTGCTCAATTACGCATATAAGTTATGTATAAACAAACGGATACGAACAAAATTTCAACCCAAACAAACTTGTAATTCATTCACTAGCTAGCTACTGAAAGTTGATTTTTTTTTAATCCGAACTCATTTCACATGATCATATCCACCCTTTTGTTTTGTTACTATATATACCGACCTATATTTAATTTTGAGAAGCTAGGGTAATATATAATTGTTAATACTTCAGTCTACTATATTTTTTTTACATTAATTTATTGTATAAAAGATAAGAAAGTGTGAGATTAAGTAAATGCGCACACAATATATCTAATCTGCATGCATGTTTGGCTCAAGGATATGCGCACACAATATATATCTAAGGTTTAATTTGTTTGGTTCATAATCTACCTCTTCGATCATATATATGTTCCTCGTATTGATTATTCTTTTGTATATATCCAAGTATCCAAAAAATATATATTAATTTTGTCACTATTAGGGTGGTGGGTGTGGGGTGCGGGTACTGGTGCGGGTAGCCCGTACCCGTGCGGTAACACCGCCGCCGCCCCCACGGGTAGGCTTGCGGGTAGGGGGTCACGGGCACCGGTACCCGTTGAAACTTTGTGCAAATTCGAACGTTGGTGGGTTGGGCCCCACATATTTAATATCCCCAACGGCTATATTAAAAAAAAAATACACTATAAATATTACACACCATTTCATTTTATAAATCACAAAAAATACACTCTCTTCTATTAATCTCAAATACTCAAACAAACCCCAATATTATTTTCCCATGGATGCTCCAAGAAGATCAACATCAAGAGGCGGTTCACAAAAAAGATCCGGTCGAGGACGGGGCACCGGTTTGAGTCGGGGTTCGGGATCAAGTGACCCTCCTCCTTATTTCCCACAAATGCATCAACAACAACCCCAATTCCCGATGATGCAATCAGCACCGGGTCATCAATTTAATTACTCACTCCAAGACGACTGGTCGTTCGACCCGTTTGGGGCTCGGTTCAATACGCCACAACCAAGGGATCAATATAGCCAAGGAAGCCGAGCAAATTATATCGATTATAACGATTATAACGATTATGAAGCCGAGGAAAGCCAAGATGTTGTGCCCGAGACACAACAATTTCAAAACATTCACGTTAATGATGATGATGATGATGATGATGATGATGATGACGATCAAGAAGAGAATTTGGCGGACGAGAGGGCTAAAAAAGTTCAAAAATTTGCTGGTCGAGCCGAACGGCAAATTTGGACTCCTAATCAAGAGGAGAATTTGGCGAAAGCTTGGGTGCAAATTTCCGTCGATAAAAAAGTCGGAAATCAACAACCAAGAGATGGTTTTTGGAAACGGATGTTAAAACAATACGTATCTCTCGAAGGTGGTAGCACCCGGACACATCATCAACCAGTGGCGAAGCCAGGAATTTATAAGCAAGGGGGCCTAAAGTTATACTACCCATAATTTTTTTTCCTAATGCTATGTTTCGGTACATATGTTCGGGTCGACGATTCGGGTCGGGTCGGGTTAAGCAATAAAAACTTAAAATATCATAAATTTCTTCATTCATTGTAAAGAAGTTTATTCACACAAATGAAACAAGATAGTTTTTTAACTAACAATAATGCAAGAAAAATGATAAGTACCTGGATGAAGAACTATAGCGCAACCCGACGACCTTTAAGATCTTTGAAATCATCAATTATGGCATCCGAATCAAATGTTTCAGAAATCTCTTTAACTTTGTCCTTGCCTATGGTATATCTACAAAAATCAAAACCAATAAACTTAAACCCCTCAAATTAAACAACCCCTAAAAAACCGAAAATTAACAATCAAAAACCAAATTAACAATTAACATTTAACAATCAACATTCAACAACAATAAGAATCAACATTCAACAACACCCAACATTAACAACCCCTAAATTCAACAAATAAAAAATTAACAATCAACATAAACAACCCCTAAAAAACCTAAATTCAACAATTAACATTTAACAATCAACATTACAACAACAATAACAATCAACATTTAACAACACCCAACATTAACAACCCCTAAATTCAAAAATCAAAAATTAACAATCAACATAAACAAACCCTAAAAAACCTAAATTCAACAATTAACATTTAACAATCAACATTACAACAACAATAACAATCAATATTCAACAACACCCAACATTAACAACCCCTAAATTCAACAAATCAAAAATTAACAATCAACATAAACAACCCCTAAAAAATCTAAATTCAACAATTAACATTAACAATCAACATTACAACAACAATAACAATCAACATTCAACAACACCCAACATTAACAACCCCTAAATTAAACAAATCAACAATTAACAATCAACAAATTGTAAAAATGCAAAACTAACCTAATAAAATCAACAATGAAGCAGCAGCGCCGCAACGGCGGTGGTCGCAGAAAGCAGCAGGGTCGCCGGTGCCCTATGGTCGCAGCCTCGCAGGGAATCAGCAGGGAAGCAGCGGTGGTCGCACTGTCGGCTGTCGCAGGGAAGCAGTCAAGCACAGCAACAGGGTTGAAAATTGAAATGCGATTGTTATGGGTGTGGGTTTAATTGGGTTGTGTTTAATGGGTTTGGGTTTAATTGGGTTGATGTTGTGTTGAATTGGGTTTAATGGGTTTGGGTTTAATTGGGTTGATGTTGTGTTGAATTGGGTTTAATGGGTTTGGGTTTAATTGGGTTGATGTTGTGTTGAATTGGGTTTAATGGGTTTGAGTTTAATTGGGTTGATGTTGGGTTTTAGTAAAAGGGGGCCTAATTTTAAAAATGGGAGGGCCCGTATAATAAAATCCACTAAAAACCGACAAATCGCTACTTCTAACGGAAAAAATTGGGGTGGCCCGGACCCTCCCGGGTCTCTTCTATGCTGCGCCCCTGTCATCAACTCAATTCTAAGTGGACCAGTTTGAATACAAAATTGGGTGCCTTCAACGCTACTTATATCAACGCGGTATGTTTTAAATATATTTACATACTAAAATATTGTTTTTATTAGCTTTATTTACATACTAAAATATAGTATTTATTAACTTTATTTAGGCGCGTGTGATTGGTAGCGGAGGATCGGATAAAGATGTTATGTTGAAGGCGTTGAGTGATTACCAAGCAAGATACAAGACGCATTTCAGTCACATTAAGGCTTGGGATATTGTTAAAACGCAACCGAAATGGCTCGAACAACCGATGCTCGATCAAATTTCAAGCTCCTCCTCCAGGAAAAGAAAATTGACGGACTCCGAGAACGCATCCACAAATGACGATGCTCACACCGCTCATTTTCCCGACCTCAACGAAGACGCCACACCACCGCCACCTCATCATCATAAGGGGAAATCAAAGAAGGGTGGCGAGAGTTCTAGTCACGGTGGGTGGCTCGACAAGTTTACGAGCTACACGTCAAACAAATCGGATTGGTTAAAAAATTTTGTTACCTCCGCAACAAAAAAACACGAGCGGAGCGTAAAATTGATGGATACGCAAGAACGAATATGCTTGGAGGAAGAGTATGATAACGATCTCAAAAAATTTACAAAATCACACGACCACCTATCGGGTGATATGTTGGAGCTAGTGTTGGCCCGTAAACGAGAAATCGCCGCCAAACATGGTTGGACTTGCAATTTTTAGGTTTATTTTTTTTAGTGTTTGTCTTTTTTCTTTAAATGTTTGTCTTTTTTTTATTTTTAAAAATTATTGTAATTTGTTAGTTTTTTTTATTTAATGAATGGTTTTTATTATATATTTTTAATTGTTAGTTTAAAGTTATTAAAATAAAAAAATTTAAAAAAAAGTGAGGGTATGAGGGTATTGACACCCACCAAAAATTAATAGTGAGGGTAGTGTGAGGGTAGTTGTGAGTTGGAGGATTATTATTAGTGGGTTGTGAGGGTAGTGGGAGTAAGGATTAACCCACTCCCACCACCCTTAGCTAGACCTGTCTATTAACTTTGTGGACATATATTATCATATATTAAATATTGCTTATTTAAAATTTATAATTTTGAACTCATTTGTTCATATACTAATCCGTTAAGGGAACCCGGAGTGCAACACGAGCTCCTCCAGGAGATTCACGAGCTCTAAGGCAAGGGTCAGGCGAGTCCAACCCACGAGCTACCTAGCCCGTTTCCAAGCTCGCGAGATAGCAGCAAATGTGAGGAGGATTTTTTTATTTGATTTAGTTTTTTATTTAATATACAAAGGGTTGAAGAGTTGAACTGTGAGTGCCCGACTCCATTAAAAGGGGTTAACGAGTCGTAGGACCCACTCATGGGCACTCCTAGTACCTCAAGTTACATAAAGTTGTGGTTAATAATAAGATAATTACGTGAAAGAAGAGGATAAGACTTATGAATGTTTGTCGAACCCTTAACTGATTAAAGAACATTTGAGGTTCATATATAAAGTTATTTTTTGGTACAAAGTGTGAGAATGACACAATAGTAAAAAAAGACACAATGACACAATTAAAAAAATTATAACCCACAATATAAATCGAGTTTTAAAAAAGTGTTTCGGCGACCTTGTTCCTCACGTTGAATCAAACTATGAAAGGTAACTTTGATTGATTGAATATTGAAAAGATTACAACCAAATATATAGAAAACCAAATTACATCTAGGTAACCTAAACTAAAAAAAAATAAAAGAATAAAAAAAATCTGTTGTCTTTTTTTCACTTTCATTGTCTATTATTGTGTAAAAAAATTACAAGACACAATGAAAGTAAAAAAAAAGACACAATGAAAATGCTGATTTTTTTTATTTTTTATAATTTTTCGTTTATTTTTTTCATGAAGGAGGACGACGTGAAGAACAAGGTCTCCGAAGCGATTTTTTGAAATTCGATATAATTTGTGAGTTATGGATTTTTTTAATCCTCCATTATGTCTTTTTTGTACCATTATTAGGGTTGTTCATCGGTTCGGTTTACGGTTTATTCGGGTTATTCGAATCGGTTTATTCGGATTTGAAATTTGCAGTTTCATATCCAAATCCGAACCGAACCGAATTGGTCATATTCTTAACCGAACCGAATCTCAACCGAATTCAATTCGGATGAGATTCGGGTCTAACCGAAATTAACCGAATAACCCAAATCTCAACCGAATTCATTTTTTAAACATAATGTGTTTCTACTTTCTACCAATTTTTTTATCAAACCAACTTCTTTTTGACATTATGCTACCCCATTTGTGCAGTGTTCAATAATCAATACTTCAAACTTCAAAGTTTAAGCTAAATCTACTCATCTATTTGTTAAATTCACACTTTACAAGAAACCATTCACAACAAAATCCAAAAAACGTATACAAACAACGAACAATAATAGCCGAGTATTTTCAAAAGCATACTTTTTCCGGTGTATAACTAATGTTCACGTGATGAACTGATGGTTGTCTGCTCCTCAATTCAAAGATTGTTGCTCTTCTTCCCTGGTGTGCGGCTGCTCGATTAGAGCCTTAAAGTAATCTAGGGTTTGATAAAGTGAACTAGTCATGTACTGGTAATTGGTAAATTGTAAAGTGGTTTAGGATTATAAGACTATAAGTGGGCTAAACTTAGGTGAGCTCAAAACATAAGGGATTGGTTCATTAGTTGTATAATGGGTTAATTTTTATTCGATTTAAACGGTTAACCGAATAAACCGAATAACCCGACTTTTTTAATTTTTAACATCCGAATCCGAACCGAAAATCCGAATAAGGAATTCGGATACGGTTGGAACCGAACCGAATAAGGAATCGGATCGGTTGCTTTCGGTTTTGGATACAATTCGGTTTTCGGATTTTTTCGGATTTCGGTTTTTTTGAACACCCCTAACCATTATGCCTTCTCACACTTTGTACTATTTTTACACTTTAATGCCCCTAGTTTCTCCGATTGGTCTAGGAGTGGGGACTTTAACTAGAAAGACATGCCAGTCTCCTATACAATCGTGTAATATCGTGCCAAACAGCCCAATTTTACAAGACGATGAACAACAATCGTTACAAGAGGTGATGAGTGTAGTGTCTAGAACTCCAGGTGGTGGTATTCGTGGACAGTGGTGCCGGAATATGAATCGACCACAGTAGAGTTCACTCGTTTAAGTGCTACAACTTCTTTTGTTGTTTTTTTTAATACAAAGGTAAAATAGTTGCTATGTACAAGTTTAATAGATATTTCAATTGAAACTTACCAAAAACATACCAAATGATGAAAAAAGTGGTTTTATGTTCTAATCAATTGCTATTTTGTTATTATGAGAGACACCATTTAACAATTTTATGAATATAATTATCTTTTTACGAAGTTAATATAAATGAATAAACTATCGTTTTAATTAAAAAAGAAACCGTTACCAGTTTACTTTGTTGTTTTCAAAATCACAGTAGCAAAATCGGCTTAACAGAATCATAAACAGTTAAACACTATTACAATTATTTTTATGCTAGAAATTTAGTAAGTCATAACTAAGGTTAAACTAAACATAGGGGTCGAACTTCGAAGTGTGACTATTATAAAGTATTTAAGTGTCAAACTTTTTATGTTATAACTAGATGTGAAAGATAGGTAGTTAAAAGTCAACTTCATGCAAACTATGGATCTCAATCTTGTGTAAATTGTGTGTTTTAATCCCTTTGAACCCAAGTACCCAACAATAATCACTACTGCAGTTTACAGCATTTGTTTCTCATGAAGGATGCATTATTTGAAGCAGATTGAACCGAGTTCCAATTTTTTGAAACTCCAGAATTAAACTAAACATAGCCAGTACTAATCCGGTTCAACTTGATTCGGTTCGGTCTGGTTCAGCTTGGGGTCAGCCAGACGGGTCCTTAACTATCATGACGCCTTGCACTTTCATATTACACAAAGCATGCATATAGATTCCATGAGATCAGCTAATTACAACAAACTATCGGTGGTCAACTTCGATTGCCACCGACTACAAGTTCTAAAACTTACTGTACCTATTTGAGAGACTCATATTGTCTACTTACAGTTAGAAGTAATTTTGGTCACACAAATAGACCAAAAATTTACACAATTAACTTTTTAAATTAAGATACAATAGCAAGGGGATACCTGTTGTGGGTTAGCCAGCAGCCACAGCATCAGTTCGAGGACTAGCATCCAGAAGTTGGCGCAGCGGTGCACCAGAACTAGAACCGGTGGCATCTCCAACTACAGAACCAGAACGGTTGTCGACTCTAGACAGGAGGTTAGCAGTGCTCAGAGATGAACCCTTTTTGCCAGGCCTCAGGTCATCAGTAGCTTGTTCAAGTTTTGCCTTCTTAAGTTTTTCCTATAATCAGAGTCAAACTCTATCAATTGAAATGGTTGATTGCATACCAAAACATCTAATATATCCTTCAAGAACCGCAAAGTAAGCAGATCAAGTGAACTGTTTTGATTTACGTGGTGGACAAGTTAAGTGTGAAATTTTGACATCGAAAATATTCAAATAATAAAAAGGATTTACACTTCACAAACATTCTTTTCTGCTGTTATAAGTAAGGTACTTCCAAAATATTTTATTAAAGTATAAGGTACCTTTCAATGTTAGGATTCTAGGTAATATGACTCGGTGGCAAAGTCAAGGCTGTGATTTTAATCAAATTGACACGACACGAGACAAAATTTCTTTGGTTGCATGTCTAAATAAACGTGTTGTGTTTGGGAAGGCTCATTTATGACCTGTTTCAACACATTTGCTGCAACCCATCAATCCCTTTAACACGTTAACAACATGATTACATCCTGCCTATCCTAAATAAAAACAATCAGTATAATAAGACTGGACTCTGGAGATTGTGGAATTTGCTAAGGTACCAGTAGTTTAGCATTTTGAAGCTTCAAGTTTGCTGAATTAACAGTTAACTGGTTAATCTCAGACTTGAGTTTCAAATTTTCACTGGATAGTGATTCAACTTTGGTACCGAGTTCTTCAGCTTCAGCCTGGATATTAAAATATTCAACCAAAAATTAAATTAGAAATAATCATGCAAGTCAGTAAAAAACTGTAACTATATGAATGGTTCATGATTGTGATTTGTTGCCATAACTGTGTTACCACTAGTCCACTACCATCATTGTCTATTGAAAGTTCGCATAACTGTTGATCCGGCATAGAGTTACACGTGTGATGGCTTTTTTTTACTCACACGTTAATGTTTATGAGAGTGGAAAACCGCAAACCAAAAAACAGAATATATTATTCAAGTATAACTAAGATCATGATATAAGAAGAGTTTCTTCTACCTGTTTCCTTAATCTTGACCTCCTGGCTGATTCTCTGTTAGACTGTTTTCTTCTTTCCCTTTTCAGTTCTCGTTCATTCTAGAATTTCATCATACGATCAAAATTCAGAATAAGAAATCAAAAAATAATACTTCATGCAGAAATCTAAACAAAAGCCTTAGCATAATGATGAAACATAAACTATAGACCTGAAGCACAAGAGTGTCGGGCACCATGGCCATGTTGGCAGCTGCAGGAGACTTCTTAAGCTCTAGTTCAGTTCCCGAGTCACCAGAAATACACACTCCAACTTCTTTACCCAAAATGGCGACACCTCTCACTTTCTTTGAGACTCCATTTGCATCAATTTGCTCAGTCTTGCCAACTTCAGCTGGCAGTATAAAGTTTTAGTATAGATTATATGCAACTGTATTTTATATACATATAAATTATAAAATATGAAACTTACAACTTGTAGATGACCCTCCGCAGACCCTTTTCCTACCATTTTTACTACTTGTACTACCATCACTGCCTTCACTAGAACCTTCGGTCTCCCGGCTATTACAAACATTAAAAGATTTAACAATTTACCAACAAATGTATTAACTAATACAAAGTTTAAAATTACCTATTAGATATTTCGTTGTTGTTCCCTACTGACATTGTCAATGCATCAATTCCTTTCAACTTCTTTTTCAAGCTTCGATCTGAATTTGCTGATGACTTGGCAGGAGAATCAGTAGGCATAGGTGTATGATTGGGATTACCCGCCTACATCATACAAGCATGAGTTCAGTATCAGGCACATGCTAATGCAAGTAAACAAAAATTAGGTAAAAATGTTATGGAGATTATTACAGTAACTCCCGGATGTGCATAGACACCTCCATGCGGATATATTGCAGCATAAGGCGGCATCATATGCTGAACCATTAGTACAGGAAAACGTTACCAGGATGGTCTAGTTTCAACATATTCAAAGGATTACAGGTTTGCATGGTACAAATACCTGCAGTGGACCCCACGTGTAAGGCGGAGGCGCATGACCAGATGCAATGGCTGAACTGAAGTATGGTGGAATAGCCATTCTGGGGCCATAATAAGCCTGCAAAATAAACATTAGCCGTTTGATCTGGTTCAAGAATCCAATTTTCAATTGTCAACATAAGTGGCGGGTAAAATCAATAAACCTGCATGGATGCCCAATCAGAATATACATGACTGGTCTGCTGCTGCTCCTGACAAGGTGAACGTAATAGAACTCCATAAGAAGAAAAAAATACAGAAGAAAAATCCATGAGACAAAGTAAAGCATTGCTCAGCCTAGGTATTCTTAAACAATGCGTAGCCCATCCGTTTGATTGCTAAAATATCAAACAATGGGCTTAAGAACTATTAAGTGCAGGATAAAAATGGATCTTGCAACAAGTTACATACTAACAAGCATGGTAAAGAAACGGGTCAAATAGGTAAAAATCAGAATTATCACCACATTGCTGCCTACACTACCACCATTATTATGGTTACTTCAACAATTATTTACAAGCACTTTGTTTCACATGTGCTAAGATTTTTAAAGTTTAGGACTAATAGTAATTTGAACATCTCCAATTAAAAATGTAATATGATACAATAGAATGCGAAATTGAACAAAACCATTAAAAATAGTACAAACTCATGTGATATAGTACAATTCGGTACAAAACGAAAAAATCATCATATGTAAATGGTAAGACACGGCATGTGTGTATGTGAAGATGTGTTGGTCCCAATCACCCAACAAGATGTTTTGCAGAAAAAGGATAAATAAATGCAATGGGGAAAGAAAATAAGTGTTCTACCGCAGGAAGACAAGATGTTTGTTCAGTCTTAGAATCCTTTGTTTCTTCACAGTTTCTCATGGATAAACACCTAAAACCAATTCAAATATGATGTGGTGTGTCTTGCTAAATACTTGCTCACTAGGCTGCAGAAGACAGGTATCAAGCTGGAAGGGGAGAGAGATCATGAGATGAAGAAAATGAATAAAACATAAGATTAAAGTGATTCTAAATACACCATTTGCTAATAAATTAGGAGGATCCTGATCATAAACATCAAAACTACCATACATCATTTAGTTGGTATACACTAGAGTCACTTTTGATATAAACCCAATGTATAACCTTTATCAGTAAAACATACTACAAGATTTGCACCACTTAGATATGTGAAAAGCCTCAACGTATGCACACTATAAGCAACTGAAGCACAAAATGGAAACAAAACAAACATAAAAATGCAACATTATACCTACAAGCAAATGAAATTAAACATGATACAACTACAAGCTTGCATTTATACTAGTTAATAATAGATACACGTCTATGTTTGGCAGAAGAATAAACTCCCTTCGCTCTCTACTAGAGGAATTATACATATATAACTGGCTCAAATTGCTACAAGTGTCACCCAGGCTTGTAATTGAACTAAATTTATGCCGAGTTTGTAATTACTTTAACTGTCACCAACTAGTCATTGGTGTTGGCAATAGTAACCAGCTACTAAAACCAAATGAAAGAAATCAAAATGCTACAATATTTTGCAATCTGGTGTCAGAATACCAAACTCAACACACATATTAAGTAAAGCATCACTGCCACACACAAACCGTAGTCCCCACAACTGCTGCCTACGCCCCAAAGAATCAAATTAATCAAGACAATTCACTAACTGTGTTCTTCAAAAGAAAGCATCTCCCAGGTTGTAAACTTAGAACCACTCAAGATTCATAAATACCAACATCTAACAAATTCCTGTCCGAATCAACTGTTACACACCTTTTATATTGGAAGCCGTGCAAATTTCGCAGCTACATGTTTATTCCGACATCAATTACTTCCCACAAACCAGCAAATTATTACTTTTTTAATAAAAAGAAATCTTGAGAAAAAGCAAAAAGTAGTAAAGAAAAAAAAGGTATAGGCCCTTATTGCCTTCCTGATCCACATCCAACGAAGAAAAACTAAAATAAACAGTCCATATTTCTGACAATCGAATACAACTTTTCAAAAGCTCTAAAATTGAAAGCCTTCAAAAGCAAATTTAACCTATATCAACACAATGCTTTTAGATGTGTTCAAAATCGATTTTCCCCAATTAACAGGTCTGATCTCTCTGTATGAACTTACTGTTCACCAAATTGTATATATATACAACCAACAGTTCCACTTATAACTAAATTAACGAAAAACAAAAACAGATTATGAATCATGATTAATGAATAGATTTTAACTCTAAACGTTCGAATTGGATAACTACTCAGGTGATTATGATCCAAATTATGATATTCACAAGTGAATTTGTAAACAATATAGCCTATCTCAACACAATGCTTTCAGATTTGTTCAAATAGTCGTTCTAATTGTACGGTTTTAACCGATTAAATCACACTAACATCATTTCCCCCAATTTTCAGGTCTGATCTCTCTGTATGAACAATTAATGAACATACTGTTCATGAAAACGTACACATATACAACAAACAGTTCCAGCTAGGGCTAAATTAACGAAAAAAAACAACAGAATATGATTCATGATTCAGGAATGAATTTAAAGTCTAAACGTTGGAATTGGACATGGAAAACGCAACTAGTCAAGTGATAATGATCGAAATTATGTTGTTTACATGAGAATTTGATAACGATGAATGATTGAACAAAATGAATTAAGAGATACCTGAATCGTAAGAAGAATTGTGTTGCATTTTGATGCTTTTTTTCTGAAACGATGGAGGGAAGAAGTGGGGGCTTTTTGCTGAATATGGAGAAAGAGAGAGATTCCACGTCACATGACACGTGTTCATGGGATATACGATAATAATGAATAATTAATACCTGGATCTAAAATGTGAATTTATATATCACTACTTTATAATTTTTTTTAATTTAATAACGAAATCAGGGTCCTTTAAAAGTTTTAACTATAGAAAAAATTATAGATACCACTAATGATAAAAGATTCTACTAAGACGAACACTAAAAAGTACATATAAATAAAATATAACTCAGTTTTATTATTTAGCAATAAAAATGTTCTCAAGTAATATCATAATGGTTAAGTGATGTATCGCAAAGTAAAGGTTGAAATTTCAAATCTTGGACTTTCATGATTTATTTGATTTAGGTATTTCAAAATTTTAGAAGTTTTCACTAAAACTTACATCAGAGATATAAAAATAATTATTTTAGTATAAAATTATTAGGAGTAAACTACAAAAAACGTCCTTTATGTTTATAGTAACCTGCAAGTTGCGTCCTTTAGCAAAAGTATCTACAAACAACGTCCTTATTTTCATGGTTTTATATCATTCTCGTCCTTTGGACTAACTCTCGTTAGAAAATTCCGTTAAATTACATCATGTGACCCTCACATGAGGGTAAAATTGTTATTTTACCCTTATATATAATAATAATAATAATAATAATAATAATAATAATAATAATAATATCACCCACACATCAAATGCACCTTTATAACCTTCAATTTTCACACTCTCTCTGCATTTCAATTCCAATGATGACCTGGGTATTATCACAAAGTGGTGTTACACCACTTCCAAACTTCCAAGATTATACCCAAAACCAAGATTCACAATACCCATTTATAAGCCAATCACATTCCGTTGTTCTTCAGTTTCAAGATTTAGAGATAGAAATTGGGGGTTAAAGGTGAGTGCACCAGAGAAGATACAGTTTGTAGATGAAGATGACAGTGAAGTAAACAATGGGTTTAATCCTGGTGCCCCACCACCCTTTACATTGGCTGATATTAGAGCTGTTATACCCAAACATTGTTGGGTTAAGGACCCATGGAGGTCAATGGCTTATGTTGTAAGAGATGTGGTGCTGGTGTTTGGTTTAGCTGCTGTGGCTGCTTATTTCAATAATATTGTGGTTTGAAATAGATCTGGGAAGAAACTAGAAAAGGTAGACTTTTGTTAACTACAAAACTCCGGCGACTGAGATGAACCGGTGGCGGTGGTGGTGGTGGTTGTGGAGGAGCATATGGTAGAGCAACAACCCTCTGACCACCGCATGAACCGGTGGCGGTGGTGGTTTGGGTGGTGAAGAGGGAGAAAGTGAGGGCGAAGGAGAAGAGGGAGAGGAGGATGAAGAGGAGGAGACGATGGTGGGAGTGAGGTCCGGCAACGATGGGTGGTGGTTGTGGGTGGTTTGTGGTGGAAGAAGATGAATTTGGTTGTGGGTTTCATTGTTGGAAATGTAGAGAGAGAAAGATGAATTTGGTGTGTGTGTATATATACATATATACGTATATATATACACACGCATACAAAAAAAAACTAAATAAATTACAAAAATAGTCCTTTACGATTGAAAAGACTATTTTACCCTTTTCATGTGCTGCACATAGTTGAATTTAACTGACTTTTCTAACGAAAGTTAGTTTAAAGGACCAGAATGCTAAAAAACTACAAAAATAAGGACGTTATTTGTAGATACTTTTGCTAAAGGACGCAACTTGCAGGTTACTATAAACATAAAGGACGTTATTTGTAGTTTTCTCAATTATTAGTTACGTGCTAATAACAAAAATTAAATAAAAACAAATACTTTGTGTAATAGAGACACGTGGAAGTGGCGTGTACAATGTGGTAACTGAGCTGGCCCATTTGATACCATGCTGGCCGTGATGGATTCCATTAACTAATCAATATTTTCACTTTGCCCCTTCTTTATTCTACTCTATTATATTATTTGAATTTGAACTAGAAAACCACTAAGTTTTAAATAATTATCAAGTCAAAATAAGGAAATGTAAGTTGTAAATATCTAAAGTTGAATGACTAAAGTTATAAATATATGAAGTTGCACTAAAAAACAAAAACAATAAAGGACAAAAGAGAAGTGGCACTAGTAGTTTTATAAAATTTGACTTTTAGTTTAAAATTAAATTTGAAATGCGCAGGTTAATTTCTTTTTAGCAGTGTAACGAATCAAGTCTGGTTATCTGGGGTAATTTAATGGCGAAAGATATATCCAAATGCAATGCGAACACATACAACGCTGGATAGTCAAGTCCACCTACTTCAGGGAAAACCTTACTCAAATTCGGGAGAAACCCACTAACCTACCCGTCCGTAGGTACGACAACAAGCTAGCATAAAACCCATTTGACTCAGAGATCGAACCTGTGTTGCCACAAGTCTCCCTTCATCAGTTCATTGCCCCAATTTGCTCATTCCAAAGTGGTGCTAGTGAGAATTAAACTTAGGTCTCTTTTGGAGAATCCAAACCTCTTACTACTACATCACATTGAAAGTTGCAAAAAACCAGGTTAATCAAGTCACTTTTTTACGACTGAGCTAAAGTTCGAGTTTTATGTGTTAAATTTGGGTAAGCTGCTTAACCTCTTACTGTTACAAAGTACTATCCATTCAAAAAAAATTACAGAGTATTATAGTTTTTGTATATATAATAAAACGTTTGTTAGTGTAAATAACGAAAATCATACAATTTTTTAAAATAAAGTCGTTCCTAGTAATTACTAAAGTTAAATGAAAAATGACGTAAAAGGGATATAAGTTAAACGTAGAAATTTGTAATTTACACTTATTTTTTTATCGACATACTCGAACAAACACTCTATTTGATTATAATACGACTTTAACTTTTACTATTTGAAAATGATATCATTCTAGGAACTTTTACTATCAATACAAACAAATAGAAACGGTTTAAAGTTAAACCAGTAAAATTTGATTTGACTCGTTTACACCAAAGTTTTATAGATTTATATAATGATGATTGTTTGAAAAGTTCATAAGTATAAAGGGGAACTAATGAACTATGGAAGTAACTAAACTATGAGGGTTGTTTTGGATGACATGGAAAATAGTTATAGCGAAATGAGATCCTTCATTTGTTGCACACAACAACATTGTTGATGATTACACGTGTACGATTGAGGATCTATGATCAATCTACTGGTCACCAAATCTGGCCGATCAGTCCATCGTCATGTGGCTTTGGCAACAATACTTTTCAATTATATATATGTCGACGTATGTTGTTTTATTAATTCTTTTAGTACTAACGCACACCCTTTAGATATATGCATGTAATGTATCTCTTATTAACTCTTTTAAGACTCGAGCACTTACTACTTCAATGAGAGTGTTGAGAGTAAATATTTTTTGTCACTTGGCCAACATAGTATAGCACTTGCAAATTGCAATAGACGTTTTATGAGACTTTAATTTATAAACATTAATAATGTGGCGGTGACAAAGAAGGAGGAGGTGTTACAACTCATGAACTCGATTCTCTATCTCAAAGTATGCTGCAGTTAAATAAAGAAAATATGTTTCATATTGTTTATACCATTTGCATCAGAAGTGTATTGACATTTTAGTTGGCGTTATTTCTTTGCTTATTGCCCGTAAAAAAATAGAAGATTAGTACACTGTAATTACATATGATTAGGCATTTGGTTTATTATATAAAGGCCCCAAATTTTGTTTTGTCTAAGGCCCCGCTACGTTTAAGCTGCCCTGATAGCCGAGGTTCGAACTCTTGACCTTCAAGTTGTCTCACCACTCTAACTCCAAGTGTATTTGGTTCACTATAGAACTTACAAAATTTCTACGTAACGTCTAATGTTGATTATAACAACGTGTATAAACTAGTTAGAACAGAATATCTAAGCCAATTAAGACAGTGTATCTAGCCTTTAGCTAGCGTGTGCAAGGGCACATTGTGTAAGGGCCATCGTCCATGCGCGTTTTTTCTCCAGTAGTACTGGTTTTTATCCCGATACCTTATTTTATATATATTGATCACGTCCTCGTGAAATTTTTTTAATATATCATATGTATTGAACTCGTCCCTGTGAAAAAATATACATGTATTATATGTATTGAGTTCTCTCCCGTGGTACGAAAGTTCAGGATCCACAACTGGTAGAGTGTATAGATTGGTGTGCCAGAGTGCCTAAGGTATATGTCTGGACGACTGAACGAGTAGGATTACAATAGTATGTCTAACCTACTTAGAGTAGGATACCTCACAAACAAAAGATTGGAGTTTCAAATCCTATAAATGCAAATTGTGGTCCTAAAAATTTAAGCAATCAGCGTTAAAAAATTACAAAGCATAAAAAGGAAGAGGTTTAACTAGGGGTGTTAAAAAACCGAAAACTGAAGTAACTAAATCAAATTGTATTCGTAACCGAAAAAGCTTAAACACAATGGTGAAAACAGTTTTCGGTTTGGTTCTTAACTGTATTGAAACGGTGAGTTCAGTTTTCGATATCAAACGGTAAATCCAGTTTGATTCGGTGAAAGTGTTAAACGATAACTTAAAAACATTTTTAATTTTCATAACCGAAACGTATCGATTATTATCGTATGTGAGGAGAGGAATCCGAATCAAAGGTTCCATGTATCGACGTGTCACACTGAGAGCACTCACTTATTTTCTTGAGCAGAATAATAATAAATATACACACAAGTGGAAGTGTGGATGTGAAAATTTATAAATTTGATCTGCAAATTTGTAGTAGATAATAACAGCATCACCGGAAAACCTTTTGCAACTAATGACGACGATGGCGGCAACCTCTACTTCCATCATGTCACCTCAATTTCCTACCGCCGCTGTCACTGCTCCTTGCTCCGCCTTACCTAACCTTCCTCCTCGTCCGTTTCAGGCATCCTTAAACCGGCTTTCAGGTAATGGGGTTTGTTTGTTTTGAGTTTTTTTCATTGAGGCATTTCGTCGAACACTTGGTTGACACTGGTAATTTGATGACTGAAAGTGTTTGAAAACGTTTAGGGACTTTGGATGATTTGGGTTTTAGGTCTTTAAGTAGGGATTTATGTATGTATCTGTACTTTGAGGCATTTCGTCGAACAGTTGGTTGACAGTTGATAACTTGATGTGTAAAAGTGTTTGGACAGGTTTAGGAACTTTGGGTGATTTAGAATTTAGGTATCTTGGCGTTTTTGTTCTAAAGAATTATTGTTGTTATGAAAGTTTCAGAAGGAAATCATTATACTGCAAGAATTAGCATTTTTTATGAAAAGTGCAAGTACAATGATCTTTTTTCATTTTACCTTTTACAATTTATTGACAGTTACTTGGTATTGGTCACTGATAGAACCCAACAAAATAGATTACAAAATGATAGACCCGATTCGAGATGGGGAATCTCCTAGACCCAATTCGAGATGGGGAATCTCCTAAACTTGATTAAACAAGATATCAAATAACCCAGATAAGTGACCAATACATGAAGCATCCTATTTGTACTAAGAACTTATAACTGCTTGTGACTCCTCACTATCCCTCATTTAATTAATGTCTTTAGAACTCCAAACTAAATGGGTCAAACGGAGGACCAATAACCCATTGTAGTTGACTGATTGATCCAACTAGAATAAAATCCTGGAATAGCCTAATATAAATCTGCAGTTTAATAATGCGGGTTAACCAGGATTGTATCAATACATCCCCGTCGGTGAAACGACTTGTCCTCAAGTCGGAAAGACAAAATTGTTGTACCAGGCTATAAGCCATTCTATGGTTGCTGATATATGTCCCTCCATTAAACTTCTAGTTGTATGCCTCCCGAAATCACGTGCTTTTACAACCAAGGCTAAGTTGATACCTATCTCGAACCAATAAGCAGTAACTTCATTATGTGCAAGTGGGCCAACCCCTACTTGATGAGGGTAAGTGTAGCCTCCATTTCCTATTTTCAACATATTTGGATCATTACATCCACCAGGCTTGGTCCATTTATCAGTTTGAGCATTCCATGAAGCCATGTGAGCAAGAGATAATTTGGTACACAACAACTTCACGGGGATTTGATTTTTTTCTAAATCTCCAAAATGAAATAGGGCGTCATCCCGTACCTGCAGTTGAACTTTGCCTTCGATTTCATAAACTCCCTTACTGGTCTTCAATTGACCACGCAAGACATGGTTGTTGATCTTCAATTGACCACGCAAGACATGGTTGTTGATCTTCAATTGACCACTAAAGACGCGCTCGAATCGATCTTCATCAGGACTACTAGGATCTTCCTTTTTGACCAGATTTGAGAGTGGTTTGTGAGGTTCATCCTCCGGTTCCTTTGTTAACTGTGTTGGCCTTGCTAGCCAAGCTTCCCTGATCGCTGCAATATCATTCTTCAAGGATAACAAGGAATCGATTTTTTGTGAAATAATCTCTAATTGAATGGCGAATGAATCATGGTAAACTCCACTGCCTCCAATCTGGTTGCTCCGGGTCTGCACCATCGTGTTTCCCGGCAATGGAACCATTGATAGAACCCAACAAAATAGATTACAAAATGATAGACCCGATTCGAGATGGGGAATCTCCTAGACCCAATTCGAGATGGGGAATCTCCTAAACTTGATTAAACAAGATATCAAATAACCCAGATAAGTGACCAATACATGAAGCATCCTATTTGTACTAAGAACTTATAACTGCTTGTGACTCCTCACTATCCCTCATTTAATTAATGTCTTTAGAACTCCAAACTAAATGGGTCAAACGGAGGACCAATAACCCATTGTAGTTGACTGATTGATCCAACTAGAATAAAATCCTGGAATAGCCTAATATAAATCTGCAGTTTAATAATGCGGGTTAACCAGGATTGTATCAGTCACTGTAGTGTTATTGAATATGGATGACAATGGGCAGGTTTTGGTAATGCGAGTCTCTAGTACCCGATTAGAAACCGATTCTAAAACCATGTCCTGTGTCTGCTCCATGCCAGTTAGATACACGTTCCACATTACCCATTGGGTTTGTGGGTAATCGGGTTTATCTGTTACAGTCTTATGTGGTTACAAAGTATCTTTAGGCAAGTAAAGTGGTTTCAAGTCTTGCACAATTAAACATATTCAAGTTAACACCTTTGTTTCTTTAGATTTCATTGCATTGTCTTAACTACCATGGGATGTTTCGGGTTCACGTAAAAATCTCTGACAAGTGTGGTATCTTGGTTCCATTTTATGATAATGTGGCAGAGCCAAGGAGATCAGCTCGGTTCCATGTCAAGGCATCAGAAGATGCATCATCCTCCATCGATACAGACGAGTTGTTCAATGACCTAAAGGAGAAGGTAAACATTATCATCAAAATGGTATTTAAATCTAAATCTTGTTTTTTCCCTTTACAATCTTGTTGTATATAGTGGGATGCAGTTGAAAACAAGCCGACTGTTATAATCTATGGAGCAGGAGGATTTTTTGCAGTTTGGCTATCTTCGGTTGTTATTGGCGCCATTAACAAAATTCCATTGGTGAGTTTTTTAGTTTCTCACAATCGTATTTATAAACATTGAAACAACTTAATGTTTCACATTGATTGCGTGCTACAAATTTAACTGAATCTTACTAACCAAAATCATTAGGCAATCCCTTTAGCTTGAAAGCATGTCATAACAAAATTCGTGCGATTAAAATGAGATAAAATGAGTTTATAAATTCTGTTTCTTTGTTTAACTTGATATTTTCTTGATAATACATCAGCTTCCCAACATCATGGAGTTGGTAGGCGTTGGATACTCTGGATGGTTTGTCTACAGATATCTTCTCTTTGAGGTAAGATTATGTGGACTGATGGATGAATTTGTTTTAACTGTTATATATGTTAAAAAAAAGAAATGGGTCTTTTAAGTTTAACATGGTTGAGTTATTAAGAGAATTTTCTAAAATCTGTGCATCATTTTAAATTGTTAAGTATTTCATTCACCTAGTCACCTAGAGCTAGTGGTGCTAAATGGTTAGTTGACCTGTCGAACGTTACACAAACCTAGAATCGTGTCAGATGTAGTATTCTAACACCACAAATTTACATGTTTTTAAAGTAAACGAGTCGACGCCTCACCCGATTAGCTAATTTATTTGTATTCAAAGTCAAATAATTTACTTTAAAAATAACAAATTTCACACTTATGTGCCCTTTCAGTCAAGCAGGAAAGAGTTGACTTCAAACATAGAGTCAATCAAGAAGAAGATCACGGAGGTGTAAACAGTCAGGTTGCTCAAAATGATATTTTTTTACCGGTTTTAAACTCTGTAATTTGATATAGAAGCATGTATATAGAGGTCTTCTATGTGATATTTTATATGTATCTCAACACATAAAAATCATGTGTTTTTCTTATATGAAACAACAAGTTACATTGGGTTAGAAAATTTCTCGTGGTTTATTTACAGGGATTTTTGCTTATCTCTCCCTACAAACATAGTTATTTGCATATTTACCCAACCTAAAATTAATATTGCATACATCCCATCCTTCAAAATACTTCTCATAATGACAAAATTACCCTTTCTTGTGTTAAAAAACCCTATTAGGATTATCATGTTCTCATTCAAAAGAAACCAACTGTGCATCTTCAACATCTTTCAAGACCAGGGATTACATCGATTCTTCTTAATCGTCCCTTGCATGTCCCTTTATTTCTCTATTTCTCCCTTCATGTGCTTTACTTTGTTCATAAATTATTTGATGAACTCAAAGGCATGCAATCGATTATTGTTCATACCCTTTAAGAAAATTAAAACAACAAATTAATAAACTTAGTTTACATGAATCGCACGAAACAACTTTTTTTTTTCTTTCGAATTTGCTGTTAAGTGGAAAAATACACACATGAGTGATTTGCTTACTTTGAGTGAATTTGAAGGTTTATGTTTTAGCTTAAGTTTAATTTCTAATTTTTTTTACTGATAATAAATATTTTGTTTTTATAAGGATAAAATAGTCTATGTATAATTTATTTTTAATAAAATAATTGATAATGGGTAAATTTGCAATACTAATCAATAGTGAAGGGGAAATATGCAATAATTTTTTTTTGGGTAAATATGCAATTTATAATGTTTGGAAGCGTATACTGTATATGCAAATGCCCCTATTTATATAGGTATATTGGTTTTCACTGGTCACAACTATCACCTTTTGTCTTTTACCGGTCCCAACTATTAAAATGGTTGTCAACGGTCCCAACTTTTATCACTTTGGTAACCACTGGTCCCGTCGTTAAATTTTTTTTAACGTCGTTACGTTTTTTCCAAATTCAAGACCGATGTTTTAGACCTTTTGATTGGAAAGATAATACGTGTCGATTGATGTAAAAGTTTTATCGAAATTTAAACCTCAGGGACCATTTTGACAATTAACTCTGAAATTAACTCTGCAAAATCCAAAATACCAATTTAAATTTCATGTTTCGGTTTTTGTTAAAGTAATGTTATTTCGTTTAAAATATTTGTACCTTTGTGGCAGTAGATAAAACACTTGTTGCTTGTTAGTTTCTCAGTACATGATAAGTAAGTTCAGCCCTAAGATGAAGAATCATATATAATAAAAGAAACCAATTTTATCCACTTAGTTATAATATTGAGGAATACTTGACACATGGCAATTTATTAAACTAATTTTGTCACTTGTCTTCCTAAAGTAACACCTCAAAGCATTCAATATCTTTATTCAAATTAGTTCGTAACAAACATTCAATTGTCGTATAAATTCTCCTCATTTTGTTCTTAATTAGCAATTTTTTTTTCATATTTTTATGAAATTTGCTTGTCGGCTATATGAGATCTAAATGATAGTAATATTATTATATACCTTCTTTTATTTCTAATTTATCATAAGTAAATGATAAGATTTAGATGTAATAGCTTAATTGTTGTATCTAAATAAACATATACTCCGTATCAATTATCAAATTTGAAAGTTTTGGATGATTATAACATAGTTGACTCAGTGGTATGGATGTTTATAATCTATATTTATTTATCACCTTATGTACTACTACGTATTATTAATTACTATATTTGGAATTATGCTTCTTGAAATGTTTGTAAAAATGCTAGAAAAATGTATATAGAATTATAGATGTTCTTTTGTACTGTTAATTTTTGTAATCATATTATGTAATTTCAAACATTTTTTTTCAATTGACAGCTTATTCTAAAATAGTCCCGTGTAAAACACGGGTATCTAACCTAGTACCACCAATAAAGTAAACAATATCTTCCCTAATAAACGGACTCTATGGAATTGCAAACAAATTACGGTACTCGACAGCTTACTAAGAAAATGGACCAGCTCCAAACTAAGGTTATGACTAAGTGATCTATGAGTTTAATTAACAACATTCACTCCTAAAAATCTATATGGGTTCATTCTAGTTTTATAAATAGTCTATTAAAATTTTAAAACGCAATGTGTTCATGTGAATCCGCCTCTAACACACTAGATCCACCACCCCTGAGTAGGGGTGTTAATCGGGTCAACCCGATCGGGTTTCGGGTTAATCGGGTCGGGTTAGTCGGGTTTTTTAAAAATAAAATCTAACCCGCAACCCGACCCTATTAAGGTTCGGGTTTTTCGAGTTCGGGTTAGTCGGGTCGGGTTAGCCGGGTTAATTAGGTTACTAGGTAACTAGAACACTTTTAAACCTAATTAAAGATCTCAGGTTCGAATTCACATCAAAATACCATTGTACTATCAATTTAGAGTACAATAATTTGAAAAATGTTTGATCATCTCCTTTTTCGGTTTTTATTGTTAATTTACAACTGTATAGTAATTTTAATTATTTCAAAACGCGAGCAACTAAACTTATAAAGTGTCAGTCTTTATATTTATGTGAATAAGTTATCATTATGTCTCATTTTTCACGTTCAATTTATTTTAAATGATTAAATATTAAGTTTGTGAAAATTAGTGAGAACAAAAGACCGAGAACTAGAGGTTGTTTGTGAACAATCCAAACATATGCAAATATATGTAAATTGAATTGATAGGCATGGAACACTAATCGGGTTATTCAGGTTAACCCGAACCCGATATTTTTTTTTCCAAAACAAACCCGCAACCCGACCCTATTAACAATTCGGGTTAACCCGAATAACCCGATTAATACTTTTGACCCTATTTAACCCGACCCTAATTAGCTTATTCGGATTTGGGTCGGGTCAGGTTAATCAGGTTCGGGTATTTTAAACACCCCTACCCCTGAGTGTTCAAGAACATTTGTTTGTTTTTCTATGATTCTATCTTGTCTAATCCTCTTCATAACCACCATCTAATACCATCTACAAGTTACAACAAACCAGTATTTGTAGCTTAATAGACAACCATTTATAAAAATATTTTAAAAAATATAGAACCCAAATTTGTACTCGGTTTTGTTTAAAACGAGACTAGTTCTAACCCTGCATTTGTACCAAAAGATGAATAAACACGGGTTCATGGACTAAATTTTCTTTACACTAAAAACTCGATTCCAACAAGTAAGAAAAGCATACCACCAGAATCCAAGATACTAATTTACATTTATTGATTCGTTTTACGTTAAACTACCACTATTTCGCTAAAAGAATTTGTAGCTTTGTAGTGGCAAAAAAGGTAGTTGCTTGTTAGTTTCTCAGTTTCTTATGGTAAGTTCAGCCCTAAGATGAAGAATACCACCAATAAAGTAAACACTATCTTCCCCGATAAACGAAGTCCATGGAATTGCAAACAAATTACGGTAGCCGACGGCTTTGCCACCTGTAAATATGTAGGTCCCTTTATATTTGCTTACAAACTCCTCCATGGGCTTTGACCTGGCTGCAAACTCGTAGTCAACCGCAAAAGAGACTGACCCTTTTTCCTGCATACCCAAAAAAAGCCCAAAACAGTGGAACGAGCTTTGTTGGTCCATGTTACAATGGGCCGACAAGAAAAACCCTTGACCACCCAAGTGAAATGCTTGAGAATAAACCCGGCCTGCTGGAAACAAACTTGCACACTCCTCGCGTTTTAAATCAAGGTACACCACGCATTGTGGCCGTGGGTGTTCAAATTCAACAATCTTAACTGGCCAGTACTTGTAGGCCCGTTCAATGAACTGATGATGAAGATTATAGTTTTCATCACTGATATACATACGCTGCTTGTGTGGGGCATCAGCTTTGAAAAAAAGTGCTTCAATTACTACCTTTTGGGCAAAGTCCTGGTCAAAATCAGGACAAGACATGACTTTTCTAAGCTTTCTGCATGACATGTAAGGGAAGCGGATATACTTTGCAAGATGGGCCCCAATAATCTGACGCCGCTCTTCTATTTTCGGGTATTGGGCACGGGCCCATTTAAGAACAAATTCGTAAACAACATCTTCTGATGCCACCTGAAGATCATCACTAGAAATAATCACCTCCACACCAGCAAGTGGCAATTTGAGAACCTCGTCTTGAAACCTACCATTATTAAGTAAAACTTTATATTATTAATACCCTGATGATTAATATTGCATTTATTTTCAAGACTTACTTGGATATGTCTTTGTAACGGACAGCAAGGAACTGTTTGGCAGCAACAGCTAATGGCTGAACGGATTCAGCCATTAAAATACTGGTAGGGAGTTCAAGATAAAGTAGTGCAGATTCAGGTGACATTGGTAGCTTTCTCAATAAATAGCTACAATATCTCATGCAAGAAGAAACCTCAAACTTCTCAGCAACCATTAATACATCCAGCAGTGCAGGGCCCGTAGTAACTGTCAAACTGTTGCTGTATATAAAGTTCAAGAGTTCCATGAAAGCAGCTTCCTCTGTTCAAAAACCTGAAGTTAAAGACAAAGTAAATGCATGAAACTTAGTAGCACTAAGCAATAACTACAAACCTAAGGCGTTAATTCGCAAGTTTACATCACACTGATCTGACGCTTTCATTCCGTTTGTAAAGAGCTGCATGATAAAATAAAAATAATATCAAAATGAATAAAACCATGAATGCAGAGAAAATAAATCCACTTGAATTGAGATATCACCTTGTAGAAAAATGGACTTCTTGCAGCTAAAATTGGAGAGCTGATGTGTAGGGTTTTAACTCTTAATACTGTTGAACACTCCAAGGTCAAGTTTGAATCATATTCATCTGATATTAGACTCAATCTTTGTAAGAATATTAAAATGTAATTAAAAAAGTAGATGATACATTAGTAGGTGAGTGAATACCTGGTGGTGGTTCTTCAACCATTGTGGCAGGTTCTTCATCTTGATTTTCATTATCTACACCATCGTCAGGAAGATGATAAGGATGATCGAGAACTTGTTCTTCTGGATACCCAATAGCAATTTCTACAGCTGAAAACTTTAAAAAGTTTGATATTTTGTTTTCAACTATATTGTGAGATATGTATATACTATATGCAGTAAATCCACCTGTTAGGTAGTCATGCTTACTAGAAATACTCTAAAAGGTGACGAAAATCTATATCTTCTATTATTCCACAATTAAAAAAACGAGAGCACAAAGCAAAGCTACTGCATGCTACATCCTAGGTACCTTCTGGAGTGATAATTTCGAACACGAGGAACGTCTCGAATCTTTAAAAAGCACACATAATAAAACACAGCAGAGAACCCAATCTGGCACATTTAAAAATTATAAAAACCTTCCTGGGTACTCAAAGAAATTGAAGCACTGAATTGCCATAGATCCCATTTATCAAGCAAAGACTATAACCATAGCAGTCAAAAAGCGCACACGGCATGTGCACCTAGGCGCTCAGGCGTGGCGAGACAGGGTCATTCCTATAAGTGTAATGAAGGTGTGTCATTCCTATCAAGCACAGGTGAGGTGTGGCATAATCCAGGATTTCTTTTCGTGGGAACATTAGCATCAAGTAGCTCAGGTTTCAGTGTGCTACCCTGATCCCCACAAGGGCGCTTTCCCCTTGATCCTTGTCAATTCATCGGATCCTGGTTTTAACTAGCTTGTGCAATCCATACCTCCCAGACCATTTTAGAGCTTAACCTAAAGTCCCTGTGATCTCGCAACCAGCATAAATCTCAAGTACATAGAATAATTGTTACACATAAATCACTAACGTTTTTCGTAGATTGGGTGACTCTAGTTGCTAAGTTTATTAATTTTCCTAATATATTTGTGAGGAATGGTATTTATTGTTAATATTTCATATGCCTATTACACATTCTTTTCCTATTATTACGATTATTGAGCCATGCGCATACGCAACAAGTGAGCCCTTAGTATCTTACAGCTTCACTTCTACGCCTCTAAGGTTATAACTACATCTATGTCTAACCAGATGAAGATTACACCTGCTGATCAGCATAACATTGTAGCATTACATTTACTTTAATCATACAGTTCACATTAATTTCCTATATATCAGTTTTCCCTCCTTCACATCATGACTATAATTACTAAAACCGAATGAATCATGTTACTTAAAAATTTACATTAGTTTTGCACCAAATGATCACCATTATGCATCCAATCAACCATATACCACAATTCAACAAAAACAGCTATAACACGAATAACAAAAACTCACAATTTTCCTTTTTAACATCTTCTCTACGTCGTTTCCGGTTCCTAGCCCAATCCTCTAGGCTCGTACAACCCTCACCATGAGACGTAGACTCAATCAGCTCCGAAACAATCTCTATGCGAAGAAGACGATCGGAGAAATTGCTATTGTTGAATGCAAAACCAAAGTCGGTGGGGGCACGACAATCTTCAGGAAGATCATCAGAGTTCATGATCGCCATTTTCGGATCCAATTTTGAATCTTCCATGAAATGAAATGAATTTTAGAAACCCTAATTTGTTATTACTAGTACGAAGAAGATGAACGAATTAAGTTAATTTAGGCGCAAAATATTCGGTTATGTTAAATTATATATATCCAGAAATAGTTGCATGTATAGATATTTTCATCAATCAAATTTTGACATGTGTATAAATGTTTATATTATTCCTTTTGTTTACGATAAAGGCCACGTCTCCTTTGATCTCCAACATATATCCTCTTATAACTTGTGAGTTGTGACTGCTTTCTAAAGTGTCACCAACTTGTGTTTCCCCTTATTATATTTACTATATATCAACTATGACGAAAAACACATCTAGTGTTAAAGACGACGTTTCGATCTAGTTTCTATCTTTAAGTGTATCAGTCATATATCATTATACCAACCGTTGTTTTTAAAAACAAATAAACATTTTAGATTGTAATTGTATCATCAATTAATCATATAGTTTGACAATGTGTTATCTACGACTGTTGTTTTGGAGTTGTATCATTATATAGTTTGACAAAATAATTATTGGTTTGTTCTTGCATGTCTTTAATCACTCAACATGGTTCATAACTTCATATTGTAGTTTATATAATCTAAAGTTGAACTGAGACATGCTTTATTACTTTGATATGCGTATTACTTATGCGTTGCTAGACAAATAAAAATCTATTTTGTTAAATTCTAATTTTTTACTGTCACATATATAGAATGTTTAAAAACAAGATAACAAAGATTTGTAAAGCCAGATTTTCATTGTCATTAACATCTTTCAAGAATTTACAATAAAGTGGCGGGTAAACGAGCAACAAGTTGTGCCGCCACCCCCTTTTGAATAGCAAAACCTAGCCTACTGAAGACGTAACCTTGGCCCTTAGGTGTCGAAACATTGCTATGAATGACCCGCTGAACCCTAGTCAAGAAGTTCACTGCTTCAGTGGCAAGGAAGCCAAATGTGTCAAATGCTAATGGAATAAAAACATGTTGATTATCTAGGCAGCCTTTCTCGTGTTTGGCAATCTTGCATGATTCCGCCTTTGACGCTGCCTGTCGTGCAACAAATCCATTGTCCTTGAGCGCAACCAAGGGGGACACTCACGTAAGGTCCACACAAGCGTGTTTCCCCCCCCCGTCCAACCAAACACTAGAATATCAGTCGGCCTTAAAGTAGATCTCCCCTCTGGCGGATCTGTCAGATTGTTCACAGAAGCCTCCTTTTTAGCCGAAATTCATGCTCGCTTAAGGATATCACATAGGACGTCCCTAACCAAATCATGTCTGTATTTGAATCCAGGTAACTCCTTACAATGGACCGCATGATCACCAAAAGCATCTAAGCAAACCTTGCGGCAAACGGGACAAGGCTCATCAACCGGGAACAAATGAATCATTAACCGGTACTTATAAGGATAGCCCGGTATTCCAAAGGTGACATATGTTGCCCTAGGCCTTCAATGGGTATGACAGTCAAAAAATCTTGAGCCCGAGGAGCCTGGAGACATGCAACCACTGCTTTCTGACGGGGTGAAAGATCAAACCTCACTTCCAAACTTTGACCGATCTTACTAAATAAAGCACTCGCCAAAACATGTTGGGCTTTAGGGGGCGGTGTCCTTTTTAGAGACCCGCTGATATCAAAATCGGGAAGAGAAGTCTGTAAGCGTTCTAACGCACACCCATAATCAGAATCTAAGCCGTCCAAACCACATATGCGAAGAATATGGTCTTGCAAAGCCCATGATTGAGCCCTAGAGGCCACAAAAACATAAGTGGATACATCCTCAGCAGAACACAGAACGAGCCCCCCAAACCGAGTCGGAAGCGAAGCCAGCCGCCACTGAAGATCCCCAAAAAAAGGTCCCCCACAAACTACGATATCCTCTATCGCCTCTCGAAGCCCATTGTCAAACACAGAAACAGCTTCCCCTACATACATAGGTTGACATGTTCTGAGGCCAAATAGTAATTTCCTAACTCTCATACATGAGCGGAGCAACAGAAGTTCATATTGAGGGTCTCGCAGACGCGGGAGGCATCTCATCAATTCCACAACCCGAGATGCTCTTTTCACAACCAAATTTCTGATAAACCCAGCATCACGACTGACAACACCACCGAAAAGTTTCACACCCAGACCCGACCTTCCAATCGCACTAGGATCAAGATGGTTCATTAAAGGCACTAACTATTGCAAGAATAAATTAAATCTCTAATTTTTTTCAATATAAAAGTATTTCATACATACAAGAAATTGATTGAATTATAATATTTGTTTATCAATCTTAAAAATAAAAAAAAATCTTTATTTATTAGAGCTATATACTTTGATAACAAAAATATATGGTTGCATGTTAAATGTCTTTTGCGTGTCCTAATATTTATTGAAACTTTCATATTAAATGTCTTTTGCGTGTCCTAATATTTATTGAAACTTTCATATTTATATTCATCATTAGTAGCTTAGATACTCATGCAACACACGAGTTAAATAAAAATATATTAAAATAAATATTTAGATAATTTTAACTTTTCTTAAAAAATAATATGGTTTTAGATTTTCAAACATACAAATTTAAGGTACTAGAGATAAAAACGAAAACTTAGCTTCATTATTTTATAATTAAAATTAAAGATAAAACCAAAACTTTATTTTCTCAAAATATTTGAGGTTTATAAATATATAGCTTTTCAAATTTAAATTAAAATTTAAGTTTAATAGACTATAATAAATTTAAATTTACTATTATGATGACGAATTTAAATCTAAATTCAAAATTTTTGATGTTAAAGAAAAATAATTTTAATAAATAATTATATAAAATTAAAACAATCAATAATTAAGATTTTTCACTTCATTATGAAGATTGATATGAGACTGAGACTAAGACATATGATAAAGTAAGATAAAAATAATATGTCATTGTTGAAAAGAACATGTGATAAATGTCGGATAATGCATGCTTCAAATTATCAAATCTAGTAATTAGTATATTAAATATTAATATTAATGATGAAATTGATTTAAAAATAACGTAGCACATGTATTATTTTAATTTATAATCTCATCCTATGAAACTAGCATTTAAAATATTACTTTTTTAACGAGTCTTGTGACTCATATATAAGACTTGTCATTTGAGCAAACTCATTAGTAAAATGTCACTCACGTCATATGAACTTAGATGGTGTCACTGTCTTGGTCGTCCAACATTTTAGAGTAAACCTGCCACCAGAATGTCCATTGTGGTAAAGCCGTTGCCCACTTGAGCAAATTGTACCAAGTGGGACTCAAACCGATAACCTCTATATGCAGTGGTGGCACTACAAGAAATTGGGGTGTTTACCTACACATATTTTATCTACACATATACATGTGTGGGTAAATACCTACACATCGTTTGATATGTGTAGGTAAAGTTATACTTATATACTTTCAAAATGAGTTACACTTAACATGTGTTGGTAATACGTTTCACCTACACTTGACGTTGGTGGGAAAATTTCCCTCCAAATTGACGGTCAATTAAGTGTTAGATTACTCACACATGTGACAAGTTTTCATTATGTGTAGCTAAATTATCTACACATATGCTAAAACCTAAAACATGTGTTGGTAAACGACTATGTTTTACCAACACTAATTAGTTGCAAATATATATGTAGATAAAGTAAGTAAACAAACTTTCATCTAAAATTTTAAAAATGACATGGCAAACTAAATACCTACACATGTTTTAAAAATGACTCTATGTGTGGCTAATCGACTATGTTTTTACTAACACATAATTTTCATATACAAAATATGTAGATAAGCAATGTAAATCATTTATTATTATTTTTTTTAAGAATGACATGGAAAAATAACTACCAACACTTATGTTAAAAACCGCTCTATGTGTGGGTAAACGACCATCTTTTTACCAACGCATAACATTTGTAAATAAATACGATAAAGTGTGCATATTTTTATATTATTTATTAGAAATGAGGTGACGAAATAAATACCTACACATATGTTAAAAACTAAGATATGTGTGGGTAATCAACTATTTTTAATAACACATAATATTTGTATATAAATATATAGATAAACCAAGTAAATACGTAATAATTATATTATTTCAAAATGAAGTGACATAATAAATACATACACATGTTATTAAAAACTATCATCAATAAGCATGACCACACGTAGGTTAGCTCAAAATTAGAGGCGCTTTGCATCATTCATTTTGAATTGACCACACATTGGATTTGAATAAGCTCACTATGTTCAAATGGGTCATTTTGACCATTTAGATTAATAATTGAAAGATTATAAACTCATTATGTTCAAATGGGCCGATTCGACCGATTTAGAATAAAATTGAAATAGCTCATTATGTTTAAATGGGTCGTTTTGACAGATTTAGATTAAAGTTGAAATACTAATTAAGCTCATTTGGTTTAAATGGCAGTTAACTTTTTATGCTGGACGAGACGTCCCAATTTGGTCAAGACTAGACGTTCCAATAAAGTTTTGTTGTTCTCTTGGTTAAAATTATATTTTTAGAAGGTTACTAGGTTCAAATGGGTCGTTTTGACCCATTTATTCTAATGTTAAAAGATTATAAGCTCGTTTGGTTCAAATGAAATGGGTCGTTTTGACCCATTTAGATCAAAATTTGATTATTATAAGCCCGTTAGGTTCAAATGGGTCGTTTTGCCCTATTTAGATCAAAATTAGATTATCATAAGCTCGTAAGGTTCAAATGGGTCGTTTTGCCCCATTTTGATCAAAATTGGGTTATTATAAGCTCGTAAGGTTTAAATGGGTTGTTTTGACCCATTTTGATTAAAAATGAAATATTATAACCTCGCGAGGTTAAAATGTGCCGTTTTGATCCATTTAGATTAGAACTGAAATATTATAATTTCAGTATGTTAAAATGGATCGTTTTGACCATCTTTAACCTTAATTGAGAACCATTTATCATTAACAATAGTCAACAACCTTGATTTCGAGATTAATCGCCAAATTAACCCTAAATTGCCACCAATGACCCTAATTAGCTGTTAGTGACCCTAAGTGACTGGCGGTAATCTCAATTTGCCATCATTTATCCTAATTCCCCGTTATTGAGCTTAAATGACCATCATTAACCTTAAGTAACATCTTTCACCATAAACAACAATCAATGGTTTAGTCGATTCTAATAAAACAAAATTAACTCCAATTGGTCAATAAGTGACGAATATATATATATATATATATATATTAATTATTATTATTATATAATGTGATTTAATTTATTAACGTAGCTTTTTTTTGTTATTATCATAAATATAAAAATGTCAATTCTTCCTTAAAACTTATTATTTAAGGATAAACCGTCACTACTTTTTTTATGATTCACCGTAAACAACAATCAATAGTTTTTTTTTTGTTTTTCTTCCTCATTTCTCTTAATTTTATACGTTCCCTCCAAATTTCTGCTTAAAAAATTAAAAGTTCCCTCTCAATTTTCTTTTCCCCAAAAATCAACTCCCTTCAGATCGTGACCTCCACAGTCCACACATTCACTCATCTCTCTGATTGAAACAATCGGAATTTCATTTCCACTGATCTGAGCAATTACAGGAGAAATTCACTATTAGTGTTGTTTGTTTGTTCGTCTTTATGATATTATTTACATTACTGGCTCTTCCATGTATCAAGGTGAAACTAGGGTTTGGGGCACCTAACAATTAGAGGTCCCCAAATCATACAATCGATACTTGGTATAGAAGAATCGATAATATTCACCGTATTCAGTCAATTCAAGTTTTCATTTTTCAATTGGTGTTTCAGGATTCGACAAATTTTTTTTTTGCTGCGGTAAAGAAGAATTTTTACAATCAAGACTTCTGGAATCGGGTAATCTGGTTCATTTCATTTTCCAAATTTGGAAGTTATAGTGTTTTGTTTGTTAGTTTGCTATATGATGGCTAAATCTTGGTGTGTAGTTCATATTCAACTCATCACCCTTGTGACAAGCAAGCAAATACCAAGGTAAACAAACCCAATTCTAACATTTTTTAAAAATTTTTACATGTTTTTATTGAACAACATTGCATCACCCTTGTGACCAACACGTACAGGCATTTGTTAACCCATTCCACGTTTTCTTTTAGTATGTTTGAATTTACCCGCTTGATCCGTTCATAAGAAGACATGGATCTAAATTAGTACAACTTTCTTTAATGAACAACGTTAAAAAAATGATATTAATATGCTAACACATTCTTTTTCCTTGCGTACAATGTAAATTTAGCTCTGCTATTGGTGGTATGTCAAATGCATTCTATGGTTTTATTTTAGGTGACTGTATTCAGTGAGTCTTTATGCTTTATATTAGCAAATAAATATGTAACATCCTACTTGCTGATTATACATATCATGATGGGTCAAAATGCATTTTTGTATAAATTAAGAGTTGTGAATTGTATCTTAGTTTTAATGCAAGCTGCAAGTTGCGATATTTTGGTTCATTGCAAATTTGGTGTTATCTTGTGAGATATATTGAGCAGAAAGGGGCTAATTAGATGCAAGAGAACTGATTTGTCTTAGCCGGTTTTGAGCCAAAAAAGTGATGTTATCTTACGTGATGTTTAGCGCTTAAAGGGTCTGATTTGTTGCTACCAAGCTGATTTGTTTTGCCCTATAACTTCCAGCTATTTTTGTATGTTTGCAGGTCCAAAACTAGAAAGTAAGTTGGATGTGGATCTGATCCGTTAATTGATTTGTTATCAAAAAAATTATTTTAAAATCGGTTTACTATTATGCAATTATTATAAGATTAAATACTTGATATCAACTCATGTGTATACACAGGTATTAAAACTAGTTGTAAATAAAGTTGGTGAAAACTTTTTTCTTTATAAGATTTCTAATCAGATGTAATATCTTAATTCAAATCATGTTTTTTATGAAGGGGAATCGTGAGACATGGCACTTTATTTTCCAATGTCAAAGGGTACGTTATTTTATCTTCACCTTGAATATGAATTGTGAGCAAGAGGAAACCAAGCAGAAACACATCAGGTCAAAGAGATACATAGAGAAGCGGAAAGACATGTATCTTCCTTTGACAATTGGTAAACTTGTTTTTATCAATTTGGATTTTATACACACCTTTGAAGGCTATAGTCACAAATAAAGTGCTTTAAATTGATTTTTTTATAGGCAACAATTGGAACCAACGGCATGCCCATTAATTTCATTGATGTTTTCTCGTATCTCACACAATCTTTTGTTATTTGGTGTTCATGTGATTCTGAATTTTGGGCTTTAAAATTTTCTTTTGCAAGGGATATCAAGATCGGACTAAATAACTAGATTGCAGGAGTGACAAGGTTGTTTCTTTTGGTTTAGATATGCTAATTGATTTTTATCTTATTAGAGACAAGTAGACAACTAAAAAGGACCCTGTTAAAAGAAGGGTCATCTTTGGTGGGGCATTCTTTACACCAGGTATAATGTTTTACGCTTACTTAAAAAACACAGTTGTGCTATTATGCTGTTATTATTAATTGTGATTATATGTGTTTTGAGAACATAGATTATTTTGTTTGGCCATTGGCAATCATTCTCTGGTTTCTACTACGCTAACATTATTGAAAATAAATCACACATGGTCACAAACCTAGACAAATTGGTTGCATATAGAACCCTTTTGCTGATATTGTCAAAACAAAATAATAGATATTCAGAACATTAATATTGTTTGTTTTTGCAGGTTCTCAATTTCTTATATTATACAATGTGAATTGGCCTAATATACTTGGTATTTTTTAGGCTCACTTCATAGTTTAGGAATCGACTTCGCTAGTTTCTATTGTACTAACATTTGTGAACCTTAATCACACATGGCCACAACCCTAGACAGATTGGTTACATACATGTCAATTTTGGTATTTGATTCGATGTGGTTTATTTAAGACCACATACATAAGTTGTTTACTTTGCCATTTATTACAATTTATCTAGCTGTGCATTTTCTTTTTAAAAAAGATTCATGTTCTAACTTATAACTTAGTTTGTTTCATGTATGATTAAGCAACATATGATTAAGTTAGTTTGTATCATGTATGATTAACTGATCTGTTGAGTTGTTATACATAATATAAAGACGCTAGCTTTTAACTTTCAATCTAGTTGTTGACGCTTTTTTACTACTTCCATCACTTAGCCTTAACAAGGAATGTCAGGAGACCATAGGAGTTTTTAAAGTGTTTTCTTTAATTGTTTGAAGCAATCAACATGCTTTGGAAAGTTTTTAAATAAAGTTTGCCTTAACTTGATTCAGCGTTGTGATATTATGATTATTAATCCCTTATTTATGTACTTGATTTCTCAATTAGGTCTCAATAGTTGGAATTTGTGAAATTAAGCTTTTTCATTCCTTGTTTTATGTGTTTGATTTGGTCTTACCTATTGCCAACAAGTATTTGATTTCTCTTGTCTTTTTGCGGCTATAGTGTAACCAAAATCTAACAATTCAAGTTTCACATTGTTTGATAGCATGTATGTGTGTTTGATAAAGTGTGTATGTATGTTTGATAGAATGGGATTTGTTTTTAGACAATGATCACTAATATGTTTTGTTAATGTTGTGAATTTCATATAGATTGGATTTGTTCTCATACCAAGAACAAGTATGTGTACGTAATCGGCAAATGTGTGTGTATATGTGTTGATTATGTATATAATTACCGAATGAAATGAAGGTGTTTCACCCTTTAAATTCTTTTCATAGTGTAAATCTATGATGAAATGATGTTTTTTTATTGTTCATCATCTTGCATATGGTACATCAGTGTAATGTTCTTCAAATGCAAGGGCCATTAGACGTGGTCTTTTGCTCTAAATTTACAATATGGATTAAGTATGACTCATTTAGTATAGATGTAATTTTTTTCTTTTGACTTGCAGGTGGATTCATACTATGGATTGCAACGTGTATGCTTGCTTTATCAAATGATCACATTATGGTAAAGCACTCTTTAGAAATGTTGTTGATGTTAACAATCTTTTTTCAAATTATGCATGTTCGTACTTAAACCTAGATAGAATTATGTGAATCAAGTTTTCTAAAATTCCTATTTGTTTAGTGATGAACCATTTTATCCACTTGTTTTTTTATTATGTTCAAATGATTCCACATGTTTTATTTTCGGTATTTACTACTTTAACATTAAGGTTAGGATGGCTGCCAACAAGCTAGAATAGTAAAGAGGTAAAGCATACATTTCAAGTCTTGATAACAATTTGAGCATTAATTTCTTGCACTTCAAGTATTGGTTAACATTTTAATTGTTGCCTATTTTTTCAGTTTTTTCAGTGTTTTATGTTTTAAGATTGTTCTTGAAAGACTATGTTACATTGAGGTTATGATGACTCAAATTACATGTTGCAGTAAGGTTAAAGGTCAAGCTCATCGGCATGTGAAAGTGCTAATGTATTCGCATAATTGGGTGTTACAATTGAACTAGACATTGAGGTTTGCATATTTCTTTATTAGTGTGCTTTTTAATAAAACTTATGTTTTTAGAACAAAATCATATGTAGTTTGTTATTTATTTGGTTTGAGGTTAATCTAACTGTTAGTTCTAAAGCTTATATTCAAATCATATGATTCTTGAACATAGATAAAATAGAACTGAAGAAGTGAGTCCAACTTGTGAATTGTGATGCACATTTAGGATTTAGGAATTTATTATGAAAAGAAACTCTCAACAATTTATATTTCAATTGCTTCTTCTAGCTCATAAGGTTGTTCATTTGTTGGAAAGGGCCACTGTATATATATTCTCAGATGGTTACACGTCAGTAATGCATTTTACTTTGATGATGCAAGATAGGCATGCACAAGTGAGAAAATATTAATACTAGTTGTTGCATTTGACTTTGATGATGCATCTAATGGGAATGCACTTGTTTGACTATCACTTGCTGCCTTTTACTTTGAATATCAAGTTTGATTTGTGTTTGTCTTTCTCTTAAATGCATCTTTTTCCATTTTGTAGATAAAGCCAACCAATCTCTTGTGATAAGGTTAGTTCAAGTATCCCATGCATTCATGTCAATCTTGATATTTGTTTCAATATGGTTTAGTTAATACAACATACTTAAATTGATTACTTTTCACTTCTTACAATTAAT
Source organism: Tagetes erecta (assembly GCA_030867185.1). Taxonomy (NCBI): domain Eukaryota; kingdom Viridiplantae; phylum Streptophyta; class Magnoliopsida; order Asterales; family Asteraceae; genus Tagetes; species Tagetes erecta. The sequence continues at coordinate 5,985,950 of CM061494.1, read as the reverse complement.
TTAATTGTGTTTCCTTCTTAAAGTTGTTCTATGTTTAACTTATAAGTTAGTTTGTGATCATGTATGATTAAGCTGAATATGAGGAATTTTTGTCATTTGTAGGTGCTAAATGTTGATGGAATTATATGAAGTTTCAATCTCAAGGTAAACCCTACAGTTATAAATTGCGGTGAGCTGGTTGGTATTGGGTTAGAATGAGTGTTTATTGTGCAAGTCAGTTCGAGTCATGTGTAGGGTTGACCATTTTGTCAAAAAGTCCTTATTTTTTTACCCGTTGCCATCTTAAATTTGATTACAAAAAAATATGTGTTTGTACTAGTCTAATTTTTAATAAAAAAAAGCTTTAGAAGGTTTTTTGCAATAAAAGTACACTTTGGCTTCATTCCGACTCATTTGAGAAGTTTTTTTTATACTTTTATTTAGTATTTTACCCATTTGACCCGTGTTGATCTATTTGCAAGTGAGTGCGTCAAAATCGTCACCTCTTTGAAGAATACATAAGTGAATATATTTTGACATGCTTGGATTATTTCACAAATACATATTTTGCTTGCAATATGCTATGGTAACCAGACTAGATAACTTTGAGAATTATGATCCCATCATTTTGAGGAATATGACTTAAGAAATGCAATAATGGAGCACAACAGGAACTTATCAAGCTGATACATCATATGCATTTCAAGGTGACACTTTAGAGTAGTGAAAATATTAGTGAGTGAAATAGTTGTATTTTTATTATCTCGTCAAGACGTTAATCTAAGTGTTTGAATTGTATAACTAGTACTGTATTTTTTATGGTTTGGAAGATGATGTTTCAACTTTTAATTTAGAATGACAATCTTGGTTACATGCGTTTATATATTTGTTATTGTTTGTATGCATTTGAGGATTATTACCTACATATAAGCTGGTAAATGTCCACACATAAATTTATTCTTACCAACACATATGTATATCTTTCTACACATATTCAGTTTGAATCTTTACACATCAATTACTTTTAACTACACATTGTATAACTTTTGCCCACACATTTGTAGTTGTTTCTACACATTTTTCAAATCAAATGTCTACACATCGTCCACTTTTACCTACACATTATATAACTATCACCAACAAATCTATAGTTATTTCTACACATATTGGAATGAATGCCTACACATATTTCACTTTTAACTACACATAGTATTACTTTTACCCACACATATTATTTCTTTTACCCACACATTTGATTATGACACGTGGCAAGAACACTTTTCTTGACGTCATCATTATGGTCCATGTCACCTGCCACGTCACCCGCCATGTCACCGCCACGTCACCCGTCAAACACACAAATGTAATACTTTTACCCACACATAATAATTAGATTTAGCTACACATATATGAGTAGGTATTGCGAATTATATACCTACACATAACTAATGTGTGGGTAATGACCTATCTCTACAGGTGTGAGGCAACACATCACGACACTTAAATCATGTGTAGGTAAAGAAAATCTCCCACACATAATAGGGTTTTACCAACACATATGATGTGTAGGTAAAGGCCGTGATTTCTTGTAGTGTGGATCCTGAACATTTTCACCACGGGGGCTGAAAATTACAGGACCCTAATTTTTTTTTCTTATCACTATGTTTCAGGTTATATTTTTCGGGTTGAAGATTTGATTCGGCTCGGGTCAAACAATAACAACACTAGATGTCTAACAACACATATAAAAACTATATAAGTTTTAACAAAACAAAGATCTAAAATATATGATAATACGAGAGAAATTGTGGGTACCTTAAAAAATAATTACAACGCTGCCCGACGACCTTTAAGATCTTTGAATTCATCGATTATGTAGTCAGAATCAAACTTTTCAGCAATTTCTTTTTCAACGTAAATCACCAAGCTATCCGCCAGATACTCATTTGACATCTTATTGCGAAGACGAGTTTTAAATATTCTCATTGCTGAAAATTTCATTTCTGTTGTTGCAGTGGAAACTGGAAGTTTCATGATTAGGCGAATCACTCTATCAACCAAATAGAATGTATCATGTTTCTGAGTTTTCACAAGACTTTTGCATAAATCCGAAATAGTTGATACGCCATTTAGCTTGGTATTCGTTATCTTTTCAGCGTTAAAAATCTCTAGTTGATATCGTAATTGGTACCTCTCATGTTCCACAAAATCTTCAGGATAATACTTTTCAACAAGATGACAAATCTGGTCAATATTAATCTCTTTTGAAAGTAGACCAGAACTAAGAGTTAATATCCCCATCGATTGCTCATTGAACCTATTATTCAATTCATCGATTGTGTAGTTGGGTTTTTGTGGCCCACTACCCAATTAAATTAATGGGCTAATGTGTAGTTAAGGCTAACAATTTGTTACTTGGGTTTAAATTGTAATGGACTAATGACCCTAGTACCCGACCACCCAACTAGTATACGTGTCGTTTATTATTGACGGGGGCGAGCCGCGAGCTCAATATATATATATATATAACACATGTAACTTTTTTTACACGGGGGCGAGATCAATATATATATAAACATTTAAAGTATCGGGGTAAAAATCAGTACTTCGGGATAAAAAGCGCGCAGGGGCCGGAGCCCCCGTTTTTCCCTCTTACCATGCGCCCCTGTCTACATGCTGTCACACCCCGACCGATGGCGGAATCATCGAGGCGGACGAAAGTGAATGATTGCTCATAGCTCATGGTACTAAAAACTGTTTCAATATTATTAAAATCCAATTTAATATATCCAAACAAAAGAAAACAATTAGTTCAAACAAGAAGATCTAAATAGCCTACTACATTTTATTAACTAGGTCCAAGTTCCTAGTCATGTGGCATCCCGAAGTTCCTAACTTGCTTTTCCTGAAATCATGCGAAAAATAGTATTTGTCAGCTAACGAATTAGCTGGTGAGTAAACATAGGTTTGAAATACATATAAATACACTGATAAAGAAAACTCAATTCATGTCGTTATGTCTAAACTTATAAATGCAAAACATGTACATACAAGATAACAACGCATAATCAAACCTTGAACAATGATAAGGGGGGGTCTACTTGATAATGATACTCAGTTATAATCACCCAAGAATCAGGGGGGTGGGTCCTTTCGACCAATAGATCTACCATTAGTAACTGTCGGTTTCTACAAATTAATGATTACGCTTGAACAAAAATTGCTATCAGGCTATGAACACATAATTTGCAAGTAAAGACATAACATGAATTGTTTTAATGATAACATGAAATCTGATAAACTGAAATCTGATAACTGAAATAACTGAACAACTGAAATCTGATTTAATAAGTCACATGATATCACCCCAAATTGAAAACAAGAAAAGGGGCTATGAATACTCACCTGATAACTGATTTGATGAAAACAAAATAAAAGTAAACTTGAACAAATGCACCGAAAATCTTCTTAAGGATCACCTAAAGAATGTCGGCTTATGTTAAAATGATAACTAAGGTGGATCTAGGAATTTAGGGTTCTAATTAGAATATGGGTTTAGGTAATTAAATATTACAATTGGAAATAGATAATAATGTAATAGTAATAGATTTATTTATTTTTTTAACAATGATTTAATATTGATTAAATTGTATACGAAGTTTACCTCTTTACGAAAATAATTAACATTTCATTAAATGACACGCCCGTTATGATATATGTGACTAATTATTTATATATATGGATTTATAAAAAGACTCATCTAAATAATACCGTTAACATAGTTGTAGGTAAACCAAAATGTGTTTTGATTATAAATTTATACACTATAAAAGAAGTCGTATATGTATAAAGTGATCAAAATGACTCGACTATAAGTATGTATTTCATAAAGTAAAGCCAACACGTATTATATGTTTCAAACATTTAAACTCAAAACCTCTCGTAAAAGAAACCCATAAACATAATTATATACCAAGAAATCTCGTCTTGTATGAACTTCTCATAATGAAAATATAAAACCTTAGTTTTTGTAAAGGTAATATTAGTTTATATATTTATGCAAAATACTACATAATTTAACTTGAATGACACTTTCATAAATATCAGTAATTAAAAGAGATTTAATGTTACTTGATGTAAGTATTTATTTAACCCAATGAACTTAAAATAAAAATATAAATAAAGCACGTGTGCAGGGATCGAACCATGGACCTTAGGGTCGACAAACACCTGAACAACCACTAGACCAGCGCCAATTTAGTTGTTGAAATTGAAAACGAAATTGTTTTAAAGTATTGCTTACCTAAACCCAATTCTCACATATAAACCCTAAAATCATAAACACCAAAATTGAACATCAAATGAAATCTGTAATCGAAATCGTATACTATAGTGATGACCAGAATGAGTAAACGAATCAAATGAGCAGTTTAATTACCTGTTGTGATGATGCGATGATGAAGATAATAGAAAGAAAAGAAGACACAGTTGCGGATCAAAATTTATGATGCAACGATGATGATAATGAGATTGGATTTGCAGAATCATTTGATGGTGTTAGAAGATTAAAACCCCCAATGACTTGTTGATTATAATAACACCGAAGTATGCTGTCGACTAACGAGCAGAGCCACGAAGAACCGTGAATCAAAATGATAGTATGTGTGTGTTAAGGTTGAAACTGAAACTGCAGATCGATAATGTGAAGTCTAAGGAACGAATTGGACGATTTATAACAGATTAATTGCGAGTGAACTGCTGTTAACAGACTCGAGTTGCTTTCGGATGGAGTTGAGTTAAATTTGAATGATTTCTTATGATAATTACCAATTGAACTAGTTTATCTCATTGTAATCGACTAAAGGGAGGTTGTGGATTAAGTTAATTTGATTTTATCGACTGTTTTGGTTGATTTGAAATTGAAATCGGCCGGAATATGTGGGTGTCGTTTTAGATTGGTGTTCAACGCGTCTTAACTGGAAATTAGGATGGATAGAGGTTCGAAACTTGCAGATAAAATGATAAGGCCAGTTTAAACGAGTCAAAAACGCGTAGATTGGGTCGATTTCAGTGTTGCCGGAGCTTGCCGGACTCGCCGGAGAGGTGGCCGGAAAAGCGGGAGGGATTTGGGTTGGGATTTGTTTTAAAAGATATTTACACCTTTAGTCCCTGCTGTTTTATGTTGTTTGTAAAAGGGTTAAAAACTTTAATATTAGTTTCAATATTTACATTTTTAGCCCAAAGTTTAACTTAGCTTTAACTCAACCATCTAATTTAGTTTAGTAAACTTAAGCAACTTTTACAAAGCTTATGAGATTAATGTTTATATATATTTACAACGACCCTTATGCTAAATTCCATATTTCTTGATATTTAACTTGTCTTTATTTTATAAATTTGCTTAGTAAGCAACTTTTTATTAATCATTACAAGAAATATTTTATTTGGCATAAATAATTCATTTTAAGAAATAACCCATGGATATTAGTTTTGTTCATTTTCTTGATAACGGGAAAAGTCATGGATGATCCAATCGGGTCGGGTTTGGTTCGGGGCAAATGTTACAGTCTCCCCTCCTTTAGGAAATTTCGTCCCGAAATTTAATTAGTGTTAGATTTGCTAGATTGATGCTTCGAATTAATATTCGTTACTATTAGTTTGTAAGTTTAGGAACATGACTAAGACTTAATCTTAGTAAGGTAAGCCATTAAGGATAAATTTTCCTTTAGTTTGCTTATATGTATTGATAGAGGATTATATAACATGTTTCGAGTTATGAAGGACTCATGTGATTCAACCGAATAGTGATTCAATTATTGATTGGTTGTCACTCCAGATCAGAATGGAGTTAGATTTAGCATGATTAACGGATATTGATAGATTTCAACTCGGGTACAATAAAACGAGTGAATACATGATAAAACGGGATTAATGAAATGAATAAATGTGGCACAAATCCAAAGTTGACCATGATGATAAACTTTCCATTTTAAATGTACTAGCGTTATCTAGCTCTCTCGAGTTAAACAACAATAAGTCAAACTCGAGAAGTTGAATCACCAACTTGAGCACTAGATGATGATAGTGAAAAATGATAACACGCAAAAACAATTGTTAAGTTCGAATTGCATATGATACGAAACGATTGTTGATCTCAGGGCATAGGTCGAGATAATGATTAACTGTTATTTGAGATTAACTTGGAATGGTGTACAACAGGTTTCCACTGTATGGAAAAAGTGAAAGAATAACACAAACATCTCAGGTCACAGGCAACGTTTCATTTGATAGTATGATGATAAGTGCACTTATATATAGGATGTACCAGCGGCGTATCCACCATGCCCTTATCAAACCACATTTGTCACGTTGCCCTCAAACACATGACAAAATTTACTATGGTTTCCATGCACCAGCTTTCATAATTCCGTGTGCACCCGTAATTACTTTAGCTTTTGCATGAACTACATAGTTCACTCGATCATGTGCGGGTCAAGGGTACCTAAAACTTCTAAACTAATACGATGAAACACATACAATTATATTTCATAGTTTAAGATGATATATAAATTGATTGTTGATTATGAAGAATTGAGTTCATTAGATAGTTGGTTTGTTCATAAATAGATATTCTTGTTCATAGGTACGAGAAATCAAGTTTGTAGATATTTAAGTTTATAGACCATGTTCATAGATTAATTTTATAACATGTTCTGTGCGTGAAACCCATTGATAAGTCATGCTCATAAGCACTAGGTTATGCTGGCGTGCATGTAGAAAATCAAGTTTCTTAAGATGTTGGAAAAATCAACTTAGTGAATATTTACGGGTGTGGATAGTCCATTTAACCTATCAATTACATTGGGTACCCATTTAGTAATGGATTTAGTTTACAACATTCATGTTCATATGAAAACATATTTAAGTAATGAGGGGTATATGTATTATGGATAATAAGGGTTATAAGACATAATTTGACTCGTACATAATGAACTTTTGAAAAGGTAATAAGCTTGAGAATTTTAATATTATCATAATATTGTTTTCTTGAAAATAATTAATGTGATCCGGTTTTGATCTTTTTAAGAAATTCAAGTATGATTCCTGTTGTAGCTCCTTAGTGTTGGAGAAAATTTTACGTATGAGGTGCGAATATTTGATAAACATTTATGAATAAACAATTTCTTTTTTTTTTTGAAATCATTTGTTATAAAACTTTGTAAATTTGCGAGTTATTGAAACTTAACATTAATTAGTCATATGTTAAGGACTTATAAAACTTGAAAGTTATTGAAACTTAAAGGTTAGGTTTGAAAACTTAAAGAAATTATTCTCAATGAAATTAATCATCGGTTAGAAAATTATTATTATTTTTAAAAAAAAAAAAAATTTTTTTTTTTTATTACAAAAACTCAGTAGTAGGTTGATAAATAACCATAGTGGATTTGAATGCGTTTATGAAAAACGAAGTGTATTCAGTTCGATTAATGAATGTGAGTAGAACATGATAGGCTTTGTAATAAAGTTTATGCACAAATCAACTTTAGATTTTTTTTTTTAGGGGTTAAACACCCCGAAGTTGGTTAATGAGTTCATCATTTGATGGCAAACTTTTGATACGACTATGAATTTGTAAGTCATTTTCAAGTTTAGGTTATGATGATGACTTTCTTGATTTGATAACCAGTTTGTGATTTGATTAGCAGGTTATGATTTGATAGTGAAATCACATCTTGATGAAAAGTTTGAAAACATTCGAGGTAATAAGATCGTGTAAAGACACTTTGAGTGTAAAAGTTTGATTAGCAAATCAAACGGTTACATTGACTTATCAAAGTAGTAAGTCCGTTAACTTTTATGAAGACGTGACTACCTATAAGTCGATACTCACTTTTGAGAGTTCCCAGGTAAGTAACAGATCCAACGGTAGGTTTGGATTTATACGAATACTTGCCTTAGACAGAACATCTCAAAAGTACAGGTATCCACCCTTCCAGTATTGCACGAGTTCAGTTTTGGAACTTAGACTTTGATGAGAGTTCGAAAACCATGAACAAAATTTGATTTGAAATTCGATGATTACATTGAAGTTTGATTAGAAATTTGACGATTCATTTAGGGTTAAGGATCAGGCCTTAGCACTTGATATGGAATTGTGATTTACATTAGTATATTTGAGATGTATGATTAAATAGATGAGTATAAAACATAAGTAATGTAGCACATTATGAAGCGTTCAAAGCTAACGAATAATAACATGAGAGGACTCATGTTTGTATTCTGAAGTGCTAAAAGATAATAAATAATAACATGAGAGGACTCATGTTTTGGGTGCTTAGTTATAGACTAGGTCATCCATTTCTAATAACCTAATTCCCTATAACCATGGCTCTGATACCAATCTGTCACACCCCGACCGATGGCGGAATCATCGAGGCGGACGAAAGTGAATGATTGCTCATAGCTCATGGTACTAAAAACTGTTTCAATATTATTAAAATCCAATTTAATATATCCAAACAAAAGAAAACAATTAGTTCAAACAAGAAGATCTAAATAGCCTACTACATTTTATTAACTAGGTCCAAGTTCCTAGTCATGTGGCATCCCGAAGTTCCTAACTTGCTTTTCCTGAAATCATGCGAAAAATAGTATTTGTCAGCTAACGAATTAGCTGGTGAGTAAACATAGGTTTGAAATACATATAAATACACTGATAAAGAAAACTCAATTCATGTCGTTATGTCTAAACTTATAAATGCAAAACATGTACATACAAGATAACAACGCATAATCAAACCTTGAACAATGATAAGGGGGGGTCTACTTGATAATGATACTCAGTTATAATCACCCAAGAATCAGGGGGGTGGGTCCTTTCGACCAATAGATCTACCATTAGTAACTGTCGGTTTCTACAAATTAATGATTACGCTTGAACAAAAATTGCTATCAGGCTATGAACACATAATTTGCAAGTAAAGACATAACATGAATTGTTTTAATGATAACATGAAATCTGATAAACTGAAATCTGATAACTGAAATAACTGAACAACTGAAATCTGATTTAATAAGTCACATGATATCACCCCAAATTGAAAACAAGAAAAGGGGCTATGAATACTCACCTGATAACTGATTTGATGAAAACAAAATAAAAGTAAACTTGAACAAATGCACCGAAAATCTTCTTAAGGATCACCTAAAGAATGTCGGCTTATGTTAAAATGATAACTAAGGTGGATCTAGGAATTTAGGGTTCTAATTAGAATATGGGTTTAGGTAATTAAATATTACAATTGGAAATAGATAATAATGTAATAGTAATAGATTTATTTATTTTTTTAACAATGATTTAATATTGATTAAATTGTATACGAAGTTTACCTCTTTACGAAAATAATTAACATTTCATTAAATGACACGCCCGTTATGATATATGTGACTAATTATTTATATATATGGATTTATAAAAAGACTCATCTAAATAATACCGTTAACATAGTTGTAGGTAAACCAAAATGTGTTTTGATTATAAATTTATACACTATAAAAGAAGTCGTATATGTATAAAGTGATCAAAATGACTCGACTATAAGTATGTATTTCATAAAGTAAAGCCAACACGTATTATATGTTTCAAACATTTAAACTCAAAACCTCTCGTAAAAGAAACCCATAAACATAATTATATACCAAGAAATCTCGTCTTGTATGAACTTCTCATAATGAAAATATAAAACCTTAGTTTTTGTAAAGGTAATATTAGTTTATATATTTATGCAAAATACTACATAATTTAACTTGAATGACACTTTCATAAATATCAGTAATTAAAAGAGATTTAATGTTACTTGATGTAAGTATTTATTTAACCCAATGAACTTAAAATAAAAATATAAATAAAGCACGTGTGCAGGGATCGAACCATGGACCTTAGGGTCGACAAACACCTGAACAACCACTAGACCAGCGCCAATTTAGTTGTTGAAATTGAAAACGAAATTGTTTTAAAGTATTGCTTACCTAAACCCAATTCTCACATATAAACCCTAAAATCATAAACACCAAAATTGAACATCAAATGAAATCTGTAATCGAAATCGTATACTATAGTGATGACCAGAATGAGTAAACGAATCAAATGAGCAGTTTAATTACCTGTTGTGATGATGCGATGATGAAGATAATAGAAAGAAAAGAAGACACAGTTGCGGATCAAAATTTATGATGCAACGATGATGATAATGAGATTGGATTTGCAGAATCATTTGATGGTGTTAGAAGATTAAAACCCCCAATGACTTGTTGATTATAATAACACCGAAGTATGCTGTCGACTAACGAGCAGAGCCACGAAGAACCGTGAATCAAAATGATAGTATGTGTGTGTTAAGGTTGAAACTGAAACTGCAGATCGATAATGTGAAGTCTAAGGAACGAATTGGACGATTTATAACAGATTAATTGCGAGTGAACTGCTGTTAACAGACTCGAGTTGCTTTCGGATGGAGTTGAGTTAAATTTGAATGATTTCTTATGATAATTACCAATTGAACTAGTTTATCTCATTGTAATCGACTAAAGGGAGGTTGTGGATTAAGTTAATTTGATTTTATCGACTGTTTTGGTTGATTTGAAATTGAAATCGGCCGGAATATGTGGGTGTCGTTTTAGATTGGTGTTCAACGCGTCTTAACTGGAAATTAGGATGGATAGAGGTTCGAAACTTGCAGATAAAATGATAAGGCCAGTTTAAACGAGTCAAAAACGCGTAGATTGGGTCGATTTCAGTGTTGCCGGAGCTTGCCGGACTCGCCGGAGAGGTGGCCGGAAAAGCGGGAGGGATTTGGGTTGGGATTTGTTTTAAAAGATATTTACACCTTTAGTCCCTGCTGTTTTATGTTGTTTGTAAAAGGGTTAAAAACTTTAATATTAGTTTCAATATTTACATTTTTAGCCCAAAGTTTAACTTAGCTTTAACTCAACCATCTAATTTAGTTTAGTAAACTTAAGCAACTTTTACAAAGCTTATGAGATTAATGTTTATATATATTTACAACGACCCTTATGCTAAATTCCATATTTCTTGATATTTAACTTGTCTTTATTTTATAAATTTGCTTAGTAAGCAACTTTTTATTAATCATTACAAGAAATATTTTATTTGGCATAAATAATTCATTTTAAGAAATAACCCATGGATATTAGTTTTGTTCATTTTCTTGATAACGGGAAAAGTCATGGATGATCCAATCGGGTCGGGTTTGGTTCGGGGCAAATGTTACACATGCTACTAGAAAAGTGAGTGTTTTGTGACGAACTATTGAGGCGCGACCATTTTTATCGCAAAATGCGACACATTTGGGACAAATTTAAGACAAAAACTAACTTTTCTTTCACAATTGTGTGTGTGGATTTCGTCACAACATTACAAACGTTATGCGACACTATTTTTTTCCTACTAAGCTTATTGCTTCAAAGTTACGACAAATAACAAACCAACATTCACGATTCATTGGGCGAGTCCACAAGGCTTGTGCATCGAGTACCAATTTTTATGATAATAACAACATTTTGTATATGAGACGAGTTATTGCTTAAAATATATGTTCATAGTATAGTTCTTAGTTGTTAAGTAGTGGTTTGAGTCCTTAAGTCGCCAAACACTTCACCGTGCTTCATCAACCAAAACCTCTCTATTTCTTCTGGTTTCCGACCTGGAATCCTGCCTGCTATCAAATCCCACCTGAAATTTGCCATCAAATTAACTTTTTTCCAAAAATAATAAAAATAATCACCCAATTATGTTTAACGACATGATGATGCTTATAGATTTGTTAGGTAGCGTGTTTGGGCTAAACATGTGTCGTGTCTTAACACAACAAAGTTAAATATGTTTGGGTTTGAGTTAAACATGTTTCATGTTATAAACAAGTCGACATGTTTATGACACAGTTAATATCATATTTATACAGGTCTTAACCCGCATAACTCGTTTGTGATACGATTAGAACTGTTTATATTTTTAAATTTTTTATAATAACTAAATGTTTATTTACTTGATATAATTGTTTTGGAAATGTTACGCAATGTTGTTTAAGAATACAATTATTATGGATTACAATACTTGTTGACTATATCATATCTTGTTATTTATTTGCTAATCATATAAAATTGCACGGGTCCAGTCGTGTCGTATTACTGAATAGGTTATATTAATTGTTGAGACGTGACTCGTGACATGTAAAATGTTTATAAACAAGTTTGTGCTTGAAGATATAACAAAGTTAGTTAATCATGTGATGTTCAAGTTTATTACCAATGTTAATTGTGTCCTATTGTCTCTGCCATGTTTAACCATATCACACCGCAAGTATTACCCATAATAGATTATTACCCGTAACCGGCCCGTGTATTACACGTGATTTTGGTTTTATAGGTTTTAACTAAATTTATGTATTAAATATAATTTTTAACATATCCTCTATTAAATCGGTTTGAATATTTAAAAATACTTTCATAGCAAAAATCGTATGCTAAAATAAAGGAGATGATCTATAATAATTGGTAAATTTTTTATTCAAACATATCGAGTTAGGAGACAATGGGTAAATTTTTTATTCGAACTAACGTTACAAAATGAGATGTAGTATAATTTAGATGGAGTGGTAGTATTAGTTTGACGTTAAAAATTTATTTTATTATTATTTTAAATTTGATAATTACATACAAGTGTGATGCAAGCACGTTATAAATGAGTATAACATTATGGCACAAACAAACAAGACTTGTCAGTCTTACATTGTACAACTGTATAAATAAATGGGGTTAGTAATGGTGGAGAGTGAGAAAGAAAATGATAGGAAAAAATGTGTAACGTAGAATCTTAAGTTAGCATAATGTGATGGTGTAAAATTGTGATAGTAAGTGTTAGATAATGATAAATTTTGTAATTATTAAAGTTGATTAGGTGTATAACTCTGATAAGGTAGAAAGTTAAAGAAAAAATAAAAAAATTACAAACCATGTGCAATCATTCGTGATAGCCATCACGCGGACGGGTATAACGCCCCCAAAAAAGGGTATGGTTTGGTGTGCCAGCGTGAAGGGGCGTTATAGGTGGGCAATAACGCCCAAAACAACGCCACTACCGGTGGCCTTATAGATATACTTGTATAATTTTTTAGAAGGACGACCGTTGGTACAACTATAAAACCGTTGTACTTTCTATTGTGTGATGACTGAGTTCGAAACTCAACGTGCTCCAATCAAGTGTACACATAAAATCAACACTTTCATGACTCTCTTATTAAAGGCTCACCCAACCTTTATCCTAGAGAGTATTAGAGGTGTATTTAGTTTTAATTAAGGATTTTCTTATATATATTGTACATTGTGTGTGCGATACATACTATGAAATAAACAAGCTATGTTAATTAATTGTTATCTTTTAAAATAAAAAGTAAAAACGAAATTTTCAAATGCAAAATTATATGAATGACTATTTGTTGTCACCAATAGTTGATTGTGGATTGCTTGATGGTTGTTTAAGGCTATGATGATGGGTGTGAATCTTACAATGACGTGACATTTATTACAGTCGTGATGATTTGATTCCTTGAAACCTCTGTGCCTCACGAATTTGTTGGCATTTTAGGTGTTTGCTGCCATTGTTGGCTTCGGGTTATTTTTTTTTCGGTTGTTATTTGGGTGTTTGGTGATGTTGTCTGTTGACTTTTATAGTTAGGACAAATTAATGTTGTTTGCTGGTTAGTGGTTGTGATACTAGGGGTGTCATGATTTTTTGATCACTTTGTTTTGGTGGTTTATTGAACTTTTAAGATATGTTTCAATGATAACAAAAGTTGGAGAGATCTGAAATTTGTTTTGAAATATTGAATGTACCAGCGAGTTGGTGTGATCTAAAAATGAATATGGTTTAACACCAACATAAAAATGGTTAAATATAGTGCTAAAAAGTGAAGAAAAAAAAAATCACCCCGTGAGACGGGCATACAAGTAGTTCATTTAGATGATGTAACTCGATCCAAAAAAAATCTAACTCATAATTAATATAATTTGTTTTTATCAAATTCAACTCAAGACGAGGAGAGCTTACTTTTTTTTCATAACATAACTTGGTTTAATATCGGTGTGTTATATACGGGTTAAATAATAAATTTATAAAGTAATTATAATAATTATGTTTAAAGATTGGTAATGTTTAATACTCCGTATTTAGGTATTTAGCTCAGTCAACTCTTGCATGATAAAAAATCCACTTAATGTTTCTTTTCAAATTTCCTATTATAGATAAAAAATTTATTTCCCTAAAAAATCCTCCCTAAACTATTTATTTATTAGATAGATATATTTATATTTGGGGTTAAGGTGTACTCTTCGACCCAAATTATTTAGATCCTACGTATTTCACTTTGAAAAACAATATAAACTAAATTAGTAAATAGTAATAGCTAATTTAAGAACTATAATGATAATAATATTTTTATGTTATAATAAATAAAATTTGTATATAAATCAACAATTATCTGCCGATTAATCATTTTGGATATTAAAGTTCATTGAACGGGCCAACTTTTTAAAAAACTTAAAAACAGGATTCGAAAAAATGGGGTTATGAATTAAGTGGAAAAAAAACAGAGAAGTATTGAAAATCATATGACAGTATGATACCAATTTATTTATTATATTTCCATTTCTAGGTAAATACTGTTTTAGTGTTCTAGTATTGGTCGAATGAAGATACTATTTTTACGATTACAACTCTATGCATTTAATTTCAACCCTACACTTCAGTTTGCACTTTTTTTGAACGGCACACTACAGTGTGCACTGTTATTATGTACGGTGAAAGTTGAAAGTTTTTTTTTTTTGAACAATCATTTAAATATAACTAGTAAGGGGCTAGAACCACATACAAAAAGACAAAGGCAAAACAAGCATGACACAACTAAAACAAAAATCTACACCATTTTCTCCACTCCAAATTTATCATCTTGGTCCTAGTTTTTATCCATAGAAACGCCATGGATTTTATATCCATAGGAAAGTTATCATTAGTAAAGTTTCATGTATTTTCACCGATTGGTTAGTGGTCTATTGACAAAGATATAATCTTTAAAACTTTAAGTTTGTAGGTTTAAATCCCACTAAAAAAATTTGTCATTTAAAAAAAAAGTTTTATATGTTTTTATTTTGGCACAAGGTTAAAAATAAACATGAGTCGATTCCACACTCAAATTAACCTATTGTCATTGTTCATATTTCTATTATTCCTTCAACAATCAAACTATTAAATCATCAAATTTCACGTAACAAAATCTAGATCTACGCATCCAATCGCTCTTTGTTTCATGATTATCAACGATGACCAAGTAGATACAGCATCGTCACAGGTGGTGCTTGGAGGCATTGGTACAAAATGCTCGTTGTGCCGCCAAGAGTGAGGATGAAGGTTATTCAAGGTATGCTAGGGACGTCGAAGGTATTAGTTTGCAGTTTTGTCAATTTACATATATAAGTTGTTGTTTCACTTACGTTTGTGGCTTCAACGAGTGATTTTCCGTTTGTTACTGCTTTCTGGTAATGTTCTTATCTGTTTTCTAGATGAGCGTTTGTTAATTTTTTTACGGTTTGTGTTTTATATGATAAGTCCATCTTTTTGAAGCTAACTAGCGCGCTAGACGTACTATTTCGTCTATATAATGTACCATTGAACTAGTCTTTTGTATATATCTATAAATGTAACTGCTCCAACATGTATATATATGAACTTTAACGATAACAAATGTTAAGTATATGTTCAACAACACACAATAGGCTTGTGCGTTACAAAAGGCTCCCTCAACATGCGAGTCTGGCAAACATAAACTTAGTTTTATTTAATTTCTTTATTTAATCTGACCCAAGAAAACAATTTAAAAAATTATGTATCTATAAAACTATGCCCGCCTTGTGAAAAAAAATTTAGACCAAAAGAACCGAGTACTACAGTTTGTTGATTGTTTGCCTTTGATTTCGATATACGTACGTAACATGTATATTAATGAAACTTGAATGAGTAATGAAATCAAATTTTGGTTAATTAAGAACAATGAATTAATATAAACTAAAAACTAGCTAAAGGCTTAATTATTTATAACCTGTTACCGACGAGCTTGTACATCCTGTAAACCAGATCTTCTTCTTGTTCAGTCAAGTTGATGAACTCCCATTTTCTACTACTCACTTCTGTCAATTTTCAGGAAAAAACAGTTGCAAATTATAACTTTAAATCATCACTAGCTAGCTAGCTAATATATATATAATTAAAGTTCTTGAAAATATATGTTTGTATCATGTGTTAGTTATATGATATGAGATTAAATTGGTAGCTAGTAATTAAATAAATTAAGTTAGAAATAAAATATATATATGAAAGTACGTAGTAGTGATTTAATTAAATAACTCGATCGATCATCACCTTCAAACTCATTTTTGTGATTCTTCATCCTCCGACGTTTATCCATTAGAAATGGATATTGAGTAGGTTCTGAATTTATATGGTGATATTGTGTGTGTATATATATATATATAGAGAGAGAGAGAGAGAGATAGAAATAGACTAGTTCCTCTAAAGATAATTATATGTCAATATGACTTGTATTTTAGGCAGGATGTATCTGTATTTTTAATTTGTAAATATATGCATATAATTAGGCAGGTATGCTTGTAGAAAAAAGTTATTTAATCTGAAATTGCTAAGTAGAAGAATTATGGGTTTGATGTGTGTATCTTTTTAGAGTGTTTAAAGGGGATGATGTTTTGGTTTTTGTGAATTATTTTTCGTTATTGTGTTGTCTATTATCATTAGGTTTATGTTTATATCATTTCGTGTTATTTTGTTGTTGTATCTAATAAGTAAATTATTTTTTATTTTATTATCAGGTTTTGTATATTATAGGTACACAAATGATGTCATTTTAATATTATATTTTTTTAGAGCTTATCAATTCAAAAAAATAGAATGGTGTTCAAAAAACATAATGATGAATATAAAAGATAAAGTGATATGAATAAAGACACAATGATAAGTAAAAAATATAAATGATACAAAAGAAACAAATAATGACGAGTAGAAGTTACAATGAGCTGGAAAACGTATTTTTTTAATACAAGGAGACTATGCTCAGTCTAAAGATAAAAAACATTCTTTTACGGTGTAAAAACTTTGTAAAAAATAATGTCGTATACGAAAATTATGAACGTTTAAAGAGAAATATGTAACTTGAAAAGAAGTAAAAATAAAAAATGAAATTACGATGACTAAGGTGAAGTTTATTTTTTCTGTAAGAAAATGTCTGCAGTCTGCAAACCACATCTGCACATATTT
The DNA here is from genome assembly GCA_030867185.1 of Tagetes erecta. Lineage (NCBI taxonomy): Eukaryota > Viridiplantae > Streptophyta > Magnoliopsida > Asterales > Asteraceae > Tagetes > Tagetes erecta. Next base: position 5,968,573 of record CM061494.1, on the reverse strand, counting down.
GTAAAAAAAAGAGGTGAACCAAACATCTGCAGTCTGCACGAATAAGACTATTTGTTTTTAAAGCATGTAAACTACTAAAATAGGTGGTGTACAGGCGGTGGTGTTGACAGTGGGCAATGGTAAACAATGGGTTGTGGTGGATGGTGGATGGCGGTGGACAATGGTGGTGGCGGGGACGGTGGGTGGTGGTGGTGAGGGACGGTGGATGGTGGTGGTGGGCGATGGCAGCAAGGGATGGTGGGGGGTGGGCGATGGCAGCAAAGGATGGTGGGTGGTGGTGATTGTGGAAAGTAGTGGTGGACGGTGACGGACAGTGGGCAGTGGTATTGGTTGTCAAGCCCCATATCACATAAATTCTAGTTTTCTACTCACCCCAAGACTTGATGACAACACATAATGGGATAGCCTAAGACTTAGTCATTTACACTCATTCTGTTCCATTTTAAATGTTCATTTTTTCATATGTTTTTGTTTCAATTTTAATGTTCATTTTAAAAATATAAGTGTAATTTTTAGTTTTGTCCATAATTATTATAGACACAAAAAATGTCATTAGTCTTTAGTAAGGATGTACATTATTATCATTTTATAGTTAGAAAAGTATAATAATTTAAAATTTTCTTAAACTTTGTGTTTTTTGAGTCCCAAAACTTAATTAAGACCATTTGTGAATTAACTCTTTATACTATATCCAATTAATTATCCAAGCCACGTTTACTCAATTTCAATTAGATAAATATAATACGTGTTGGGTGTTCCAGGGTTCAAACCATGACAACAACTTTGTTCTTCAATAGAATAGTTGGGTTCTTCTTAAAGTTAACATTCTTGCATGGAGGGCTAAAAAAATATAGAATTGCAACAAGACTTACTCTTTCATATTGTGGTATTCTTTTGTATTCTATAAGATGCCCTCATTGTGGTGACTACGACGGAAGTGCAAATCAGTTGTTGGTCTGTTGCAGTGGCGGAGCTAGCCCAAAATCTGAGGGGAATTCCTATAAAAATATTCCATGCGTTCATACAATAATGAAAAAAAACACACTAATAAACAAACAAAAAAATATACCTAATGGATATGTCCCTTTCGTTCTTTCATGGTTTGAAATCGAATTTTCACATCCTCGTCCGTTACTTTGTCAAATATTCTCTTTCGACCGTACAAACCAAAGCACCGTTCAAAAAATTGTCACCCATTCGATTGCGCAAAGCCGTCTTGACAATCTTTAGTTTAGAAAAACATCTTTCAATATTTGAACTACTTTGACTGACATCAACACTTTCTTCTTCTTGACACTTTCTTTTAAAAATAAATGAAAGAACTTATTTTGGTTGTCTTTTCATTCTAAACATAATTCAATAACAATAAACAATGCCAGATTATATATCTTAAATACAAACTTCACTAAAACCCCAAAACTCGTAAACAATAAAAAATGACAATAAATATCTATAAAATATGGAGGAGAGAGGTGTTGCTAAGGAAGTGGAGGCCAATGGCTCTAGCGTCATCGAAGGTGGGACCTCTGGTCGGACTTCGGAGGTCTGGTCGCAGAGGAGAGGATTCAAGGAGCAGGGTTAGCTAGTGCCTAGCGGCAGTCTTGGTTATGTGGACAGTTATTGCAAAAATCGTTTTGTTTTTTGGTTTAAAACTTAAATTGGGCTTTGGGTTAATAAAAGTTTAAAAACTTAGTTTGGGCTTGGTAATGGGTTTAAAAATAATTTCAGGATTATCCTTTTAATTTTTCAGGGGTAACTTAAACATAAAATGTTAAAAAATGAAAAAAAAAATTGAAGATAAAGAGGTTAACTTATCAAACCTACTGCAAGATATTAGGTCTCTAAGATTCATTTAGATAAAAATAGGTCATCTTTAAATTCACTTACATAGAAAGATTGATGTACTTTTGCTTTGAAATTGTGGGTGTGTGTTAGCTTCTTACTAGTCCCTTTTCTCTTAATGAAGCATATCGTTCAAGAAAAAAAAGTACGTGTTGATTAAAATATTGATGTTGAATTGAAAATATATATAGCTTTTAACTTTTTGTTAATTGTATCCTTGGATGTTACGTTATTATTATTATTATTAATATTATTAATTAATAAGTTAATGGTATGTTTTATTTAGGATAGTTAAGGGTGTTTATTGTAATTTCTATTTCTATATATGTATTGTTTACCTATGGAAGAGATATGCAAGAATTATTAATTGATATTATTTCCTATCTCAGAGTTTCTTCCTCTCCAATTCTCTTTTCTTCCTCTTCAATTCACGTTTATTCTTCTCACAATACTTCTAACCCTATCAATGGTATCAGAGCCATCGATCCATATGGGTGCTCGAATTGATTCATCAATAGTAATGAACCATCAGGAAGTAGTGGAAACATTGAAGGCTCAAGAAAAGTCGATTTCAGATTTGAAGAAAATTGTGAAAATCATGGAATCCATGATGAAGAAACAAGAACAGATCTTGATAGCAATCAATGTGCTTAAACCCACCTCAACATCACCACCGACCACCACACAAACCCCTAAACTGGCACCAACACCAACTACACCGCCTATACCAACCCCTAAACTCGTTCCAACACCACCTACATCGCCTGCACCAATCATCTTCCCTACATCATTTGCATATACACCAACACCACCACCCATACCCGCATCAAGCATCACCTTGTTGCCACCAAAACCTGAAACGACAACACCAAAAACCATCCCAACCCAATCTAACCCAAAACCAAAACAGACACCAACAACCGCACCCATACCAATGCTAAAAATCCCAACATCAAAGGTACCAAACATTTTGAAGCAAGAGATGAAACCGTTGTTTGCAAATCATGAATTTACAAGAATACGGAATGCAACCGAGGGACGCGAATGGCGTCCACCGTGGTGTCACATTGACACGACCCCAAGTACCATCAGACGATTCGAATGGCGTCCACCGTGGATCGGATCGAACTGAAGAGCCTATTATCTATATTTTTAATGATTTTTGAGGTCAAAAATAGTTAAGGGTGGAGTATTGTTACGTTTTTATTATTATTATTAATATTATTAATTAATAAGTTAATGGTATGTTTTATTTAGGATAGTTAAGGGTGTTTATTGTAATTTCTATTTCTATATATGTATTGTTTACCTATGGAAGAGATATGCAAGAATTATTAATTGATATTATTTCCTATCTCAGAGTTTCTTCCTCTCCAATTCTCTTTTCTTCCTCTTCAATTCACGTTTATTCTTCTCACAATACTTCTAACCCTATCATTGGAAATCGGTATATCGAATTTGTTTATTATGTGAATGATGAACCTCACGGTGATCAAGATGCAAAGCAAAGTAGCAAACTCTTAAGGTCTGTTTGGTATGGGGTAATGGAATGAACGAGGGAATGAAATGAATGATGGAAAGGAATAGACAAAGGAATGAAATGGTCTATTTCATTCCATTCCATTATCATGTTTGGTTACCTTACAAGAATAAAATGAATCAGTACTTGTTGTTTGGTAGGAAGGAAAAAACGAAAAAAATACAAATCTCTAGAAGTAACAAAAATATCTTGTCATGGTTATGGGTCGGGTCTTGGTTCGGGTCATGAATCGGCGCATGGTTCGATACATGGATAAGTACATCAATTAGGACATGTATCAAGACATGGGTCGGGCCATGGTTCGAGTCACGGTTCAAGGAGTTGGTCGCCACATCAGTCGGTTCATGGGTCAGGTCGTGAGTCAGTTCATGGACCAAGTCATTAGTTGGTTCATGGATTGGTTCATGTGTTGGGTCTTGGATCGGGATATGGGTTGGTCATGGTACGAGACACGGGTTAGGCCATGAGTTGGATTTATGGTTGGGGTCATGGTTCAGGGCATGGATCGACATGGGTCGGGTCACGGGTAAACTGATGGCTCGGGTCATGAGTCAGTTCATGGGTTAGACCCTGGTTCGGTTCATGGGTTGGGTCATGGTTCAAGCCGTGGGTTAGGACATGAGTCGGTTCATGGGTACTTGTGTGTCGGGTCAAGGTTTGGGTCATGGGTCGAGTCATGGTTCTTGTCATGAATTAAAAAATTATTCCATTCCTTGAGAGAATGAAAAAAAAGGGGGATGGATGGAATGAAAAGGAGGGTTTTTTCATTCATTCGTAATGGTTCATTCCATCCCATTGAACAACCAAACACGTTTTTTTCAATTCCCTCGTAATGGTCCATTCTATTCCACCTCTCATTCCTTCATACCAAACACTACCTTAATATATTCACACACACAATTGGTCATCTAATCCCGTTTATACTATTTAGTCCAAACGTAACCATAAACCGAACCACACGTTTAACGCAAATAAACCTTAAACCACACCGCCAAGTTTCAGACTGCCCAAACCAACTACATTTCTTCATCCCAGATCGGTTTGGATGTTTATCATGAACACCTCAAAATCAAAATTATTGTGTAATCTTCTGAACTGACGATGATTACACAACAGTTAATTAAACATTATTCGTCTTCGTCATACACATACTCCATAAGATAAATTACATAAAAAAACTGTAAAACTTAACTGTAGTTATATATGAAATATATATAATTTAAACAACATTTATATGGAAACATTCGAAACCAAATATATTTTTACTACATTTAGCTTTTTTTAGATATCAATATTATTTATTCTAATAACAAAAGCACCATAAAACTACAACTACAACCATGCTGCATTTACAAATACATTACACATTACTATTGCATAATATATATTATGTTATACTAATAATTATAAGAGTAATATAAAATGCGTGTCACACAATTAAGCATGCATTTTAAAGTTTAATTGTATCTTGGCACAAGATTACTAGCATACGAAACACTATATTGGGTTATATATATAGTCCATAATAATGTCTTTTTAGTCTTGCCGTTAAAAAAATGTCTTTTTAGTCTTAAAATTCAATTGTTTTTCTTTACTTGTGTATACTTACATGTGTCATGAGTGTATATATATACACACACGTATAACACACCAAAAATGCAGTGTATCTAACAATCTGAAAACAATAGCACACGAAATGATGATATGGCGTGGGCAACCTAGAATTGTCTAGTCAACTTCACAATACAAGAGTTGATTTATCATCTTATCTTGTTGGGAGATTATTATATTAATTTAGACACCATTTCAGTTTTATTTTAACACTTATCGTCATCCATACGTATCTCTCGTATAGTTGTATACGTACGCAATTCTTGTTATACGCATCGTATAGTTGAGGTGTTTAAAATAAGAAGACCATATATTATTGTAAAATGACGTGTCATTGGCCTTTTTTATCACGGTTTATACAAGATATAAAAAAAAGGTTCATATACAAAGTCAGTTTTTTACAAAGTATAAGAATCAGAAAATTGTATAAAAAAACCAATGATACATTAAAAAATTACTCCGTATAACTAATTAACAATATAAATCGAATTTAAAAAAGTGCTTTGAGACCATGTTCCCTACATCATTAAAAAAATTAAAAGAAAAAAATTGTGTTTTCATTATGTCTTTGTGTCAAAAATCTAGAAAAAACACAATAAAAGTTTAAAAAAACACACAACGAAAATGCTATTTAAAAAAAAAACGTTTATTTGTTATTTAAAGAAGGACAATGTGAGAAACAAGGTCCTTAAAACATTTTTTTAATTCGATTTAATGAGTAAGTTATAATTTTTTAATCTTACATACATATTGAGAGGTGACCATACGTACCACCAAGCATTTCACTACTAAAAAATTATAGTTTTTGAGACGAACATAGTTTGTCATAGTGTAGTCGTAAGATTGTCACCATACGAATGTACCGACAAACTTTCTAAAAACATCAATATAGGAAAAAGCTCCGTAACAAATATACTTTGACAAGATGTGACACCTTAATTTTGCCACAAAATAACGACAATACTTGCTTGTCACAACATTTGTGACAACTTAGCCACAAAACTAGTTTTTTTAACTCAATTATACTTTTTGATTTGCGGCAAAATAACGACAAATTGAGGTTATTTTGTCGGGAAATTGTAGAATAAATTATGGTCTTTTTCTATTTTTGATATTTGTCAGAAAAAAAAAGTTATCATCAACTTATTGCAAATAATGAATTGTTAAACTGTCATAACAAAAAACAGTAGGAGCTGGTCACTACACAAGGCATTTAACTTTGCTTCGTAAAACATTTCTAAAAACATCAAGAACCATGAACCGACTCATGCCCTAACCTTGACCCGACCCAAGACCTCATGAACCGATCATGTCCTGACTCATGGTTCGAACCATGACCCAACCCATGAACCGCCTCACGACCCGAGCCATCTGCCGACTCGTGACTCGACCCATGTCGATCCACGCCCTGAACCATGACTCAAACAATGATTCGGCTCATGACTTGACTCATGTCTCATATCATGACCCGACCCATGTCCCGAGCAACCCATGACTCGGTTTATGAACCGACTTATGACCAGATCCGTGAACTGACTCATGACCCGACCCATAAACCGACCAATGTGCTAACCCATTCCTCGAACCATGACTCGAACCATGTGTCAATCCCTTACCTTACTCATGTATTAACTCATGTATCGAACCATGAGCCGATCCATGGTCCAAACCAAGACCCGGCCCATAACCATGACTAGTTATTTTTGTCGTTTATAGAGATTTGTATTTCTTTCATGTGTTTTTTCCAGCCTACCAAACAACAAGAAGTATTGATTCATTTTATTTCTATACGGTAACCAAACAGGAGAATGGAATGGAATGATCTATTTCATTCCTTTGTCCATTCCTTTCCTTCATTCATTTCATTCCCTCGTCTATTCCATTACCCCATACCAAACAGACCCTATGAGTTGATCACTACACAAGGCATTTAACTTTGCTTCGGAAAACATTTCATATTAAAATGCTCATTTATGTTATAATTAAGTTGCAAAACGTGTTACCCTGTTTAACTAGCTTTTAAATAATATCACAAACAGTAAACAGCTAGTCGCGGTTGCGTGAGAACGAAGTACGTCCACTAGTTATATATACTTTCAAAAACAAAAACAAAAAAAGTCTAACTCAAACAGTAAACAGTCGCGGTTGCATCGATCTATATATACTGTGTTTAATATCTTTAATTATATATATAGATCGATGCACATGCACCTTCACTTTCTTTCGTTCTCATTCATTAATGGCAATTACTTATAAAAAAGATGCATGTCTAAGTGTACATACGAATGTGAATAACATAATGAATTTGGAGTGCATGTATATATATATATTTATAAACTCTAAAACACATTAAAAAGGGAGGGGGGGGGGATAATGTTTTTTTTTCATTTGGAGTTTGAAAGGGAGAATGTATACCACGTAAATTCGGTTATCTGCTCGATCATTTTTAATATATATTAGATTAGATGTATATGCTATCGATCACCGTTGCAAATATCTAGCTAGGAAGCATTGAAGGAAAAGGGTCCACAATCTATTTGAATGTTGCTCGGCATAATTGATGTTATGGATCACTGTTATGTCAATATGTATTTAGGCTCACTTTTTATAATTTATTATATATGTCCTTAATCTAAAACTCTGAGTTTCTATTGTGTGCTATACACATGTTAAATAAAAATATTTCTAAAAAGTTATAATCATTATATTTATAAATTTGTAAGTATTTTTGTAAATTATCATTAATCACAAAGTTTTGTCTCCATCAACTCGTCTACTCAATTTTCTCTCTCATACTTCCTTTTATAAAGTAAATTATATATGTTTAATGTTTTCCCTCTAAACTATTCTCCCCTAAAACCTTGATTTATTAGATAAAAACTAGATTATACCCCGTGTGTTACACGGGCTGATTAACTAAAAATATTTCAATATTATTGAGTATAATAAACAAAGAATCATATGACGAGTAATTATTATACTATAAATCATTACCATCTTTAGTACGTTTTCTAACACCAACAAAGACAAAACCAACGTAGGAAAACTTAGAAGACAAATGGTTCATAAGCATAAATCGAGCATAAGAAACAACATCATACGACGAGTAAACATTACGACTTAAATCATTACCATTTTGTTTACGTTCTTTAACACCAGTAAAGACAAAACCCACATAAAAAGTAGAAGACATGCATAGGATTCACAAACATAAAAATCTTATCAAAATCTTACAAATTGATGAAAATGTGTACTGCTCAAACCTTGGGCTTTGGTATAGAGCTTAGAGATCGACAACTTAATGACTTATAGAAAAAACGATATTTAAGTGGTATTTAATAGAAAAAAAACCTATGTATCAGAAGATTATTTATACATAATTTTAATTTTGTAAGAATATGGTAATTATTTTTGTAAATGATATGGAAATATATTAATTTGAATATGATAATTGTTTTTATAATTGATAGGGAAATATATTATTTTGAATATGATAAGTATTTTTGTAATTGATAGGATAATATATTAATTTGATGGTCGTATGTTGTGTAATAGTAGGGGTCTAAATATGTAATAAATTAAAGAGCGGGAAAAGAATGTCAACAATGGCTTCATTGAATGACATGTGACATCAAAACTCTCTTTTATTATAAGGTATAGATATGTTTATTATTTGAAGTACGGGTTAAATAAAAATATGTTAAAAAAATTATATCCACTATATTTAAAGTTTTATAAATATTTTTATAAAAATGTCATTAATCACAAATGTGTGTCTCCATCAACTTTGTAGCTCAGTTTTTTTCCCTTTCAAACTTTGTTATATAAAACAAATAATTTCCCCTTAAAAAATAGGTCTTAAAAACATTGATTTATTAGGTAGATATGCCTATTATTTTAAGTATATATGTACGTATGTTGTTATTTTTATAATATTGTGTTTCTTTATATATAGGATCATTATGCTCATCAAAGTTGTGATTGTGTTTCAATCAATATATATAATATGTTGAAAGTCAACTTACCAATATTGCATGTTCAGTTTGGGAGGATGGATATATTTGGATCGAGGTAATAGGACATATATATTTCTAGATTTTTAATATGAACTTAACTGTCAATCGTATTTATCATTTTATTTCTTGAGATTTTTACATATTTCCCCTTCCAAACCTTCTTAATTACATATATCCCCAACCTTTAATTTTTATTACATATTTCCCCTTCTATTAAAAGTTGACACAATTACCCTTCTTATCAATTCCCATAAATAAATATATATGTGTAAATTAGATTTAGACAAAACTTGTTATTGTTATATCAAATAACAAAGCTAGATCTATAACGAGCTTTAAAAAACAAGTTAATTGTAAAGTTATTCAAAAAATAAAATAATATAAATAATTTGTAAACATAATGGCCTAATGGATTCAATTTGGATTAAAATTAAAAGAAATATGTAAATAATCATTTAATTACTTCATTAAGGGTAAAATAGTAATTCAATTAATTATATTTACTGGAATGGGTAAATATGTAATATATGTACTTAAAGAATGAGAAATATGTAATTGAATTTTAGGGTTAACTAAATATGTAATAAAATAACTTAAAAAGAGAATATATGTAAATGCCCTTGTTTCTTTTTTCATGATCTTGGTATGTTTCAAATTCCTATAATGTTAATTAGGAGATTGTTCATCAATGATGACATTAACCAAGTTATCAACTTTAAGATAAAAATGTATTGCTTACAATAACTATTTTTTTTTTTGGATCCTATATATATTAATTGATAGGCAAACAACTTTTACAATTAATAATATATATATAGTTGTTTTTCTATTTTTTATATTCCTATTTTCAACTAATTAATGCTCTCTTGTATATCATTTATATTTGTATAATCTAGCTATAGCTTGTATCCATTAATATAAAATCAAATTCACTTATCGTACGTCTTGTGTTTCCAATTAATTTGAAGACGTATACTTGTTTACTTATAACCATGATCATATATATATATATATATATATATGTTGATTTCGTAACATGACAATGTCAGATTTCACCCACTCAAGAGACTGTTGCTTTAAAGATGAGATGTATATATACTTGTCGCGGTAAGTGTTTTTTTGTTTCTTTACATATATAACAATTGCAAGAATTTCTATATATCTGTATGTTGTAACATACTAGATCGATCGATCTCTTAGTAATATATCTATTGTACATTCACAATTAATATATATTGTTATAAATATGTTACATTAATTTCTTTCGGAAGATAGTAATTGTTGGCTAAATACGTACCGTAATTAGCATTATATATTCCCGATTTCGTTTCATCGTTGTAGCGACAACAACACCTTGCCACATGCGATGTTGAGTCAAGCGTTTGTTCTCTATCATATCAATGTGTGGTCCTCTTGATAAACGAGTGCTTTTGTAGTGTCTAAGCAAAATTTAATGCTCTCAATAGTTATATATATCGACGTACGTACTCTTAAAGCTAGCTTTGTGGTCGATCCATACAATTAATAATGTATACTTAATTTTAGTTATGTGCATATATGTACGTTGTTGTTCATACCACATGATCGAGTACACACACTCCTTTAATTAGTTTATTTGTTTCTCATAGATATATATATATATATATATATATATATAGCTACTTTTTTTCATTTGATTTTAGGCCATCACGGTAGGGTTATTGTTGTGATGTTGTCAATGAATTATTCCAATTATGTACGTTGTAGCTAGTTGTAAGCCTATATATGCCATATATAGTCATTAACTAGTTTATATGCCCGTGTTATACACGGGCCGAAAGGCAAATAATAAGGTACCATATTTATAAGACTAATATATTTTAATAAAAGAAAACTATAAATATTAGAATAAAGTTATAAATATAGTCAATTACAATATATGAAACACAAAAGACTACAAATAATAGTCTTTATTACATGTTTATAAACACTTTCTTTGTATACGACATTAGATGTTGTCTTTAAAAAGAATTTACATATCACATAACATATAAAACAAAAATAATACAAATATTAATTATGAATTTTAAATACTTACTTGTATATAACATTTTTTTTGTACTTGAAATATTACCTATCTAGTATTACAAATTTTAGGTCATGTCGTTTTATAACTTGATAATTCAGAGCACGATTTACCAACTGCAACCGCTTTTAATATAGAAATAAATTTTACCATGCTACGGACAATTTTAATTCAATCGTTTGAAGCTCATGTACCAAATTTACCTTTAGCCTTATCATAAAATTTAAATAATATTATTGTAAATTTTTGGATTCGCAAACGACTTCCATACAATTAAGGTCGACCTCTAACTACATTACAACTTCCTATGCATAATCCTTCAACTCCATCTCTTCCGAGGAGGCAAAGCGAATAAAACTTAAACAAAAATGTAGCAAAGGGTTGCATTTGGAGATCCATTAAACAAAACTGACAAACACAAACAAACCATTAGAAGTTAGTACACACAAACCAATAAAGAAAACTAAAAGTATTAAGGTATTTCCAAAAAGATAAATAAAATCTACTTATGAAAACAATGATATCAATCTATGAAAATATCAACTAAAGTTTTTAAAGAGTCGTCATGTAAAATCATCGCTGCAATTCATCGAAACACCAAATTAGAAACGATATAAAAAGAAGGCATGAAATTAAAGAGCTAAATAAAAACACAAACAGTGCAATAGTATTGAATATAGTAACTAAAATAAAACCCTAAACTTTTTGTGTGTGAGAGAGAAGGTGAAGTGAACTGTTTGGGGATAGAGTAATGTTAGATGGGTTATTGTGGAAAATGATGAGATTTGAAAACGGGTCAGTTAGATGCATTCGGGTAAAACCCGCGTGAATGCAAAATGGGCGACGTGGCCTAGCCACCCATGGAACACGCCAGCTTAAGGAGGCGTGGCCACCCTCTTTGATTGACACATCAGCTAAAATCATTCTCTTTTATTAGATATATAGATTTGTTGTTGGCTAGCTGGTTCTAGTATATATACTTGATCTCCTTTGCTAAATAAAACTTTAAAGAAATACGTACTTGTTGCTTTAATTTCTACCAAACACTAGTTCATATTTCCTTTTATTTTTACTTTATATATACTCCATCTTAATTAATTTTCTTTTCTCACACGACTCGTTCCATCTTTTTAATAGGCATATACAAGGTCAAATAGACGACGAATTGAACAACATAAACGAGATAAAATACATGCGCATGCAAGGTCCAATACTCAAACTACAACATATATACAAAATTAATCAAAACAAAATGTGTATAACAAAGTAATGAATTAATGTTACATATATTTTTTCATTTTAAAAAGTAAATAAATAAATAAAATGTCGTATTTTGTTTAACACTATTTGAAACTATATATTAGTTACTCATGTACTATAAAGGTTAGAAATTGTGAAAATTCATGTTCTTGTACAAATTAACACTTAAATTTCGATTCTCCAACGAACGACTGATAGATATATTTTTTAATAATAAGGAGCTAGTATTTTTATAAAAATTTAAGATGATTGAGAAGATTATTGAGGTAATGATATATGAAATTGACTGATAAGTAATCCTATGTAACAAATGTCTTTAGAAAATTACATGTGTTAACTATTTATATATATGTTAACTATTTACATATATATATATATATAGATAGATTGAGGTTATTCTACAAATGACCAAAAGTCTAAGAAGTGTAAGAAGCAATCACCATCAAACAAGTGTCCATGAGAGAAAACGCACGCGGAGGGGTATCGGCATCTTTTTATACGTATGGTGTTGATTGGAAATCCTGGTTATCTGCACAATATACAGACTGATTTAGTTCATTCGTGCATTTTCATTTGATTACAAATTAAAGTGCGCTAGATTTCTGTAAACCACTCTCGATCTGTTAAACATAATCATACATCAATGATGAACCCTGAAAGCGATGATGTTTTTGTTTGTTTTTGACGTTTCGTTTTAAAGTTTGATGTTTTACGAATATCTTATCGGCACTCTCAATCTATTATCCATAATCATTCATCAATGCCGAATACTGAAAGCGATGATGGTTTTGTTGTTTTTGTTTTAAAGTTTGATGTTTTACGAATATCTGATCGACGTAATTGATTTGTATTTTTACAATCTGAATCACTTTACAATGATGATAGTGTATGGTGATTGCATGTAATTTAGTATATACTCATTTGTGTATGGAGTGTTTTTGACGTATTAATCATTGTTATGACGTTTTCATATCGACTTCGGTGTTACTTTAATACAAGTAAGTTATGGCGTTTTTTATTAGTTAATTTTTTCATATGCGTGGTGCTATTTTATAGAGTCAGTCTTAAGCATGATGTTTTTTATATACATGGTGTTGAAAGTGCGCAATGACAGATCTACCCCTAGTATCATGTCGCGCGTCAACAAAACATCAAAATAATTACAAAAATGTCACCGCGTCCATCTGGGCCGTAAACACCATAATCTGGCGCCCAGATTGCTTCTTAGCCATTTTAGAGTTTTTTGCATTTTTAGAAAATCCCCCACGATATATATCTAATATAATAAATGAAAACGCGATTTGCTTATGTGGTATCGTGTGAGAGCAATTTGCTCATGTGGTGTTATGTGAGAGTTTTTCCCATAGTTAATTTTATATTTAAAAGTTATATAGAATAGTATATTCTAATAATACTATTTACATTTTGTTCCTCTAATATCTAGTAAAATCTTGAAAATTTTAAGAGTAATTAGATTTTCTACCTTGTACTACTAGAGGTGTATATGAGTCCGTTTATATTTGATATGTATAAAAATAAAATTATATTTATATATATATAATAATACATTATAATAACATTTTAGTCTACTAATATTTAATAAAATCTTAAAAATGCATTTTTCAACCATCTCTACTATGGATGTGTATATGTTGGTTTGATAGAGTATAAAAATAAAACTTAAGGATAAAGTTAGTAATAGCTTATAATTAAATACATTTGTGTATTTTAAACATACATAACTTTTAATACAACATTAATTTATTAAATCTACCTCATATAACCAACATTTAATTCTATTTAATTTGAGTATAATATTATTACAAAAAAAATATTGATTTAAAATAAATCGTGTGTTACGATTTTACCAAGTTTGTCTCAAAACTGACTGGAGTGTCTGTGTCCTCATAAATATATATCCTTAAAATACCACTTGAGTATTGCGTGTCCAAATATAATACGCACACTGAACTAGTATATGTATTTTATTATATTATTAGCGTAGGTAGAGTGATTTGACATCCGACGATATCTTTGACGTTTTCAAAACAAATTGGTGATGGAGTTGTCTATATCACCCACGTGAACATACAAGGGTATTTTGCTCTCCTCCACGAGCCCTGTCCCTACACATCCATCTCTCTTTTATTTCCTTTCATTATTTATCCAACTAACTCCTCCTGTTGGTCCTTGTCACTTGTAACATTTTATATAATATAACAAACCTAGGTAAAAAGATTTACATACTTATTTCAATTTCTATATCAAATGTATAACTATCTTCATAATATAACACGTAACTAAAATAGTACTTACTTTGCATTATGAAAGTTTAATATTATTATCAAGTTATTATCAGAATCAAAATTTTCAAGAGGTAAAAAACGTTTAACAAATATGTAATGATTATAGGGTTAAATGTATATTTCCCCCTTCAAAACACTTTAAATGCATATTTACCCAGCCAAAAAAATCAATTGCATATTTCCCCTTATAAACAACTTTAATTTGCAAATATACCCATTTTTAATAAAGACATTTAGTTAACATTGGGTATATATGCAATTGATTTTTTTAGTTGGGGAAATATGCATTTAAGGGGTGTTTATAGGGGTAAATATGCAATTGAATCATGATTATAGTATGAGAACATATATGTTTTCTAGTACGAAAATTGGTTTATGTTAGTTTTGGATCAAAAACATATAATTTATGCTCTTTTTGTTCATTTGTTTGTATAGTAGTTTCGTTGTGTTTTTAAAAGAGAGCTTCATGAAAAGCCGATGGGAATTTAAATTTGAGCTAAAATAAAATTTCTTTTGGAATGATGCGTTTTAGATTTTGAGATAAATAAAATCAAGTGGTTAACCAGTTAAACATGTCAGTGACCTGTTTACATGAATACTGTACTTTGATGGTGTAGGATTTGAAATTTTGTACGTAATTAAGTTCTAACAACATAAGTGGTTAATGGGTCTTTAAAGTAGATTTAGCGATCGATGAGTCTCTTCCGAGCAATTATAAGCATGTAACAAATTTTAGATGACCTAGTGGTAAGAGTAGAGTCTCATACATAAGAGGTTGTGCGTTATATTCTAATTTTGCTAAAGACAATTTTTTTTATATTATTCGTGGTTGTTGTTTTTTAAAAACATGTAACTAGTCTGTTATTAGCTACAAAACAATTTAATTTAGTTTGTGATTGTTTATTAAACCATTTAGATCGGTATTAAAAGACACTACAGTTTTTTAAACATTTAACACATTAAAATGATTTGGTAGTTATGACTAGTGAACGATGTTGCACGTTTCGACGGTCTCATCAACGTGCTTAAGCAGCTTGATTTTGAATATTGGAATGTAGATAAAATAGCACGTCGCCATTGTACATTCGAATATCAAGAAAAAGTTACGTCGTTGAAAAAATGAACGGTAAGAAACACACATGCAAATTAAAAAGTATATATAATAATAATAATCGGACTTCACGAGTTTTTAAATTATGAATCAAAACAAGCAGTTAAATAATCGTTTGAATTTTCAAACAAAGAACACGAAAATAAAAATGCAATAATAACCGTTATTAATTCTTTTGTACCAACGTTCACCTAATAAAAATACTCGTTTAATTTCAAGAGACATTTTTAATATATGATGTGGGCTTTAAATTTATTCAAACTAAAATGATCCAATAGTTTAGCCCAAAACACTCATTCAGGAGACCATAAGGCTCCTGCCTCCTGGCTCTGTTCTCAGCCCATTAACGACCCAAAATGGTTGGATTTTTATGAGATAAAATTAAAACAATTTAGGTTCTCTTGCACAAGACTAAGCATATAACATTTATAGACGTGTACAAACCAGGTTTTTTTTGGACCCGGAACCGGGTACAAACCGGGTACGAGAGGTCAAAACCTGATCGGGTCCGGGTACACCCTGGAACCGGGTACGGGTAGGGTGGGGGTAAAACCCTACCCTGTGGAACCGGGTAGGGTCGGGTTCGGGTCCGGTTCCTACCCGGGTCGGGTCCAAACCGGGTATGCAGTGTTATTTTTTTTTCTTTTTTTTTTGTTTTGTGTACAATATAAAGTTACTAAATAAATACGATTTATTTCAACTGAAAAGAGTTAACCAAATACAAGATATTGACGTTACGATGCAAAAAAACTAATATTTTTAAACAAAGTCAATATATATTTTTTTGAAATCTAAGATTCTTCATTTTTTCCCTTTTTTTTTCGTCTTCTTTGAGTTCTTCATCGGATATTCCGGTTGGTAGTCCCTCCTCAACCTCTTCATCATGTATTTTTGACTTCGGTTCGATGTCGTCTTCTAAGCTCGTTAGGTGTTGTTTGCGATCAATCGCGTCCAAGTGATCTTTGAGACAAATGCACATCTCCACAGCCTCCGAAGAAAGTCGGGTCCTCCTTAAAGATATTACCCTGCCACAAGTAGAAAAAGCCGATTCCGAAGCTACCGTAGAAGCTTGGAAGCTTAGTAAATCACGGGCCATGGCGGAAAGAACCGGAAATTCCGTTTCCCTTCCTTTCCACCAAGCCAATATATCAAAACACTCAATGTCATCGGCCGACATAGTGGAAGTATAATCCGTTCCACTATATCTACCGAGCTCGCTACTCGGAGCGGCACCCTTTTGTTTTTTTGCCACGGATTCCCGAACGACATTCAAAAAGTTTTTCTTCGGGTCCTTCATCGGCTTACTTGAGCTAGCCTCCGATTGTGAAAATGGTGTAACCGTTGTTCTCCCGTATCTTAAGTGATAAACATCAAAAAGTCTTTGAAAATCGTGATTAAATTTTGCTTTTGCTTCCGTTGCGTGATTTGGGTTATCCATATGGATATCCAAATTATCAAAAATTTCTTGAATTAAACATTCGACTCCCGTAATATTATAAAACGAGTTTAAAGCGGCGGCACAAGTAAAAACCGAAGGGAGCTCTAAAAAATACTTTTTAAATTTTTCTTTCATCGCCGTTATCATTTCTTTAAAAAAAATTATTTTCAAAAGTTTTAATATTAAGAGCCATTAAATATAATTCGTAAAGCACCAAACTACTAGTCGGGTAATAAACCCCCGATAAGTTTTTAGTTGAATTTTTAAAAACGCCAAGAAATTCAACAAATTTTTTTATAAATTTCCAACACGCATCCTCAAACACGTCGGCTAACCCGGCCGACACAAGACTATTATGAAAAACTTTCAAGCCATCTCGTTGTTTCAAGGTACTCTCAAACATGTCGCATGTCGAGTTCCAACGGTGAGATGTATCTCAATTCGCACCTAAATATATCAAATCCGTATCTCTGCAAAATTGTTTATAATCTTGACAAATTTGCCTTTTAGCTTTAAAAATCGAATAAAGCATACATTTAAACTTATATATATATTGGGAACATAATTCGGACCCTAGCACGTATTTCATTACCAAATTAATAATATGTGCGACACATCGACTATGAAAAAAATCATCGTTGCAAATCGGTTTATATTTTACCATAAGTTTATCAACCGCATTAGTATTATTTGAAGCGTTGTCAAAAGCCATTGAAAATATTTTGTTTTGTAAACCATAAGTTTGTATTACGTTATCTATAAGCTCAAACAAATCATCTCCGCTATGTGGAATCGGAAAAAGATCAAAAGCAATGGTACGTTTCATCATTTGTCACAAATCGGGATCCACCCAATGAGCGGTTACACAAAGATAAGACTCAATGCAACCGTGTGGAGCCGACCAAACGTCGCTAGTTAAATTAACACCGGTTTGTAAGTTTTGGAAAAACACAATTAAATCTTTTTTACAAACTCCCCACAATTTCAAACAATATCGTCTAAGGGTCATACGACTTACATGGGTGTAACGAGGTTGAAGTGTTTCCCGAATCAAAGCCGTCAATTGCGGGTTGTCGAAGTGGTTGAATGGCAGACAATTTTGAATCACGAACTTCGCCATACGATCTTGGACCATATCGACGCTATAATGAAATATTTCGCCACCACCCCCCATATCGGCTTGATCGGACTCGGGGACATTTTTCAACACCGGACAAAACTTCTTTGTAATATGCTTGTCCAAAGTCGAGTTTGACGCCGCCCCCAACAAAGCTCCACAATACTTGCAACGAGCTTTGTGTGACCCGTCACTCATCTCAACTAAATCTCAATGTTGCCACACTCTTTGGCTTCAGTTATGTTGAAGAACTTGAACAACACTGGGGGCTTGAGAAGAGCCGGTTGCGGATTGTGATGCCATTTCGAGATTAATGAAAATGAAAGAGATGAAAAAGAGAGTTTTTTTTGCGTTTTTTGTTTGCGTTTTTTGTGTTTTCGAGTGTTGTAATCAACCCAAACATCAAACATATATTTATAGTAGCTAAATGGGTGTTAGGGGGCAATAAAACACAAAAAAAAAACGGTAAAAAAGGACCAAAAAACGGTAATATTGTCGTTGCCTACGGCTAGTTTCGAACCAGGGAAAAAAACAAAAAAAACGGCACAAACCGGTTCCAAATCGGTTCCAACCGGTTCCGGGTCAAGCCGGTTCCAAACCGGTTCCGGGTACGAACCGGTTCCTGAGCCAAAATCAAAAACCGGTGAGGAACCGGTGGGTATAAAACCGGGTTCATCGGGTACTGGGCCCACCGGGTACGAACAGGAACCGGTTCCGGGTTCAAACCGGCGGTTCGGGTCTAAAACCGGTTTTTTTGTTCTTGTCTATATTTAAAATCATTTAAAACGTAAAATTTGATAGCTGATCAAATTAGGATGCGTGAATACGTGGATCGTAATTTCAATGGATAGGGATTTTACACACTTTTTCCGTTATACGTACTCTAAAACTTATCATAAACTGTAACATTTGTTCTGAACTACGGCTTGAACTCTAACATAAAAAACATATTTCCAACACATTGATATCATTAACATTAAGCTACGTATTGAAACTAATTTATTTTTTTAAATAGCTTCTAACATACTCTTAAAACTATTTTTATACATCACCAATGCATGCAACATTGTTCCAATATTGTCGAGGGAATCGATGCCCACAAAATGAGGTAATGCCCTTTACTCTATTTAATATTTTGCTTCATCAACTTGTATTAATTATCAATAAATGTATAAAGTACGTTGCCAGCTTGAATCTTAAAGGATTTAAAAACAAGTTACTTATAAATTTTTATAAAAGTTTTTTGTTATGTTGTTGACTTTATGTCAGGTCATTTAAAAATTGGTTATAGAATTACAACTTGTACAAGTTGGTATCATATACGTAAATTAAAGGGTTTAGACGATCACTTTGTTATGCTTAGACGTAAATTGCAAGAGCTTTGAAATAAACATGTGATGCATAACATGATTATGTGTCATTTTAAACCGATGTTTCTAGATATATGATGATAGCAAGATATATAACTCTAGATATATGATGCTATTAAGAAATACAAGTTTTTTTTAACAATAAACTCAAACACACTCAAACATCTTGATGTTTTTGGGCTAGTATAAGCATATATTTTTATAATGGGTTATTGGATTTTAATACTCCCAACTATGGGGTATTGGCCGCTGCCACTCCCAACTAAGGTCCTCACTGTCACCACTCCCAACTTAGCACTGCACTTGCTGTATTACTCCCGTCGTTAGAAAACACTAACGTCGTTAATGTTTGGGCCAAAAATGTCATTTTATTAACTTAAGGGGTAAATGAATGTTTTGTTTATTATATATATATAGACATATATTCACCATTACCAGTTTACCACCCATCACCACCACCAACACCATCTCCGGTCACCATCACAAACTCCAGTCACCGCCACCAACTCCGGCCACCACCACCAACTTCGGAAACTCCGGTCACCACCATCAATACCGCTCTTCAGGTAATCACCACCCCACTATCAACCTCCACCACTTCCCAAATGAATTTTCGGTGGACCACCATTCACGACTAACACCCGCCACCATATCCATCGCCGTTCCTTCTTCGGTTACAGTTCCAAAACATAAGAAACGTCCATTGCTTTTGATTCTAGAGATCCCCTGCTTGCCATATGATCACAATTTAGTCGTCACCAGAACCGCTACCACTTCTACCACAACATTAGTTTCCGGCGACAACAACTGGTGGTGTTTTATCGCCGAGAATGGTGGTGGTGTTTGATCGTCGGGAGAACGATTGAGGAGGTGATGTTAGAGTGGTGTTGGTGTTTGATTTGCAGAAGATATGTATATATGTATATATATAAAATAAAACATTCATACACCCCTTAAGTTAACAAAATTACACATTTGGCCCAAACACTAACGATGTTAGTGTTTTCTAACGACGAGAGTGATACAACAAGTACAGTGTTAAGTTGAGAGTGATGACAGTGAGGGTCTTAGTTGGGAGTGGCAGCGACCAATACCCCATAGTTGGGAGTATTAAAATTCAATAACCCTTTTATAATTGATGTGTGAAGTTGTATGTAGAGGTGTACAGTTGATGTGTTTTTTTGGGAGGGGAGTGACTCGGGTTAGAACATGTTTTGGTTTGGTCAAAGTTAGTCAAAATCGGGTTGAAGGTCAACCGGATTGGGTCCAAATTGGTTCCCAAATGACTTTGTAATGAAAATTAGATTATATTTTTTTGTTTGGCTTTTAAATATACAGACTAAATTCAATTTTTTATTTTTTAAATGTACAAAAGCATAAATTTATATACATTAAAAAACATCAAAGTGGTAATACATTTTACTTGTTGCTTTATTAGTAGTATTTGTCAAAACATGTTTCCACCATGGTATGTGGGGTTGTCATTTGTTTCATCATTTGCCACGTATTAGAGTTTTCCCACCTAAACAAAGGTACGAATTCGAAGAGTCGTGGGGAGCCGACCAAACTTCACAAGTTAAATTAGCACTGGGTTGTAAGCTTTCAAATCCTAAATTAGTTCATTTTGAAAAATTTTCCACATTCTTGAACAATTACATATAAGGGTAACACGACTTATGTGAGTGTAACACGATAAAGTGTTAATTGAACAAGCTGAGTCAAAGGCTCATTGTTGAAGTGCTTGAATGACAAACTCTCTTGAATCACAAAATGTATCGTCCTTTCCTGGAACAAAGTAAACGCCATTACATAAAATATTACCGTTGTTTGTCATGCTTGCTTGAGCTTTCAGCATCGAAGAATGTGCATACTCCAACCAATTAGATTGTTTAGTTTGCATGCTTTATCTAGTAAGTTAGAGTTAATGTACATATTAATGAGGGTATTGATAAAAAAACATTTTTGTCTGATAAACCATAAGGGAAAACATGTTTACAGACTAGTTTGGATTTTGGATGCCGCCAAAGTAGTGTTTGTATATTAAAAAAAGACCAGCTAACTTACAGCTTTGTTTGGTTCACATGACATTTCACTCAAGTCAAAATGTTGCTAAATAACCCGTTCCTTGTAGGAATAACCTTCACAAATGTGAGACTCGTAAGGAAATCAAAACCAACAAAAGATCGTCTACTTTTGAAAGCTATTTCGAGAACGTTTTTTATTATTATTATTATTTATGAGTATTTGACTGTTGTGATTCAACAAACACATTCACTACCTATTTATATTGACGTACAAGGAACGAAATGGGAAAAAGTTGAAAATGGTAAAAACGACTATGGTTACAACTGGTTTGGATCCTTCAATTCAGGTCGGGTTAGGTTAGACTGAACTACAATACCTGTAAACTGATTACAAACCGACATAATGAATCAGGCTCAATCAAATCATACATAAGCAGTTCCTCCTCCGAATTAGTGAGGTTTTAAGAGGTTTAAAACCGAATTTAAATGGAGTTTTTATTTGCCATTTATAGTTTATGAGATTAATTATTAAATCTGGTGCATTGTGATAATCTCAAATCCGGATAAAGATCTTTAGGCCCAATATGATAACCCAAATTAGGGTTCTATCTACCAAATCCCACAAGATTGATTGTCATCTATTTTTGCCCTAAATTCACATAACCCATCACCCTGATCTTTGATTCTATTGCAACTTTTTTTCTTTTTTTATATCATCCAATATTTTCATTTATCTCCCGATTATATCATCATCATCATCATCATCACAATTTGTCAAAATTTCCCATTTTCCTCCTCCAATCGCAGCAGCACTTTAAAACCCTTTCCCAGATTAAAAGAACCAACAAATTTTGTAACTTTATCAGATATACAAAAACCCCCAAATCAGATTTCAGGATCTTTGCAACTTCGAATAACATCCGTTTATGTTATCCGACAAGTTGTTTTCACTTTTAAGTTTCGTGCAACTTTCCAGATTGTTTTGCGTCTGATTGTTATAACCCTTTTGTGTTTTAGGGTTTTGTTGACAATCTGTTTACTGATCTTTTTAACGGTTGTTTCTAGGGTTCAAATCAAGTTTCTTACTTTAGTCTATGTTGTACTTAAATCTGTAGTTAGTGGATGTGAAATTAGAGGTTTTGTAACATTTTGTGGGAGATTAAGAAAGTAGTTGGGGCTTGACCCATTTGTGTATTTAGGGTTTAGTTTGTTTGTAACATACAATTGTGTTGCATGGGCGACCATGAAGGGCTATTGCCAAATGGGCTAGTGCCCAATGCAGCCCCACTGCTGGAAAGTTTGGATTCGGTTCGATGGTTAAAGGCTGAAGAAAGAACTGCAGAGCTTATTGCTTGTATTCAGCCCAATCAGCCATCGGAGGAACGTCGGAATGCGGTTGCTGATTATGTTCAAAGACTTATTACCAAGTGTTTTCCCTGTGAGGTAGAAATTGTATCTTGAGGTGTCATTTGCGCATGAAGTTTTTTTAGCTTTAGGAAGCATTTTTTATGTTGTTCTGCTATGCATTGTTTCCAACTGGTTGTAAACATAGGGATTTTTGTTTGAATGGTTAAATCTTAGTTCTATATGTTATTTTATGCATTGTTATCAATTAGTTATCAGGGTAGGGATTTTTGAAATTTGAAAGGTTTGAACTGTGATCTTGTATTAATCCTCAATGCACAATTATGCATTTAGTGTGATGATCTTATTTGACACTATGACCACTATCTTCAATCTAGCATTGATCGTTAATGTCCAGTTCTTGAGACAGTTTTGTTCCCACGTGAAGTTCTCGATTCAAGAAACATTATTTGTGTTATGCATTGTTGCAGACTAGTTATCACTTATCAGCATACAGATTCTTGAAATTTGAATGCTTTTATCTTTGTTCTAGCATTGATTCTCATTGTCCAATTATGACCAGTCTTCTATGATCTTATTTGGCCCTTTGACTATCCATCTCTGATCTAGCTTTGATTGTTGATGCCCAGTTCTTGAAATTGTTTTGTTCAGTTTATTTGTATGCCCTCAGAGTTGTTCTCATGTTGCAGGTTTTTACTTTTGGATCTGTACCCCTTAAAACGTATCTACCCGATGGAGATATAGACTTAACTGCTTTTAGTCGCAATCCAACATTAAAGGACTCGTGGGCAACTGAGGTCCGGGATATGCTGGAGACCGAGGAGAAAAACGAAAATGCTGAATTTCGTGTGAAGGAGGTTCAGTACATTCAAGCAGAAGTATGTGACTCTTTACCTTTCATTTTATATGTAGATTATTTAATCATTATTATAAATAATATTGACTTATGATGTTTAAAATGCAGGTGAAGATTATAAAGTGCCTTGTTGAGAACATCGTGGTTGATATATCTTTTAATCAGCTTGGAGGATTGTGCACCCTTTGCTTTCTTGAGGAGGTTAGTGACATCTTTTTGGAATTATTTCATATATCCTTTCAAAACTTGGTATAATATCAGTGTTACCCAAAATTTTATGATATCAAATATACCCATTTTCAAATTTATGGCTTTTGTACCCTTTTAGGATATGAGACTTTGGAGTTTAAGATGATAGAAAAGGGTACAGTAGTCATGCTATAAACTGTATATAATGAAATAGGTATATATTAACATTTTTAAGTATTTTAATAGTGTATGTTTGATATTCGTTTTGCATCTAATTATTTCGGTACGAGAGTTTGGATTTTGGAGTATAAAGAGAGAAAGGGGTTTAACAGTCATTTATATTATTTATTTTGTTCCTTTGAATATTATATCATGCAAGTTCATCCAATCTTGCGGCAATCTTTTTGTATGATTAGTTGATGAAAAAATCTACATTTTGTAGGTTGATCATTTGATAAACCAGAATCATTTGTTTAAACGTAGCATCATACTAATCAAAGCCTGGTGTTACTACGAGAGTCGAATACTTGGTGCCCATCACGGGCTCATATCAACTTATGCACTCGAGACTTTGGTTCTTTACATATTCCATGTTTTTAACAATTCGTTTGCTGGTCCTCTTGAGGTTATCTGATTTGCAAACTATTTCTAACTATTTTACATTAAAGTCTTTAATCCTTTGTTAAAATTTGAATAAATTTATTTCTTTTGCAGGTTTTATATCGTTTTCTTGAGTTCTTTAGTAATTTCGATTGGGAATTTTATTGTGTTAGCCTTTGGGGTCCTGTGCCAATAAGTTCGCTTCCAGACGTAACCGGTAATAGTGTATGCTTTTTTTCCAGCTTGATAATATGTCGACAGATTTAAGTAGTGTTTTTTTTTTGCTGATGTGGATATTATTCCTTTTGATATTGTTGTAGCCGAGCCTCCTCGTAAGGACAGTGGAGCGTTGCTGCTTAATAAAGTATTTCTTGATGCTTGTAGCTATGCGTATGCTGTTTTTCCTGGTGGTTTGGATAACCAAGGGCAAACTTTTGTTTCCAAACATTTTAATGTTATTGATCCGTTGCGTGTCAGCAATAATTTGGGACGAAGTGTCAGTAAAGGTATTTATATTTACATTTGATGAATCAAGTTAACTTTACACAACAGTAATCAAGCTTGTTAATTTTTTTCACTAAAGTCATTGACTGGTTCTTTTTCTTTGTAAAGTCACTTAACTTTCAGTAGGTGTTTCAGTTCTATGTAATAGTTATATAAATGTATAGTTTATTTAAAGTTAAGAAGGCAAATGAAACATGTCTGAATTTTTGTTATGTGTTGGGTACTTGGGTTTTTAGTAAGAAGGCTCTTTATTCTGGGTAGCCTAAGGACCTTTTTAATCTCTCATAAACTGGGTCATTTGAACTCGGATTGAACTTGTTTTAACGGTGTTGGAACCGGGTCGTTGACTACATTTATAGATTTTAGGGTCTACCTTTTGGGTATATAGGTTTTATATTTTTTGTCATTCCAGTTCATTGTGTCTTTTCTACTCATCATAGTGTATTTATGCTCAACATTGTGTCTTTTTTACTCATCGTTGTGTCTTTTTTACTCAACATTATGTGTTCTTTTTGTGGGCGCCATTGTCTCTTTTTACCTTTCTTAGAAGGAACTGTTATATTTTCTTTAGTTTGACTTAAGTTTAGTAAAAGAGTTAATCTAACGATTACCTCCTTCTTCAAGTTAATTGGAAAAAGATTCACACATTAGTAACCAAGATTTATGCATGTTCTATTTTCATTTGCTTCACTGTTTTTAAGTAAGTGTGCTGTATGATGCATGTTTTTCCATTTCAGGTAACTTTTTCAGAATACGCAGTGCATTTGCTTTCGGGGCAAAAAGGCTGGCCAGATTACTAGATTGCCCTCCGGAAAATTTAGTTGATGAAGTAAATCAGTTTTTTACCAACACATGGGACCGACATGGCAGTGGGATTCGGCCTGATGCACCTGGTATGGATTCAATGCGTTTCAAGCTATCGGTTTTTAACACTCAACCCGTTGTAGATATGCCAAAAGTCAATACAAGTGGCAAAAAGTTCAAAGAATTTGTTGGGCGTGAGAGTGAATTTGAAGACACTCATTCTCATAGTACATCGCGTCAACATGGCGTGTCAGCTTCTCGTGCGCAAAACCAAAAGGGTCATGCAAACCAAAACAAAGGACAGAAGGATTTAGTGTTGGGTCAATTGGTCAATGATACTCAAAGGTCTCCCTTTGCTAGAACTCGGTCCAGTCCTGAATTAACCGACAGTTACAAGGATGGATCTTCTCATATAAGGCCTAACCGAACATCTCCTGAAAGTGGAAAAAATCAGTCCACAAACAGGCCAAAGAATGTTGAACCTGAGCTACCAAATGATACCCAAACCCAAACTCATCAAGGGTTTGATGTTTCTGTTGATTCAAATAACAGGTCACATGGAATGCATCAAGAAGAACAAGATCTAGTGAACATGATGGCATCTTCTGGACTATACGAGTTCAACAGCCCGGTTCATATGCCAATGGGTCATTTACCGTTTCCATTGCCGCAATCTTTTTTAGCGGGCATGGGATATGCACAAAAGAACTTTCCGGCGATGGTTCCTGCTAATTTTCCATTGATCAATCCTGCATTATCAGGAATGCAGTTTCCACATGGTTTGGTTTCTCCTCAACTAACACCATTTTTTCCCGGGCTTGGTGTGACATCAGATCCAGATTCTATTGAACCAGGTAATGAAAACTTTAGTTCTGTCGAAATAAATTCCATCGAGACCAGCCATGATTCTTGGCGTGATCAAGATTCAAGCTTTGAACCCGAGTCGGTGAATTCTGAAAATGTTAAATCAGATGATAATGTTCGGGTTTCTTCAGCCGGGTTAAATTATGTTCCTCCCCCTCTTCGTGTGGGTGGGTCTGGTGGTCTGGTGAGAAGTCAACAAAAGAATAAAAAGGAAAAACGCGGACCAATGAGGGATGATAGTGATGCGGTCTCTGATGAAAGAACTATAAGTTCAAGATTCTCATCTGCTGCCCATGGTAACTCTTTAAAGAGTAAAACATCATCGGAGAGTTCATGGGATGAAACATCAACGGTCAACAAGTCAACAAAGGAAAAACGAGGGAAAAAGTCTGTTGTAGCCTCTGCGGAGTCATCAAGCGGGTATTTCAAAGGTAAGACCATGTTTGAGAGTACAGCAGTTCAGCAGCCCGAGGATGATGATCAGGACCTGATTCGTCCACCAAGTATGGGCTCAGACACGGGCCCGCGACCGATGCATGTTCTAAGATCTCATGTGCCTGGTTATGAGCCTGTTCAAACTATCGGGTCTGAGTCAATGGTCCCTACGGGCCCACTGATAGTAGGTCATAATTCTAGACAAAGGGTGATGGATAATTCAGGAGCCATGCCCATAAAATTTTATCCCACTGGGCCGCCTGTGCCGTTCTTCACAATGCTTTCCTTTTACAACGTGCCATCTCAGCCTGGCCCGTCTGACCCATCAAGTAGCCATTTTGTTGCTGATAATAATATAGATAATGGTGATCTGGTTCAGAATTTTAATGTCGATGGTCAAGGACCAGATCTAGACCCGTCTCAACATCTTGGTCCTCATTCTTTGAGAGGGCTCATTTCTCCTAGTGAGACCATAGATGAGCGGAAGCCTGATATTCTAAGCAGTGACTTTGCCAGCCATTGGCAGAATTTACAGTTTGGTCGGTCCTGCCAAAGTCCACATCAGCACGGACCTACAGTATACCCTTCGCCTTTTATGGTCCCACCAGCTTATTTACAGGGCCATGTCCCATGGGATGGCCCGGGTAGACCAGCACAAAACATGAATTTAGTAACCCAGCTCATGAACTACGGGCCTCGGTTCGTTCCTGTTACGGCACGTGTTTCCGCTCGACCTCCAAACGTTTACCAGCATTATGTGGAAGATCTTCCGAGACATCGTAGCGGGACCGGGACTTATCTTCCAAATCTTGTAAGTAGTTTATCGACATTTCTCTGTCCAATCCTGAGTTATGCTAGATTTTAATATTAATTTTATATGTTCTGTTTTGTTAGAAGGCTGTGGTTAGGGACCGGGACCGGAATTCTTCCGGCCCGCGAAGGGGGAACTTTAATCATGATAGATATGACAACCATTTTGATAAAGAAGGTAACTGGAATGGTAATTCTGCTAATTCAAAATCACGCGGTTCAGGTTCAGGGCGGAACCATAACCGTAACCAAATGGATAAATCAAGCTCACGTTTTGACCGGTTGGGTGGTAATGAGAGTCGGGCGGACCGGTTAACTGGTTCACATAGACATGATTCGTTCTCGACATACCAAACCCAGAATGGCTCATTGCATCCAGGTGCAAGTCAAAGTGGTCCGGCTAACATGGGCTATGGTGTGTATACACACCCGGGTGGACCATCATCAAACGGGTCAAGTGTTCCTCCTATGGTAATGGTGTATCCGTATGAACATAACACTGGTTTTTCTTCTAACACTGAACCACTTCAGTTTGGGTCGTTGGGTCCAACGGGTTTTTCGGGCATGAACGGGCCAGCTCGGTTAAACGATGGCAGTCATGGCAGGGGTGCATTTGAGGAGCATCAAAGATTTTATGGTGGTTCTGCACGACAACGGTCTTCACCAGATCGGCCTTCATCGCCACGGCATCAAAGGTAGTTTGTTGTTTAAGGTTTTTTTTTGTTGTTTAAAGTGGGGTATGTACTTTTATTGTAGGACACAAGTGTTTTGTGAGATGTAGAATTTTTTACTTAGGCATCCACCCTGTTGTTATTATACATGTGCTGCTGCTGCTGTCGTCTTTTTGACGAATGATGTTAGTAGTACAGAAGACAGTTTTGTTGTACTAACTTCAATGAGACAATGTTCAATGTATCATTTATAAATTACAAGAATTAAATGACCAAGTTTTTGTTTAGTAACGATGCCAGTTGTGTTGTTCATGGTGTAGATTTTATTCTTTTTGTTGCGGTCTTGAGGGCATCTAGTAAGGTTTAAATATAGTATATTAATTAGTTATAAGACCCGGGCCGTGTGATGTTGTAGTTGGGTCTCATCTATGTTATTTGATCTAATGTGTTGGTAAAAAAGTTTTATTTTGTTGTAAAGTCATAATGCGTCATACATTAAAAGACGTAAATATATACATACTCAATAGTAAAAATGACAATCAGGTCAAAGTCATAAATATGTCAAATTCGGTGAATCATTGTCGTAAATATGTTAAAATAGAGTCTGAGGTTAAAAGTTGTAAACTGGGAAAGTCATCAAGTGTTAAAATGAAAATGATAAGTAAAAGTCAGGGGTATCAAAATCATGTATATATCAAAGTTGAGTTGAGGGGTTAAAAGTATTATTAACAAAATTTAGACCTTTTTTTTATAGTAAATATCAACAAGGTATATCTACCGAAGCAGGGAAGCTCTAGGGTTTTGCTATATCTATGCTGTTGCGTGATTTGCGACAGCTGTTAAAAAGGTTATTTATTCTTGCAAACTTTACCAACAACCCACAAACAAACATGCAAAAAAAAATTCAAATACAAAAGCAAAAAACAAAAAATAACAAAAAAACAACCAACATACAAAACACACATGACATCAACCACCACAAAACTCACAAAAACTTATTTCATGATATCAACCAATAGCAATACAACACCTCAAGCCACACAAAACAATATTTCATGACATTAACCAATATGAACACTACACCTTAAACCACCAACTCATAATAACACTACTAATAAGATTTTTCTTTCAAATAGTTAAATATATAAGACTAGTTTAGTGCTCGCGCTGCGCTCGGGAACACAATTCAAGTGATGCTTTTAAAGATGTTCATGAATATTCCATTCAGTTTTGAGACAAAACCATGGTTAAACGAAACACATGATATATTTTAAAAATAAGATTTTTAGTATAACAATATTATACTCAAATTAAAGAGAATAAAATGCTTAGTTTTATGGTGTAGTTTATTTTTTTTAAATTATATAAAAATGTTACGTATATTTATAAAACACTGAGGTCTTTAATTGTATGTTATTATTTATTTTATCCATAAGTTTATTTTTAAACCCTATCAAATATAAACCGACTCACGTATACCCCTTGTAGTAAAGGGTTTAAAATATAAATACTCTTTAAATTTTTCAGAATTCTCCAAAATATTAGGGGACCAAAATGTAATTAGTTTTATTATATAATAAATTTATATGCATCTTCTATATAATATACCAAAATCATATTTGCTTACTTGGCATCATTTGAGATCCATTTGCTTAGTTGGCATTATTTGAGAGATTCTCTCAAAATTAATAATATTGTTATATTTAAAAAATATATATCTATCTATAATAATTTATTATAATAATATTAATTTTCATTTGATTCCCTAATATTTAGCACAATATTTAAAAAATTAAGACTATTTACATTTTCAACCCTCTCATACTAAGGGTGTGTTTGGGCCAGAATATATTTATTAGGGTATAAAAATAAAACTTAGAGATAAAATTATTAATAACATACAATTAAATACATAATTATTTTTTAAATATACAAAACTTTTTATACGACATTGTTTTAACAAAAAACTACACCATAAAACCGAACGTCTAATTCTCTTTAATTTGATTATAATATTGTTATACCAAACAAGAAGATTTTAAATAAATGTTGTGTTTCAGTTTTACCACAGTTTTATCTCAAAATTGATTGGAACCGTTCAAGTTCATGAATATCCTTAAAATCATCACATAAGTGTTATGTCCCCGAGCGTAGCGCGGGCACTAACCTAGTATTTTAAATAGAAAAATCATTATTGTGAGATAATTTCTCAAATAATGCCACATAAACTAAAAGCTATGAAAACATGTCACATAGGATTTTTTTGTTTTGCTATATTATATAAGGATATATAATAAATTGCATGTTGATATTGTGAAAACCTAAATTATTGCATTAATAGAAATTCTTTTCGCGGTGATTTTAACCGCGTTTAAGATCGAGTGTCGGATTGAAACACCTTCTGACTTTTATGACATTCAGTTTTTTTAAAGCCGTTCACTTTTGAACCTGATTTGGTTTGGTCAAAGTTACTCGGAGCTTGTTTAAAGGTAAAACTAGGCCGGATTTAGTTGATGCATCGAACCCAGCCGGGTACATACCGCTTTATAATATTGAACTGATTTTATTTTGTTTTATAAAATATAATTTAAACAAACTAAATGCATCTTTTTGTTTATTTGACTTTGTTATTTAAAAGCATATATTACATACAATACATCACAATGAATAAAAAAATGGACATGGCAATATATTTAATCTCGACAAAATTCGAGTTGTTGTGTAGGTACTTGTTGTAAGAATGATTCCCAATGGCAAGTGTGGTCGTCAATCCTTCGTTTCATCATTTGCCACGTCTTAGGGATCACCCAATGACCGTACTGCAAAAGTACAAATGCGCATGACTGAGGAGAGCCGATCAAAATCACAATTAACACCAGTTTGTAAGCTTTTAATTCCTTAAGGGCATTGTTTCATTTTCTTAAATAGTCAAGTGTAAGGGCAACACGACTTACATGAGTGTAGCGCGATTGAAACATTTAACGCTCGTTTGTTGAAATGGTTGAATGACAAACTCCATTAGATCACAGAATGTGTATCCTCTCTTTTGTAACAAAAAAGTATTGATTTTCTTTGTCATACTTGCTTAACCTTTCAACACCTTACAATACATTTACTATTCTACTTCAAGCCTCTTGTTCAATGTCATTTGGTGCTTTTCTCGAGCTGCACAAGTGATGATAACCAAAACACATTAGGTTGTTAAGTGTGTGTGCTCCATGCCCTCATCTAATAAGCTAAACTTAATGTACGTTTTAATAAGGGTACTCCTCAATAACGTTTTTGGTTGATACCAATTTTGAGAAACATTTTATGGACTATTCTTGGACGGTGCCAAATTAGTGTTTCGCCACACAACTTAAAAACGTTTTGTTAGGTTCGCCTTACTCTTTACACAAATCACAATGTTACCAAATAACTTGGCTTGTCATTGTAGGATTATCTTCACAACCATGAGAGTCATAGAGGATCTAACACCAACGTAAGATTGTTCATTTTCAATAGCCATTTTAGGAGTGTTTGTTTTAATCTTTTATGAGAACATATAACGATTCTGAGTGTTATGATTCATCTAACACATTCACTATCGATTTATATTAATATATATGAGGAGTAAAATGATAATAAAAAAAGTTAAAAACAAGGTAAAAAAATAGTTTTTTGAACCCAACAATAAAACCCCCGTTTCAAACTAGATCCTCTATACCAAATATGTCAAGACAAACTGAACTACAAAATC
This sequence comes from Tagetes erecta, assembly GCA_030867185.1. Classification (NCBI taxonomy): domain Eukaryota; kingdom Viridiplantae; phylum Streptophyta; class Magnoliopsida; order Asterales; family Asteraceae; genus Tagetes; species Tagetes erecta. Next base: position 5,936,036 of record CM061494.1, on the reverse strand, counting down.
ATCAAACTGCTACGATTTGAATCTAACTCAGTTTAAGTTTTACCGAAACAAATTTCTTATTTCAATTCGAGTCAGTTTGAAACCGATATTTTTCCATCACTAAGCGTATGAGATTAAATCTTGTTCATGTCATAAACTCAAATGGAGAGCATAGACACATATTAGCTACATAGTTATATAGCAACAGGTAACTAGAGTCGTAGACGTGACTGATACATTAACTAACTAACATCACCATTGCATTGTAGTAAGGATCTTTAGGCCCAATACGATAAACACAGATTAGGGTTCTTTCTATCTACCAAATCCCACAAAATTGATTTTCATCTATTTTTGCCCTAGTTCTTCTAAATTCACATACCTCATCTTTGATCCCATTTCTTTTTTAATTCTATCCTTTTTTACATCATCAAAAATTTCCGTTTATCTAAAAAATTCCGATTATCAAGAATCAACATCACAATTTGTCAAAATTTCCCATTTCCCTCTTCGCTTTAAAACCCTTTTCCCTAATTTTGCAGATAAAAACAACCCACAAATTTGCAACTTTAATCTTTTTCTGTGTACCAGCAACATACAAAACCCCCCCAATTTGTTCGAGTTTCAGGATTATTGCAACTTTAAGCAACATCCGTTTAGTTATCCGATTGATTGGCGTTTGATTGTTCACAATCCTTTTGGGTTTTGTTCACAATCCCTGTACCGATCTTTTGATCAGATTCTCTGCTTATCTTTTAAGCGGTTGTTTCTAGGGTTCAAAAAATTCAAATCAAAGTTCATACCTTACTTCATGTTGAATTGATTTGAAATTGGTAGTTAGGGTTTGTGCAATCAAAGGTGTTGTAACATTTTAGGGGGGATTAACAAGTTTGAAAGAAAGTAGTTGGGGGTTGACCCATTTGTGTGTTTAGGGTTTAGTTTGTTTGTAACATACAATTGTGCTGCATGGGCGACCATGAAGGGCTATTGCCAAATGGGCTAGTGCCCAATGCAGCCCCACTGCTGGAAAGTTTGGATTCGGTTCGGTGGTTAAAGGCTGAAGAAAGAACTGCAGAGCTTATTGCTTGTATTCAGCCCAATCAACCATCAGAGGAACGTCGAAATGCGGTTGCTGATTATGTTCAAAGACTTATTACAAAGTGTTTTCCGTGTGAGGTAGAAATTGCTATTTGAAACTTGAAAGATGTCATTTGCGAGTGAAGTTTTTTATTTCATGAAATATTGTTTAATTAGCATGTGTTCTGTTATGCATTGTTGCCAACTAGTTATCAGCATACGGATTCTTGAAATTTGTATGATGGCGTTCTCACATGAAGTTTTTTTTTTTAGTTTAAGAAACATTATTTGTGTTATTGGTTTTATATTCTCTGTTATGCGTTATTGCCATAGGGATTCTTGAAAGTTGAAAGGCTTTATCTTTGCTTATGCATTAGTCCTAAATGCCCAATATTTTAGAGTTATGATCTTATATGGCACTATGGCTGTTATCTTTGATCTAATGTAGATTCTTGATGCCTAATTTTTGAAATGGTTTAGTTCCCACATGATGTGTTTGAGTTCAAGGTTCGTTATCTATGTTATTGGTTCTATATGTTCAGTTATGCTTTGTTGCCAACTAGTTATCAGCATACGGATTCTTGGAATCTTCTACATGGAGATTTTAATTTCGTGAAACTTTATTTATGTTATTTGTTCTATATGTTCTGTTATGCACTGTTGCCAGCTAGTTTAGGGGTTCTTGAAATTTGAAAGATGTCATTCCCGCGTGAAATTTTGATTTCAAGAAAAGAAACATTGTTTGTGTTATTGGTTCTAGATGTTCTGTTATGTATTGTTGCCAATTAGTGATCAGTTTAAGGGTTCTTGAAATTTGATGGTTTTATCTGTGTTTTATAGGTTCTGTTATGTGCCAACTAGTTATCAGCAAAGGGAGCCTTGAAATTTGAAAGGTTTTATCTTTGTTCTAATGTTCTGTTATGCGCTGTTATCAACTAGTTATCAACCTAGGGATTTCTGAAATTTGAAAGGGTTTAACTGTGTTCGAGTATTTGTTCTAATGTTCTGGTATGCTGTAGTGTTATGATCTTATTTGGCACTGTGACCACTATCTTTGATCTAGCATTGATCATTGATGCCCAATTTATGTAGCAGTTTTGTTCACGCATTAAGTTTTTGATTTCAAGAAACATTGTTTATGTTATTGGTTCTGTATGTTCTTTTATGCATTGTTGCCAACTAGCTATCAGCGTAAGGAATTTTTTGAAATTCGAAAGGTTTTATCTTTGTTCTAGCATTTAATATGACCATCTTTTATGATTCAATTTGGTACTTTGACTACAAGTACTTTCTTCTGAGCTAGCTTTGATTATTGATGCCCAGTTCTTGAAACTGTTTTGTTTTTTTAGTTATTTTGAATGCCTTCTTACTTGTTCTCATGTTGCAGGTTTTTACGTTTGGGTCTGTACCCCTTAAAACATATCTACCTGATGGAGATATAGACTTAACTGCCTTTAGTTACAATCCAACATTAAAGGACTCGTGGGCTACTGAGGTTCGGGATATGTTGGAAACTGAGGAGAAAAATGAAAATGCTGAGTTTCGTGTGAAGGAGGTTCAGTACATACAAGCAGAAGTGTGTTTTTATACCTTTGATTTTATGTGTAGATATTATAAGCATTGTTATCAGTATTATTGACTTATGATGTTTAAACTGCAGGTGAAGATTATAAAGTGCCTTGTTGAGAACATTGTGGTAGATATATCCTTTAATCAGCTTGGAGGATTGTGCACCCTTTGCTTTCTTGAGGAGGTTTGTGACAAGTCATTTTGGGATAATTTCATATATTTTTTCATAACTTTGTATAATATCGTCTTTACCCAAAAAAAATTATGATATCAAATATGTCCATTTTCAAAATTATGACATTTATACCTTTTTCTTATAAGTGCATTAGAATATGATAGTTTGAAGTATAAGGATTAAGGAGAAAGTAAAGGATTATAATCATCATATCATAAGTTTTGATAGCGTGTGTTTGATATCCATTCTGTAGTTAAGTATTTTGATACGGGAGTTTGGAGTGTAAGGTGAAAGAAAAGGTTATAATAGCTATGTTATAAGTTGAATATAATGAAACAATCAAATATGAAATTTAGGCATGTTAATTGGGTACATTTGAAATTATTTTTTATGGTCTGATGAATATGATATTGTGCAAGTTCTTGGAATCTTGGGGCAATCATTTTACACGATGTTTAGTAATTGTTTAGTTATGTAAACGTCATTATGATGACAAACTTTACAATTTGCAGGTTGATCATTTGATAAATCAGAACCATCTGTTTAAACGTAGCATCATACTAATTAAAGCGTGGTGTTACTACGAGAGCCGAATTCTAGGTGCTCATCACGGGCTCATATCAACTTATGCACTCGAGACATTGGTTCTTTACATATTCCATGTTTTTAACAATTCTTTTGCTGGTCCTCTTGAGGTTATCTGATTTGCAAACATTTCTAACTGTTTTACATTGAATTCCTTAATAATTATTTGTTTAAATTTGAATAAACCTATTTTATTTGCAGGTTTTATATCGTTTTCTTGAGTTCTTTAGTAATTTTGATTGGGAGTTTTATTGTGTTAGCCTTTGGGGTCCCGTGCCAATAAGCTCACTTCCAGACGTAACCGGTAATAGTGTATGATGTTTTTTTTCAGCTTGATAATATGCCGACAGGTTTAAGTAGTGCTGGGTTTTTTGCTGATGTGGATATTATTCCTTTTGATATTGTTGTAGCCGAGCCTCCTCGTAAGGACAGTGGAGAGTTGCTACTTAATAAAGTATTTCTTGATGCTTGTAGCTATGCGTATGCTGTTTTTCCTGGTGGTTTGGATAACCAAGGGCAAACTTTTGTTTCCAAACATTTTAATGTTATTGATCCGTTGCGTGTCAGCAATAATTTGGGACGAAGTGTCAGTAAAGGTAAGGTGTTCCAGTTTTTGAAGTGCCAGCATTAATTTGCGACCAAGTTTGTCTATTTTTCCACTAAAGTCACTGGAAGTTTCTTTTTCTTGTAACGCCACTTAACTTTCAGTAGGTGTTCCAGTTTTAACAGTTACTAAAGCTGGGTTTTGGTGTTTAGAATAAAATTCCTAACTTACCTTCTACTTCAAGCTGTTTGAAAAAAAACATTTCACTTTTTCAGTAACCAAAACTCATATATGTTTCATTTGTCTATATTTTGAAAAGTATGTTGAATGATGCATGTTTATCCATTTCAGGTAATTTTTTCAGAATACGCAGTGCATTTGCTTTTGGGGCGAAAAGGCTTGCAAGATTACTAGATTGCCCTCAGGAAAATCTAGTTGATGAGGTAAATCAGTTTTTTACTAACACGTGGGATCGTCATGGCAGTGGGATCCGACCTGATGCACCTGGTACGGATTCAATATCGGTTTCTAACATTCAACCAGTTGTTGATATCCCAAAAGTCAATACAAGTGGAAAAAGTTTCAAAGAATTTGTTGGACGTGACAGTGAATTTGAAGACACTTATTCTCATAATACATCCCGTCAGCATGCCATGCCATCTTCTCATGCCCAAAACCAAAAGGGTCATGCAAACCATAACAGAGGACAGAAAAACTCAGTGTCGGGTCAGTTGGTCAATGACACTCAAAGGTCTCCCTTTGCTAGAACGCGATCCAGTCCAGAATTAACTGACAGTTACAAGGACGGCCATTCTCAACATAGGCCTAACCAAACATCTCCTGAAAGGGGAAAAAATCAGCCTGCAAACAGGCAGAAGAATGTTGAACCCGAGTTACCGAATCATACCCAAACCCCGAACCAAACCCATCAAGAGTTTGATGTTTCTGTTGATTCAAATAATGTGTCACATGCGATACATCAAGAACAAGATCTTGTGAACATGATGGCATCTTCTGGACTATACGGGTTCAACAGCCCAGTCCATATGCCAATGGGTCATTTACCTTTTCCATTCCCACCATCTTTTCTAGCAGGAATGGGATACACACAAAAGAACTTCCCGGCAATGATTCCTGCCAATTTTCCTTTGATGAATCCCGCATTCCCGGGAATGCAGTTTCCACACGGTATGGCTTCTCCTCAACTAACTCCTTTCTTTCCCGGGCTTGGAATGACATCGGATGAAGATTCCGTTGAGCTCGGAAATGAAAACTTTAGCTCTGTGGAAATAAGTTCTGCTGAGGCCAACCATGATTCTTGGCGGGAACAAGATTCAAGCTTTGAATCTGAGAGGATGTCAGTGAATTCTGAAATTGTTACACCGGATGATAGTATTCGGGTTTCGTCAGCTGGGTTAAGCTATATTCCTCCACCTCGCCGTGTAGGTGGGTCTGGTGGTCTGGTAAGAAGTCAAAATCAACAAAAGTATAGAAAGGAAAAACGCGGGCCAATGAGGGACGACAGTGATGCGGTTTCTGATGAAAGAACTACAAGTTCAAGATTTTCATCTGCTGCTCACAGCAATTCCTTAAAAAGTAGAACCTCATCAGAGAGTTCATGGGATGAAACTTCAACGGTCAACAAGTCAACAAAGCAAAAACGAGGGAAAAAACCGGTTGTTGTCACTTCTGAATCATCAAGTGGGTATTTCAGAGGTAAGAATATGTTAGAGAGTCCATCAGTTCAACCATCTGAGGATGATGACCAGGACTCGAATCGTCCAACAAGTATGGGCTCAGACACAAGCCCACGACCAGCGCATTTTCTAAGATCTCATGTGCCAGGTTATGAACCTGCTCAAACCATCGGGTCTGACTCTATGGTCCCTACGGGCCCAATGATTTTAGGTCATAATTCTAGACAAAGAACGAGTGATAATTCAGGAGCCATGCCCATAAAATTTTACCCCACCGGGCCGCCTGTTCCGTTTTTCACAATGCTTTCTTTTTACAACGTGCCATCTCAGCCCAGTCCCTCCGATCCATCAACTAGCCTGTTTGCTGCAGATAATAATATGGATAATGGCGACATGGGTCAGAATTTTAATGTCGAAGGTCAAGTAATGGATCTAGACCCATCTCAAGACCTCAGTCCTCGTTCTTCGAGAGGGCTCGTTTCTTCTAGCGAGACCACAGATGAGCGGAAGCCCGATATTCTTAACAGTGATTTTGCCAGCCATTGGCAGAATTTACAGTTTGGTAGGTTCTGCCAAAGTCCACATCAGCATGGACCCACTGCATACCCTGCGCCTCTTATGGTCCCACCCGCTTACTTACAGGGCCGTGTCCCATGGGATGGTCCAGGTAGACCTGCACAAAACATGAATTTAGTAACCCAACTCATGAACTATGGGCCTCGGCTCGTTCCTGTTACTACACCCGTTTCTGCTCGACCTCCTAATGTTTACCAGCGTTATGTGGAAGATCTACCAAGACATCGTAGTGGGACTGGGACTTATCTACCGAATCTCGTAAGTCATTTATTGACATTTTATTTTCCAGTCCCGATTCATGCATGATTTTGATATTTATTTTATTCATCCTGTTTTGTTAGAAGGCTGTGGTTCGGGACCGGGACCGGGACCGGAATCCTTCTGGGCCACGAAGGGGGAACTACAACCATGATAGAAATGACAACCATTTTGATAAAGAAGGTAACTGGAATTCTAATTCCAAATCACGCGGTTCGGGTCGGAACCATAACCGTAACCATATGGATAAATCTGGCTCACGGTTGGACCGATTGGGTGGTAACGAGAGCCGAGCAGATCGGTCAACGGGTTCACATAGACATGAGTCCTTCTCGACTTACCAAACGCAGAATGGGTCTTTGCATCTGGGCTCAAGTCAAAGCGGCCCTGCTAACATGGGCTACGGTGTGTATACTAACCCGAGTGGACCATCATCAAACGGGTCAACTGTTCCTCCTATGGTGATGGTATATCCATATGAACATAACACTGGTTTTGCTTCTCAAACTGAACCACATCAGTTTGAGGAGCATCAAAGGTTATATGGTGGTTCAGCACGACAACGGTCTTCACCAGACCGGCCTTCATCGCCACGTCATCAAAGGTAGTTTGTTGTTTAAGGTTTTTTCATTCACGTGGTATGTACTTTTATTGTAGAACACAAGTGTTTTGTGAGATGTAGAATTTTGAGTAAATTGCTAAAATCATCCCTTAGGTTTGGGGTAATTTGCATTTTTTCTTCATTTAGCCTTTTTATATTTCGCCTACACAGCTACACTTAGTGAATTATGAGAGAAAAGGGTAGGGTGGATCGAACCTCGATCCCTTGGTTTGACAAGATGAGGTCGGGTGCTTGGCTTGACACGGCGGAAAATTGGTGGTTGATGTGTGATAAAAAACAAAAGAAACTAAAGATAGGGAAAGTATGATCAAACCAAGCTAGGTTGATGGTTTGACATTAACGTTACTTTGAACCGATCACAAATAACTAACAATGTTTAATTAGGTTATTACAATTAAACAAACTGCCTACGAGTAATCGTAACGATGGGAAGCCATCCTTCTAAAAATCACCTTAGTCAGCATGGATTTTTTTTTATAAGTAGGGTCTTTTTTGCATTTTATTTGACAAGAGGGGTAATTCTTGATGGATAATTACAAGAAGGGTACCCGCCCTTCTCATGGGCGGGTTCTGCCACATTTGTATTCGTGCCTGGTACAGGATTCACTTGGTTTTGTCATTTTCCCAGAACTCGCCCATGGCAGGGACGGGTTCTGTAGAATCTTTTGCTTTTTGACCAGTATAGTGACATTTATGACATGATGAGACTACCCTTGTACTACTCGCCCATGGTAGGGGCGGGTTCTAGAAAAAGACGAGTTAGCATTGGTTGGGTTTTTAGGTGTGAATGTTTATATTAAAAAATTACTTATATAACCCACAACTATAACCATAGAAGATCCGTACAACTCTTGTACTATTCGCCCATGTGTCGCAGATACGGAAAAACTTCATAGAAGATCCACATAACTTTAATATGTCCAATGAATATTTCCACATATTATGCCAATTGATACAAAAATTCAATATTTGAGTCATTAAAATTTTTGAATATTTGAGGAAACCCACCGTACGTATAAAATGATTTGAATTTCAAGTGACAAAACTCACTTGAAGTTAAAGATGACTGTAAATGAAATCAACAAACGATTCGTGTGTCAATTTTTTATGAAGAACAATAGTTGTGCTTCTGTTAGAAGCATCACACATAACATTTCGGTCTACAAAGGAAACTTCACCATCACAGTATAACCGTAGAAAATAAGGTCTAGACTTAATGAGAGTGTTTGGATGATTAAATATGAGTGTTTGGTTGATTAGAGATGAGAGCGAGTTTTTTATGAAATGTAAGTGAAGAGAAGATTGTAAAAAATTATTGTGGTTTGTTTGGTTGATTATATAGTTGTGGGTTATACAAGTAAAAAAAATTTAATCCTAACTCGTATTTTTTCTAGAACCCGCCCCTGTCATGGGCGAGTAGTACAAAAGTAATCTCATCATGTCATAAATGTCACTATGCTAGTCAAAAAGCAAAAGGTTCTGCAGAACCCGCCCTTGCCATGGGCGAGTTCTAGGAAAATGACAAAAGTAAGTGAATCTTGTACCAGGCACGGATACAAATGTGGCAGAACCCGCCCATGGGAAGGGCGGGTACCCTTCTTGTGATTGTCTATCAAGAATTACCCCTATTGTCAACTAAAATATAAAAAGGCAAATTGGCTAAAAATAATCCCAACTAACACCTATTGGCCGAGAATAATCCAAACTCAGTTTATTCCCTCCAGTGGTCCCAAATCCAACTTTTTTGGCCTCCAGCGGTCCGCCGTTAAGTGCACTTAACGGCCGTTAACTTTTTTTTTTTATTTTTTTCGAATTTCAAAACAAGGTTTTATGGAAATTGATCGGGAGGAGTATACGATTCAGTTGATGTAAACCTTACTTCGAACTGGTGTTCCAAACGACAAAACGGTCTTCATTCGGGTGTTTAAAACCTAACGGTGCTTTAACCGGATATCAAAATTAAACCATTTGGAGCAACAATTGGAAGTAAGGTTTACATCAACAGACTCGTATTCTCCTCCCGATCAAAATCCCTAAAATATCGGTTTGAAATTCGAAAAAAATAGAAAAAAAGTTAACGGCCGTTAAGTGCACTTAACGGCGGACCACTGTAGGCCAAAAAAGTTGGATTTGGGACCACTGGAGGGAATAAACTGAGTTGGGATTATTTTCGGCCAATGGGTGTTAGTTGGGATTATTTTAGGCCAATTTGCCATATAAAAAAGACCCTACTTATAAAAAAAATTCGTCAGCATGCCATATTAGTTTTCTATTAATTTTTACTCATTCTTTCACAAATCAACTTTTACACCTAACACTATCCTTCTACAAATCATCTATTAAACATATTAAAAACAAAACAAAAACACAAAGGGACCCACCTTTTCCTCAACAAATGCCGCCCTTTACCACAAATTCACCCCCACAAATCCTACTCCCTTAATGCTATTTGCCCTAAGGGCATTGCCCTTCATCCACAAATGACTTCATGGATGATGCTTTGCGGAAGGTCTAAGCTATTACAATACTCCCTTTTATAATTATAGTTCCTTTACATCTGTGTTTCAAAGTTGGGTCATCTCCAGTCAGTTACCACTTTATTTTTCAGCTTATATAATTAATTTACAGAGGAGTTGTTAGGTAAAATCTGAATCATTAAGTACTTAATATTTAAGATGATTAAATTATTAAAAGGTTCTATCAATGGAAGAATGTTGAAGAAAATGAAAGGAAAAGAAGAAGGAAAACTAAGAGAAAAGAAAGGAAAAAGGAAGATAAAAGAAGGAAGGTGAAGCAAATGATTTTTTTTTCCTCCTTTAAGTCATTAGGGTAGATGGATAGAGAGTTTAGGCCCGCTGTTGACAACTTCAATCTTGGTAGGGTAAGTGGAAATATATTAGGACAAAAACAATCACGTGTTCAATCAACAATAATTTCTTTTATAAAAAACAATCACGCTTTCTTCCTCGGTTTCTCCCGCACAGAGTTGAAGGGCAACATGATTGAATCAAACATCAAGGGAAATGATTGTTTTAAGAGTAAATTACATTTTTTGGCCTTTATAATAAGCCAAATTACGGATCGTGGCCTTTATTTTAAATTTTTGCATTGGTTGGCCTTTATATAATTTTTTCTCACGGTTTTAGGCCTTTAATCTAACTATCGTTAAGTTTCAGCGTTAAATCCCCTCATGTGCAAGGCACGTGAGGGTATTTTTGTCATTTTACCTCAAGGCCAAAAATTAAAATGCTTTATTATTTGAGGGACCATATATGTACTTTATTCAACCAAAAACCAAAAGTTCCACTATGTTACTGATGAAACAAGAACAATCCAAAGTTTGTCTTTTATCCCAAATCACAGTCCTCAATATCTGTTTCCATAGAAAATTTGAAGTATAAGTGGCTGTTTGGGATTGCTTATTTGGACCAACTTATAACTTATTAACTTTTGAAAAAGCTAAAAGGAGGTTAAAAGGTGTTTGGCAAACTGAAAGCTGTGAGTGGAAAAGTTAATAAGTCAGTACCTACTGACTTATTAAGTTCTGCCAGAAGTGCAAGGCACGTGAGGGTATTTTTGTCATTTTACCTCAAGGCCAAAAATTAAAATGCTTTATTATTTGAGGGACCATATATGTACTTTATTCAACCAAAAACCAAAAGTTCCACTATGTTACTGATGAAACAAGAACAATCCAAAGTTTGTCTTTTATCCCAAATCACAGTCCTCAGTATCTGTTTCCATAGAAAATTTGAAGTATAAGTGGCTGTTTGGGATTGCTTATTTGGACCAACTTATAACTTATTAACTTATCCCAAATCACAGTCCTCAGTATCTGTTTCCATAGAAAATAATTTTTTTTATTTGCAGTCTCATACAAGTAAAAATGCAGAATGTACAAACCCAAATATTAGCCCACATGTTAAGATCGTGTCTACCTATTTAATACACGAAAATTTATTCCTGACGTTTCCGGAATAACCGCCGGAAAAACGTGGTTGTGAAGGGGAGGGGGTGGGTTTTTAGTTTATTTACATTTCAGTCCCTCAGTTTATATGTTTGTCATCTTCTGTTTTAAAATTTAAAGCAATTAAAAATGTGTTTTAATATTTACAGGAATGACCTTTTTTAAAACAAATTTTGTCCTTTAAGATAAATTGACCAAAATACCTTTGTATTAATTGGAAAACCTTAACTTTCGTTAAGTTAAAAGTCAAAAAGCGACCATTTAATTTGACCGAAGGCCATTTAGTGTAAAAGTTTACTGAAAAGAGTAAAAACCAAAATATAACCTATTATAAAGGCCCATAACCCCTTAAGTCAAAACGGGTTCTTAATGAGTGTTCCAAGACCGGTAGATGTGACATCATTCAATGATGACTCGATTTGAAGGTTAGGTGATCCAATTTAAGAAAAATATGAATAAGTGACCTAATTATAACACTTTTTTATTATTTAAATTATTTTGTGAAATTTCCCATTTTTTAAAAAACATGCACATTTTTTGTTCTTTTCCTAACTCCCATCCAATTAAAGTGTTAAGTCAAGTCACTACACTTTATGTGAGGGGATTACTATCTTCTACTTCAAAAGACTCTTTTAATAAATAGAACAATACGTCCCACTTACTGATTTCTTGCCTTTCGCTCCTCAAATTTGGTCTCATGCATATTTCAGCCCAGTGTGGTGTCTTGTTGAATGGGGTGAATTGGTGATCGATGTTAGAGATCTGATGGAGATCTCTGAATCAGCAGTTAGCTCGGGTGGTAGACGTAACTCACGTAAGGCTATATGCAACATCATTTTGACTATTTGTTAGTACGTTGGTTAGCCCACAATGGACATAGTATTCATTGGGAGTCCTATCTCGGTCCAAAACGTGATGGAGAATATTAGGGTCTACTTCTATTCATGGTTGAAATGAACCAAAATACTCTTAGTGTGAGTGTGTTTTTAACAGATCACATAGACAGTGTTAGCCAAAAGTGTATAAATAGAAATCAAATTGAAAACTCTTGACATGCTCAAACACTCAGTATTTACTAAACCTAGATATACAAAAAACAATTTACTCTAACAAAATCTTTACCGTTAAATAAATAAATACACATTATTTTGTTCATGAAAAACCAAGTTTTCAATTGAAACAAATGACCTGATAAGGACATATCTAAACTTGTACACATCTTTTAACTTTTCAGTTTTCATAAAAAGTTTTGTGAAAAAATACATAAATAGAAAAAATAAAAAGGTGGTTTGACTTTAGGAGGATAGGATTTTTGAAACCAGTTTGACACGGTCAAAGCTTGAGCATCGGGTTTAGAGAAAAGGGAATTGGAGCCGCTTGTTTTTTCCACTGCCGAGATTCAATCTGCATTGAAACTGAGCCACTGGGGTTAGTTGAATGTTAATTTCGTATAAACATAAACATAATAATAATAGGATTTTAGGATTGTTGAAGTTGATTGATTAAATTCAGGAACTTTATTTCTTTCTGTATCACTAGGTCTTATGACTATTTTTGTTCACGGGTGAGGCTAATGCTAACCAAAACATTACCATAAATGCTAATTTAGTAATGTGAATACAACATTAATATATATGCTGCATCCATTTTCTTCTGTATAAGTTGTGTAGGTTATAACTTGAGTTTGTGATTAGGGAAATATAACACAACGAGGCTTGAGGAGATTAATTAATTAATTAAGTGTTAATAGAGTGGAAGTGCTGTGAATCAATGGGACTTTTTCATCCAGAGGGACAATTTATTCTGCACTGGAACAAAGCTTTTCTGTTATGTTCTGTTGTAGCACTCTGTATGGATCCTTTGTTCTTATATATTCCTATAGTTGATGGCACCCGAAAGTGCGTTGAGATTGATCAAAGTTTGGAGATTGTATTATGCGTCCTTCGTTCTTTTGTTGACATGATATATATATTTCACGTCATTATCAACTTTCGAACCATGTGTCTTGCTCCTTCTAGTCGTGTATTTGGACGTGGTGCGTATGTAGATAAACCTTGGTATGTGGCAAAACGTTACCTAAAGTCCCACTTCATCATTGATGTGTTTGCAGCACTTCCAATTCCACAGGTATATTTTAGTGTTTTCTGTTCTTATATGTATTAAAAGTGCTTCAAAAATTAAGACATACAGCTGATCATGGTTTCTGGGTCAGGTTGACACTGTTGACTATGATCCAGTTCAGCTAATATCTTTATGTTTTGTGTGGGTAGCTGACAGTTTTGGTAATCATCTCAACCTCATATTCGAAGTTACGTCGTTTGAAGACCCTTTTCTTCTATCAATACATATCTCGAGTTATACAGACTTCATTGTTCTATCAGAAGGTGATCATAACTTCTTCTGGTGGTTTCATTGATTTAGCGTGGGTTGGAGCTGCTTTTAACCTCTTTCTCTATGTGCTTGCTAGCCATGTAAGTACTTTCCATCAAGTCCAAATAAATATATATTCTCCATACATGTCATGTATTTTTCTCAATTTACTCGCATCTTTTTTATATGAATGTAGAGTTTTATGCACAATCTGGATGGTAAAATTTTTTTAATAACAACAAAATGTCAAGAAGAATTATGTGCTATTCATGAAAAATGATCATGATCATTTAGATATTTCTGCGTATAAATCTTGTAATTGTAAGAAAATAAACAGGTAGTTGGAGCTGTTTGGTACATGTTTGCAATAGAAAGTGAACTGAGATGCTGGCGTATTGCGTGTGAAAGGCATAACTGTCACTCCAATTATTTAAATTGTGGAAAAGGTCGTGTTGGAGATTACGGGTTCCTTAACACTTCATGCCCTCTTCTTGAACGAAATGAAATTAAAGCTTCAACAAACTTTGATTTTGGCATATTCCTTGATGCTCTTCAAACTCGTGTATTAGAAACGAAGGACCTCCGCCAGAAAATTTTATATTGTTCACTGTGGGGTTTGCAAAGTCTAAGGTTAGTAATTACTATGCATTTCATTGCCATACGCAGACTTCAATGGTTGAAATTTTTCTTCAAGAGATTGACATCTAGTAAGTCAACAAGCTATTGATAAATAAGCTAGCTTATTAGCTATCAAAATCCATGTAATGAAATTTTGGTTCGTATGCGTGGTAAGTGGACTGAGCTTCCATCATTAACATAAGTTAAAAAAGTGTTCTCTTTTGGATACATGCAGTTCTCTCGGTCAAGGTCTTAAATCAAGCACATATTATGGGGAGATTCTTTTTGTTGGTTTTATTGCTGCCATTGGGTTGGTTCTATTTGCTTTGCTTATCGGCAACATGCAGGTTTGTGCTCTTATCTATTTTGTCTTGTTTCATGGTCCTTGACTTTAGTTACCATCTAAACAACCTTCATTAGGTTCTTTACTTACCATATGGGATATATAGCTCGTTAATGTTATACAAATGACGACACGTCAAGTATCAATCCACTACATATAATCATATGAAATCAATTTTTGTATTCACTTTGCCATATCAGCTGCAAATGCATAAATGTAGAGTGAACTGAAGTCTAATTATTAAAATACATCTCCAGATTATAGGATTTCATGAGCTAGTATAGCTGTTGAACACTTCAACTGTTTCTATTGTTACAGAAATACCTGCAGTCTTTCTCATACCTGACTATTAGAAAGGACGAAATGAAAGAAAACATGCAAGAAGCCGAAAATCTGATGTCTCATATTTTTCTTCCTGAGGATTTGAGGCAGAGAGTTAGGAGACACAAGCAGTACAAATGGAAAATAACATGTGGTGTCGAGTTAGATTCCCTTGTTAAAGACCTTCCTCGGGATTTAAGAAGGGACATAAAGCGTCATCTTTGCTTGTATTTAGTAAAGAGAGTGAGATACATCTTATATACACAACATTAGTGGCTGTTCAAATTATAATTTGTTAAAGCAGGATTCAACCTCTTAATGCAGGTACCAGTGTTTGAACAAATGGAAGAGCATATATTGGACATTATGTGTGACCGTCTAAAATCAGTTCTTTACACAGAGCATAGCTACTTATTGCGAGAAGGTGATCCAGTACGTGAAATGTTATTTATCACACTTGGCAAACTAGAGAGCATTACAATTGATGGTGGAAGGGGTACCTTCAGTTGTAGTAACCTCAATGCTGGTGACTTCTTTGGAGAAGAGCTTGTTACATGGGCTTTAAATCCAAAACGAAAGCTACCCTTATCAACTAGTACCGTCCAAACATGTACAAATGTTCAAGCTTTTGCTCTAGTGGCTGATGATCTTTTATTTGTTGTATCCCAGACTAACCATAGTCTGCGTAGTCTCCAACATACTCTTAGGTATCTACAAAGCAAAAGTTTCTCGTTATCATATTTTATACAAGCTGATAAACTTTTGACTTATGAATATTATTTAAGGCACTCCTCACAGCAGTGGCTCAGATGGGCAGCCTGCTACATACAGGCTGCATGGCGAAGATACTGGAAAAGGAAGCATGCAAAAAGATGGGAGGAGGCAAATAATCGACTGAAGGATGCCTTGGCCACTGGCAGTGAAACCCCCACCCTCAGCTTTGCCGCCTCTATCTATGTGTCTAAATTTACTTCCAATGCTTCATGTATCTTGTGATGGGTTTGTGGAGTCTTCACACGGGCAGCCGGCCCTAACCCTAATTAAGTTAAATTAAGATGGTTTCCTAATTTATGTTTTTTTGTTCCCAAAGTAATTTACCCTAGTTTTATTGTTATAAATAGATGGGTAGGGCATTTGTAATTCTCATCACGAGAGCAGAGAGCATAGCAATAATAAATCCTGGTTGCAGTAAAGTGGACGTAGGTCAGTCTGACCGAACCACTATAAATCCTTGTGTCTCGTGTTCGTTACTTTTCTGCAGTTTGATTGTGTGTGTGTGCAACCCGATCCTAACATCTTGAGGCGTAAGAGGCAGAATCGTAAATTTAATTCACCGGAATCAGCATCTACACTAGAACTCATTCTTCAAAAGCCAACTCATCCTAATTTTGATGATGATGCCTCTAGGTAAAGTTATGCTCCCTTTATGCGTTTACTTTTAAGTGGTTGGACTTTTATAATCAACTCAACCTTAAGTTTCGAGTTCATGTTTCTTTATCTTTACTTTTCCAGATGATTGATGCACATGAAGACCAAGACAGATCGAATAGTTGATGTAGGTTCATTCAATAAACATTTCATTTCTTTATAAAAACAAGCAAATATATATGTTGGTCTGACTTGAACATGATTAACTTGGAGCTTCGCCATCTATCATATTTTTATTTAGCTATTTGTTATTTAGGAGTAGCTACCTCACTTAAATGACTTATCTTTTGGAATAATTCTGATTTAGTTCACATATGGAAGATGTTTTCTTGTTTTTCAAGTTTTGTTTATTGTACGTAGGAAATTACTATTTAGTCAAATAGGTATCATGATGTGCAAGTTTTGGTTAGTATAAATAGACCGTAGGGTTGATGTAATGTGTGTGTCAAGTTTTACAATACAAGAAAAAGAGACGATCTTTGTTGAGGTCAATACCGTGTTTATGTGTTAGATTTTTTTGGGTCTACTTCCAACAATTAGTATTTGAGCTTGTAAAGGAGGTTTAAGAGCCATAATATGGAGTCGAGAAGGAAGCAGCCTTTTGCTGTTGTGGTAGTTATGAGACAGTTATCGCGAAGTCAGGGACATCGAGTTTATTCTTTGAATCCATATGATGAAGCAAGACTGCAATGATGTTTGAAGTAATGAATGAACAACTATTGGATGCTATGCATGTGTGGCCATTTAAAACCAGTTCTTCACACTGAGAATATATGCCGGAGACACTGTGAAAGGAAGCAAATGAAGCATGAAAGAATAGAGGATGCAGGATACATCGGCCACCCTTATATTCTCATACCAAGTTATACTTTTACGACTCATTATATCCTTCTTTTTCTGCATACACGCACTTAAAACACTAGCTGTACGTTATATTCTTATGCAACAAGGTTATAAGTTAACAAATGTTTAAATATGATATTATGCTTTTCCATTAGTTATATATAATTGTCATATATAGATTAACAAATGTTTAATATAATGTGTGTGACCCATTTAATTTCCTTAATATTGTTGTCTGTTTTAAATGTATTTTTGTTTAAACACTTTGTTAAATGTATTTATTAGTTTCTTAGAATTTGGATGGATATATAACGTAATTTGTTAAAGGATTTGAATGTTTTTTTTCTTGTCATCATTATCATCTTCATTAATTTATTATTATTTATTTTAATTACCGGGTAATTTCAGATTGATGAGAGAACGCAATAGAAAAATATTAAGCTTGAAATGAGACTTTTTCTTATGAATGATGACTTAGTTAAGTTTACAGGACAGGAAGCTTCCTACTGATAGCTCCATGTCCACCACCACCTACAATTTTATTATATCTCTTTCGTTTTTTCAAACTGTAATGTACTTCGTACGTACTTCTCAATTTTCCGATCAGCTGGTACGTACTTTCATTCATCTTAATTTCTTTTTCCGATCATATAATTATTAATGAAACAAAATCGGTATTATTTAGTTGCATGTAATTATTTTTAGTCCTTTTCTTGTAATTTATCAACTCAATCAAAGCTTGGCTGCTTGAGGGGCAATTTTTTTTTTTACATATTAGTGTTTGGGGTTTTGGGAGACTTTTTAAGCTATCAGACCTAAAATTTACGGGTACTAACGAAAAAAGTAGAGGCCCCCTCAGGCCCTTAAAAGCTCCGCCCATGTTTTGGATTAAGGCCACTTGAAGAGGTTTAAAATTCGAATTGTTACTTAGTTACGCCCGATCATGTCAATAGCAAAGAAAGTAAATTTAAATAGAGACGATATTTGCTTGTTTATTGAGGTGCGTTGATATGTTACATCAGAAGTACATGTCCAGTGCACTAAACTTAACCCATAATTTTGGGTAATATAAGCACCTGGATCCTGTTGAAATGGGAATTATTTTTAAATATATATATTTTTTTCCGGGTGGACCTTGAGAGATATCGTCCCAACCACGTTATGAGACCATCTGATATGTTGAAATTTTGATGTTCTGTTATTTTTTTTTTTTTCGGGTGGACCTTGTGCCTTGTTCAGTAACAAAACTTGAAACACAACCTTTTCAGAGTTGTTGAATAGCAAACAGGGGATATACATATACCCCTTATGAATCCTTGGAGCTAACCCAATTATTGCTGAATTACTGTGAGCAACTTAACTGCTGTCATTAGCAGTAGAAATAGGAGGTTTAGGGGTTCATTTTAATCAGTCTAGTATTTTTAATTATCTTGTTCAGTCAAGTTAGCAGATCCCCCGTCTCGAATTGGTTCTTTCATCTTGTAATCTGTTTAGCTGTGTTTTTGTATAACATTCCATGTATTTCCACCATAACATCGCCAAATGTTATACAAATCCACTGCCTCCTTGCCATATTTTTATCCTGATGCCATTTTCAGTGGACATAAAGCCCCCCTGGATCACTAGCAGATCCTCCTTTGCTTTTGACCCTGAATCACTTAGGTGCTGTTTGTTTTTTATCCAAATTTGATCAATGTTTGGCCTTGATAACAAATATGATGTCAAGCCCACACCTTAGCCAAACAGGGTTATAATAACTCATTAAAATTTTCAAGGCATTTTGAATCTCTTTCCTTTCAGGCGTTTGATCAAACACCTTGTGTGCAGTTTCAAGTTTGTTGATTGAAAAGAAACGGATGATTTCTAACCTCCTTCATTATCACATTCTAATGCATATTATATAAACCAACCATTTCAAAGATGACGAGCCTTGAGCACCGGGTCGCACTCTACAACTTTTCATGAATAGGCATGACAGTTGCCAGTTATAAGTGTCATAAGTCATAACTGTCAAATGCATGCATTTACATCACTAGAAACTCTATCAACTGTAACAAAGGTGAGGACATTGACATTGACATGTGGTATGATGGTTCTTTTTTGTGTGATACATTCTTTACATTTGAAGGTCAATGGTGATCAGGACAAGGTGCATAACAACGAAGCTTGAGACATTTTGATAATTTGATGAAGTTTTTTGATCCAGAGGGTGAATTTATTCTGCTGTGGAACAAAACTTTTTTATTATGTTCTGTGATAGCACTATCTTTGGACCCTTTGTTTTTATATATTCCTGTAATTGATGGCACTCAGAAGTGCCTCAACATGGACCGAAGCTTAGCAATTGCTGTGTGTGTCCTTCGTTCTTTTGCTGACACATTATACGTTGGTCACATCATTATCAAGTTTCGAACTGCTTATGTTCCTTGTTATAATCATATACTTGGGAAAAGAACATTCAGAGATGAACCAAAGTATGTAGCAAAACGTTACCTAACATCCTACTTCATCATTGATGTGTTAGCAGCACTTCCTCTTCCACAGGTATTATGTTTTCTATTCTTATATTCCTTTTGATACATTTCTGCAGATATTGGGATCTACTATAATATGCCTTCGATATTGAAAACACTCACATAATTTTGATATCCCTCATTTGTTCATGTTGTTAGCTTATGTTGTAGAAAACAGAAACAGATTCTATTTTCTCATAAATATTTGAACGTATGCATTTAACAAAATGTCTGTCTATAATATCGTTATGCTTTGTGTGTGCAGTTTGCTATTTTGGTAATCTTCCCAAGTTTAGACGGTTCAACCTCATTTTCACAGGAAAAACTTTTGAAATTCATCATCTTTTTTCAATATGTCCCTCGGGTTATACAGACTTCCTTGTTCTATCAGAAGGTGACCAAAGTTTCTGGTTTTCTCATCGAAAAAGCATGGGCTGGAGCTGCATTTAACTTCTTTCTCTATGTGCTTGCTAGCCATGTAAGTACTATTTCATGTATCCGAAATTAAATTACAAAAAGATACGTCATGCTCCATGTAATATCTTTTGGAATGTTTTCCTTCACTCGAGATGAATGTCAATAGGAACATTTATATAAAAAATGTGTGAGATTGAACCTCTACGCCCCTAAGATTTTATGGTTATTCATGAGAAAATGATGAAGGTTCACCGTTCACCCATGTCAAGAGAAATTTATGCGCATTACTCTAACGGTAAGAACTATTTTTTTTATAAACAGGTAGTTGGGGCCCTTTGGTACTTGTATGCGATAGAAAGTGAATTGAGATGCTGGCATATTGCATGCAAAAGGCATAACTATCCCTCCAAATATTTATACTGCGGAAAAGGCCGTGTGGGAGATTATGGATTCCTCAACACTTCATGTCCTCTTCTTGAACGAAATGAAATTAAAGATTCAACAAACTTTGATTTTGGCATATTCCTTGATGCTCTTCAAACTCGTGTATTAGAAACGAGGGACTTCGGCCAGAAAATCTTGTATTGTTCATGGTGGGGTTTGCAAAGTCTAAGGTTAGTAATCGCTACGTATCTCATTTCCCCAATATTTAAATTGTGAAGTTCTTTCTTGAAGAGACATCTAAATGAGCTAGTAAATGAACAAACCTTGTGATTTATTATCAAGCTCTGTTGCACTCAAAATCAAAATCGTTGAACTTTTTGGTTGGTATGGCCGGTAACTGGATCAATGTTTAAAATTTGGTTTCTTAAGCTAAAACAATTGTTCGCTTTGGATACAGTTCACTTGGTCAGGGCCTTAAAGCAAGCACATATTACGGGGAGATTCTTTTTGCTGACTTTATTGCTGTCATTGGATTGGTTCTATTTGCTTTGCTTATTGGAAACATGCAGGTTTGTGAAGTTATCTGTTCATTTTTGTTTCATGCTTCTTGAGTTTGGTTACCATTTAAAAACCCCCATAATGCTATAGAAGGTCTTAAACAAAATTTTAGGTTTTATTTGCTTCATCACAGAACAATGTATTTCCTATGTTGAGGATATTCAAGGTTTAACATGAGCTAGTGGTTGAACACTTGCACTGTTTCTATTGTAACAGAAATACTTGCAGTCTTTCTCAAACCTGACCCTTAGAATGGAGGAGATGAAAGAAAAAAGACGAGAAGCAGATGATCTCATGTCATATTTGTCCCTCCCTGAGGAGTTGAGGCGCCGAGTTAGGAGACACAAGCAGTACAAATGGAAAATAACGCGTGGTGTTGATTTAGATTCCTTTGTCACAGACCTTCCTTGGGATCTAAAAATGGACATAAAGCGCCATCTTTGTTTGCCCTTATTAATGAGAGTGAGATACATCTTATTTACACAGCATTAATGACTGCTCAAATTAATATTTGTTAAAGCAAATTACAACCTCTTAATGCATGCAGGTACCAATGTTTGAAGCAATGAATGAACATTTATTGGATGTTATGTGTGATCGTCTAAAACCAGCACTTCACACAGAGAATAGCTGCTTGGTGCGAGAAGGCGATCCAGTACGTGAAATGCTATTCATCACATGCGGCGAGGTACGAAGCATAACAACCGATGGTGGAAGGACCGGCTTCTTCAATGCTAGTAACCTCAAGGCTGGTGACTTTTGTGGAGAAGAGCTTCTTACATGGGCTTTGGATCCCAAAAGGCAACAACTTCCTTTTTCAACTAGAACAGTCAAAGCGCTTACAGATGTTCAAGCTTTTGCAATAGTGGCTGATGACCTTTTTTTCGTTGCATCCCAGTTTAGACGTTTCCATAGTAGGCACCTCCAACATACTTTCAGGTACTCCCTAAGGGATCTCTTTTACTAACTCTCGGGTCTGAACGCCTCCATTCGTTTTGCCTTGTAGGCCATGTCCCACCTCTCTCAATTGTGTGTTGTATTTTAGGTTCTACTCACAGCAATGGAGGACATGGGCAGCATGCTACATACAGTCTGCATGGAGGAGACACTGTAAAAGGAAGCGTGAAAGAATATTGAAGGAGGAAAATAAGGATGCCTTGGCCACTGGCACTGAATCCTCCTCCACCCTCAGCATTGGTGCCGTTATCTATGTGTCTAGATTTTCCTCCAATGCTTTACGTATATTGAAGCGGAATCGTATGTATAATGCACAAGTATCAACACCTAAGTTGGATCTCATGCTTCCGAAGCCAGCTAAGCCCAATTTTGATGACCATGCTGCCATCCTTACATTCAGGTAATTAAATTATTCTTTCTTTTAGCTTCTATGAAATATGATGCCATGCATAATGACTCTAGAATATATTGGTATATGCTAAATATGTAACTGGTTGATTATTGAAGCAGTTTTGATATTATATATGCTAATAAACTAGCTACCAAGTAATTAATATGAATCTCCCCTCTGGTCTAGATGATGTTAAAAATAGTTTACACTTTACTGTTATTAGTAAAGATGAGATGAGTTATTCCTCAAAGCTACAAGTAGAGATTGCTTTTTGAAATGGGGTACGTGGCAATTTCATACATACCCTGAAATCTTGCATCATTTTTACCCAACAGCAAAATTAATATCAAATATACCATTTAAGTTACATAAAATTTCATCACATTTTAACCAAGTACAACTTGTTATACGGTTATACCCTTAGCAGCAAGGCATGACGGAGCTAATCACTCTAAAAGAAAGTGGATTTGGTCTCGGCTATTTTTCTGTATACACTTACAATTCTCATATTCTTTTACAAATTTTAAGCTAATTAAGTTTATACGTACTTGTCATAAATTCAAGTAGGTGTTGGGATGTGTTCACTTACATTTCATTATAAGTTTTATCATAAATAGAGTCATATCTACAGATGAAAACAAGTGGTTTGTCATGTTTTTTATATTTTCATGCTTCGATTGAAAAGCAAATAATCTTTTTACGTGTTTGTTTTTAGCTTCGTGGATTTTAATCTTTAGATAACATTTTAGCACAAATGATGAACCATTAATCAGTTTGATTTCATATAAAATTATGAAGTTGTCCTTTGGTTTTGAGCTTATGTTAATCTATAATCTTGTGTTTCAGATGAGGAAGAAGATATGCAGCAGATGAAGATATATAAAGAGAATAGATGGATGATTTAGCTAGTTAGGTCCTTAATTTCCTTGAACATCTCATTTCTTTACAACATATGCAACTAAATATGTATATGTTATGTCCTGTGATTAATTAACTTGGAGTTTATCCAACTACCATATGTCCATATGCCTTTGCTATTTATTTTATTTTATTTTATTTTATTTATTAGCAGCAGTACGTTCCTTCTTTATATTCTGTTCCCTGTTTGAGAGTCACAAACTGGTTTGGTTTCTTTAAACACGTACCGAATCGGGTCAGTTTCAAAACATTTTTAAAAGAATCCGTCAAAACCGCTATATCGATCTCATCCTCCTAAGCTATTTGGCACTACTTGCTTTGTTTTGAATACTCGTCCTTACTTCACTAAGTTTGACCTAAAGTCCATTAAATGTGTATTTCTTGGTCTGGAGGATTTTGATACTCTGTGTGAGTCTAAAAAAAAGGCCCCCGAATATATACTAAAGGTTTAAATTATATAAAATGGGCATTTAAGACTACATATGGTAATGTATAACCAACAACTCATGAAGCTCTCCCCAAAATATAAAATGAGCTTTTAAAACTTAGTTGGTTTTGTTTTGTCTAACTGAATTGAGTAAACTGCAGATTTAACGCCCCAGCCTAGGGCTGACCATGACCACACCTTGATAAGTCCTCATGAAACCCTGTACTACGACTAGCTAGTCTAAGATAAACTATAGTAAAAGATGGAAGCTAGCTAGCTAGCGGGGTTGGTAGAAATATAAAATCAAACGTTAGTAGAGTAACAACCATGCATGCATATATATATTAATTAAATTACCCTTCCTTTAATTCTTGGTTTTTCATGAGGACCGACGTACGTACAAGAATTAAAAATAAAATAAAATATTATTGAAAGACGACTTTTTATTTTATTCAAAGTATGAACAGAAAGAAAGAAAGAGAAGGGGTGACGATCGATGACTTCGTTTAGTTGATATATATAGTTGACATGAAGCATACACACACATATATATATATATAGTTCATCTTGCGTTATATCGATCTTCTAGTTATGCGCGTACGTGTTTGCTGAGGAAATTTGGGAAAACGTACGTACTTTAATTTCCAATCTCGTAAGTTCATTTAAGGGTACGTACGTAATTTAAACTATATATTATATATGGTCAGGCCCGGTTCTAAGTAGATCATATTCTTTTAGCATCAAGACTTACACTAATTATCCAACATGTATATTAATTTATTAAAGAAAATTAATATCAAATGCTCAAATGCATAGTAATTTTCTAGCTGCAACTTCTTTTGCTATTTTGATCGATTTGTTGGATCCATTGTTTTTTTTAAATGTGTATGTTATATATACAGTTGATGTAGGCTTTGGAGCTTATGTAGAAGAGACCAACACTTGGAGGCCGGACATTGACAAACTAGTGGTATATATATATATATATATATATATATATATATATATAATGGTTCGATCTTTTTGTTTCGTTAACTCTTTTAATTTGAATCTCAGATTTTGAACTTGTACATGCAAATTGTGATTAGGAGAATCAAGCATAACAACGGAGCTTGAGGCCGGTGATACCAAGTTATAGACAGGGTAGAGTACTGGAAAACGGTTATATGAAGTTTTTTCATCCAGAGGGTAGATTTATTCAGCAGTGGAACACAACTTTTATATTATTTTCTGTGATATCACTATCATTGGACCCTTTGTTTTTATATATTCCTATAGTTGATGACACTCAAAAGTGCCTTGAAATGGACCGAAATTTGGCAATTGTTGTATGCGCCCTTCGTTCTTTTGCTGACATAGTATACGTATTTCACATCATTGTCAAGTTTCGAACAGCGTGTCTTGCTCCTTCTACTCGTGTATTTCGAACAGTAATATACACTGACGAGCCTTGGTATGTGGCCAAACGTTACCTAACTTCCTTCTTCATCATTGATGTGTTAGCAGCACTTCCCCTTCCACAGGTTTGTTTTGTTTTCTATTTTTTTCACTTCTTTTGATACATCTATGTAGGATTTTGAAGTTTAATATATTTTTATTCTTATGTATTTTCTTTGATATTGAAAATACTCACATCAGATATTTTTTTAAATATTCTAGTTTGAATTTTACATTTGTAGATGTTAGCTTATGTTGTAGAAAACAAACACAAATATTCTTTCTTTCTTTTTTTTAACAAAGGGCTTGTAGCCCAAAGGTACCAAGGTGCTAGGGGAATGGTGTCCCCCTCGCCAAGTAGTTCAAGTACGTCCCGTTGTTTAATTAGTGTAAATTTAGAAGTAGATTAGTGGGTATGTTAGTTCACTGTTTAAGAAAAATATACTATAAATCTAAGCAAAATATCCTAAACGCATCCATTTACCAAATTGTCCGTGGTATATATAATATCTTTATGATTTGTGTGTGCAGTTTGCAGTATTGATAATCATCCCAAATTTAGCTCGGCCAACCTCATTTTCGAAGAAAAATCTTTTGAAATACATTATCATCTTCCAGTATATCCCTAGAGTTATACAGACTTCCTTGTTTTATAAGAAGGTGACCAAAGTTTCTGGTTTTCTCATCGAAAAAGCTTGGGCTGGAGCTGCTTTTAACTTCTTTCTCTATGTGCTTGCTAGCCATGTAAGTACTATTTCATGTATCCGAAATTATATTATAAAAAAGATTTATGTTCCATGAAAATATATTTAATCAGGATGTGTTTTCCTTCACTTGATTTGAATGTCATATTTTCTTTAACATGACTATAGCATTATATCACAATATCTCAACACAACAAAGAAATTAATAACTGCTATTTTCATAATGTCAAGCAACAAGAGCTAGCATAGGAAGAGAAAACAAGATTTAAATATGGTATTTATCGACCTTGATAAGGCATACGATAGGTTGCCTTGATAAGGCATATGATAAATTTATGCATATATATTACTCTTCTAAAGGCAAGAAATATTTTTATGTACCTACAGGTAGTTGGAGCCCTTTGGTACTTTTTTGCGATAGAAAGTGAACTGAGATGCTGGCATAGTGCATGTCAAAGGCAGACCTGTAACTCCAATTATATATATTGTGGAGAAGGCCGTGTGGGAGATTATGGGTTCCTCAACACTTCATGTCCTCTTCTTGAACGAAATGAAATTATAGATCCCACAAACTTTGATTTTGGCATATTCCTTGATGCTCTTCAAACTCGTGTACTAGAAACGAGGGACTTTGTCCAGAAAATTTTGTATTGTTCATGGTGGGGTTTGCAAAGTCTAAGGTTAGTAATCACCATGTATCCCGTGCTTTATGAAAATTTCTCAATGAAGTTGAAATGGCTTATGTAAGCTAAAAATGTTCTCTTTTGGATACATGCAGTTCTCTTGGTCAAGGCCTTAAAGCTAGCACATTCTATGGGGAGATTCTTTTTGCTGACTTTATTGCTGTCATTGGGTTGGTTCTATTCGCTTTGCTTATTGGCAACATGCAGGTTTGTGCACTTGTTTAGCCTTGTTTCATGGTTGTTAACTTCAGTTGCCATATAAAAAACCTTCTATATGATCCTTACTCCATATAGGATTTATTTTCATGAGCTTATGTAGTATTGATCACACTTGAACTGTTTCTATTGTTACAGAAATACTTGCAGTCTTTCTCAAACTTGACTCTTAGAATGGAGGAGATGAAAGAAAAACGGAAAGAAGCAGAGGATCTCATGTCCTATATGTCACTCCCTGAGGATTTGAGGCAGCGAGTTCGGAAACACAAGCAATACAAATGGAAAATAACACGTGGTGTCGAGTTAGATTCATTTGTTAAAGACCTTCCTCAGGATTTAAGGATGGACATAAAGCGTCATCTTTGCTTGCCATTATTAAAGAGAGTGAGATGCATCTTATTTACACGTCGATCTTTAACAACTGTTTTCGAATTATAATTTGCTAATTAAAGTAGGATTCAATTACCTCTTATTGAAGGTACCAGTGTTTGACGTAATAAACGGACATTTATTGGATGCCATGTGTGACCGTCTAAAACCAGTTCTTCACACAGAGAATAGCTACGTAGTGCGAGAAGGTGACCCGGTACGTGAAATGCTATTCATCACACATGGCAAGTTAAGCAGCACAACAACCGGCGGTGGAAGGACCGATTTCTTCAACGCTAGTAAACTCAAGGCTGGTGACTTCTGTGGAGAAGAACTTCTCACATGGGCTTTGGATACTAAAAGTCAACAACTTCCTTTTTCAACTAGAACAGTTAAAGCACTTACGGATGTTCAAGCTTTTGCTTTAGTTGCTGATGATCTTTTGTTTGTTGCATCTCAGTTTAGGCGTCTTCATAGTAGGGTTGTCCAACATACTTTTAGGTATTCGCAAAGAAAATATTTCCCATTCTTGGTACTCTATATATATTAGTCATTTAGCCGATAAACTTGTTAATGTGTAAAAAATATTTCAGGTTCTACTCACAACAGTGGAGGACATGGGCAGCATGTTACATACAGGCTGCATGGCGGAGACACTGTAAAAGGAAGGGATTATTGGATGAAACCTCCACCCTCAGCAGCGGTGCCTCTATCTATGTGTTTAGATTTGCCTCCAATGCTTTACGTAGTTTGAGACAGAGGAAAGGTATATATAATGTACACGTATCAAGACCTAAGTTGGTGTTCATGCCTCGTAAGCCAACATAGATATATATGCAGCAGATGAAGATATAAAGAGATCGAATAGATGGATGATTTAGGTCCTAGCTTAATTTCATTGAACAATATCTCATTTCTTTACAACACAAGTAAATATGTATCTTCAATATAATATAGCAAAATCATATTTGCTTACTTGGCATCATTTAAGATCCATTTGCTTAGTTGGCATTATTTGAGAGATTCTCTCAAAATTAATAATATTGTTATCTTTAAAAATTATATATCTATCTATAATAATTTATTATAATAATATTATTTTTCATTTGATCTCCTAATATTTAGCAAAGTATTTAAAAAATTAAGACTATTTACATTTTCAACTCTCTCCTACTAAGGATGTGTTTGGGCAAGGTTATATTTATTAGGGTATAAAAATAAAAATTAGAGATAAAATTATTAATAACATACAATTAAATACATAATTATTTTTTAAATACACACAACTTTTATACGACATTGTTTTAACAAAAACTACACCATAAAACCGAACTTCTAATGCTTTTTAATTTGATTATAATATTGTTATACCAAACAACAAGATTTTAAATAAATTTTGTGTTTAAGTTTTACCACAGTTTTATCTCAAAACTAATTAGAACCGTTCATGTCCATGAAAATCCTTAAAATCATCACATGAGTGTTATACCCCGAGCGTAGCGCGGACACTAACCTAGTATGTTATATAGATATGCTTCAAAACATCTTCCTTGTCCTCTCACCACTCCCTCCTCCCTCAGCAAGCAGTTCCTCTTTTATGTGTTGTTCCATTTCTTAGAGTGTTGACTTTGGGCCGGCCCAAAAGCTTCTTGATATGAAGACAAGTTTGGCTCGGGTCCAATAAAGTCAAAACTAGTCTGCACCACCACTGTCGTAGTGTTGTTGTCTCTGCCGCTCGCCGACGTCCCCCGTGCGTTCACACGTGTTCCCGACTTGATAGATCGTCCACGTGCCGCTGTTACTGCCCCTGCACAGTTTGATTGGGTGATTAAAGCTGCGAGTTTATTATTTGGTGTAACAAGATCTAGAAATCAGATTATTGTGACGTGGTGTTTGTTGTAGCTAGTTTGGTTTTGTTTGATGTCACGAAACGTATAATCCTAAAAGTGGTATTTAATTAAGCCACTTCACCAAACAATTATTCAATACTACTACTGATAATGATGTAAATGGATATATCTATCACCAATTCGTGTGGTTGTTACGCGGCCAGGTATTTAAGTCAACATTTATCTCTACTTTTTTTACTTTTAAATCAAAACCCCCCATCCCCAGTTCATGATCATCAACCAAATCAAGAATTCAAAACCTTTGTTTTGTCATCGATTTTTATTGCCTTGTTTAACTCTTCTACTCAATTGCAAACACTCAACAGGTCATAATTTCTCCTTCACTTCATTCAAATGCAAATTTCTCAGCTTTTATTTGTTCATATACATACAAACTATTAATTCTTTCTTCTCATTTTTGTATTGTTTTCTGCATCCAAGTATTTTTTATTATTTGTTCATTGGCTACTAAGTGAGAGGGGGGGGGGGGGATTGATGTTTTTCTGCTTGTAGGCATTTATAAAGTTTTAGGTACCTTACTTGAATCACTTGGGCAACTAATCCATAGTTATTCAAAGCATTTAGGTTTTTGTTGTTGCCTGGTGATTTGCATTTAGGTTGTCAAGTTAGTTTTTGTTGTTACCTATTGGTTTATTTGTGAATTATGTTGCATTGTTTAATGCCTACTTTCATAAGTAGCTTGAAATCGCCACTTCAAGTTTCTGTTCAACTTCTTACATTTACAAAAGGGAAAATTCCTAAAATAAGAAAATTTTCATGTTGGACCAAAAATGCCACATATTGTCCTTTTTGACTTTTTAATGTCAAAAATTACCATTTATAGCTAGTCGTTCGACTAGATAACCAAAGTGAATATTTTTAGACGACTACACATGGCCTATTTAGTCATTTTTCAAAGGGACAATATGTGCCATTTTGGTAAAAATGGTTATTTTGGAAATTTTCCCTTACAAAAACTTATATTTTATTTGTTTGCTTTTGACTTTGTAAGCCTTTTTTTCTTTGTGTTTTATTGCACGTTGTTAAAGTCTATTTATGTTGTTGAAATTACCGATTTTAGTAGACATTTCATTATGTTGTTGTTGCCATATGGCTCTTTTAATGTAATCGGTATTTTTTTACTCATAACTTCAATGAGTTGTATTTTCCCCACTAGTGGGCTTGGGAAATGATGTTTTCAGGGTGGGTCAAGCTGCTTTAAAAGCTGCTATTTGCAAAAGGGGTTAAACATGAGAAAGCATGCATTGACAACCTACACGTATTTGTTCCATTTACATTTGATACCTTTGGATTTCTTGCACCTGAGGCCCTAAAGAACTTAAATCGAGTCCAATGGGTTATGCATAGCTTTGTTATGACCCCAAATTCTATGAATGTAGCGTTTAAACGACTTGGTTTTCCTATCCAAAAAGGGTCAACGGTGCAACTTGTTGCCCGTTTACCTTCTATTTCTATGTAAATATCTTTTATATATGTTTATTAATGAAAATGAGACAAGAAACAAACATTTTTTTACTCACAAAAGGAATCCATTATGTCTACTCTACAGACGCAAACACAGATTGAGATACATCATATATAATGGCGGCTGCAACGACAACAGCAATGGCAGTGAGGAGTTTGTTTATGGCATTGGGGGGTCTGATGGTGGCGGTTCTTGTTTACACAATAGCCACAGATGGCCTTCCTTTCCGCATTGAGCTACTCACTAGGTAAACAAAGAAAGAAGCATTCCATTTATGGATTGGGATTTGTTTTGTTAAGAAACTTCAAACATATGATATGTTTGTAAAAAATCTTGTTTTTCATAAGCAATTGTCTAATCTTGTTTTTATGTTTGCAGGTGGATGGCAGCATTACTCATAGATTTCTACATAAACATTGCTGTTATAGGAGTATGTTTATTATTTATTAATCCCATACTTTTTGTTTAACTAAGTTGCTATATATAAAACTACAAAGTGCATATATTCAATTAAGATATTGTTTTATTTAGGCTTGGGTTGTATACAAGGAGTCAAGCTGGATATTGGCAGCTGTTTGGGTGGTTTTATTAATTTGCTTTGGAAGGTACCTAATATTCTTTTCTTTATGATATTGGTAATTTTCAGTCTACATTTTATTATATAAAGTTAAGTGTCCTTTTGTTTTTGTTTCCCTTTTCTATCGTACATTCGAATGTGTACGTTGTAGTGAAACTTTCTT
Organism: Tagetes erecta; assembly: GCA_030867185.1. Lineage (NCBI taxonomy): Eukaryota > Viridiplantae > Streptophyta > Magnoliopsida > Asterales > Asteraceae > Tagetes > Tagetes erecta. The sequence goes on along the minus strand of CM061494.1, from coordinate 5,904,975 downwards.
TCTTTGTACGGTACAGTGTCACTACTTGTGGGTACATCATTCTGCAGTTCTTCAAGTTGACACCTGAAGAATCTTCAAAAGATCCTTTCTACTTCGTGTTAGCGAGACACCAGAAAAGGTAATTAATTTGAGATGCAAGATCTTTTCGCTTTGTTATCATTGAGTTATATATATGATCACTTTATTTATATGTTATATTTGGCTTAGTGATGTCACCGAACACAGGAAGGGACTTTCTGTTACAAGTGCAAAAATAATATTCGCGGTGCTAGGCTGCTTGATGCTGGGAACTTTGCTTTATACACTTATTGTTGACGGATCTCCATTTCGTTCTGAACTATACACTCCGTAAACTTCTTTCATTTCTATATACACATTTTAAAACTAGTTTGTTAAGTAACAGCATTTAGTTGTTACATGGTCTCTTTTATAAGCAGTTTAAATGTTCACAGGTGGGTGGTAGCGACACTAATCGACTTCTATATCAATGTTACGGCTATATCAGTATGTATCATTCATTCATGAGACATATACTTAAATTCATCAGTTGGTATGACTAATCCAGTGTAACGTTGAGTTGACTTTTTAGGTGTGGGTAGCATATAAGGAACCTAATTGGATAAATGGTGTTGTGTGGATACTTTTTCTTATATGTACTGGGAGGTAACTGTTATTACTTTATAAAGGAATAAAAGAACATAAGCATCATTTTCTTTTTTATGATAGTTTATTTTTAACCTTTCTCTCCCAGCATCACTACATGTGTATACATTGTGCGCGAGCTGTTCTATCTCTCGTCTGATCAGCCTGTTTTCCTCATACTTTTCCGCAATAATCACAGGCAAGTTACGTAGTTACCGAGTACATTATTTATTTGCAAATAGTGTGTTATAGTTTCTGTTTGGATCAAAATCTAATTAGTTGTTATTTATATGTTGAATCTTGCAGAGATGTGAAGTCAAGTGATCCACCATTGATGGTGGGTGCCAAAGAGTAAAAATACATACAACTGGGTTATAAATAAATATTAAGGCAAATGTTACATGTATAAATTAACAACATTCTATTTGTTACATATCAATTAGTGTTGTATTCTGTTAGTTCAAGGAATTACACTTAGGTAAAAACTCTTAATCATGGAGAATATGACTATTTTTTAAGGGAATGAAAAATTATTACCTCTAAAAAAATTTGTATTGTAATTTTAATTTTTGTTTGGAAGCATTTAACGATTAATAAAAAAAGTTTTTAAGTTTATTTTAGTATTATATTTATAAAGAGAGTTTTAAATACAAACTAATGTTTTCGTGAAAAATGTAGAAAACTATAACACCTATAAACTGAGTGATGAAATTATTACGCAAGTTATAACTAAGAGATGAAATTCATATTTCTTACGCAATAACACCTCTTGTGTGAGATTTCATCTCTGCGTGATTATTCCATTCACAAATATAGTTTATCATGCATGTGTAAATCACACTTGCGTGACTTTGGAACTTAACACACAAACATGTTTGTGGAAAGGGATCCACGCAACCAACTTTTTTTTGTAAATGATGAAAATATTACGTAACCAGATGAACACCTCAAATCACTTTGCATGCAAAAAGTTGTATAATAACCAATCTCTTTATTTATTTATGTTTACAACTACTAACCTAAATTAAAATTAAAAATACAACTTCTAACTTCAAATATAAATTAAACTTAAACAATTCATAACTTAAGATAGAATTAAAGAACATTTTGTTTAGCCATGATATGAAATTATAAAAAAAATAATAAAAATATCTAAAAAAAAATTAACATTTGAACTTTTAACATAAATTACGATTTACTCAAAAAAGATTAAATTGTGGAAACGGTCGCTAATGTTGATATCCTTAACAAGTTTAGTCTTACTTTAACAGTTTAGCTCATTCTGATTTTTGTTTTTATCATAAATGGTCACGAACATTAACTCTATCCAATTTAATTTTTAACAAGTTTAGTCTTACTTTAACAGTTTAGGTCCTTGTAATTTTTGTTTTTAACATAAATGATAACGGACACTAGCTCCATCCAATTTCATCCTTAACAAGTTTAGTCTTGCTATAACAGTTTAGGATCTTGTGAATAGTTTAGTGTCCGTGCTACGCTCGTAAACAAAAAACCCAAGTAGTGATTCTAAGGATATTTATGAGGGCACAGACGGTTCTAATCAGTTTTGAGACAAAACCATAGTAAAACCGGAACACATGATATATTTTTAGAAACTGATTTTTAGTATAACAATATTATACGTAAGTTAAAGAAAACTAAGTGCTCGGTTTGATGATGTAGTTTTTTTTAAATAATTTCGTAAAAAAAACTAAGTATGCTTGAAAAACACCGGGGTCTTTAAATTACCAAATTTATATATCCCTAAGTTTATTTTTATATAATATTAAATACAAACCGACTCGTATACACCATAGTAGGAGAGCGTTGAAATGTAAGTGCTTTTACTTTTAAATATTTTAAAATTCTCCTTAATAACATGGGATAATTAGTGTTATTACGTAAGTAAATTTGGTTATTAGAGCAGCCGGAGTGGGTGTGGGGTGGGTGCGGTCCCAATGCGGCCCCGCACGGGAACACCGCCCCACCCCCTATCGGGGCCGAAGTTTGGGATGGTTTTTGGGGTGAGTTCCCCGAGTGTATCCCCGAAGTTTTTGACCGTTAAACATGTGGGTCCCCTTCCCAAACGGCTGTGGGGTGGTATACTGCGCGTGAGGAGACGAATTTGAGGCCAGAGAAGGTGGGGATTGAGAGGGTGGAGAGGGACTGTTGGACGGCGGAGGGGGTGGAGGAGCCATGGCGGGGGACGGCGGAGTGAGAGAGAGAGAGTGAGGGAGGTGGTGGTTGTAGCCATGGTGGTTGAAGATGAAGATGAAGATGGAAGGTAGATGGATGAGTTTTTGGATGAAGATGAAGATGGAAGGTATGGTTGAAGATAAAGATGAAGATGGAAGGTAGATGGATGGGTTTTTGTCACTTTTTGGATTGTTTTATATATAATTTTATTTAAAAAGTGATTAAAATATGAGAAATAAAAAATTAAAAAATGATGTGGGGTGGTGTGAGGTGGATACCGGGTGATTTGGGGTGAATGTGGGGTGGAGTAAAAAGTGTGGGGTGATGTGGGGTGGTGAGGGGTGGACTCCCCTCACCCTTAGAGTGGGTGGAGTGGGTGCGGGGTGGTGGTTGTGACATCTGCCCCAAACCCGAATCCGAACTCCCGACTCAAACCCGAGAATTATATATATTTTATTTCTCTTGTATTTAATTTCTAAAATGTAACGTTGCATCATTAATGAAACGAATTCCATGTTATTTCCCGTCTTTAATTAATCGATCGACTTACGTCATGAAACGTCTAAGTATACTAAATAAATATATAAATCTCAAAAATATATAGATTGTATTTTATAAACGGGATTTTATAAAAATTATTAAAGGTAATTGCTTTTAAGGCTAAATATAACCTTACAACGTCAAAAACGAACCAATGAAACGAAAACGTCATTTCTATAAACATTACAAAGTTATTCGGTTAAGTTAGTAAGTTAATATAATTTGTAAATTAACTTTGGGTCAAAAATGTCAATTCTGAAACTTAATAAAGTTAAAAACATGAAACATAAAACAATATAAACAGCAGGGGTATATTATGTAAAATTAAAGTTTACCCAAACCACCCTCCCCCATTCCCGTATTTCCGGTGAACTCCCGGCCAACGCCGGCGAGTGCTCCGGCGAACCCCAAAAACGGGTTTTTACTTCGTTTTAATCCAATCCAAGTTATGTAAAATGCTCCTGAAGGTGTTTCGAACCCGTTATCACTATCTAAACAACATAAAATCAACTCAATCAATGTGTTAATCGGTTTTATGAATCGTTTCAAAACCCAAAAACTTAAAACGATCAAGGTGCATGTATTAACTATAATCAAATCAATGAAAACGATCTTCTCAATAACTAAAATACGTTTGTGACTTTCAATCGAGTTTTAAACGTCCATTTGATCATCAATTAGCCGCAATTAATTTGGAATTAAGCTCGAACCCGTTGGACTATTTCTCAATCAAAGTAAAACAATTCTATGGTCTAAATCACGCTCCTAAACTCCCGTTCACTTCCTGAAACCTCAATTCCATCAAAAAAATCATCAAGGACCGGTTGTTTAATCCTTTCCAGTCGCACCTTGTTCTTCATTTGCTTTGATCGAATTCATCATCAACCAAGTAAGTATTATATATCAAAATGATCACGATCCAGCGTAGATTAAAAGCCCTCTATTGGTTTTGGATTTGATTCACTGGATTAAACGAATTGGTTGGATCTTTGTTCTAGGGTTTATATGGAAATGGGTGTTGTTAAGTATAACATGCTAAAACAATTAGAAACCAGTTTTATAAACAAAAAGCGCGTCTGGTTCAGTGGTAATGCAGTTGGTTGTGACGCGTTAGGTCGTGGGTTCGAATCCCACTGACCTCCTTTTATTTAATTGTTACCTTTTAACCCTTTTTCTTCTAAGTCATATATATATATTCTCTTCTAAATTGTGTACAAACATTGTTTCAATTACAAAACTAGAAATTATTTATTATAAAAAAATATATATTTACATCTCGTACCTAAATCCCCAAATTGGTTTTTGAAACCCTCAATTGGTTTTTGAAACCCTAAATCCCTAAATTGGTTTTTGAAACCCTAAATCCCTAAATTGGTTTTTGAAACCCTAAATCCCCAAATTGGACTTTAAAGCCCTAAATTGGATTTTGAAACCCTAAATCCCCAAATTGGATTTTAAAACCCTAAATTCCCAAATTATATTTTGAAACCCTAATTTTCAATTTATAATTTAAAACCCTAAAACCCCAAATCCAAAACCCTAGAATTTCTAAGTTCTAGATTCTAGTTACTATATTATTTGTCTCGTTTCTAAATTAGGCTTTCCCGGTTAATTAGGTGGTTCTAATATCTGGGCGATCCTCGATCCTATTTAATATTTTCTTGCGTTGCTATACTATATCAGATTTGTAGTTGAGGTGAGTAAACTCACTCCCCTTTTTCTATTTACTATTTTGGGGCTGAAATACGTCTTTTACTATATTGCGTTTTCTATTCGTTTTCTAAAAGAGATCATACAAATATGTTAGTCTAGTTTGGCCGCTGGATGCAATCTTATGTGTTAGTTAAAAGTAGTTTTATTGCTTTGTAATCCCACCGGTACAATGTTAGCGCTAATGGTTTGACAAACCCACCTGCTTGTACAACATCGATAGGTGATTTAAACCCGGCCTTTCTAATTCCATGTTTACTATGTCGAGATGCTATGTTGCTATACTATGTTGCTATACTATGTTGCTATGCTATGATGCTATACTATGCCATGTCCCTAAATTGCTAAATGATGACTTATATATCGAGACGGTAAACGACGGTTATTAACAGTCATCATTATTTACTACATGAGTGGTTCTCATGACAAATGGCTAGACGAGATACTATGGTTTCTATTGTGGTTGGTGTGCTATTCTATTCTAGGGGTCCTGGTCGAGTAATATTACAAAATTACTATACATATGGGATTGCGCAGCATATCTTGTTGATCTCGGATTTCAATACTATTACTATTCAATTGGGTTTTACTCACTAGCTTGTGTAGCTAACTTTATTTTCGCGTATTTCAGGTGGCGCGTGATTTTGGCTTGTTTTATTGCTATTCAAGACATAGGGACTTGGACCTAGAAATAATACTAAACAGGACTATTTCATTTACTGCTATTATGAATTTGTCGTTTCGCATTTAAGACTTGGGTTTTGCCAAACTTATGACAATAATTATTAGACTTTAATAAAAGTAACACCATGTGCTTTGTTTACTATGGATATCCAAATTCTATGACAGCCCGGTGTTTTCCGCCACCGGGCGGGGTGTCACAGTTGGTATCAGAGCCATGGTTATAGGGAACTAGGATAGGGTATTAGAAACACACCGTCCTAGACTATAACCTAAGAGTCCTTAGTGCAAATTGATGTGCTTAGAGAACTCTTCAGAATTTATTTATTCATTTATTTATTTATTCTATGAACCGTACTATGCCTTTTTCTTTATCTCATTTCTTAACCGATTTCGCGAAGGAGCTACAAGAGACTCGTCTGTAAGATTAGGATCTTTCTCTTTGTGGAATCTCGTCATCGTCTTAAGTGAGTTTGAAAACGTGGGAAACGTGTGCAATCTGGAAGGGGGAACACCTGTATCACGGACATCCTGTCTAAGGCAAAGCATTTCGTATAAATCTCTTTAAGAGACCTGTATGCTTACCTGGGGATGTACGAGATGAGTGTGAACCTATAGGCTAAAGCACGCTTTCTCGAATACGTTGAAAACGAACTTAACACTTTGATAAGTCATTTGTGTCCAAAACCAAGACACACTCCTAAGCCATTGAAATTTCATTTTCTTAATGATTCTATGATTTTCATTCCTACGATTTACAATTATTTCTATGAATTTTTATATTGACTTAAATAATATTCCAACTTCATTTACTAATGTTTCCAAAGTTTCTAAGTGATTTTCTATGAAATGTTCAAAGGATTCTATGATGTTCTAAGTACTATCACTATTTCATTTAATCGAAATTTCTAAAGTTTCTAAAGTTTCTAAAGTTTCTACATGATTTTCTATGGTATGTTTCAAAAGATTCTATGATATTCTAAGTAAAACGAGTTGCTATTATTACATCGGATGTTCCTATCGGTCAAAGATGTTGCTACAAAACCGTGTTATTCTACGTTTCATCATTCCATTTGTTTTCTAAGCTACAATAATACTTATGCGATATACTCGCTAGCTTATCGATATAGCACAATTACACCATTGTAAACCGAACATTTCAATTCAAAACTAAGACATCTCTCGATCGAATTATCCAAAACTTCAGATCATGCATATATCGATTACCGAATCTAAGTCGTACTTATAATTCTAAATCAAATATCAACTCTCCAATCAAAGGTTTGTTATGATCTCTAAATTATAGCCACGGCTAAATTCCATAACAAAATAAAAGTTAGCGGATTTTGCTATTCTCATAGGCTAATGTATTTGAATCGAACGTCTACCCTTAAAATATTTCAACTTGACTCCTATACTCAGATAGATTCTAAACTACTCATCTAACTACAAGATTCTAATCCAATTTCTAATCTATCATTAAAACGATAAATCTACTATCAAATTATGAACTAACCATCAAAACATGTACTCGTTAATCAACTACAGGATACTAGCTATCCATGAATCCGTTCTCCAAATCTAACGAGAACTCACTACACAACAATTCTCGAACTCATTTAACTAAATGTTTCATCTATACATATGACCACCAACGAAATTCTGCGCAACTAGTCTTCACGAACTAATCCAAACCCAATGCGTTTCATTTATAAACTCGTTACCCTAACACAATGTGTAATCAATGGACCTTGTAAAACTAACAGTATTCGATTCTATTAAAATAATTTTCTTATTTTCCCAAACAAATATATATACATATATATATTTAAAAAAAAAAAAGAGAGAGAAATTTTAATAACCTTTTGGTCTTAATATCTTGTAAGAAAAAAATAGATATACATATATGTATACACATAAATTTCGTGATGAATGATTTCTTTAAAAAAAAAAAAAGTGATTGGTCATTCTGACGTCGGTCAAATATTTATACAAACATTTTCCCGTTTTCTCAAATATGACACAAAGACTTGCAACAAACATCATGTTTTCTGTTTTTCCAATACCAAGTACTATTTCTATCAAGTATGATATCAAAACCTATACGTATCATCATTTTAACCAAAAAAATTGTTGTGTACTTTTGACTAGCACGTGATCGAATAAACTGTGGAGTCCATGCAAAAACTGAAGTAATTACGGGTGCACACGAAATTATGAAAGTTGGTGCATGGGAACCATAGTAAGTTTTGTCTTGTGTAGTTGGGCCTTATTTAATCATCTTATTTTCACTTGACTTGTTTACTCATTTTACTAATTAACCTAAGCCACTTAATTACGTGTAAGGTTACTTAATTCGTTTCAAACATTCTATTAATCGCGACTATTTTCAATGATCATTTAAATAATTCTAAATCCATATACTTAAAATATTTCATGTGCAAGTTGGTATTCTATTCTATTTCTATATTGAGTAGCAACTAAAACTTATTCGAATCTACTTACAAATAGTGCAACCGAACTCTTATAAGTAAAAAGAGTTAAATAAACAATTCTCAACGTGACACAGCAAATTAAAAATAAATAACTTGTTAACCTCGTTATTTAAATCGTATCTCAACCAAAATGCTCACTTTTTCATTGATCGAGTTATCAAGAGTTTCTTGCGAGATGAAACTCCCTACGAAAGTGGGCAGTGTTCATCCCGTGTTTCATGGTTCTAATCTGAAAAAGTACTTATCCGATAAAAAATCTCATTGTGCATACCGATACTGAATCGATGCAATTTATTAAACGGTCATTGGAAATTATGGACCGTGAAGTCAAACGACTCAAGCGTAATCAGAGATCAATCGTTAATGATCGTTAAAACTCAAAATGGGAACATGAATTTAAGACCAAATGAGGTTTAAGTATCCGCATTTTTTTTTGCTTCAACTTCTTCTACCTCGGTTTGAGCAAATTTCGGGACGAAATTTCTATAAGGAGGGGAGACTGTGACATCTGCCCCAAACCCGAATCCGAACTCCCGACTCAAACCCGAGAATTATATATATTTTATTTCTCTTGTATTTAATTTCTAAAATGTAACGTTGCATCATTAATGAAACGAATTCCATGTTATTTCCCGTCTTTAATTAATCGATCGACTTACGTCATGAAACGTCTAAGTATACTAAATAAATATATAAATCTCAAAAATATATAGATTGTATTTTATAAACGGGATTTTATAAAAATTATTAAAGGTAATTGCTTTTAAGGCTAAATATAACCTTACAACGTCAAAAACGAACCAATGAAACGAAAACGTCATTTCTATAAACATTACAAAGTTATTCGGTTAAGTTAGTAAGTTAATATAATTTGTAAATTAACTTTGGGTCAAAAATGTCAATTCTGAAACTTAATAAAGTTAAAAACATGAAACATAAAACAATATAAACAGCAGGGGTATATTATGTAAAATTAAAGTTTACCCAAACCACCCTCCCCCATTCCCGTATTTCCGGTGAACTCCCGGCCAACGCCGGCGAGTGCTCCGGCGAACCCCAAAAACGGGTTTTTACTTCGTTTTAATCCAATCCAAGTTATGTAAAATGCTCCTGAAGGTGTTTCGAACCCGTTATCACTATCTAAACAACATAAAATCAACTCAATCAATGTGTTAATCGGTTTTATGAATCGTTTCAAAACCCAAAAACTTAAAACGATCAAGGTGCATGTATTAACTATAATCAAATCAATGAAAACGATCTTCTCAATAACTAAAATACGTTTGTGACTTTCAATCGAGTTTTAAACGTCCATTTGATCATCAATTAGCCGCAATTAATTTGGAATTAAGCTCGAACCCGTTGGACTATTTCTCAATCAAAGTAAAACAATTCTATGGTCTAAATCACGCTCCTAAACTCCCGTTCACTTCCTGAAACCTCAATTCCATCAAAAAAATCATCAAGGACCGGTTGTTTAATCCTTTCCAGTCGCACCTTGTTCTTCATTTGCTTTGATCGAATTCATCATCAACCAAGTAAGTATTATATATCAAAATGATCACGATCCAGCGTAGATTAAAAGCCCTCTATTGGTTTTGGATTTGATTCACTGGATTAAACGAATTGGTTGGATCTTTGTTCTAGGGTTTATATGGAAATGGGTGTTGTTAAGTATAACATGCTAAAACAATTAGAAACCAGTTTTATAAACAAAAAGCGCGTCTGGTTCAGTGGTAATGCAGTTGGTTGTGACGCGTTAGGTCGTGGGTTCGAATCCCACTGACCTCCTTTTATTTAATTGTTACCTTTTAACCCTTTTTCTTCTAAGTCATATATATATATTCTCTTCTAAATTGTGTACAAACATTGTTTCAATTACAAAACTAGAAATTATTTATTATAAAAAAATATATATTTACATCTCGTACCTAAATCCCCAAATTGGTTTTTGAAACCCTCAATTGGTTTTTGAAACCCTAAATCCCTAAATTGGTTTTTGAAACCCTAAATCCCTAAATTGGTTTTTGAAACCCTAAATCCCCAAATTGGACTTTAAAGCCCTAAATTGGATTTTGAAACCCTAAATCCCCAAATTGGATTTTAAAACCCTAAATTCCCAAATTATATTTTGAAACCCTAATTTTCAATTTATAATTTAAAACCCTAAAACCCCAAATCCAAAACCCTAGAATTTCTAAGTTCTAGATTCTAGTTACTATATTATTTGTCTCGTTTCTAAATTAGGCTTTCCCGGTTAATTAGGTGGTTCTAATATCTGGGCGATCCTCGATCCTATTTAATATTTTCTTGCGTTGCTATACTATATCAGATTTGTAGTTGAGGTGAGTAAACTCACTCCCCTTTTTCTATTTACTATTTTGGGGCTGAAATACGTCTTTTACTATATTGCGTTTTCTATTCGTTTTCTAAAAGAGATCATACAAATATGTTAGTCTAGTTTGGCCGCTGGATGCAATCTTATGTGTTAGTTAAAAGTAGTTTTATTGCTTTGTAATCCCACCGGTACAATGTTAGCGCTAATGGTTTGACAAACCCACCTGCTTGTACAACATCGATAGGTGATTTAAACCCGGCCTTTCTAATTCCATGTTTACTATGTCGAGATGCTATGTTGCTATACTATGTTGCTATACTATGTTGCTATGCTATGATGCTATACTATGCCATGTCCCTAAATTGCTAAATGATGACTTATATATCGAGACGGTAAACGACGGTTATTAACAGTCATCATTATTTACTACATGAGTGGTTCTCATGACAAATGGCTAGACGAGATACTATGGTTTCTATTGTGGTTGGTGTGCTATTCTATTCTAGGGGTCCTGGTCGAGTAATATTACAAAATTACTATACATATGGGATTGCGCAGCATATCTTGTTGATCTCGGATTTCAATACTATTACTATTCAATTGGGTTTTACTCACTAGCTTGTGTAGCTAACTTTATTTTCGCGTATTTCAGGTGGCGCGTGATTTTGGCTTGTTTTATTGCTATTCAAGACATAGGGACTTGGACCTAGAAATAATACTAAACAGGACTATTTCATTTACTGCTATTATGAATTTGTCGTTTCGCATTTAAGACTTGGGTTTTGCCAAACTTATGACAATAATTATTAGACTTTAATAAAAGTAACACCATGTGCTTTGTTTACTATGGATATCCAAATTCTATGACAGCCCGGTGTTTTCCGCCACCGGGCGGGGTGTCACAGTGGTGGCCCCGAAGCGGCCCCGAGCGGGAACACCGCCCCACCCCCCCACGGCCCCGCATTTCGGTGTCCATTTTGGGGTGACTTCCCCGTCTGATTCCCCGAAAAAAACGACCGTTTGGCAGTGGGTCCCCCCCCCCAACGGCTAGTTAACGGCCATTTAAAAAAAAAAAAATTCTATTAAACAATATACTATATATATATATACTAAACCAAATCAAATAACATCAATCTCATCTATATTTTTACAACTACAAACATCTCTCTGTATTTTTACTCCACAAAATGTTGCATCCTTTATTACTTGAAGATTCAACTACGGGTTCGTCTTCATCATCTTCCGGAGACTCGAATGAAACCCGTGAAAGAAACATTGGATATATCCTTTCGGTCTCCAACTTTTTGTTATCTACCGATGTTCGCGACACTGCAAGCTCATCAAGAACCTACATTAGAAGAGACGATCGTGCTGAATCCCATGATCGTCTTGTTGCTGATTATTTTTCTGAGAATCCGAAATATAACGCAGGATGTTTAGAGAGCGTTTTCGGATGAACAGAGAACTTTTTTTAAAAATAGTTAGGGATATGGAAAACGATAATGATTATTTTCGCACCCGGTTCGACGCAAGACATAAGACAAGCTTCTCGAGTTTACAAAAATGCACATCCGCAATCCGTCAGTTAGGTTATGGAAATGTTCCCGACTCCTTAGATGAATACTTAAATATGTCGGATCGAACATCACGTGAAAGCCTTCAAGAATTTTGTGAGGGTGTTATTAGATTATACGGTAAAGAATATTTGCGTCGACCAACCGCTCACGACGTAACAATTTTATACAATCATCATGCGACCCGTCATGGTTTTCCCGGCATGTTAGGTATTTTATTAAAAACTCTTCGTTATTTTAATATTTGTTGGTAAATATATGATTTTTTTATTATTTTTAATATTTATTGGTAAATATATGATATTTTTATTATTGGGCGTGGAGGAATTGTCCAATGGCTTGGCGTGGACAATTCATGAGGGGTGATCACAATTGCCCAACTCTCATTCTTGAGGCGGCGACGTCACAAGATACTTGGTTTTGGCATGCATACTTTGGTATGTCCGGTTCAAACAACGACCTAAACGTGTTGAACCAGTCGCCGTTATTCAATAATCTTTCTAATGGAACGACGCCAATTGTTCCATTTACAATAATCTTTCTAGATGGTCGGTTTTCGTCAAAACTATTCCTCATGCCACAGGTGATAAACGAAAACGTTTCAGCGGGGCACAAGAGGCTGCTAGGAAGGATGTGGAACGAGCTTTTGGAATCCTTAAAAGTCGTTGGGGTATAGTTCGTTTACTGGCCCGTGCATGGGAGGAAAATAAAATTAGAAAAGTCATGTATGCGTGTATTATATTGCACAACATGATTTTAAAAGACGACGGGTTAGCTTTATGCCCCGACTATGTTCCAGACCTTCCCGCAGTTGTACAAGATTTGGAGGACGTAAGGATGGAGATACGAGATAGCGATGTTCACGAAAACCTACTGATGAGTGGGTATTGGATTGATGATATAGGTGATTAAATGCTAATGTTTATGTGTTTTAATATGGTTAACTCTTTGGAATTAGATAACTATGGTTGAATGTGTATTTGTAGGTTAAATGAATGTTTCGGGAGTTAACGGGAAGATAGCACGTGTTGGAAAGACCACGAGATGAAGAATAGAAGACTTTTGGTGTTGGAACAGAGGGCCGTAAAGGGTAGCCGTAAGACAGAACAGTTTGGCCGTAAAGGAAATCTGAGGGCCGTAAGCTACGGCCTGGCCATAGCTTACGGCGGCGCCTGACGGGATTTGTTATAAAAACTCGATTTTTAGGGTTTTTTAAGGGATCTTTTCATTGCATTCGACTTGGGAGTCTAGGGGACGAACCAAGACTTACTTTTCATCAATTTTCCATCATTCGAAGCTTACGAATCTTCGATCCATCATCCACCATGTCGTTCAACATCAAATCTGAAGATCAATCCATCATCATGAGTGGCTAATTCCATTGTGATTGTTTCTAGGTGAAGGGTTCTTGCAAGAGACGTGTCGTTTTACATGTTAGGTTTGTTTTCTATTAGATGTTTTAAGATGAACTCTATGATTTATTGATTTTCGTGATTAGTGTCTAACCTGATTGATTGGTTTTCGGTTTTCAATATTTTCATTGTCTACTCATAAAGATTGGTGTTGATAACTACTTTGATAGTCAATATGTCATTACATAGAAATCATATTTTCATGATTAAAACCTAATTCTGTTAAAACGACATTATCTTTGAACCCGGATCCTAGGAACAATTATTACTCTCTTTATTTATAAGTTTAATTCACTTCAAAGTTATTTGCTTTCAATTTGCAAGTCAATTCAAATCAACGTCAACTTAAGTTTATTTTCATGCGTTTGTTTAATTTCTTTCTTTTATTTCAATAATCAACTAGTTACATTAAGCATTAACCACAAATTCCTCGTGGATTCGACACCCTACTTATCCTTACTATTAAGGGTAAATAGGACTCTATTTACTTTATTTTTTGATCGACCAAACGACCTCGATCAAAATGGCGCCGTTGCCGGGGAATTCGTGCGCTTAGTGTTTAGTTTAATATAGTTGATAGTTTTCAAAAAAAAAAAAACCAAAAACAGTTTTATCTTTATTTTGTTCTTTTGTTTGTTAAGTTCGGTATTACGCGTGGTTTTCTTCCTTTGTGTTGTGCAGGGAACTTCAAATTGCATGCATCATACAAGACGATCAGGAAAGACTTCCCCACTGGTTTTTGATCCTGAAATTGAGAAGACTGCTCGCCACAACAGAATCATTCACCGAACAGGCATTTCTACTAGTACTCAGAATATCAAAATGGAGGACGACCTCAATACAGAAAAGAAACCCATTTATCCACCACCATCAGTGCAACCAGTGTCAGGAAAATCAGAACAAAGTACCCAGTCAACCAGTTCAGGGTTATTCTCAAGCTTCACTGCAACTCAAACATTCAACCAAGCACCACCAACCCCAATCTTCACACATTCATCACCTTATGTGAAGGTTGTGGATGATGATCTTCCACCTCAACAACAACCAAAATCTAATAACACAACCCACCAACAATCACCATCAAATTGTAACCCATCATTTCAGTTACCTCCAAAATTCCAAATGCATTCTTCAGCAGTTCATTATGAGACAGATACAAGAGATAATGAGGATTATTATGAGGGGTATGATGAACTAAAGGGAAACAGATTTGACTATCAAGGTGGAAGAGGGATAGATAAAGATGATTTTGATGCAGATTTGGGGTATGGTGGATATAGAAGAGAACCTGAAGGAGTGAGGTACACACAACAACAGACTGAAGCAGTAACTCAGAGGTACCAAGTTCCAATTCCACCGCACCAGCAGCAACCAATTGGGCCTAGGCTAAGAGGAACTCTTTTGAATAGGGGTCCACAAGTGAACATTCCACAAGGAATACCGAGAAGACATGATCAGGGTCCAGTGCGGGGGATTGAACGTCATTTCAGACCAGCCCTTGCAATAAATCCTTCACCAATTGTTTTACCAATTTATCAGGGGAGATCATTTGAGGTTCGATCTCACTCCATTCAGAATTTGCCAAAGTACCATGGGTTAGTAACTGAAGAACCATACCAACATATTGGAGCATATGATGCAAGGTGCAACACTATTGGGGGCCAAGGGTTTACTCCAGATGAGGTTAAATTGGTATTATTTCAGTTCACATTAGAGGACAAGGCACAACAATGGTTTCAATCTCTACCATCTGCTTCAATTGCCACATGGGAAGACATGCAACAACAGTTCCTGAATGAGTTCTACACTAATAAAAGAACTAGTGATGCAAGGAAAAATCTAAGAGGTTTTACACAAGCACCGGGTGAGATGTTTCATGAAGCTTTCACACGCTTCAAAATGATGATAAAGAATTGTCCTCATCATGGTTTAGAGATGTGGGAGTTACTCAACGCAGTCCTTGAAGGATTAACACCTGAAGATATTCGTGACCTCAATTCCATCTCAAATGGAACATTTGGTACTAATGATGAAGATATGGACTGGGAGTATTTGGAAAGGATGGCAACAAATTCGAAGAGACAAGCTCAAGTTGGTAGAAGGGCAAGGCATCCAGTTGTGAAATCCATTGCTAGTACCACTGCTGAAAGTGAGAGGTTGAAAAAGTTGGAACAACAAATAGCACAAATGGGATCTGGGACACAACAGAGTAATAAAGTTTTTGCCGTTTGTGCCATTTGCAATGAAATAGGGCATTCAGTTGAGCAATGTCAGGTTTATGAGGAGAATTTTGAGGAGGTGAACCAAGTGCAAGGTGGTGGTAGGAACTTTGATATGAACTCCAACACCTACCACCCAGGCCTCAGAAACCACCCAAACTTCAGGTATGGTAATCCTAATAATCAAGCTAATCCTAATTTTCAGGGAAGCAACCAAAGTAGTGGACAACAATACCAACCTCGTTCTCAGAATTATCATCAAAACAACTACCATGGGGGGTCATCTGGACTTTCTAGTTCCACTGGTGGGAATGAAATGTTAGAGATTCTGAAGGCTATACAAGTAGATCAGAAGGCCATGCAACAAGATCTACAACAGAGAAGTCAGAAGGATGAAATAAGAGACAAGACAATTCAATCTCTATCAACACAAGTGGGTCAACTAGCGACAGAGATGAATGATCTAAAGAAGAATAGTGGGAGATTACCTAGTGATACACAAGTCAACCCCTCACATCAGAGTTCAAATCCAAAGAGCATGAGGAACGTGAACATAAACTCGGTTAGTATCCTTCTTGACTCTGAATGTATTGATACATGTTTAAACCCTCCTCCACAAGTATTTGCAGGTACGATAGAGGGAGTTGAAGAAGCTGAAGAGAGTGACCCAGGAACACCTATCATTCCAATCAAAGTTGGAAAATTTAAGATAAAAAGGGCACTTTTAGATTACGGAGCAGGTGTGAGCATCTTGCCAGGCCTGTTGTATGATCAATATGAGTTTGGCCCTTTAGAAGAAGTTGACACCACCGTGGTGTTAGCTGACTTAACCCTAAAACGTCCTCGTGGGATGGTGAAAGATGTGATAATTCAGTTGGGCGAGTTCTACTATCCAGTGGATTTTTTGGTGCTAGATTATGCACAGGTAAGGACAACTGATCAACAAAAGGTAATTCTGGGTCGACCATTTTTGGCAACAGCACAAGCTCAAATCAACTGTCGAGATGGAACAATCGACATGGCTTACAAAAATCGTAAGTTGTCTTTTAATGTATTCTCAAAATCCATTACTTATGATGCTCTTAATGATTGTCATGCAACAAATGCTACTAACCGGTGTGTTCCTCAATACACGTCACGTGTAAACGAGGACATCACCAATGAGAATGGTTTTGAGTCTTACAGGTCTAAGCTCGAGAATATGCAACAAGAGGAGGTAGAGAAAGGGGATACAATAAGGAAGGAAAAGGTGAGAAGGGAGATCAAAGTTAGCGATCCACCCGATGATGTAAATTCATGGATCAAGGTAGACAAGTTTGTCCCAAGCTGGAAAAACTTTGAAGACCTACCAGATGATCATTGGAATCGGGTATATTCAAACAAATTGGGGGACAAGCGTCCTATTCGACCACCATGAATGAGGTTCATAGGTATCAAGTCTGGCTGAAGACTTTAAACTTAGCGCTACTTGGGAGGCAACCCAAGGTGTTTTATGGTTTTACTTTTAGTTTATTAGTTTTTTTTTAGTTTTGAGAACTTTGTGGGTATGTTCACTAGAAACCCTCACGAGACTTCACTCGTCCACTCGGGCCTACCGAGGGGTTTAAAAGGCTTGTTGCATATGCTAAATGCAACCGTGATTCCTACGAAAGTGAGTTTTGTTAATTTTATAGTTTGTGGTATGTTTTGTTTGTTTTGTTTTTCAGTTTCAAGCACCAGATGCAAACACCCAAGTGTGGGGATTCACTTGGATGTCCTATTAGTGAAACATGCTTCTATCACCTAATCAGGTCCATGTGTTCTACCATACTTCTATGCCTTGTATTAAACTTGGGTTTGGGTAGTTGGGTGGTATTTGTGACAATTTAGGTGTATGTTTATTTTCTTTTGGTTTTTAATCTTGGTGGTGTCCAAATTTTGTGTGGGAATGGTTTTGTTGATGTGTTTATTAGGTTTAGTTAGTTTCATTTTCAAGGAAGTTGCATGTGTTGGGGAAAAGATTAACCTTTGAACTAAAGACCCATACATTGGGGACAATGTATCCCAAGTGTGGGGATGAGGGGATTTTTAAAATGTGAACACATTGAAAAATGGAACAAATTTTTGAAAATTCTTGCCCTTTAAGTCCTAATTGTGCATGAAAGCTTAAGTTGCAATGTAAATCGTGAATGCTTGTTTATGTGCACAAGCTAAGGTCCTTGGTCATGGTTAACTTAATTAAAAAGTAAGAACAATATGTGAATATTAGAGAAGTCTAGCCGGGGTAATAAGCTAGAGAGTGGACTTATATGCATGCTTACACATCGGCAACCCGTTTCCACACAATTTCATGGTGAGAAGTTTGAGCCTTTCTATATGAGCATTAGAACACTATTAGGATTGATTGCTCAATTTCTTTGTATGTGTGTATTACCAGATTGATTCAAAATTCTAGAACTTGCCTAGTAAATGCATTTCGAGACCACAAACCAAGTTGTTGCGCAAAAATGATTAAGGCATTAGGATTCACCCTTTTTGTTTTGTTTAGCCGTTTTCTATTTTTGTTCCCCACCTTTACATTTTCCCTTAGTAGCCCTACAGAGCCCCCACCTTTCGTTTGTTAACCCACACATGTTAAACCATGTTAGGCTGTTTAAACTCAATCTTGTGCTTACCAGTGTAGTGAGATCCCTTAGATATTGATAAACATGGTTGAATTACCTTCGTAAACAAAAAAAAAAAACAAAAAAAAGAGAAAAAAAATGAAAAAAAGAAGAAAATGAAAAGAAAAAAAAATGTTGCTACTGGGTCGAGAATTGCCCATGTGTGTGAATAGTTATGTTTTGTTTAAGCAGAATAAGAACGGGTCAATTTTACCCGAAGTTGAGCAGTATGTTTGTTTTTTCATTTCAGTAGTTAGCATATTTAATTGGATTTCACTACCATTTAGTCACTTTCAAATTCCTAATCCGCACCCTGACCCTAGCCTAACATTACAACCCTGTAAAGTCCTTATGATTTGCGCATGATTTGTGTTAAGTGGTGAAGTTATGATTGTTAGGCAAGCTTATGGTAATTTTGTTTCTTTTCTTGGTCTGAGAGTATTACAGAAATATACTAGTGCATCTTTCACTAGTCTAGAAATTAAACCGAGAAGAGTGACATTTGTGAGGGGTGTGTTTACATGCATGGAGAATACTTAAAAGCTTAGTAGGCCCGGGTAGATAAATCTTAAATTCATAAGAACAACTTTGCTTGAAAAGTTGTTATGTGTTTTGCTTAAAAATTAATTTGGGTATGACTTTGGACCTTGGCTAGTATTAGTGTAAATGAAGCATGATCGTTTTTGCTAACAAAAGTTGTAGTGTATGAACGGGTTTGCTTGAGGGCAAGCAAAGGTTAAGTGTGGGGATGTGATGAGTGGGTATTGGATTGATGATATAGGTGATTAAATGCTAATGTTTATGTGTTTTAATATGGTTAACTCTTTGGAATTAGATAACTATGGTTGAATGTGTATTTGTAGGTTAAATGAATGTTTCGGGAGTTAACGGGAAGATAGCACGTGTTGGAAAGACCACGAGATGAAGAATAGAAGACTTTTGGTGTTGGAACAGAGGGCCGTAAAGGGTAGCCGTAAGACAGAACAGTTTGGCCGTAAAGGAAATCTGAGGGCCGTAAGCTACGGCCTGGCCGTAGCTTACGGCGGCGCCTGACGGGATTTGTTATAAAAACTCGATTTTTAGGGTTTTTTAAGGGATCTTTTCATTGCATTCGACTTGGGAGTCTAGGGGACGAACCAAGACTTACTTTTCATCAATTTTCCATCATTCGAAGCTTACGAATCTTCGATCCATCATCCACCATGTCGTTCAACATCAAATCTGAAGATCAATCCATCATCATGAGTGGCTAATTCCATTGTGATTGTTTCTAGGTGAAGGGTTCTTGCAAGAGACGTGTCGTTTTACATGTTAGGTTTGTTTTCTATTAGATGTTTTAAGATGAACTCTATGATTTATTGATTTTCGTGATTAGTGTCTAACCTGATTGATTGGTTTTCGGTTTTCAATATTTTCATTGTCTACTCATAAAGATTGGTGTTGATAACTACTTTGATAGTCAATATGTCATTACATAGAAATCATATTTTCATGATTAAAACCTAATTCTGTTAAAACGACATTATCTTTGAACCCGGATCCTAGGAACAATTATTACTCTCTTTATTTATAAGTTTAATTCACTTCAAAGTTATTTGCTTTCAATTTGCAAGTCAATTCAAATCAACGTCAACTTAAGTTTATTTTCATGCGTTTGTTTAATTTCTTTCTTTTATTTCAATAATCAACTAGTTACATTAAGCATTAACCACAAATTCCTCGTGGATTCGACACCCTACTTATCCTTACTATTAAGGGTAAATAGGACTCTATTTACTTTATTTTTTGATCGACCAAACGACCTCGATCACCTACAAATGGATCTTGTCGACTATATCGAGCAAGCTTGCATTTCAAGACTTGATGATTAGCTATATTTAATCGTTTTTTTTTTTATTTTGTTGTTTACTTTTATTTATTATTTGTATTTGTGTTTTATTAATGAAATATTAAAAGTTTTAAATAAATGAGAAATAAAAATTAAAAAATAATGTGGGGTGTGTGAGGTGGATACCGGGTAATTTGGGGTGAATGTGAGGTGGAGTAAAAAATGTGGGATGGTGTGGGGTGGTGAGGGGTGGACTCCCCTCACCCTTATATTAGAATGATTATATTAGAGTCCCACTAGAAATGAATGATGAGAGAAGCCCCCAAAATTTCCAACATTTAGTCTTTAATTATTATTTTGATTTTGAAGTCACGTCACAGTGTCACACATATACGAAGTTCGCCAGGTCTGACGAAGCTTCCTCATGATTTTTAGGATGATGACGTCATGTATGTTCTCACACGAATTCAACTTTGTTGTTTGTCTTGAACAAATCAGGTAATTTTATGTATTAATAATCAGCATAAAGCAACTATATGAAATTTATAGTTGAGTTGAATTTTGATTTAGCAGAATAGAATGAAGCTGTTTGCTCCAGAGGATGATGGATTTATTCTCAAGTGGAACAAATTTTTCTTATTCTGTTCTGTCATCGCATTGTCTTTGGATCCATTGTTTTTAGGGTTATTGGATTATAATACTCCCAACTATGGCCTATTGGCCGCTGCCACTCCCAACTAAGACCCTCACTTTCATCACTCCCAACTTAACTCTTTATTTGTTGTGTCACTCCCACGTTAACTAGAAACTAACGACGTTAGTTTTTTAATCCTACGTGGCTTGTTTTTCCTACGTGGCCTGGTGACTTGGATCTGGAGGCAAAAAAAACCATATTTCAACGGGTCTTACCCGCTCACCCACCTAATTCTAAACCATTTATCAATATATTCAGCAGAACAAACATAACTCCAAGCCCTAATTGCTTTTTGTCCCATCGATTCAGCTGATGAACAAACCCTAATTGAGATTCGACATGAGCTCTTCTTCTACTTCTGTTTCCAATATCATCGGAAACCCTAGAATATTTAAAGTTGATTTGGATGGAAACGTTTATTGTCATCATGACATTGTTGCAGTTCTTCGAGTTGTTCGACGAAAAACTAATCATAATGGTCAACAATTTTACGGCTGCTCTCAATGGCCTGTAAGTTCCCACAATATTTTTGCTTTATTTAGATTCAACTGGATGTTTGAAAACTTTTTTATTATTGCCTTTAATAGAGATTCGACTGTAAGTTCTTCTTGTGGAAACAAGATTTTGATGTTATGATTGAAGCACAAGCAAACATCACTCCAAGCAGCTATGAAGCCCTGAGAAAACAAAATTTGGATTTGGTACAAGAGAACAAGATGTTGAAGGGAAAGATATGTGCTGCTAATTCTAAGTGGAAGAAGCTGTTTTTTGTGTTAATTGTCATTGCATTTTGGTTGTATTTGTCCAAATAGTTATATGGATATGTGGTTGTATTTGTCCAGTAGAACAAGAAGTTGTTTGTTATATGGATATGGATATGTGGTTGTATTTGTCCAGTAGAACAAGAAGTTGTTTGTTATATGGATATGTGGTTGTAATTGTCATTGCATTTTGGTTGTATTTGGTCTATGTAAATGGTCTAATTTCAATCAAAACAAGTTATATTTAATATTCTTTACCAAATGACCAATGCATTCAATAATCCATTAAGGCAATTTATTCAATAATTGTGTTACCAAATGACCAATGCATCCAATTGACCCATTAAACCAATTCATTCAAATTGTTTGACCAAATGACCAATGCATCCAATTGACCTATTAAACCAATTCATTCAATAATTGTTTTACCAATTGACTAAATCATTCAATTGACCCATTAAGTCAATTCATTGAAATTGTTTTCACAATTGACAAATGCATCCAATTGACCCATTAAGCCATTAAGCCAATTCATTCAAATGACAAAATGCATTCCATAAGAGTTTACAAAATGACCAAACACTAGTGCCTTCCATATCATAAGAGTTTTCCAAATGACATAAGAGTTTACATAAACCACATATCAGTTTACCAAAAAACAAAGACACAAAATGACCAAGTAAGTGCAGCTTGTTGCAACCTTCCCAACAAAATGACCAGCTAAGTTAAGTGCAGCTTTCCCTGTTGCCATTCCCTTTAGACTTTCCCCTGCCTGTTGACTTTTTTGTTCCTTTGTTAATTGATTCTTGAGTTGGTTGTTGAGATGCTTGTTGAGTTGACTGTTGGGTTAGCTCTTGAGTTGACTGTTTTGTTTTTGGCCTCCCTTTCTGCCTTTTAGGAGCAGGTTCACCTGTCACAAATTAAAAACATAAGTCAACTGTTAACAAAATCCAATTGATAAATAAAGTCAACTATTAACATGGATGCTCACCTACAACTTGTTTTCCTTTCTCCTTACACTTTCTCTTGTTGTGACCTTTTTCCCCACAATTACCACAAGTCATTATCACTCCATGCTTTGTAAGTTTCCCTGGTTTTTTAGGATCTTCATGAGGATCTCTCTTTCTATTCTTTTTAGGCCTACCAGGAGCAGATTTGATAGGGGGTGGATCCATAGGATAGTTAATCTTGGGCCAGTACCTTTCACTGGGCAATGGAGGGATTGTGAACTCATAAGCCTTCATGTAAGTTTCTTTGTGGTAACACTCATGAACATAGTCTTCTGCATTCTTATGTAAAAACCCAGCAACAGCACATGCATGTTTACATGGATATCCCCTTAACTCCCATTTCCTACATGTGCAGGTTCTGTTATCCAGGTCCACAGAGACATCATCAATATCTCTAACTTGGAAAACATGATATGATGAGAGATATACTTCACATTTAAATGCTGCACTTTTTGAAAATTCTAGTTTTTCTTGGATTTTAGGGCATATGAACACTTCTTTGGCAGCCATTTGTTGTCTTTTAATAGCCAATCTACTCATGACTTGAATCCTTATATCCTCCAACATGTGTATGATATGTTTTGACCTTGCATTGATGATAAAACCATTGAAAGTTTCTGCCATGTTGTTTACTATAACATCACATTTTGTGTGAGTGTTCAAAAAGCACCTGTTAAACCATTTGGGATTCTGTTTAAGTAGAGCCTCTACTGCATCAGGATTAATTACTTTCATCTGATCAATGGCTTCATTATAGTCAGCTTCACAATATGACCTAGCAGCTTTCCAAAATAATTCTTTCAACTCTTCATCTTTGAATGTTTTATGCCAGTTTGCATAGATGTGCCTTGCACAGTTTCTATGCTCTGCTTTTGGCCATATCAATGCAACAGCATTCAGTAGACCCTGCCACAATCAATAGATTAGTTATAACACATAAGTAATTAAAAAAATGAGTTATGAATTTTGCATTTAATATTACCTTTTGCTGGTCAGATATGAATGTCCATGATTCTCCACCATCAGTTACACCCAAACACTTCCTAAGCTCATCCATGAACCAGTCCCAACTATCATTATTTTCACCCTCAACTACTGCCCATGCTAAGGGATACATTTGATCATTAGCATCCCTCCCAACAGCAGTTAACAACATACCCCCAAGAAAAGTCTTTAAAAAACAACCATCTAAGCACAAAACCTTTCTACATCCTGCCATAAACCCCTTTTTAACCCCATCAAAACAAACAAATAATCTAAAGAATGCTTCACATGTAGCCTCAGGATCTAAGTTAATGAAACCTGGAGGAGCAGTCACAAGTACAAAGGTTGAGGTTGGATTTGCTTTCTTTAAAACATCCAAATATGAACCAATTTTGCTGTAATGATCCCTCATTGATCCATGAAGCTTCTTATGTGCACATGCTTTAGCCTTATAAGCCAACCATTTACTAATAATCACCTTATACTTCTCTTTCACAGCTAATTGGATATCCTTAGCAGACCAGTGTGGCTTGGATCTAAATAATGGTAGAAAATCATTAGCTAAAAAGGCAGATGTAAGTTGTCTATTCTTTATCATGTTTCTCTGACAGGTGTGTTTGTTATTCACTTTTTTGACCATGTAACATTGCTTCCCTTTATGTAGTGAACAAAATATATAGAAAGGACATCCTATAACACATTTGACAGCTATTCGACCTTCCTTCTTCTTATCACTTTTAGCAATGTATAAATTCCTGCCATTAGTCACTGCATACTTTCTGATAGCATCTTTAAAACCATCCCTTGAAGCAAACCTTATTCCAACTTTCCAAGTAAACTTCTCCCAATTAGTGTGTTCATAAATTGTTGGAGGAGTTTCTTTATATTTCTTGCCTCTTATATCATCATCTTCACTCTCACCAGGTGTGGCAATATCACCATCTGATTCCTCATAACTACTATAACCCTCTATATGTGTTTCAATAGATTCAACCACCTTACCTTCAACGTTTGTTGGCTTTTCTTTTAAACACTCCTCAAATAACTTCTTGTTAGTTTCAACTTCTTCTAGATTAGCTCTTTTGATTGCCTGAACTGATTCTCTCCATTCCTCATCTTCTCTATCTGACAGTGACCCAATTACTTCTTCCTGAACATCATCTTCTTTATCTGACCCAATTACTTCATTAGTTTCCTCTTCATCACTATACTCACTGTGTTCATCAGAAGCATCTAGATCTTCATCTGCAGCCTCTTTATCTGAAATACTTGACCTTTTTTGTATAGATCTAGTGACAACAGTTATTTTGGATTGGGATTTAGATGGTGATTGTATATGAGTTTTAGCAGGTACTGAATTAGGCTGGGATTGAATTGGTGACCTGCGAGCTGATAATTTGGTCAATCTACCACCAGAACTCATGCTTTTGTGAGGGGAATTGGACTGGGCTGGTTGATTAGTGGGTTGGGCTTGAGGTTTAGGTTGGACTTGACTAATTGGACCATCTTGAATAAATACTTCAAGATATTTAATAAAACTGATAGTACCATTACTAAACTTCATAGCCATGTCCAAAACATCTTTATCATTAACTAATAGCTTCAATGAACCATCATCAGGATTCAAACAAAAAATTTGAAAATCCCTAGATTTATAGCAACCCGTTTCCATTGCATAATCAACTAACTCGAAATAAGACATTTGGTCAATATGTATGTCCAACAGCTTCGATGAACCCCCAACATACTTAGCATTAGTAACACCTACTTGAATAGTCCCACCAAACCAAAACTTCACTTCTATTTGTTCCATATGCAAACACACTATTCCAGAATAAAAATGCTTTAAATCTTACCTCTGGAGACTGAACTGTATGGATTGAGAGAGATTTAGGGCTTGATTCGCTTGATTGATACACATTAGGGCTTGATCGGTTGTGAAGAGTTGTGTGTTGTGAAAAATGAAAGTGATTCTGCTTAAGTTTTATATAAAAGAGGGGTAAAAGATCCAAGTCACCAGGCCACGTAGGAAAAACAAGCCACGTAGGATTAAAAAACTAACGTCGTTAGTTTCTAGTTAACGTGGGAGTGACACAACAAATAAAGAGTTAAGTTGGGAGTGGTGACAGTGAGGGTCTTAGTTGGGAGTGGCAGCGGCCAATAGGCCATAGTTGGGAGTATTATAATCCAATAACCCTTGTTTTTATATGTTCCAGTAGTTAATGCCAACCACAAGTGCCTTGACATAGACCTTAATTTGGCGATTGTTGTATGCGTGCTTCGCTCCTTTGCTGACATTTTATATGTATTTCACATCATCATCCAGTTTCGAACTAAGTATGTACCTCATCGGCTTTATAACGAAAAGGCGAAACGTTACTTGACTTCCTACTTCATGGTTGATGTGTTAACTGCACTTCCCCTTCCACAGGTTATACTCATTTTTATGATATGTTATGCAGATCTTTGAATTTACTATACTTACTATCTTTATACGACTATTTTGACGTTATATATAGGGGAATTAGACAGTTTTAGTGGTTTCTATGTGTGAATTGAGATTTTAGTCGTTTCTAGGTAATCCGCTACCTGACGTACGTAGTTAGATCTCTTCCTTTTCGGACTTTGAATCTGTTGGTGTGGCAAGCGGACTTTTGACTCCGCTGCTGATCGATGTCGATGTCAAGGTCCACTTAAAAGTTAAAAAAAATATCATCTTTATGTATACTTTGATATTGAAGTGAGAGTGCCTTAAGAGGTGTTGCTGAGCTAGGCATACATATTCATCAAATAGCTTTAGCATATGTCTTTTGATATGGTTATTGTAGATGCTGTTAGCTTATGATGTGGAAAATAGAAACAAATATGGTATAACATGATTATGATTTGTGTGTGCAGTTGGCAGTTTTCGTAATCATCCCGAATTTAGATAGTTCAGTCTCATTTTCGAAGGAAAGTCTTTTGAAATTCATTATCTTCTTCCAGTATGTTCCTCGAGTCATACAGACTTCTTTGTTCCATCAAAAGGTTACCAAAATCTCTGATTATCTCTTCGAAAAAGCATGGGCTGGAGCTGCTTTTAACTTATTTCTCTACGTGCTTGTTAGCTATGTAAGTGTTGTTTCATATATGTATGTAGCTGAAATCTGCATAAATGATAAAGTTCACCCATATCGTTAAGAAATTTTTGCATATTATTTCCCTAATAGCAAGACAGATTTTTTTTTGTGAACAGGTAGTTGGAGCCCTTTGGTATGTGTTTGCAATAGAAAGTGAACTGAGATGCTGGCATATTGCGTGTGAAAGGCATAACTGTAACTCCAACTATTTATATTGCGGAAAAGGCCATGTGGGAAAGTACCTGTTCCTCAACACTTCATGCCCTCTTCTTGAACGGAATGAAATTAAAGATTTAACCAACTTTGATTTTGGCATATTCCTCGACGCTCTTCAAACTCATGTATTAGAAACAAGGAACATCCGCCAGAAAGTTTTGTATTGTTCGTTGTGGGGTTTGCAAGCTCTAAGGTTAATAATCACTATGCATTTCATTGCCCTGCAAAGCTTCGATGATGAAACTTTTTCTTGAATAGACATCAATGTGATGAACTAGTACTGGTTCCATCATGAAAATTGAAATGGTTTGTCTAAGCTAACAAATGCTCTCTTTGATACAGTTCTCTTGGTCAAGGCCTTAGTTCAAGCACTTTCGATGGGGAGATACTTTTTACCTACTTCATTGTTGTCACTGGGTTGGTTCTATATGCTTCGCTATTTGGAAACATCCAGGTTTGTGAACTTATCTATAGTTCTATACAGTCTTGTTTCATGGTTCTTGGCTTTGGTTATTGTCTAACAAAACCTTCATGTTGTCCAATGCCTGTTCTTTTCGTATGTAACATCTTAATTACTTATAAAAGGTCTTAACAACATTTTCTGTTATTTGTACCAAGTGGATTGTTCATTCAGTTCATAGTTTTTATCTTGGAGCAGTGGATCAATAACAAGTCAATATGGGTCATAGTAAGTAGTGGGTGAGTTACATTACGCTACATGTTCTACATGGTGTGCATGAAATAAGGTCTTGGTGTAGCTGATTAGTGGTCTTAGTTGGTTATTGGTAGGGGTCTCGAGTGGTGTTGTCTCATTTAAACGAATGTAATTTCTTTGAATGATTAAGTCATTTTCATGCAGTACGACAAAACTCTCATCTTTATCAGTTCGAAAGTCACAGGGCTCAACCAACAATCACTGGGCACACATAATGGTGCAGTGAACGGTACACATCAGGATTATCAATCCACTGCACATGATTTCTAGGATAAGTTAACCACTACCTTTACCATTTGAACCCATAATCTTTTCTACTGTTGGGTACACCGTACACCACTTAACCACCAGGGTGTCTCTTTGAGGATAGATGTAGGATGACCGATAGTCTAATCATCAAAACACATAGCCGGAATATATCATTTCCAATTCATGAACTAACATAAGTAGTTGTATACTGTTTCTATTGTTACAGAAATATTTGCAGTCTTCATCAAACCGGAGTCTTAGAACGGAGGAAATGAAAGAGAAAAAGAACAAAGCAGAGGATCTCATGTCATATATGCTCTTCCCTGAGGAGTTGAGGAATCGAGTTAGGAGACACAACCAGTACAAATGGAATAGAACCCGCGGTGTTGAGTTACATTCCTTTCTCAGAGACCTTCCTCGGGATTTAAGACAGGACATAAAGCGTCATCTTTTCTTTCCTTTATTAAAGACAGTAAGATACATCTTATTTACATTGAATTAGTGATTGTTCAAATATAAATTTATTAAAGCAGGATTTGACTTCTAACCGCAGGTGCCACTTTTTAAACATATGGATGAACATGTACTGGATGCTATTTGTGACTGTCTAAAGCTAGCTCATTACACAGAGAACAGCTACTTAGTGAAAGAAGGTCATCCAGCACATGAAATGCTATTCATCAAACGAGGCAAATTACTAAGCACAATAACCGATTCAGGAAGGAGTAGCTTCTTCAGCCCTAGTCACCTCAAGGCTGATGACTTTTGTGGCGAAGAGATTATCGCATGGGTTATAAATCAAGAAAGGCAACAACTACTTTTTCCAACTATGACACTCAAAGCACTTACAGATGTTGAAGCTTTTACTCTAGCGGCTGATGATTTTTTGTCCATTGCATCCCAGTTTAGTCTTTTCCATAGCACTCGTCTCGCACATTCTTTTAGGTATTTACAGTTCTCCATTCTTAGCCTTCAAGGGGTGGCGTGGCACCTGATCCCCCTCTAGCAGAGGTCATTCTAATCCAGCTTTCACTGGTTTTCTGCTTTAACCCCTTGAAGGCCGATTGCCCATCATAAGTTTCACTATTGGTAGGTCCTGTGAGTTTTTCCTAACGGGTGCTCATGGTAAAAAACAAAAATAAAATAAAAAACTTCCCTATTTTTGGTATTTTATATAAGCCTGTAAATTTGTTAATTGTGTATGCTGTTTCAGGTTCTATTCAGAGCAGTGGAGGACATGGGCAGCTTGTTGCGTACAGTCTGCATGGCGGCAGCGCTGTAAAAGAAGGCATGTGGAAGAGGCAAATAAGAGATTGCAGGATGCATTCTTGGGCAACGACAGTGAAACATCCACCCTCAGTATCGTTGCCTATGTCTATGTGTCTAGATTTTCGTCCAATATTTTACGTATCTTGAGGCGGAAGAGACAGATTGGGATATATAAGACACATATATCTACATCTAAGCTGGAACTCATGCCTCAGAAATCAACTCAGCCTATTTTTGATGATGATGATGCTGTTAGACAAATAGTGAAAAATAGGTTGTTTCAGTTGGTTAAAACTATGTCTTTTCCCTAAAATGAAATTTGGTCAAATGGCATAACTGTTATTGGAAGTAACACACACTTTTAAGCTCAAATAAATCATTCATTCACCTGTTCTATTGCCAACAGGGTTGATGCAGACTTATTTAAAATTTAAACTTCCTTATTTGTTGGCTTTATTTATAGTGCTTATCTTTTATTATTATTTAGTTGATATGTGATTTCATATTATAAATAGAGGATTCTAGGTTTATTGTTTAGTTAGTTTTTGATTGATTTTGAATATAGAACTTTGTTCTTTGAACCTTTGGTTCAATTATTGTCTTTGATTAATCTATTGTTCTTGAGTCATTTGATTGCGTACGAAACTGCATCAGGGGTTAGTGGTCCATTGGTAACATATTTATGTTAAAAGCACTAGGTTAGGGATTCTAGTCCTGCTATATGTAAACATATTGTGTTGTATTCTCCTTGAAAATCAAGTTATTGCTGTTAAACAAAACATGTTCTATTAATGAAGTAAGAAAATCCAAATCCTTCTTAATAATGGTTTATATATATCTCCTTAAATTTGTTTTCTTGTATATTCAATTCTATATTCTATTGCTCGGGTAACCACTAGGAGATTAAATGTGGGCCGTAGATCATTGCTGCAACACAATCATGGCCGTATAAACCGGCAGTTCCTCCTTTGGAGAGGTTAGCGAGGCAGTTTCCCCTTTTCGCTCTCCACATCCCTAATATTTACATAATTCATCTTGTATGTTTTCTTGTTAATTAAAATGGTTTGGGTCATGTTGGGCTGTGACCCTAAATAAAATTTGTTCTTAACTTAACAAAACACATATGGATCCTTTTTGCTGCTCACTCACAGCAGCCACCCTCATTACTAAATGTAACAATGATTGTGTTACTCAAGTTATGACATAAACCTTTTATTTCTTTTGCATTCATGCGTGCTAATCTCATGAGAACCGAAGATGAAGAAGGACGTATAGAGTGTATGGTTGTTGTCATGCCAACAATGATTGTTTTCAAGGTTATATAAAATTAGTAGTAGTTAGTTTGAAAATTAGAGGCTAATTAAGTACGTATTGATTTCTACCACTTTCCTCGTCTTCTTTTGTTACTTAAAACTTTGTTATCTCTTGCCATGTACTTTGTATATAAAATTCCGATTCAGCATTCTGAGCGTTTATTTCATAAAAAAATAGCCTCTGAATGGTTCAGTTAAGTGCTGAATGGTTAAAAGACAGAGAGATGCTGAATTTCTAGTACCTCAACATCCCTCTCATTGATAGAGTCTCTTAATGGTTTAGACTTCTTAATCATTCAACACTTAATGATTCAGATTTTACCAAACAATCCATTAGTGTATTTGGGCATTTTTTACTCATAAGTTAAACGAGTAGTACTTTGGAGTTTAGTTATGTTTCTTTACACCACCCTATGTGTAGTTATATTTCAATCAAAATCATAAATAATTATACACACATTATAATTTTGGCAGTAATGTACAAGATAAAATAAAAAGAAAAAAATATATGATGCATGTGAAACTCATCGTCAGTTGATGATGATAAGTTGATAACATGATGAAATCCGGTGTCTGAATGTGTATTAAACTAGTTTTAAGGTTATTTATAGTGATAAGTATCGAATTGTGTATTTAAAAGAAGTGAGTCGGAATAGAGCTGACTTTTGATCTAGTCAAACCCCTACGTCTACGATAACAATGTTTTACCTGACCCTCTTTCTCAAGTCAACCATTGTTCCTTCTTGCCTAATTGCAAACCACATCATTCTCATTGATAACTAATTTTAATCAAACTTGGCATTTTCCCTTGTTTTTATGATCTCAAAATTAATCCATCTATGTCATTTATGAAACAGATTGAAACTTCATTAACGTTTATAAATGGTATTTACAAGAAAAGTAATTAATAAGATATTTTCATCACAAATCTAACTAAGATCGAGCAAGAACACGAACAAACATATATTCTACGATTCGACATGAACAGGATGATCAGAAGGAGAGTTTCTGCAAATCGGACATGTACCATTCATCTTAAGCCACTCGTCAATACACTCCGCATGGAAGCAATGTCGACACTCGGGTATACACCGAACCGTTTCCTTGACATGGTACTCTGATAAGCATATAGGGCATGTTGCATCATTATGTCCCGGGAGCCGCTTACTTTCACCAAGAACCACTTTTGTGTACGACTCAATTGTGGCTTGGTCAAGACCAATATTGACGCTTGGTGGTGGAATAACGCCTTCTGGGGTCACTGCAGTGGTCGCGGTTCTTCGGTTGCTTAGGCGTGCGCTACGCCTGTCTTTGGTGCACATGAAACACGCGATCGCGAGGGAGGCGGTCATGGCTGGTATTACCATGGCAAAAGCTACGATTCTGAATAAACTGGATGGTCTTGGAGATTCTGAAAATGAAAGGACATATGGCATAGATAATAGTTTAAGATGTCAATCCTTGATCGATCGGTGAGGTTATTATTCACCCACCGATCGATCAACGACATATAGCTATTTGCAATGGATAGTCCATAGGAATATCGGATTTAATATTTACATTTAAAATATTTATGAAGTCAGTTGGTTTTTAAATTCGATCCGACCAGTGGACCAGTGCCATGTCTAGTCTTAAAAACATTGTTATTAATTTGCATAACATCTTACCAAGGCCGGAAAAACATGTTATCCTATTCGTGTTACTATTTGCATAACCACACGAACCACCATTTGTTTCACACCTCCCACAATCAGGTTTAGTCCAAGTTAGACTTATATCCTCATCTAGCTGTGATGTGGGCCCATCATTATACGGGTGGTCCATAGGCACCCGTATATGTCCAGTGACCAGACAGCCAGTCTGGTCACTAGTCATTAAACTCACTAACGTCTCCGAACTGCTAGCAAGAACCGAAAACGAAGAGTTACTAAGGCATGCAACAGGTTTATAATAACCATTCAATCTTTCGTTTGGACAACTCAAAAGAGTGAAGTTTTGAACGTAAGAAGCCGAGAAGAGCGAGTTAGATATATCAAACGTTAAAAGCCGAGCAGGAAGGCAATTCAACGGGTCGTAAAGCCGAATGGTTTGAGAACGGTAGTTGATACTTCTAACCGCAAACTCACCGGATGTCGGGAAGTTGAGAAGCGGCATGCTCGGGAAAGCACACCGAAGAGTGAATCCAGCGTAACCGCAGTTTTCGGGCTGCTGGTTGATTAACCGAAAAGGGAATCGGATTTGGGTGAAGCTTTGGCCACAATAAGATGTTGAGCAATCGGCTGATGCTGCTGAAGAATGAATATGAACAAAGAAGAGATAAAAGAGAAGTATGTAGGCATCCATGGATGTTGAAGATTGTAGGATGAATGAGGTAGCTGAGGAACATGTGGTTGGTGAATGACCATGATTTAACGAAAATTAGTTAACCCAAAGTCAAAATTAATCTCTGGATATTGTTTGCAAGTAACCTGTTTGATGTTTATAAAGAATTAAAGTCAACGAGATATATATGTCATATGATTAAGATGGTGTCAGTTTCATATCTGTTTAAGGATATTTTTGCAATTTGTTAAGGGAAAGTTAACAAAATAAACGGTCTAACTTTTTTTAAAATCAAACATAAATTAAATTTACATAAATATTATTATTTATGTTTTTCAAAGTTATCTGACTATTTTTTGTTTTTCATAAATATTATTATTATTTTGTATACATGTCTATAAGTTACCCGTTAAATTTACATAAATATATATATTTTTTTTCTACATGAGTGGTTATAGCCTATAGCCATTAATCAACCATGATTAGTAGTTATTTATAAGGGCTCTTTTCAAATTCTCAATCAAAACAGAGCTTATATATAAAGTCAACGAGTCTTCAACTAGCTCTGATCAGTTTGGCTTAAAATAAAAGTTGAGGTGAGGTTCCCTTGGGATTGAAACTTCATGCGAGACCTAAAGAGTTGTTGAGTCTTCAACTCCGATCAACTTGGCTTAAAATTAAGGAGGGTTGATGTGAGTTTTCGTTGGGATTGAAGCTTCTGGAGATCGAGACCCACTATGCCGCTTATAAGCGATTATTACGAGGCAGGCCGGAGTTTCGAACTCGGTATTGCATTGCACAAATTAAATGTAACGGTCTTATCGTTGTGTCAATCGTCGTTCTAAAAAAATTAATTAATTAAAGTACAATATTGAGAAGTTGCACTCTTTTTAAAAAATTAGTCCTTTTAAAAAAATGATTTACTCTTTGCTTTTTATTTAAGAAGTTGTTACCGACCGTATCTTTTTCACTTTTACTAACGACCAGTCTATTTTTGTACATAAGGTAACTTAATTTGAATAACTTAAAGACTATCAATGAAAAGAACAAAATCCGTAATAAAGTTTCCAATAAAGGTTAATTAAAGAGTGCCACTTTTATAAAATAAAAATAAAAATAAAAATAAAAATAAACTCATTCCGTAATATGAATTATTATTAAGAACAAAAACTATAATTTACTAATTAATGAAAAAATATTAACGATTGATAAAAATATTATATAATTTTGATTTTTTTGTTTTTGTAACAGTTTAATGTTTTTAATAATCTTATTATACTCTACATAGTACGTACATATATATAGATAACGAATGGAAGAGAAAAAGGAATTAATGGAGAGATGGTGCTCCATGAAAATCACATGTTTTTGAAGTATATGTTAACTAAAACGTCTACAATATATCTCTACAGAAAACTATATATTCTGTATATTATTTATTTAGTTACAAACTTAATTAAAATATTATAATTAAAATGAAAACACGCCAAATGCATGGAGCTTAATATCATCACGCATTAGAAAAAAATGTTGCAACGTTACATATAAAAACGTTATTTGTGTAAACCAAACGTACGTGAAAAAATAATCTTCAACGACTCTACAATTGATCATATATGGATTATATTTGCATAATAGTTGGTTTGCTTATGGTTACATGGAGTTCGACTCATGTGTCTGCAGCCCCGAGCTGTCACACGGTCGGGCGCATGGTGGCACCATGCACGGGTTACCTAAGTGGTCAAGAGCCATCCAACTTGTGTTGCTCAACGGTCAAGAAACTTAACGACATGCAGAAAAACAAAGAAGATCGTGTCGCTATTTGCAACTGTGTAAAACAAGTGACGAAAACGATCACCTACGATCCAAAACGATTCCCTCTTTTGGCGAAGAAATGTGGCATTAACGGGATATTTCCTCCCATTGATAAGAAATACAATTGCGCAAAGTAGTTTTCTCTCTCATTATTATTTATTAGGGACTCTCTGAACACGAATTGAACGAAGGTTTCTTCATGTTCGTTTGGTTAAATTTACGGAAACGAACAAACAAACATGAACACTCTAGTTTGTGCGTGAATTCGTTTTTCAAGAAGACCGGTCCCGTCTTTTACAGAAGACCGGTCCGGTCTGATTAGGTCTTTTACAAGTCGGTTTGATGTTTAAATCGTAAAAAGGCCTATAACATGACAAATTGACAACTCATTTATAATTGAGTTAATATATAATAGAAATGACCGTAATTATATGACTTATTTTAAAAAAAAAAATTAGCATATTATTTTCAAAAATATACATAATCAAGCTAAATAGAAAAATACATTAATATATGTTTTAATCCATTTTGCCTTTTAAAAACCGTAATTAATTTTTTGCAGGGCAATATAGGTATGGAGCTACTGCAATAGGCCTAATATGCACTATTTAATTACGGAATTAAGTTTGTATTCGAGTGTATCAAATATGTCGATCTCTTGTAATAGGAGTAGAACAATTATTTGTTTATAATGTTTATGATTCAATACATATTTCGGTTATAGATAAAACTAAGAGATGTACCCGGCCGTGTGATGTGACGTTTAGATATCACGTATGTAAATTTCTCAATAAATTTATAACTTTGTTATTAAGTTGTAAATTTTTAGTCTTCACTTTTAAATCTCGATTTAAATTAATTGTTAAAAACTTGTACTTTTTTATAATCATAATTAATATATGCTTCACATGCATGCTCAACTCTGTTTTAAAAAATTCAAACATTTGTAAAATTATTACATAAATTTAAAACATTTAATAAAAAATTTGATGTATTTAGTTGAAACATTGAGTAACTTGATTACATTTCTTTAACATTTTCTTTTTTTTTTTAAATATTAAATCATATTGGTTGGACAAGACCCACCAAAACTGTTCAGTTTGATCGTTAGGCTGGTTTTAATCAGCTGGGCCACATATTGTAAACCAGAATAGGGTACAATCTAGGACCTGAAGCTTATACATCATTTGTTGGCCCACATTTTATAGCCCAAAAGAAAACTTGATTTGGTTCTCAAACCAAGTTGGACTCAACTAGCCGTGCACAAAAAAACCGGTTCTAGAACCGATCTGGTGGACCCGAACTGGAACCTGTTGTACCTGAACCGTAAGGTACACATGGGTTCCGGTTCCTCCAAGAAAGTGGAATCATACCTGGAACCGAACCGGACCCGTCGGAACCGGTTCCACCTCAACCCGGCCAAAACCGGACCCGACCCTACCCGGAACCAAAAAAACCCGGTTAAACCGGTCAAAACCCGGTCAAATACCCGATCATACCCGGAACCGAACCCGACCCTACCCGGTTCTTGACTTTGTTGACCAAAACCGGACCAAGTTCTTAAAAAACCCGGTTTGTGCACGGCTAGACTCAACCTATTGATTTGAATGAAGTGCAATTTGAGTCTCCGAGCTATACTTTAATTTGTATTATGAGTACCTAAATTTTAATTTTAGCAGATTGAGTACATAACCTTTCTGATTTTCGCAATTTAAGTACCTAGAACTAACAGATGTTAGTTACCTGTTAACTCATAGGGTTATTGTAGCCATTACCATTATAATATTAGGGTTAAATTAGTAACTTTATTTTAAAAGTCTCACTAACAATAAACAAGTAGATCGACGTTTTTTGAACCCCTAAATCTACGTTCCACATGCTTTGAACATCAGATAGAAGCTTCGAATAAAATCAGCTTCTATATGATTTCGAAGCATGTTGAACGTATATTTTAGGGTTTAAAAAGCGTCGTTCTTTATGTTTATTGTTAGTGAGATAATAAAAACTAAAATTACAATTTAACCATAACATTATATAAGAAATTACCACAATAGCCTTTTGAGTTAACAATTAACTAACATCTGTTAGTCATAGGTACTCAAATTGCGAAAATTAGAAAGGTTATGTACTCAATTGGCTAAAATTAAAATATAGGTACTTATAGTGCAAGTTGAAGTATACTTCGAGTACTCAAATTGCACTTCGAGTACTCAAATTGCACTTTGTTCTATTGATTTTAAGAAAAACAAAAGACATGAAAAATAACTGACTGACTGAGATTAGAAGCGTTAAAATCAATATGAAAGATCGACATTTCGTACTAGAAGGACTCAGTTGTGTATTGAAGTAGTTTTAATTAGACGTTGTTAAAAAAATATATGCGTCTAATTGTTCACTTATTTGGAATTTTTGAACAATAATTTCTTGTACTCTTACTCTCAGACAACACAGATATTACCAAGAATCTAAAACAAAAATAAAATTTAAATACTTTTGAGAAGTCTAACATGTGAAGCTCATAGACAATACAAGACATGAAAATAGAGATATATATATATAGTACATCAACATTTTTAAAAAGTCTCACGGCTAACATTTATATGGGGAAGGTTATCGTACAAAATGGATTTTGCCTAAGAAGCGTGAGAAGTGATATTTAAACACATCAAAACCGGGTCAAACGAACTCCGATTGAACTCATTCTTGCGGCGTTAGAACCGTGTCGTCAAACCTCCGCCCCCACCACCCAAAAAACCTAAAACCCCCCACCCCCACCCCCTAAAAACCTAAATCACCCGACCCGTACCTTCTAAAAATCTAAAAACCACCCACCCACCACCCAAAAAACCTAAAACCCCCCACCCCTACCCCCCAAAAACCTAAACCCCACCCACCCACCCCCTAAAAACCTAAACCCCTCACCCCATCCATATAAAAGCCTAAAATCTAAAACTAAACCCTAAATGCTAAATCCCAATGCTAAACCCTAAGGCTAAACCTTAAGGTAAAAACTAAAATTTTAAGCTAAACCCGAAAAGTTAAACCCTAGAAGCTAAGATGATAAAGCTTGACGAGACGGTTCCAAAGCCGCTTGAATGAGCTCAAACGGAGTTCGTTTGACCCAGTTTTAATGTGATTTAAGTCACTTCTCACACTTTTTAGGCAAAATCAATTTTGTATTTAATCTTTCCTCCATTTATATAATGTACTAGCAGAAGATCCACGTGAGGTAATATTTGTCAAAATAAGCGTTAAAGAAATACGAATGCAAGTTTTAAAAAAAATTTGCAAAGTCTATTAAAATAGTTTATCATATCACCAGGGCCGGCTTTATACTTTGTTAAAATAGGCGAGCGCCTTAGGCCCCAAAAAGTTATAGGCCTCATTTTTAAAGTTTTTATTCGGATACATATATTTGTTTCTTTAAGATTGCTTATTAAAATGAAGCTAGATCAAATGGTTAGATGCTTCTTTTTATATGCTTGACATACAGTGTTCGATCCCAACTCCTTGCATTTAAAAGAATATTTATTTTTCAACTCCAAGATGTCATTGGGCCAACCCAAGTCATAACTAACTTATTTAAATCATATATTGTTAAGTTAACAAATCTCCTCTTCTAATAAATTGCTAACATATATCACCATACTGTGCCATGTGTCACCACCACATTCATCCTCATTTTAATGACTAAAGATTTGATATCCATCCAAAAATACTAAACAATGGCAAACATTATTTTCATGCATGCAAATGAGTATTAACCAAGTATATTGATATATAATTATATTTTTTTTTTTACCGTTTAACCCCGTATGAACACACGGGTGTTAACCTAGTTAACAATAAATAACTTGAAAAATAGTTTAAAAAGTTTAAAAGTATGTTAAGATTATGAACAATTAAAGTTTATAATTTAAAGATAGATAAATATTGTTTAATGATAGCTTTCACTTTGCAAAGAAATTTACATTTCATGATTTATGAGCATGTAGAACAAATAACCATTGCATTTCACAATTTTAAAGTAATATTTGTTTATTTGAGACTTCTTCTTAATAAATTAATAATGGTTACTTGATGATCTTATTAGTGGTTTATTTGATAATCATAGTTGATGCTTCATAAAATTTAAGGAAAAAAGGCCTCATATTTTTTATTCGCCTTAGGCCTTCAAAACGGTTGAGCCGCCCCTGCATATCACAATCTATTTTATACATTGTAATAAAAAGTTATTAAAACGTATAAAATCATTTGAAATTAAAATAAAATAAAAACAAGAAATATTTTAAAAAAAAGTCTGGAAAAAACAAATGTTCTTAAGAAAAGCTTATAATTAAGTTAGGTATATACCATTAGTCCAAACTCCAAACTATCAACTTTTGGTTTCTACCGGTCTCAACTGTTAAATTAGTTGTCAACGGTCCAAACATTTATCACTTTGGCAACCAACGGTCCATCGTTATTTTTTTAAACGTCGTAATTTTTTTTTGAATTCAATACCGACTTTTAAGTCTTTTTATCAGAATGAGAATACGAGTCTATTTATATAACAGTTACCTCGAAACGTCGCTCCGAACGACGAAACAGTGCTTAAAATTTGTATTCAAACCTAATGGTGCTTCAGTCGGATGTAAAAGCTTTATCGTTCGGAGCCCGTTTAGAGATAACTTATACATCAATCGATTTGTATTCTCCTTCCGATCAAAGGCCTAAAACATCGGCTTTAAATCCAAAAAAAAACTTAAGGGCGTTAAAAAAATTTAATAACAGACCATTGATTGCTAAAGTGATAAAATTTGGGACTGTCGATAGCCAATTAAACAACTAGGATCGATGAAAACCAAAAGATGTTAGTTAGAACCGGTAAAAATCAGCATATCTATAAATTAGAAGTACGTTGTATTAAAGGGAAAGAAAACTTAAGTAGAAATGAAATTTGAAAAGAGAAGCAATAGAAAAGAAAGTTCATATACTTAAAAGTGAGTTAAATAGTTTTTACTCAAATTGATTTACTATCTTTAGCCAAACTTCATAACACCATCACATTTAATATTGAGTTAATTACATGGATGGTTCATGTGGTTTATCTAAATTTCATGGTTGGTCTCTAAGTTTGAGAATTTATAGAGATGGTCCTTACTATTTGGATTTTGTTGCACTGTTGGTCCTTAGAGTGGATGTCCATTAAATTTCTTTGTTAAATGGTTGTGAAAAGACAATTGTACCCTTACTAAAAATAAAATAATAAAAATGATATCCCACTAAATATTAGAATAATTTATAATATTTTAAACAAATTAACATTCCTACTTCACGTTCTTCTCCGACAAGATTTTCCTACCCATTGTCATCATTATTGTTGCTAACACCGTTGCAGTCATCTACATCCATAACATCACAATCACTTTCTTTGGCGTCCATCTCCTGTCAATGCCACCTTCACTTCAGTCGACCTCCACCTCCACAAACACCAACATCACCTCCTACTTCAAATCGACGGCTAACATTGCGTGCTTGAATTTAGATGTGATTGTGGTGGTGGTATGGTGGTGATATGATGAGCTCGATGAAGAAGATTGACTGGCGTGAAGGTTGATGGGTAGTGGTGGTGGTCTGATCTGCATGCTTGAATTGGTTTGGAAACCGGTGGTGGTGGTGGTGGTGGTGATGGGTTAGTGGAAGACCAAGGCGGTAGTGGTGGCGTTGCACAGTCGCCGGTGAAGGTGTGTCCAGTGGAGATGATGTTATTCAACTAAGTGGTTGTAATTGAATTAGTTAATAATTAATAATAATAACAACTATATTTACACACTAATAGTATTTAATTAATAATATTAACAATAGATATAACTATATTTATTATTTAGTAAGGGTAAAATAGTATTTTCCCAGCCATTTAATGAAAATTTTTTACTGATATTCACTCTAAGGACCAACAGCGCAACAACATTTCAAATAGTAAGGACCATCTTTGTAATTTTTCAAACTTAAGGACCAACCATGAAATTTAAGTAAACCACAGAGACCATCGGTGTAATTAACTCTTTAATATTTTAAAGTAAACTACAAACTACATTATTTATATTTCAAGGTATAGTCTAGTAATACAAATAGAAACAAACACAAAAACTCTGTTGTAAATGCTCTCATTTTAACTAACGTCGATCGGGGCTCTCTCGTGATTATATAAGTTTAAATATATAACTTGAAATACAAAGTTGTACGATAGCTATATATAAATAATGAAAAATATATTAAAATCGCTTTCGATATATATGATAGTTTATTTGCTTAAAGTAAGTTAGTGCAGTTGGTTGTTGTTGATTTTTATGATTCGACAAAGTGTTGTTTTTAGGTGGTTATTATAATTTATACATCACGACTAAACTTCGTACACCCGGCCATGTGGAAAATATGTACGTACTATCGTTCATGACTTGTAACATCATCAAGTTTGTGACCATAATATCAAAGTTATTTCTATCAAACAAACAGTATATGGAAAATAATATTCTTTGGACAAAGTTAATGTTAATTGACCTGTTTTATTTTTAGCTGCTCTTTAAAGCCACTAGATATTACAATACCTGAAATATTACCCAAAAAGGCCGGGCTCATTTTAAATTGTATTTTTCTTTTGAATAAAAAAATGAAGTTTATCTCCGATAAATGCATATTCTAGTCATCTAGTGGTCAAACATTTTGAATGTTCGAAAATTATTTTTAACTAGAGATTTATAAGCTTTTGCATTAAATCAATTTCACCGAAGTTATTAGTCAGTTTCACCGGAGTTATCCACCCATGGATCTGGACGTTGCTGGAATTGTTTATGCCGGAAAACATGTATGGGAAGGGGAGGGAGATGGTTTTATTTTATTTACATTTTAAGCCCCTCAAGTTTATATATTTGGCATTTTCTGTTTTAAAGCTTTTAAAAAGAGTTTTAGTATTGACAGAAATGACCCATGACCAAAATACCCTTGATTTAACGGGAAAACTTAACTTTCGTTAACTTAAAGGCCCAAAACCGTGAGAAAAATTTATATAAAAGCCAACCAGTGCAAAAATTTAAAATAAAGGCTACGATCCGTAATTTGGCTTATTATAAAGGTCAAAAAATGTAATTTACTCTTAATTTTAACTTTATAAATAATAACTTATAAGGACTAAAGTTGAAAATAAAAAAAAACATGTGTTAAAAGTCTAGAACATAAAATTCAACTATTCATCAAGTTTTTCTATTATTAATGTATAATATAATATGTTATTACACTTGGTTTGATGTTCATTAGTCTCTTAGGCATTTGTTACTAGAGGTTCTTAGCGACATGTGCTTGTGGCCGGGTTGTCAGGTCAAAACTGGCTCATATAAACTATAAAGAAGTATGTCGGTCAACCTGATTTGACACTAAAAAACTAGTTATTAGGCTTGCGTTGCGTGTTACGGCGTTAAGGAATTAATGAAAATAATTTACGTTAAGTTTTCGAACACTAGTGTTACAAAGGGACGTAAGCACGCGAGGAAAAAACATGGTTAAGACACTTAAATTATCGTCGAGTCTAAATTATATATACCAAAGAATTGTAAAAAGAATGAAGTATAAGAGATCAAAAATCTTTTAGTAAAATAAGCATTTGAACATAGCAAGCAAATTAAGAATTGTAAAAACAACGGTTAAAAGAAAAGAAAAATATGTGGAAAACTTAAAACCTTAAAAGACGGGGTGGGTCATTTGAAGTTTTGAACCATGCATGCATGTTGGATTAATTTTTTCACTTGATCAATGACAAGGGAGTAAGCTTACTCCACCAAATTAATTAATCCTTTTCTAACATGTATGAAAAATTATGTACGAGACATGAGCAACCGAATTATAGTTATAGTATTATATACCATCAGTTAATGGTTAATTCGGTGATTTCGGTCATGTTTTTTTTAACCTGACTCTTTATTTTGTATGTTCAACCCTGTTCTTTTGATAGGTTACATATGACACTTCTAGTTTTTAGTAATCGATAACATTGATCTTTTATTTTTTTTCTATATATATAATAAACTCACATCTCATCTTCTCAAACATATCAATTCTTTTATTTAGATTACATTTACAACTTCACATCGTAAATTGGTAGACATTATATATTATTTCCTTCGTGCCTAATTTTGGTATTGTCTCAAACGTAATGTATGTAACAAAGTAAAAAAAATGTCATGCCACGCGCGAACATTACACGTTAATGTCATAATCATAACGCGTGTAACAAAGTCACAAACACAACGTTACAACTGCTCGTGCCAAATCCTAGTTAATGTAATAAAGGAAAAAGGTGACCATGTCTTTTAAAAAAGTATATAAATATATAACCACTTATTTATTTGAACTTTTGTGTATTAGTCAACTTAGTAAATTCAATGTGATAGTCTTAATTTTTAAATTATTTTCATTCAATTAGCTTTTTTTAATTAGGACACAAAAATAATCAGGCAGGTTTGTTTTTTAGACACAAAAACGATCGGTTATAAAATGCTCCATGGATAAAAAATAGTTATCAAGTTGGATTTGCAAAACGAATTTTTTTAATTAGAAATAATATCGGTCAATACACTAAAGTTCAGATTTAAAATCCAATAACCCAAATTGTAATGTGTAGTTGTAATAATATTTTTTGATAAACAATAACCAGTACGTTATACATCGATTAGAAGTCGTACCTGCTGGTGTGGAGAAATACTCATGGTCTTAAGGTCAAAAGTTTAAATTTCAGTAGTAGCAAATTTCTCAGCCATTCACAAAGGGTTGTCAATGAGCTCTCTAGACGTATGCAAGCAAGAGGGTCTTATGAACTAGTCGGTTTCCTATTGGAATGGATTGGTGTCATCCTAGAGCGTAAACTAATGATTGACGGTTGAAATCCCGTATGGGGTGTGGCCAAATATAGCGATAAATTTCTTTATTTAAAGAGTTATTGGATTTATTATTCTCAACTATTAGGTATTGAGTGTTGTCACTCCCCACTAACATATTCATCATCACAACTTCTCACTTTACACTTTACTTGTTGTTTTACTTCGTTTCCATGTCATATAAGCATGTCACGTAGAATAAAAAAAGTCACGTGACAAAGACAGAGTGACTCAACAAGTAAAATGTTAAATTAAGAGTCATGATAATGAGTTTGTTTGTTAGAAGTAACAACGGCCTATACATAATAACTGAGAGTAATAAAATCTATTAATTTTAAACGTCATAATAATGACAATGATGCCAATGTGGAAGTAGCCCACTTGATAGAGACATTGCTTCTTAGGTTGTAGGTCATTGGTTTAAATTCATACATAGGTGTAATTTAATGTAAGTTACTAGTTTGATAAGATGTGTAATATATATGTGTTAAAAAAACTGACAATGATATATAAGATATTAAGGTATAAATTAAAAGTTATTAAATTTAGTACCAAACTAATACTTGACTGACACTTGTTCTTTTTAATTGAATGTCTCATTGATTATCATGTGACAACTTTTTTATATTTTTAACGCTTTAAAATAATAAAGAAAAAGAACTAAGGTGAAATTTCAAGAAGATTAAATTATTTATACCTTGATAATAACATATATTTCAATTTAACAAGAACCAGGTTTAAAAGACGGGAATATAACAAACGTAAATGTCAAAATTAAAGTTAAGTCAAAACCGGATGGTCAAACCAGAAATATGTCAAAGTATAATAGTAGGGTCAAACTCGTAAACACGCAAAAAAAATTCATGTCTCGTACATTACGGTATAAAGTCGCATATCAAAAGACAGAGAAATATCCAAAGTTAGATGATAAAGCTGGGAAGCAAAGTCGTAAATATGTCAAAATAGAATAACGGTTCAAAGTTGTAAAGTGACTAAGTCATCAGGGGTCAAAACTATAAGAAGTCAAAGTCGATGGTCAAAAACATAAA
This sequence comes from Tagetes erecta, assembly GCA_030867185.1. Classification (NCBI taxonomy): domain Eukaryota; kingdom Viridiplantae; phylum Streptophyta; class Magnoliopsida; order Asterales; family Asteraceae; genus Tagetes; species Tagetes erecta. Next base: position 5,860,273 of record CM061494.1, on the reverse strand, counting down.
TATGTTAAAGTCGGCGGTCAAAATTGTAAACATTTGATGTCATAGGTAAAAACATAAATATATAATAGTTTAAAAAAAAGAAATTGGTGGGACACATGTCATTGTCACCTACCTTTGAAATTAGAGTATATATCAGCATATGATATAGATTATCCATCAATATACATCACCTGTGTGGAGTTACCGGAACAAATCAAGTCCTCTCAAAGGAGGACGGTTGATGTTAAGCCTGATTCATAGAATAAACGTCTACTATCCTCTTTTTGACGGTTTTATGTGAAAACATGATGCAACTCATTAGTAACGCTTTATACTTATCAAAAACCAAAATTTAAGTGATCAAGTTAAAGTAAACCAAATTGTTACTAGGGATCCGATCCGGATTTAGTTTAAATGTTTGAGCTTTATGAGGAAATTAAAGTTCGTTCATTTTGATTTGCATGCATGTTAAACTTTATTTCAATAATCAATTAAACTTTTTATTAATAGTTGATTATCTGTACTTAAATTCAAAGCTTAACTGTTTTGAAATGATGACCCTTGTGTCATCAAAATTAACATTACCTTCTTTTATTTAAGAGTAAAATACAGATTTAGTCCTTTATATTTAACTTAAATATTACATTTTGTTTTTAAAGTAATGAAATATAAAAAAAACTTCCTCCATGTCCATGTTTGAAACATGTTACATCATTTGCACTAACGATCATTAAATATTTTGTTACGTCCATTATATACCTTCAAATGAGAGTGTTTTGGTATTTTTACACACACTTTCTAGCCGAACTGTCTTTTGATGAAAGTTATCAATGTTCTTCTCATTTATCTTGTCAGTTGGTTTCCATATTCATTGACTATTGTCTTTGATTTTCTACGTGTGAGATGCGTTATGATGGTTTTAGGAAAACAGTAGAATAACCAGACTATTAAAGAATAATGATCAACCAAATCCTACATGTTCCAACAATAAAATAACTAGTCTTAACAAAAGTATTAAACACTCATTAGTGAAAGGACGTAATATGTTACAAAACATAAACATAAATAATGTACTTTTTGTTTTTTCTTGATAAATAACAAAAAGTAAAATTTAAGGTGAGGTTAAGGGACAAAGGTGTAATTTAGTGTTTACTTAACCAATTTATTATTTATAAATTAGTTTCTATTACTTTAATCATATTTTATATTAAAAAATTAATTCAAAATTTTTTATCTTAATTATAAAATATTTAATTTAACTTTTATTCGATCTTTATAATATACGGATAGGAGGTGTCTAGTCGAACACTTTAACAGACTAATTACACACCCAATCATTATAGTTAATACTACTCGTATTGGTCAATATGGGTCGTATTGATCGATATGACTCGTATTAGATTGAATAAGAGTCGTATTGACCTATATGACTCGTATTACATTGAATATGGGTCGTATCGATCCAGCATATGACTCGTATTAGATTAAATATGGGTCGTATTGATCCAGCATATGACTCATATTGCATTAAATATGAGTCGTATTGGTCCAAAAACTAAATTTTTCTATATGTCCCCGACATATTCATCACCATAAAAGTCGTCACAATATTGATGGTCGTCATTGCTATTGTACTAAAAATAACTATCATCCTTATTTTCACCACTAAAGATATAATTATCATCCCAAATATATATTTTTTAGAAAAAAGTTGGATAAATCTTGATAACATAAATGTATTAACAAATGAATTCGCTTTGAATATCGAATTCGATCGATCGAACCATCATTTATATTTGAATTTTAACATAATATTACGTTTTTAAAAATTCATACGTTTGAATAATTTTTTACCACTAAGTAAATACGACTCATATTGTACTTAATATGAGTCATATTGTCAGGTAATACGACCCATATCAAAACTAATACGAGTCATATTGTTAGGTAATACGACCCATATCAAGTCTAATACGAGTCATATTGTCAGGTAATTCGACCCATATCAAATTTTATACGAGTCGTATTGTTGTCTGACTTGCAAACTCTGCAAGATTCAGCTTTTTCGACTGACAACAAAGCAATACGACCCATATCACCTGATACGAATCGTATTAAAGGTGTTTGGCTAGGCTGTCGGGTGTCCGGATAGTACAACCCTACGGATATTGTGTAATCTAGTTATTTTATATTACAAAAGAAGAGGATAATGGGGAGAGGTTAGGGGTAAAGTTGTAATTTGATATGTGAGGTTTTGCATGTGCTATAGGCCATATGAACACAAAAGAAATGAAAAGCAAAAAGGAATCAAAGACTTATGGTCCCTATTTTGATGGCACGTTTTTGCATTTATACATGTTTTCCATTAATGGGGTCTAAATCAACCCTTGGATTTTCCAATATTTTTGCTTTTTTCCTCCATTATTCGATGACAAAAAATATAATATTATTTTATTATTACCATTGCTATTATTTTTACCATCATATATATATTTTATATATTACTATGATAGCACGTTCCAACATTAATAATCATTAAATAAAAACACGGGTTTTGGTTTTAAATTTCGTACGACTCTTAAATTCCACCTCCACCGTTCATCCACCGGCACAAACAACCAACCGGCAACCACATCATCACCATCAGGTTATCAGGCTTTTTTTTTTCTTTTTACAAAATTATTATTTCTTTAAATCCCATAAATTATTAGATGTGTAATGGTTAAATGTTAATGTCTTTTCCGCCAAGTGAACAATGAGTAGGCAAGAGACATATATTAAAAAACTAGGTTTAATACCCGTGTATACACATGGGTTAATATAACAAAATAAATATTTTAATAATTAAATAATATTTAAGTAATTACTATTAATGATTTTATAGATTACACATGAATGAATAAGTAACAATAATTTGGTAATAAATTAAAAAAACATATTCATTTTTTTTATACTTTTTAAGTAAACAAAAACTATAATATTATAATTTTAAAATTACATAAAAAAACCAAAATACAAAATTAGTTATTAATAAAATTAAAAAAATTAAAATAGAAACTAAAATGTGACACCTTTAAGTTTTCTCCCTTATTTTTTCTTCCCCTAATTTTCCCCCTCATTCTTCCCCCCAAAAACAACATTGGTGGCTCCCCTAAAACCTTAATTTATTATGTAGACTAGGTTTAATACCCGTGTATACACAGGATTGATATAATATAATAAATATTTTACTAATTAGATAATATTTAAGTAATTATAAATGATTTGCTAAATTAGAGATCATTGAGTAATAACAATAATTTGTAATAAATTAAAAAAAATCAACTTCTATACTTTTAATAAATTAAAAAAATTCATCTTCTATACTTTTAAGTAAACAAAAAAATTTAAATTTATTATTGATGAAACCCAAGCAATAAAATTTATTATTAATGAAACTATAAAAAATTAAAATATAAACCAAAAGGGACCTTGATGACTCCCCCTTATTTTTACTTCTCATATTTTTACCCATTATTTTTTCTTCCCATAATTTTTCCCTCTCATTTTTCCCCTTAAAATGAATCTTGGTGCCCCCCCTAAAACCTTGATTTATTATATAGATTGTGTAATTGTTAATGCCCTTATAATGCCTCATAATCATAAGATAGTTATTAATTAATTTACAAAATCAATTCAATGATTGGAGGACAATCGGCGTTATAGTAGAAACGCCCATGAGGCATAACGCCTATAATGCCTCTGCTTAGTGGTGTGTTGGGCGTTATTGGGCATTATGAGTGAGGCTTAACATCCATTAGTCTTATTGAAGTGATAAATTATTATTTCTTGAATCCATTTTCACTGAGGGCCATATCAAAATAGTAGGTGAGTGGATAAAACTTGGTTTGAACAATTTCGTTTATAAAATCTCACTCGGTTAGACTATGTGTAGGGGGGATTTCTGTCAGGCGCACGCTGACTAAAATTGACATTATACCAAAATGTGTGGGATTGAGTATGGACAAATGCGTTATATAAAAAATGTTCTCAATTATTTTTATAATGCCCCATTGTAAATATTGGTCGTTTTCGGGCAAAAATAATAGAGTATATCGCTCACCACATATAGTCTTATTAGAAAAGAATGTAATTTGGTTGGCGATTAACCATCAATTTCATTTTATAATCATATATCTATCTATCTTGGCTCAAATGATATATTAAAAACTTAGTACATAAGAGCGTATTATTTATAAATAGAAGTACACTAAGGCCAATTTTCATCTTGGCTTAATTCAATATATATTATGCATCTATGATCATAACTAAATTAAAAATGTGAAGTATCAGAAAACACTGCAAATCATCTATTTTTAAATTGATTTGGTTTCCTAGTATGTGGTCCAATGATTTTTTTTTTCACTCTTAGCAAAGGAAGCAATACGTATCATTTGTTTTTTTTAACATTTTTTCACTTGATTTCTTCTTATTTACTCAAATTGACTAGTTCATTTGTGATACATTTTTTAACGCACAACAAAACTGACAACACCAGTTCTGGTTTTAACTAATCAAACTGGCCTTAAAAAGACACAAAATTATTCATTTATAATTACCTGCTAAACTACACGTCTACACTAGCAACCCCAACGGTTCTTACAGTTCCTAGTGTACAAGTATAACAACGTCACAACAAAACGTCTACACCAACGGGCCAATGGTTCCTGTTTAACCGGTCAAACCCGCCAAATCAACATGATAGGTCCGGTTTTTAAAACATGGTAAGTACATAAGTAATAAGTTTGTTTAGGCATTGTTGCATGTGATGACACAGTGGCTACCAAAAACCCACCCAAATGTTCCTAGCATTCATTTCGTACCTCAAAATAGAAATGTTCCCCTTTTTGAACAGAAACTTTTTAACCATCCAAACATCTGCAGGTATCAAGATTTTAGTATCATCCTTAACAAACTGCATCTTCAAATTCAACCATATCTAAACAACAAAAACAATTAACCAACATATTTCATAACAAAAGTAACATACACATCTAAAATCTTCACATAATTAAAACTGTATATAATAAAACCTTAAAAATTAACAAAAATTAACAACTTCATAATCATTTCTAACTCCTTCACCTGTTCTACATATTCAAAAACGTTAAAACTTTCATGTCACGAGGAGTTTGTTTCTCGTGAAAACGCAGAGATCAACTTCTCCTTAGTTAACTGTTCCGGTGTTTGCGACTTGACAACAAACGTATGAAACACCATATCGTTTATCGTACTCATCTTCGACTCCATCACCTTAATCTGCGATTGTTCAAACGTTTGCATCACTTTACAAACCGGGTGTGCGTCTAACGACGAAGTAACACGCACTACCACTTCATCGCGTGCAGCGTGAACCTCAACTTTCTCTACACTCGATCCCCTCGTGTCGCTTGGCGACTGCCTATCCTTTTCCGCTTCCATCTCCTTTAGCTTTCTTTGTAAATCAGTTATATACGTTATCGCGTCGCCTAACAACGACGCTTTATCCATTTTTGATATATTCGGTACAACCGATCTTAAAGCGTAGAATCGTTGGTTAAGCTTCTCCCGTCGTTGCCTCTCCGCTTCAACATGATTCAGCGGTTCCTCTCGCCCATTCGCGGGTTTCCTCCCCCGTTTTCGTGGTCGTTTTTCGTCAATAATGTCGTTGTTCACCGTCACAGTTAACGTTTTGTTTCCGGACTCATCCGAATGTTTCGAATCCAAACTCACTGGCCGTGAAGTAATTCCCGTGAAATCAATCTGCTTCTGAACGGAATTAAACTGCGACCAATTCGAAAACGGAAGCCTCGGTTCATCGGCCGGTTTTCGAACAGCGAGTTTTTCTCTGAAGTTTGTTTGGTTTAAGCTTAAATTCGAGTTCAAATCATGGCCGAAGATCTTAGAGACTGGTTTTAACTTCCCCGGGATCATTTCTGAATAAGATGATGTGACCTGATTACAAACGTTGTTAACAGAAAACGAAGATCTAATCAACTGCAAAACAGTAACATCTTCTTGTATAGATGATATCGAACCAACTTCAACAACACCACCATCTACCGGAACCAAAACAACAGTTTGAATACCTGCAGATTTGGCAAGATAAGATCTATAACAATAATCGAAACTCGAATGCAAGGCATCGGATAACCAGACGTGTCGACCGGAGACGAAACACTTCCCCGGTCCACCTTCACCTTTCGGAAACGAGAAATACATTGAACATAAGAAGAACATTTCAGTATCAGTAACTTTATCCAATCCAAAAGCGTAACTATCATCATCAATTCCATTAAACAATACATGTATTTTCTGCAACACGCGTTTGCGAATCCTTTGGTGATTTTCATCTTCTAATCGTAAAGTTAAGATTCGAGAGATTTCAATTTCTTCTCCGTCTTTTGGTTCTCTGCAACATCCATCTCCCCATCCTAGAACCAAATCCCCTGTTTTTGAGTGTAAGATTTGCCAGAAAATTGCATAATTCCAACTGAAATTGGCTGAGTTTGGATGGTCTACTAGATCTGATAGCTTGTTTTGTAGATTTTCGTCGGTTGTTAATGAACATTCATTTGTAACAGAAGTTGAAATCAAGTAATCGAATGCTTTTGAACCAAGTACACCTGCTACAATTGCTTTATCTTCTTCGTTCCAACTCTCACCTTCCATCTTCACCTCTGTTTTCATATCAAATACTTTCAATTGTCTACAATTGACTGATTGTTCATAACCAAAATCCTAAAAAAAACTAGTGAAATTAAGACACAAACTTTGGAGCAAGTATAAAAATATGCCGCAATTGAGAACCAGATCCTGATAAATCTGAATTTAGCAGCAAAAGAATGGAAGAAACAAACAAGATCTGAAAAATCTGAGTTTCAGATACATAAAACGATTGGTAAATACAAAACTAGCTCAAAAAGGATGAAATTAGCATTAAAAGAATTGAAGAAACAACAAAGCAATTGAAATTAATGAGTTGTTTGGTTCATAAAATGAAACCCTATCTATGTTATGTGTGATGAAATGAAATTGGATTGTAGAGAGAGAAAATGAGAGGGGTGAATGAAGTTGAAGGTGAAGGTTTGTGGTGCGCCTTAATCTATACTACACGTGTATAAACTGTGGCACGTCGTTCACAAGGGGTGAGTGAAGTTAACTATGGTTAAGTTGGAATATCATGGGTCCCTCACGTTTGTTGTTTTCTTTTCAACTGAAACATGGTTATTATTTTTAACACATGCATCATCATTTTATTTATTTTATTTTTATTTAAGATATAGTTAAAAGTAATGTGATAAATAGAAATTGGTTCCTTGGGTGCGTATATTTGAATAAGATGTAAACAAAATATATTTTAACTTTTTATTATAGTACAGAAAATATATTTTTTTGACATCTCATCTTTAACATCATTTGAGATATGATAATGTTTGATACACTCGAAATATGTATATATACTATTAGTTTAATGCCCGCGCTACGCTCGGGAACACAACATTCAAGTATTGTTTTTAAGGATATTCATGAACGTTCCAATAAGTTTTGAAACAAAACTGTGGTAAACCGAAACACGAAATATATTTTTAAAAATTAAATTTTTAGTATAGCAATATTATACTCAAATTAAAGAGAATAAAATGCTCAGTTTTATGGTGTAGTTTATTTTTTTTTAAATCCATATAAAAATGTTATGTATATTTATAAAACACTGAGATTTTTAATTGTATATTATTATTAATTTTATCCATAAGTTTCATTTTCACACCCTATCAAATATAAACCGACTCATGTACACCCCTTGTAGTAGAGGGATAAAAGTATAAATACTTTTAAATTTTTCAGAATTCTCCAAAATAGTAGGGGACCAAAAATGTAATTAGTTTTTTTATAATATATTTTATATACATATTTTAAATAAAAAAACAATTATTATGAGATAAACTCTCAAATGATGCCACATAAGCCAGAAGCTTTAAAATGGTGCCACATAAGCTTTTTTGGTTTTTCTATATTATATAAAGATATGGGTGAGGACTATTACAAAACGTATTTTTATCGACAGAATAAAAAGAATAATTTCTGACACTTAATCAATTTGAGTATTCTAATATCACAAATTACATATATATAAATCAATTGTTCCTTGATTTACATGTATGTAAATCAATTGTTCTGTAATTAAAATTTTTCTGTAAAAATTCTAATCATATACTGTATTATATTATAATAACACTAATTATACTTTAATCATATTATATATATAAATTTATTGCTTAGGTGCTATATTTGACTGGGATATAAACAAACAAGATTTTAATAATATAATTAAATAAACATAAATTTCAATCATATCACAAGTTTATTTGAGTGTGTGATGAGAGTGAGTGTTTCTTTATCTCAAAATATAGGGACTTTTGAAATAATTTGAATTTATGTTTTTTCAAGTTAAAATAATGGTTCGTTTTGAAAGTCTTTTTCATGTTTATTTGAGCAACTTATTGCTCGTTTATCTGTCATCTTATTGTAAATTTTATCGGGAAAGAAGATGATATATATTATACTATATTGAATTACAAAGGTTATGAATAGTGTTTTGTGAGTGTTGTGATATGGTGAATGGCTATTGGTTTTGTTAATTTGAGGAGGCGGTATGTGGTGCATGGCTATTGGTTTTGTCGATATTTCAGATTTTGAAGATGGCAATTTATATACGATATATAATTACAATAATATATATATGATGTGCCCGATAGAGAACCATCCTCATATAGTAACTACATAAACACTTACGTACAGTGTTGTAAATATATTGCGTGAGAGAGAAAAAAAAGACGATACAACTAAATGTTATATAATCACTGTATATACCACAGGTAAAAGTAAAATATATATACAAATGTTACACACTTAGTATTGACAAGTAATTTGAATTAGGGGCAGAAATAGTGTGAATGTTTGTTGAACAAGATTAGAAAGCATGTAATGGTGTAAAATGCTGTTTTCAGTTTGTGTTCCGTTTGGATTGGTTTGGTTTGGCTTGGCTTAGCTTATTCATATCAATTATTTGGATTGAAGTCATTACATGCAACTTGCGCTTTTCTCATGCTAAATACTAAATAGAGATTACCAATATTATAATATTTAATTAGGAGTGTTTTTTTAACGGCAAAGTACCGCTACTCCTATACTATTTTAATTACATAAAATATTACCATGTCAAAGATAAAATCCATGACCTTTCATCTAAAACACAAATCTCTTTATCAGGTGGGCTAGTCCTGCATTGACATTACTTAGAAGTATGTATATTTGATCGAACTACTTATAGTTATTTTATTTATTTTAAATTTCTTATATATTATGGGTTTAATGCATCAGGTTATTATTATTATTAGTAAATTTATTTTTTGACCGACGTCCTATCTAATAAATTATAGTTTTTTGGGCCACAAAAATTGGGCTCCGATACTTCCTTTTCGAGCGCAAATTTTTTGGGACCTTTTCTTGGTTTTCAAATTAAATCAACACATTCAAATTGTATGTGTGTTTATGTCATTTTAAACTATTAGTGATATTTAAGATCAATTTAATTTTTTTAATAGTTTATTTGAACAAGATGATATGTATCTAATCCAATACTAAAAAAAACAAAATTTTAGGTTGTAATTAGTTTTTTAAATATTTTAAATTTACGCACGGGTATTAAACAATGTTAAGATGGAAAGTTCCCTTAATACATAAATGCGAGGGTAGTAAATTCATATTTATTTAGCTACTAGGTTTAATACCTGTGTGTACACACGGGTTAATATATAATGAATTTATAACCATGTTTAAGTATTTATAAATTTTTAATATTTAAGTATATGGTTCCATCAACTTATGCATGGTGATTAACTCCACTCAATTTACCTCACAAAATTCCTATTATATATTAAATATTTTCCCCCTAAAAATTACCCCCTAAAACCTTGATTTATTAAATAGATGACATGTAACACCTGTACCCACAACATATACTATTTTTATATAATTGTTTTAGACTCGTAATGCGACATAAAACATCTATTGATGTTAGAGACATGGTTTTGAACTCGTTTCTTACACCTGTGAGCGCATCGAACATAAATCGTTACATCAATCACTCTTATAAAAAATAACTTAAATAAAATTATCATAATGCCTTCAACGCCACTAGTTGGATACTTGGATGACACACTTAACACTTACGGGGGTGGGTACGAGTCACTACCCTTCCATTTTTTTCTAGTTTTTTTTTCACGTTTTGTTTTATATTTTTATCTTTTTGTTAGAAACCTAATTTCTAAAAATTATTATTATATTACTATCACTAATATAACATGTGTTACATTGCATTTTTTTGAACTAACAAATTAGACTAGCTAGCTCATACGATCATTTTCATTCATCATTGAAAAAAATATTTGTATGGAATATTAAATCTAAGTTTTCTAATAATATTTGTCTTTTTATGACACTACTAAAAGAACAACTTGACCAATAAATTGTATGCTTTTTAATTTAAAACATACTTAAAAGTATGAACGAAAATAAGGATAGTTAGATGATAACAGAGGCCTGGAGGCCCTTTTAGTGGTGTGGAATATAAACAAGCTATATTGGTCCCGAAATTGATATTCAAATATAGACAAGCTATATTCATATTTGCATACATTCAAATAAATAAATACAAAGAGTCAAATAAAGAATTGTTGTTATTTATTTAAAAACTTGTTAATTTCATGAAATCTAAGAAACAATTTTATAAAAGATAAAAGACGGTTAGTTTTATCAACTAAAATAGTAAACATGTTTTCCACATGATGTGTTAGATAAGCCGGTTAAATTAGCATGATTCAATTATCTTACTATATATATGTTTCACTTATTATCATTTATATTTTTATTAATATTTGCAACTATTTTTAATATCCGAATAAGTTTTTTGAAACGAGATGTTAACAATCCGTATTAACTTTTTCACTCCATACATGTTTATCCATAAACACCACTAAAGAAAAAACTCATCATTGTAAAAAATTCTTTTTCCTAAATAGTTAAACATTAGTATTAGAGTGTGTGATCGTCTAACCTTGAACCTCATTATGTCTCAAGTGATACTTTAATAGAAAATCTTTACAATTTAAAAAGGCCATACTTATATCATTTAACTACATAAATTAAAGATCATTATAGTGTGTTTATTAAATCAAATTATGTTGTGCAATAGAAGGTATTAAAAAAATCTTAACACATCATAACTCTAATTATACACGTCACAATGGTTGCGTGTCACGATTTAAGGATATGATGCTCTGCGGATCATGTAACAAGCGTTGGCCCTATACTTCATCTTTGGAGACATTGAAGTAGAAAGTATACCAAAAATCAAACAACCTAAATACTTTCATGTGTTTATTTTTTTTAGAATTATGAAGTTAATATAACTGGGAGCAAATACAATATTTTATAACATGATACTCTATTGTATTATTAGACTATATGTAAAGGTTAAGGTCCTTAAAGGCATTTTATGTAGATAACACATTATTACGGGCATTATCACAAAAATGGGTGTAATGGATATTGCTCACATAATGACCATCAATCATTGACAAGAGAGAGAAGTTGGGAGATTTTTATGGAATTCCGTGAGGGCATAGGCGTTATTCTAAAAACGTCTGGAGAATTTTTTGCCACATAATACCTTCACGTAGTGATGTAGGGGCGTTATTAAGCATTTTGAGGCGTTATATATTTGATAAAGCATTTTAACTAAATTACGTTAATACATTTTGTTTATCCCCTTTATACTCTTTTATAAATGTCATGAAAGATACAATTTTAATCTATTTTCTAAGGGAAAAACGGATATATAAAAACAGAGTATATACTCCACAAAAATAGTGATTGTATCAATAAAAGAAAGAAAACGTTTGTGGTTTAGTAACCTTGTCACCTGCTTTTTTTTTAAATCAACTAAATAGTTGTTTGTTTTAGTCTCTTAATAGTTTAAATGTCTGAATAATTTAACGTTTAATGGTTTAGTATTATACTGAGTGTCTGAGTTTGAATCGTTAAGAGCTATTATTTAAATTAGTCAAACATTTGTCTTTGAATAGTTAAGAATATACTAGGCATTAAGTATTCATACCTCTTACTAATTCAACACTTAATAATTGAGAGAACTTATTTATTCAACAGTTACTCATTCAAAAATTACACAAAAAAAAGCCTTAACTTGCATACTCTTTATTCTTACCAATGTATTTTTAAGGACTCAACTAGGCGTGAAGGAACACATTGAGTTTCACATAATATAATATATAAAATAACACTTGTGTCATGAATACTAATATTTAAATACTATAAAATAAAAATAATAACGTAATTATTTACAGAAAAAACTGTACTTGATGGTGATGTGGTTTGATACTTAATTATGAAGGGAAAATTAGATTTGGAAAAGAAAAAAAGAAAATCTATTTATTAAAATAATAATAATAAATTATGAAGGTGGGTGATTGTATGGAGTAAAGTGAAAGGCACGTGGTGGTGGGACGTGTGACGATTCTGTTAATAGACACGTGATGAGAACGTGAATGCCGTGTGTGACAAACCCATTCACATGAAACGCTCAATTTCATTCATTGTTTTTCTTTTCTTTTCTTTTCTATTAAATCATCATCATCATGCCCCCTTTCAACATCCATTTGCAATTTAGAAGGTGTTTAGGTACATAGCTTTATTTAATTAATTATAATGTTAGATCTTAAGTGAGACTAGTCCATTTAACATAAATTTTGTCTTTTAAGATGGACGTCCTGACTTTCTTGAATTGTATATAATTAGTGTAAGTTCAAATAAAAAAATGTATACATACAGTATTAACTTTCAATGTATTTTCTTCAATTGTTTCACACCAACCTGAAGAGTACCTTGTTAGTTTTTATGACGTGAATTGTTTATATAATAAAAATACATTAATTTCCAACTTTAAGTTATAGTTTAGATTTTAGAAAAAAAAAATAAGGAAGCTAGCTCAAACTTTGGATATATTACGTACTTGTTCCTAAAAAGTAATTAAAATATCATATTTATTATTTTAGTAAAAAAAATTCAATAAATGATTATTTTATTATTATTATGTAATCTAGAGTGACACAAAACATAGGATATTCAGTCCATCGAATAGTTGAAATTTCGTTATGCAGCTAGCTAGTGTGAACAATTAATCTTTGTTAAAAATAAGCTAGTGTGAACATATACTACTAAATTGAAAAAAAAGCATAAGAAGTACGTTGCCTATAAATCAGCATACCACTTGCTTCGTATTCAAAGCAATTGATAGTCACCTACGGTCAAAACCACAATCAAAATCAAAATAGTAGGACTAAAAACCCTCAACCAAAATTGAACCACAACACTACTTAATTACACACACTAAAACATACGACTAGTAAATACCAGTTGCGTTATTTTCTTTTATTGTGTTGCGAGGATCAGTTATCACACATGAATGAGCGCAATTTAAAACCAAACCCTCATAAAAAAGAAACATTGAAACCGTTATCAAGAATAAACACTAAAATTAAAGATTCTTTAACATTAGTGGGCTGTCTTTAATATTGTATTGGTAAGAATGATCAACTAGAAGAATCATTCAAAATCAATCGTTTGCAAAGGAATTAGCTATTGAAGTGACCGACACTAAGTTAAAAATATTTATATATAAAAGGGGGAAATAATGATAAACTAAAAGTTCATTTATGTAAACTAAGTCATGTATATTTGATAGAGTAAACTGCAGTTTTAGTCTCTGTGTTTTGATATTATTAACAGTTTTAGTCCTACTTTAACAGTTTTGGTCCCTGTGGTTTTATTTTCTAACAGTTTTGGTCATGAACACTAACTTCATCCAATTTTCCGTTAAGTCTCTCTCACATGCGGAGTAAAAACATCATTTATCTCACTCTTTTTGACAAATGACTGAATAAAAATATTAACCTAGTTGATGGTGACTTAGATAAAAGAGATGGGGAAATGACATTTTTACCCTTCAGATGTGGAGCACGTGTGAGAAAGTTAACGGAAAATTGGATGGAGTTAGTGTTCGGGACCAATTCTGTTAGAAAATAAAAACACAGGGACCAAAACTGTTAAAGTGAGACTAAAACTGTTAATAATATCAAAACACAGGGATCAAAACTGCAGTTTACTCATATTTGATATTTTAAGTTTGAATCGAATACACATAAAAATATTTTATAAGTCTATAATTAAGCAGATATATGAAAAAATTCTAAACAAAATCATAGCTAAAAAAAGTTGATATAAAATATTAAAACTTTATTTTATAAGTAGCGTTACAACTTGCAACAAATAAATGGTTGTTTATTGAGTGTATTTATTTATAACAAATAAATATTCCAATTCTTTTTATCAACAAATAGTTATTATTTGAGGTCTTTGGTCATAAGATGTGTACGAAGAAATTCAACAAGTTCCTGATGATAACCTAGAAATTGAAGTGATCAAGTAACCTAAATGACAAAATAGATAAGAGACAAAAACGTGGCATTTGTTTTCCGTAATATTAACATTCAATGATGAAAATGATATCTAATTATTAAAAATGTAGAACATTTTTTCAAACTTATAATTTCAATCCATCAATTTAAACAATTCAACAATCTTTCTTTTCAAACATGTTCTTCTAAACTTTCATTTAACTATTTCACGTATACGTGGCATGTTCAAATTGGAATGGGCTAGTTATTCAATCATTCAACAATTACACTCATATATATGCAATTATGCATATTTCCATGAGGGGCTATGTTATCTAAATTGATAATCACCATTATTGGCGCATATACGTCTAGTTCAAAACTAACTATTTTGATGATGTTAACAATCTAAGCACATAAATCAAATACATATGTTCGTATATTGTTTTGATTAGTTGGAACAACGGGATTATATGCTAGTTTATTTTGTAACTAGGTTAGAATCTGTGGGTACCCATGGTGTTTAACGATATAACTTATTTATATGGTTTAATATACAAAATATAATAAAGATACATAATTGGACGTATATTATAGGAATAAATTTTTTTTAACAAAATACATTAACATGAAAAAATTGACAATGATGAAAATATACTCATAATTAAAAGTATGATTACATTAAAAATGTTGAACTACATGGTTTCCGAAAATTTCCATGTTTCAAAAAATAAGGATGAATGTGATGTTGACAAGTGGCTTAATGTGAGGAGTTGAGTTAACAATTTATTATATGAGAGATATTTTTTATTCGTGTTGTATCTTTTAGCTCCCTGCTAATTTAGTTTTTTATTATAATAAATCCCGTCATTCAAAGGAAAAGACAATTTTGCTAAACAAATAGAATTTGATCGATGATTGATCACCTTACAAGTATCATTATTTATGGTAAATGATGAAACCACTTCTCTTTATCAGTAAAGAAAATTTAAAATTTCAAAATATGTAGTCTATCATACATGTTCATTTATATCACTTCTATAACTCAAACAAACATCCAAATGTATAACATAACTCATACTTAGTTACTCAATAGTCACAAATATAACGATGCATGACATGCACTTCTTAGTTCTTACACTGCACTTGGATTCAGTTACGTATCTAGAACAAATTTTAAAGGATGTTATAAAAGAAAATTTTCACTTAGAGCTATCCTAATTTGATAATTTTCATTTAGGGATACCTCGATACTTAAAATGATAATAAAAAAAGACATCCCGATATATAAACCGGTGAACATTGCACTCCACAATAAATATTTACTAGTAGTCCGGGCTACCTCTGATGAGCTTTTTATAGCTCCGTCCCTACATGAATTTCCAAACTTTATAATATGGGTTTCTACTCTTCCAACACGTGATACTATCCGATCAAACAATGCTACCTTAATGCTCCTCCTAGTGGAAATAACTCTTGATGGTGGTAAATCAAATAACCTTTATTAGAACCATATTTCCATTCAAATAGAATATTTCAACTAAAACAACAATGACATAATTTCTGAAAATTACGTTTGTATCATTCTTGAATAATTTTAATCCAATACACCAACATGGCAACATGCATATCAATTTACTTATTATTAGATTTTTTTTATTTCTTTTAATAAACATATCAAACAAGGTTCAATCATAAATTACTCTCCGTCTCATTTTAAATGACTATCTTTTCTTTTTTGGTTGTCCCAATTTAAATGTCCATTCTAAAAATAAAATTATAATTTCTAATTTTACCTTTAATTATTTAATAGAAAATTTACTTTATGACTAAAAGACAAAAGGCTTTAATGGCATTATTGACATTTTATAGGTTTAAAATATATAATAATCAACTTTTTTCTTAAACTTTGTATTGTGAGTCCCATGACACTTAAAATAAGATGGATTGAGTATTAAATTTGTAGTATTTCTAAGCCAATAGAAATGATTGCACCGTGTTTAGCGTAACTTCAAAAAACATATTTAGGCAATAACCTCATTTCTACCCACGACATGGTGAATAACACCTAGTGGGTTATTCTTATAAATAACGTTAGAAACATCCTACAACAATTAATCTATAAACTAACAAATCAAATCAGCACAATAGATTAATATGTAAGTTATATATAGTACCATTTGCGAACTACTTTAGTGTTTGCTTTTCGTATTAGTCGACCTAATGTGATAAACTTTTATGTGATATAAAGCAAATCCAAAAAATTTAATATCATCAATAATAGCATAAAAAATATCTTCACGTACTAGTGTAGAAAAATATCCTAAACCTTTATTGAACATGGTGACAATATATCTAAATATGTTAATACAATAATATATAATTTCACCTAATTCAAGTTAATAATTAGTATCCTTTATCAAAATCACATTTGTCGTACGTCCAAAATTAAATAAATATTACAATTGTAGTCGATTGCATAAATTAACATGCAAGTTTGAAAGACACTAAAGAAGTGACTTGAATATATCGAGGCATCTGAAAATACAAATAAAAGTTTTGCGTATGAACTCTTGTTTGATAACCTTCGAAAAATCTAATAGTTATATATGTGATAAGTTATTCTTTAATTAAAACACTTGTTTGTAATAAAATGTTTGTCTTATAATTTTTTAAATCACACAAGTTATATCATTTATTATGCAAGTTTTAATAAGTTTCACAACTTGTATTGTCGTTACTTGAGAATTATGCAAGCCACAAACTTTTACGTTCATATTGTAGTTGCGTGAGATATATGATGGAAATTACGTAAATCAGTGAAGTATTTTTTAAACCTTGAGTGAAATGTCATCCCGATTTTAAAGCTTAATTTGCACAAAAACTTTGGATTTTATCTTTCTCTAAATATATTATAATGTATAGAAAAAAAATAAAGGAAATCTTGATTTAAAAAATTAAAACTTTCACTTATTGGCCAACATCCTAACTTTCAAATAAATTTGTTTTAAAGAGCCCTCGCTAAAAATCACTTAACGAGGTTATTTTTTTTTAATTTCGTACTAATATCTTAGGGCTTTTGATCAAACGGAGGATGTGTATGAAAATGTAAAATTTAATTAAAACCGGTGCTCCAAATTATGAAACAGTTTTACGATACGGTAAAACTTACGTCAAATGAAGCACCGGTTCAACGTAACGTTTACATCAATTGATTCGCATCATCCTCCCGATCAAAATCCAGAAAACATTAGTTTCTTTTTATATATAAAAAATATCTCAACGTCGTTAAGTGTTTTTTAACGGGGTTCTTAAAAAAAAACTGTTTGAAAGTTGGATCTGCACCGAGAATTTTCTTAGTTTGGATTTCTATAAGTCAATAGATGAAAATTCGGATTTTAATATCAAAAGTTCCAAAAATAAATTATAAATTACTTAAGAAACGAGTTTATCTTCAACTCGGCTCCTCTGTCAATTGACAATGTGGTGGAGAAGATCATGGTCAGCTCGTTCTTGTGGTTAAATATCACATTAAGAAGCTGAATGTGGTATGGCATAATTGGTATAATATTCTTTTGTTGTAGGCGGTTTATTTTTTTGTCTTGGTGTTTGCTTTGTTTGTTTTTGTCATAGTGTCTTGTTAGTAATTTTTTATGCTTAACAAAATCACCGTTAAAAAAATTATATTAACCAAAAAGCGCTTCGACATAATGGTATCTATCTATGTGTGTAAAATGATGCCGCCTTCTACGTGATTGAGAGTTCAAACCCATCGATCATTAAACAATCTTGTTCCAAAAAATCTATTGCTTTAAATGTAAATGTAATGTAAAAGACGATTGTGTAACAATTAACATAACCTTTAATAATCTAAACTATATCTAATTATCTATAATAATCTATATTAATAAATTAATTTATTAATGACACTCTTAACTCTTTTTTTTTTGATAAGGACAATCGTTATAGTTGAATAATCAACTTTGCACTTAATTCCACTTTGATCATATTCATATATAATGATTTTAAACCAGAAGGGAAAAAACTAAGACTTTATAGTGACAGTGTTAATGTGGCTGCGTTTAGCAAAATAATGAAGTTTTATTGATTAAAATAAATAGTATATATTATTATGAGTTAAAAGTGTTTTGTTTAAACCAAAATTAAAGTGGAGGAGAATTTGGAATTTGCTACACGTACTATACCAATCACGTGTTTGGCAAGCATCGTTATGACACTCGTGATCCATATAATAAATGTTATTCACGTCTTTTACGACCAATACAATAAACAATAACTTATACATCACGAGTAGAAACTTCAAATCAATTTGTGAACGAGATTTTTATGAATCATTAATTCATTTAATGTGGGCATGTGGCTAAATGATGTAAAAAAAGTATTAATATATTTTTATATAAAAATATTCAAAACAAGAATAGTGTATTGATAATTTATACTAGGTATATCATATCGTGTCAGACATGACACGTTAAAATATGAACTCGATATGTCCAAACACGAACATAACACGATAACTTATTGTGTCGTTTTTTAAACATGATAAGACACGATAAAAACTCATTATTAAGTAAATTAAACAAAATACATATAAATTTCATAAGTCTTAAATATTAATTTTCATAAGACCCGATTGCACTTCTTCCTTCCAAACCCTACCGACATCTAGATATCAATCTAGGTTTTTTTGGTAAACAATCAATCGGTTGATGGTTGATCTGGTCAAGGGAAGAAGATTGGGTGTGATGACCGGTGATGTTCATATGGTGATCGTTGTGTATGATGATGTGGTAGCTACAATAAGATTTAAGTTTTTTTAGTTTTTTTTATTAAAAGGCGTATGTTGGTCATTTCACACCAACTTAACTCCAAACCTTAAAAGAAGTTAGTATCAAGGATCACGTCGTTACTTTTGTTAAAACTATTAGGACCATTTATGTAATTTCTAGAAATTAGGAACAAACATGAAATCTAAACAAATCACAAGGACCATCCATGTAATTAACTATATTAAGTATACTTAACATACAAAACGACAAACAAAAGTGACTTGTGGTGTTTAGTGTTTGAAACTTTAAAATGACTGAAATAAATATATTGAATGTGTAATGAATCTCCAAATGCTATAAGAATTTAATTAACTATATATATTAAATTACTTTAAATAATATAATATATTAACATGTAACATATCATGTTAATAAGTCTTTAAAAAATTATAAAATATTGATAAAATGCGAAATTCGTTACAAAATTTCAAATAAAGGTTAAAGATTGCAACTTTTAAAAAATTATTCATTCCGTATTATGATTATTATTAAGAACAAAAATTATAGTTTACTAGTTAATAAAATATCAACGATATATGATAAAATTGTATATAATTTAAAATTCTTTTGTTTTTGTAACAATTTAATGTTTCGTGATCTTATTATACTCTACATAGTACATATAGACAACGAATGAAAGAGGAAGTGAGGAATTAAAGGAGAGAGGGTGCATGAACTCCATGAAATTCACATGTTTTTTAAGTTAATTAATAACAATGTCTACATTCTCTTCATAAATTAAATGTTCTGTATATTATTAATTTTTTTAAATAAACATTTTGATGAAACAATATATAACTAATGCACTTAAAGGTCTAAAGACTAAGATCAAAACACACCCACATTTAACATCAATAAGTGTTTTTCTTAGGCATTGTGGCTCCCATATTACTACGAACTTAGTGAAGACTCAACACAACTCTTCTTACGGATTAAGTTAATCGAAGTTCAAACTCGTTAACTAACTATTCTACGGACAAACTTTAAGCATGTCACGTTAAACCCTTTTGGCTCAGGATGAGCATCAGTGCCCCATGCCTTTAAAAAGTGAAAACTAATCAAAGTAAGGCTTGAACTCTGGTCTTTTCAGTCTCAGCATTCTCAATTTACCATTAAGAGTTAAGACAACTTTAAAGATTTGACCCTAGTTTATACTCGTTTTTTACGTACTTAAAATTTTGATGTTTTTATCCATGTAAATTCCAATTGATGATATTTAACAGATTACTTCTAACTAGAAGGCAAATGAGCAAAAATTGAGTCGCTAGCCATTTTGGATTATAAAACCTAATCTTTTAAAAAACTACATTCATGTATTTTGAGGTTCAGAATGTTTACTAACTATTAAGTGAATTAAAATTTTAAATCTCTCATTTTGTTGGTAATGGTTTTAAATCAGATAGTTAAACCTACTTTGTATTATTTGTCTGTTCGCCAAACAAATTATAAAAATGTAATGATGGCATACATAATTTAAAATATCAATTTAAAGAGAATGATAACCTAAGCTAGCACGATCTTTGTTCACGTGTTATTCATTGGCCGTTAAAAAGATATATAGCTTAGATAAAATAAGGTAATTATTTTACGTTTGGGGTTGGGTTTGCGATGTTGGTTCTTCGTTTGATAAAACAATGTTTATCGTTTGGTTAAAAGGTCTCACTACACATAATCTTACTCTTTAGAGATTATTTTTTTCTTAAAGTTTGACTTAAATTTAACGATTTTTAAACTTTTATTATTTTATAAAATTTCATTCTTCTATATTATTCACACTTCCTTTTTTTAAGGACCGCAATTCTATAAAATTAAAGCTACTGAGAAGCTATGACAAAATACAATGAAGAAACTACGTTGTTAGAGGTGATGATAACGTTGAAGACACCTAGAGGCGATAGTGACACTTTTGTTTATGTCCCTTGTATCCAATCACAACCAAGAAGATAAATGAAATTAATTAATACACCTAAAAATATTGTGAAATATCGAATACACTTCAAAATGAAATGAAAGTACCTTGTGACTTGTAATGAAACAGTACGAATCTTGTTGTCCCACTATTATTTATCTTTTTCTTTTACACCTCAATGTTTGTTTATATAAACAACATATATATATATATATATATATATATATATATATATATATATATATATATATATATAGATTGGGGATTTTCTAAAAAAGCTCAAAACTCTAAGAAGTGTAGGAAGCAATCAATAACAAGCACGTGGCAATGAGAGAAAAAAAACACGGAGGGGCATCTTCGTCATTTATACGCGCGATGCTGAGATGTTCAGTTATGGTGTTTTTTTCACAGCGTGATGCTGAGATGTTCAGTTATGGTGTTTTTTTTGACGCGATGCTGAGATGTTCAGTTATGGTGTTTTTTTCACAGCGTGATGCTGAGATGTTCAGTTATGGTGTTTTTTTGACGTTTATTAATTACGAACATCCGATCTTGTATGTCGTTTTTTGACGTTTTTGTTTTTGTTTGTTTTCGACGTAATGTTAAAAACACCATGATTCAGGAGACATAGATCCCATTTGATAGTGCTAATAAACACCATGAGAAAAGTTAGAAATAAAACACCAAAAACGTCAATCGTTTTTACTGTGATCAGGTCAGACGTAAAAAAACACCATGATTCAGAAGACATGGATCTAAGAAACACCATACGAAGTTCAAACATAAAAAACACCATGATTCAGAAGACACAGATCAAAGAAACACCATGGCGTTTGAATTTTGTGTTAAAACGCACAGATCAAAGAAACACCATGGCGTTTGAAAACGCAAAATGACTAATTTACCCCAGAACTAAATGACGCGTCAGCAAAAACATCATAATATTTACAAAAATGCCACCGCGTTAATCTGGGCCGTTGACATCCAGATCCGACGCCCCAGATTCTTTCTTAGCATTTTTAGAGTTTTGGCCATTTGTAGAAAATCCGGGGAACTAGGGAACAATTCTGAGCCCTTAGATCATCTTGATTATTTTTGGGTGGGAACACCTACACCATCAAATCCTCTACATTGCATTTTTAAAAAAGAAATAAAAAACCGCGCGCGGGAGGTCTCGAACGCGTGACCACGCAAACAAATCTCAGGTGCATTACCGTTGGACTAAGTCCTACGCTTTGTTATTTTTAACGATTAAAATTTACTAATCTTTAATTTTGCAGTATTTTTTGTTTTATTTTTATTTTATAACTTAGCTATTATCATTTATAAAGCTTAATTTTATGATTTGATTTTAGAATTTAAATTTTATCTATATTAGTATTAAATATATTTTTTACGTAACGTTTATAAAGATTTTTAATTTGATTTTGTTTTAATTTTATTACCTTTGTTTACTTTTTATTTTTTAACTTTAAGGGTTAGTTTTGATTTAGATTTTTAACTAGCTTTCTATGCCGGGCCGCGCGTTGCGGCGGCCAGGTCTCACATATGTGACTTCGTCATACGCGTTGATAAAAAAATTTCTTCTCTCGCACGTTACGGTGCAAAGTCATAATACGTAACATATTAAAAGACGTGTATATTACAAACGTAAATGCCAAAATTAATACTAAGTCAAAATGACATTGTCAATGTCAGAAATTTGTCAAAGTAGAATAGTATGGTCAAAGTTGTAAACACGTATTAAAAATTCATGTCTCGTACGTTACGATGTAAAGTCGCATATTAAAAGACGGAAAAACACCCAGACTTAAATGTCAAAGTCAGGAAGCAAAACCGTAAATATGTCAAAGTAAAGTAATGGTTCAAAGTTGTAGAGTGACAAAGCAAAGTCGATAGTCAAAAACGTAAATATGTCAAAGTCGGAGGTTAAAACCATAAACATATAAAAGTCGGGCGGTCAAAATCGTAAATACGTAAAAAGTTTAAAATAAGAAAATAAGACGACGAATCAGTCGGTGACACGTGTCGGGGTGTCACCGACCTTTGGATTTAGAATTATATAGAATGTTATATTTTATCTACGGGTGTAAATAAGTCAAGTCGGCTCACGCGCAAGCTACTTGAGATCGACTCGGTATATAAAAACTTGTTCGAGCCAAGCCTTGACAAGCCCGATCTCAAGCCTAAAAAATATTTGTTTTGTTATCAAGTTCGAAATTTGCATTCAAAATTCGTTGAGATTTACGAGCTTTTTGTTTATATTTTTTATTTAGTTTTATAAATATATATATATATTCATAAATATAATTAAAAATATTTATAAAATTATGATTAAAAAATTAAATAATATGAATTTGCTATATATAAGATGTATGATTATAAAAAAATATAAATTTAAATATATATATATATATAATAATTAAGTACTAAACGAGCTGAGTCCGGGCTTGAAAAAATTCTGACGAGCCGAGCTCAAGCTTTGAAAATAAAGTTCGAAATGAGCCGAGCTTTAGCTCAAGCTTTGTTAAATTAAAATGAGCCAAAATCGAGCCTTAATGAGCTGAGTGTGGGATTTGAACTGATGATGCTGGGTGCACGACTCACAAATAAATGCTTAAACCACTGCGCGCTATATCACTAACTTATTGTTATTTCCAATAAGATAAAATAAATGTGTTCCTTTGTTCGCTAAAAAAGAGAGGTTCCCCATTGATTCACGACATCGACCATGAAGCCGATGACAACGTTGTATAAGCAGGCGAAAATGACGTTCGTCTATGCTAAGTCTAATATCACATGTGCAAATATATACCAACCGACATTAATTTTTAATATTTATAGATTTCAAGTTTAAATCATTACATTCTAGTTTTTAGCACAAGTGATTTCAGGTTTAGAACATGTGATTTTAGTTTATCACATGTGATTCTAGGTTTATTACATGTGATTCTAGTTTTAACACATGTGATTTG
Source organism: Tagetes erecta (assembly GCA_030867185.1). Lineage (NCBI taxonomy): Eukaryota > Viridiplantae > Streptophyta > Magnoliopsida > Asterales > Asteraceae > Tagetes > Tagetes erecta. Next base: position 5,836,005 of record CM061494.1, on the reverse strand, counting down.
AGGTTTAACACATGTGATTCTAGTTTTAATACATTTAATTCTAGTTCTAGGCTTTTAGCACATGTGATTTGAGATTTAGCACATGTGAATCTAGTTTTAGCACATGTGATATAAGGTTTAGCACATGTGATTTTTAAATTTTAACAAGGTTTTGTAAACTAATTAATTCTCGTGGTTGAAAGTTTATCACATGTGATTTGAGGTTTATCACATGCGATTCAAGTTTATCACATGTTATTTGAAGTGCAACACATGTGATTTGAGGTTTAGCACATGTGATTCTAGTTTTAGCACATGGGATTTTTAATTTTTAGCATATTTATTTTAGGTTTTGTAAACTTGCTAATTATCTTTGGTTGGAAGTTTATCACATGTGATTTGAGGTTTAGCACATGTGATTCAAGTTTATCATTTGTGATTTGAAGTGCTACACATGTGATTTGAGATTTAGCACATGTGAATCTAGTTTTAGCACATGTGATATAAGGTTTAGCACATGTGATTTTTAAATTTTAACAAGGTTTTGTAAACTAATTAATTCTCGTGGTTGAAAGTTTATCACATGTGATTTGAGGTTTATCACATGTGATTCAAGTTTATCACATGTGATTAGAAGTGCAACACATGTGATTTGAGGTTTAGCACATGTGATTCTAGTTTTAGCACATGTGATTTTTAAGTTTTAGCATATTTATTTTAGGTTTTGTAAACTTGCTAATTATCTTTGGTTGGAAGTTTTGCACACTTAATTTCAGGTTTAGCACATGTGATTCTAGTTTTAGCACATGTGATTTGAGGTTCGCACATGTGATTCTAGTTCTAGCACATGTGATTTAAGGTTTAGCACATGTGATTCTAGTTTTAGCACATGTATTTGAAGTTTAGCAAATGTGATTCTAGTTTTAGCACATGTGATTTTAGGTTTATATAGCACGTGTAATTTGAAGTTTAACATATGTGATTTAAGTTTTAGCATATGTGATTTTTAATTTTAGCACATTTATATGAGGTTTTGTAAAATTGTTAATTGTCTTTGGTTGGAAGTTTAGTACATATGATTTTAATTTTAGCACATATGTTTTGAAGTTTAGCACGCGTGATTTTAGGTTTAGCAATGATGATTTGAGGTTTAACACATGCGATTCTAGTTTTAGGACATGTATTTGAGGTTTAGCATATGTGATTATAGTTTTAGCACATGTGATTTGAGGTTTAGCACATGTGATTATAGTTTTAGCATATGTGATTTGAGGTTTAGCACATGTGATATGAGGTTTAGCACATGTGATTCTAGTTTTAGCACATGTGATTTGAGGTTTAGCACATGTGATTCTAGTTTTAGCAAATGTGATTTGAGGTTTAGCACATGTGATTCTAGTTTTAGCAAATGTGATTTTAGTTTAGCACATGTAGATTTTTTTTGGTATTAGCACATGTATTTGATGTTACCACACACGATTCTAGTTTTAGCACATGAGATTTAAGGTTTAGCACATGTGATTCTAGTTTAGCACATGTGATTTTTTTATTTTTAGCACATTTATTTGAAGTTTTGTAAACTTGTTAACTGTCTTTGGTTGAAAGTTTAGCACGTGTGATTTGAGGTTTAGCAAATGAGATTCTAGTTTTAGCACTTCTAATTTGAGGTTAAGCACATGAAATTCTAGTTTAGCACATGTGATTTGAGGTTTATCACATGTGATTCTAGTTTTAGCACATGTTATTTGAGGTTTTGTAAATTAGTTAATTATCAATGGTTGGAAGTTAATCACATGTGATTTGATGTTTAGCACATGTGATTCTAATTTAAGTCATGTGATTTTCAGTTTTTAGGACATGTGATTTGACTTTTAAAACATGTGATTTGACTTTTAAAACATGTGATTTCAGGTTTAAACATATGTGATTTTAGTTTTTAGCAAATGTAATTTGACGTTTAACACATGTGATTTTCATTTTTTAGGACACCCGCCAACCCAATACCCAAAAACATAATTGAGCCGAGTCGGCTCGGATCAAAATCTGAATGAGCCGAGCCTGAGCCAGGGTAGGTTCGGCTCGTGGCTTGCTCGGGGCTCGGCTCGTTGGCTCAACTCATGGCTCGACTCGTGGCTTGATATAATATACATATAAATATAGATAGAAGATAGATAGATATATATATATATATTTATATTACCATTTATTTAAATATAAATTATTATGCATTACTTCATTTTTATAAATAATTCAATACTAAAATTTTAAAAAAAATAAAAGACTTGTTGCCCAAATCTTTTTATATTTTTAACAATTTAACTTTTCAGTCACTACATCTCTCCTAATTGTCACCTCATCTAATATTTTACATCAAGTTTCAAATTTCAAAGTTTAAACACTAATTTCTTTTTTAATTCTCTTTTTAAGCAACTATTTCCATAGCAGGTAATGGTTATTTCCTATTTTAAATTTAACATAATCCATGAATGTTCTAATTATGTGTAAGAAAAAAAAAACCAAGTTGGCTTGATGAGCCATGAGCCGCCTCGAGCTTTTTACGAGCCGAGCCCGAGTCCAAAAATCAAGCTCGTTAAAAAAAACGAGTCGGCTCGAGCCGAGCTCGTTATCTTTAAGCTCAAGCCTGAGCCCAACCTGGCTCGGCTCGAGCCGGCTTATTTGCACCTTCTACACTCAGCCACCCATTTATCAAAGTAGTTAAAATATAAATCTTAAAGCCTAAACCGAAAACTAACCTTAAAGCTAAATAATAATATATAAAACAAAAATAATAAAATTAAAACAAAATAAAATAAAAGTTACAACACGTTAAGTACAAAATAAATAAAATTCCAACTAGATAACATCTAATCCTAAAACTAATCTTTAAAAGTTAAACAATAATGGATAACACATAAAATAGAATAAAATAAAAAAACAAAAAAAATCTGCGAAAATATTGCACATAAAGAAGTAAGATTCGATTTATACATAAAACTTATAGTTTAGCAGAGTGGTAGATTCTGTGCATTTGGCGCGTTAGATCACGGGTTCGAACTCTCTCTCAGCGCGATTTTTTTCGTTTTTTATAGGTGTGCATTGCATAGGATTGGAGGGTGTAGGTGTTCCCCACCCAAAATTAAATCAAGATGATCCAATGGCTCAAAATGGTTCCCTAGTTCCCCGGTAAAAAAGGGTTCCCCATTGAACCCTCCCCTATATATATAATAAGAGTTAAGCATCACGTCTCGTGATTAGAGACAAGACATTTTATCATCAGAATGTCTATGTAAAAAACACTACTGATTCTATAAACCACACTTTTGTTTACATGCAATTTCAGAATTGCGTGTGATATTAGTATATGTTGAAATAAGTTTATGACCTCATTGTATGTTAAAATTGTAAAATTTGAAGGTATGAGAATATCGATTCTTTTGTATTATGTTTCTTTCAAACTTGATTGTACGAAGAAACAATTCGTCCAATAACTTCAAAAGGATGCAAACAAAATAACTTGAAAGATACGAGACAGAAGGAATTTCTTTTGACTCAACCCTTTCATTTCATGAATGAAGTAAAATTAAAAAATATTTCAACATGTTTGATGTTCGTGAAAGAGAGACATGTTACTTGTTAGCAATGTGGGCTTGTGGCATTGTGGCGGGTGGATTGGTTTTTTACTTGATTATTTCTTTTGGGCCTCAGGCCTATAAAAAAGGCTGCTGGAATTCAACACAACCTATTAATACATTACATACTTATCTCATTTAAAAGTAGTCAAGCAGAAGCAGAAGCAGAAGCAGAAGCAAGTGCCCCATATTTTTAAGGATTATTGGATTTAATGACCTTCAACTATTGGTTATTGGTCGTTGTCACCCTCAAGCAGGGGCGGACCTACTTTGGTCGGGTGGGGGGCGCCCGCTCCCCCTGCAAATTTTTTTTTTGTTTTTATATGTTAAATTCTCGATCGACCCCCGTAAAATTTAACCCTCGACCCCCATACAGGCTTGAAAACTCAGTTTAATGTCCAGTTAGTAGCCTATATGAGACACATAATATTTAACAATGGATTGGGTTATATTATGGTTAGAAGATAGTAATATATATTTATTTATACTGTCATATATAGTCAATCATTATGGTATTGTAACCTTAAGTGTTTCACCATTGCACAAAACCATCAATATAGTTGATGATTTGGATGGTCATGAGTACAAAAAGAAAATATATAAATAAATTAACTATTTTTGCTAAGTAATCAAGTGAGAAGTGATGAATGGTGGAAAAATTAGTTGTAGAACCAAGGTTCACAACATCACCATTTTTATACCATAACACAAGTTTTCCAACATAATATTGTTTGGAAACATGGTTTGGTTTCATTAACTTCTTATTTGTAAATTAGTGACTTAAAAAAGATGTATAATGGAGGCATATGAAGTTTAAGAAACAAAATAAAAGATTTATTTTATATAGTTTGAGAAAAACAATCCTAACTCAAACCTCAAAATGGTGATTTACCAAACTCTATTTACCTTGGTAAATACATGGTAAAGTTATAGAGGATGTTTCAAGTATTTAGGAATAAAAATGAAAGAAAAATGAAAGAAAAAATAAAAAACTCACAAGTTGTTGTTGAAAATTTGTTGAAAAAAAGATGAAATTTGAGAGAGAGTTTGAAAGATGAAAATTTGTAGAAATTCTTAAATAGATTGAGAGAGTTTGAGAGAGAGTTTAGATGATGAAAGTGATTAGAGAGATTTGGTTTGATATTTATAGATAAAAATTAGGTTAGACATTAAATAAGTTAGTTGAGTGGAGGGAATGAAAATTTTTACTTTTAAATATAAGTGGAGGTAAATGAACTTTTTTTAATTTTGACCCATCAAATTTAGTTGTTGTCATTTTTTAATTTAACCCGACCCGGTTCGACCCGAACCGAATCGAACCGGATTGAAAAAAATATTATATATCGATACTTAAACGATTATTACCAAATTTCCGACCCCCATGAAAAAATTTCCTGGGTACGCCACTGCCCTCAAGTATCACTTTGGCCAATATAACTCCCAACTAAACACTTTGGTGTCCGTATCACCAAAAGTCAACCAATTCAAGTCACTTTTGGTTAACTTTTGATTATTTTTTGGTTAGCTTTTGGTGTTACGGACACCGTATCACCAAAAGTTAACCAATTCAAGTCACTTTTGGTTAATTTTGGTTAATTTTTTGTTAAATTTTGGTGATACAGACATCAAAGTGTTTAGTTGGGAGTTATAATGGTCAAAGTGATACTTAAGGGTGACAGCGGCCAATAACCAATAGTTGAAGGTGATTAAATCCAATAACCCTATTTTTAATCCTAATAGTTTTGTATATACTGTACGTTGTTTATATAAATAAATTCTTATAAATAAATAAATATGCAAACTTGATTTAATCAAGTTTTTAAATCTAACTAAGGGGATTAATGTGAAATGACACATAACATAAAATGATGTGGCAGTGGTGTGTCATGCTTGAAGGACACGCGACAAAAAAGTTAGTGATTTATTTGTCGTTTTTTAGTTGTTTTTTTTGTTATTGGGCGTTTTTTGTCATTAATTTTTCTTTTTCATATTGATAGGTTGTTATTAGTATTGGTTTGAGGTATTGTATTGTTATTGTTTGATGATTTGTTTGTGAGTTGAGGTGATATGTTGCTGTTGGTTGATGGTTTGAAGTGTTGTGACATTGCTATTGGTTAACGACATGAAATTGTGTTTTGTGTATAGTTTGAGCTGTTGTGTTGCTATTGGTTGATGTTATGAGTCCGTTTGTTTGTTGGTTTTTTAATTATTTTTTTTGTGTTTTGTTTTTTTATTTATTTTTTTTGTTGTGCTACATTTTTCTTTGTGTGGTACTGGTAGGGTATACAAGAAGTAATAATCCGCTTAACAACTATCGCGCATCGCGTGACAATCTGAATACACATAGTTATATTTAAATTTCCAATATACGGAGTAATAGATAAGGAATAGTAATCAAAATTAGCTCCAACTTTTATAAATCTTCAAAAATCATCCTCCATCTTCATAGTTCTTTCAAAACTCTTCCATCATAACGTTCACTTCCTGCAACCCTCCTTTTTGCACCCACATAACAATAAAAACATTGACGGTAGACTCCATTCCCCTTAAAAACATCTAGTGTATAAAATAAGCGATAATACATACGATGAATACATGAAATACGACTAAAACAAGCGCTAAATGCCCTGTAATAAACGTGTATAAATGCAACTAATATATTTATAAGGATAAGGAGTTACTCAATGCTCTAAAACAAAGATAATATAATATACTCCGTACTAGAAACAAACAAAAATTAAAAATAGAAAGGACAATGATAATGAATGAAAATAGACGTTGTATCGATCGTTGTCTTTGTGGTTGTAGTTTATCAAAGACTTTTTCTAGCTTGCTCTTTTCTTAATTGCTTTTAATTTGATTTTAAAATTAATGTTTCTGTTTACATAATATATATACCAATTAAAATAAAAGGCGTGGTTTGTATGAATTCCCTCTTATGGGTTTCAAATTAAGTTTCAAACGTTCAAACGTGATTTAAAGACGTAGATTTTAATCTATCTAATAAATCAAACTTTTAGGGGGTAATTTTTGGAGGGATTTTTTTTTTCTATAATAGGAAGTTTGGGAGGTAAAATTTAACTAAATTTTTCACCATGCAAGTTGATGGAGCCAACTCCTTAAATGTTATATATTTACAAATTGTTAAATATAATGGTTATAATTTCTTTATAAATATTACTATTTAACCCGTGTGTAACACACGGGTATTAAACCTAGTGTTACAATATTTCATTACTTCGTCCCTACTTGTTATGAAAATAAATTATCTTCCTAAAAATAAAACTTTTCACAACATTTGTAGTAAGTCAACCTATCATTTAGAGACGTACACTATCATAAAATTTCTTTGGCACAATAACAATATTTGTGCATCTTAGCTGCTATATATATATAGGTGGCCAAAGATCAAAGGGTAAGATTCGAATCACTATGTCTATGTGAATGAATGCTATATGATGTCGGGTAATATATATGGAACATGTGACTTGTGTTTGGTTTACTCATCAAATATCATTTCACATGCTCTAATGTCGATTTGTTTATCTATAAATGCTATGAATTGTCACTCATGTGACAAAATCACCTTATAGAATGTTACTATCATGTGAAATATTGTACTATGCTTTGTCACCTTAATTTCTTGTATGAAATCATTATTCTTTCACTATTTACCTTGTAATGAGTTTTCTCATATGAATGGCGGCACGCACAAGTCACGTGACTCTTTCTATTGATTGACAAAATTACACCAAACATCAACCAATAAGTCAATAACCCATCATCTTCATCTCATTCATTTCTAATTTCTATACACAACAAAAAAAAAAAAAACTCAACTCTAGAGACAAAGAAAAAAATGGGATCCGATGCACAACCCGACCCGTATCCATTATCCACACCCAAACTCCCACTCTTCTCAATGCCAGCACACATTTCCGATCAACATTCCGGCATGTCAACACCGCCGCTTCAAACCACCGTCTCCGTCCCATTCCGGTGGGAAGAACAACCCGGTAAACCCCTACCCTGCACCGATCTAATCATCACCGGTTCTCAATACAACACAACCCGACCCGACAAAACCCACCTGGATCTTCCACCAAGACTAGCAGCAGTTACACCGGAAGCCAACATTGTTACAAAAACTTCATCTCCGACGACTGTTCTTGACGGTCCCGGAGATGTAAAAACAACCAAATCGGTGCTTTCGTCGTTTTCGTTTAGGTTTACGACGGAACGACGTCGGAGGAGGAAGCAAAGGTCGTTTGATAGTGAAGGTGGCGGTGCTGATGAGGACGGTGGTGGTGGTGGAAAACGGTGGTTGTTGGTGGGTGATGATGGTTTTGGTGGTTTCCGGTCATCGTCGGTGAGGAGGGATTCAAGTGGTTTGAAAGTTAAAAGGTCCCGGTTTTTGGTAAGATTTTGATGTTTTTTGTTTTTGAGTTTGGTCTACAGTTTGATGCATTATGTACAAGCTTATATTGCGTGCTTATCACTTTTCTTTTAATTTTTTTTTTGAAAAATAAAATTTAAATAATCATAACTTTTCAATATTATTAATCTTTAATAGTCTCAAGTTTAATATTTTTTTAATCACGGATCTAACTTTTAAATATATTTGTTACTAAAAAACCTAACTTCATTAAGTTTTATTTGAATTTCAAATTAATACTTTAAGGATTTTGATCAAAAGAGGATATGAGTTGTATTAATTTAAAATTACTTTGAAATGACATTCTAAATGATGATCGACTTAATTAAAAGTCTAAACACCCGATTAAAACAATATTTCATAGTTTAACAATGTTTCAAAATAAGTTTATATCAAGCTACTCATATACTTTTTATGATAAAAGATCCTATAATATAGTTTGAAAAAAAATTAGTGTAAATATTGTGACCGCTAATAATAATTTTATGAGTTATGATTATTAGTGGACTAATATTAAAAAAAATGTTATTCAAAATCCATATTTCCTTATTTATATTTTTCTTTTTGTAAATTGTTGTTTTCATGCCTAAGTTTTGGTCGTTTTCCCATTTCCATCTAAAAATAATTTATTTTCATTATCTAGGTTTATGACATTTTAAAAGTTGTCATTTTCACCCATTGTTCTTAATTCAGTGATTTCTACTCGTTCAGTTAGAGCATTCACGTCTTTTAATATTTAAATTATTAATTATCTAATATTAATATTAGGTTAAAAATATATTAACGTGATATTAAATCCGATAATAATTTAAATATATTAAAAGACAATCAAGTCAACAACTAAAACTAATTTGGTTAACTTAGATGGATGGAAATGAGTCAATGACCTTCTTGAAAAAAGTTACGACCAAGATGAATAAACATTCTTTTCAATTTTTTTAACAATTTTTTTTTTATTTTCTAGGACAATTATGATAAAAAATTTAATGAGCCATCAACTTTACTTAAGTTCTTTTGAATTGAAAATAAAAAGAGATAAAAAACTAACATGAAAATAATAAGGTAATTTTTATTTTTATTGTTTTCAAAGAATGGCAAAAATATCTAAAAGTGTTTATGGTATCAATGATATTCAAATATGTCTATCTAATATTCCCCCGTAGTTGCAGCGGTAGTTGGACGAACGCGCAAACTAGACCGGAACTCTTGAAACAGGTGTCGAGGCAATCCCTTAGTGAAAATATCTGCATACTGTGCCGAAGACGGGACATGTAGAACACGAACCTGACCCAAACGAACCTTTTCACGTACAAAGTGTATATCAATCTCAACATGCTTTGTACGCTGATGCTGAACCGGATTATGGGATAAATACACCGCCGACACATTATCACAATAAATAACCGCTGCCCGCTGAAGAGGAACATGTAACTCAAACAATAAATTCCGTATCCAAGTTGTCTCAGCAACCGCATTTGCCACACCCCTGTATTCGGCCTCAGCACTGGACCGAGAGATAGTAGGTTGTCGCTTACTAGACCATGACAGTAGATTATCACCCAAAAACACACAATAACCCGAAGTAGATCGTCTCGAATCCGGACATCCTCCCCAATCAGCATCAGAGTATGCTGTCAGCGAGCGAGTAGAAGAGGGGGTGATCCAAATACCAAAATCAAGGGTGCCCTTCAAATACCGAAGGATACGCTTCATGAAAGCAAAGTGAGGTTCCCGTGGAGCATGCATGAAGAGGCAAACCTGTTGTACGGCATACGTAAGGTCTGGTCGTGTAAAGGTAATATATTGTAGCGCACCAGCCAATGTTCGATATAAAGTTCCATCGGGTAGCAATGCGCCATCCGTAGCGCTTAGTTTTGCAGAAGTGTCAACAGGAGTGGCACACGGTTTACAATCAGACATGCTAGCCCGATGTAGAATGTCCCGCGCATAGGACGACTGGCATAAGAACATACCTTTATCACTTCTAGACACAGAGATACCCAAAAAGTGATTTAAATGCCCCAAGTCTGTCATAGCAAACTCCCCTGAAAGAGTACTCATAATGGATTGCAACAAATCGTTGCTCGAGGCAGTAATAACAATGTCATCGACGTAAAGAAGTAAATATGCACGATTATTACCCTGGTTATAAATAAATAAAGAGTTGTCGGAAGAACTCTTACAGAACCCGCGAGAGCAAATGTATTCATAAAACCGAGTGTACCAAGCCCGTGGTGCCTGTTTCAAACCGTACAAAGATTTCTTCAGGCGGCACACATGTGACGGGTGTTGCGGGTCCACAAAACCAGGAGGTTGATGCATAAACACTGTTTCCTTGAGGTCCCCGTGCAAAAATGCATTCTTTACGTCTAACTGATGAACAGGCCATGACTGAGACACAGCCAGGCTTAATACTGTGCGAATAGTTGCAGGTTTTACAACAGGGCTAAAAGTTTCATCACAATCTACGCCCACTGTTTGAGACTTCCCATTTACTACCAAACGAGCTTTATACCGTGCAAGCGATCCATCTGATTTGAACTTATGTTTAAACAACCACATGCAACGTATAACCGGATGGTTAGATGGTCTCGGTACTAACTCCCACGTATCATTTTCCTGTAAGGCCCTAAATTCATTGTTCATGGCGTCAAACCAATTAGGGTCCGACCGGGCATTGTTATAGTTTTTGGGAACGGGAGAGACATTGGTGGTGGTGTGTAAGTTTAAACGGGTGACGGGTTTATGGATGCCAGAACGAGACCGTGTGGCCATGGGGTGATGTGAAGAGGTGGATGAGTGACTAGGAGGCGTAGGATGGGTGAAAGGAGCAAACGCAGGTAAAGGGCCAGGGGAAGGTGAATGTGTTGTAGTTGCGTGGCTAGATGGGCCGAGAGGATGTTGGGTATTTGGGCCTGGTGTGGGTGGTTGGTTTGGGCCGGACGTAGGAGAGGGAGAGGGTTGAGGATTTTGTGGGGAGTGGGTAGGTGGTGTAGCAGTGGGGTTTTGAGAGAAGGTGGGGGTGGGGTATGTGGAATAAATTAGTGTATCATCAAGGAATTGGTAGGCTTCAGGTGGGGGTGGTTTAAGGAAGGGAAATGAGGTCTCGTCAAAAACGACGTGACGAGAAATAGTGACGGTGCCCGTGTTTTGGTCATAGCACCGATAGCCACGGTGATCGGGCGGGTAACCGAGAAAGATGCACTGATGAGAACGAGGGGAAAGTTTGTGTGGCATAGTGGCAGAGGTATTAGGGTAACATGCACAACCAAAAACACGAAGGTAGTCATATGATGGGTGACGCTGGTAGAGGGCAAAGTGCGGAGTTGAAAGGTTTAGGCGTTTAGTGGGTAAAATGTTGTGAAGGTATGTGGCGGTGTGAAGAGCGTCAACCCAAAATGTAGGAGGAAGGTGTGCATGTGATAGGAGTGTACGAGTGATGTCATTGAGACGACGAATCATTCGTTCCGCCCGACCGTTTTGTTGGGACGTTTGAGGGCAAGAGAAGCGAAAAACAAAGCCGTGTTTGGTGGCAAAGTTTTTAAATTCATGATTGTCAAATTCCCCGCCCATATCACATTGAAAAGCTTTGATTTTTCGATTGAATTGAGTGAATATATATTGGTGAAATTTGACAAAGTTAGGAAAAGCGTCCGATTTATATTTGAGAGGATAAACCCAGACAAAATGTGTAAAATTGTCGATTAGGACCATGTAATATTTATAACCGGTTTTGCTTAAAACTGGGGATGTCCACAGATCACAATGAATAATGTCAAATGGCATAAATGTAACCGAAGAAGAATCATAAAAAGGAAGTCTTTTATTCTTAGCAACTTGACATGAATGACAAATATTTGAAATTTTAGTCTTATTACAAGGAATATCAAAACGGTTACGAAGTAAATTTAAAACTGATTCTCCCGGATGTCCTAAGCGGTTGTGCCATTGATCAATTTGTGGAGTGAGAAGAGCTGAAGCAAATGTGGCGGCAGTGAATGGATATAGGTCCCCCGAGCTATTGTGGCGTGAAAGGAGAGCTTCCGTCTCGAGATCCTTCACAGAAAAACCATACGGGTCAAAAGCTACAATTGTTTGATTATCGATTGTGAATTTTCGGACAGACAAAAGGTTTTTAATAATATCAGGGGTGAGAAAAATATTGTGAAGGTTATAAGTTCGGGACGGTGTAGGGTGTGTAGTATGGCCGGATCCATGAATTGGTATAGACTTTCCGTTCCCAACAAAAATAGAACCAGCAGGAGTAAACGAAAGTGGAGTTGTAATTTTACCTGGATCATACGTGAGGTGAGATGAGGCCCCCGTGTCCATGTACCATTGAGGATCCTGAGCAGTGAGATTGACTTGTTGCATTGTTTGGGCTAGGTCTTGCGGGCTATAATCTGTATATCCAGAAAATTGGTTTGACGGGCCAGCAACAAATGGATTATACTGCTGATTTGGACCTGCAAAAAAAGAACTAGGCGGCCCAGTAGCAAATGGATTAGGGCCAGTTGCAACATGGGCTGATTGCTGCTGATTTGGGCCGTGATTACTTGGGCCAGCTGATTGGTTCCATCCTTGTTGCTGTGTCGGGTAGGGTGAAGGGGGATTGTGCCAGCCGCCGTGGTTATTCCAATTGTTTTGACCGTTGTTCCAAGCAGATTGATGGTACTGATTGTTGTGATTAAACTGGTTGCTTTGACCATTGTTTCTACCCCTACCACGTTGACTCCGACCATTGCCACGACCTCTCGTGTTCGAGTTTCGACCCCGGTTGTTATGATAATTTGGGTCGAAGTTACGTCCTTGATATCCGGCAGGGCGAGAGGTGGTGTTTGGGCGTTCTCCCTGTGCCGCCAAAGCCGTAGCAGACGGGCTTTGACGTGCGTTCTGCCTCTGTTGTTCCAGATGGATCATGTTGCGTGCCTCGTCCCATGTAGGAGCTCCCTGGTTGATCATGGCGCCCACTACATCAAACTCCTTCGGTAACCCTCGAACAAGTTGTAAGACCAGGCTTTCTTCACTAACGGTGTGACCCACGTCACCGAGTTGGTTGGCGAGGTCTTGTAATTTTTGACAGTATGAGTCCATGGACGCACACGAACCCAATTGCAGATTAGAAAACTCGTATTGGAGCGCCGCAGCCCTTGCATTCTTGTTGTTGGTGAAGATGGTCTTGACTTTCTCCCAAGCACGGTGTGCGTTTATCCCTTTTTCGAGTACCCGTGCAAACAACTCGTCTGAGATGGTGTTGTAAATCCATTGTAAAACCAGTGCATCAATCATAGCCCATTCAACAAACGTGTCGTCGGTTTCGTTGGGTGGTGGGGTTCCATCGATGTGATCTATGGCTTTGAATGCTTTGGCTTGTATCTCGAACAGTTGCGTCCATTGAGAATATGTTACTTTCACTCCGTCGAGGGTACGAACTTTGGTTTGAATGTTTGTGACAGTATATGCGGGGTGTATAGTTGGTTTTGTGTTGTCGCCGCCGTGGACTTGACTACTTGATTGTTTATCTCCTTCGGCCATGATTGCCAATCGAAACTGTCAATCGAAACTTGCGAAGTGTGTGGGTAGGACAACTAGGGTTTGGTTTATTTTGGCTCTGATACCATAAAAGTGTTTATGGTATCAATGATTTTGTGTGTCATTCAATAAACAATGTCCCATTATATAGGGATCAATTACAAGATAACTATGGAAAAGATAACACACAAATAGGAAAGGATAACTCATAATAATATTCAAATATGTCTATCTAATAATATCTAGTAAAAACAAAAGCAGTAAGAAAAAGCAGGAAGTAATGTGGTGGGGCCGGTTAAAGTAGGAAACAAAAAAACACGTGATATGAAGTGACGACGGCAGCCCATGCAAATTTGCAATGCATGCCAACTAATTTTTAAGTTTAGTCCCTCAAATATAGCTTTTTATAACATTCACATTAGAGGCCTCGCTATAAAAAAACTGATATATTTCAGTCTCACGTTACTTAGATACCCGATCTCTAGCCGTTCGAAAAAAAAGATACCCGATCTCTAAACTCTCAAATAATAATATTATACGTAAGAGGAATTTGAGTTGCAAGGTTTATAAAAAAGTGTAAGATAAATTCTAAAATGATGATTTTCAGGTATATTATAGGTATGAGGGTGAATCTTATTGTGAATGTTCTTACACTTACCTGGTTTTGGTATTGGTCTTTGTGCTAGGTTTTTAAATAGTTTAATTCCATATATTGTTATAAAACTGTTAAATATAACTCTTTACACATACCTGCCTCGAATGAAAAAAAATATTAAGACTAATATCATATGCGTCTCAAATGTTTTGAATTTTAGGTTTTCCCATTAAAATTAGGTTCTTTTGCAGTCACTATCCGTCTATCACACTCTTAATGTTGTTGTTTTTATTTATTTATTTATGCAGGCAAAGATCTATGAAGGATTTAAGCAAGTAGTTCCATGGAGGAAAAAACATAAGATGGAAAGCTAGCTTTACAATATGACTTGCTTTAGCTTGTACTAAATCAAAGGTCGAACTAGAGGAGTCGGGGTCAGAGCCTCAGTAAGCTAAATTAAGCTATTTTTTTCTGTTAATAACAATATTCAACGTCGTTGTGTTGTGTTGTTGAAGTGAATGCAAATGAGTCCCGAGATCTTAATCCGGTGTTTGTATGTATAATTAATTAATGATTGGCATTTTAAGGGTATTTTGTATTGTTGTTCTCCATTTTCATTCCTTAGATTAGAATAAAACTGAATTTAGCCAAATACTAGTTTGGTTTGAAGAAACTTATTTGAGGCCCAACTCTAGCCCACACTAAGTTGACCATTTGTCAACAAAACTTAATCAATTTGGGCTTTTCTTTTACGGCCGTTTAAAATTACCACAAATCCACAATACTGTCTATACCCGTGAGAGTTGAGACAGACAGGATGTGAACCGTCTATAACAGAAAATCATTTTGTCTAGTATGCATAAAAGTGATTATGTAACATAACCACAATATCTACTAATAACTACTATGCATAAAAGTGATTATGTAACAACTTAACCACAAGATTTTTTTCCATACCAAACCTATTTATCAGCTTATGATAATTCTCTAGTATTGATTTCTGAATATGTATATTTTGTGGTAACCAAACCTATTTATCAGCTTATGATAATTCTCTAGTATTGATTTCTGAATATGTATATTTTGTGGTAATTGTGCTGAGTATTGTCCAACAAATTATTTATAGTGACCGAAGAATATGAATTTTCTACTTATGATCGTCACGAATTGAATTATAATCAAATTGCTTTGGGTCGATTACCAATGTCAATAATTGACGATTACACAATTTGAACAATTTTAAATTTACTAGAAATATTTAAAAGAATGAAGGTTTTTGTTTGATGAATAACAAATAACCTTATACTCAAGCAGAAGACAAAGATGATCAATTTCAAAGTCCAAACAACCATCTATACATGCAAAAGCTATTTAAGTATCTAATTTTGTATACTATCATAGTATCATTACCTCCTTACTGAATTACAATAACACTAAATCAACATCCATCCAACAGTCCATCCAAAAACCAAACCTACACCAACAATCCCCAATCCAACCACGAAAACAACCGCGTATTGGCCTAAACCACGTCCATATCGCCCAAACCCACGTCTCGTTAGCGTTCGTTTCCCATTCGCAGGTGTCACATTCTTCAAATTCTTGTCACATTTACCAATCTTGGAAGGCAAAATTGGTATAACAGACAACATTGGATCAATCTTACTGTTCTTCATTTGGTAACAAAGATTTTCAAGCTGTAAAACATAGATCCATTGCCTGTATGCAAACAGTTGCGACGCCTGTCTAAAAACAATCCTGATCGCGTGTTCTTTCTCCGCGTATGCTTTCTTTGCTGCAATCTCAGCTTCTCGTGCACGCGTTTGAGAATGACATAAAGCTTCTAATACCTTTGTTCTGCTTGTATCTGGCCGCGATCGATACAACATAACATTTTGGTCACATTTTGCTTTGCTTCCAAGATCACAACTTTCAATCAAAACATGTGATTTCTTTAAACCAAATGAACCCAAATCATCTTTTTCTGCCATCTGCACAAACTCATAAGACCCATTTGACTCTAAAGAGTTGACTTCTTGATTAGTCAAACCCCTTTGGTGTGCATAATCAGGCTGCTTAATCCACCATGTTGAATCAAATTCAAGATTTGTATAGAAAGATTTCTCATCTGAAACACACAAACTGTCATCCAAATCTGTAAAGTTGACTGATTTTGCATCAATTTTAGAAATTGCAGATGAAATTGAAGAACAACATGCTAATTTTGACACACTTTTTGCATCTTCTTGAATAAAATATCGATTTGTAGCACGTTTCCAAACTGCCCTTGCCATTGATCATCACACTGTTACAAAAAAAAATCATCATCAAAAGCAAGAAATTGAATCAAACTTAAAAAGTCAAAAATTAAAACCCATTAAAGAAATTGCAAACAAGTGATCAAAGATAAAATCTTTATGATGAATTGACGAAAAGGGTAATTGAAACTGAACTGAATGTGTAGGTAAACAATCAAAGATCAAATCTTTATGGACGAAAAGAAGTAAAAAATCTCACCAGGTAATAATATTAAGAAGCAATTGGGTTTTTTGTTACTTGTAGTTGAAGATACACATGTATCATGTATGATGTATGTTATGTATGAAAGTGTTGGTATATAAAAAAGATTTTGTTTGAGGAAGATGGTTGATGGTCATCTATCTGAAATTGTCGGTTATTTATCAGACGAAAATGTCACCGATAAGACGACGCCGATAGGTTCAACAAATTAAATATTTATATTTATATATGTTTGATTAAAATATATATATATAAAGAGAGAGAGAGAGAGAGATAAATAAATAATTGGAGTTTGAAAGGGATGAAAATATACACTCCGCAGTCCATACAAAGAACAAAACATAAAATGGAATGTTTGACACAAGTTTTAAAACTTACGAAGTATTAATAATGTTGATCCATGCATACTCATTTGATCTATGCCGTTAAACAAAAATAATTAAAGTTGATCTATACATAGTCACCCCAGGTTACTATTTAAAATCAATCTAGTTATTATAGGCAGGCAATTTGTTTTAGAGATGTTTATAAACTCATTTTTCTCTCAAAACGTCTTTCTTGAAATCTATTTAATAAATTAAAGTTTTAAGGAAGATAATTTTTGGAGGGAAATTATTTTTGTTTTATAATAGAAAATTTTAGAGGGAATTCTCATGCATTAGTTGATGGAGCCAAAAATATAAAAGTTGAAAGTATTTTTTTAATAATACATTTATAATCATTTTTTTCTGTCATTCAAGTTTTCAATTTAAAATATTTAAAAAAAATTGCTTACATAAAAAGTATAGAAGATGAATGTATTTTTAATGTATTATCAAATTATTGCTATTTACTAAATGATGCGTAATTTAGATAATATGTGTATAAATCAACATGTATATAAATCACCCCGTGTGTATACACGGGTATTAAACCTAATTAAATTCATTAAATTACGGATTGCAGCACCATACCGAACCTACGTCGATATGGGTGCTTGTCTATACCAACTACATCAAACGAGGAATTTTACGTCATTTTAAACTAGGACAACTTGTCGGTGTAGGTGTGGTTGGTGTTATACCTCTATCAAATACAAAGAATGATATGTTAACTCGATGTGTAAGTTGTCTTCACCGTCTTTTACAGGATTAAAGATGTAATTGAATATTTTAAAATTTTATATGAATTATTTTATTAAATTTAACCTGCTGTTATATACTATACATATTATATTTAACACCAGCAATTTAAAAACATAAACCATGGTGAAATGATGAGAGTAAGCTTGATGTAATGATTAACACTTGTACGTGTACACAACAGTTTCGTGAATGCTTCACGCAACTTTCTTGATCTTCACATGTTCAACTTCATCCAGGCTGTGACAACTTAACAATTTTAATACTAAAAGATAACAAAAAAAGCATACTATTTTGCTAGATAATATATCCACTGAAAATTTTGATAACTGACCCTATATATACACACATGCTACTCATAAGTATAGGCAAAAAAGAATGAGAAATCGGCTTCAATTGGAACGACAACAATAATGGGCAACGACCCACGGGTCAAGGGCATGGGCCATGTTGGTCATAGTAAATCTCTAAGTTGAACCAGCTTAACTGAACCATCACCACCACATGAAAGAAAACCATTTGAAACAACTTGAATATCTGTCACAGCAGCCTGCAGAGTTTCAAACTTTCATTAAAAATTCATGTGTAAATCTTATCTTTTTATTTACTAAAATAAAATAAAACTAAAAGGGTTAAAAAGGGATACTCTAACAACTCCTCCAAATCCTCTTGAGCTAGGTTGAATGAAGGTGTGTCTATCATGCATCTTTGGCCAGTGATACACCAATTCTGCCCTTTTAGCATCCCAAAGCTTTACATCTCCATCTTTACTTCCAGTTAAGAAAAAACTGGTATTTGGAATGGCTGATATTCTGGTAACACTCCCTACAAACAGAATGTTAAAACTTATAAATTGCTAGATCCGGTTTTATGGTATCGGGTCAAACGGGTAAAATTAAAAAAAGTTACCTGAGTGGGCCTTTGGTATGTACCACAACATCCCGTTCCGATTTTGATCCCCGTGTTTGTTATGCAAGCCTGCTGTTGAAGATGCACTAAATTTTTGTTCAATGTTATCAGAAGTTTTATGCTTTTTTGGTCTTCGGGTGGCTATGTAACGAAAATCATGAACTCCAACATCTCCACCTTTTCCACCAGTCACGATTAGAGGAGAAACCGAACCGCTTCCTATTTCATCAGCAAATACACAAATGGACCGAGCACCACCTAAAACACACATACACATTAACATCTTGTATGCATCATTCAAATGCAAAATTAGTGAAGCGGGGTGAACCTTCGTGACACATGATGGAAGCTCGGGACGTGGTGGGTGGAGCAAGTGTATCCCATATAACAACATTAACATTATTGGAACTATAACCAACTGCAGCCACAATTGATCCACTTGAAGTAACATAAGTCACATCCCTGCAAAAAAAAAGTTGCATACTTTAACTATTTTTTACACTTTTGTGTCCATAAGAACATGTTTACAGGTAAACTCCTAGGACCCATCAAGACCCTGCTAATAACAGGATAAGGTAAGTCACAGATTACGGTAGGCAAGCGGCCTTTAAGAGGTTATGGCAGAAAACCAGAGGAAGCAAAAAACCCGAGACCTCTGCTAGAGGGAAATCATGTTATTACCATTGCACTTCTCTCTATTTTATGCTATGTTAGATTTAAATCAAGATTTTGTTAAAAAATACATACGATGTGTAGTTGTTAAAACAGAGAGACGATTCAGTTGGACGAACATTGCTTCTTCCTCCAACCTCAAGCTGCCAGGTGCACACTGTTCCATCTAACGCCGCTGTGGCAAATCGCTGCCCACATTGATCAAACTGGACGGCTGAGATAGATGCAAGAGCATATGGTGGTGGGACATTTGCAGCAGGAAGAACTCCATATGTAGCAGTAGCTGTGTTTTTACCAAACTGTATCATACATGCCACCACAGGTGATATTAATTCCAAGTATGTTTTAATTTAATATAGAATTATCATATAAAAAAGGTGTGTACCTCCCATAGATACACGTGTGTATTGCTTGAACCAACCAAGAAAAAAGGTCTAGAGGGGTGACTTGAAAAGGCACGTGTTCTAATATTATCTACAGTTGCAGGTGGATCAATGAATTCTTCAAAATCTTCTTGAATTTCCCAACCAAGATTGGATGTGCTTACTGGTTTTGCTAAACCCACACCGATTGTAGCCCCACCCAAACCTAGGTGGGTCCCCTTTCGGCTACCCAGACCAATTCCGGGAGAAACACATGTCGGAACTGGAGTGGACTCAGATCCAGCCCAGCCGTCAGTTGGCCAATCAACATCCGTCCAGATATAGTTTGACTTGTCAAAGGAAGACCGCCCATCTTCCCAATTATAAAAGATTATACCCTGAATCAATAGAAGCATAACAAGCAATTACAATGTGAAGAGAGGGCAAGTAAAAGACACATACATAATGTAATACGTAGAGGTGGAGAAACAGGAAGAGCAGTTATTTTTGGAGTTTTGGTACAGGTAGGGCCAGGTTGATAGGAAACACATTGAGTTCGTTTTTAATATTTTATATGGTAATTAGTGTTTCAAAAACGATCACAAAATTACAGTAGTACAATAAAAATCTAATCTTTCGAACAAAATGATTTAGAAGCTCTTATGTATTTAGAATACACTTTGGAGCACTTTTGAATCATTAGACCTGTTTCTTTCTAAGCTAATTTTATGTTTATCTTTTTAAAGGATAGAGAATAAAGTGGGACAAAACTGCCATGTTTTATAGTGAGTGTAAAGTGTATAAACTGACCTTTTTATTGGTAGCAATTGCAGCTTGCTGTTGATCAATGGAGTTGATACATAATGCCTGTTCAAGAATAAAAAAGCATAATAATCACGAATTAGTTAACCTGGAGTAAATTTCAGCGTAACAGGAAAAGAGTTACCTCAAGTAATTCTCCATTTATTTTATGTACTTCTTTAGGTTTCTGAAAAGGACTGTGTTTCATCTTTATATCCATATCTTTATAACCAGAATGGTCAACAGAAAGGTCGACATGGGATGCAGCTTCTTGATTGTCATTTTCAGAAGGTTCATGATCCCCTGTGATGCTTGTATAAACATCAATCCATCCTTTAGAATGTTTCTGTTTAATAAGCTGTGACCATTTCGAATACTCCACTGCAAAATCCCCACATAGCATTTTTTGATCATCAAACATACTCCATAGTATTTCAGAAGTTGAGAATCTGCCTTCATTGTTCATTATTATAGAGAGGTCAAAGTCACCACCTTGACCAAGACCTTGATAATTGGTTAGTGGTATTGACCTACACAGATTCTCCAACCACAAAACTGTAGATTCGTTTGACTCATCTTTCACTTTCTGCAGCAAGAATGATGCCAGATGCTTAGCACAATAAGATAACGCACGCTCTGATTCCACTTTCAGCAATTTAGCCAAAACCACCGTCACTAAATGCAATAGGCTCTTTGTGCTATCACTAGACATGTAGGAAGAAAGCTTACACGGAGGGCGAAAAGAGTAACTATCTTCAAGATTCTCGGGCAATAAATCAATTTGGTATTTCAGAAATCCTGACATGAGGCCACACAAAGAAGAGCGTATAATTTGCCATCTATCATTTTCAGGTATGCCATGTCCATTTTGTTCATTTTCTGTTAATCCAATGGTGTGAACAGTCATTTCATTGTGATCCAACAGCTCAAATAGTTTGGGAAGAAAATCATCCAAAGTTTTCATGTTAGAGTCGAATGATACTGATTCATTGGAATATGTAAGCAAAATAGTTTTCAAAACAACAATAAGGCTCTTGGGATTTTTCTGAAACCAAGCAGATGTGAAATATATGTAATATTCACATAAATCAAGAAAACTTTCAGCATAAGAACCACTGAGCAGTTTCAGTCCACTTTTTATTATTGACACCAACAACAATAAATCCTTCATATATATCCTGCACGAGCTTAACCAGGAACAGCTATTCCCTATTACCGTGCTTGTCTGAATGGAATGTGGTTCCATGTCACAGCTATTCATCATACAAACCATGTTATATTTCGAGAATAAAAATGAAAAATCTTCGACACCCTGTAAAATGAGCATAGGCAGTGTAGGGTAGGAAGGATTCCTGTTCAATGCAAAATGCTCATGCTGCAACATATGGCAACCAATGACCATGAGGCCATGATTATACAAATGAACAACAATCTGAAAAATAAAGAAATACACAAGTAAATAAACCTTTCAAAAAGAAAACAGGTCATAAATCAGTATTATGGAAGCATAGTAAAAAATAAGTGAATACCATGTTAATTAAATGGTCGCGAGATAAGGAAAACTTCTGCTCAAAATATGAAAGCCCTGCGTTTAACTTGTTCTCAAAAGTTGAAAACGGTGTGGTGTGCTGAATTTCAGATGATGGTGTGATGTTTCCTGGCCAACTTGGATGTTCTGTTAACAAATTTGTAATGTATTGCATTGCAAAACTGTGTTTTGCATGCAAGAGCACATGCAATGCCACATCACCTGATATCCAATTTGAGGAAGATGCAGATGGATTCAGTCTCTCATTCAAAACTTTAGTATCTGAATTATCTGAAATAGTTTTTTGTTCAGAACCACTGAATGTACTGACAGAAGATGAAATGCACTCCAAAGCTTCAACCTAAAAAACAATAAAGAAAAGAGAATATTCTAACTTAGTGGACCTTTTGTAATATATGAAAAAGATAATTGCTTGATGAAAACTACATTGAGATTTGAGGACACGTACAGGTAAACCACATCTGCTTAATGCAGTAGAACTCATCAAAACGGCCCATCTACAAAGAGTTGCAGTATTCTGTTCTCCAATTGCATTCTTCATCTGGTTTTTGGTTGCTAACATTAAGCAATATTGGCCAACACTTGAATCTTTAAAGGCCACATGGTTGGACAAGAGGGTAGATTTATTGCTTGGAGAGTTAACTTGCTCACCAAGCATGCTCATAAAAGCTTTATAGTAATTCCCTAACACCCACTGAAAACCAAAAGTATAAAAACATTTAACACTAAAAGCAAACAGAAATTAATCGGATTAATTAAGCAGGAATTATCACCTCAAGAATGCTTGATTTCCAGTAGTCGCCTTTTTCATAAGCAGATGGTAGCAAAATCTTGGATATAAGATGGTGTTCAGATGGACCATTATACCCTTCAAGAAGACGAGAAATTACAAGACCAAGCTGCTCATCTCCAAGAGTTTTTGTACATACATTGATAGCCGACGCAGTATCACCTCCAAGCAAAAAGAAAGCTACAGCAAGCTCCAGTTGATGTTTCCCTAATAGCACATAAGCATTTTTCAAAGCAGCAGCCTTATTTTTCTCATCCTGCATCAAATTAATTCAACTTTTACAAAACAAATGTATCATGATAATGAGACAATTGTTAAAAACACTAACATAATACTTTGAGACTGTACTAACCTGAAAATTACGTGAAAGAAATGCCACTAATGGCTTGTCTTTTTCATCTTTACTGATTTTAAAAAGACCTGCCAAAACTTGCACCCTGTTTAAAGCTACATAAAGAAGTGTGCAAGCTTTTGGATCCTTATTTTTTAAATATTGCTGTTTTGCCAGCCTCTCCATCTGCAACAATAAAAATTTCTCATTGATTTTTTTTACAAAATATATAAGATCATGTTTGACTTTTGATATTAAGCAAGTCATAGTGAAATAGTACCTTAACTCGCAACTGTGATTTATTTGTGTACCAAAATCCAATACCCATGTTGCGCATAGCATGCCAAGATGAATCATTATTTAGAAGAGATTCAAATAAACTTTCTTGACAGTCCGAGTGGAAAGCCCAAGCAATAAGGGCTGAGTCAATGGTCAATTCTCCCACTGATGGTAATTTCCCTACTCTCCTCGCACAATACAACTGCTGAAACCTTACTGTAACCCAAAACCTTGAAAAAAATCAAGCCAAAAGGATATAAACAATAACAAGCTGAAATCAGAACAGAAATTTTAGATCAAATATATCGCTAAAAGAAAGTTAAAAGTTACAATTACCTTCGACCGGCTTCATCAAGACCACCATATGGCGAAGACGAGTTTGAATTGCTAATTTCATCAAGAAGATCAATAGCCGCAAGAATTTGCATCTTTTCTTTGTTAGTGATGGCTGAAATGCCCTGCAACTTCTCAAGTGACTCACTAAGTCCACTCAGTCCAGATTTTGTAGAAGTTGAATTGGTGGAACCATTAGGATCCCATGAAGAATGATTGAATTGATCAAGATTTGCATTAAAATCCCATGTGACCGCTTTATTGCTTGACTTTCCCGGAAAAAATCCTTCAACGTAGTCTGACAAGCTCATTTGTGGAATTCTTTTCAAATCTGCATAATTAGAAGTAAGATGCTGCAAGAGATGTTCCAGGGCAATTTGTGCACGTTTCCAGTTGCCTACATAACACATTAGTGGAAATAATAAAACTTCAGAAGTTATATAATATAAAAATATCAACTACAGAATTATATATGCTCCACCAAATTGAAGTACCTGCAAAAATATTGACAAGAAGGGCTTCAGGATGGTATGCAGGTAGAGAGCCACCAACATGTGTTGTTACTTCCAAAATGCTTGATAAACCAATATCCGTAACAGTATTAGATATCGGTTTATTTTTTTCAGAGATGCTTGAAAAAGTACAGTTCTCCATGTTCATTTTTATATGACGGTTTGACATGCAAATTTCACTACTGTCCTTCAATGTCAATTTTTTAATATCATGAATATCAGAATCACTAGAAATTTCAGGAGTCATACATTCGGACAAGTGTTTTTTGTTTTGTGGGAGTAACCACGGGCTGAATAGACAGAAGTAGTCATCATGAACAATCACACCTGTTGCTTTAGGACCCCAAATGAAATCACAGATTGGAGGGCCACTTTGAGTTTTTGCAAGACAAAACCACATGTTTCCATCTTTTGACTTTTCTGAACCTATAGAACTTTGACCTTCACAACGCCTCATGGAGTACACCTGCAGTTCATTCTGCAAGCAAACTCCAAGTAGTAGCTGACCGTTTCCTATTGTTAACCAACTCAAGGCAACCACCGCACCATCAAGATATATACTTTCTTCAAGTACAAAACTTCCAATATCTCCAAGGGATACAGATTCCCATATGTGAAGGTAACTATGGCCATTTGACCCATCATCAGTAGATATAGTCGCAATCTTTCGACCACAATCACTTACACTAACTCTTGTGATAGGCCCTGAATGTGCAGAAACCATGCCTACTAGTTCCCACTCTTGATCTATACTTCTCCATAGCTTTAAACTACCATCAAAACAGCCAGTAACTATGTGATATGGAACATGATTGTTGAACATTCCACTAGCAAAACTTGTAACATTATCATGATTGTATGGATTTGGAAATGAAGACGAGCAACAATCAACAAGTATACAATATTTTCTCCCAGAAATATCACTTTGAAAGGAATAAGAGGCAATTTCAGCAGTCTCATTGACGCCAATATCCAAAGGATGAAAGTTGAATTTCCATGATGATGCCTGAAAGTGGCCTTCCCATACAGCTAACACCATAAATTTGTTATTTAATAAGGTGTTACAAGTAGAATTCAAAGGAATTGACCAGATACTTGTAGGTCCATTTTCATCACAATTAGCAGTGAAAGGAATAGTACATAGTTTATTACACAATATAGAATCTTCATTTTTACTAACCTTTACTAAAAAACAATCTATGCCTCCAGCATGCCCCAACAATAGAACTCTGTGATCATCTATTATTGTAGGGGCCCATCTCAACTTTGTGTATCTGCATTGAGAACCCTCAACTATAAACCGTCCATAAAGCTTGCAGCCAAAGTTCAATGGTAAACCCATGGCACTATTGGAAAGAGACCAAAATAAAATCACTCCATTAATATCCAAAGAAACCGCAAGTTCAGGATAACTAACATAAGGATGCATTTCGATTTGTAAAATCTTTCCAGTATGACCATCTATGTTTAAACTTCCATTAGCAACAGATGAAAGGGAATCTTCTGAAGGTGTTTGTTTATAAAACTGTGACCACACTAAGCGGTTACACGACAATAAATGAACAACAGATGACACATCTGATGGGCCAAAGAATCCGTTCCTTGATATAACCGATTTGTGAAGTGGAAAGGTTGTTTCTGTTTTAGAACCCGCTAATTCTCGCTTTTTCCATAAAGTAACTCGTGGGAATCTCAATGGGGAAATATCATCAATACAATGAACAGCCCAGAAAGTTACAAGCATTTGAGGACCAAAGCATATCAACCAATCACATTTTCCAGCTTTGTCATGGTGATATTCTTCTGAAGGAAAATATTGACTACCTTCATTACCAATATTTACAATGCCATCAAGCTCAGTTGCCCATCTTACAAATACATCAGAACCCAGAATGCCATTTAGCGTTTGATTTATCTCAATAGTTGCAGCAACTCGAAATGATGACCCACTTGGTCTCTGATCATTATGGGCCCTCCCAGTCTTCCGGACCCGCCCATCATCGATCTCACTCCACAACCTTACAGTTCCATCAGCACAACAAGTTAACAATACCAGCTTTAACGGATGTTTGGGTTTCTCTTTCCATTGGTTTGCAACCAAAGGCCTCCACTGAATCATGGAAATAGGCACGTGATGATGGAGCTCAGCTTTGATGTGTTTTGATTTTCCATGACAAATCAATACAGATGATGGATTTTTATTTTGAGGTGCAGTTGCAAATGGGCCTTCAATGGATGAGGTAGTGGAAACCAAAGATTGAGGAAGCTCGGGTTTGAATTTCCAAGCTGTTTCCCAAGAGAGCTCCTTCTTTCTCCAACAAACAATATCAACTCCAACTGATATTAGACCATCTCCTGAACCTGTCCACTTGATAGCCTCAACCTTCGTGCCTTGCACCAGTATTGCAGTCTGGCTCCAACAAAAAGAACCTGAATATGAGTAAGAAAGTTCAAATGTACAATATCCAAGTTCAAGAGTAGATGATGAAACTCTTCAAGGTAACAATCATAAACCTTCTTTCTTTCTAGCCACTCATACAGAGTCATCAACATTAGACCATTAGTCTCTAACAATACTTAACCCCAAGGCTATTTCAGTAAAGACCGGTACCATTGGGCCAAGGACTCTTAATCAGGGATAAAGTTTGCATCTTGCCCCTGGGAATATCATATTGAGTTTAAGTAACTGTTTGATATGCAATATTTGAGGCACACGTCTTGGGTATACAAAGGAAGGTGTTAACTTTGTCATTCCCAACCTCTCTCTTCACAAAGTAAAAAAAGATAACTAACATATATAGACGTTTCGCCCATCAATTTCCAATAAAGAAACAACATTCACAACTAGTGATAACCTTAAGGGACTATCCTAGATTACAGTTCAATATCTAGTGTTCACTGCCTCCTGCTTCTACATAGATCCGTCATATGTCAGTTATCTAGCCTCACAACCTTTGAACCATTGACACCAATGAAATACACTATGTATAGCATTTAAAGTTGAAAGTCCTCCTAGCATTGTTACTTACAGTTACACATCAATTGCACTATGTTGTCAACTAGGATCTCAATTCCATAATTCTAGCATCAGTAGCTCAAAGTAGACCATATGCAATTAACATTCAACAACAATTCAATTGCAACAGTAGCATAACATAACATCATCAATCATAAAACTTAATTCAATTACTAACCTTCTGAATTATGTGAAAACACTCCAATACAATCATCCAAAGAGGCCGCTACTTCTCCAGAAGAAACCAAAGCCGGAGACCACGAAACAGCAGATACATCAGCGGAGCCATCAGAGGAAAGTTCAATCACTTGCCGGAAAAACGGATCAACAGAGGCTTCATCGTTTACTGACGGGGACGGGAAGTGCGAGATCACGAGAAGAGAAGATGCTGCATAGGCTATCCATGCGTGACCTAGATAATCTGGTAACCAATCGATTGCGGATTCAGTTCGAGTCGGTGCAGGAGGAACCGTCTCCGATTTGATCAGTTGGAAGGGGAAGTTGAGATGTGTCGAATCTGATTTGGTGTTTGCATCTGTAGCGGTGGTGGTTCCGGCGTCGGTAGTTGGCCGGTGCATTGGTTTGTGTTGGCTGGGGAAGAACGTAGAAACGGGCGGAGGAATTATTGCCGGTGGTTTGGTGACTGCAGTAATAAGTATGGATGGCAGTTAAAATAAAATAAAAAGCTCATCACCACGTTAAGACTTCAAACGTTATATTTGTACCCCGGACATTTTCATGTGATGAATTTATATGGCTAGCTATATTAGCGCGTAAGAGTTTGAACTATTAAGAGTTAGTATATTGCTTAACTATTTGAAGACAAATGTCTAACCAATTCAGATAAGATGTTTTAACCATTCAGATGTTTTAACCATTTAGATTTAGTATAATGCTTAACCATTCAGAGACAAATGTCTAAACCATTCAGAGGCAAATGTCTAAAACATTCAAGCATCTACTCGGGAAACAAACAATCTGAAGCATTAAATGTTGAACCATTCAGACATTTGAACCATTAAGAAGCTGAAACAAACAACTTTAACTATTTTAGACAAATATTATGCCCACTTACAGGAAAATGGTTTGTTCTAGTCTCACTTCACTTTAGACATAAAGCAGAATTTAGTAGGTTTTTATTTCAAACCTCATTTATTTATTTATATAATTAACTACTAAAAGGTTTTTGGTTATGTTTGAATTGTTTTTTATCTCCTATCTTGTGGATAAGTATGAGTGTGTAGATGAAGTGGTTGTTATCATTATTTATTAGGTGAGGAAGTGGGTACGGTAAAGGGGTGTGGGTTGGGTACGTGCGATTACGTTGTAACATTGTTGTCGCTGTTACGGTTACGGTGCAGGTAGGGAGAGAACGGATTCATGTACCTATGACTCGTGGAGTGTTTAGTGCATATTGTTATGGGTAGATATTCTTATCAGTATTCCGAACCTAATGCAATTACTAAGAATCTCTAACAAGTTTGGTATCATAGACTATATTATGGATTTAAATACTTATAACTTGTCATACACGTGTTAAATATGCATGCAATGTGTGTAAAAGACCAGGTCGAGGCATAGAATTTGGGAGAAGTTAAGCTGAGGATCATTGCAAATGGCTTATCGATACATCACTCACAAACACACAAACACCCACTATAATCATTCTAACTCTTAGTCATGATCCGTATCAAACTCTCGAGTTGTCTTCCTTTTTTCAATCAATAAAATGGTAGAGTTGACGAGTTCTAGTCGGCTCACCGAGGTCTTTTGTGCCGGAGATCATCATTGATCAATGACTTTTTCCTTGTATAAATAATTTGTTTTCATCTTTTCATTGATTTACATGTTTTCATTACAAATATTCTGAGCAATATCCTTACTTCAAACAGTTTTACACTTGTTATTCTGATTTTATATTTTTTCTACAATCACTCAATTCATTTTCTGAAAAGTACTTTACGTCACACAACTAATTTGATCACTTGATTGCTTTTAGTAATTTTTGACTAAAACACACGCAAATATATATAAATAAATACAATTATCTTTTAGACTTATAAACTCGTTATTCTACTTACTCATCCACTAGGGCAAGTCCAGCACTCATTGGTTTTTTAGGTATCATCCAATGATATAGAGGCTTCTGATAGTAAATCTCAATTGTTTTTTTAGTTTAATCCCAAAGGTGGTTAAGGCTGATTAATTGTTTTAACTAAATTAATTAAAATAAAATAAAGTGTTAAAGATAAAGTAATTGATATGTTGAAAAACACATAGGTTTTTATATCTAAAAAGTCCAAGTTAAAGCATATTTTTATGCATATTCTGTTGATTTTGATATTTATTTTGTAGTTGGTGATAAATTTCTAGGATTTGATGCATAATGAAGCAAATTGTTGAAATTAACCTAAACTTTGGGTTAATTATGTCAAGATTAGAAAGTTATAGTTTAGTCTAGTATGTAAATATGTAATAATACAAGGATGTATTATGCATATGGGTCAAACATAGGAAGTTAGGGTTAGTTAAATAACTGTATATTGGCAGTTATTGGAAGTTGAATTCACCAACAGTCATGTTGGTTGAAAGGCAACTCTTCATAATGTATATATAGGGCAAGATGTCAAGTATGTATCTATGATCAATTGTACAAGTTTCTATCAATATACTGCAAGATTATACACAGATTCTTGTGTTTTTGTTCATCAATTGCAAGTTATTACCAACAATTGGCATCAGAGCCTGTTGTAATCGATCCAGGGAAGAACGAACGAAGCAAGTAACAGAGGGGTTGTTGTAATCGATCCAGAGAAGAACAAATAAAGGAAGACAAAGATCTTAAAATTGACAGAGTGCGACTGTTCTAATCAAAGGCAAAGTATATATAAGAAGAAGGCGTCGATTAGAAAAACAAAATCATCAACGGATTGCAAGGAAGAAATATAGAAGCGACTTAATTGTTTCTGAAAATAGAAAGAAGAAGAAGGACCCACATCAAAACAGGAAGCACGATTGTTTATTTAATTCAATTGCAAGTCAAAATTGACAAGTAATACTTTGAAGTCTGCGTTCAATTGGAGAAAACAAAATTGCAAGTTTTGTTTTTTTATCAAAACGAATAGAAGACAAAGAATTAAATATAGCACGTGCGAAGGGACTATTGTTTTATCTGTTGTATCAAGATAGACAATCTGTGTCTTTGGGTGCCCGGCTTCAAACACAAGGAACAAACTACTTTGCAAAATCAAACTTGCAGGAAAGTCAAAGTTATGGTGTTTCGCATTCAAGTAAGCAAGTTTCAGAAATATCAATCCGTAGGAGCAAGCTATTAAGATAAGTTTTTCTTTCAATCTTATTTAAGTATTTGACTTTGATATTTGTAAGTTAGATTCCCATTTAAGTTTTGATTATTGATCTTGTTTAGCAAGTAGATTTCCTTTAGAATTGACTATTTGAAATCTTATCATAGCAAGATAATACCCTAGGATTGATTGGTAAAATTAGCAAGTTAACGTATGGTTTAAATAGCAAGTTCAAACCATACATCATAGCAAGATTAAATTGAATCCTTTAGGTTCATAGCAAGTCTCGAACCTTAGATTCAATTAGCAAGTAGAACCCTTGGATTCAGATTAGCAACCAAGAAGAATCATTGTGGTTCAAAATCAAGCAAGTAAGGATCAAATCTTTGATCTAAACAAGCAAGATATACCTGATTAGCAAGTAGGTCAGGAAGCAAGGATCTGATCAGCAAGTTGGTCAGATCAAGAAAGCAAGCAAGAACCTGATTAGCAAGTAGGTCAGGAAGCACGAACTGATTAGCAAGTTGGTCAGATACGTGTAGCAAGAACCAGATTAGCAAGTAGGTCTGGAAATACAATATTGATTAGCAAGTTGGTCAATATTTAGCAAGAAAGCAAGACAGCAAAACCGCAAGCAAGTATGACTGGAAAGGAAGACAAAAAGCATAATAATGCATCAAGCAGCACTGTTCGCGAGCAAGGAAACGTTCAACTCCAATGTCCAAAACTGAATGACACAAACTACACTTCATGGGCATTGTTGATGGAAACTATATTGAAGGCATATGGCCTTTGGGGAACAGTTGATGTAGAAAAGGATGCAGAAGCAACAGATGAAAAGAAGATTAATACAGCCAAGGCGATGTTACTTCAAACATTACCTCATGATGTATTAGATCAAGTTGCACAATACGCAACCGCAAAGGAGGTTTGGGACTCGTTAAAAGTTCAAAACCTTGGAGCAGATTTGGTACAGAAAGCACGTTTGCATACATTGAGGAGTGAACTAGAAACCTTGAAAATGAAGTCAAATGAACGTATAAGCGACTTCGCAGGCAAGTTAAGCAGCATAAAGACCAAGTCAAAAGGTCTTGGACACGCTCTTAAAGACAAAACACTCATAAGAAAGTTACTCGCCTCAGCACCAAAGAAGTTTTTACCGCTCGTGGCAACCATGGAACAATATTCAGATTTAGACAAGATGTCATTCGAAGAAGCAGTAGGAAGGATGATAGCTTTTGAAGAACGCCTCAAGATTCAAGATGAACCGGAGGAAAACTATCAAAGCAAACTTCTAATGGCAACTTCAAGCAGTCAAGGTCATGGCAAAGGACGAGGAAGAAACTTCAACAAAGAAGAACAAGCACGTGAAAGAGGTATGGGTCGAGGAACTAAAGACAAGAGCACCTTCAAATGTTATGAATGTGGTGAACTAGGTCACTTCGCAAATGAATGCAACAAATGGAAGGACAAGAAGAAAGACAAGCAGCAAGAATCAAATCTCGTCTATGATGATGAAGTACCAACACTACTTTAAAGAAGCAAGTCAAGCAAGATGAAGACTCACCTTAAAGCAAAGTTTAGTTTAAGGGGGAGTGTTGAAATTAACCTAAACTTTGGGTTAATTATGTCAAGATTAGAAAGTTATAGTTTAGTCTAGTATGTAAATATGTAATAATACAAGGATGTATTATGCATATGGGTCAAACATAGGAAGTTAGGGTTAGTTAAATAACTGTATATTGGCAGTTATTGGAAGTTGAATTCACCAACAGTCATGTTGGTTGAAAGGCAACTCTTCATAATGTATATATAGGGCAAGATGTCAAGTATGTATCTATGATCAATTGTACAAGTTTCTATCAATATACTGCAAGATTATACACAGATTCTTGTGTTTTTGTTCATCAATTGCAAGTTATTACCAACACAAATTTGGTTGGAAACCGAGTCCCGAGCAGAAAGTATGAGTACATCAAAGTTTTGGAAGAAAAGTTGAAGGTTGATGCGCCTAACATCGAAGTTTGAATGCAAATTGCATCGGGGAGGCTTGCGCTGGATGTCAAACAACCACACCTTTTCTTTATTAAGTTGACCATACACATAACAAGTTTAACGTTATACAAGTTTAGATAGTAAGAGAAACCATATGACTAGAACCTAGGGCTCAGTAAAACCAATAAACGGGACTTTTTATCGGTTGTAATGCCGTTTGTCTCACTCATGTCCAAATCCTCATTTTTTATTCCATTTGGCAAGGTGATATCAAACTTGTAAATGATATTTGCTAACAAAAGCTCTAGTAAGGCTGCACTGAATTGAATGCCAGGGCACATTCTTCGACCAGACCCGAATGTAAGCCATTCATATTGTAACCCTTGATAATTCATGGTGCTATTCAAGAACCTCTCCGGCCTAAAATCATTTGGTTCATCCCATGAGTTAGGATCTCTTCCGATTGCCCAAGCGTTGATGATTACTTGTGTGCCCGCTGCAATATTATACCCCATTAAAGTTATATCTTGCGTTGTCTTTCGAGGAAGTAGAGGGGCGAGAGTATGCAATCGTAAAGACTCTTTTATGACAGCTTTAAGGTATGGCATTTTATCCAAATCCTCTTCAAATATCATGGATCTTCCTTGTGTTGCTTCTGTTATTTCCTTTTGGAGCTTTTTCATTACTCTAGGGTTTCGTATTATCTCACTTATTGCCCACTCTAGACTTGTATTTGTTGTATGAGTTCCACCTATAATCGCCTCCTATAGCATACACAATTTTAATTTATGTTTATTGATATCCGGATTAAGACAACAAGATACAACCTCTGAAGTTCCAATATTTCAAGGGCTTCTTTTATTCATATCATGCAACTGAAAATAGAGCCTTAAATATAATTTATCATGTTCAATTTAGATATTACCTAGTCATATGGCAGGGTCGTACGATACAGTGGTTGGATCTTGCGTATGTGTTTTGTTACACGTGTTGATAAAAAAATTTAATGCCTCGCACGTTACGGTGTAAAGTCTTAATGATAGAAATTATATATCCAAACTTAGGGGGTCAATGTAATATTAGTTAAGTCAAAGTCAATGGGTCAAAGTAATAATTATGTCAAAGCTAAGAATGACCGGGCCGCGCAATGTGACGATTGGTCTTGTTGGTGTGACTTTGTCACACGCGTTGCTAAAAAAAGTTTCATGCCTTTTACGTTATGGTAAAAATTCACAATGTGTAAAGTAATTTAAGATTAAAATGTAAATGAAAAAAACCAAGAAAAACAAAACAAATAGTTGTAAGTCATGAGATTGAACCCATAACCTCACAATGCAAGGTGAAGCAATTTTAGTACCATCCATGCATGTTCAACTTTAGATTAAAGTGTTGAAATATAGTAATAAGTACTTATTTAAAGTGAGGGTTACTAGTATTTAATTATATATTTAACGGCGATGACATTTCAATATAAATAAATAAATAAATGATAATATGAAAACAAAAGAAAACCCAAGAAAAAAGTTTGGCTCCACTGAGTTTTGAAGCGGAGACCTCATGCATGTAGAAACCGACAGCAATGCGCACAATAAGGGTGTTCAGGATCTGTTTTGACTATTTTTAGGTAGATTTGTACGTCAAAATGTTTAGTAACAGTGTTTATAATAAAAAAAAAAGCAAAACTGTATCGTTGTAATTTAAAACTGAATCGTTACCGACAGTTTAGCCTCATGGTTTAGGATTTATTAGGCCTTTATTTAAATGCATAAAATACAAAATACAAAAGTCATCCAAAACTACATTAATTAAAAGGCTAAAAAACAACTAAGCTAAAAACACCTAAAACAAAATGCTACCTATATGCTTAAAATAAAAAGTCCAAATACAACTAATATCCCAAGCTGACACCAGATTTCATTTGAGCAATTTTAAAAATGGCTATATTTATTTGAAGGCGAACTACTCAAACAAACAAATATAAATATAGCCCATCAACTTAACTTTAAGATACTTGTGACTTTAATTTTTTTATAAAAAATTTTATTATTTTAACCTTTAATAAATAAATGAGCTGATTTACAACTATGATCCTCTACAATTCTTTAATATGTTTAAGATTTTGAGCTATCATATTTGACTTATTATCACTTTGACCTTTAAATTTGGATATATTTCCGAACGTCTTTTAATTAACATCATGTGACGCGTTACTATAACACGTGTGAGACATGATACTTTCTTATCAACACATGTGACGACGTCTCATACACGAGACCCAACCGTCACATCGTGTGACCCGACTTTATAACTACTTTTAAGAATTAAAGATGGAGAAATCATACCAATAAGATAACTTTAAGGGAATCTCTGTCAAGTGTAAAGCCTGTTGTGTTGTTTTTCTGGACATCTAGTAAAATGTCAAGGAAGTCTTCCCCTAATTTATCACTTTCATCATCATCTTCATCTTCCCCTTTGTTCTTGTTTATACGTTCTTCAACAATTCCTTCAAGAAACTCATCAACTTCTTTAGCTAATTTCTCTGCTCTTCCTACCGAGCCAACGATTCGATCCACCCATGACAACCAAGGAAAAAAGTTACCAACACTAAAGAGTACAAGCAGTTCCATAAACTTTCGCAACATAGTTATGTGCTTTACTCCATCAAGCTTCTTTCCTATAGCAACCCTACAAATTATGTTATTTGCTACCGAACTAAACACCGATCCCATATCAATCGTAGCCCCATGGCTTTCTCCAAGCATGTGAATCATGCGAACTACCTCATCTTCCCTCACTTTCTGGTATGACTTAACTCGTGTGTTGCTTAGAAGTTTAAGTACCATAATGCTCTTTAACTGTCTCCAACGTTCTCCATAAGGAGAAAACGCTACGCCCTTACAGTTATAGAAAAGTATGTTGGGAATTGGTAAGTTAGGTTTACTACAAGTTGAGGCATCATGAGTTTTCATGATCTCTTGAGCTGCTTTAGCAGTGGAGACTACAAGTGTAGGCACGCTGCCGAAGTGAAGAAGCATGAGCGGACCGTATTTTTGGGACAAGACTCGGAGGTTGCGATGAGGGCTTAAGCCAAGTTGGTGGAAGTTTCCGATTATTGGAAGTTTTGGTGGAGAAGGGGGTATGTTTTTGTTATTATTGGAATGGTATGAAACCAATATGACAAACATGAAAATAACTAAAATGATGCATGGAAAAAAAGACATGACAAGTGTTTGCAAGGATAAAAAGATTTCCATGCTTTTAACGGCTTGTTGAGTGTGCACTGTTGCATCATGCAAAGGATCAAGATATATAGTACTGCGCGGATCTCAATGCCTCTATCATATTTTATATAATTAATAATAATTATTAATGAATTAAATACTAATACCACCTTCAAATAAGCATCAAATTTTTAAAAAAACTAGTAAGAATCAATTAAGTCGTGTACATACCGCTTCAATAACAATAATAAAGTAAACAAAATATGATCTATTACTATTGTGTAATTATTTTTTGATTTTTCACCATATATTCGATCTCATGGGTTTTTTAAACTAAAACACGTGCATTTCTACACATATAATGTTAGTGCATATATGCATTTCACCAAAAAGACAAAAGTCATATATATATATTCTTTATAAATAAGTTTTTTGTTTCGGTTTTATCTCAAAAAACTAATTATAACCATTCACGTTCCATGAATATCTTTAAAATCATTACTTA
Source organism: Tagetes erecta (assembly GCA_030867185.1). Taxonomy (NCBI): domain Eukaryota; kingdom Viridiplantae; phylum Streptophyta; class Magnoliopsida; order Asterales; family Asteraceae; genus Tagetes; species Tagetes erecta. The sequence continues at coordinate 5,799,614 of CM061494.1, read as the reverse complement.
CTTGAGTATTGTGTTTACAAGCGTAAACTAAATAGTTTTTAATAGATTTAAAATGTGCGGGTGTGAGATGCATGCATACACCATTTTATAAGCAAAAATAATTAATGGCATAAATAAAAAGTCTTCTCTGCCAATGTCATTGGTTAATAAAATTCAATTTCTTTAATATTTTTATATTCAGTTTCATAAAAGAATCTAAGTTTACGAATCCAAGTTTCACAAAAGACAATCCGCCCAAAAGTCCCATCCATGTTTATTTGAAGAACTTAAAAAAAGTTAAAACTTAAAAGTTTTGAAGAACTTAATATGACATATTGTTATTTAGAGTTTAATTAGCCTCCGTAAATATGATGTTTTCCATGTTTTAAGGATATGTACCAAGACTAAGAGAAAAAAGAAAATTACTTGGGTCATATTTTATGTGAAACACTGATACACTCTCTGACAACTACATCAAGTCAGGTTTGAGTTTGAGTCAAAAAGTTTAACATGATTAGTTAAAGGTTTCTATCATGTTTTTTCATGTAACGATTGGTTGTCGAGTCTTTCACTCCGACTAGCTTAGCTTGAAAGAAAGGTTGAGGTGAGTATCTGTTGTGATTACTTTGAGAGAGTCCCATTTGGCCGCTTATAAGCGCCCATTACGGGGACTTCAAACTCGGTCATTGCTGCACCTCTTAAGTGCAACAGTCTTACCATTGCGCCAACTGACGTTTTAAAAAAACTGCAACACAGTATTTTTTTTAAACATATCTAACAAACTGGTATTTATTTGAAAATAATTCTCAATTCAAATTTTTTTTGGTTAAACTTTATGTTTCTCACTCTTGCTCTCATTAAAAAAAGACAAATTGACCTTAAACAATCCCTAGTACAACTGTTGGCCGAATATAATCGCACCTATGTTTTCTTCTTGCATCGATTCTCACTTTTAATAATTTTTCGTACAGTGATCCCCAAAAACATTTAACGTTATTAATCTTTTTTATGTTCAAACTTATATTTTAAGCTTTTAATTAGTCAGAATGTTATGTTTGTGAATGTTATGATCGACGCATGACTGATCAAATAAATTTGTCAAATAATCATTTAGTTTTAAATGTGTTAATGTGATATAAATATATAAGAGGCCGTTGGCTTTTATCAATATATATATGTCGGTGTCATTGGCATTCTTAAAGTAATCGAGTTATTACATTATATTGAATATCTCGTTTCTTCGTCCACCTTCCAACCGATCATCACCACCAAACAACCCTATTTTTTTTATTTTTAGGAAGCAGGGACGGCTCAATCGTTTTGAGAGACTTAGATAAAATAAAATTTTAAGGTCCTACCGATGATAACTTACAATAAATTGTGTTATTTGCTAGTGAACTACACATTGATACCATATCAATGAATCGTAGCTCCATGGATTTTTTCAAGCACACGAATCATGTGACCTATTTCATTTACCCTCACTTTTTGGTATGACTTAACTCGTGTATTACTTAATTAGAAGTTTAAAAACCATAACGCTCTTCAACTGCCTCCACTGTTCCCCGTAAGGAGCAAACGATATGCCCTTTTTTTAGGTGGACTACAAGTTGAGGTATCATGGGTTTTCATGATCTCTTGAGCCTCTTTAGTAGTGGATCGAGGCTACAAGTGTAGGCACACTACCGAAATGAAGAAACATGAGTGCAATGACAGACTCATAAATTTTTTTCATGAGGGTCTGTAAATTTGATAGGAGTCGTTTGAGTATCGCTATATAATATATTTTTTTGGCTCGGTTCAGGTTGAGCCAGGCCGGGCCAAACTAAAAAAACGACAAGAAAATACTAATGAAACATTATTTCTTCATCTTAAATACTTGAAACATTCTCTAGAAATGTATCATATATTTATCAAGGTAAATAATGGTAAATAAGGTTTGGTAATCACCATTTTAAGGTTCGAGTTATGATTATTTTTCTTAAACCTTATAAAATGAATTCTTTATTGGGTGGACTAGCTTATCCTACCAAGTGTAAAGTGGTACACAAATGTGAGAAGGACACAATGGTTCAATAAAGACACAATGAATGTTTAAAAAAATCATAACTCACAAATTAAATCGAATTCAAAAAAGTGATCCGAAGAGCTTGTTTCCCATGTCGTCGTCCTTCATAAGAAAAATAAACAAAAAAACAAAAAAAGTAAAAGTTTTCATTGTGTCTTTTCTTTTTTTATTTTCATTGTGTTTTTTGTAAAGTTTTAACACAACAAAAGACATAATAAAACTAAAAAAAAGACACAATGAAAAAGAAATTTTTTTCTATTTTTTTATTTTTTCTCTTTTTTTAAGAAGGAGGACGGAGTGGGGAACAAGGTCTCCGAAGCACTTTTTTAAAATTCGATTATATTGTGAGTTATAATTTTTTTAATGTGTCATTGTGTCGTTTTTTACTATTGTGTCATTCTCACACTTTGTACCAAAAAATAATTTTGTATATGAACCTCTCTTCTTTATTATATGAACCTCTCTTCTTTGTATATAAACATCATATTTCTCAATTCTACAAATTTTTTTAAGCCACTAAGTAATCTAAAAAAAAGAAGTGAATGATACCAAACCATGTTTCCAAACAAGACTATGTTGGATGACTTGTTTTATGTCATCAAAATAGTGATGTTGAGAACTTTGGTTCTACTACTAAACTCTACATCATTCATCACTTGATTACGTAGCAAAGTAGTTAGTTTATTTATGTATTTATTTTCTTGTATTCATGATCATCCGAATCATCAAGTATGTTGATTGGTTTTGTACACTGGTGAAACACTTAGGGTTATTATATCTTCATGTTTGACTATACATGATTATACTTGACAATATAAATAAATATAATATTATCTTTAACCATAATACTAACCCAATCTATGGTTAAATATTATACGTCTTTCATGAGTTAGACATCAAACTGAGTTTTCAAGACTTATGGGAATATCAATGGTTAAATTTTACGAGATCAATTGACAATTTAACATATACAAGTTAAAAAAAATTAGTGGGAGCGGTCACCCGAATCCGATAGGGATGGGTCCGCCCCAACCTATTATGACTTTTTTTTTTCATAAGAGAGATCATAATTTATGTACCGTTATACCACCGATATATATATTATATTCGCGTTGAACCTAATTTATAATGTCCCATACGTACTACCATAGTATATTGCTCAACTTGTGCATGCAAAGATATACATATATAAATGATCTACACCTTCCTCCTTATTTCTTCACCTTCATCATATCTTCCCAGCACTGATCATCTTAATCAGTAAGTTTATATATAGGGAAAATTCTCAAAATGTCCCTTTTGACCGTTGACTTCCCAAAATGTCCTCTTTGACTTCGCCATCCATAGGCGTCACGACTATAGTCGTTTTAGTCAACGCCTACGGAATCTAACAAATAACAAGCTTCCACGTGTCCAAAGTGGTGGACGACCATAGTCGTTTTCCGATAAAGCCCATAGGCGTCCGCCCATTCCCGAGAAAGCCCATAGGCGTCCGCCCATCGTCGTTTTCCGACAAAGCCCATAGGCGTCCGCCCATAGTCGTTTTCCGACAAAGCCCATAGGCGTCCACCACTTTGGACACGTGAAAGCTTGTTATTTGTTAGAATCCATAGGTGTCGACTAAAACGACTATAGTCGTGACGCCTATGAATAGCGAAGTCAAAGGGAACATTTTGGGAAGTCAACGGTCAAAATGGACATTTTGGGAATTTTCCCTTGTATATATTGACACTTAATTTCCGTGTAATTATATATGCATGTGATGTGTACTTACTCATTCATTTTTGTCGAACTGACAAAAGGTGGTTTCAATCGTCAAGAGACTTTCAAGCATGTTGTCCCACACAACACAGAGATCGTGGGTTGTTGGTTGTTGCATGGAGCAGTACAACTTGTCAGGCCTTAAACCTGCAGGTACGTACACAATATAGTATATATTATATAATATTATTGAGAATGTTAATGTCCTGATCTATCGTAACGTAGTTATTTCTCATGCATTTTGCTTCCTTAAATCATATAATATAACTAGATATATGAGACCGGTCATGTGATGTGACGGCTAATTAAGGGTCTCGCCGTAAATATTTCAAAGTTTAATTACTAAAGATCTCATCAATATCATAAATTGACTTAGCTATAATCAGGAGTCAAATTGATAATAAGTTAAAGTCAGATACTTAAAATCATAGATATATTAAACTTAAGTTGACAAGTCAAATGTAATTTGATAAAAGTTGAATGGTCAAATTGAGAATGCCCACGGAGAGTACTATTATGCATACGATACAATACAATATATTACTAAGATTTAAGAGTGTTAAAATCCTTCTAGCTCATTATTTAATTCCCAAATGGCATTTTTTTTTGTCAATCACATCACATTATATATCTATGGACTATATATATATATATATATTAGGGTACGTGTACATAAAATTAAAACTACGTACAAATTCTTTACGTACAGTACGCGCGTTAAGATATATATATATATATATATATATGTTTCAGTAAACATATATAGTCTTAATTTAATTAGAAATAAAAACATGTACGTGGATTTTAATTAATTCCTGGCATGATCCATATATATTTTTCCTTGATCACATGCAGCTGCTTCACATGATGGACAAGGCATCCACACTGTTTCGGTATATATATATATATATATATATATATATATATATATATATATATATATATATTAGCTAGCTAACTTCATTTGCAAGCTTATCTATAAATGTTATATATACATGGCCGGCCGGCCTAGATTTTTTTAAGTCACATACTTGGCCGGCCACGTACTAATTAGATCTACCTACGTAGTTACAGGCAGTAGATATGCGGACAAAAGAACGAATCCGTAAGCTGTTCAACAAGGTGGAACTTTCGGTTTCTTCATATGACACGGCATGGGTAGCCATGGTCCCTTCTCCAGGGTGTCCAAAGTCTCCTTGTTTCCCTGAGTGTGTAAAGTGGTTGATGGATAATCAGCTTAGTAATGGTTCATGGGGTCTTTATCCATTACTACTTAAAGATACTCTTTCTTCAACATTAGCATCTATTGTCGCACTAAAAAAGTGGAATGTTGGACAACACCAAATTAACAAAGGTAAGCAGGCCGGGTCGTACGTACCCGATTGTAAAACCGGCCATGTCCTTAATTAGCTAGGTATCATCATTCATATATGATATATATATATACTTGCTGGTATACTCTATACACCCGTTGGTTGGTTAAAAACACATGTGTTGGGATTTCAAAATACATTTCATTTCTTCTTTCTTTCTTCCCTTCTATTTTTGTTTCGATAACTAAGTAAAGTAATTAAATTAATATAGGTACGTATATGGTTTCCATCGGTCCTAATTATTGAATTGACTGTCATGACCGGTCCCAATTCTTATCACTTTGACAACCAACGATCCGTCGTTAGATTTTTTGATGTCGTTCAGTATTTTTTGAATTCAAGACCGATGTTTTAAGTCTTTTTATCGGAAGGAGAATATGAGTCTATGTATGTAAAAGTTACATCGGAACGGCGTTCCGAACGACGAAACGGTGCTTCAATCGGGTGTTTAAACATAACTGTGTTTCAATCGGATGTATAAATTTTATTGTTCGGAGCTCCGCTTCAGAATAACTTTTATATCAATCGACTCGTATTCGCTTTCTGCTCAAAAGGCTAAAAACATCGGTCTTGAATTCAAAAAAAAAACTTAACGGCATTAAAAAAATTTAACAACGGACCGTTGTTTACCAAGTGATAAAAGTTAAGATCATAAAATTTCAATAGTTAAAACCAGTAAAAACCAATATATCATTAATATACGATCAACATCACCAAAAAATTAATATGTAAATTTCATGATGATACAAATTAATCTCAAAAAAAGAGAAACTCATTTCATAATAAAGCATTATTAGTTAAAAGTTAAAGAAAAACTAAATGAAAAACTAAAACTTTAAGGTATATGGTTGAAGTTAATGGCCGGCCGGGTATATATATGTCGGATAATCGGGTTTAGTATCACCTAATCCCATATATACCCGTCACATTCTTTTCAATCCTATACCCGCCTTGGTTTTTTTTGTTTCGGGTACTCCTATGGGTCCAGGGGCGGACATAAAGAGAGGGGAGGGGCATAGCCCGGGCTATGGCTTTTTTTCGTGCGTAATGTAAAATTTGGTGTTTTTTCTCGTTTTTGTTTAGAATTCACCCGGAGCAATTAAAACTTAGAAAGATACCCCTGAACAATCGAAACATGTTTTATTGGCAACCGCTAAAGTGTCAAGAAAAAATGATGATATTGGTTAAAATAGTACAAATATTGGTAACTATTTTTAAGAAAATGATGATAAACTCCAAAAATTGTTAACAACTAAATGATGTTGTGTATGAGTGTATGGCAAAAAAAAAAAGAAATTTTTGACTGTACAAAATAAAAGTTGTACGAGTGTAGGCAAAAGAAATATTGGAGATACCCCTAATATTTCAGGCTAGCTTCGCCACTGAATTGGGTCTGTGTTTTTTAATTTCATCCCTATTTTAATCCTGCTTGCCATTTGTTAATGATATATAGAAACAATCAACTGTTGTAGGTTTAAGTTTTATAGAGTCAAATTTGAGTTTAGCAACTGATAAGAAACAACCGTCTCCATTTGGTTTTGAGATCATCTTTCCACATATGCTTGAGTATGCCAAAGATTTAAACGTAAAGCTACCTTTAAATGAAAAGGAATTGAGTTTGATGCTAGATGACAGAAGACTGGAGCTGACCAGGTACATTTAATTTGCATAACTTTGAACATCGATCATGTTTTTAATCTTGGCCATATCCAATTAACCCGTTGGCTACGTTATTTATTTAGACGTGTAAAATAGTAAGTCGATGTTTGATCGATCTCATGACAATTGACAAATGTATGTAGTGCAAAACGTAATTCAAAAGAGACAATGGGATACTTGGCATATATTTCAGAAGGACTTGGTAGAGATTATGATCGGAACATGGTGATGAAATATCAAATGAAAAATGGGTCTATTCTCAACTCACCTTCAGCATCAGCAGCTGCACTTATTGATCATCAAAATGTCCGTTGTCTTGATTATCTAACTTCACTTTTGGGAAAGTTTGGTAATGCAGGTGATTATCTAAATTTGGTTGAAGTCATATTATATGTATTTTTTATATTCAAAATAATTATAGTTAAAACTATTTCGTATATAAAAATTATGCAACCTTAAATATAAAATTAAACAATAATAAACAATGGTCAAAATTTGTTTCGGCACTATATTTTTGGTTGGAAAAAACTAAAAATTGAAAACAAATATGTGCGCGAATTTGACAAGAAAACTAAAAATGTTAAAAAACAAATTGATTTTTACTTACTTAGCATTGTTTGAAAATTTTTCTACAATATAACTTTATATATAAAATACGAATTACACTTTGGTCCCTTAATATTTAAAAGAATCTTGAGTAATTTGAGTATAATTACATTTTTAACTCTCTCCAATTAAGAATGTATATTATTTAGTTTATAATTGATAGATTATAAAAATAAAACTTACTGATAAAATTGGTAATTAAAATCTACAATTAAATACTGCAGTAATTTTTATGATTGCATAATTTTCATATACGAAATAGTTTTAAAAAAGCTACGTCCATAAAAACAAACATTTAATTTTCTTCAATTTGAGTATATTATTGATATAGTAAAAATATTTTTTTAAATAAATATTGTGTTCCAGTTTTATCAAGGGCTACCTCAAAACTGATTATAAACGTCAGCGCCCTCATTTATATCTTTAAAACCACAACTTGGCGTTATTTTCCCAAGTAACACTAAACTGGTATATATTGTAAAGCAATTTGAAATATTTTCTATCTGAAAATTGTTAGACATGATCATTTATGTCAAAGAGTGAAATTATTCTATAAAGTGTAACTTCGGTATAAAGTCATGAGAATGCGGTCAAACAAATCCGATTGACCTCATTCCACCAGTGTTGGAACCTACTTGTCAAACCGGTTCCCCTGACCTTCCCACCCCAAAAACCTAAAACTTAAAGTTCGACGATACGATTCTATCGCGGCCGGAATGAAGGTCAGTCAGAATTCGTTTGATCGTGTTCTCATGACTTTGTAGCGAAAATAAAGTTTATTTGAACCTAGCTTTTTTATTTGATGAACCAGTCAGTTTTCGACAAATCTTGGACGAAAACATGAGATGTTCTAAATTTTTTTAATAGTAGCATGCATGCTACATAGACATATTAGTGAAGAAAAAAAAGTTTGTTAATATATAAGAGCAATCATATATATGAGCTCCTAATTAATTAATGTACGTGTGGTGGTGGATTTGATCAGTCCCAACAGTTTACCCTCTTGATATATATCTCCGGCTTTACATGGTTGACCAACTTCAAAGATTGGGAATCTCACGACACTTCATGGACGAAATCCAAACTGTTTTAGATGAATCATACACGTACGTACCTACGTAGTTTATTTAATATGTTTATATATCATTAATTTACGCCAATTAACTAGCTAGCAACTTCCAACGTGGTGCAGTGGTAAGAGGCTTGGATTCTCCAAAAGAGACCCAAGTTCTATTCCCACTATATAGCACCACTTTGAAAGGGGAAAATGGGGGCAATGAAGAGAGACTTGTGGCAACGCAAGTTCGATCTCTAAGCCAAACGGGTTTAACGCTAGCTTGTTGTCGTGTCTACGAGCGGGTTAATGGGTTTCTCCCGAATTGGAGTCGGTTTTCCCCGAAATAGATGGGCTTGGGCTACCCAACGTTGTCTGTATTCACAAAGCGTATTGGTCGTCTTTCGCCATTGGATTATCCCGAGTAGCCGAAAGCTTTATTTGTTTCTGTGTAAAAAAAAACTAAGTAGCTTCACAGCTATACTAAAGTGACAATATTTCCTTAATTGATTAGAAATTGGATGCAAAGGGACGAGCAAATATTCACGAGTGTTGGGACGTGTGCCCTCGCCTTTCGGGTACTAAGGACAAACGGGTATCAAATATCATCAGGTAACAGTATATTGCTAGACTAGACTTTTTAATTACTAATAAGAAGTTTTATAAAACCAATTAAGTTTATATATATTCTAGCTAGCTAATTAATTAACATGCTAGTGGTGTACGTACTAGATCCATTGGCTGAAATCACCAAAAAGGGGTCTAATATGAGTCCACATAAAGACCCAGCTTTTGAAGTCGACATACATGCAGCTCTTGAAGCCTATCGGGCATCACAGATTATATATCAACACGAATCGGCTTTTGGAGAACTAAACTTGTTGTCAGCTGATTTCGTTAAACGAAACATATCCACTACGCTCTCTAAACATCTTCACAAACAGGTCTTGTCTCCTATCGTACTTGTAGAGCTTAGTACTCGTTAATTGTAACATGTACCTGCATTGCATGCGATCTAATCAATGTAACTGGATGTAATTAATCAGGTGGATGATGCTTTCAAGTTCCCTTTGTATGCAAGTTTAGAACGTGTGTCCACTAGAAGAAATATACAAAATTACAATGTAGCTGATGACACAAGAATTTTGAAAACTGCATACCGGTGAGTTATCAAATATTCCTACCTACTTTTTAACTTGTCAAAGTTTAGATTTTAGTAGTGCATAAGTCAAAACTAAAGATCATGTATACCCATGCATGCATATATATGCTAGTTCATCAAACATCAGCAACGAGGACTATATAAGGCTGGCAGAGAAAGATTTTAACGCAAGCCAATTGATTTATCGTAAAGAACTGAAGGATCTTAAAAGGTGAAATGCTTTTATTCAACCCCTGCTATATAAAAATGTGCGTTAGTTATTTCTACGCCCATCATTGATGAATATTTGGGTGGAATTTTTTTTTGGCTAGTAGTGTCATGATGTCACTCATTTTATTTGCAGATGGTTGGTAGAGAATAAGTTGGACAAGATCAAATCTAGGCAGAGGATGGACTATTGCTATTTCTCCGGTGCTTCAGTGATCTCTTCTCCTGAACTGTCAGATGCCCGTATTACATGGGCCAAAAGTTCATATCTTGTTACCCTGGTGGATGACTTTTTCGATGTTGATGGCTATATGGATGAATTGGTGAACTTGATCCAGTGTGTTGAAAAGTATATCATGCGTACATAGTCTTGTTTCATGATTACAATTGTTTATAATTCATGATATATATATATATATATATATTCATATATATTCTTATTTGAAGTTATAAGTTTTTTTTTTTCCATTAATTGCAGATGGAATGTAAACGTTGAAACTGACTGTTGTTGCGAGGAAGTTCACATTCTTTTTTTGGCACTGAAAGATGTAGTGTCTTGGATAGGAGACGCGGCTTTTAAATGGCAAGCACGAGACGTAACAAGTCATGTTATTCAATGTGTAGGATAAGTTCTTTCCAACCATCTAAAAATATATTCTTGTTCTAGCTAGCTAGTTTAGAATTATAAACATAGTTTATTGATAGTTACTTTTTATAATTATACTTAGTAATATATAAGTTTTTCAGAATAAATCTAAGTATATACAGAGTTTTGCTTACCTATTTTTTTAAATAAATCCAACGTAAATTTTGTTACAAAAGGAGTCATTCAAAACCTTTATTTATATTTAGAAAAATAAAATACTTAAAAAGAAGACAATCATCAATCTTTTGATGCTCCTACATCAGTTTTATTAGTGTTGATATATTTACAGTGGTTGAAGTTGCTAAATAGCATGTTAACAGAAGCTAAATGGGCAAGATATAATGTGGTGCCAACAATGAATGAGTATATAGAAACTAGTTGCGTATCCTTCACATTGTGCACGTTTGTACTCCCTGCTCTTTACTTTATCGGGCCAAAATTGTCAGAGGATGTAGTTCATAGCTCTGAATATAACACCTTATATGAGATAATGAGCATCCACGGTCGTCTTATTAATGACATCAGGAGCTTCAAGGTATAAAGATCAACTTTAAAATAAAATCACCACATCTATTTAAAATATCCAATGGGTTTATGCAGAGAGAATTGAAGGATGACAAACTCAATGCTGTGACATTGCACAATAATTATGGAAAGAATGGGATTGAGGAAGAAGAAATTGTTGAGGAGATTAAGACAATGATAAATGAGCTGGAGAAAAAGCTGATGCGGTTAGTTCTGGAATCAAAAGAAAGTGTTGTCCCAAAAGCTTGCAAAGACGTATTTTGGAAGATGTGTTGTTTGGATATATTTTTTTACGCAACAGGTGACGGGTTCACTGAAAACTACCTTCTTGATACGGTGAAGGAAGTCATTCATGAACCTGTTTTCATGCTTAAGAATATTCCAAATGAATAATCATCCTAGAAATATGCATGCTCTGATCTTGTATGCATGTATGTATGCGCGCATAAGGTATCAAGGGTCTGAACACAAGTTACATTTTCGCTTCTTGCATGCGCTGCTATGCTGTGTTTCTAAACACTTTGTCCGGCCAGCTTTGTTGAATCTTCTGTTTAGTTGGTAAAAGGATTGGAATTGTATGTGATTTTTTTCATTGTTTTGTGTATTGTGATTAATTTGTGGGTTACTCGATCTTCCAGAATTATAATTATTAATTTGGTTATTTGTTTGTGAGTTATGGTATTGATCTAATTAAGCTGATAAGTACAGAATGAGATATTTTTGATAAATCATTTGGGTGTTTCTTGATTTGGTGAAATGTTCGCTTATGAAATCGTAGAGGTACGGCAACTTAATTGATTGGAGGTGCAATCACAAGAGCAGAAAATATTTTCCTGTTTATCAAACTTTGCACCAGCAGTGTAAGGTGTTAGATGTTTGAAATTTGTATGATAATGCATATAAATGTGATTTCGGACTAGGTGATCGAAAGTAGATCATAACTAGTCGTATGACGCACACTTAACCTTAACCCTGGTCATCTTTTTCAGTTCTCACATATTGTTTCCAATCCAGTTTCCATTATATAAGTTTAGTTTTCAGAATTAACCAAATCAATCAATTAAGCTTTTAATATTAATATTAATATTAATTTTAATGTGTAGCTTAATGCATGAATCATACAATCACCGCCACTTTCAACTGATTTCCCATAGATCGATTGGACACCCTACTATACCTACCTGGCTTTATTATTAAGGGTCGTGTGACGTAACCAGTCATTTCAGTCTGACGGCTTGATAAAAGATACGAGGATTAGCTCATTATAAAAATGGATATGTTGATGAACCATATATACCCAGGCTGTTGAAATATAAATGGTCCTTAATCAATGCTTTAAATCTTGAATATGTACTCTTTTCTAAGGTTCTAACCGAAAGGATGCTATGATTCAAACTTAGATACAATTCTTTCACTTCCACCATGTGATCTTTTTTACATTACTTTCTGTAAAACTTATGATAATATATGGTGTACAACACCATTGTTTTCTTGTTGTGTGACATTATGATCATTGTCGTTAGTAGAGTAGTTGAAGCTAAGGTAAGGAATATTTTACTGATACCCTTTAGTAATTGGCATAATTAATTTATATCATTCAGATTTTAAATTTAAAGAATTGAAGGATATGAGCTAGGGCTGCAAACCTTAATTAGTCAGTTCTAATTCTATATAGTAATTAGTATCTGTCACCAAACTTAAATATTATGCCATTTTCTACACTCAGTCTCTTCTTTATTCACAATAGTAGATTTGAAAACAAAAATATATATAATTATAATAATAATTAAAACACAAGTGGAACCTCAGGTACTTATGTATGTAACTGCTTCCTTTGAAAAATATAACACCTTGAAAACATATTTAGGAAGATAACAAAAGATAAACCACAAACAGTTGCTGTCTTGCTGAGTACTTCAGTATACAAATAACACATAATATATTATATTGTCACATTGATAAAAGCATCAGCTTCTACGTGTGCATGCATGAACAAGTCCATGATCACGGTCCAAATTATATTTTAAACGATTCAAACTAAAACAATCTGAATGACTGGACGTACCATCCATTTAAAAAGCCTCCCATATATCCATGCTATTATGCTCCCACATCCTACTTTACAAAGAAACACTAAAATGGGCAACTTGCTGAATTCATTCAAGTTTGTTCTAATAAGCTTACTATTTCTTTGTGGTCATAACAAGGTTCAAGTCATGGCACAATGGCCAAAGGGTGGTTCAACAAGGTTCTATGATTTTAAAGTCCAAATGCTAAAAGTCAACAAGCTTTGTAACACTAGAAACATTGTGACCATCAACCAGATGTATCCTGGACCAGTCGTTTACGCGCAAGAAGATGACCGACTTATAATCAAACTCACAAACGAGACACCCTACAATGCATCAATCCACTGGTATGATAAGTTAATAACACTTTCTATGTTTTTCTAACCTTGAAATTCTTTCTAATTTGTTTATTTTGTGGAAATTTAAGGCATGGTGTTAGACAAATTCTATCTTGCTGGTCAGATGGTCCTTCCTACATTACTCAGTGCCCGGTTCAACCGGGTCAAACTTTCACATACGAGTTTACTTTAGTGAAACAAAAAGGCACCCTTTTTTGGCATGCTCATTTTTCATGGCTTAGAGCTACTGTTTATGGTGCACTTATCATATACCCCAAGAAAGGGGTACCCTACCCATTTAAGTACCCTTATGAAGAACATACCATAATCTTAGGTAAGCCTATATACTTTTCATTTCATGCAAAAATTAGAAAACTTATTGAATGATGGTGTAAAACTTCATACTTTTTTCTTTGGTTATTGCAGGGGAGTATTGGAATCAAGATCTTGTACAGCTTGAAAAAAATGTTCTGGCTAGTGGTGGACCTTCTCCGGTTGCCGATGCTTATACCATTAACGGTCATCCAGGCCCCAACTACAACTGCTCTGAAAATGGTAACCGTCAGTATATTGCAATGGAAAACTTTATGCAGCATGTTGAATTGATTTTTAAAAAACAGTTATCGATCTCTACTTCTTATGTTTTAACATAGCTATAATATGTTTAGATAAGAATCATGTTAGTTTGATAGAAAATGAAGAGATCATATGTGTTTTTTATAAACATGTGCATGAACATCGAATGGTTCTAATCTTGTGTGAAATTCACATACGCATGTGATCATTTGGTTAAGGTAAACAAACTAGGTGTACGCGTTTTATCAATCCAAACAGTAGGAATTAGGAAACGCGTACAACTACCAATCTGATATTGTGTTTTGTGACTTTGTCACCACATAAGCAAACCCAAACATTATATTTTGCAGATGTGTACAAGATTGATGTTGTACCAGGAAAAACCTACATGTTAAGGCTAATTGGCGCGCTATTACACATGGAATGCTTCTTTTCAATTGCTAACCACAAACTAACAATAGTTGAAGCCGATGGAGAGTACACGAAACCATTGACCACTGACCATGTCATGCTTGGACCGGGTCAAACCCTTATCGTCCTAATCACAGCCGATCAGAAGATAGGAAGATACTCCATGGCTATGGGACCATATATGTCAGGACAAAATGTCACAATCCAAACAGTGACATCAATTGCATATTTTCAATATGTTGGAGCTAGTCCACATAGTGTGGCTCTGCCAGCTACATTACTACCTAGGTTTGATGATAATCTAGCCGTTAAAACCGTTATGGATGGGTTAAAAAGTCTTGAAATTCGTAATGTCCCAAAAGAAATAGACACTAATCTTTTCTTTACTATTGGGTTTAATGTGAACAAGTGTAGTTCGAAAACGCCAAAACAAAACTGTCAAGGTTCTAATGGCGGTGTGATGGCAGCTTCAATGAATAATAATAGCTTCATTCGACCTAATATTTCGCTCCTGCAAGCGTATTATGATCATATTAATGGCTGTTACACTGAGGATTTCCCTGGATCACCACTTAAGTTTTATGACTTTGTTAGTGGGCCTAATTCAGCTCCTAACGACACGGGGTCAGCTAAAGGGACTAGGACCAAAGTTATTGAATACGGGAGCCGGGTTCAACTCATATTGCAGGACACTGGAACCGTGACAACTGAAAACCACCCGATTCATTTCCATGGGTATAGTTTTTATGTGGTTGGGTATGGTAGCGGGAACTACAACCCGCAAAATGCAAGTTTTAATTTGGTGGACCCGCCTTACATGAACACAATTGGCGTGCCCGTTGGTGGATGGGCCGCGATCAGATTTGTTGCTGATAATCCAGGTAGTGTAACAAGTTGTTGACATTGAACACAATATTAAATCATGGATATGCTAATTAATTAAGTTAAATGTTGAATTTGATATGTTTTAGGGGTTTGGTTTATGCATTGTCATTTGGAGGTGCACATGACTTGGGGATTAGGAGTTGTATTGATAGTGAAGAATGGACAAGGACCTATGGAGACACTTCCTCATCCACCCACAGATATGCCTCGCTGTTAATTAATTATATCTTAGAATTAGTGTGAATTGAAATGCATGATTTAGAGTGTAATAAAAATATAAACTATTAAGTAAGTTAAGTAATTGTTAAAGGTTTAAGAGAGATTTTGGTTCAAGGTTTATCACACGTGACATATACAATGTAGGCTATCAAAATTCTAAAAGAATAAAAATAATGATAACACTCAATAGAGTTCAAGATGTAATATTGATGGTTCAAAACAACATTTAATCAAAGTAGAAACTAGCATTTCTCCGTTATACAATGCGTCTCACACAATGCAAAATGGATGTAATTTACATATCACTACTAGCGGTGAACATGTGAGCTTGCGACGAGAATGTTGAAAGTTGTAAAACTCGCTTTTGACTAGTTATACGTTCATAATTATCGTTTTAATAAAAACTCATGAGGAAACATTAATAGAAATAGATTGACCGCAATTAAATAAAAAAATAAATTTTATAAAACATCATATTTTAAAAATCATAACTGGAAAACATAAAATTATGAGAAAGTCGAAACCTTGAAGTAGCTTTTTCGGCTTGTGTTCGATGCCTTATCTATATCTATACCTTCTAATAAAAGAGGGTTTTGGAGGACACGTGTCATTCATTGGAGAGGTTGTTGAAGCATTTTCCCGCTTAAAACTAAGAATCTTTTATTCCTAGCTATGTATGGAAATAAATCAAAAACATTAAATCACTCATAATATTCTTTTTTAAAATTTCAATTTATCTTATTTACATCCCTAAAATCAATGTGAAAACGGAAAATAAACAACTTAACAAATAACGCATCGCATTTTACGGCTAACACCCATGGTTGCCGACCCGCACGCTCGACTTTGTACATGACTGCCACCATATATTTTTTGCCGATATCTATCATCTGAAATATTTGTATGTCTATTTTTCTTACCCTTTTTTTAATTAATTGATAGGATTTATAAGACACAAATTTTAAAGCATCGATATCTAATTCGTTATTAATAGTGTATTTTTAGTTTAAATCTATTTGTTCAAGGCTCAAATTAGAGTTTAAACAATTTGTGTTTTTATTTTCATATATCTTTCAAATAATGTAGAAAAATTCGTAAATATTATTTTTTTGTAAAGTTTTAGAATTCTGTTTTTTATATCTTCACCCGTGTAACACACGGGGCTTAATCTAGTCTATCTAATAAATCAAGGTTTTAGGGGGTAATTTTAAGGGGAAATAACTGTTTTATAATAGGAAGTTTTAAAGGGAAATTGAGTTGAATCATTTACCATGCATGAGTTGATAAAACAAAATGCTTAAATATTAATATTTATAAATGGTTAAACATAATTATAATTTTTTTATAAATATTATTATTTAACCCTTGTGTAACATACGAGTATTAAACCTAATCTTTATATAATATAGCAAAACAAAAAAATCATATGTGTCATATTTTCATAGCTTTTAGCTTATGTGGCATTATTTGAGAGATTATCTCACAATAATGATTTTTCTATTTAAAATATGTATATAAATTTATTATAATAAAACTAATTACATTTTTGGTCCCCTAATATTTTGGAGAATTCTGAAAAATTTAAAGAGTATTTATATTTTTAACCCTTTAATACAAGGGGTACACGTGAGTCGGTTTATATTTGATAAGGTTTAAAAAAACTTATGGATAAAATAAATAATAACATACAATTAAAGACCTCAGTGTTTTATAAATATACATAACATTTTTATATGATTTAAAAAAAAATAAACTACACCATAAAACTAAGCATTTTATTCTCTTTAATTTGAGTATAGTATTGTTATACTAAAAATCTTATTTTTAAAATATATCATGTATTTCGTTTTATCATGGTTTTGTCTCAAAACTGAATGGAATATTCATGAACATCTTTAAAAACATCATTTGAATTGTGTTCCCGAGCATAGCGCGGGCACTAAACTAGTATTTTATATAGCCTAGATGGGTCTTTTCTATTAGGAATTAGGATGCACTAAAAAAAGAAAAAAGAAAAATAGAACTTACAGGCTACCATAGCGGCGATTTTGAGCAATAGCGACAACAAGAAAAAGATCCGGTTTATTTTAATCATCAGTTCAGAAACCCTCTCACCTTCGTGACCACTTTAATTTCGCCTCTCGATCTCCATAACTATTTCAGTTTACAGCGTAAACTTCAGAAATTGTTTGTAGGAAGAGTTTCATTTCTTCATCAGGTATTCAAGTTTGCTTCTTCATTTCTATCCAAGCTTTTTTTTGTATATCTTGTTGCAGTTGGGCCATTGATTTTTTATTATGGGTTTGTGGGTGTACAAACTGTTTTTTGGTTATTAATAAAATATAAGTTTTTTTTGCAAAGACAATGAGGATGTTTATGATATATGTATATGGTTCTACTGAACAGTACAAAATAGCCAAATGTTGATTTTACTCGTTTGATTTTATAACCAGTTGTCAGACTTATGATTGTAATTGCTTGTAGATTTTGGAAAAATGTTTGATGTAATGATAGTATACAGCAAAAAGTCATGTTTTTTTTAATCAAATTTCTACTGATACTTTTTGCTTGTGAATTTTTTAAATTCTTAAACTCAAGTTAGGGAAACTATTTGATTTTTTATAAGTCATTTGTTATGGAAGAGGGAATATATGTTAGGAGGGTGATGTGTAAGGTGTTACTTGTTGTACATTATGTCTACTGTTGAAATTGCTTGTGTGACTTTGGGGCGAATGCTATTTAGGTGATCTTGAATTAATAGTTTTGTTTGTAAACAGTATATATGTATCTGTTTGTGTTGTATGATTATTTACATCTGATAAAATTGTAGGTTCTTTTTGAGTTTCGTTTGATTAAGGTATTTAAAAGTGGGTTTAGCAGCCTACCTTTTAGACTAACCTTGTAAATACTATAAATTATGTTTAGGTTGCATGATGGTTGTTGATAAAAGCTGGCTTAACAATCCAAACCGAAGCTCAGAGGAGTATAATGATGGACTCGAGTCTTTTCTCGAGATGTGCAAAGATCGTGTCGACGAGAGAGGCTTTGTTTTTTGTCCGTGTACTAAATGTCGGAACTCAGTAATGCTATCCTTGCTAAAAGTGAAGTTTCATTTGTATGCATGGGGTTTCCAACGGAGTTACTCGGATTGGATCTATCATATTAAGCGTACAACTCCTCAAGTTATAGTAGTAGATGACGGTGCGTCAGGAAATGATATGGCTGGAGTTATCAAAAATGGGACGATTGGTAGCAGAGCTGCAACAACAATTGTTAGTATTTGTTTTAAGTTTAATTTTGAAATACATGTATATATATTAAATCCTCTTAGTAAAATGCAGCGTCAACTAGAGGAGGAATTGGCGTCCCAAACTCAAGCTGATCAAGTGACTTCTTCAGCTGATGTGAACGAAGTGCAGGCGTCTAAAAACATTATTGGTACTCGGCGCGGACGGACCCAAGGGGTTGGGTTTAAACCTTCTACTCAAGCATCCGTTACACATGGGCAGCCACCGCCAACACTACCGTTCACACAGGTAACACTAGTTTTGTTTATTTATGAAACATTTGACCCGTTTGACATGAAACTTGTATGTTTGTTTATGTATGTTATTAGTTTGGTAAATGTTAAAAGGTAGTAAAATGCAAGTAGTTTGACCTGAAACTTGTATGTTTATATATGTTGTTAGTTTGGTAAATGTTATTAGGCAGTAAAATGTTAGTAGTTTGACCCGTTTTGACCTGAAACTTGTATGTGTCTATATGTCTGTTATAAGTTTGGTACATGTTAGTAGTTTGACTAGAAACTTGTATATTTGTGTATGTATGCTATTAATTTGGTAAATGTTAGTAGGGAGTAAAATGTTGGTAGTTTGACCCATTTTGACCCGAAACTTGTATGTTTATGTGTGTATGTATGTATGTAAAATGACCCGTTCAACCTGAGACTTGTATATTTGTATAATATGTTATTAGTTTGGTAAATGTTAGCAGGTAGTAAAATGTTAGTCCTTTGACCTGTTTTGGCCTAAAACTTATATGTTTGTATATGTATGTATGTTAAATGACCCGCTGCATGTATGTATGTACATATATGTATGTAGAATGACCCGTTTGACCCGAAACTGGTATATGTATGTTATTAGCTTGTAATGTTAGTAGATAGTAAGGGTTTGTTTTAACTTATAATGCATGCTTTATTTGATTGTAGGAACAAATTGATATGTTGTTTCAAGACCCATATTTTAGAGATCAACTAAAAAAATTTATTCGTTCGCAAAAGAGAAAAAAATAGTGATGAAGACGAGGATGAAGACTATTTGTTAAGTTTTTATGTTGTTTCATTTCAAGGTGTTGACTTAATTTAGGATGTTTATGTAGACAAAAATGTAAGACATTATGATGATGTAATGTAGGCCGATGTTTATGCAGGTTTATGTTGTATTGGCCCAAAACATTGGGGAAAATGTAGGATTTGTAATGTATGTATTTTATTTGGAAAACTGAAAGTAAGGAAATACATGATGAAATTAGAAATCAGGCCACATGGATTAGCGGCGACACCTGTTGTCGTAAATAAGCATAGACTGTCAAAGGCTGTCAGTGGTGACTCTTTAGCGGCAACATTGGTATCTTTAGCGGTGAGTGGTGACATAATTAGCAACGACAGGTTGATCAACAGCAGCTAGTCGCCGCTATTACCTTAACAACGACAAACATCCCGCTATTGAGTCTATTCTTTGTACCGTTGGTGGTATTGTAGTTCTTGGTTTGTTGGGCTTTTGGTTGATATTAGAATGAAGATGTTAATCTTGATTTGATTTAATAAATAGTTTTATTTATTTGAGATTATAATTATTTAATTGAGTTAGTATTAGATTACAATTGAGTTTGATTGTATATCTAGGTTTATAGGTTTTATAGTTGGATTATGATTACTATTTGTTTAGTATAAATAGGGGTTAGATGAGTCTTTATAGGAGTCCCGGTTTATTTATCTAATACAAGAGTCGAACAGTTCGTTCAGTTTGTGTGTTCGTGTTTGTGATTTTGAGCCTGATTTCCAACAATTGGTATCAGAGCGTGGTATTGACGGTTTTGAGAGTCGTTTTCCAAGCAGGGGAGCAACCCCTCGCGGGGTTGCAACTGCGGGGAGGTAGAAGACGAAGATAGAAGAAAAAGGGGCGTTTGTAAAGATATTAGGAGGAGTTTGCCGTCCTTGGTTCTTGGCTTTCGAGGGAATTGGTCAACCGTATAATGGGGAGTACCATTTGGAACGGCGGTTATGACATGTGATCAGTTCAGTGATGGTTCAATAGTAATGAATTTAACTGCATTAGCAACTTTCTATCCAGGTAAGATCAGACCCTGTCCTTCCTGCCAAGGATAAAACAGAGTAACCAGGTAGGTTGTTTTTTGGCAGAAGTATCCGATCAGGTTGCGGGTAGGCTGACGGTAGAAGATTCATCAAAGCGGGAGGCTTTGAATCTTGTCGTGTCTAGCAATGGAAGAAGAAAACGGTAGAAGTGACAAGTTTTTTTTCTTTGATCGGTGGTCAAGAATGGTGAAGTTCTAGGACCCAGGAAGAGGGATATCAAGATTGATCAAGGGATTGAAGTTGTTGATAATAATGCAGATTTGAAGAAACGGGTCTGGTTTAAGATCCGGGTGGTACAAATCAAGATTAAGGGGGAGAATGAAGATGTTAATCTTGATTTGATTTAATAAATAGTTTTATTTATTTGAGATTATAATTATTTAATTGAGTTAGTATTAGATTACAATTGAGTTTGATTGTATATCTAGGTTTATAGGTTTTATAGTTGGATTATGATTACTATTTGTTTAGTATAAATAGGGGTTAGATGAGTCTTTATAGGAGTCCCGGTTTATTTATCTAATACAAGAGTCGAACAGTTCGTTCAGTTTGTGTGTTCGTGTTTGTGATTTTGGGCCTGATTTCCAACATAGAATGCATGGTTTAAGGGTTGGTTTAGCTTTCTTGGTCCCTAAGTTGTTTAACCTAGTTTTATCTCCATATATACCCTAGTCATGTGATTAAAATCTTGTGTGACATCCGACATCTCATACACCCAATATTATCCGTTTTGCTACTTTAGAGCTTACGGATTTGCTTTTGGTTGCCCGGATACTACTTTCTCATAAGCACGCTTAACTGTAGAGTTCTTCTTTCATCCACTAGCATTAAGTTACATGATACACTTGCCTTTTCTATGTAGTTGCTAACTGATGTGGTCTAAAATATACATTATTTAATATAAATATTCCTTATACTTTTGAGATACTTTTAATCAATTTTTACTCTTAATTGGTTCATGTTTATATTTTGATAGTGAGTAAAAATGATGTGTCTTTATTAAACTTTAGACTAGTGAGTGGTATATTAAACAAATTTTATGTCACTAAAAAAATGTGTTTTTAATATTGTTACAGGTCATGTGGAATGAAGTTTGATCGTGGGCCCGTTGAATTAAAAAAAAAAGTGGGTCCATCAAAGTAACAAATGAGGGATTGGTTAATATATATTTTTTTTGGGCAGCAGCTTTACGGAGGACTTTTGAACGGCAATTTACGAATAAAAAAAACCGAAGAAAAACTTGGTGACGGCAGTCATTGTTTTCTGGTTTTTTTTTTGGAGCGAACAAAAGAAGAATTGGTGGCAGCAGCTTTTTGAACAAAGGGAAGCAGAAGAGAGCCGTAGCTTTTTGTTCTTTTTGGAGCAAACGATTTTTATGTGTGAAAAGTATTTGTGACACGGGTTGATACGGTATCATTCGGTCTCGTTTGTTTCTGTTTTGTTACAAATTATGACTATGTTTGATATTATTTTTGTGACGCTTTTAACTAGTATGCTTGGCTAAACGTTTAATACTACCTAGGCATATGGATGAATATTAATGTTTTTGACTACTTTTGGTTTATTTTATAACTAATGGAATGGATGATTATTGCAAAGTTGATCTAAATATTGTCTTTGAATGTGACGTGCGTACTAGTTATAATATATATGTGGTTTGCCATGTTTCTCTTGTGATTTTAATTATTGACTTTGTGTTTTTGGTTAAAATTGCATGCTAGATTTAGACTTAGTGTTTGAATCAATATGTGGGTTGATCTAGGAATAGTCACCTATGAGATAGGCTTGCTTTCATATGTATAAATTAGTATTCTAACCGACCTAGAGACCGGAAGGAGATAGGTTGTAGATTTTATCTAGTTGCTAGTTTGGTTAGGTTAGAATCATACGAGAGTGGATTTTGCCTAAGTAGTCTAGTCACTTGTGATTTCTTGTCTTAGATCATATTAGATTGACTGATCCCTTTATCTTATTGAGTTGATAGAACCAACTATTAGGGTAATGGACTAGTGAGACCGGAAGGAGATCTAGTTTAGGGTCCATTAGTCATCCAAGTGTGGTTTTTGCCATAACTTAACACCGTAAGTTTCAAATAACTATTTTAGGACATTTAGCATACATTTAAGACCTATAGCAGGCAGTGTAGCGTGGGGTTGTTCTTGGTAGTTATATTTTTAGATCCGGTGCCATTAGTTGTATGAAACCAATAGTAGTCGAGTCGTTAATAGGATTCCCGCCTAGGTAGTTGCTTTCTCATTCTTGACAGTTTTCGAATTAGTTTAGTTTGTCTTCTTAGTTTAAGTCGTTTCTAGCTTTTATATTAGTTTTAATTAAATTAATTTTTAGTTTTACTAGTTTTAATTCTTAGATAACTTTTAGTTATTAGTTCGTCATTATTTTCTTAGTTTAAATAAATAAAATTAAACAAAGTTTCATCGGTTAGGAGTCGATAACGATTTATTATTGAGGACCGCCAAACAAGTCTCTTGGGTACGATACTCGGACTTACTTAGCTTGACTACACACGACCGGTACACTTGCCGCTTGTGTGAGTTTTGTTGGGTTTTCCATTTTAATTTAAAACCTGAGTTTTGTGAACGACATTTATTTAATATATATAATCACACACATCAAGTTTTTGGCGCCGTTGCCGGGGACTTTATTTTGGCGACTTCGAGAACGATCTGAGTCGGGGGTCTAACCACCTTTTAATTTTTTGTTTATTCTTATTTGTTTTAGTTATCTTTTTCTTTTCTAGTTTAGTTTCCTCTAGTTGCTAGGTGTTACCTTAGATATAGTTTGACTTTTACATGCTATTTGTTTGCTTGTTAGATTAGTTCACTTTTCTTTAAGTTGTTTAGTTATATATTTTTTATTTTCTGTTCGTTCTAGTTTATGCGTCACACTCGTTCTGCCGGACCACCTGAGTTTGAGCCATTAGACGATCCCGAGCGTATATTCGATCAGCAGACGTACGAACCCGACTACGACACCGAGTTAGAAACGGAGGAAATTTCAGTTCGCGACACCGACACCGATTCCGTACACGACACCGAGTCTACGATGGGCGACGCAGATCCACCAGTTAGGAGAGTTGTTGCCGACTACGCAAAGCCGACAGCCGATGGCGCTAGGTCTAGTATCACCCGACCGCAAATCGCTGCCAACAATTGGCAAATTCCTCCTCAGGTCATTTCGATGATGACCAACACTTGTCAGTTTCACGGGTTGCAGTCTGAGGACCCGAATTCTCATCTTAATCGCTTCGCTAGAATCTGTGACACCTTCCATCTTAACGGTGTTACTGAGGACGCACTCAAGCTGCGTCTTTTCCCGTTTTCTCTCTCTGATCGAGCCCACAGTTGGCTAGAGTCTCTTCCTGCCGGTTCCATCACTACATGGGCTGATTTGCAGGATAAATTCCTTCTGAAATACTTTCCACCGTCGAAAACCGCTCGTCTGAGGAGCTTGATCCATTCTTACCAGCAGAAACCCGATGAGACGTTCTACGACACTTGGGAACGTTTCAAAGAGTTGTTGCACAAATGTCCACATCACGGGTTGCAGGATTGGGCGTTAGTTGAGAAGTTTTACAATGGAGTAACCCATGCAACACGTAATATCTTAGACACTACTGCTGGTGGTAATCTTTTGACTACTAAAACTGTTGATGAGTGTAATAACCTGTTCGAGGACTTAGCCATGAGTAGCTTTGAGTATCCTGAAGCTCGAGTTACAGTTTCCGCCCAGCGAGGGGTGCACCAAGTCGATAATAATATTGTCTTAACCGCCCAAGTTGAGGCATTGACTAAAGTGGTGAAAGACCTGCAGAAGAAGAAGGAGCAGGCCTGTGAGATTTGTCGGGGCGGTCATGACACTGTTGATTGCCCCATCTCTGTTGACAGTCTCCAGGAACAGGTTGATTTTGTTAGTAATCCCAACCGGATGCAGGGCAATACCTTCGGTAATTCTTATAATCCGGGTTGGAAGAATCAGCAGAGTTGGAGGAGTGGAAATCCACCGGGGTTCCAGCCATGCACCCAGAGTCTATTCCAGGACCAGACCAGTGGGCAGAGCAGTGGCATGGGTCAGGGCGAGAGGAAGCCTTCCATGGAGGATATGATGGCCCAACTCCTTGCGAGAGATGATACGCGATATAAGGAAGCGCAAGAGAGGGATCGGGTGTATCAAATGAGGTTCCAGGAGAACGAGGCGATGTTGAAGAACCAAGGGGCGTTGTTGCAGAACTTAGAGAGAAATGTGGGGGAGATGGCGAGTATGATGCAGGAGAGGCAACAGGGTGTGCTACCGAGTAATGTTGTGAAAAACCCGAACGCCCATGTGAAGGCAGTGACTACTAGGAGTGGTAGGACGACAGGTGAGGTTGAGAAACCTGTCCCTTACACTGATGATGATGTAGATGAGGAGATAGAGATGGAGGCCCCTGCTGGCGAGATGCAACAGAGGCTGCGCCCAGCGAGTACAGCACAGCCAGTAGAGTCCGAGAAGAAAATAACCGAGAGTTCACGGAAGGAGCCACAAATTCGCTTAGATAGACTTCCATACCCAGGTAGAGTGGCTCAACACAGGAATGAAGAGCAATACGGAAAGTTCCTTAAGATGTTCAAACAACTTAAAGTGAACTTACCATTCGTAGAGGCATTACAGCACATGCCTAAGTACGCTAAATTCCTGAAAGATCTGCTCACAAATAAGAAGAAATTGGAGCAGATCTCAACTGTGATATTGAGTGAGGAGTGCTCGGCTGTAGTACAGAATAAGCTACCTCCCAAGAGGGCTGATCCGGGTAGTTTCACTATTCCTTGTTTCATAGGGAACTTGTCGGTGAGTAACGCGTTGGCTGACCTAGGTGCTAGTATTAATTTAATGCCCTATTCTGTTTTTGCTAAGTTAGATCTAGGAGAACCGGTACCGACGCGTATGAGTATTCAGTTAGCGGATAGGTCAGTGAAGTATCCGAGGGGGATCGTGGAGAATATGCTAGTGAAGGTAGATAGGTTTGTGTTTCCAGTTGATTTTGTGATCTTAGACATGGACGAGGATGAGAAGGTCCCGTTGATTTTAGGACGACCATTCCTAGCTACCGCGAGAGCGTTAATAGACGTCTTTGAGGGTAAGTTGTCTTTGAGAGTTGCTGATGAGATGGTCACGTTTGATGTGAATAGAGCCATGAGGCATACACAGGACCAGGATGACACCTTGTATTTTATTGATACTATTGTTTCACAGGTTAGTCGTTGCTTTTCTAAGTTTGTGGAGAGAGATCATCTAGATACGCAGATCTTAGTTAGGGAGAATCAGGAGATAGAGATGACTGCTTTCGCCTTTGAGCAGGAATCAATAGATCTAGCTAGTAAGCCTCTCCATGAGGCTGTTGTGTGTGAAGTGATAGATAGAGAGGAACCGGTGGAGAAGCCATCGGTTGAGACGCCCCCGTCACTAGAGCTTAAGGAATTGCCATCTCATCTCGAGTATGCGTTTTTGGGCGAGGGTTCTGAGTTACCTGTCATAATTTCTGCTGAATTGACAGAGGAGGAAAAGAGTAAGTTGATCGATGTGCTGAAGGAGCATAAGCAGGCTATCGCGTGGAAGTTGATGGATATTAAGGGCATTAACCCTTCTTTTTGCACGCATAGTATACTCATGGAAGAGGAGTATAAGCCCGTGAGACAGGGGCAACGGAGGTTAAACCCGAACATGCAGGAGGTGGTGAAGAAAGAGGTCATTAAGTTGCTAGATGCAGGGTTGATTTATCCCATCTCAGACTCCAAGTGGGTGAGTCCAGTGCAGGTTGTCCCTAAGAAGGGGGGCATGACGGTGGTGAGGAATGAGAGGAATGAGTTGATTCCGACTAGGACGGTCACAGGGTGGCGAGTTTGTATTGATTATCGTAAACTTAATGATGCCACAAGGAAGGACCATTTCCCGCTTCCTTTTATCGATCAGATGTTGGAGCGTCTATCAGGAAAACAGTATTACTGTTTCCTTGATGGATTTTCAGGTTATTTCCAGATCCCTATCGCTCTAGAGGATCAGGAGAAAACCACATTTACTTGTCCTTATGGCACCTTTGCGTATCGCCGCATGCCATTCGGATTATGTAACGCTCCAGCTACATTTCAGCGATGTATGGTCGCGATTTTTCATGACATGATCGAGGACTCCATGGAGGTGTTCATGGATGATTTTTCTGTTTTTGGGAGTTCCTTCGATACATGTTTAGCGAGTCTGGAGAGGATGTTGGCTCGATGTGAGGAGACCAACTTGATGCTGAACTGGGAGAAGTGCCACTTTATGGTGAATGAAGGCATTGTGTTAGGGCATAAGGTTTCACGAGCGGGGCTTGAAGTTGATAGAGCGAAGATTGAAACAATTAGTAAGCTTCCGCCACCCACATCTGTTAGATCGATTAGGAGTTTCTTAGGCCACGCAGGTTTTTATCGTCGTTTCATTAGAGATTTCTCTAAGATTGCGAGGCCGATGACGAAACTTCTAGAGAAGGATGCGTCGTTTAAGTTTAATGACGAGTGTGTGAGAGCGTTCGAGCTATTGAAGGAGAAGCTCGTGAATGCTCCGATTATGATCGCCCCAGATTGGAGTCTTCCGTTTGAGTTGATGTGCGACGCGAGTGATTATGCGATAGGAGCGGTCTTAGGTCAGCGTAGGGATAAGCATTTCCATCCTATTTATTACGCGAGTAAGACTCTTAATGACGCACAGGAGAATTACACCACGACAGAGAAGGAGTTGCTAGCAGTAGTCTTTGCATTTGATAAGTTTAGATCTTACCTAGTTCTTTCTAAGACTATTGTTTACACTGATCATGCAGCCCTTAGATTTTTGTTCAATAAGCAGAATGCGAAGCCTAGATTGATACGTTGGATTTTATTGCTTCAGGAGTTTGATATAGAGATTAGGGATAAGAAGGGTGCGGAGAATGTTGCAGCTGATCATTTATCACGATTAGAGGATCCTGAGCGTGAGGAGATTAAGTTAGATACGATAGATGATCAGTTCCCGCATGAGATGTTATTGTTTGTGAGGGCGCAGGAGCAGGGGTTGCCTTGGTTCGCTGACTTGGCGAATTACTTAGCAGATGGATACCTTATGCAGGGCATGACACATCAGCAAAAGAAGAAATTCTTTGCTGATGTTAAGCACTATATTTGGGATGATCCTTATCTTTTTAGGATAGGCGCCGATCAGGTAGTTCGTAGGTGCGTGTTTGGTGATGAGACGAGAGAGGTTTTGAGGCATTGTCACGAGGGACCGACAGGTGGCCATCACGGTGCGAGTTTGACAGCGAGGAAGGTATTCGACTCTGGTTTCTACTGGCCGACGATTTATAGAGATGCTCAAGAGTTTGTGAGAGGGTGCGATGCGTGTCAGAGAGTAGGAAACATCTCATCCCGAAATGAGATGCCCCAGACAGTTAGTCAGGTAGTTGAGGTGTTCGATATCTGGGGCATTGATTTCATGGGCCCGTTCCCAGCTTCACGTGGGAACAAATACATCCTAGTAGCCGCTGATTATGTCTCTAAATGGGTTGAGGCTCAAGCCTTGCCCACAAATAATGCTAGGGTTGTAGTGAGATTTCTTAGGAGGTTGTTTGCTAGGTTTGGTGTTCCTAAGGCGATTATTAGTGATAGGGGAACTCACTTCTGCAACGCGCAGATGGAGAAAGCTTTGCGACGCTATGGGGTCACTCATCGGCTTGCAACGGCTTACCACCCACAGACGAGTGGGCAGGTGGAAGTGAGTAATCGAGGCATCAAACGCATTCTGGAGAAGACTGTTGGATCCAATCGTAAGGATTGGTCTGACAACTTAGATGACGCATTATGGGCTTTCCGTACGGCCTATAAGACTCCGACTGGTTCCACACCATTTCGGATGATTTACGGGAAAGCATGTCATCTACCGGTTGAGCTTGAGCATCGTGCTTCCTGGGCATTACAGACCGTTAATCTGGACATGCCCACTGCTAGAGATCACCGGTTTCACCAGATTCACGAGTTAGAGGAGTTGAGAGATCACGCTTATGCACAGTCATTTAAATATAAGCTTAGGACTAAGGAGTTGCATGATCGACACTTGAAGGGTAATAAAACCTTCAAGTGTGGGGATCAAGTGTTGTTATTCAACTCCCGGTTGAAGTTGTTTCCGGGTAAGTTGAAGTCTAGATGGTCAGGACCGTTCACTATTAAAGAGGTTTTTCCATATGGTACCATCGAGATTGAGGACGAGGGGAGAGCGTGGAAGGTTAATGGGCATAGGTTGAAACATTATGTGAGTGGAGCGCCAGTAGAGGAGATTAAGGAGGTCGTGTACCTCGGTTTGCCAGGCTAGTGAGATCTGAGATGAGTCAGGCTGAGGACTCGAGAAAAAACCAAGCGCTCTCGGGAGGCAACCCGTAGTATGTAGAGTTTGTAAGTTTAGTTTTTATCTTATGTTTGATTTTATTTTTATTTTATTTTAGTTGTGTCGAGTCAGTTTTATGCTCGGGTATCTTGTTTTTGTTTTTGCAGGTTTAAATTATTCTCACCCGTACTCAATCTCCATTCGGGTGAGTATGCATTTGTGAAGATGAAGGAGGAGCTCGGGAGTGTCGGTGGCAAGGTTTACCGCGCCCGAAATGCTATACGGTCAACGCTTGAATATTGGAACGAAGACTTGGAGCTTACGCGTTTCGCAATACCAGCTAAGTCTTTTCCAATTCACCTCTCTTATCTTTTATTTTTGCATTCTTAGCTTTGTTTTTAAGTGTTTTTCCATTTCTACATTAGGGACAATGTAGAACTTAAGTGTGGGGATGGGAAATGGTTTTTTCTGAGTTTT
Source organism: Tagetes erecta (assembly GCA_030867185.1). Taxonomy (NCBI): domain Eukaryota; kingdom Viridiplantae; phylum Streptophyta; class Magnoliopsida; order Asterales; family Asteraceae; genus Tagetes; species Tagetes erecta. The sequence continues at coordinate 5,769,840 of CM061494.1, read as the reverse complement.
ATTTGTCTGTTTTGAGTCAATATAGAGTCTAAAAAATCCAAAAAAAATTCAAAAATTCAAAAAAAAAAACAAAAAAATATATTTTTTTTCTTTTATTTTGTGTCTCTCAACCTTTATGAATGAAAGGGCAGTAACGTTGTGGCCTTATAAAACCTAATTTAAGTGATTTTTAGTGGGAAACATACTATTCTTGAAGTGGAATAAAAAGTTGAGTCATACTCAAGCCTTTTAGCTACTGTGATACAAAATGAAGTTGCTTTTCAAAAAAGTGGTTTATAGTAAACTTTAATTTTCACACTTCTAGTTTTAGTGGTTAACATTTCATGGCATATGATTTTATAATCTTAAATCTTGTATTGATGGGATGTTTCGGGATTCGGAGACCATGGGTCTTTATGCGGTCTATCATCTGGTATTTTTACTTCTAAAAAAAGAGGTATAAATATTCAAATAAAAGCTCAAAGAGCAAAACCCGCAGTTAAGCTGCCGTTATAAGTCAATAAATTTGATCACAGTGTGCTTAAAAGTACAAATTCACTACTGACTTGATCAAACCACCTGTTAGTCATATGGGGTCCCCTTGCTCGCGTCCTAATACCAATAAGAAACGGACCACAAGGGACACGCCATATGTAAGCCCACAGATGAAGTCGTGCATAATCACGTATGGTGATGAATTTCGGGATATTGCTTGATAACGGGGGTATGTCATGTAATGGGGAACATTAGCTAGGAGTAAGTTGGAAATTGAATTTATTTGATGCCACTTGTGAAATGAATAATAATAATAAGCAATGTTGTTGAAATTGCTTGATTGTTGTTTGTGCTTTAAAATGTTTTTAATCATTTAGTTATAAGGTTTAAGTCAAGTTGGGGTGACTCAACCCAATAAAACCATGGAAAGCTTATAATAACTATGAGTCCCAATCTAATTAAAAATCGCTAAAGTTTTAGTCATGGTTGCTTGTTTGAGTAAGGATTAAAGGTTTGAGTTGTAATTGTATACTTTTTGTTTTTGGTTTTAGAGTTTTCGAGTCTTGAATCCCTGAGATAGTTTATGCTTTTTCAGGGACGAAAAATGTTTAAGTGTGGGGATATTTGATGTGGTCTAAAATATACATTATTTAATATAAATATTCCTTATACTTTTGAGATACTTTTAATCAATTTTTACTCTTAATTGGTTCATGTTTATATTTTGATAGTGAGTAAAAATGATGTGTCTTTATTAAACTTTAGACTAGTGAGTGGTATATTAAACAAATTTTATGTCACTAAAAAAATTGTGTTTTTAATATTGTTACAGGTCATGTGGAATGAAGTTTGATCGTGGGCCCGTTGAATTAAAAAAAAAAGTGGGTCCATCAAAGTAACAAATGAGGGATTGGTTAATATATATTTTTTTTGGGCAGCAGCTTTACGGAGGACTTTTGAACGGCAATTTACGAATAAAAAAACCGAAGAAAAACTTGGTGACGGCAGTCATTGTTTTCTGGTTTTTTTTTTTGGAGCGAACAAAAGAAGAATTGGTGGCAGCAGCTTTTTGAACAAAGGGAAGCAGAAGAGAGCCGTAGCTTTTTGTTCTTTTTGGAGCAAACGATTTTTATGTGTGAAAAGTATTTGTGACACGGGTTGATACGGTATCATTCGGTCTCGTTTGTTTCTGTTTTGTTACAAATTATGACTATGTTTGATATTATTTTTGTGACGCTTTTAACTAGTATGCTTGGCTAAACGTTTAATACTACCTAGGCATATGGATGAATATTAATGTTTTTGACTACTTTTGGTTTATTTTATAACTAATGGAATGGATGATTATTGCAAAGTTGATCTAAATATTGTCTTTGAATGTGACGTGCGTACTAGTTATAATATATATGTGGTTTGCCATGTTTCTCTTGTGATTTTAATTATTGACTTTGTGGTTTTGGTTAAAATTGCATGCTAGATTTAGACTTAGTGTTTGAATCAATATGTGGGTTGATCTAGGAATAGTCACCTATGAGATAGGCTTGCTTTCATATGTATAAATTAGTATTCTAACCGACCTAGAGACCGGAAGGAGATAGGTTGTAGATTTTATCTAGTTGCTAGTTTGGTTAGGTTAGAATCATACGAGAGTGGATTTTGCCTAAGTAGTCTAGTCACTTGTGATTTCTTGTCTTAGATCATATTAGATTGACTGATCCCTTTATCTTATTGAGTTGATAGAACCAACTATTAGGGTAATGGACTAGTGAGACCGGAAGGAGATCTAGTTTAGGGTCCATTAGTCATCCAAGTGTGGTTTTTGCCATAACTTAACACCGTAAGTTTCAAATAACTATTTTAGGACATTTAGCATACATTTAAGACCTATAGCAGGCAGTGTAGCGTGGGGTTGTTCTTGGTAGTTATATTTTTAGATCCGGTGCCATTAGTTGTATGAAACCAATAGTAGTCGAGTCGTTAATAGGATTCCCGCCTAGGTAGTTGCTTTCTCATTCTTGACAGTTTTCGAATTAGTTTAGTTTGTCTTCTTAGTTTAAGTCGTTTCTAGCTTTTATATTAGTTTTAATTAAATTAATTTTTAGTTTTACTAGTTTTAATTCTTAGATAACTTTTAGTTATTAGTTAGTCATTATTTTCTTAGTTTAAATAAATAAAATTAAACAAAGTTTCATCGGTTAGGAGTCGATAACGATTTATTATTGAGGACCGCCAAACAAGTCTCTTGGGTACGATACTCGGACTTACTTAGCTTGACTACACACGACCGGTACACTTGCCGCTTGTGTGAGTTTTGTTGGGTTTTCCATTTTAATTTAAAACCTGAGTTTTATGAACGACATTTATTTAATATATATAATCACACACATCACTAACTTACAGATTATTTTACAGATTTAAATATTTGAATTGTGTAAAAATCAACATTAAAATATATTCACATTTACTTACATGAGAATACATGATATCTTGAGTTTACTTCCTAACTATAAAATTGTACTCTCATCTGTTATAATACATTAATACCTGATCGAGTACGTGAACGTAAAGAAACTATATAATCACCGCTCTATTAATTGAAATGTTCTGGTTCTCACACATATATTGATGTAACTGGCCGGGAAGTAAACCAGAATATATTGCAAAGATTAAACATAAAAATAGGAAATTTTAATAAAAGTAAGAGATGGAAGAAGCAAAAGATGTCTGAAATTAATTAGTTGACATTCAGATTTTAAAATGTGAAGACATGAAAGATGAGGGCAGCAAACATGAGTTTTAGTTTTCTATTATATATATATATATATTTCACCAAACCCACCAAAATTTGTATATATTTATTCATAACTAAAACAAGATTGAAACATGTAAAATCTGTGGTGCGTATGCATGTATGTAACTGCTACCTTTGAAAAACTACACTTTCAAACATATTTTATAAAACCTGCAGATCATACTTTAAACATTGATCAGTAGGATGTTGGTCCAGATATGATCAAATACGAACATAAATATTTTTGTGGAAACTTCCACGACTCGATCTCTAAGTATGTTAATACTCAAAATCTCTTGCTGTTCAGTATAACTTAAATGAAAGAACACGAATAAGCCTCTTAGCCTCTCTTCATGCTCATCTGAAGGTTATAATTTGTACACCATTAAACTCGAAATTAATCTAAGTAAGAACTTCTAGTCAAGATCCAAAAGTTGTTTGGAGAATAGTGTAGAAAAAACTACATGATTGTATAACAGACCCTACATGAGCATGCAAAAATGTCTTATTTATGATCACCTTTTTACTCTCTATCACTCCAAAGTAAAAAAGAAGACATATGTCCTCTATGTATATTTCCGTATATATTGTTTGTGTTTGAAGCAGGTGCGTGCAGGTATTGGGTCAAATAGAGTTGATATTGATAGAGTAAACATCTTCCAACAACTTATTATTATAAATCCATGTAACACGAATCGCAAAAGCTGCCAAACATAATACACCTTCACTAGTCACTTTTCTATATAAATTTAACATTTTTTTTGAAGAAAAAAATGGGATAATTTTTTCCATTTAAAAAGCCTTCCCATCCATGCTACAATGCTCACTTCCCTTCACATAAAATCTCACTCTAAAATGGTCAGTACATTCAAGTTTGTCTTAATAAGCATACTTTTTCTATGTTGTCGTAACATGGTTCAAGTCATGGCACAATGGCCTAAGGGTGGTTCAACAAGGTTGTATGAGTTTAAAGTCCAAATGCTAAAAGTCAACAAGCTTTGTAACACCAGAGACATTGTGACCATCAACCAGATGTTTCCTGGACCAGTCGTTTACGCCCAAGAAGATGATCGAGTTATAGTCAAACTTACCAATGAGACACCCTACAATGCCACAATTCACTGGTATGGTTTCACTTTTTGTGTGTTTTTTTTTTACTAAGACCCTGCTAATTAACAGGGACAGGTAAAACACAGCTAGTTATGCTTGTCAGTTCACCACTCTTTTTAAGGCTTTGTGTTTTTTTTAACTTCAAATTCTAATTTAGTTTATTTTTTAAAATTATCAGGCATGGTGTTAGACAGATTCTATCCTGCTGGTCAGATGGTCCTTCATACGTTACTCAGTGCCCGGTTCAGTCGGGTCAAACGTTCACATACGAGTTTACGTTAGTGAAACAAAAAGGCACCCTTTTTTGGCATGCTCATTTTTCATGGCTTAGAGCTACTGTTTATGGTGCACTTATCATATACCCCAAGAAAGGGGTACCCTACCCATTTAAGTACCCTTATGAAGAACATACCATAATCTTAGGTGAGCCTATCTATTTTCCATTTCATGAAAAAAGTATAAAACTTATTTAAAAAAGGTTTTAATTTTTTCTTTGATTCTTGTAGGGGAGTATTGGAATCAAGATCTTGTACAGCTTGAAAGAACTGTTGTGGCTAGCGGTGGAGGTGCTCCGATAGCAGATGCTTATACCATCAACGGTCATCCAGGCCCCAACTACAACTGCTCTGTTAATGGTATAATCCCACTCATAGCAGAGCTATTGATAGGGATAGAGAGGCTAAAATCCGAATTTGATTGTTTTACTTATTCTGATTTTCAGATGTGTACAAGATTGATGTTGTACCAGGGAAAACATACATGTTAAGGCTAATTGGCGCGCTTTTAAACATGGAAAGCTTCTTTTCAATTGCTAACCACAAGTTAACAATAGTTGAAGCTGATGGAGAGTACACGAAACAGTTGACCACTGATCGTGTCATGCTAGGACCGGGTCAAACTCTTAACGTCCTGGTCACAGCCGATCAGAAGATAGGTAGATACTCCATGGCTATGGGCCCGTATATGTCGGCTCAAAATGCCTCATTTCAAAACATAACATCAATAGCATATTTTCAATATCTAGGAGCTACCCCAAACAGTGTGGCTTTACCAGCTACTTTACTACCCAAGTATAACGATAATCTGGCAGTTAAAACGGTTATGGACGGGTTAAAAAGCTTAGAAATTGGTCATGTCCCGAAAGAAATAGACATGAATCTTTTCATTACTATCGGGCTTAATGTCAACAAGTGTGGTTCAAAAACACCAAAACAGAACTGTCAAGGTGTTAATGGCGGTGTGATGGGGGCTTCAATGAATAATAATAGTTTCATTCGACCTAATGTTTCTATCCTGCAAGCGTATTATGATCATATTAACGGTCACTTTACTGAGGATTTCCCGGGATCTCCACTTAAGTTTTATGATTTTGTTAACGGGGCACCGAATTCAGCTCCTAATAACACAGGGTCAACAAACGGGACTAGGACCAAAGTTATTGAATATGGGAGTCGGGTTCAGCTCATATTGCAGGACACTGGAACCTTGACGACTGAAAACCACCCGATTCATCTTCACGGGTATAGTTTTTATGTGGTCGGGTATGGAAGCGGGAACTACAACCCGCAAACTGCAACTTTCAATTTGGTGGACCCGCCTTACATGAACACAATCGGTGTGCCCGTTGGTGGATGGGCTGCAATCAGATTCGTTGCTGATAATCCAGGTACATTACCAAGTTCTTAACATTAAACATGTACGGAGTGTTCATAAACAGTTAAAGTTTACGAAACCACCGAAACTAAAGCAAGTCGGCTGGTTAGAGATCAAAACAGTTCGGTTTTATGGGTTTGACAGTTTAACATTTAATCAGTTTTAACTGTTTGACAGTAAACACTCCCTTAAAAACATCATTAAACTATGGATATTAACTTTAGTGTTGAATTTTGAATTTTTTTTAGGGGTTTGGTTTATGCATTGTCACTTGGAGATACACTTGACTTGGGGATTGGGAGTTGCATTGATAGTGAAGAATGGACAAGGACCAATGGAGACGCTTCCTCACCCGCCAGCAGACTTGCCACGTTGTTAATCACGTCTGTTAGATCATACGGGTCAAAATGAAACTGGTCGTTGTGATCATTTCTAAAGTTAAAGATTGTTTCAAACAAGTGTGCATTAAGTTTGATTTCGCTTTCTTAGAAGGCGCGTGTAAAGAAACATACGTTTCAGGTGGAATAAAATCGAAAGCATTGACATTATTTCAAGTAAATTATATCATTTTGTGTTATGCAGCAGTTAGCAGGTATTGAACTGGATTAAAGAAACGTAGTAGGGGAAAACTAGTGTACCTAAACAATATATTATATGGAAAATGACATAATCTATGAAATATATACCTTAAAAGACATCATAGAGGCAGTTGATCATCAGGTTAATCTTCACAAAGATCATGAGTTGACTTTGCTTGAACCAACAAATCTCTTCAAATTCAAAATAAAGTACTCAACATAAGTATTAAGAGGGCATACCCGTAGGAATGTTAAATGGGTTGTGTTAGCAGGTTGATTGTGGAACAAACCTAACACAAACCCAAAACAACCAACATGAACCGAACCTTAGAATCATGTCATGGGGTTACACACATGAACCTGACATGACACGAGTTTTTAAGGGCCGACTCAAACACGAGACTCATGTAACCTGAAATTTGATTTATTTTTTACTAAATGTTAAAACTCTAACATTACAAATTTACAACCTTGATGCTCATTTCTCTTTTATATTTTAAATTTTGACATAATATATCAGGGTTTAAATTATGGCATAAAACACATTAAAAAGTAATATATAAAAGTGTTTTAACGGGTCAACTCATAGAGATCAACCTCAACACGACACGTTTAGTAAAACATGTGCATCTGAATGTTAAACGTGTTTGCCGATTCTACCTTGTGACTTCTGCAATCTATGTCAATTCAGATACCATTGCTTGAATCTTCAAATCCTCTGAACAACAAACATAACAAACACCCAAATTCCATGTGATTAACACCCGAAAACAACGGTGTGATTAGCAGGCACTCGGATAAGTTAAAACGGTAGCCAATCTCTTTACAAACTCAACGTGTATCAATTGGATCACTTAAGGTTGTTTGGTGAAGGTGACATTATCATGCTTCACAATCTTTATGTTTGCAGGTTTAATAACGGTTTTATAGGTTTTGTAAAGAGTACATGGTCTTGTGGTACTAGCATTAGTATGTACTAGCTTTGGCTTTTGTAGTACGTACTACTTTGTTTCTTTTTATATAATCTATCTTTATTATTCTTTACTTGTATTATATTTATGTTACTTTTTAAATTAGTCATGATTTATGGGGTTTTAAAACCGATTTGACTGGTTTGCAGTTTGCTTCACCAGTTTGACCGGTTAGCTTGTTAAGCATTCACTACAATAATTGGTTATCAACTAACAAAGGTCATTCTTTTAGTTACACTGAAGAGCTCATGTGCATCCACACCATCTATTCGGTTATTGTATGCCAAACCAAAACCAAAGCACAATTATTCATTATGTTCGTTTAATTTGGGTCGATTTTGTCTGACCAGTGATGGTACGTTTGTGAGTTCAAATTCTGTAGCGTACAGGTTTCATAATTATTTTCTTGGTAATAGGAATTGTTTAGTAAAAATAAGTTAAGAGAAATGGATGATAGAAGAAATAACAAGAAAAAAATTATAAGGGTGTTCCAGAGTGAGATAATGAGGAAACAAAAATGCATACCAAGATTGATTATGATGGACCAAAATACAAGAAACTTATTTGTAAAATCCAGTAGATCACTTGTCATTCACCAAGTCACAGAAACAAAATTGGTAAATAACAATGTAACCTTCCCATTCCAACAGTAACTTACTATACATTCATAGTTCATACTACCCACTTTCAATACAATGACCCAAGCTTACCAACTGAAATTCATTGTCACATATCTCCATTAATTCCAAAGATTCGTACTTTATGCATGTTGGGAAACTTGGCGATAACAAGCACGATCACAGCAAATGTGTTGAGGAATAACATTGGATGCTGATAATCAGTAGTGTGTGAGGCTATCAAGTACCTGCAATTCAAACAAGAATAACACTCATTACATATTCACATGTACTTAACAACGACTTTAAAAAGGGTGAGGCGTTTGCGCCTCAAATAATGAAGCATGAGGCATAGTATACAACCAAATAAACCTCACGTACAGCGAAAAGTTGCATTTGACTCATCTTTTTTAGATATTGCTCTTTCTTATTATGTAAATCATTCATAACTTTGGTTGTTTCTACTTTCTACATATGACCCCCATACAAACCCCAATCTTGACCAATGCTTAACCATTTTTGACCCAGATACACATGAGGTGCCGCCTCACCCTCAAGTATTTTCCTAATTGCCTCAACACTCAAGTTCCTCACAACCAAGGCCCAAACAGGCCATCAGCTCCTATAAAAGGAATGTATTTAAGCATTCAGCTTGGATCTAAGCTCATATCTGGACTAACCCGACAACAAGACCCGACCCAAATTCCAATCTAGCTAACAATAAACATGAGAAATGAATCTACATAAGTTTACTTACAGAACAACAGGTACAACAGTTAAAAACTTTCTATTTCTGGTAAGCTGCTTGCCATTATCAATCTGCTCCCACCATGTCAACCGGTTATAAATCCCCTGATCTTCAGCAAATGGAGTCCCTTTCATCCAATGGAAAAAGTGATAAGTCACCTAACAAAAAACACAACCAAAATTTCATATTTTAAAAACCCTAAACCAAAAATTCAACACATTTATAGCACAAAATCATCAATCATCAACTAAATCTCCTTAAGTTAAACTCAATTATCTACATAAACAAAATAAATCATAAACTCAACACAAACAAACTGATGATTAAAACTAACAAACCCTTAAAGCCAATTGAAATAATTGATACACATTTAGGGCACGAAATCAACGATCATCAACTAAAACTTCTAAAATCAAACTCAATTTTCAACATCAACAAAACCAATCATAAACTCAACACATCTAATAGCAACAACTTGATTATTACAACTTACAAGCCCTAAACCCCAATTCAACAACTTCAACACATTTAGTGCACCAAATCATCCATCATCAACTAAAAGTCTAAAACTTGAAAAAAAAAACTCAATTTTCTACATAAACAAAACCAATCATAAACTAAACCCAATTGAATCAAGATGCAAAAAGTGACAAGTGGCCTAACACAAAATTCAACACATTTGGGGCACTAAATCATTCATCTTCAACTAAAACTTTTTAAACTAACAACAAATTGATGATTGCAGCTTATAAACCCTAAAACCAAAATGAATGAAGAAGCAAAAATTGAGATAATCACCATGAAATGCGAGAGATTGACGATCGTCCAGGCCATGCCAGGGGTACAACCGAAAACAGAGAGAATAAGAAGCCATGAAAAGAAGAGGATGAAGATGTATGTAGTCCATACTCCTGGGTATGTAAACCAATCGGTGTTTCGATTCAGATCCGTCGTCGGTGTCGCCTTCACGTACATCATCTTGTTTTCTGATCGTTGTTGTTATAAGCTTCACCGAGATCTTGCTGATGAATTGGGATTATGATCACTAAATTTTCCGTAATTGATCCAACGATTGAATTGTATGAAATTGTGCCCTAAAATGGGAAGAATTAATAAAGTCTCGTGATTGTGGAAATTTTGTACAATGGTATTGGTGGTTGATTGGGAATGTTAAGCCAAGAATTAGACTAATCTTGGGTGATTAGATTAATTAATTTAATAATTAATCAGCAAAACTAACCGGTTACCTAAGATTTTAGTACTTGTTTTAGCATGTTGAAACCTTAAGTCCAAAATTAAAAGAAAAAAAACATATTTTAAAGAGCGTAGGAAAAATAAAAAAAATATAAAAAAAGAAACTTTTAAAGTTTATCACGAAAACATAATTTAAAAAGTTTTGTTTTTGACAATTATTGCCAACAACCTTTGCCTAATAGATCACATGTTAACCAAACAAGAGATCATGAGTACGACTTGCCTCTCCTATGAGATTATACATATGAGTTGAACTAAACCATTAAAATTGTATATGTGCAAGTGTGTGCCGGTGATTGGTCATCATCTTGCCTTTTCATCGCCATAGCCATCTATGCTATCACAAGCATGAATCGACAATATCTTCATGACTTCATTTTCTCCTATGAACAAACTAGTTCATTATCTACTAATCTTTCTATATCCTATTGATCTTCTTAGCTTCAATGGATGGTTACATTTTCAATCTAAACGTATGGCTTCAAATGCACACAAAGATTTGATTTAGACATTTAAGGTTGGTGTAAATTGTTAAAGGCATTGTTTTGGTGTTAGATTTTTAAACACTCACTTAATTAACATATTTTATTCTTACAAATCACAATTCACAAATGATATAGAAACTTTATCATTGGATATGCATACGTCTGTTTTGATCCCACTAAATTTGTTTGTTTCATTTCCATCTTATTGTTAGGCTGAAGGTTCTTTTTGAAATTGATTATGCTAAAGCAAATTAATATGTTCTAATATAAATAATCAAAGATCACAATAGGGTAATATATATTATATAAATATATTTTCGTAGTAAACCATTCCAACTTGCGGGGATAGCTCAGTTGGGAGAGCGTCAGACTGAAGATCTGAAGGTCACGTGTTCGATCCACGTTCACCGCATTACATTTTTCGCAAAAAGTTTTTGTTTTTTTACTGTGACTTTGATAGTTTGATGACAGGAACAACATTGTAAGGAAAGGTATTGGTTAAGTCATGTTCTTCCCAACTCTCATACAATTCTGTAATTGACTTGTGCGTGTTACGTCTAAATAGTTCATGTTCATCTCCACACAATTACAAAAACTTGTATTCGAAAGTTCATCTTCTTAAATCATCAAGTTGTTTTATTTATGGATTGATATCAAAAGGAACACTTAAACACAGTAACCTTTTAGTTTCTCACTTGAATTTATGATCATTTTTACATATGATATTCACTAAGATTGCTCATGTAGATACGATAAAATAGTCAAATACTTAGATTCATGCTCTACCGTAATTCATCATGACTAAAATGAGAGCAGACCTTGCCGTATGGGATAGGGGGTTGCTCCCAATGAGACCCTCGGCTCATCACGACTAAAATGTGACAACTTACTCATTCATTGATGGAAATCAATTTTGGATAAGCAACTATGTTGCAGCAGGCTACTACAAGTGTTCAGGCAATAAGTTTAAGAGAAGAATTTTTTGGGTGTCTAGATATCTTGTTTGAAAGTGATTAGAAGAATCAAAAGTTTTTTATCCCTATATGCATTCTTTCTATAATCACAAGTTATATGCATTCATACTTGACACATTATGTAAATAAAATACACACTTTTAAATCAGAATTGATGGTTCATAACAAGAAAACAAGAATTAAAAGTGATCTGACGTAAAATTTGCATAATGCAAAGCCTTAAGTACATGAAATCTAGTCCTCGCGCCAGCAATGATTGCATTTCTCACACCTGAAGTTTATTGTCATAGGTTCATCAGCTGACCTTGTTTGAAACTGGATATATGCAGCCTTGTTGTGACCACAATTAGGACAATGTGCTGAAAGAAAGAAAGAAATTAGACATTTAAGATGCAAAATGAGCGAACATAGATTAAGCCAATTGCAACTAGGGGTGTTCATAGACGGTTTAAAGTTTAAACTCACTAGACCGTCCAAACCAAGAACTAAAAAATTCATGGTTTTGGCAGGTTGACATTTTCACGGTTTCGTAATTGTTGAAGGCACAAGGCGCAATTAATGCATAAGGCATGAGCCTTGGGTCAGGATGCAAGATACTTAAAAAGAGAGGGTCATTTAATCAAGGCACATAGTATTAAAATACCGTTTGTAGGGATTTAGACAGGTTTTAGGCCTTTTGGGTAGTTTAGGCTGCTTAGGTTTATACCAGGCTTTGTTAGGGCTAGTGTAATTGCTTCAGACTTGTTCCAAGAGTTTTTTTGGTTGAGATTTGACTGGACCTTGGCCTAAAAATGCACATGAATGCCCAAAAATAAGGCTTTTGAAGCGAAGACACAAGGCTGGCCAGAAGGCCTAGGCGCACGCCTTCTCAACTTTTGGAATGCGGAACTTGCTGTTTAACCTTTATTATTTATTTATTATTTCATTTCAAAAATATGTAGGTATATAAATATATTATATTCATAAGCCATCTTTCTTACTTCAAAAAGTTCAATAGAAAATCACTTTGAAGGAAAAGTTCAACCTACCAAAATGATCCGTTTTGGCCGACCCAAAAAAAATTGGCCGATTTGGTTTGCCGTCTCTGAACATCCTTATGTAAACGTATTGACATATACATACCTTGATCTGTTTTTGGCGCATTACTCAAGTCATCGTTCGTGATGACCGGATCTACAGCCTTTTTCACCAACCGTTGCTTTCTTTTGATCTTGACCTACACATGCATCAAACATAATCAAAGATAACACAAATGCATTTAACTACCAGGCTAATGCGCATCATAATATATAATACTTATTATAACTTTATTATGTAATCCTTAGATGTAAGCTACCTTGGGTGCAAGTTGGGTAAAATACGGGCAAGTCGGGCAGAAAAATCTAGCCGGACGAGTCATATGTGGCAGTTCATACTTCAACAGCATCCCACAAGTTGGGCAGAATTCCATTTCTACAAAAGTGCATCATAACGAGTAACTAAAATCTTAATTGAAACCGAATAAAAAATGGTGTTATATAAATGAAAATTTATTTTAGTAATGTGAATCACTGTGGCATTTTATCAAACACCTTATGTGCATTATTCGTGATGAAACAAACAGCAAATCCCACATACAAAAAACTAGGGCAGATATACTTTTTCGAACAGTAACGTGATCCGATCAAAAGAGGATATCAAATCAGCATTCGGTACACTATAATGTTGAATGTACGAATTAACTGAACAATGTGCGTGAATGTTAACAATTGCTTATGTTGATGCATTTTCGTATATGGATGTACCTATGTATAGTAGTGTATTGCAGGTTGAATGAAATAGAGTCAGGAAAGCGGCGGCGATGGAGGGTAGCGGCGACGTCGACAATCCGAAAGTTGATTGAATGATGTGTTAAAAAACGTTTTGTTCCTAAAGTTTGAAGTTTGAACCTTTGTTTATCATATTGGCCCAAAACTTCAAAATTTGTTAATTACAAGTCATGTTCATATCTATGTGAAATTTTTTTTGAACGGTCATATCTATGTGAATTTAAAGTAGCTATTAGGTAACATACAATGAGTTGATTAATCTAAACCCAAAGAGTGATCATCTTCTCATTGTTGTTTAGTTATTTAGGGGGGACGGAGTGGATGGCGAGAAAGGAAACGAGTTTAATGAGCTCGCGAGTTGACTGCCCCTTGCAAAACGAGGAAGAGCAGCAAGGTGCTAGACGAGTTGAATAGCTCGTGGACGAGATCAATGTTGCCGTTTGTAAACCGTTGAAATTTTTGTTTCTTGTTTGAGAACCTTGGGAGCACCACTCTCACTTCAAAGAGGTGCAAAATTGAAATATTTTTTCTATAATCTGATTGGTTAAACAAGTTTCTTGTGGGAACCTTGTGAGTACCACTCTCTCCTCCCTTACAAGCCAAATTGTTGATGTTAGTTTAAGCGTTTCATAACTAGGGTACGTTGCAAATCAAATCACAAGTTGAACTGTAGTTTAATTTAGAAGTGGTTTAATCATAAAACAAAACATGTAAACAAAATAAACGAATTTTTTTTTGTGTTTTAAATTTACCCGTATTATATATATATATATACATATATATATGTAGGTTTAATAAATAAATGAAATTTATTCAGTTATATTTTAAAATTTTAAAATTGATGAATACATATTTAAATCTTCTTTATATGTTAAAAAGTTTTTGGTTGAAAAGTTAAAGAATTTAGTACATATTTTATACTAATCCTCACATATAATATAATTAATTATATATATATATATATATATATTTAACTACACTAAATAATATAATATATTATATGTGACATATTGTGTTAACATGTGTTTAACTTGTTAAGACACGATATGTGTAGGTTTAACAAATAAATGAAATTTTTCAGTTATATTTTTAAAATTTTAAATTGATGAATAAATATTGTATTTCAATCATCTATATATGTTAAAAAGTTTTTGGTTGAAAAGTTAAAGAATTTAGTACATATTTTATACTAATCCTCCATATAATATAATTAATTATATAATTATATAACAGCCGTTCTAAAAAAAATTATATAATTATATATTAATTTAAATATATTATATGTGACATATTGTGTTAACATGTGTTTAACCTGTTAAACATGATAATTAACGTATCTTTAACGTGTTAATCTATTAACGACATGAAACATTTAAAGTCAAACACGAAACCTGTTAATTTCATGCCATGTCATGTTAACGCGCTTATGTCGAAAAGAGCGAGTCCTATTTTATTTACTTATAATAAATATTGTTTGTATTACCTATCTAATTTTTTTAAATGATTAAAATTTACTAATTGTGAAATCATTATATTGGGGCTTTATGTGCTTTATGACTACACACATTTTGTGCTAAAAACCCTTGATAAGGTGGATACCACGTTACGCATGATGCTCCTTACACACTCATAACATTATTTTTTATTTATTTACGGTTTATTCGTCGTTTGTTTATTGCAAATTCCGGATACAAATTTGTTTTAGTATTTAATTTGTATTTAGTATTTAGTCTTTAGTAAAAAACTATTTTGAATCTTTTTAATTTAACATATATTATGAATAAATAGCTAAGGTAGACTCTGTTAGTAAATTATAAAAAAATATCAATCAAAAATCCATCTTCAGAACCCATGTGCTGTCAGAAATCCATTGGTAAAGAGTTAAATGCAACCTTGTGGACGTTCTCCGATTTTTATCCATCGTTAAGTAGCCGGGAAAACCGCACGTCCTTCCTTCATATAACGTATTACCAATAAATGTTTAGCCGCTGGAGCATCACCATTCACCGATAGTTCTCATAGGCAAAATTCCAATAAACCCCTATTTTCTAAAAGTGTTGTATATATTCGGGCGGGCTATTTACTGTTTAGTGAAACTCACCAATAAAATTTTATGGGTGGGATATTTTATGATTCCATTTAGTCTCTAGCCTTTCATTAAAAAAGCTTTGTGAAGGATTAGACGGTTCACAAAAATGTGAATATATTAATTATTCATTTGGCCGGCCATAGTGAATATCAATCATTTTACGGGTTCATAATGAATTGCGTACAAAGTGTGTAGACTTTGCGAAATTATATACTATTTTGTTTGAAGTGTAAGAAATAAAAAGTTGGAAGGTTCTTGGAAAGAAGAAAAAGAAAGAGGACAAACGGTGGAGTTGAAGAATGTTTCCAAAATATATGAGAACAATTCTACCTTCCCAGGAAGCTTCCTACAAACATGTTGTTTTGATTTTTTTGTACTACTACTGCCCAAAAGAGAGAGAAAATGTGAAATCCCTATCATACTCTAGAAATAACAACATTATTATTATTAATATACAAACTGGTTTAAAATAATCTAAACTAACATCTATTTGCCAATAATAATCCTAAATCAGTTTATTTTCTTCGGTGGTCTCAAATTCAATTTTTTTGACCTCCGGTGGTTCGCCGTTAAGTGATTAACGACCTCGAATTTCAAAACAATATTTATAGATATTGATTGAGAGAAGAATACGAGTCAATTGATATAAACCGTATCTCGAACCGGTGTTCCAAACGACAAAACGGTTTTTAATCGAGTGTTTAAACATAACAATGCTTCAATCAGATGTTAAAATTAAATAATTTGGAGCAACAATTGGAGGTAAGGTTTACATTAATTGACTCATATCCTTTTCCCGATCAAAATATCTATAACATCGGTTTGAAAATATAAAAAATCAAAAAATAAGTTAACGAGTGTTAAGTGTACTTAACGACAGACCACTGTATTCCAAAAAAGTTGAATTTGGAATCACTGAAGGGAATAAACCGAGTTTGGATAATTTTCAATTAATAGGTGTTAGTTGGGATTATTTTTGGCCAATTTGATTTATTATCCTTATATAATATACCAAAACGAAAAAAGCTTATGTGACATATTTTTAAAGCTTTTAGCTTAGGTGGTATTATTTGAGAGTTTATCTCACAATAATGATTTTTTATTTAAAATATGTATATAAAATATATTATAATAAAACTAATTACATTTATGGTCCCCTAATATTTTGGAGAATTCTGAAAAATTTAAGCGTATTTATATTTTTAACCCTATACTACAAGGGATGTACATGAGTCGGTTTATATTTGATAGGGTTTAAAAATGAAACTTATGGATAAAGTTAATAATAACACACAATTAAAGACCTCAGTGCTTTATAAATATACGTAACATTTTTATACGTTTTTTTAAATAAACTACACCATAAAACTGATCACTTTATGGTGTAGTAAATTTGAGTATAACATTGCTATACTTAAATTCTAATTTTTAAAAATATATCCTGTGTTTCAGTTTACCACGGTTTTGTCCTAAACTGCTTGGAACATTCATGAATATCCTTAAAAGCATCACTTGAATGTTGTGTTCTCGAACGTAGCGCGGGCACTAAACTACTTATATAATAAAGAGGAATAACATACTTCTTTGTAGACGTTGTTTCATCTTTATAAAATATTTAATCAACAACTAAATTTTATTATAATTTAGGTCACTGATAGACGCACTCATCTATCTCTATTTCTCTTTGAGAGTGGATCTTAATTTAGCCGAGAAAGCCCTTTTAATATATGTGTATAACATAGGATTTTGTAGATATGAATCCAAAACATTTTTAGTTTGTTGAAATTTTAATTACTTCATCTCAACCATTTTATACCTATTTTATTACAAATGCATCTTTTTGTTTTAGAGAAATATTCACTTAATACTAATTTACTAACCAAGTTTTTTTTAATGTTTCATTAAAATCACTTATGATTTCTGTTTTCTAATAAAATAACTTGATTTTAATATCATGTGCTTCAATGTTATGATCTTTGTAAATGTAATTTTACTAAATTAAGTGACCTAAAAAAGAAATCTTAATCTTGGTTAGTATTTGACAATTCTTTTTTTAGTTAATTTAAAGGTGGATGGTAATAGTGAAGGAAAAAAAAGCACTATAACAAGCACATAAGTTCAGCTTAAGTCAAACTCTAAGACAATCATCGAAAAGAAACAAAACTTAATACATGTAATAATCACATTATACTAAATTAGTAGTATTAGTATTAATAAAAAAAGTTACAAGTTTCAAAAGTATTGAAAATTAAATAAGTAAATAACCTTAAATAATACAAAGGTTTGTACCCAAGTAGATTCTTCTGTAAATTTCTTAAAGTAGTTTGAATTTGTCAACGGCCACTAATCACTTGATAGTTGATATCACTTTAGCGAGAAAAAAACCTTTTGACTCAATTTAAAAACTCTATTTTTCATCTCAAATAAAACTTAACCTAAATTTTATTATTTTATAAAATCTTAAATAACTCATCTAAACTATTTAGACTAAAAGATCATTAACATGTTTTTCTTTAATTTATTAATATCTCAAGATGCTTCCAAACATGTTTCTAGAACGGACCCCATCTTCCAATTTGTTTAATTATTTTAATTGTATGAAAATGTGACCATGATTTTGTACCACATCGATCAACTTATTGTCAAAAACTTTACCTCCCCAAGTCCTAACCGGATTCACAACTTTTGGCATCCATATACTTCACAAAATTTTCCATTGCTATAAATAACTCTTTCCAATTCTTCCAACTCCATCCAATCCAATTAAGTAACCAATTAATTCAACAACACCAAAAAACAAATGGAATCAAAAGACTACAAAGACTTGCTTCCGGTGATGGCTGATAAGCTAGAGGTAACCACCTTTATTGATGAGCTATGTGGCGGTTTTCGGTTGCTAGCCGACGAGAAAACTGGGTTGATCACACCCGAAAGTTTGAGAAAGAATTCAAGATTTCTTGGAATGGAAGGTATGAGCAAGGAAGAGGCAGAAGGTATGGTACTTGAAGGTGATCTTGATGGAGATGGATTATTGAATGAAACCGAGTTTTGCATACTTATGGTGAGATTAAGTCCGGAAATGATGGAAGATGCCGAGTTGTGGTTAGAGAAAGCGATTGAAGACGAGATCAAGAAAGGTTCTATTCAATTACCGGATAATTAATATTTGAATGATTTCATGTTGAAATATTGGTTGTTCAAAACTTGTAATTTTTTTATTTAGTTATATGAAGGTGCTATGTATTGGTATGTGTTATGTTGTTAAGAGGTTTGGTCCTGCTTTCTTGGAGCTTCATAAAAGTTACATCCAATTCAAGTGTAACAAACTAGCTAACAATTTTGTTTGGTGAACATATACATTAATTGTTAATAAAAGCATATCTAATGGATCTCTTAGATTAAACACCAAATGAATTTACAATAAGGTAACAGGTAGACGGGCAACAAGTTGCGCCGCCACCCCCTTAATATTAATTAGATTAATATTAAGTACAGTAATATAATATGATTGTAATTGTAATTAAGAGTGTGTATGTGTATGGAAGTCAACTTTTTCTGTTGACCATGAGATGATCCATCGTCTGTTTACGTTAGCAATTAGAATTGGCTTCTTGGATATATTAACAAAACCAAGAATTGGCTTCTTGGATATTTCATACAGTTGCATAGGAAACAACGGCCTGCAATAAGCACATAACACACTAAAAACAATAGCTTTATAAATATATATAGTGATTAAAAGTATATGCAAACAAATAATTGTGTGGTTTCATTATTCAAAAGTGGGTTACGAGTTATAACAAAACTTGTTTTCCGTTTACATGTCACTTTATAATAAAGGAGTCTTTAATTAATATCTTCGTCCAATAATTTTACGTTAAAATAAATAAACAAAAAAACTTTCGTAACATGCAACGTGTATATCATATCGTAAGAAGAAACACTATCAAACAATTGTTGTTTCATAGATAGGATAGCAATAACATATTAATTGATATAGGTTGTATAGGTTCCTCAAATTAATTTGGTTTCTTTTTGGTTGATTCGTAGGTATGAAGTGATCGTGAGAGGTGACAAAAAGACTTGGGGAGGATCGTGGATGTTAAAAGTAAAAAAGTTAAAGAGATTTTATGAAACATACAATTCAGACGACCGTGTAGAATTCGTTTACATATTTCAAACGGTCGTGTAAAGCTGCTGTTTGAAGTATATAAAAATTTTAAAATTATTATTTTAATATTTAAGACACATATACTAAAAAAATAAAGGAAACTGATGTAATTCAGTGTTAAAGAAAAGGAATTAAAAAGAAAAAAATGTTGGGATCTCATCTTCCTTCCTAACTTCGACTGTTAAACGGAAGATCAAAAAGAGGAACAAGAGATTTGGTGGTTTTTGGATGCATTTATTTAATTTGGAACATCAATCGTAGTTTTGAGGTTAGTTAATCTTTATTATGATGTTTTGTTATCAATTTGGATCGTTGGATCTAGTTGGTATGTCCAACTATATACTATATAGGCATTTTAGTTTTGACACTTAAATATTTTATATGGTTATGATTCGTAGTTAAATATGAAACAGTTGTTGATTTGCTTATTGAGTGACTTTATAATTTCTTAATCTTTAAAATCGAGTTTTCATCTGGTGTCACATTAGATTGTTAATGAAATTGATCACCTGGTTAATTTTCTAATAAAATTTATAACTTTTTAAAAACATAACAAAGTTTTAATATTTGATCAAATGAACAAATAACTATTTGTGTTTTTTTATAAACTCAATTTCGTTATAGAGGTTATTCAATGTGATTGAACATTCTGAACGGCGTCGATATTTAATTATAATTGGTACGTTCATCATTGCAACTCGTACGCTTAGATCCGAACGGCGTGAGCTTAGGGTAGCGAGTTGGCTCTAATTAACGAATGACCTTTGGCTAGACATTAGATGAAAGAGATGTCCCGTCCGAACGCCGTGACGTCTAGTATTGGTTCGAGTCATTTAATAATTAGGATCATTGCACCATAATTGGTGATGATCACAACCCGAAACAAACCTAGAAATAGCTCTTATGTTAAAAGTATTTCATAAAATTTGAATTTTCTTTAAACTGTATTAGTGTTTTTATATTTCATATTCAATTCTCAAAAGTGTAGTTTCTTATACTTTATTTACTTTAATATTAAGGTTTTATAAAAAAACCCTTAATTTGCAAAAAGTCTTAGAGTCTGTTTGGAAAAATCTGAATCATTAAGTGCTGAATTGTTAAGATGTCTGAACCATTAAGAGGCTCTATCAATGAGAGAGATGTTAAGGTGGAAATGCAGATGAAAGTAAAGTTGGTATATGCTTCATTCAGTTCCATTCAGCATTTCTCTGTCTCTTAACCTTTTAGCGCTTAACTGAACCACTCAGAGGCTCTTTTTTTTATGAAACAAACGCTCTGAATGCTGATTCTGAATGATTAAGCACTGAACTGAACCATTAACAGGTGAAACAAGCGGCCACTTACTTGTAGTAAAAACAATTTTGGTGTTAAAATTGTTAACACATATACCTAATGACACAAACATTACTTTTATTATACTAGTAAGTTTACTTTTATATATTATTTAGTGAATTCAACACCCTTAAATAAACACAATTACAAATCACAGGGTACTCCAATATGTCCATATATTCTTATAAACAATCACACCTATACGATACATGTCATACAACACGTATACATGTTATAACATGTATCGTATACGTACATGTCATAGTAGATAATATGAGTCGTATCATGTCTCGTATTAATAATATAGATCATACCATTAGATATATATATAACTTTTACTTATTTAACACATTTTTACTTTATAACTTTGATCAGAGTCTCAGACGTATATAAGTGATATAACCCATATCAATCAATGAATACGAGTATATGAATAAAGTGTGTTTCAATAACCCTTAACAAGATTCTAAATGTAGCTTTTATTTTATAATAAGAAATGATTAAAATCTTATCTAACGCAGTTGTCATTTGTCATAGCACAAAAGCTGCTTAACTGTAAATCCATTAACCTTTATTTAAATCTTATATCTAATAATAATAAGAAATTATAAAGGGTAGTTTCGTAAAATGGTGTTGGCGGGCATTTCGCCAAAATTAACGATATAAAGATATAAGCAGACAACAAATTAAAGTGTATCCACATTATAACACCACCGACATTAACGAACGCAAAACATGAACACAGTTGGTGTGGCAACAGTGAACGGGAAGAAGCCGGTGATGAGTAGGAACAATGATGATCAAAAGATCGATTATGTTTATAAAGTGGTGGTGATCGGTGATTCAGCCGTCGGGAAGACACAAATGCTGTCCAGATTCACAAGAAATGAGTTTTATTTCGATTCCAAATCCACCATCGGAGTCGAGTTTCAGACGAGGACTTTGACGATTAACTCGAAAGTCATCAAAGCTCAGATCTGGGACACTGCTGGTCAAGAAAGGTAAACACTATTACACTCTTGATCTTTTTTTTTTTTAAATTATTGTCCTTTTACCGAAAACACAGTCCGTTGAGTTGAGTGACTTCAACTCAATGCACATTGTTCCGGTGAAAGTTAGTTTTCGAAGATCTTACCCAGAGGTATGATTTTTATGTTGAAAACCGAGACTGATCGGATTTCCGTCACTGAAGATGTAGTCTCAAAGATTGTCACTTTCCCGGAGATCCGACCGTTGGTTGGTGACCAAATTTGGACTGTAGGTTCCTTAGACATAGGTGAACATTTCCACCGGAGGAAATTACGATCAGAGGTTTGGAAGTATGATTTTACCTCTGATCAGTTTGTAACAGTTTTCTTGTCGAAAACAGAAAAATTGATTGTGTTGCATGTTGGTCAAGATGAGGATGTATGGATGGTTTGATGATGGATAAATGTTCATTTTGGAAAGACGAACACGATGGTATATTGGTTCTCGGTGTATGTCGGTCTTTAAGAAATTCGCGTACGCGAACCGACCCGAAGGTATACCGGACGGTTATGGCATTGGTCAAGTAGAATGAGATGTGACGTTCCGGAAAGCCACAATGAAGTATGCGGGCTGTTATGGAATTGATGTTAAAGATCGGGAATTGCTAGAAGTAACTTCCCGTTCCTCAATTAGGATGGTAAGACTCGTTTTAGCATTACTCGAGTTATTTACCATATGTACATATAGTGATAAATGTACACATGTATGTATGAGGATTAGATTGATGATGATGATGACGATGACGAACCCGTTACAATGTTGGTCATTGTGAACGGTGTCGGATTTCTCGAGATAGAGCTGGATCTATAGGCTGGCAAGTTGAAATGCTGCTGAGCTGCTTAAAGATAGATAGATCCGAGGCAGACAGAGCAAAGCACTGCCAGACTTTCTAGGTAAAGTATAGAAATCTCTTGTTTACTTAAGACTATTATGACTTAAGTCCATGGGAAAAAGCCAGGGTTTTAAAGTAGAACATTCTTAGTTATATTATGATAATACACTAGGAATGAGTTATGTTTTAAATAAAACCATATGTATGATAGATCCTTGTGAGAAACACAAGGATATGATGAAGTGGCTTTCAAAAAATTTGAAAATGAAACCATAGGAACCCTGACTCGAATGCCCAGGCATTCTGAGTAAGATGTCTAAGACCAAGGACTATAGTCATCACCTAAGTCACACATGTGACTAAGGTAATGGATCGGTGAGAAAACACCGATAGGATTATCCCTAGGGGAAATGAATCCTGATGATATGAAATGTTTACAGGGTTACCTTTGTTAGCCACCAGGTCAGGATACTTAGGCTGCACTGGGGTGAGTCTAACCGCCCCTCTTTTATATGTTTTATGATTTCGGGGCTGTATCCGAGCTTGTATGAAAAGTATGAAATGTTTTATGAATGTTATGAATATGTATGTGGTTATAAGTAGATCGCTACCTGGTGATTCAACGCACCTCAACTCCAGGTTCGTCCGGTTGTTGTGTTGTTGGTCCGCGGTAATAAGCTTCGCGTTAAGAGTCATCCCTGGATAGGGATGGCGGCTACATACCACAGGGCAAGTCATTAGGGCAGGGCTTCGCGCTAAGAGGTAGTTGTTTAAGGAACTACCGGCTCCGCCTCGGGATGTATATGCGTCTAGTTGGATCCAATTAGGTAGACTGTCGGCTCGTAACAGGAGAGGTACCACCCGCCTAGGCAACATGATGCGACCGAGAGAGGTCATAAGGGTACCTTGGTTATTCCTGTATGCGGCATATATGTTAACAGACTCTGACGAGATTTACCATTAGATATGGCGTTGGAGAAGATTTGGCTTGTAGATAACTTATCACCACACATATATGAATGAATGAATGATGTCTAAATGTTTTACCTGTCTTATGTCACTGGTTACGACTCACCAACAACGTTGTTGTTGACGTCTTTTAGCTCGTGATGCAGGTACAAGGAACGCCTGAGGGCGTTAGCTAGATTGAAGAAGCTTAGCTAGGATCAGATGGTTGATGCTCTCATCATAGGAGCTAGTACCCGATTTGGACACCTGGGAGCAGTGTCCTTAGATAGTTGTCTTTGTACCACACTCACAGCGAGTGTAGGTAGTTTACTTTAATGACATTGTTAAAAGTTCAAATTGGGTTGACATTTAGTGGTCTTTATTATGAAAGACTTCCGCTGTAATATGATTATTTTATTTGATTGGCTGATATTATGCAACGTGTCAGGCCCTGGAGTCGGGGTGTGACACTGCGCCTGTTTATTTTTTTATTTTTTATTTTTTGACGAATTTCGTGGACTTAAATACCCAATGGGGGGTCGACATTTTTACACACCTGCATTTTTACACGCATATTTTCCGTCATTTTTACACCCATATTTTCCGACATTTGAAATGGCATTGTGGACTCCTCACGAAGATCAAACTTTAACAATATGTTGGTATTTAGTTTGGTTCGACTCCACACGAAACGACCCAAATATGTCGGAATTTTGGAATGACAATATATCGTGATGATAATGAAATTTAAGAAATAAAAACGTGTATATTTTGGTAAAGATTGTTGAGAAAAAACGTGTATAGTATGAATTTTGAGAAAAAAATGTATTAAGTAGTGGTCCAGGAAAGGAGGCAGGCGCCGCGCATAGTACTAAACATTCTCTCGTTTGACCAAATTCTTCCTCGTTAACGACATTCCCCTCGAAGAAGAAGAATCTCGACTGAAAACAACTCAGGCGCCGCACATAGCCCCATCCGCGGCGCCTGGTGTCTAAAAAAGTGACTCAGGCGCCGCACATAGCCCTATCCGCGGCGCCTGGTGTCTAAAAAAGTGACTCAGGCGCCGCACATAGCCCTATCCGCGGCGCCTGGTGTCTAAAAAAGTGACTCAGGCGCCGCACATAGCCCTATCCGCGGCGCCTGAGTTTAAAAAAGGTGTGAGGATAGATTTGATAAATGTGTGAATAGACAATGCCTATTAATAATATATTTCATACCATTAGATATATAATTTTTACTAATTTAACACATTTTTACTTTATAAGTTTGATCAGAGTCTCAGACGTATATAACCCATATCAATCAATGAATACGAGTATATGAATAAAGTGTGTTTCAATAACCCTTAACAAGATTCTAAATGTAGCTTTTATTTTATAATAAGAAATGATTAAAAGCTTATCTAACGCAGTTGTCATTTGTCATAGCACAAAAGCTGCTTAACTGTAAATCCATTAACCTTTATTTAAATCTTATATATCTAATAATAAGAAAATCATAAAGGGTAGTTTCGTAAAATGGTGTTGGCGGGCATTTCGCCAAAATTAACGATATAAAGATATAAGCACACAACAAATTAAAGTGTATCCACATTATAACACCACCGACATTAACGAACGCAAAACATGAACACAGTTGGTGCAGCAACAGTGAACGGGAAGAAGCCGGTGATGAGTAGGAACAATGATGATCAAAAGATCGATTATGTTTATAAAGTGGTGGTGATCGGTGATTCAGCCGTCGGCAAGACACAAATGCTGTCCAGATTCACAAGAAATGAGTTCTATTTCGATTCCAAATCCACCATCGGAGTCGAGTTTCAGACGAGGACTTTGACGATTAACTCGAAAGTCATCAAAGCTCAGATCTGGGACACTGCTGGTCAAGAAAGGTAAACACTATTACACTCTTGATCTTTTTTTTTTTAAATTATTGTCCTTTTACCGAAAACACGGTCCGTTGAGTTGAGTGACTTCAACTCAATGCACATTGTTCCGGTGAAAGTTAGGTTGTTATTGTATAAGTGTCGGTGTAATGGTAAGAATTTTGTTATTTGGACACCCATTTGTTTAAAAGACACTGGTGTCTCAATAACAATTTGTTTTAATTAACTATTTTGTTATTGTATAAGTTTATATGAGACTTTGTATAAACTTAAACAGTCGTATATATTATCGGATTTAATGTAACTATCGATACCGTATATAGCTATATAGTGTGTAAATAAAAGGAATGTTTAGTACTAAAGCAACTTTTTCATAGTATTTTCATTTTGATTGAGATTTTAGTGATATTTTAATATTTTATTTTGAAATTTAGCAATCTTTAGTTTGACGATAGTTGAAGACTGAAAATGACATCTCACGCGAAACGTATCTTTGAATTTTAATAAGAAACACATTTACTTTTGTTTTTTTAGTACATGGACTTAACTCACTTCAAATGTTTGCTTTTAGATACAAATAATAATTGTGTTGTGTATTATATGAATGGTACAATCTCAATTGCTTTTTATGAACAAATAATAAATTACATTTACTTGATTAGATAGATAACCCCCCATCAAAGTATTTTTAATCATCAAAGTGTTATGTTATCATGATCAAAGCGTAATTGATAGTTCAAATTGTATAAAGCGAATAGTTAATGAATTTCTAAGAGAGTGTTAAATTGTTATTATAAAAAGATTAAAAAAAAACTTAAATCTAACATTTTTTTCTCTAGAAAGTTAAAAAAAAACAGCATTGCATGTCTTATCAAAGTAGATTGATAAGCTAGGTGAATTAAAAGTGTGAAATAAACTGTCGGTTTCAGTCATATTTGCTTCAACTTGCCGCTTACAATTAAAGTTATACACATGCATATATCAAATTTCATAATATGTACTTCGTATAATTTTATGTTTTTAAAATAAAGAAATAAATAGCAAATTACTATATATATTTTTATTTTATTAAGCACATATCACTGAATATATGAGTTTATATGTTTGAATAAATTAAACATAAAGTATTTATATATGTTATACGTTGTTCTGAAAAGATTATATATGTTAAGCAGCATCTTTTTGTAAGCAGGTGGTATGTATAGTATGTAAACAGTAAAATCGATGGGGGTGAGATTTGAAAAGTAAGATGAAATAGCCAAATAGCTAGCTAGGTGAAAAAAGACAAAGGGAGTTGGAAGCTTGAAATGATTGCATAAAACTTTTTACCCGCAATTTTAGTATATTGTTTACTAGGTTTAATACCCGTGTGTTACACACAGGTTAAATAGTAATATTTATAAAGAAATTATAACTATTATATTTAACAATTTGTAAATATAACATTTAAGGAGTTGGTTCCATCAACTTGCATGGTGAAAAATTTAGCTAAATTTTACCTCCCAAACTTCCTATTATAGAAAAAAAATCCCTTAAAAAATTACCCCCTAAAAGTTTGATTTATTAGATAGATTTTTGGTGGGATCAAATATTATATGCACTAGATACAAACAGACACGACTATGTTAGTCTAGTAAAAATCGACTAACGGTGACGCTATGTTGTTAAAGCCTGTCATAAAGACATGTCGTCATCACAACTTATATAGAAGAGATATGCTAAACATAACCCATCTATTGGAAAGGATTAATCATGGCAACATGTCGTACGTCTTTATAGGTTGCACACCACCAACAATCAAAATGATAAACTTCTTGATATTTATATTTTTTATTTAATTTATTTATATATACTAAGTTTGATGGTAAGTTTTTTTTTTCTATTTCTTTCCTAATAAACTCAATGTATTCTAAAGTAAAGGTTTTGAGGGTCATTGGTTAGATGTGTGTTTTCCTTCGGTGGAAGTCAAAGGTTCAAATCTTTTAGACTACTTTTTTTTTTATTTTAATTTTGTTTAGAGTTTTTTTTCTACTTATAATCTTTTCTTATAATTGACTTTAAATTATTTTGACGAGCTTAAGTTGTGACGTGTGATGCATAGTATTACACCCCCATGATAAGTATGTCAAGTAAGATCTTGTCGTTTTGTCGTGTGGCCGATAGCAAAAATCTAGTTATTGATTATGTACAAAGAAAGATATTCGTATATACAGTATTTGATTTAATTTAGTTCTTCTTATGGAGTCACCTAATCAGTAGCTAGTAACTTCTTTGATTCGATCTCATACTAATAATGAGAAAAATAATTAAATTTAGTTCTATATGATTATGAGAGTACTATATATAAATTAACATTAACAGACAACACCAATGATGTAGCAATGTGGTTGGCATTTGCATGTGCATATCCCTTTCATGCGATCCTGGCATCCTGGTTAGGCCCCATTAAGATTACACTCTAATAATTATACAACCTCTCTTTCTTTAAGTATTACTAGGTTAATACCCGTGTGATATACGGTACACGTTTAATCAAAACACTAAACATAAGATTAAATATCTAGTTAAATTACATATTTTTTTGTATTCATATATAATTAAAATTTAAATTTGAGAATCAATTATAACTCATGAAGGAATGATTTAGAAAAAACTGAAATATGGAAAAAGGGATTGATTGATTGCCGAAATCAATATTTCCATAATTTTAATTATGGAAAAAAAGGGTGGAATATTGAATAGAAAGAAGAGAAGAACAAAACACGGTTTAAGATATGAAATTACGTCCAATTTTCCTTCCCCTAATCCCCCCACAATTTTCCCTCCAAAAGAGACATTGATAACTCTTTCTAAAATCTTGATTTATTAGATAAACTAGGTTTAACACCCGTGTGTTACACACAGGTTAAATAATAATATTTATAAAAAAATTCATTATCATTATTTTTTAAGATTTGTAATTTGTAAATATTTAATATTTAATGATATAGCTCCACCAACTCATGCATGTGACTTAATATTTTCCCTCTTAAACTTCCTAATATAAATTAAAAAAATTCCCCCCAAATTTTACCCCCTAAAACCTTGATTTATTAAATAGATTAAATAACAGTTATTTCTTATATCTTATCATTGGTCACATATTAACTATTCATTATTCTTAACAATCATTCAATTAGTATATATTTTTAAATAAGTAACAAAAAGGTTGTGAATTGGTAACAGATATCGAGCGGTCACAAGTGCATATTATAGAGGAGCATTAGGGGCAATGTTGTTGTACGATATAACCAAAAGACAGTCATTTGATCACGTTGCACGATGGGTCGAAGAACTTCGGGTCCATGCAGATAGCTCCATTGTTATCACGTTGATTGGTAACAAATCTGATCTTGAAGACAAGAGAGCGGTTCCAACTGAAGATGCCATGGAGTTCGCAGAGAATCAAAATTTATATTTTTTTGAGACGTCAGCCCTTACTGGTGACAATGTAGAGGCGGCATTTTTTAAGTTACTAGAGGAAATTTACTCTGTTGTGTCTAAGAAGACTTTGGATCATGATGTCGCGAAATCGAATGGGGATTTCACTACATTTAAGGGTTTGAAAATTGATGTTAATGGTCAAGATATGGAAATTAGTGAGATGAAAAAGTTGTCATCTTGCTCGTGTTAAAGGGGTTGAATATATCATGTGTCCTGATGTAATTTGCCTGTTTGAATTGATTGTTGTGTGTTATGTTAAGTTTTTTATAGAGTTTATTGTTGGAAATTTGTGAATCCAGAAAATCACATATGTAAACTAATTAATTGCAATTAATGGAAATACATTCTGATGCACGTACGGTTAATTTATCGTATCATTTGGCATTATCAGTCACAATTTGTCTTTCGTCGCAAAAACCTCCAAGGGTAATTGCATTTTACTACCGATCGACAAATGACAAGGGATTATTTCGTGACCGAATTTACGGATAGCAACTTTGGAGCAGTTTGCTACCACTCTTAAACCATTTATGACCGAACACTATTTATATAACTTTAGTTATTTTGTTTTCCCATGGTCGCTAGTTTTACCCTTTGGCCAATTTTGTAACTATTCCGCTGATGGAAACCGGTAGCAAATTTTAGAAAATGAAATGACATTATTTTTTCACCTTCCCTGCATATATCATGTGCCTTTTTCTCCTTAATTTCTTTTCTTTAGTTAGTTTCGAAACAATGTCTACCCATGAAGGCCACGTTGCATCAAAGATACAATCAGTTTGCTAACCCACTCAACAGGTATATTAATTAAAAAATTGATCATCTTGAATCGGTCTATAACATTACCTCACTACTCGCACGCCGCCACGGCAGTGTTACTCTTCTAATCATCCGTGGCGGGCATCCCCGTCACCCTAATGCATTACTCATTTAGAGAATCTATCATAAATAAATTAGATCGTATGTATGTATGTATATATGTATGTATGTATGTATGTATGTATGTATGTATGTATGTATGTATGTATGTATGTATGTATGTATGTATGTATGTATGTATGTATGTATGTATGTGTAGTGGCATCTTCATTTGAGAACCAAAAAATAAAAAGAACTAAAAGAACCATTTTGATTGGTTCTTACACATGTGCATTAATGCACATGGGAGGTTAGTGCATATATGCAACCGCTTGTAACCGTTTTTAACTGCATTAATGCATATGTGGAAGAACCAATCAAAATGGTTCTCTTGGTTCTTTCCATCTTTTTAGTTCTCAAATGAAGGTACCCATGTATGTGTATTAATGTCACCCCGGGCCGTACGTATATTTCTTGTTCCATGAACAAAATCTGTGACCCTGTCGTTAAAAACCAGTACAAGAAAGAAACAAATATGTCTTGTATTTGTAAAGACAAACAATCACATGGGAAATATATATGCACATGAACCCCAACACCTTCAATCGATCTTCCACGTATCCTTAACCGTTTACCCACGTGTAATCCATTTCGTTTCCCGTACGTACGTTAATTAACCTCGACCGCATCAAACACTCTTCACTCTACACTTCGTACACCTCTCACCAATTCACCCGGCCAGTATCGATGATCATCACAACATGCCAGAGTGGACGACCGAGGAGGAAACAACACCAAGTGCCAAAAGGTTTTTTGGCCGTGAAAGTTGGCGAAGCGGGTGGCGAACAACAAAGATTTGTGGTACCAGTAATTTGGTTTAATCACCCATTGTTCATGCACTTGTTACAGGAAGCAGAAGACGAGTATGGGTTCGAACAAATCGGGACCATCACCATCCCTTGTAGCGTGCACCATTTTCGCAACATCGTAAGTCGCATCATCCGCCGTGACAATCAACAACAACACCTTGGGTGTTTTAGGGTTTGGGCTGTGTAGCTCGATCTATGTGTGTGTGTGTAATAATCCATGTTAATGTCAATGCAGTTTAATTCATTGGTGTTTTCTTTTATAAATGCTAATGGAGTAATGGGTTTTTTTATCACATATATATATTTGGCTACTAATTAACATTTTTGGAGTATATATGCATGATTTGTTTGGTTCTTAATTTACTTTTTGTAGATCATGAATTGAATGGCTAATATGTAGTGTTGTTCAAAACAAAAAAGTGGCCTTCAATTCCAAGTGGATGATTATTATTTAAATAATTTATAACATACTCTATAAGTCTATATATAGTCTCTATCTTTACTGGATAAACTTTACGTTTTCGATTTTTTCCTTAAAAGAAGTAAATACTAATGTATGTGTGTACATTGCCAATCATGTACGCGCTAATTTCTGATATGTCAACCAATTTTTTCTCTCTTTTCTTTTTCTACTGCTTTAATAGTTAAAAAAAATATTCATAACTCATTCATCAAATTGAATTGATATAACTGTGGTTAATATTTTTGGTATAAATCATTCATTAAGTTGAATCGATCGATATAAGTGTGTTTTGTGTTTTTTTTAGTTGTGAGTGAAAGAAATAAAACCTATATATTTAAAAAGACATTCTCCATTCCTATATTATTTAAAAATTTTAAAATTGATTAAAGCGAAGTGAAACGGTAATAATAAAGATATACATAATATTATTATTTAAATAAAAGAAATAAATATAATGAATTTTAATAAAATTACATATTAAAAGGATAATGAATAGACAGCCGGTGAATGCTATAAGATCTACATACATATGTTCAATTCGTTTCATATATCCTCTTTAGAAGATCATTTATTACATATTTACCCACTTTTTAAATTCAATTATATATTTCTTCTTTTTAAACTACATATATTACCTATTTACCTAATTTCTTTAAAATAGCCTTTTGATTTACTATTTTACCCTTAATGATCTTAATAAATATATTTTTATATTTTCTTATGGTTTGTGTAAAAGAATGGGTAATTGAGTAAGTTATTATATCAAAGGGGATATGTGTAATTAAACTTTAGGCTTAAATAAGTATGTAATTAATGGGCTTAGGAATGAGATATATATAAAAATCTTCAAAATTAATTAGTAACAAAAGGTGAGTTGGGCCCGGGATGGCTAGGTGTGCTAAATGCCAACCTAGATTGAAAACATCACTTTGTGACCTTTTTATTAATGTTTTTAGAACTGGGTTGGACATCAAATCAGATATTTTACTGGTTTACTTGTTACTTGTTAGAACGGTTGGACTGGATTTAAGAACCGAATAATTTTATTAGGGTGGTGGGAGTGGGTTATGGCATACCCCCCACTACCCTCACAATCTACCAATCACAAATATCCACCTCACAACTACCCTCATACTACCCTCACTTCATAAATTTGGTAGTTGTCAAGTACCCTCACACTACCCTCACAACCCACCAACCACAACACTCCACTTCACATATTATTTATTAAAACAAAAAAAATGATTAAAAGTGTGTGAGAGAGCACGGAAATCGAGGTGAACCCTCAACATTTTGCTGAACCCGTGGTCAAGTACCCGCACCCCTACCCGCATAGGTGGCGGCGGTGTTACCGCACGGGTAGGGGCATACCCGTATGGGTACCCGCACCCACACCCACCACCCTTAATTATTTTAAAATTATTATTAATAATACGTAAAAAAATTTCATGTCGAATCCCAGTCGGACCTCCCGGTTCACTGGTTCGACTACCCGGGTCAACTGGTCCGAGGGACAACCAATTCAAACCAACCGATCTTCCTAACGAACTAGTATGGCTCACACCCACCGCACCCTAAACCACCTCTACCCCACCTAGTCTAAAAGATCAAATTAGATAGGTCTAGCTTTCTTTGGGTTTCATATCTGATACGATGAATATCATTTTATCATAAATAAAATTTTCTTTTGGTAAAATGTTAGTGGCGTATGATTATCCAGAATTGCTTGGTTAACATTCTTTTCGAGGTCTAAAGGTTTTTGGCGTTATTGAATTTTTGGATGTGTTTAACTTGTGGCTCTGCATTTTGAAAGGGAATCAATTAAGGCTTCTTAAAACGATATACATAGACCGATAAAATAATACATTTATTATTTTTTTAATAAGATTTTGATATGAAAGTGAAACATTTCTAGAACCCATACACACGCACGTACATGTTGGGCCTTTAAATCTTGGGTCGGTCTAATCCCAAGCCATGAGGCAGCCAACGAAGGCTCATCAAGCGTCACTGCAGTCTGCATATGAAGGTAGAGGTGTACAAATCGTTTTTTTTAAGAATCGGTTCCAGTTCTTGTTGGCGATAAAGGAACCGGTTCTTAAAACAAATCCAGTTCACAACTTCATGACTATGAAACCAATAGTATCAGAAACCAATGGAATAAAAAAAATCTTGATTCTCTAGGCAGATTTTCTCGTGTTTTGAAACTTTGCATGATTCTGTCTTTGATGCAACTTGTCCCTAAAACAAATCATTGTCTCTAAGCACAACCAAGGGGGATACGTTTGTCCACATATACGTGTTTTCTCTTTGTTCATCCAAACACAAAATATTAACTGACCTTAAAATAAACTTCCCTTTAAACAGGTCTATTGAACAGTTTACAAAGACCTATTTTTTAATTTTCATGTGTAAACCAACACAATATCATTTTTAATTTGCATTTCACAAAGACCTAATTCTAAATCACTTTAATAATATTAAAAGACATCTTTGGTCCTATCAAAACCCAGATGTTGGAAAAAAATCAAATCTCATATTAAAGAACCATATAGACTTGAAGAGTAGAATTTATTTGGCTGTGTAACAAAATAACAAATGAACATGATATCTAGTTTGAAAAACTTTTGGTACAATATAAAAAAAATCATTATTATTATTTTTGAATGATATTAAAGTTTATTCTTATCATCCTAATAATAATTCCATAAAATAAACACCAATATTGCCTACCACTCATCAATTATTGTTATTTTATTCAAATCCATGATTGATACTTGATAGACACATGCTATGTTCAATAATTCTAGGATAGATAAGAGTTGTTAAAGTGAAGTACACAAAGTTAGTTTAATGAGATGGAAAACTTTTAATAACATTGAAGCCTCATCTAAAAAATAATAAGAACTACGAGTTGGGTCGTTTAGTTTTCATAACTTAAAATGAGTTTTTTCTTAAAAAAAAAAGTCAGGATAGTAATTGATAGGCTCGTAACTCGTAAGTGTTTCGAGTTACGGTTAATAAAACAAAAGACAAGATGGTATGGGCGTACGGTCAGTTCCATGTTATCGCGTACAAAACGTGTGTTGTGGTGTCCCCACATTTCATCCTTTGTATATCCAAGCCCATTTACGTCCTCTTCTTTCTCACTGTTTTTGTATCTTTGCTTCCAACTGCAAATCATTAAAACTGCATCTTCATCCTCATTACAACAAAACACAATTTGTTTCAATTTGAACAACTATATACAATGAGCAATGGTGGTGTTGTGAAGAAGAGGACACGAGTGGGTCGATACGAACTGGGCAAAACTTTAGGTGAAGGTAGCTTTGCTAAAGTCAAGTTCGCTAAAAATGTGGAGACTGGTGAAGCAGTTGCCATTAAAATCATCGACCGTGATCGGATACTTAAGCACAAGATGGTTGAACAGGTTTGTTAGTTAGTTAGTTGGTTCTTTCACTGCTCTGTTTTGTAATATTGAACATGGATTTTGTTGTGTTTGTTTGCTAGATGAAAAGAGAAATCTCGACGATGAAGTTAATCAAGCATCCCAATGTTTTGAATATGTACGAGGTATATATGCTTTTCTTTTTTATTTTTAACGACAATTTGGATAACCGAGGCCACCCGATCATTGGGATCCTCCAATTAGTAGGAAAGTCGCTTAGGTGAGAAAACCATCCGAACCCAAACCGAAAACCTCATGTAAAACTTGAACCTAAAGACCTTGATTTTTTTTAAATCTTAGATTTGGTATCTTTTCAAATGTTGCTAGGTTTGTAGTTTGATTTGAATATCATGTCCTCGTCACTTATTGTAGTTTATTCTCGTATCAATTGGTATCTAAAAAGAGTTAGCGGTACACCTTCTTTCTATTCGGATGCAACAAAGTTGATTGGAATATTATAAGCAAAGTTTTATTCCTCATGACTTATATTTAAAATTTGGTTATGTATTGAACGAAGGGCTGGAAAATTGTGTCTTATTGTGTTTAAGTTTAACAGGTTAAAGACGACCCGAATAACACAAGTATCAAACATGAAAATGATTCGATTAACACATGGTTTTGATGGTTTGAGTGTGACAGTTACATGTTTTATGCAACAAGAATGAGAAATGATAAACTTTAGGCTCCTAGTTTTAATTATTTAAAAAATTTAAAAAATCATAGTGTACTTTTTTGCTTAACGTGCCTTATCGAGTTATCATGTCTAAACAGATGATCCAACTACCAGTCCTAAATTTGAACGGGCGCCTGTATTTACATATTTAATTATAGGAATTAAATCTGATTGATAACTAATTATTCTGTTTTTAGTAAATGATTGAAGGTCAATACATCAAAATTCAACATAAGATTTCTAGTTTTCATATGTTATTTAGGTTATGGCAAGCAAAACAAAGATCTACATTGTTCTGGAGTATGTTGATGGAGGGGAGCTTTTTGACCAAATAGTAAGTAACTTTTAGTAATGTTATTTGTCCATAATTTCATATCCACAAATCTATGGCATATATACAATTCTTTTTATAAACTTACATTTGGATATGACAATTCAAATTGTATGGGTATATGAGATTAAATTTTCTACTTGCAGTTACTAAGCTTATAAAGTATATTTTTCATAACAAAGTAAAATACTTGTTATATGCTTTGTGCACAAGTTGTTCTTAGTCTCTACTGTATTGCTATAAAGGCGAAACATGGGAGACTTCAAGAAGATGAAGCGCGAAAATACTTTCAGCAACTTATCAATGCTGTAGATTATTGTCATAGTAGAGGCGTGTATCACAGAGATCTCAAGGTATGTTGTAATGTTTTTACCGTTATTATTATTTGTATTTGTTTAGTTATGATCATCATCCTCACAACTATGACATGTTTACTTGCAATGTTCCAAGTTAATGTTGTTTTGTTACTTTGAATGAATTGTTAATATTCATCCATTGCAGCCTGAAAATCTGCTCTTGGACTCGTACGGTGTTTTGAAAGTTTCAGACTTTGGATTATCTCAGCAAGTGGTAACTTAGTTATAATTTTATTACTTGTGTTTGAGTCTCTAGTGGCTTGTTAATGTATGCTATATATTTTCATCTATTGTTATTTTAGGAAAATGGGATGTTACATACGGCTTGTGGGACGCCAAATTATGTTGCTCCTGAGGTAATTAAAACTTCAACATTTTCTTATTTATTTTAACTGTGAGAAACTGTTACTAGAAAAATTTTGTTTTTAGGTTCTCACTCTTCAGAAATATAACGGTGCCGCCTCTGATATATGGTCATGTGGAGTTATCCTTTTTGTCCTTATGGCAGGATACTTACCATTTGATGAAGCAAACCTCATGAGTTTATATAAAAAAGTAAGTTAAATAACTTTTTATTTTTATATAATTTTTATATTATTTTGTAACTGAATTAACATCGAACTTTTTTCAGATTGAGAAAGCTGATTACAGATGCCCACCGTGGTTTTCATCTGGTGCAAAGAAACTGTTGTCACGCATTCTTGATCCAAACCCGCAAACTGTGAGTGGCTGCATTTATCTTTTACTATTTACAGGTGATGAAATTTGATTTGTGACATAAAGTTCCATTTCAGAGAATAACTATTCCTGAAATATTGGAAGATGATTGGTTCAAGAAAGGGTATAAACCGCCACATTTTGAGCAGGAAGAGGATGTGAATCTTGATGATGTTGATGCTGTGTTTAATGAATCCAAGGTTTATGTTAATGATTATTGTCTGATTATCTGATACTTTAAACATAGTTAAACGACTGTTCAATGTGGGTACTGATAAATTCTTACATTCGTTCGTTTGATTTTTTTATTTATTTCCAGGAACATCTTGTTACCGAAAAGAAAGAGAAGCCTGAATCCATGAACGCCTTTGAGTTGATATCTCGGTCACAAGGTTTTAGTTTAGAAAACATGTTTGAGAAGCAGAAGGTAGTTAAAAGTTTCTTTAAAAAGATTGTGCTTAAATAAAAAAATGAACAATATTAATCTTTTTTGTTTCAAGTAATGTAAGATATAATTATTTGTTTGGGGTTGTACAAAACAGGTATTAGTAAAAAGAGAAACAAGTTTTGCTTCAAAGTGTCCTGCTAATGAGATCATGTCTAAAATAGAGGAAACTGCAAAACCCATGGGATTTAATGTTCACAAAAGAAATTACAAGGTAATATTCATCTATAAATGTTCTTCTCTTCAGCATATATTGGTTTCATATATTCCGTCAAAAGTTGGTATGATATCATATTTACCCAACAAAAAAAATCACAAAATCAGATATGCCAGTTTTCAGATTTATGAACCTTAAAAATTGCATTAGAGTTTAGAGGACGAGAAGGGTATAATGGTCATATTATAAAATATAAATCGTATTTACTTTACAGATGAAATTACAAGGTGACAAAACAGGAAGAAAGGGCCACCTTGCTGTGGCTACAGAGGTTTTTGAAGTGGCTCCTTCACTCCATATGGTTGAGCTTAGGAAAACTGGTGGTGACACATTGGAGTTTCACAATGTAAGTAAATAATATTTAGCATTTTCTACGAGAAGGGTATAATGGTCATATTATAAATTATGATTTATATGGCAGTTCTACAAGAACTTTTCATCAGGATTAAAAGATATCGTTTGGAGCACTGAATCAAAACCGGATGACAACAGGTGAGACTTGAACCCAATTCTTGGTTTTCATTTCCTGATTCTTAATTATTTTCTTTTTACATATGTTGTAGAAGAAAACGGTGATAACGCAATTGTTCACAAATGGTACTCATTCTGGGTGGAGATATGGTGAATCTTGACATAATTTGGGAGACGCCCTCTAACCCGCTTTGTAATGTTTGGGTATATCGGTTTGTAACAGAAGTTGCAGTCATTTTTGTTATAACTTGGAATAATGCAATGTCTGTATGTGTAACAGTGTAAGAAGCAAATGATATATGATCGTGTTATCGATTGAATTAATGGCACTACACTTTCAAACTTAACAAATATAAGGTTTTAACATCCAACTCATGGTCTGCGTACTAGTTCAACACAAGGCTATCTATAGTTGACTTGGTCAATTTAATCAATTCTTAGCACAACTGTTTCTAGTGTAGTACTAAAGGAGGACAGTGTTATGGTTAACTAGCAGCAGCTTACCATTGATGAGATATGTTAGGTACAGGGTAGTTCTCAAGTATTTAATTTACATAACTTAGCATTGTAAACAAGCCAAGCTGCCCGCTCCCAAGTCACTCAAGATCAGTTTGGCGTTTGCTAAAAGGTTGAATCGAGTTAAGCTTAACTAATTAATTCAAGCCACTCACTCGGAGGGCCACGGTCCCTATGTGATTCAAAAATGAATTAATCAGTGGTGTAAAAATTTTCTGTCGGAGAATACCAAGTTATACATGATATTTTAAGAAATTAATGGGTATATACGATATCACATAAAATTTACTAGGGTATTATGAAAATCTTTGACCGTCTTTAGCGCTAGCTTGTGAGGGCGCCTGCAGGTGGCCGATGATGGCATGGGGCAGCGTTGGGGTGAGGGGAAGGTGGCCAAGAGCCCGTTGTGACGGGCGGAAGAGTGGGAATGTTGGTGGGGTCCACACCTTATTGTGGTAATGATGGTGTTGGGGTAAAATGTGTTTGGAAAGAATATGTACGTGGAAGTGAGAAAAAAACTGACGTGGCATGATGACTATGCTTATTCTTGTAAAGACGACTTTCAAGCGTTGTGGGCAAAGTCAAAGGGTCCTAGTGTCAAAAACAAAACCTATGAAGGGTCACCATTGCACCCTTTCATCCCATTGAGTAAGTATATGTATGTATGTATGTATGTATGTATGTATGTATGTATGTATGTATGTATGTATGTATGTATGTATGTATGTATGTATGTATGTATGTATGTATGTATGTATGTATGTATGTATGTATGTATGTATGTATGTATGTATGTATGTATGTATGTATGTATGTATGTATGTATGTATGTATGTATGTATGTATGTATGTATGTATGTATGTATGTATGTATGTATGTATGTATGTATGTATGTATGTATGTATGTATGTATGTATGTATGTGTGGTTGTAACTCTTCACGGGTTATCTTGGGCCACATTTATGCTCGGTGACGACGACAACAACGCTGGTTATGTTTGGGTGCTGTTAATCGTTGACCGAATAACAAATATTATGTTTGATATAACAACTCCTCAAATCAAAACCTAAAAAGGTGTGTTACTTATTTAAAACTTTTGTCAACAACGGGCACCAAAATAAATATAATGTGGGCAACACTCAACTAGAGAAACTTTTGTTTGAAAACTGAAAGTGAAATATTGCTTTAGTCAATTAATAAGCTCTTTTTATAGAGTGGTACAACACTCAAACTTTTAATACTTTAATATAGGATAAAATGGTGGTTCAATATTAAAGAAGTCCCTAAAGGCTACTTAATACTATGGTTGTATATTATGTCTCTTTCTTTAAGTAAGTGCACACTTTGCCGCAAATAATCTCTCTTATAGAGGATAGGTCGTGGGCTTCTAGGCTCGGTCATTACACTCCCCTGAGTCATCGGTTAGCTGGTGGTACAACTGCCGTTCAAAAAAAATGGTTATTTTTTATTTTACTTTGTCCAATTTATATTTTTATCATACTTCTATATATTACATCAAATTATTAAATAATTGACAATGACTAAACTCATGATCTTTTCATATGTAATAAGTAAAACCTCAATCTATCAAGTGTCTAGTTTCACTTTATCAAATATATAACTTTGCAATATAAAGTAAGTGTTTTAGTGATTATATCTGTGGGCAATAGAATTGTTATTAAAAAATAACTTAAGAAATGCATGTGAATTTTATATATACTTACAAAACTTATAAAGTATTATATATCTGTTGAACATAAATTTAAAATATTATATACTCTAAGAATCTATACCTTTTAATAAAAGAGGGTTTTAGGTGCTACGTGTCATGTAATGATGCCATAGATGACTTAGTTTTCCCGCCCATTTTGTATTGCAATAATTATATACGCGAACCTTCAAAAAATCGACCCATATGTGATTGGATCCATGTTTGACCCGTCATATATAAGATTTTTTTTTCTTTCTAATCCACGGCATCATCTTCTGGACGGCATGTACGATAGAAACCCTAGCCCTCTTCTCATCTTCATCAACTCACATTCATCTCATTCTTTCTGTAATCCTAACATAGGTAATGTTATTGTCTTCTGATTTATGGATTATTTTTGTCTAAGGACATTCACTAATGCTTCTGAATTTACGATACATAAGATTTAATCGATTCTTTAAATCACTTTACCTTTCGATGATTTGTTTGATTTGAGATCTATTTTGATTTTGTTTATGTTTCCATGACTTGTTTGATTTGAGATCTATTTTGATTTTGTCACTAACAAGTTGGACCAAGAACACCGCAAAAAATGTATGTATTTCGTTATCGTTGTTTAAAAAGGTGTATGTATATGAGAGAATATGTATATCAATTCGCCTAAAAGGGTTTCAACAAATCTGTTTTAGTGCAAAATACAGTCCATGAGTCTAGATGTTGAAGCTATTCTCCTTTTTAAATTTCAGATTTCTATCTATGCAAATTTTTATGTATTATATTTCTTATTTGGTGCAGCTTATGCACCATGATTTATCTTCCCCTGTAAAAGACCAGTTTCTACATATTTGACTATAGATAGGCATTTTTATTTAACCTATATAGATTATATCTAATGTCCTAATATAAACAAACTGTATTTGTGGAGTTATTTTAAACTATAACATAACATAGGATGATATTGAAAGTGATAAAAGCCAAACATGATCCGGGATTCCGGGTTAACTGAACCTTTATGTTGTCGATTTCGAGCATAAACATCTCATGTTTCAGGTGTCAACTATTTCTGTTAAGTAACAATTGATTGTTTGGATTGATTACATTAAGTATGATTTTCAGTTTGTTTTTTTATATTTTCTTGTTGTTTGATTGTTTTACCTGCACAATAGGTTGTTTCTAAGTTTTAGTAAAGCAAAAATTTGTTGCTTTACTTTTCGTTTCATTGCATCAATTTGTTTTTATTATATTTGTCTGAAATGTTTAATTAAGAAGTTCAAAAGTGTTACTTTTTGTTAAAAAAAATACATGAATTATACTTTTATCTTGATTTGGGGAGCCGGATCTGAATCTTTGGATTTCTTTCGTTTCTCAGTTGGGCTCAAAATTATGATTTGGGATACACACAAATTGAGTTTACGACACTGTTTTGTTTTAACTGATACTTGAATTGATGTTGTTCTTTAAAACTGTACATCTTAATCGTGTAGTTTTATAATTAACTTTGTTTGTGGTGTTTGATCTTATATTAATTACATATTCAACCCGTGTAACACACGAGGTACAATCTAGTTATTTAATATATTGTACTTATTAATTAATTTTATTATAAATAATTTAAAATATAACCATTTTACCCTGTTTTTCTTACAATTAACCATAAAACTTCTTATCCACCTGGCCGTATTTAATCTTAATCTATACCTTGTAATAGAAGAGGGTTTTGGATGACACATCACACATGTCATTCAATGGAGAGGGTGTTGGAGCATTTTTTTTCCGCCAAAACTAAAAATCTTTTATTTTAAGCTATGTATGAAAGGAAATCAATAACACTAAATCACCCATAACTTTAATTTTTCTCTTTTAAAGTTTCAATTTACTTTATTTACATCTCTGAAATAACTTTAAAACGGAAAATAAACAAC
This sequence comes from Tagetes erecta, assembly GCA_030867185.1. NCBI lineage: Eukaryota > Viridiplantae > Streptophyta > Magnoliopsida > Asterales > Asteraceae > Tagetes > Tagetes erecta. Next base: position 5,727,610 of record CM061494.1, on the reverse strand, counting down.
TTAAACAAATAACTTTATCGGAATTTACGACCCAGACCCATGCACTCCGACCCGTACGCTCGACCTGGTACATATGAGCAAACATATGACCCGTACGCTCGACACGTTTTGTGTTTTTCTTTTCTGCTATCAACTATATTTGACAGTTTTTTATATGTTTTTTCTACAATCAATTTTTTTGGGGCACGTTTTTTCTGCCATCATTTTCTTATAAAATTTCACAAGTTTTTAAATTTTTTGCAATTATTAAATAAAATGACACTTTTTAGACTTTTTTACAAATTTATGAAAAACTTTGCAGTTTTTTTCTGAATTTTAAATTTTTTTTGAAAATATTTATTATATTTTATTTAAATTGAATGTTACAAGGTTTGACAGTTGGTGGTGGGAAATAAAAACAATTGTTCTTTATGTTGTCCTTCTGAAAGTTAATGTTTATCTATTATACAAGTTAATTACCTAAAACTGAAACACATTTTTAAAGTGAAGTTATATAATTGAAACAAACAAAGTTTGAATAACTTAATTAAAAACAAAAATAAAAGTTGGTTAATTTTATCTGTTTTCTATGTCCCCACCTGTGTGTTCCCACCTGTGTAACACACAGGTGTAAAACTAGTTATTTTATATACCCAGGTTTTCTAAAATAACTGATTTAGTTATTTAAAAGACAAATCATTTTGTTTTATAGACTCTCTTAGAGATTCTTCATATTTATTTTATACTGTAATATACATAACTAGTTTAGAGCCCGTGCTACGCTCGGGTTTGTTTTTTAGTATACAATATTATACTCAATTTAAAGAGATTTAAATACTCGGTTTTATGGTGTAGATTTTTTTTAAAAATAATGTCGTATAAAAAATTTATGTATGTTTAAAAAATATTGAGTTATTTAATTGCAGATTATTAACAATTTTATCCTTAATTTCATTATTATACCCTATCAAATATAAGATGACTCATTCACGCCCTTAATAGGAGAGGGTTTAAAATGTAAATACTGTTAAGTTTTTAAATATTCTCCTAAATATTAGGGAACCAAAATGTAATTAAGGTTATTATAATATATTATTATTATTATAGATATATACATATTTCAAGTATAAAAATATTATTATGAGAAAAACACTCTTATGATGCTAACTAAGCAAATATCACCTCTAATGATGCCAACTAAGCAAAATCTATTTTCCTATATTATATAACTAGGTTAGACCCCGTGAGTACCCACGGGGTTGATCGATAAAAAGTATTTATATTGTTTTATAATGAAAAAATTAGTAATAACAAAACATCAAATAAAGTATGCTAGATATGAAAAAAATGTGAGGATGAATATGGTGGTGACAAGTGGCATTATGTGGAGGCAGGGGTTAGCAAATTATTAGAAGAGAAGATGATACATATCAAATGATACATAGCTGATGTATAAAAAAACTTGCATCACCGCACGTTTGGTTTTAGATTTTTAATTAATTAATTTATTTATTTTAAAATTAAGTTGTTCTATCATTAAAGTTGTGTATATTTATATTTATTTTTTTATTTATATATATATAGCTTCTAAAAGAGAAGGTCGGTGCTTTGTACCGGCCTCTCCCGTCCTGCCACGTCGCGTTTTAACTTTTTCTTACTTTAACGTATTAACTGTTTTAATCCTCGACTTTTAACGCATTAAAGGTTTTAGTCCCGATTTTTACTAATTGTCATTTTAGCCTGGATGAGTTTTTGACTTTGATCTCTTACTCTACTTTGACACATAGTACGACTTTTACAAATTGTCATTTTAGCCCTTTGATATATATTTTTTACTTTGATCTTTTAGTCTACTTTACCATATAATACGACTTTAATACTGTTGTTATCTTTCTGACCTCTAACTTTTGATATTTCATAATTTTTTAATATGTGACACATTACGTTCTTGCGCCGTGATGTACGGGGCATGAGATTTTTTTTTATCAACGCATGTGATGAAGTTACATACACAAGACCTAACTGCCTGCCCGACCGCTGCAACGCAGCCAAGTCTTAAATCTAGTTATAGATGATATATGAGGGTTGAAATTTTCTTATGCATTTGATTCTAGCTCGTTCATGCAATATATATAGCATTTGCATGCACCTCTCCGATCAATCTTAATTTCATTCCTAATGACGGAAGTTACTATTAAACTAACCGGTTTCTTACAAGATTTAGAGCTCAAATACAACAAACTTACCCATGCCTATTCACTTCTGCTCCCTTTAGCTCTCATTCATATCACCCTCACCTTGTTTCACTTCAAACTCCATCATTTATGGATCATCACTACACTCGTCTTGCTCTCGCTAGTTTACTTCATAACACATTCGACACCCACCTACCTCGTCGACTTCACTTGCTTCAAACCCGACGACCGCTTTAAAGGGACCGTGGAAGAATTCTTGGAAGGCTCTAAAAAAATGGGGTTTTTCAATGAAGAAACAATGTTTTTTCAAGAACGTGTCATCACCAATTCTGGATTAGGGGGTGACACATACTTTCCCCCTGGAGCATTGGCTCAGCCCCCACAGTTAAACTTGGAGACAGCCCTGGCCGAGGCGGAAATGGTTATGTATGGTGCACTCGACTCTTTGTTTCAAAAGACTCGAGTTGCTCCACAAGATATTGGTATCTTGATTGTTAACTGCAGCGGGTTCAGCCCTAACCCGTCTTTGACTTCCATGGTTGTTAACCGTTACAAACTCAAACATGAAATATTGACCTACAATATGAGTGGAATGGGCTGCAGTGCAAGTCTTATTTCTATCGACTTAGCTCGAAATCTACTCAAAACTCATCCTCATATGCTTGCTGTTGTTTTGAGTGTTGAAATCCTCACTCTCAATTGGTACGTGGGAAATGATCGTTCCATGATTTTAGGTAACTGTCTTTTTCGGGTGGGCGGTGCTGCTGTGATGCTCTCCAACAAGAACACTGATCGAGCTCGATCCAAATACGAGTTAGCCCATATGATCCGTACCCATACAGCAGCCGATGATACGTGTTACAATAGCGTGCTACAAAGAGAAGACGACAAGGGTATACTCGGAGTTTCGCTTTCACGAAGACTAATGAAAGTCGCAGGAGACGCCCTAAAGACAAACATAACCACTTTAGGACCTCTAGTTTTACCATTTTCCGAAAAATTATTCTTCTTAATTACCCTTGTGAAAAAGAAGATACTGAAGATGAAAGTGAAGCCATACATACCCAATTTCAAGCTAGCATTCGAGCATTTCTGCGTACATGCTGGCGGTAAGGCGGTGTTGAATGAGGTTAAGAAGAATTTGAATCTTACAGAATGGGATATGGAGCCATCAAGGATGACACTGCACCGGTTTGGTAACACGTCAAGCAGTTCTTGTTGGTATGAGTTGGGTTACGCGGAGGCTAAAGGTCGAGTTTCAAAGGGTGATCGCGTCTGGCAAATTTCAGTCGGGTCGGGTTTCAAGTGTAACAGTGTGGTGTGGAGAGCGCTAAAGGACGTGCCACCTGGTGGCTGTATGGGTGAAGCATGGTCGGACTGCATCACTCAATACCCGGTCAAGGTCCCGGCCAGTTGATTAGATCCAGTTAGTTATATATGAGTAGATATAAGTTAAAACAAACAAATAAACAAATCAACGTATCCAATAATATCTCACCAGTACGTACGTAATGTAATATGGGGTTTGAGGTGTTACGAACAAATGTGAAATTATCATTTTCATTATTATATATCAGGTTGATTTACATGTTTTATTTTCGCAGTTGACTAATTACTATGAATTTGGTTTATAAGAAACATTGACGGTAGATCGAAACACAAGAAACAATGACTCGCTACACAGTGTACGTACTTGAACGAACTCATACTTACAGGTTCGAACCAAGTGGCTCGATTAGTTAGGCTTTAGTTAATGCTCAACAGGACTTCGAGCTGAATTTAATTACTCAAATTCTTTCTAAGCTAACTGATCATGATCTCCTAAAGTTACCAGAGGCCAAGTGTGACAATTGCAACAAGATAGAAAGCTATTGATTCATGCCATATTTTTTACGCTATTTTAATTGGTGTATTTTGAAAGCTCGAAACGATACAACTTTAATAATAGTGTAAAGACGGATTGAGACACTATATGAGGGGCATTAATTTCTTATCTTTTTGTTTGGATAAAAAACGTACAGATGAAAATTGAAGTCTCAACTGAAAACAATGATGTAAATTTTCTTTATAATTTCTTTGGGCTATGTTACATTTTTTTATCTTCTTGCTAATTTATTAGTAAAATCTCTAGTCGTTCAAGAAAAAACAAAAATGAAAAGGAAACTAAATTTAGTAGATTAAAAGCCAAAATCGGTGTGTAGTATTATAGATTAATAAAAGGCAAATTGACTAAACTAACATCTATTGGCCGAAAATAATTCCAACTCAGTTTATTCCCTTCAGTGGTCCCAAATCCAACTTTTTTGACCTCCAGTGGTCCGCCGTTAAGTGCACTTAACGCCCGTTAACTTTTTTTTTATTTTTTTCGAATTTCAGAACAAGGTTTTATGGATATTGATCGGGAGGAGTATACGATTCAACTGATGTAAACCTTACTTCGAACTGGGGTTCCAAACGACAAAACTGTCTTCAATCGGGTGTTTAAAACCTAACGGTGCTTTAACCGGATATCAAAATTAAACCATTTGGAGCAACAATTGGAAGTAAGGTTTACATCAACTGACTCGTATTCTCCTCCCGATCAAAATCCCTAAAATATCTGTTTGAAATTCGAAAAAAATAGAAAAAAAGTTAACGGCGGACCACTGTAGGCCAAAAAAGTTGGATTTGGGACCACTGGAGGGAATAAACTGAGTTGGGATTATTTTCGGCCAATAGATGTTAGTTGGGATTATTTTTGGCCAATTTGCCTTAATAAAAAGATGGTTTTTAAATGCCTCAGCATTAACAGTAACTAGTTGTGGTCACACCCGTGCGCCGCGCGAGTTCTAAATGCATTTAACATCCTAGCATTTGCCCGGTCCCTTGTTAGGTTAAGGGTGCTTGATGAATATTTTTACTTCAAACCCAATTAGTCAAGGCACATGTTCTTTCAACGATTGTTTAGAAAATTAGATACAACTCATATATATATCAAATTAGAGCAGGTGTTATGTTTACAACAAAACTTATACAGCTTAAAGAGCTAACTTCTAAACATGAGATGGTATCAAGTATCAACAAAATTATAGTTATGCTTAAAATTATCAAATTTGCTAATTAATCGATGCACTACTTGACGACATGTAACTCTTTGGTTTTAAATAGTTCCTTCTGATGGGTGTTGGTTTCATGTGTGATTATTCTCATCAAGCTCTTTGGCTCCCTTTTCCTTGTAACAAGTAAGACCCTATTACTGTGTCTCCATTGAGGATGTTTGATTAGTCTACTAACTAAGGCACTTAGCCATGAATCTTCGAGATGCCAAATGCAGGACGTGATGCTTTAGCCATGAATCTAGAGATGCATAGGATGCGGAACAATTCAATGTCCAAATAGATGATATACATATATGCATATATACTGTTTCATATGACCAATGTTTTATGTATTACCTAACTTACTCTGATTTGTAATTTCGCTACGATGAAATTGTATGGCAGATTCATTTATAGCTCCATGTATGATGAAACTGTGGTAGAGAATTAGAGATTGATCTGAAATTCTCTCTATGATGAAATTATGTTATAGATTGATTTTATAATTCATTTAATTCAGTGAACCATGTTACAAGAAACGGAGAAATATATATTTATATTCTAACTAAACAATGTATGATTTTCATTACAAATTTCTTTTCATATGTTTATTGTTTAAGTATCATTTTAGTTTACTAAAAAAGTAAACTATGGATGCTATACTTGCAGGTGCTTTAAAAGTCATGAACTTTTGTCTGTCGCAATCGATTGTTTTTGGTCCTCTACTTTATATAGTTCTTTTTTTTTCTTTTAGAGCCACACTTTAACCCGTTTGAGATAAAACACAAACCAAACTTGATAGATATCAAGTTTATTTTTTAATTTTGAGTTTGTATTTCCTTTTTTATGAATTTAATCTATATATACTAAAATTCTATGATCATTTGGATAAAAAAATAGAAAAAAAGGTTTCTATGTCTACTATCTTGTTTTGTGTTGAAAAGTGACTTACATCCCGATATTACTAATTATGTTATTTTCATGACTTTACCCCGTGTAACACACGAGATTCAAATTAATACTTAGTATTTGAAGATTTGTATATATTTTTATAGAAAATACCATTAATCACAATGTTTGACTTCATCAACTTTCTACTTAACTTTTTCTCTTCCAAACTTCTTTTTATTCTTTCATCTAATTCTCCCCTTGTTTTTCCTCAAAAAAAGGTTTTGAGATCCCCTTAAAACCTTGATTTAATAGATGGATCTACGGCCACGTACTCGATCTAATCAATTGGGAGCTTGACAGGGTAGCGATCGATGCAGTCGGACCATGCTTCACCACCCAAGGAGGCACCTGGTGCAACATTCTTTAACGCTCTCCAAACCACACTGTTACACTTAAAACCCGCCCCAAATGAAATCTGCCAAACACGATCTCCCTTCGAAACTCGACCTTTAGCCTCTGTGTAACCCAACTCATACCAACACGAACTACTTGACGTGTTACCGAACCGGTGCAATGTCATCCTTGATGACTCCATATCCCTCTCCGTTAGACTCAAATTCTTTTGAACCTCATTCAACACCGCCTTACCGCCAGCATGCACACAGAAATGCTCGAATGCACGTTTGAAATCGGGTATGTATGGCGTCGCTTTCATCTTCAGTATCTTCTTTTTCACAAGTGAAATGAAGAAAAACAATTGTTCGGAAAATGGTAAAACCAAAGGTCCTAAACTTGTTATGTTTGTCTTCAGCGCGTCTCCTGCTACTGTCATTAGTTCCCGTGAAAGCGAACCCCCTAGAAGACCCTTGTCGTCTTCCCTTTGTTGCGCGATATTGTAGCACTTATTGTCAGCTCCCTTATGTGTTCGGATCATATGGACTAACTCGTATTTGGATCGAGCTCGATCACTGTTCTTGTTGGAAAGCATCATAGCAGCACCGCCCATCCGAAAAAGACAGTTACCTAAAATCATGGAACGATCATTTCCCATGTACCAATTGAGAGTGAGGATTTCGACACTCAAAACAACAGCAAGCATATGAGGATGAGTTTTGAGTAGATTTCGAGCTAAGTCGATAGAGATAAGACTTGCACTGCAGCCCATTCCACTTAGGTTGTAGCTCAAGATTTCAGGTTTGAGCTTGTAACGGTTAACGATCATGGAGGTTAGAGACGGGTTTGGGCTGAATATGCTGCTATTCACAATCAAGATATCAATATCATGTGGTGCAACATGAGTCTTTTGAAACAAAGACTCGAGTGCACCATACATAACCATCTCCGCCTCGGCCAGAGACGCCTCCCAGTTTAAAACCGGGGGTTGAGCTGCTGGCCCAGGAGGGAAGTATGTCTCGTCCCCTAGTCCGGAGCTGGTTATGACACGTTCTTGAAAATTTAATGTTTCTTGATTAAAAACCCCTATACTTTTGGACGCGTCCAAGAAGTCTTTCTTGGACCTTTTAAGGCGGTTGTCGGGTTTGAAGCAAGTAAAGTCGACAAGGTAGACGGGTGTTGAACGTTTTAAGAAGTAGACACGTGAAAGCAAAACGAGGGTGGTGACGATCCATAAATGGTGGAGTCTGAAGTGAAACGCCGTGAGTGCGAGATGAATGAGAGCTAAAGGGAGCAGAAGTGAATAGGCATGGGTAAGTTTGATGTATTTGAGCTCTAAATCTTGTAAGAGTTTGATGGTATCTTCCTTCATTGGAGATGAAAGTTTGAACGAGTGAGCTACAAATACATTTTTGTGAATGACTTTATTTATAAAGAGAACCATCTATAATCAACTTTGGAGGACAGATGAGAGACTAACTGGTGAAAAAAGTTTACCCGGCCCATGCATATATAGCTAGCTACGTCATACGTGGTCTAGAAATTTAATAACGTTTTAATACCAAGGTTAATTTCTCGGCCAATGAATTTTGATTTTTTTTAAAGGTGAGGAAGTCCACCCCACATCACCTTACGTTTTTCACTCCATCACGCATTCACCTCATATCACATGAAATCCACTCAATATCACTGCACATCATTTTTTAATTTTTTATTTCTCATTTATTTAAAACTTTTAATATTTCATTAACAATAAAACATAAATTACAACTAATAAAAACACAATAAGTTAAATAGAAATAACACAAATGACGTACATAATTTAAAATAGATCCAATTGCATATTTACCCTTATAAACACCCCTTATTGCATTTTCCCTAACTAAAAAAATCAATTGCATATATACCCAATGTTAACTAAATGACCTTATTAAAAATAGGTATATTTGCAAATTAAAGTTGTTTATAGCGGGAAATATGTAATTAGTTTTTTTGGCTGGGTAAATATGCATTTATAGTGTTTTGGAGGCGTAAATATGCATTTAGCCCTTTAAAATAACTTAAACATAAATCAATTAGGTAACATCCCACGTGCCCTAACAAGTTGTCATGATTCAATTTTGCTAAAAGGACGATTATATATCTCTTGGTATTCATTCAAGTCTTTATTTATGGCATTGGATTCGGCTACTCCTTCAATATGCTCATGAAGATAAAGGCTATTGAAGTTGATGATTAGATTGAAATCTTGCATCCACTTTGAATGAAGTTGGTCAATTAATCGTTATGTTGACATACTCTAGTTGATTGTAATGTTCAAGAACCTCATTCCAAAAATCACCTCTACTTTCGTTATTACCGTCAAACGAAGCATGTACCCATTCTTTTGACAAGCTCACTTCTTGAGCACTCGTCCATGATTGACGGTTAGATGTCATTGAGAGATTGATTAAACGAGTGTGGTTTGAGAGTGATTTGTAAATAAAATTGTTATTTGTGAGGTTGAAAGAATGGTTGTATTTAAAAGTAAAAATAAAAAAAATACAAAAAATAGTCGTTGGAAAAGGGGGGCTCATATGCAACGGTCAAAACAAGTTGGGTGAAGCTCGAGGAAGACACACCAAATTGGACACCGAAGTTCGGGGCCGAAGGGGGGTGAGGCAGTGTTCCCGTGTGGGGCCACACCCACCCCGAGTCCACTCCGGCTGCTCTAATAGTTCATGATTGAACATGTAAATAAAGATTTTTATAAATATGTTTTTAATATAGCAAGATACACATATATAATATTGTTTAACGTTTTTTTATCTGGCGTTCTAACTTCTAAGATATATGTGTTTTCTCTAAGTATTTTTTAGGAGAAAGTAACATTGTATTTAATTTGACAGAAGTAGAATTTGATAAAATTTTATAATGAACTATTGAACTGTCTATAAAAACAAGACTATGTATTTTACTTAGAGACTTAGAGTAGCCAATGGTGTTAGTGTCCTATTGTTAACATATTTATGGTAGGAGCACTAGAGGTTCGACTATTGTTGTCAACATGTTTTGTGTATTTCTTGTTGAAAATCAAGCTAGGTGTTTCTTCCAGAAAAAATATTCTATATTAAATAAGTTTTAGAAAGAAGAAATAAAAAAAAAACATTTATTTTTATGACGCCAACTTGATGAGTTCGCTACATGGCTAACAAATTGCTTGAAACCCAAACATGTTTTAGTGATTTTATAAAAACTCGTATCGATTTCATAGACCACGTAAAAATAAAGTTTATTTTTTAACACTAAATAATAAACTTTAATGAAAACACTAGCAATATGCTTGCAAGACATAAATAAATAAATAGATAATGATAGATGATGTAGAAGGTGATAGACAGATATTGACTAATTATGAGAACGTTAATTGGGCACATCTGCACATGGGTATTTATGGGCTATATAAAGGCTTTAAGCCTTAAAAGCTAGGAAGGATTTGGTGCTTCACTCGTGTTTAATGTTTATGTATCAAGTTTCAAGGAGCGTATTTTGTATTTTTTGTTTATTGTGTTATGTGCTAAACTAGAAATATGACCCGCTGCAACTTAGAAATGATATTAACTTCGTTAAGGTTAAGTATGTATGACTTAAGCGTTGCAGCAGGATGCCAAGAGTGGTTTGCTATTAGTTTGGGTGACTGGGTGTGTCCTTCTTTTGGTGCTGCTTACGTCTGAAATAGAGTGGTTTAAAGAATTGAAGTCGTTAATCTTGACGTATGAGATGGTATATATAGCATAAGTTGATTTTAAAATAACATGTGACTTCTTTTAGTTATTGGAAATAAAGCATCATGTTTTTTTTTTGTTTTCTTAGAGTCATACGTATCCGTAAGTGTGAGCATTAAAACGACATAATTAGAATTGGTAACTTCACTGCAATAATGGTTACATTTTATGTTATCAGTGATTATAAATAACTATAACTTTTATTCACAAGTACATGCATTTATATAACTTTAAAAACTTTAATACATCAAAATTGGGTTAGTGACCTTTTTTTTTTCTTTCTAAAACAGCCTGTTAAAACTTGAAACAAATAAATACGTTATTCAATGTTTGTTTAGACTTCACATGTTATCAATAATTGACCTTCACATGTTATCCCCCAACAATTACACCATGAGCTTTAACTTCAATTTGCATACTTACCAAATCAAATCAAATCATCATGAGTCTTAAAATCTTACCACCCATCATGTAAGTAAGGTGAAGCTCCGGATAAAAGTTTATCAAACAAACAAACAAAAGATTTTGCCTTAAATTAAAATTAACTTGCTTAGTTTAGAAGTTTATTTCCTTAACTAAAATGTAATTTGCCCTAAATTTAACACGCTTAAAAATTCTAACAAAGAACATTGAACTCAAAGCTGAACATAATCAAACCCTATTTTTGACCCAATTCATTCCCTTGAACCTAAAAAACAAACTAATAAACTTCAATTTCAACTGAGGAGGATAGAGACTCCATTGTTGAAAGCTTTGCAGTTGAATAAATGGTCAGTTACTTGAAAGCTTAGAGATTAGAAAACAATAGAGAATGAAATTATGGCACATGACCACTTAGCTACATAGCACACTATAACAAGCACTGTGGTCGTTATTGACAATTATGTCCTGGATAAAGGTTTGTTCACTCAAATACTGTTATATGGTTAATGTGATTATTTTGACCCGTTAACACAATTAACAATCACCCCATTAAGCTCATCATAAACAATGAAACAATATATAGTTTACATATAGAGATGATCAGTAATTCATAAAATGTTTTCTACTACTATAGCAAAATAAGCAATAAATAAAAGCTCTCCAACTTCATTCTAAACTAATGATTTCAATTTTTTTTTCTTTTCTCCAACTTCATTGTAAAGTCGAATGGAGGTAGAGTGTGGTACATTGGCGGTGTGGCTCATTCTTTATGGATAGCCTGTCTGGATAAATCCATGAACCACGAGTTCATATGGTCCCACGACCAATCCTTTCATCAGTAGGGACGATACCTTCCGCGTTTTGAATCATCACCACTCCGCTCTCGTCCTCCCCTTGAGCCACCATTGTTGCTACCACGCTCATTCCTCCGTGGGGCTCTCACAGCTGGCATCTGTGCTCCTGGTTGTTGCCTGCACAAATTCCATACCATCAATCTCCCTATTCATTTACCAATTACGGAATGTTTGAATGTAAATAAAATCAATTTAATCCTTTGAGGGGCAACATGCTCTGAGCAAGCAAGCTGTATTTTACCTAATCCTAATGGTTAGCAATATGTTTGTGGGGTCCCAAGAGTTTTCTGGTAACGTGTTCTCACGGTTACCAAAAGAACGGAGCATGATTTCAAGTTGAAATAGTCAAATAATCGGGTTCTATATTGCACATCAAAATGCCTTGAAACTTGAAAGAGAGATTGGTAACTTACAAAACATATCCTATTTGACCATCAGGCAGAACCATTGGAACCATCTGCATACCTCCCGGCACCGGTCCCCTTCCATATATCATTGGCTGTTCAAAAGTTCCATAATACAAGTGTTTTAAATTAAAAAGGGGATTAAAAAACTTTACTATTACAACAAGAACCAGATATTGCCACGATTATATAAAATGATACCTGCTGAAACGAAGGATTAGCACCATATCTAGGGGCGACATATGGACTTGCAGGGAAGCCACCATACACAGGATGAGGGATGTAATTTGGTTGGGACCCGGAATGGTGAGAACTATTATTCCCATCAGATTTTTTGTCACTCTGTGGCTTTGCAAGCGCCACTTCTAAAAGCTGACCTGCACATAATGGGTCACAAGATCATAAATTTCCATCCATCTATCTAATGGGTCAAATCGTGTTATGTATAATAGTTATAGCTCGCAAAAATCAGCATTAGAGAAAATAGGTGTAAAGTCACAAACATTTTAATCAAATTATTATTAATATAACAGAACTATTAATTATATTAACGGACAGGTTATTTACTTAAAAAATAGACAAAAGATGTGATGGTTAGTCAACCAACTAAGTTTCATCGGTTTATCAAGTAAGTTCCTTTCACTTTTTTAGCTATTTAATCTTTGTATTTTTTTTCAAATTCAAGCCCATAAACTTTACTGATTAAAACCCTGATGTTTAAAAAACAATATTTAAGAAACCAAATAAAATATGGGCAAAATAATACTTAGGTTATACCGCCAAGAAGGTGTTTCAGGAGTATTCAATTATTAACCAAACAAAAAGAAGAGAAAAGAAAACCAAAAGTACCATCAACTTCATATTTTTCAGTTTCACTGACAGCTTTCAATGCACTTGATCTTTCTGCATAATGGACGAACCCAAAGTCTCGTTTACCACCTGGTCTTGCAGGTGGCATCACAACTCTGGTCACTTCCCCATGGCGTTGGAACAGTTCCTTCAGGTGCTCTGTTGAAGTGTTTTCAGGAATGTTCTTCACATACAGTGCCTTTACCTATAATTTGGCACACCATTAAACTTCAACTTGATTCTTAGAGCTTTTATTATGATGATATAACCGTTAGAAAACTTATTATGTTACCCAGACCAAATACCAAGTAGCCCACAAAAACGAAGCCTATATACATTTCTAAACACTAAAAGTTTAACTACCAAAACAGAAGACAAGCTAAGTAGCTTGCTATTTTGTGAGACTTTCCCATTCAAGTTACCCTAGAATATCAAAAATGAGTTCACTGATTGAAGTGTTGAACCTTAAGAATGTTACTTGACAACGAATTATCTAGTCAAGTCTCTTGATTCTTGCAGTACTAATCAAAATATGCAGATCTTACTCTTGGAAATTTATGTTTACCTGAGCAGCAGCAGAATGATCAGGGGATATTTTAGGATCAGCCCAAGTAACCGTCAGGGTGTTGCCATCAAGATTAAAACTTTTACTAGCTAATCTCTGTCTTGAATAATCTGCACAAGCATTATTGTAATACTCCACAAAAGCAAACCCACGATTACGTGTTGGGTTTTGAGGATCCTGAGTTCGCAAGAAAACCATTTAAGAAAACTTAAACATAAAACCTTATACCTAACATATCCGGTTCATAAGTTAAGTAAAAAAAACACCTTTATAAGCTCAAGAACTTCCGAACCAGGACCTGTTTCTTCAATTACTTTCCTGAAATCATCATCAGTCCAATTCTTCGGCAAGTTGCCAATAAACAGTCTGTATTTACTTTCAGAAATCGAACACCTCAATGTCCTACCCTGCAAAGAACATTTTAAAACCACAACCAAATCAATAAAAAAAAAAGTCTAGTCAGCACTAAACAAGCACAAGTTTCTAGCTATATACCTTAAAATCTTTGTTATGTAGCTCTTCAATTGCCTTTTGAGCAGCATCTTTAGTTCTAAATGCTACAAAAGAAAAGCCCTTACTTTCATTTGTATCCTTATTCCTCACCAACTTCACCTGAACAATCATACACATAAAGACTAATCATTTAACTCAACTCCATAACAACAAAAAAAATCACCTTTTCCCTAATTAAAGCTAACCTCAACAACGTCCCCAAACGGTTCACATAATTCACTCAAATCTTCTTCATCCACATCCTTAGGAAGCCCACCAATGAAAACCTCAGAACCATGTGGTGGAAGATCAAGCAATTCAGCATGTTTTCCCTTACTATCTTCACCGAAAACACGAGATTTTGCTTCAACAACAGCCTCCTGTTCTTTTCCACTAACATCCTCATGTTCTTCACCATTTTCATCATCTAGTTGCTCATCAACATCAACATCAACATCATCATCTTCATCTTCATAGTTGTCATCTTCAAAATCCACCTGGTCATCAATTTCCCTGCTGCTATCTGCCATGATGTGTGTAGATCTTTCGAAACAATAAATGAAGTTTTACCTTGCGTATTAACCTATGTAGGATCTGATAAACACCAGTATGCATATACATATCATCCACAATTAGACGATTTGGAAGCAAACGGAATGGATTGAAAGAATAATAAATTCTTCCCAATTTGATGAAATGAGAGGCGATAAGGATCGGCATGAGTTTGTTTAGTGTGTATAATTTAGTATAAATTTGGGGGTTTTATATTATTTTCTGTGTGTGAGATAGATAATAGCCATTATTACCTTGGCTTAAAGTTGAAGAAGAAGATGATGTTGAACGGAGCTTGAAATCGTTGCAGATCGTTGCAAATCGCCGATGAGTTCAATCGCAACTCGCAAATCGTTTGTTGTGTCCTGAAACGACCTAATTTGGGAAAAGTATACGCTGCAAGTTGTTCACTCTTTTGGGCTTTAGAGTTTCAGCTTGGGCTTAAAGTACACGGCCCGTTAAAGCAAACCCGTTTTAGGACCCGTTCGGATCAAGTCAATGAAAGTCAAACCTGGATCTGATTAGGATAATAGGATTTGATCAGTTTAGAACGCAATTCGGCATGTTATGTCGTTAAGGATTCACTTAAATCGGTTTCAAAACCAGCTTAAAGTATATATACTCAAACCGGTTTCCAGCTAACAGATCGAATAGAATTGAAAATTATTTCACCCATTTCAGCTGCTAGATCAGTTTTAATGATATTTGTTATCATTCTAAAAAAAATTTGTTTTTCAATTTGCAATAAAATGTATCCTATCTTGTTAATTCTAGCAAATTTCTCCAAACACCGTTTATTTGTCATATAAAAATAACTAAGGAAAAGTGTAAGATATACATTTTTTTAACTTAAGGACTTCAGTTCAACCTAAATCTTATGGTCAATCAATCGTAAGTCTATTATAACGTAAGCTTAAACATTACAGAACTTAGGGGATTTAATCTTACGATCTATCACCATAAATGACGATGGCCATAAATGATAATAACGCTTAATACTTCTTTATTATGTCAATAATTTGATGTACCTATGGTCTATAGATGACATGCGCAATAGTTTTCAAACTTTCGCAAATACAACATATTGTCAAAGCATAGTAGTCTTAATACTAGAGTCTTTGGGTTTGACATTCATGTTGACAATTGCAATAGTTTTTACTTTTTACAATATAGCACGTAAAAAAGAAGATGGCATACTTAAACAAACTCCGTCTATACGTGCGGCATTTGAAAGCTGATAAAACAAAACAAAAAAAGATTTGCATTTAGAGTTTTGAAGAGTTACTTTCGTGGTCAAGATGAGTCTAAAAAATCCCTTATATAGAACCTTACCCGACCTAAACGGTTGAACTGAACATAAGTTGTTATATTCGGTTCAATGAAATAGGAGCATCTAAAATGAGTAACACCATTAAAAGTACAAAAGATTTTGTATCTATAACTGATGACAAGTAGCAATATTATCATCTGTGAATGAGTCCAGTTGAGAACATATTTAAGAAAAAATATTTAGATTGAGAAATGGGCTAAAAATTATGTAGAGTTTGCACTAAGCTAATCATCAAAATTCTTTGAGGCACCAATACAACACTATGAACATTGAACATATACATATACATACACAATCACATTACTGCTTATATTACCAACATTGAAACAGTTGCAAGAACTAAAGACATAATTAACAGTAACAACAGATCAAAACGACTATTATTTACAACAAAACTGGTAGCAAAAGAGAAAATTAATCAAATTTGAAACAAAAACTCAACATCATATAAACCCCTAAATCAGAAACTACACTAAAAACAGAGGAACATGTACAAGCAAATTGCAGGGATTATGTTCAACGGCTGTTGTTGCAGAGGATACAATCCAAGATCCGACGAACTGCAAACCGTACCCGTGGGTAGACCCGATGCGTGTATCCGCTTGATTCGGTCCAAAGATCTTCCATGGTTTGAACAAAAAGATTCAAGCTTCTGATTGGTGGGATGTACAGAGTCAACGGGACCGCTGAAAAAGCTACTGCAAAGAACAGGTGCAACATGCTGAAAATGAAAGATGGGATTATGTGGTTTTGATTTTAGGGTTTTTGATTTTGAAGAGATAAGGTGTTGATTGATGATGGGGTTTTGATTTGGTGTTAGGGTTTGTTCTGCAAGATTGTTGATAGATTTTTTTATATGTAAAGGGTAACAAGATTGAAGATGGTGATGGGGTTTTTGATTTGTGGTTTGGGGATTTTTGATTGGCAGAGATAGAGTAACTAGGATTTTTGAGTTTTAGAGACAAAACTCCGAGAGAGGATTGATGATGATAATGTTGACTTCTTTTCGATGGCAAAAAATTTCTTATTACATGACGACGGTCAGGTCTTACTTATATGAATTTATAACACGTATTAATAAAATATAGTTTCATGTCTTATATGTTATGGTATAATATCATACTCCGTAATATGTTACGTATTAAAAGACATAATTACATCCTAATTTAAATGATTAAGGGGCTGTTTGGCTAGCTCTTAACCACCTTTGAATCTGATCGATTTAGAGTTTGGTTGTGGTTAAGAGCGTTTGGATGTGGGTAAAGGTCTGATTCAGTCAGACCTTACATCTGAGCGACCAGCTAAGTAATTCAGACACAACATGTAGTCTGAACGAGGTCTGAACGAAGGCAGCGACCAGATCAGTGACGAGCGGTGTTAGTAGTCACAAATTTCTTGCCCGGACGCGACCCATGGTTAATCACGGCGGCTTGGTTTTGCTCCGGTGATGTTGATGATGATGAGAGGCATCTGAAAGAAGAATGGCAACCATGCTTGTTCACGCGACCATGGTTTTTCACGCATCTCTTGCTGTTGTTCTTTGAAGTGTTTCAAAAATGGCAGCATCAAACTCTATTTTTGGTTATGATTTGTTTGGTGGGCTAGACCTTATAGATGGGTTTTTTCTTATGTTCTTTTTTCAATTTAAAAAAAACACAAAAACAAGTAAAAACGAATAAAAACCGTCTCTTGCTGGTGTTCTTCCATGTATAAACTAATAATATTTTTGTTTACACTCCAATATGTGACCAAATAAATGAAACAAAAATTTTAAAATCTCATTCAGATGTCCGATCAAACAAAACCATTTAATCAATCAGTACTTAAACGATCAGACATCTTAATCATTCAGACATCTTAATCATTCAGACATCTTAACCATTCGACACTTAACCATTCAACATTGCCAAACAACACCTAAATAATAATTAAGTTAAAACTAGATAGTTAAAATCCTTATATAATATAGCAAAACAAAAAAATCCTATGTGGCATCTTTTCATAGCTTTTAGCTTATGTGGCATTATTTGAGAGATTATCTCACAATAATGATTTTTTATTTAAATTATGTATATAAAATTTATTATAATAAAACTAATTACATATTTGGCCCCCTAATATTTTGGAGAATTCTCAAAAATTTAAAAGTATTTATATTTTTAACCCTTTACTACAAGGGGTGTACATGAGTCGGTTTATATTTGATAGGGTTTAAAAATGAAACTTATGGATAAAGTTAATAATAACATACAATTAAAGACCTCAGTGTTTTATAAATATACATAACATTTTTATATAATTTTAAAAAAATAATAAACTACACCATAAAACTAAGCACATTGTTCTCTTTAATTTGTGTATAATATTACTATACTAAAAATCTAATTTTTAAAAATATATCATGTGTTCCGTTTTACCACGGTTTTGTGTCAAAACTGAATGGAACATTCATGAACATCCTTAAAAGCATCACTTCAATTGTGTTCCCGAGCATAGCGCGGGCACTAAACTAGTTAAAAATATATTAAAATAAATATGTAATAATAAATATATTAAATTAAAACTAAGTTGGAATCCAACATGTCAAACTATAATAATATGAACATTTAAAACTGATATTACAAATTTGAAATTAGAGGTTATATAAATTTATGGAGGATGTTGACTTTCGTTTAAAGTTATTATGTATATGTGAATTTGATTTTTCTATTTGTGGGTTATGGTTATATACATACGTGTACAAATTTCAACCGATTGTTTGGTTAATGAACAAAAGAACGTGGGTTCATAGCGTTATATATGGTTGTTGGGGGCACTTTCACATGCAAGAATAGTATAAAAGTGATAAAGAGGACACCTTTTATTTATATTTTAGAAAATAATGCTTGGTATCTTTTAATGTTAGGAAAAGAAAGGAGAATTAAGTGTCGGTAAAGAATAAAGATTACTTTCGTGTTTCTACATTTTAAAGTACATCTTCATTGGTGAAGGATAAAAACATTACATTTTAAAGTTGTATCAGTTTTCATTTTTTAAAAATTATCCATTATATCTTTAATTGAAACATTTTTAATTTCTTTTTCTTAAAATAAAATAATAACTTATAGTGTAATCGGTGTCAAGTCTATGTATGAAACCTTTTTAAGCAACATTTAAATTTTATAAGATAAAATCACAATCTATCAATATATACATTCATCAGGCCATGCGTTACAAACTTACCCAACTTATCATCACCCACCCAGAAAAGAAGTTTGATGGGGGCCTGATCGCATTTCACGTAAGCGTCACGTAAACAGGGGTTTGATAGGTGAAATTATGTGTTATGAAACTTGACCATCAAGTAATGAGAGATTTAACCGCCTTGTGTTGTGTATTTTTGTGATAGGTTGTAATAACAATAAATAAGAAGAAAATAACTCTCACTCCTGCCATGACCACGATCACATAGAATTGCTCAAAAGTCCAGTCGCACCTGGTATATTATGGTGGTTATGAGTGTGAGGGCATGATGAGCTTGCCACGTCAGATGGTCACATTGACGTCACAACCCATAACAAACATCCTCAAGAATGAAAATTCATAACTTTTACCGGTGAGTACATAATTGTCCGCTAACCTACGACCCATAACAGTTCATTCGATATGGATAATCTGAAATATATTACTGGGTCACCCGTATTTACATCTTATGGGGGGGTCATTTATCACCTCTGCTGAAATAATAAACCTCCTCTGCTTTCAAATTCATTTTGGTTTGAATATGAAATACCTTAAATTTTTATGTTTAAAAATTAGGGAAAGTAAATACGTAGCTGTTGCGCGTGTAACTTACACGTAAAACCTATCAAAACTACGTCGTTTTGATTTAAAACCATCTTTATCTTTTTACCCATTCATGTTAAGTGATTGAATTGTTTATTAGAAAAAGATGCACATCATGTATAGAAACAATATAATTACAATGATGAGCTATGTGTATACGGATCAAATTATGTAGACAACGATTCAAGATTTTTTATGATATAAAAGTCTTAATTAGGAAATTTATTTGATTACAAAAATCGATTTGGATGAGTAACATTGAAATTAGCTTTTGATGATAAAGAATACTAGCCTTCATCGATCGATGCTTGGATAGATGAAGATCCGATCACGTACGCATTCTCCGATTTGCTTGGAACAATATTGGACGGCAATTCACAAACAATTCAATCACTTAACATGAATGGATAAAAAGATAAAGATGGTTTTAAATCAAAACGACGTAGTTTTGATAGGTTTTACGTGTAAGTTACACGCGCAACAGCCATATATTCACTTTTCCCTTAAAAATTTAACCATCAAATTATTTCATAAAAATTATATAATTATCTATATATTTATTTTAGTATAATTCTATTCAAATTATGTGTTATATGGATATTTAACTTAATAAATAAATAAACGGACGTATCGTAAGAAATAAAAACACAAGATTACATAGTGTTGAATTGAATGTACAAGGTAGGGTTAAAAATGAAACATATGAAAACATACGATCGACTCTCTTCAGTCTCATGCATATCTCTCCAAATGATGATCTCATGATACGACACGTAGCCATGCAACGTGGCTTACAACACCCTCACCACCTGCCCAACATATGACACGTGTCGACCATCAGTTGCACATCAGAACCAATTTATGAAATCATGTTCCCAACCCAACACAATATTTAAACCTCCGCCATAAATCTTTAACCTTAAAAAGTCATCTCTCTTTCCCGGAAAAAAAAAACAAACACTGATCAGTTTTGAACAAAACAATGGCGGTTACAACAGTTGAAGAACCTATGCTTTCAAGACTTGATCGTCTCGACATCATTGTGAGTTAACTACAACAATATATATATGTTGCAACATGTACCGTACGTAATATTGTTTTTGTTGATATGATAGATAGATAGATATAAATGGTTTTGTGGACATGCAGGTGAGGCGATTGGAAGAGCTGAGAGGCGGAAACAGGACACCGAAAAGTTCGTGCCCATCGACACCGTCTAGTGGTACACTTACAAGTGAAGGTCAAGTATCATCGATTGATTTTTCTCCTAGGAGCTTGGAGAAGCATTGTCGACCGATTGATGATGTTATAATGGAGACCGGAGTGAAAGGAACCATAATTGAGAGACTTGTTCACGTTGAAGACCGGGTTGCCAAGGTAATTAAGTAGGTGCAACGCTTTGAGAAAGTGATCATGTTTATCTAATAAATCAAAATTTTAAGATATATATATTTTTTGAGAGGAAAATATTTGTTATACTTCACTACTTCAGGAAGTTTGGGTGAGAAAATCTAGTGGAATTGGGATCATTATAAATATTGTTATACACTCTCCGTTCCAATTTAAATGTCTATCTTTCTTTTTTCTTTTTTCGGTTGTTCTAATTTAAATATCCATTTTAAATATAAAAAAATATTCATTTAAATATTCATTTCAAATATATAAAAATATAATTTTTAATTTTACCCAATTTTATTTAACATAAAAGTTACTTTATGATTAAAAGATAAAAAATTTTAATGACATTATTGTTATTTTATAGGTTAAAAATAATAACAATCTATTTTTTTAAATTTTTTGTTATGGGTCCCATAACAAGGGAGTGTAACACATAATTATTAAACCTAGTCTAATACTAAATTATTAGGAAAAATGACAATTAGAGACTAAAAAATTATCACATGGACTGATATATCTGTCTTGAAATACAAACATTGATGGGTTTGGAGCGTATATATATTATTTTTTTGAGTACCAATCCATCAATGTTTATTTACTTTTTCAGTCTCATCCTATTAATCTTTATTATCTAAAAAAAATCAGAAACTGATATATGAATCTTAAAATATGAAGATTATAGGTTGGGAGTTAAGTACTCCGTATTGTTTTTAGAGTAGTCAGTAGAATAAGGAGATTGTTTAATTTATACTGGCCGGTTGGGACGAAAAAACTAGTCCACTATAGCCATTACTATACGTGGACTAATTTTTCTGTCCCCACGTACACGCACGTGTTGTAGTGAATTGTGGTGGTGTATGATTTAGTGAATGTACGTTGTGTAGGAATGAGATACTGACTGTTGAATTGGTGATGATCAGTTGTGTGTGCAGTTGGAAGAGGAGATAGATGCTGAAAAGAGAAGACTTGAACAGGAAGTGATGAGAAAGAAGAAGAAGAAAAGAGGGTTGAAGCAGTTGGTCAAATCTTGTGTTATAGGCAACATATCTGGTGAATCATAATCATCATCAAAGTTGGATCTTGCAATTAACAACCTGTTTTTTGTGCATGTACGTGTTGTTTTTCTTTGTTTTTGTTTTTCTTTTAAACCGAACAAGGGAGATTAGGTAATCATCGATCACTACTTGTTTTAATGCGGAGATCAATTATGTACATATATATATGTTTTTGTCATCATGTATTATTGTGGACCTTCAATACTGTAATATATTAATCATCGAGGTAGCTGGTAGCATCCCAAGTTTTTCACATTGTGTAAAAAAGATTGTTCTTCAATCGCCTTAAAGTTTCTTTTCCTTGATTTCAACTCACTCTTTTTTTATGGCTTACATTTTTTCTAGCTTTTTATACTTTTCTTACACCCAACTCTTTTTAGCAAGTTACCCTATATATATATATATTTGTAATCACTATTTAAGACAACTTTTATGATATGTTTACCTAAAACACATTCTTCTCTGTGGTTTAGAAATAATACATTCTATGTAACAAAATGGGTAACAAGTCCCTATGGATCATATTAATATATGCATACCTATATGCATTTAGAAAATGATTAGCTTTAAAACCATCTACATGCATTTGGAATATGATTTATTCTTGATATCGCTAATTCAAAAAAAATGATTTCTTCTTGATATATTTATTATATATCTGATGGATGACTTTTATGTACCACAAATTCAACCTACATAGCAGTATTTGGCATCCACAAGCTAAACAAGAACTAGTCGATTTCTCTAAAATCTATAATATTTTTTCCAATATGTGAGAGAAATGCCCCCAAGGGAAAAACCGGGTGAAAATCACCCGGGTTAGTGGTTGTGCTTTAGAATCAACAAAACCATGCATACGAAAGAAACAACCCGATGCATGTTAATTCGATCCAACTTAACATATAGACCGAGCTTGTGAACATACATAATTTGGTCAAAAGGAGATGAAAAGCACCATCCCCAAACATAGTGACAGATGAATAAGGTCATCATGACCCATCAGACAATACCATGATCCTAAAAGTACGACAATATGTTTTAAGGTTCCAAAATGTACAATTTTACTTCTCTTACATGCTACAACTCCACAATTGCACAAAAGGGTGTGAGATAGGATGATAAGAGGACTCACTAGTCACCACCACTGACCGTCATCCATATCCCTGATCCCGGGAGAACAAAAGTAACCAAAGCCAAGAATGAATTGCCAGAACACATGAACGTGAAGGAAAAAAAAATGCCAGTTGCATTCCTGCAATGTCAAGCAAATTGAATGTTATTTATAAAAGCATTTAAAAGTTATGACACTGACAACAAAATCATTATGGGCTAAAATATATATGTTTTCAACAAGAACCGACCTTTTTGCATTTGTAATATTGACCCGTTTACAGGAATTGATTTACCATATTGCCCTTCTCCCCTTTGAAGTAATGCACTCCTTCCTTGTCCATCAAATTGAAGTTGCATGTTGATGACAAAATGTGGTCATCATTGTTGTTTCCATTTGAGGAATTGTTTCTTTTGAGCATATCTTCAAAGATTGAGGAATTTTCACGGTAACCTGTGGAAAGATGATCTGGATTTGAAGAGTTAAATGATTGCAATGATATGTGTTGACCTGATTTTGACTCTTTTTGTTGTGGAGAATCTTTGGCACTGTTGAGCTTTTTTGTATTGAGGAAACGACCTCCACATCCGCGAGCCCTTTTGATAGCGTGTTGGTGTCGCGATTCATGAAGATACGGCTAAAGTAGTAATATGGAGCGACAACAGGAAACGAAGACAAAATAAGTTCACTTTTACAAGTCAAAACATGCATAATCACTATATTGAATAAACTTGACATAGCAACTCATGATGTTGTGTTTTATCTCAAATGGGTAAAATAAAAAGTAAGGTTAAAATTAAATGGGTCAAATGACGAATGTATTAGACAAGTCATAGTCCGCCAAAGGAATCATGATCAATTCTCCTAAATCAGTTTACTCAAAAAAGTATATTCTTATGAATATACTATGATATTCATTATCATATTATATGCACTAATTAGTTATAATAAATTTAGCAGTTTCAGACAAAATGTATTTTAGGTTAATCCAAATTGCAAACCGACCCACCCATTTTGTACCGAACTTTTAAACGTTTCCTATGATATTTCGCTTAAAAATTCTACCTTTCTGGATTTAATCACTTTCTTCTCCAATTCTGCTTTAGCTCTCGACTGTCTCCGCCTTAGAATCCCATGATATTGTTTTGCGTTCACATAAACGGGCTCCTCTTCCATTTGAAGAGGCAGTGGCATTCTAGTCTGATGGAACCCAATGTATTGTGGGTGTGCCAGCTGGAATTACGAGATAACAAACATTATATGCGACAAACTGTGCATGTTTAAGCTCCTACTTGAGGAAGTTTATTAAGACTTAAAATAATGAGGTTACCCATGTAGGGCTTCTTGTAATATAATTTCTAACTATCACTTGGCAACTCAGTATAGATTGACCAAAATTTTAGTCTCTAAACTGTTATGAGAAATATAATAGAATTGCACAAATTTAACATAAAGGTTTAAACCAATCTTACTGGAGTTCCATAATTCATCATTCCAGCATAATGCGGGTCCTGATATGGATAAGATGCCAAAGCCTGCAAAATGATTTCAATAAGTTCATGGCTAGTACTATAGTAAATATTAAATTTCAAATCTAAATCCCTAGTCAATAGACCTCATAATAATGTTTAGTCATTAGTGAGCTCATTTTTATATCTATCTACAGAATCCGGATGTGTGTATTATGTCGTGCACCGAATATATAATGAAAGAGAGAGGGATTACTATCGAGTGGCCCACGAGTTCCATTGGTGGATTTGTTTCAACTTGTTTTACTTGATGCTGATCTTGGCCATCATTCACTTTCAATCCTGAAATGTTTATTTCCGTGTCAATAATGCACAAGTGCACTTCTATTGTTTGTAATTGACAGATACTCATTATCAAGAACTATAATTCACTTTCAAACTAAAAAGTGGACAGCAGGTGCCAGGAAAAGGGGCAAATAAGCTGAAAAACAAAGAAAACCAAAAAATGTGTTCGGGACAAGGGACTTCTAGGAATGTAATCAAGATTATAGACTTTCCATCAGATTTGTTGCATTCGAACCCATTTGAACATACAAATATCAACTATCCCTGATGAAATACTTAAGATTCCGTTCCACCCAGAAGATAGGTAATGGGATTCTGTTACCCCGGTCCAATTAAATGACTAGCATAGGAAACAAGGTCTTGGTGCTTCATATTTTATATAATGATTTCACCACAATCTTATATGAACTATTTAGAATGAGACCGTAAAGGAGTGCAATTATCTGGTCAAGTGGGACTGTTTAAATCTTGGAGAAAATCACAAAGGTAGCCATTTTCTTGGGTATGTTATACCTCTACAGTCATGTCAGAACAATTTCACATATATAGCCATAACATACATGAATCTACTACATTAACATATCCACCTTCATGCAGCAGAAAACAATTTCACATATATAGCCATAACAGTAACCAGGCCTTAGATATATCAGCAAACATAAATCACAAAAGAACAAGAATTAAGGCAAATAGGTTAGGACCCTTGGGGTTCTCCAAGATTTGGAATTGAAAACCATCTCTCGTATTAATTTCCTTTGGCATAACTCAAATGCAGTTAAAGGCTTCGTCTTTGACACCCTGATACGTGAAATAGCGTCGAATATCTTGAGTTTAAGTTCTTAATGATGAAAAAAGGCGTGATACGAGAAAATGTTCCAACATAACCATAGAAGCACAACACATCCAATAAAATAGCTACTTTAATGAATTTCTCCTCAATCATACTATCTTTTATATCTTTACAGATATGAGGACAGCACAATTACCCCCCAATTCAGCAACAACAATTATTGAAAGGTAGAATAAACATCTACTTTATATCCTAACACGAAGATATCTGATGAGCAGGTTATAACCATATACAACACCAAAACAATCTTCATATGCATCCAACAATGCAAAGTTAATCAATATATACCAGACTGTGGAGCTGTGGAGGAATTAGTATCATCAGCAACACCATCTTTAACCCTATGCCACCAAGGTTGTGTATAAACTGTCGACGGAGAAACAACTCGCACTCCATCTTCACCACGTTGATCTTCATCTTGAACTTTTGAGGGCATTATTCTTAAATCCTTCAAAACATCAAAACTCACATAAACAATTACTTCTTATATATACACCATGAAACTTTTCAAAAAAGTGACAGGTAAACATGCAATAAGCTGCTCAGACACATCTTTTGGATAGCGAATCCGATCCTACTAAAAACAAAGCTTTGGATCTTAGGGCAAATCTACTTAACAGCAACCGTTTATTGAGCGTATACTCATAAACTAATTTGCAATCAGAGTTGAAACATCAAAATTCACATAAATGCAAAATCAAATACTCAATTTCCTCAAAACTCGTTTAAATAATCAATTATTGAGCTTATATTCATAAACTGATTTGTAATTGCAGTAGAAAAACGGATGCATCTCGAACTTACGAAGTGTAAGCATGTCTATGCAGTTGGATGCATATATAAACACATAAACGAATCAATTTGAAGCAAAAAAAGCCCTAATTGGAACTGAAAAAGGAGTAAAAATGGATAGAATTGACTGACCTAATTGATGTTGATTAGAAAAACGGAACGTTCAAGATGATACTGAAACTGAATTATGCATCATCATCACAGCACAACAATTATTATTCATGTAATGTAATTAGTTTAATTGTTTAATTTGCGATATTTATTTGTTGTGTTGGATAAAATAAAGTTATTTAGAGTTCACGCCAACGTCGCCATTGTGTCGCTGTTAAGGAGAAAACGGAATATAATAAAACCGTCCTACCAGATATTATTTACAAAAATGCCCATTTGACACATTTATTCATCCAAAAAAAATTTGACTAACTAAATCACGACCGAGATCGCTTTATGGTTTAACGACACTTCATGAACTTTTTTACGTGAAAGGTCATTGGTTTGAGTTTCGTTTGAGGATGATATATTTTTTCTCAATTCAGTGAGTTACCTGCCAATTGGTAATTTCGAGACGGCTCACTTCCTATGGGCCTAATTGATATCGTATGGGATGGAGTGAAATGTGGCCCGTCCTAAGAGGTAGATTGCTAGTAGAATGCTTAAAATCATGACTAAAATAATAAAAACAGCTTAATTGCTTTACAATTAAAGCAGACGTTATACAGCAGTGTCTATCGGCTTTCTGACAACTAATGATTGAATTTTTTTCTTTTAGAAAAATTAGGCTTAAATAATTTAAATTTTTTACGGTTGTAAGCTAATAATCACAAACTTAAAACTTTTTGTGTCCTAACTTTGTATCTCACATTTGGAAACTAAAAAAATACACAACACAACACGTCTTTAATGACAAGTTGACTAGTTTTAGTAAAGTCTTAATTCAACACGTCCATATAAGTTATGACTAACATACATCTTGTCATTTTATATATATTAAAACAACAAAAAAAACTTTAAGCATCTTCCAACAACAAATAAAAAAATTAAGTTATTTAAACCTATTTTAATCATTTAAATAAATACAAAATATGTGTTGTTAGGTTGGGAATAATAATCTCCTCTTATTATTTTTTATTTATTTGTACTTATTTGTTTTGTATGGACCATAAGTGATATATGTTTTGAGTGGAGATTGATAAGGTGTCAATGTGTCAATGTGTCATGACAAGTAATAAGAGTAGGTGTGCTTGATAAAGACTCTTTAAGGGGTAGTTTGGGCAATAGTTGGTTTGATTCCTTATTCCCTGCCATATGGCATTAAAACTGCAAACACTAGTATTGATTGTGTAAGCAATATTTGGGTACGTGTTTTTGTTATCTGGTCATTTTATAACTAAATTTGAGGTTTTAGTTAGATTTAAAGCTAGATGATTGGCATGCTTAACTTCTAACCAACGGTTGGACTGTGTTGTAAAAAGGGTTAACGTGTTTCAATTTAGATTAAAAAAACAAATGATATATAATTTGCAAGTACAATCTATCAACTCATTAGTCATCATCATGGACACGTTTATCATACAACTGTATTATATCTTGTAACTATATTACATCTTGTTTAATATATTCTTACAACTTATCCACCATCAATTTTACTTTTGTACCTATTTGACGTGTGCCGTTTGTAAGAGCACTCAAAAAAGAATCATCAAATTTATCTTTATCATCAATTAAAAAAAATATTATAAACACAACTTCATTACATCAATCGTCCCTAAATGGATATACCCTATCATAAACTTATTAATGATTGTTATATTAAGCCATCAATATTTGGGTGTTACTATTCATCCTCTTTCAGATTATTACGGGTGTATGAAAAATATAAAGAATAATCGTTTTATGAATAAGAAGATAGAGATAGATAGGGTGTATAGTGCATTATTAGTATTAGTTTCTTCCTTTTCATTTTACTTGAACTATTTCATTTACTTGAATCAGATGATACTAAGATTAGTGAGTTTGTGTCATTTTTTCATAAATGTGTCACACAAAAGTTAAACCACAAGGAAAAGTCACACGAAACTGTCGAAGTAATTTGACTTGCACATGAAACATTTCTTGAACAGCTATCGTGGAGCAACAATAATCATGAATGATTGTGGCTACTATGCTTTTGAGTGACAACTAGAATTAGAAGGCAGGTTGTTTATACGCCCCTAGTGCGAGTAGGTTGACAACAAGTGTTGGTGTATAGAAAATGAGAGGTGTGACTTGTGGCTGCCAGTGATGACAACGGCGCTAGGATTTAGATGAGAGTACCAATTGTAGCGGTGATTGTCAAATTAAAGAGATGTAGATTGAGCAGCAGTGCTCTTACGTTGGTTGTCGTCTGCTAGCTTTGATACCAAGTTAAACCAGAGAATATTGCATTGTATTGATAATCCTTGATTATACAGGGTTACAAATAATCTCTATCTATTGGAGCGATTTCTACATCTACCTCTTGTGTCTTTGACTACGACTTGTGGTAAAGACACAAGATACAAAAGAGTATATGAATTAGAGCGCTGGTACCAATACTGAAATACCAAAACTGAATCAAAACCAATAATATTGGTACGGATCTCATCCCTAAAAAAGACGGTCATCTCTCTACTTGCAAAACTACTGGGAACTAAAGTAAAGCTTTAACAAGAAACAACATCATATACCCCTCAAAACGCCTAGTATCAGCATGACATGCAATTGTGGTTCCTCTACCTTAACACTTATATGAAGCATAAGGGAGCACCACATTCGCACTTTGCATATTCAGATTACTAAATATTTCATCATTGAGGTATTTGACTTCATCTTTAAAAGCTTCTTAAACAAAAACAAAAAAACAATCACTGCACCTCAAATTTTAAATCATCAGCCATACTATTAGAACCACCAAAACCGTAGTGTATCATCCTAAACAGACCAAAACCAAAATTTGAATTGTACTGTTTGAGAGTTTTAACAGTTTATGATGACCGCCAAGACTGAAAAAAAAAGTTGAAAACAAAATAAAGTGTATGATGAGTGTTTGACAATTATAGAATTGTTAAACAACAATCATATAAGCAGTAAGCAATAGAAACACCATCTATTGTCATTTTTTTTTTGTCTTCGAGATTCTCAAATCCATTAATATCTTTCAAAGAATTTACAATATTGTCATTTGTAAAATGCAATATCAGATCTGAAAAGAGTTCAATTCAAACCAGATACAATTAACAATAAAAGCACATACTAAACAGTGAGAAATCGAAACGAAATGTACATATAGCTTATGTTCTTCTAATAAAATCAGATGAACTAATCTGAAAAGAGTTTTTTAAACAGTTTATGCTCGATAATCAATGATAAAATCTACAAACAAGAGTGACTAAAAGGCTTTAAAAACGATCGCTGCGCTGAGATTTAGATAGGCACAGCACTGGATAAAAAAAGTTGATGAGATGCCTGCGACGGCGAGAAAGACTCTAGGGTTTGGTTGAGTTTGAGGTTTGTAGAGGAGTGTGCGTGGCTTTTAATGATAAAAATAAAAAAGCTGGATAGAAAATTGACGTGTATTTTTCAAAAAGGCCACCAGAGTTTCAATTAGTTGTACTCATAATTAAAAAAAAATACTAAATTCAATAAAAGAAACAAGCAGTAAGTCGGATATGACTAACGTTTGACTTAGACATAGTTAGTTGAATGTAGCAAATTATGTTAAACTGACAAGTTTAACAAGGCAAATTATGTAGACCGTTATATATTTTAAGCAAACCTTAGAAATGCAAAACGAAGTTCATCTTTTTTAAAAGTTAGGACGATTTATAAAACATGAACCTATGATGCATCATTTCATTATATGTAACCACTAAATAAGTCACATTGTTATAAGGAACCCAATAAATTTCAATCACAATTAAACTATTAGTAAAGTCTAATGAAAGTAGGATGTAAGAAAGCCTTACATCTATCCTTAGGGATAGAGCGGTTGCTTTCAAGAGACACCCGGCTCTAATTGTATATATACATTGGCCAGGATCTAAGCCACGAGGCGATGCTTCGATAATGTTCAATGAATATTATGATACATTGGATTCATATTATGATACTATAAAAGCGTATGTAACACTTATAAATGAATATTAGGGCGGCTTAATATATTATACTATAGCATACCCTTTTGCAATAATTCTGGCATCCCATATACTCATGAGTCAGAACCTTGCTTGTTCCTGAATTTGTTCCTGTTCAAAATCACAACACAAAAATCCTTTTAATATTCATTTTGAATTGCATTAAGACCGGTAAAAAGGATGGTTCGACAATTCAAATTAACCAACCTCTGTCACAAAGAAGGCATGGAAACCATATGGAACTCGGTGGGGCAATGGAACAACCGCAACTGGATCAGGAGACATTGTTTTTGCATCTATAACTGTTACTGATGATTTCCTGCAAAAAATAAAAATAAAAAACAAAATATCATGATTCAATGAGCGAAACCAATTAGCTTCGTGTCCGTTGTCGCTTTCTTGTTTGACAGGTCAAACTCGACATGAACCCGAAAACCGTGACATGCACATGAAGACTGACCGGACACATGTTTTCATACGTTGATATTAGCACGAGGCCTGACCAAGATATTTAAATTATTAATACTCTATAATTACAAAAGATGTATATAAAATAAAAATGTTTAAACTATAAAACCTTCATTTCTCTTTATTCTTTGAATTCTGGCAGAAAATGCCCAAATCAGTTTAGTTGTAACGTAAAACACATTTCGAAAAAAAACCGGTGAGCCAAACATGCCCTGATTAACTAAACATGTTCTTCGGCCATTTGGACTATATCCAAAATTCGGAATCTTTGTTCCGTGTCAAAACTTATACCCATTGTGACCCCAAATTGTTATCAGAGGGAATGTATTTATACCCTGTGGTTTCATCATGTGTAAAGAAGATCAAGTAGCCATCATCTTCTTCACAATCAAATCCTGGTGTTTTAGGAACAAAAATTGCCTCTGAACCAAATCTACCGGGCCCAAGGTCGTATAATCCTTGGACATTTCCTCCGACCTCAAGCTTCGTTTTTCCAACTTCGGGTTCTGCATGTAAATCAAATTTAACAATGCCTGTGACCTTTGCGATGCTGTCAAGCCTAGTTGCATACACATATCTTTGTTTCCTGAAGCCACCACATAAATGACAGAGACAAGAAATATATAACTAACATAAACTTCCACATAATAATAATTTAGTAATAAATATAAAAACTAACATAAACTTCCACATAATAATAATTTAGTAATAAATATAAAATGTGAATAGCCTTTTTGACCTGATATCCTTTAATAGCCATCTGACCAAATGTCACTTGCATATGGTACTAACAAACCTTTTGGTTATGTTTTTGTTGATTTGTCACTTGCATAGAGTTCTTTCATATAGTTATTTGTTAGAGTCTAATGGTTATGTATTTGTAGATTTGGTCAAATGGCTATTTAGGTAATGCGTGTAGTCAAAATGGCCACTCTAGTGATTTTCCCTTATTGTTCTTATTTACCTGCCGGTGTAGGACTCATTCACCCTAGGAAAATCAACAGCAGACTCGGACAACTTTTTCTGAGAAGCAAGACCAGTTTCCATGTTGAATCTCATTTCGTACCTAAAAACGGAATTTCTGTCAGAAAAATTACTAAAATGCCCCCTTTAACTCACAAAACACTGATAAAGGATGAGAATCTTACAACTCATTTGAGAAATTTTCAAGCTTTTCTTTAACTTCTCCACCGACCATATCCAAATTTGGATTTTGAAGGCGACATGTAATCAAAACAACTTCATCTCCTTCCTCCCATGCATTTGCTAGTATAAGGGGAGGATTTAAAGGATCAGAATTTCAAACCATTATCAAAAGTAATATTTTGAAGTTTAGAATAATCATCATTGTAACTTGTAAGAGATCCAAATACTTTGATGAAGGATAAAAAGGAAATACAAAAAAATAGAGCAACTCACCGTTGTGAAATATGAAGCAATTTGGAAGCTCAAACCATTTAATTTGGAGCTCATTCTTTGCATACCGTGGAAGGATACCAAATCGAGCTTTCTTTGTTTCGTCAAATGTGAAAATCAACTTCTTCTCCTTCACCATGTCCTAAAGTAGCAAAATAGCAAAAATAAGAGAAATTTTATACATAATCCAAAGCAAACTTCATAGAAAATATCAATCAGTTTATCTAAATAAAATTAATATAAAGCCGTAAAATGTAACTAAATAGAGTGAGAGAATATTAAGAGTCACATACTTTTGGTCTAAAGTACAAAGGTAGATCCATGAAGAGAGCATAATTCTCAGTAATCGCAAAGTCATGCATCATTACTGATTCTGGTATTGTTATTGGCACAGGATCACTCATAACACCATCCTTTGAAATTACGCGGTAAGTGCAATATGGTGGTGCTTGTGAATATCCAAATGCAAACATCTCACCTGGAAAAATAATGCTATTTTGTGAAATCATATAATAACAGAAAATTAATTATCAGGTTATTAGAGAGGGTACTTACCAGTGATTGGGTCAATCTTCGGGTGAGCAGTGAATGCGTGAGAAAGCCTCTTATCATAATCCATCAAGCCAAGAGTTTGCAGGTCACCATCCTCTAATACTTTAACAGCATCTGAAATTAACCCAAGTTACTTACATTTGGGGACATACAGCAGCATGCGTCTAACCTATAATGGTGCACCCAACTTACTTATTTTTGCTGCCAGGCATTTGCATAAAAAATTAACCCAGTTACCCTCGCCCTAAACCCTATGTGTTGCTTCCTAATGGTTTCTCATGCTTTTTTATGATTTTTTTAGTTTCTAGAATAACCTCCCCCTATGTGTGTGTGTCATAAAGTGAGTGAACAACTTACATGGTTTATCTCCTTCTGATAGTGCTAAGAGCTTTCCATGGTGATATACGAGAGCCGTGTTACCTAAAAGAAAATGATGTGATTAGTTATTTCTAAGGTTTCTCCAGACATAACAGTAATTATGAAAAATGGCAAAATCTAGCTAGGATTTCAACTTTGAAAAGGGTATTGAAAATGAATTGGTCAACCAACCTGTCCCCTGACCATATGAAAGATCTAGGATTTTCAACTTTGATCTAAGCATCTGCATGTGGACCATAACTAATCCAAAAAATCCCTTAAGATCCCCAATCTGAAAAATACAATAACTAAATTGTAACTTCTATCATGTAAACTTATGCAAGAACTAGGCATTTATGATTTATTCCATAATTTTCAAATATTTGTTTTACATTGACTTGCTCAAAGTTATCAAAATGAATATCAGCCTGTTGTGGTACCTTGACTTGCTCAAAGTTATCAAAATGAAAACAAATTGACATATTTCAAATGGCTTAACTAGAACTCTTAACAACCACAGAACATCCAAGATTATAGCATAATATGTTACTGAGATATAGAGAAAAGATTAAGTTTGGTACAATTTTAGAGGAATACCTTCATAAACTTAGCTCCTCCAAAATACTCCTCTTGTTCCAAACGAGACGTTTTTACGTAACGCGAGAGATAAGTTGCTTTTCCATCTTTGATCCGCAAGCCATGGATCATGCTGTGGATAAAGCAGTTCACATTATATAATTTTCAAAGTAGCAAATATTGGACATGGATTAGCAAAGTTTATATAGAAAGATGAAAGTATAAGTATCAGTATCAATCATAGTCATGTAATTATGCACGACAAGTCTAGAAATAAAGATGAAGGAGCAAACACCACGCACCCATCTCCATCAAACCTGCACACAAACACAAGAATAAATGTAAATTAAGAGTTGCATAACAAATGTAATTTTTTTTTCTATTAATAGATGTTCTGTACCAGTGATATCCAGCCACAGGAGCAAACTTTGGATTCGGGCCTACTCTAACAAACTCGCCATTCAGGCACTCCTGTGATTACAAAGATTTTGAAATATTAATTAGTACCGAAAGATGAGAGCATTAAATAGCGGACTGTTAAAACACTATAAACTTCACTAAACATCCTAATGAAATATAATGAAACCACTTCCTGACAG
Source organism: Tagetes erecta (assembly GCA_030867185.1). Classification (NCBI taxonomy): domain Eukaryota; kingdom Viridiplantae; phylum Streptophyta; class Magnoliopsida; order Asterales; family Asteraceae; genus Tagetes; species Tagetes erecta. The sequence continues at coordinate 5,692,878 of CM061494.1, read as the reverse complement.
AAATTAGCACCAAACTCCATCAATTACCAAACTCAAGCAAAAATCAAACATTCAGATATTATATTCTTACAGATAATCACTGTAGAAATATAATGAAATCATTTCCAGACAGAAATTTGCAACAAACTCCATCAATTACGAATTCAAGTATGAATCACTAGCTGAATCAATCATTCAGAACGTTAAATGATTACAGACAATAACCGTAGAAACATAATGAAACCACCTTATGAGAGAATTTAGCAACAAACTCCATCAATTACCAAATTCTAGCATGAATCAAACATTCAGATAGCATTAATCAATCATTCAGATTGTTATATGAATACAAAAAACAGCGTAGAAACATATTGAAACCAGCTCAAGACAGAAATTAGCAACTAACTCCATCAATTACGAAATTCGAGCATGAATCAAACATTCAGCTACATCTATCAAATACATGATTGAGCTTAATAAAACATCAATGACTCCATAACTATATCTATCAATAACTTAATCTGAACACATACACAAGACAAATTACCAAAAATTCAAACACGATTCAACATCATTCACTAATTTCATAACAATTACAGCTAGCTGCCTAGCTCTGAACAAAAAACCACCAGTAAAACTTCAATAACAATCACAAATCAGTAACAACTCAAACTGATAACAAACAACACCGTCAAAGCACAAAAAAACTACTGAAACCATTTCCTGACAGAAATTAACAACAATCTCCATCAATTACGAAACTGTAGCATAAATTGAACATCACTGAGCATAATAAAACGTCAATGATTCAGCTCCATAACAACGAACTTAAAAACTTAAACTGAACAAAAAATTCTTCAATAGCAAACACAAATCAGCAACAACTTAAACTGATAAATACACACAACACCGTGGAAACACAAAAAAACTAACCGGAAGGTGACCGATAACAGACAGATCTTTGCAAGGAGGAGTTTCATCAACAGGAGCAAAGTTACCAAACAGCCAGTGATGAGGTTGAGATGAATCATACATGAGCTTCACCATAAGCTTCTCTAACCAATCAACTGCTTTAGAAGTGAAGCCTTTGTTAGGCTTGGGGTTAACAACCACCACTCCTCCGCCAATCTCCGCCTCAGTAGTGACCATTGTTGTTGTCCACAGAGTTGGTGTGTGTGGAGATAGAAAATAGAAAATTAGAAATGTGAAATATGAAATGAAAGGTGCTGTTTATTTGTTGGTTAATATCAACTTTTGGATTTTTGCTACGTGGAATATTTTGTTGACACGGTATCGTCACGTTGATGGATTTATTGGACTGTTTTGCTATAGTCATTGGTGGACTCGCTTACACGACACAAGATAATTTATTCTTGTCATATATAGTAAAATTTATTTTGTTTATTTGTTATTATTAGAAAGGATTTTTACTTAGTTGACATCATATGAATAATATTTTTATTTTTTAAATATGTATATATCTATAATATCATATATTAACGTTAATTACATTTTGGTCCTCTAATATTTAGGAGAGTTTAAAAAATTTAAGATTATATACATTTTAAACCATCTCTTACCAGGTGTATGCATGAGTTAGCTTATATTTAATGAGGTATAATAATGAAATTTTAGGATAAATTGGTAATAACCTACAATTAAAAAGTTCAATATTTTTTAAACATACATAACTTTTTTTACACGACATTATTTATAAAAAAAACTAGCCATAAAACCGAGCAGTTAAATCTCTTTAAATTGAGTATAATATTGCTACACTAAAAAACTTTTTTTGAAATAAAATCTTGTGTTCTAGCTTTACCAATGTTTTGTCTCAAAACTGATTGGAATTATACATGTCCAATGTATATCATGAAGATCATCATTTGTGTGTTATGTTCCCGAGCGTAACACGAGCACTAAACTAGTAAATTATAATACTGAGTAATTAATATACTTTATTTATAGAGTTAACTAGCCTGTGTGATTTGACCTTATTTCATGTATGATCCTTAACTTTCAAAAATAACAAGGATGACCCATATGTTTTGGCAAAACGTAACACATGTGACCCTAACGCTCGTTAAATAACTCAGCTAAATGGGATAAAATGACTAAAATACCCCTTATTAAGTTTTGCTTTAAATCACAACCAAAACCACACCAAATAACAACCATCATCAGTCACCATATAAGTTTTCAATTTGAATTTTCGATTGGCAAGGCCAGTGGAGTTGCGAACGATTAGTTAGTCGGAAAAACGTAGTTGGTGATGATTGTGATTTAGGTTGATTGAGGAAGAAGATGATAAGTAGGGCCATACCAAATTTATATTTTTTGTCTTTTAGTTCGAGGGTAAAAAAGTCATTTAACGCCCACTTAACCAGAAAACTTAACGGGAGTTAGTGTCAAGGGCCACTTATGTTACGTTTTGTCAAAACATAAGGATTGTCATTGTAATTTCCGAAAGTTGAGGTGTGACGTCTGCCCCAAACCCAAACCCGAATACCCGACTCGAACCCGAAGTTATTATCCTTTAAATTTTAATCGTATTTATTTTTCTTCAAAATGTAACGTTTATTATTATTATTGTGAATAAACGCATTTAATTCTACGTTATTCTTGTCTCAATTAAATAATCGTATTTACATCGCAAAATATTCACGCATATCTAATAATTATTATTCGTGGCAATAAAACTCAAAATATATATATAAATAGATATATATATATATATAGATCGTAAAATAAAATTATGGAAATCGTTAAACAAAAACGCTTCAACGTCTCGAAATAGTCTTTTAATGGCGTAAACGAGCTAAAACTATAAAAACGTCACGTATATAATTGTTACGTTTCACTTTGGTCAAGTTAGTTAGTTTGGTAAAAGATATATATAATTAACTTTGGGCCAAAACTGCCAATTTACAAACTATTATTAAACTTATAACAACTAATTTAAAACAACTGAAACATAAAGGACCAATCATGTAATTTACAAATTCACCCAGCCCCCCATCCCATTCAGCCCGTATTTCAGGCGAAAGGAAGTCCGGCCAAATGGCCGGAATTTGTAGATTTTCCGGCGAGTCCATTACCACTCGTTTTTACACTTAAAATCAAATTAAAACCACCGAAATCTTCGTATGCGTGATTCGAACCCATTATCGACCTCTAAAAGTTGTTTAATCAATCCAGTTAACACCAAAACCAGTTTCAAAAACCGTAATCTAAAACCCATTTACTTGAATCGACCAAAAACGTATCAAACCAATAAATTGGATCAACCGAAACGTTAATCTTAACGTCTATAGTCGATTCACAACAATGAATTGAACTTAAATCATAAAATTAACACCCAAATTAAACCAATTAACTCGCCATTAACTTGAGACCCGTTCGTATAGTGTTAGACCAAAACAATCCAATTCCTTCGACATGTACATTCCTCCATACTCACTTTCACTCTCTGTGAATTCGATTGCAAGCAAAAACATCAAGAAACTCACATTTTAATCTCAAAACCGCCGCCCCTGTTCATCGTTTCATCAACTCGATCCTTCAACAATCAAGTAAGTGTTATATATAGAAATGATCACGATTCAACGTAGATTAAAAGCCCTATGGTTAATTTGGTTGAGATTATCATGTTTGGATCAATTTGATCGATCTTCATTCTAGGGTTTATTTGGAAATGGGTTTTCTTGATTAACAAATGTTAAAAGAATTAAAAACGAGATTCTGTAACAAAAAGTCTTTCTGGTCTAGTGGTCTGGTATTGTTAATTGGCACCTAAGGGTCACGGGTTCGAAACCCATTGGTCACATTTCTTTAATCTTCATATTTTACTTTTGAAACATTTAATTATACTTTTCTAATAACCTAATAATATATTTAAGCTGAAACTATTTTTATTAGCTTAAAAACATGAGTTTAATATACAAATACCAATATTTTGTAGAAAACTAAAAATGGATTTGTATAAAATGTATATATCACAAAAATAGAATTACGTTTCGTACTAAAATCCAAATTGGTATTTCAAAACCCTAATTTCTAAATTGTATTTCAAAACCCTAATTCCCAATTTGTACTTTAAAACCCTAATTCCCAATTTGTACTTTAAAACCCTAATTCCCAATTTGTACTTTAAAACCCTAATTCCCAATTTATAATCTAAAACCCTAAATCCCAAATACGAAACCCTAGATTTCGGACTTTTGATTCTTGTTACTATTGTTTCGTTTCTAAGTTAGGGTTTTTCCCAATAAGTTAGGTGGTACTAATGTTTGGGCAACCCTCGGTGCTTGTTATCTGCGTTTCTAACGGTTCGATTGTAATTACTTTTCAAGGTGAGTGAACTCACACCCCTTTTTACTATTTACGTTTTTGGGGCTGAAATACGTGTTCCTATGATACTACAGTTTCTTTTCTTTTGCTTCTATATTTTTCTAAATGAGATCATTAGATGTGTTAATCTTGCCGGCCGCTTGATGCAAAATTATGTGATGGTTAATAGTATTTATATATTCTTGTAATTTCCACCGGTATGATATTAGCGCTAATGGCCTGACAAGCCCACCTACATTAATGGCCTGATAGGTGATTAGACCCGGCGATTCTTTTGTTCTTTAGGTTGGATTCTAGTTACTATTTGTGATGCTTGTTGCTACGATGCTACGTCCCTTTCGATGCTTAAACATTTACTGATAATTTATATATCGAGACGGTTAAATGACGGTTAAAACGATAATTATCAGTATTTGTAACATGAGTGGTTCCTCATGACTTGTTGCTAAAGGTTACCCTGCGGGGTCTATGGTACTTGTTTCTATGTGTTTCTATAGTCACGGTTGAGGTATATAATGCAATTGCTATGCACATGAGATTGCGAAACACAATCTATAATGATCTCGGATTTTATACTATGTACTATTAATTGTGTTTTACTCACTAGCTAATTCTTTAGCTAACTTATTTTACACGTTTTCAGGTGGAGTTTGATTCGGTTTTGATTCAAGACATTTAGGATGCTTCGGACTTAGAATAAAAAGACAATAAATAATATTTAATTGTCGGTTTCTGTTACGGTTTTTAAGACTGTTTGAATGCCTATTTATGTCACGACATTATTGCTTAATTAATATTAAAATATGCTTTTAGTGTGCCATGTGCTTTGTACTTTGATATCCGATCCACTTGACGCGCCCGGTGTTTTCCGCCGCCGGGCGGGGTGTCACATGAGGGCCATACATGAAATAAGGTCAAATAGCAAGGGCCAACCGTGTAATTAACTCTTAGTTTTATGTGAAATTACTAAAATGGGTGTCTTTATCAAAAGAGCATTGTGGATAAGATAATAATATGATTTGGAGAAAGGAAATGTTGCAATTTGTATCGAATTTAATGTTTCAATTAGTAATTAATACGAATAATAATCTTGTGTTATGCTTGTCAGATGATGGACAACATAGTTCCAGTTACAAAGAAACAACAACCAACAAGAAATGTCTTGCGGAAAGTTCGGTCCATGGAATGGTAATTACTTATGGTAAGGTTAAACAAAAACACGAGAGAAATGAAGCTATATGTTAGATGAAAATTGGTGCAAACACAAGAGCTTAAGAATGTATTGAAGCAACTGCTAATGATAGGCGTTGATGAATATTAGAAGATGTTGCAAGCAAAAGGAGCGGTTACTTTGTTTTCTTGGTCGATTCATTTTTAGCACGGACGAAGCTGAAAAAGATAACAATAAGTGAGGCAAATAGCGTTGATCCTGCTATTATCGAAGTATAGCTCTTTTCTCCCACTTTTTTTGTTTCATCCTCTGTATGGCTTTCTGGTTTAACTTGTTGCTTTGAATCGTCGGTAGATCCCTTTGTTTCTTCTTCTTCATCATTTACTTTGTGTTGGTCTGATGTGATTCCCATTCCCTTGTCAGGAATAGGAGTAGGAATGAGAATAGGGTCTTTGAGTTCCTGAATCACGACGCCAGCGAGCATCCCTTTTACAAGTTTTGGCATCCGAATTGTGAGTCTTGATTCTTCTTGGTCAAATTTGGCCTTAACTTTATCCAAAACCACTCCCTCCGGAATTATGTAGGTTTTATGGAATCTCTTCATGTTGGGCTTTTCACCACTTATTCTCAATAGACTCCCATCCTCATTTATCTCAATCTTTATATCCTTTCTTCCATAACCACCTACCCAAATACATGCATATATGTAACTCAACTTTGATTTATTGCTCCTTAGCCAATTTACATTTTTGACTCACTTACTTTATTTTGACATATCATTGACTTTGACCCCCATGCTTTGACCTGGTTGACCTTTATATATTTCCGTCTTTTAGTATATGTGACGCATTACGACTTTACATTTTAACGTGCGTGACATAAAACTATTTCCTTATCAACGTGTGTGATGAAGTTACATACGCAAGAGATGACCGTCTTATCACGCAGACCAATTTTATATCTACCTAATAAAGAAATTGTAACATACATACATACAAACAAAGAAAGTTAAAGGATACCTTTTTTGAGGTCCAATGTGAGGATGTACATTGAATCCTTTTGGTGAGTTGTGAAAACGATGACTTCTTCATTTTTAGAAATAGAAAGATCAACTTTGTTTTGGAGCTTTAAATCCAGTTTGAAATCCATTTGAAATTAATCAAGATGAAGGTTGTTTATGGCCTAGGAGATGTTGTATTAATAGGATTACTTCACAATAACAATTAGTTTACTTATGCAGTAGAACAAAGAATTTATTCTTTGCTTCCCCTTCTTCATTTGATTTGATTTGCTTTCCTTTCCTTTCGGGGGAAGCTAAATCAAATCCCGTCGCTCGTTTACAAATGCAAAAACACAACTTCTAATTATTATTATTACTAGTTTAGACTTTGTGTGTTACACTGATATAGTCATGGAAAATTTAAACACAACTTCTAATAAATAATAATAATTTAAAATTTAAAGGCGGAAGAGTCGATGCAAACTTTGCACCAATCAAAAAGACTAAGGGGCTGTTTGGTTCACCTCTTAATGGTTCAGTTCAGTGCTTAATCATTCAGATTCAGCATTCTGAGCGTTTGTTTCATAAAAAAGTGACCTTTGAATGGTTCAGTTAAGTGCTGAATGGTTAAGAGATTGAAAGATGCTGAATGAAACTGAATGAAGCATATACCAAACTTACTATCACATGAAGTTCTACCTCAATATCCATCTCATTGATAGAGCCTCTTAACCATTCAGACCTCTTAACCATTCAGCACTTAATCATTCAGCAGTTGCCAAACAGCCCCTAACTTTGTGTATCTGTACAGCAATATGAATTACTAAAGTAAATGAAAACATTGATGCTTAAGAAACTAATAAGTAATAACCCAGCCCCAGCATGTGTGAATTTTAATAACTATAAAATTAATAAAGAACATAACATGATTTCTCTACTACAATAAACCCCAAGACTTCAGTTTTTGTTAACACATCAACAACTCTTTTCAAAAACATATATTATAACAACAACATCAACCAAAGTTACTCCATCTCTGAAAATGTGATATTGATCGACAAAAGTTAAACAACAAAACTTAATGTTAAAAATGACAATAATTTAGAAGAACTAGATAGAAATAGCTAGTAGTTATTTAAATTTATACATACCATCAAATTAATTTAATATAAATGGAAGGTCTTTCATATCTCTTTCAGGGCATGTCATTTCGAAGGTTTTTCCTCATAAACTCTCAAAAAAGTTGTCTTTATGATTGTCAAAGATCTTGTAGAAATAAATATTCTCAAATCTATACAAAATAATAAAGTATTATCGTCATCGTTAACTTTATCCAACTAAGCTTCTTGAATTTTCGATCTTCTTTTAATTTTATTAGTATGTTTCACGTGCCCTATAGCTATGCATGAAAATATAAAAACTTGTGAAACCTATGTATGTACTATAGTAAATATACCATCACGTGCCTTATGCATACCATTAATATTTATAAATATTTTCATTGAATAGAATATGTTCCTTGTTTCACTAAGTTACTATAAAACTGCAAAAATACATTCCTACATTCATCATCTACCAATATCTTTAAAACATTTTCATCCTTTTCAAAATAAACATAAAATAGTTCTTTAATTCTCATGGCAAAGGTGCACCCGGAGACCATCCTTCCCATTGGAACATCTTCCGATAAGAACCCGATCGTCTTGACGGTCTGGAAGAAGTCTCTACTCTTCGGTTGCTATGGATTTACAGTTTACGATTCCACTGGCAATCTTAAATTTAGAGTAGACAACTACTCGACTTCAGGAAGTCGGGAGATTGTTCTCATGGATGCCTTTGGTCGCACACTCCACACTATTCGTCGTAAGGTAATGTATACATGCGCGTATATATGTAACAACTTTTTTTACAAAAAACACAATCGTCTTAAACTCAATTATGTGATCATGAATCTTATTAGATATGATTTGTTTTTGCTAGATGTTAAGCATGGTAGACAACTTTCTGGTTTATAATGGTGAGGACGCGGTTGATCCACGGTTTACAGTGACGAAACATGTGAATGTTTTAAACAGCAAGTCACTTGCATATGTGAGCACATCAAAGAACTGGAAGAAAAGAAATGTGAGATATGAGATTGAAGGATCTTATGCTCACAAGTCCTGCATGGTTTATGATTACACGCGACGACAATGCGTTGCTGATATTAGAAGAAAAGAAGCCAAGGGAGGGGTTGCTCTTGGCGAAGATGTTTTTGCTTTGGTTGTACAGCCTTCAACCGATCCTGCCATGGCAATGACCCTCGTGATTGCTCTTGATCAAATGTTTGATCATTCGAGACACAGTTTTAGATAAACCTTGCTAAATATCACCTAGTTTAACTCCTGTTTTTGTTAAGCAATAATGTTGTCAAATCTCAATTCCTTTTATACTTGAGTGTATTTTTCAACTTTGATCTTAATTAAATCATGGTAATTAAAGAAATTAAATAAACAATAGTCAAATATATATGTTTGGGGCATAGTAGTTATTTTATATGAAAACCTAGTTTAACAGTGTGAGGCGATAAAAGATTGTTAGAAAGAATCACTAGCAAGTTGTTAGGGCCAAGCTAAACACCCAAAGAAAAGCTCAAAGCTCTGTCACTGCGTGCATATATGATAAAAGTTGATCAATTGGGACACTACATAAACTAGATAAAGGCTCAACAATCGACACTTCATTATATATAAACCATATACTAACCAGTATAAATTGCCTTGGCAGCCTTGCTAATATGTTATGCTAAATTGCTAATATGACTAAAATAAAATGAATGTGAATTATGTAGTGTCCCAACTCCCAACTGATCATCTTTTCTGTAGGGGCAGAGTTTCAAAATATAGATATGTAAAGGACATATTTTTGTACATTTTATTAGGGAGCGAACTCAATACCTATAAATAAACTAATAAACTAGACCAAATATCAACACGGCTAACGCAAAAAAAGTTGGTGTACATGGTAATACTTATATAGATGACCTGTATACGTCTTTTTCACGGCTACCCTGTAGTTCATTTGGATTACGTGTAATCACTACAAAAAATACGACTTTTGCGATGATCAAAATCGTCCCAAAAGCCCAAAAATGTCGTCGCCAAAACTTTTGACGACGACACATGTGGCCCGCCCCCAAAACTTGGCATCCTATTCCTTTTGGCGACGACACGTGTGGGACCCACCTTCCGGGAAGAAAAAAAGAAAAAGATCGAAATTCAATAAATGTTTCTGTTGTCGCCAAAAACAAATTGACTTGTCCGGTAAAAAAGCGACTATTTTTGTCATTTTGTGGATCTCTGGCGACGACTGATGCGTGTAATATATATATAAAATAATTAACTAAAAACACCTAGTTTTAAATTTATAAAACCAAGACAAACTACTAAATCACACACAACCGGCAGTGGACCGGTCGAATGTAATATAGCGTACGTAAGTCCGGGTGTCGACCCACAGACTCTATATATTACGTATAATTAACTAGACAAGACTCAAGCTAACTAGACACGACTTAAAAGAAAGATTATTTGAAAGGGGGGTTTTATTGCTAAAAATAGTAACCTGTTAAAAATAGAAAGTTACTAAAACTGGAAACTTACTAAAAATGGAAACTAGAATGAAAGACGAATTTGAAACCAGATGAGAAGAGATAAACCACCTAGACCCGACTCACTAATGCTAAGTTATTAGTTTGGTAATTATCAGTTTAACTATGGACTGGGATCGTAATATATTTACTTGACTCAAACACGAATAAGACCCTCGACCCTTCTCGAGAAGACACTTATGGCTTTCTATCAAGTTATTAAATTAACCAGTTAATTAGACTCTTTCACAATCGTCTAGTAGTTATGAATTAGTACCTATTATGATTACCTACCTCACAGTACGGAAATCTAAGGTAGTTCGAAAACACCAATTGACATTAGCAAACAAGACCGATTAAACCAAACCTAATTTAGACTCTTCACAGATATCCAAACTAGAGACCTAACCAACGAGACTTGCCAATTAACCTATCACCTCACAGTTACTAGGCTAGCATGCACATTAATATCGACTTGCATTAGATTACAATTCCTATGAAAAGTATATATCCAATTCATAAACTAGTCAAAGAACACACAGTAAGTTGACCTAACGAAACCCTATTATATGATATAGACACTCATCAAGGATTTCATGGAATTTATAATCATCAACAAGTCAAACAAAACATACACAATTGCATCAATTAAATGAAAACAAACTTTTACTAAATCATAAATAATCCATAGTTCAAACCGAAATCACCAAACATTCAAAACGTAAGCATTAGTTTATCATTAGCCTAGGTGGTCTAACGAAGCTTAGCCAACAATCATATCAACAAAAATAAACGCAAGTTTAATAATGTTAAACATGATAAAAAGAATTGGAATTAAAGGAACAATGAAACCCGAGAGAGCCGCGATGCAATCGTCGATCCTACGCGTTCCCGTTGCTTCAATTCCGTGTTCTTGAGCTTCAAAAACTCCTTTTCCAGCCTTTTTTCGTCCCCAAAATCGTCTCCAAAGTTGCATAAGAGGCTAGGGTTAGAGAATAGTTGTTTATATAGCGAACCGGGCCAAAAATCGTCAAAACAAACTGTTAAAACGTCGTCACCGCGTCACGCGGTGACGAAATGAATCTTGGACGCGTGACGTGCTAACAACAGCAGCCAAATACATCATACACGCCGCGTAGCGCGGCCATGGATGGTGTTCTGGTCGCGTGGCGCGGCCAGACCCCTTGGTCGTGCTGCGCGTTCCGTTTTCGTTCGTTTTCTTCGTTTACGCGTTCCGGTCCGCTCGTAACTCCGTTTCGCGTCCCGTTTTCGCCTACGGATTCGATTTTCCGCGAGCTTTTCAATTCTTTATCAACATGGGACCTACGAAACACAAAAACATCAGTTGTGCCAAAATTGATAGATAAACGTTACCGAAACGACACAAAACGTTAACAAACACACTAGGGATATATGTATATTTTGTACTCTATCAACGACATCATATCTTTGTCGTCGCCAAAAGCCACATTTCTCGTAATGATCTATTTTAAACTCCAAACCTCTAAGGTATCAAACATGGTAATGCTATTAAGTGTAACTCTTTTTCTGTGTCTGAACAACAGGCCTAAAAGGCTAAAATAGACAATTTAGATTGTCACATGTCGTGTAATTTCTCGGTTTAGTTATATTCTTATATTTATTGTGCTCATCGCTTTTCTTTGGGTCTTTGGTTTAACCCTAACATCTTGCTAGTGATTCTTTTTTACAACATTTTTTCGCCTCACACACAGTTGAACTTTGTTTTAAAAAAAATAACTGTTATGTATGCTCCCAACATATTTGAACTATTGTTTGTTTTCTTTACCATGATTAAATTTATAAGAAGTTGAAAAATACACTCACGTATAAAAGGAACTGAGATTTAACAACATTATGAATTGCTTAACAAAAAGGAATTAAAGTAGGTGATTTGAGCAAGATTTATCTAAAAGTGTGTCTCGAATGATCAAACATTTGATCAAGAGCAATCACGAGGGCCATCGCCATGGCAGGATCAGTTGAAGGTTGTACAACCAAAGAAAACACATCTCCGCCAAGAGCAACCCCTCCCTTGGCCTCTTTTCTTCTAATATCAGCAATGCATTGCCGTCGCGTGTAATCATAAACCATGCAGGACTTGTGGGCATAAGATCCTTCAATCTCATACCTCACATTTCTTTTCATCCAGTTCTTTGATGTGCTCACATATGCAAGTGACTTGCTGTTTAAAACATTCACATGTTTCGTCACTGTAAACCGTGGATTAACCACGTCCTCACCATCATACACCAGAAAGTTGTCTACCATGCTTAACATCTAGCAAAAACAAATCATATCTCATAAGATTCATGATCACATAATTGACTTTAAGACGATTGTGTTTTTTTTTTGTAAAAAAAGTTGTTACATATATACGCGCATGTATACATTACCTTACGACGAATAGTGTGGAGTGTGCGACCAAAGGCATCCATGAGAACAATCTCCCGACTTCCTGAAGTCGTGTAGTTGTCTACTCTAAATTTAAGATTGCCAGTGGAATCGTAAACTGTAAATCCGTAGCAACCGAAGAGTAGAGACTTCTTCCAGACCGTCAAGACGATCGGGTTCTTATCGGAAGATGTTCCAATGGGAAGGATGGTCTCCGGGTGCACCTTTGCCATAAGAAAGAACTAGCTAGTTTATTTAGAAAGGATGAAAATAAAATGTTTTAAAGATATAATTGGTAGATGATGGATGTAGCTAGCTAGGATGAATTTTTGCACTCTTATAGCTAGTTAGTGACACAAGGAACATATTCTATTCAATGTACATATATATAAATGTTGGTATGCATTATAAGGCACGTGATGGCATACTATTGTAGCATAAGTTTAATATATAGTGTTTTTTTCATGCATAGGGCACGTGAAACATACGAATAATAAGAAGAAAATCGAAGAATATGAATAAATTAAGTTGAATAAACATCTTGGATCTATATCAAATTTGACCAGCTCGAAATCCGTGCAATGTTGTGACAGTGATAATTTATAACGTACTACATGTTTATGTTATCCTCGAGTGATATATATATTGTATTTTATTTTTGTTAATTTTCTTATTAATTTATATAATATTTTATAATTAAAACATTATTATGCTAGTCTATCTTACGTTAAATGACACTCACTAGTTAATACGTGTTAAGTAGAAAATAGTATATAGCTAAATAGTTTTCTAGCCTTCATATGAATTTTTAAAAAGTCAGCAACGTTTTTGACATGTTAAAAATTATCAAAACTGAGAAGCATCTCTAAAGTGCTAAAATCTCATACCAAAGGGATAAAATTACAAAAAATATCAAATAACAAAAATATATATTAACAAAGTTCTCACATTTGAGAATAATTAACCACATGTTTCCGACCATATTATGCGGAATATTCGGTGATTAAGATGTCGACTGATGACTATAAGCGTTTATAGCTCTTGTAGTGCGTAGAAACTAGAAACCCAAATTATATAATATAGGAAAACGTAAAAAGCTTATGTGGCACAATTTTAAAGCTTCTAGCTTATGTGGCATAATATGAGAATTTATCTCACAATAATGATTTTTATTAAAATATGTATATAAAATATATTATAATAAAACTAATTACATTTTTTGTCCCCTAATATTTTGAACAATTGTGAAAAATTTAAGAGTATTTATATTTTTAACCCTCTACTACAAGGGGTGTACATGAGTTGGTTTATATTTGATAGGGTCTAAAAATGAAACTTATGGATAAAGTTAATAATAACATACAATTAAAGACCTCGGTGTTTTATAAATATACATAACATTTTTATACGATTTAAAACTGAGCACTTTATGGTGTAGTAAATTTGAGTATAATATTACTATACTAAAAGTCTAATTTTAAAAGTATATTATGTGTTCCGGTTTACCACGCTTTTGTCTCAAAACTGATTGATGAAACATTCATGAATATCCTTAAAAGCATCACTTGAATGTTGTGTTCCCGAGCGTAGCGCGGGCACTAAACTAGTGTTAAATATAGTATATTTTATATCTATTCACACCGACATTATGCGTTTATATTTGATATACCGTTATGAGTTATGCCATGTTTATTCTTAGCTACATTCCAATTACTTTTATTGAATACTGAACAACTAAAACATGCAAGAAAAAGCCAGTGGGTAATTTGAAATTGTTAATGTTATAAACAACTTTTGAAGTTTAGATTTGTCTATTAATAAATAAAAGGATTATGTAACAGACAACATTTTTTTGGCATAAAATTGAACTTAAAATGTGCGTGGAACTAAGTATCAAATCTATATCATATTTTTAGCGACTTTTTTTCCACTTGCGTCACTTAATTTTATTTCATGTTAGAACCTAACACCATTTGAACGACGGTCATATATACACTTTGACACTTTGTAACTAGGCCGACCAAGCTAGTGGCTGCAACAAAACCAACCCAATAAACCCAACCAAAACCGAACTGACCCACTAAATTTTGTCTTTTGACCCGCTAATCGATCCTAATATCTCCAAAAAATTGGTCGCAATTCTGGATGGACCAAACATGATCCATTGCACACGCTACATAGTTAAACCAGACACACCATTGTAATACTGTAAACGTATAATACCATTACAATCAACACTGGCAGGCTTACACTGCATCTATTTCAAAATAACATTTTTTTTAAATATAACATCGTATAAATACAAAAAATATAAACTTTTAGATATATAATATACTTTTTAATGTATACTAAACTATATAAAAGTTATTTGAATTTAAAAATTTTATAAACTCCATATACTCATGAATATACGATGCCGCAACTTTAACCATTAAAATAATATAATCAACAACCTATATCACTTCCATAAACTCATGATAATTTCAGTTTCTATATGATCTGAATTTAGTCATAGATACATAAGTTTTTCAACTATCTATTGTCTAGCTTCAAAAACCATGTAAAACTAATTTCAACCATCTCTAAAAATATCAATCTATAATTTATATTAAAAAAAACAGCACTTGGGCACAATCAAAGACCCAAATACCGTGACTATTAATCCTCATCTAGACACAGAAACCGAACACAATGAGCTGTGAACCAACCCTACAAAACCAGCAAATCTTATCCAACTCAATTTCAAATCTTACCAACATTCCATCTAGATTAAGTTAATTAACCTAATCACCTAACATGATCAATAATTTTACCTCACCGTTTACGCTTTTGTGAATGAAACCGGATACCTTGTTTCCCGAGGTCTACATTACTCGCCTTCCCATCATCAAATGTAACAGATACAATAGATGTCCCTTCAATTACTTCAAGTATGGTACCCTTGTGCCTGCGATAAACAGTATAGTTATAGATCTCTTTAGAATGAAAATTAGGGATGTAACAGTTGAAGCAGATCGAACCCGAAGAAACTCAATTGGCTTGGCCAGGTTGAGATTTATACGTTTCGATTCAGGGTCTGCTTATAGTGGTTTAATTGTCTAACCCACGGTTTGAAACTTGGAACCGACTGTTTAACGGTTTAACCTTCTTTTTTCTATTTTTGGAATATGTATTGTATGCATACCCACCCAACCCCACCAGTTCAGCATTTAAATGGTCCGATGGCTTGAAAATAAGAACCGGTCGTTCTAACCACTTTTTCCCTTTTGGTATATGCATTTATGTATATCTATTATATCCAAAAACCATCTTTACCATTTCAAGTTAAACAACAAAACTGCTAATAATGACCAGTCCGACAGGCCTACCCAACCCAGCGTTTGGTTTGTCATTTCCCGAAGGCCGAAACCGTAGTTACTGGTTTGGAATAAATTTTTCATCAAAACCAGCCAAACCGGATCACGATATAATAATCATAGTAATAAAAGTACAACACTCACCAGGTATTATTCAATCGTTGATGAACTTCAACCTTCTTTCCGATTGCATCTTTTCCTAACTTCTGAATTATCCAATTTGCATCCATGATCTCACCATCACCATATGAGTGACTTGCTCCTTCATCTTCCCTAACAAAACTTGATCTATTATCCATAACAGGTGATGGCCTCTTTCTTTTTGACCGTTGACCTTTGACTGAACTCTTATCGTCCACCCCAGGCAGGGCCCACGTGGTCAGATTTTCAGAATATGGATTCTTGAACTTGAGTCTCAACAATGGCTTGAGTTCCTTCTCCTTGTGACCATGGTTCACATTATCACTTCCTTTACTAAACGAGCCAAATGAAACACGCGGTTTTACATCTGAATTTTCAGGATTCAACTTTCTGATTTTTATGGTGTTTCCCTCTTTTCCTCTTAACTTTAACCCTTGTGTTTGATCCAAATTGTTTCCGTTGGTGCTCAATTCATTCTCTGGATTTACATCTGCTACATTTTTGTTACGGGTACCCAAATGTATAACGAGCTTCGGTCCCTTGGAGTTCAAAGACTTATCGGTAATTCTCCTCCTCTCATTGTTCATCGTGACATCATTGTTTGACCATACCCCGTCAGTCAAACTTCCAGCAATTTCAGACTCTCCACTTTCATCCTTGTTATTATCACCGGTGATGAAACCAGTTGACTGAGCATCACTTTGACCATCCGTTCGCGGGTAAAATTTACCAAACACGGGTGAATGGAATCCCTTTTTCTTACCAGATTTCTTGCTTGCAGTTTTCTTTTTTGGGGATTTCTCAACTACCCCTTTGAGAGAAAACTTTAATGAACGACCATGCTCGTTTTTTACTAATGGTTTATTATCTTCATCATCAGAATACGGTTGAATTGAAAATATTTCTTCTTGAGTAGGTAATCCAGCAGCCGCCCTCAACCTAGCAGTCAAATCACGGTCAGCTTTATCTCTCCTCCTCCAGAGTTCTTGAACCGCATCTTCAAGATCTCTGACCTGAAAAACATCAAAATAGACAAAAAGGCAACTCGCTAGTCAATATTATTTCATTTGTCACATATCGTCACATGCCAAGATTTACTAAAAAGACATACCTGGTAGCATTCTCCACGGCACGTGGCACATCTATACTGCAGGTTGTTATCCACTTGAAATTGTAAATATTTTTCGTCACTGCAGAATTATTTGCACTAATTACAAAAAAGAAACAGAGGAAATGCAAAAATATTTTTAAAGATCAAAGCCAAACCTAATTCCGTCACAGTGACAATGAACCCAGCGTTGACAAATGTCACAACAGACCATGGGTGTTGATTCAGAGTCTCTATAGACCTGCACTTACAGAAACAAAAAATATAAACTTTGGCTGGTACTTTGACTATGTCCGCTTATAAAGTCAACATTCATATAAAAAACTCTTTAAATGAGAGATAATTTCATATATCCCTCTCAAAACATGGTAAAACATCATATTTCACCTGACAATAAATCATAATACCAAATATACAAACTTTCAGATTTATGAGACATTATACCTTTATATCCTGCATTAGAAGATGAGAATTTGGAGAATAAAAAGAAAGAGAAGTGGGGTATGATGGTCATATTGTATATTTGTATTTATTGAAATAGATAAATAGAAATTTTAGTTTACACATTTTGAATGGTATATTTGATTTTAAAATTCTCTTGTTATGCAAGTATGATATTATGCAGATTTTCAGGGGTATATATGAAATTGACCCTATAACTTATTCCTTTAATGTACCTTTAGACAAACAGGACAGTAATTTCCTTTAACAAACAATCTCCCACAAGCATCACAACAAGTATACCCTAAAAACCACCTGCAGATTTTTATAAAATTGGACTGGAATTAAATTCAACAGTCACTAAAAAAGGTTCATAATGTTTTTTTAAATAAAGAATACCTGACACTTAAACCGTTTCCTGGAACTGTAGAAGCACAGCTGTGACACTTCGTATGTTTAGGGCACAAATAAGGTCCACTACTAACGTTCTGCACATATATCAATACGAAGTTACAAACAAAATCATGCCATAATATACACCGTAAGAAATGATGTTTTTTAATATTTGTTATTTACCTTGTGTGGAGGCTGCTGACAGTAACAGTGATATCCAGCATCGCATCTTTTACAAAACATAAGCTTGTTTGGGTCACCAGTTTTTCGGCATACCTAAGTTGAAAAAAAAAAGAAGTAATCACAGGAAGATGAAAAAAAGCAAAAAGCAAACTAAATATAAATAATAAAAAGATGAAATATCCAATCTTGAAAATAACAATGGAGGTACCTCACATGAGCGACATGAAGGGCAGGTCCAAGAACTCCAGTGAAAAAGATCTGAAAAATAAAACCCAGTGATTATAACTTATAAAAGTACAGAATTCAAACATTATGATAATATTTTGGTCAACAGGATGTCCAACCTCGATTTTGAGCCCAGGATTTCACACAGCCTTTGTGATATTTCTTGTTACATTTTTTGCATGATAGCATCTTTTTGGCCCTCTCACTTCTTTCACTTTCACCGGAGAAGCAAAGGCGACACATAACTTTGGCATTCGAGAGGCTTTGTTCATCTCCACCAACATCTTTAGTCAAATCCTGCATAAGGAAAAATTAGCGTAAGAGGTTCACAAAGTTTTGACCTTTTTGGCTAACATGTATCAGAAAGAAATAGTATTATAATCACAGACCTAACTTAATATGGATTCAGATTGATTATTCTTGTTAATAACATTAAAAATGAAGATTACAGTTTAGTATTCTTAAAGATTGCAATGGAAACAAAACTGATAAGGCTATGGTCATGTGTTCCACGACATGATAAAATTAATGACAAAAGTTATTACATATTCATGGAACTTTTTTAGGATTGCTGCTCTGTCCGCAAAAGTTTGATCTCTTACTTCTACATAATTATGTGCTTCCTTCTTTTTAGTATTTTCAAATTTATCCTTCAAATTGTATACTCAATAGAAAAACTTCTAACCGTTACTTGCAAAGGTAACTCCAAGCAAATTTCCATATAAAATTATCAACTTAGGGATTTGATTACACTTGGTGGCCTGACTGCTGTACACGAAGTTTAGCATACTATGTGTACCCCATAAATAGATGCTATATAGTTGAAGTACCTTTTTATTCTGAAGTCACATTTAAAGAAATCTTGGTGTTAAGAAATGACAGAAAACATGCAGCAATACGACAATTAGTAAATAAAACAGACCATAACAATTAACAGGCAACAACCTATAATCGAGAAATGAATAAACCCTCTTAGATAAGTGTCTACTTATGAGAGGAAAACCAACTCTCCTAATGATGCTCATTTCATTCAAATCTCTTTCACAATAACACAAAAATAAGCATAACTATCACCCTCTATAATTTCGGTGTATAGGGATACTTTATTAAAAAAACAGTACAATTACTTAAATTAACAAGTAACCCTTGATGCAAGTCAAGGGCTTGGGGCCACATAAAAGGGCTCAACAAGAACCTTCAAGTAACTGTGTAAATTTTGGAATGGAAAAACAACTGAGTTGAGTTTTATATTTCAAAACATAGAATGTACTTATAAGACAAACAAAATATCTCTACAATCATATTGATGTAAAATTAAACAATGTCTCTAGATACTTATTTTAGGGAGTTACACATCTTCATTGACTTTCATACATCTATATACAAATCAGGTAAATACTTACTATGTTCTAAAAGCTTTATGAATCTTGATAAGGAAATCTTGTAAAAAAAATCCTTTTACTCCATGCAACATTCTGTGGATTCTGTTTTGAAACATCTCGTTTACTAAAACTTAATCTCAATTGTTATAAACTTGAATGTATGACAATTCAAGACCATATTATAACTTTTTTGCAAAATACTTTTACCATGTTAAAAGAATGATAATGATCCCCGTCCCAGCATAACTATTCCACCACCCAAGGACCTGTGGCATGGTGCCATGTCAAACTTAACTTCATTCCAAATAGTATATAGCAAGCAATAAATGATGCCAATCAAAGGAATTTCAAACTACCAAAATTTCATCATACTATTTTCTTATAAGCACACCCTATATGAATGCATAAGAAAAGGCATCAACTTTTATAACTTCGAGCAAGTAAAGTCAGGCATCATGGACATTCAACAACTTAAAAAGATAGAAAACATACAACAACTCATGTTTGATACTATCACATAAATGTCATATGAAGTTACAACCCTATAATACAACTAATAACCAAATAAAGTGGTTGGTCGACTTTCAAGTTTTGTGAGGTCATCGTCTCCCCTAAAAAATTAGGTGTGCTTTTGATCCATGATTGTCATGTATTAGACACAAACTACATAAAAACTCTTATGTGTAACATTGCATAAAAGTGTGGGCCCCTGCCCTCAATAACTTACATGATGAAAAAAAGTTCTGCAGTACCCTATATCAAGAGACTAAAAAACATTAGCAATAACCAATACTGCTTGATGATTGATGGAGCACGAAAGAACTTTAAATCTCGCTAAGCACAATTCTAGAAAATGACCCAAAAACACCCTTTAAACTTTTAAAGTATGACCTGAAAGAGCTAAAAACAATGAACATCCTAATAAAGCAACTTACGTGTAATTAACAACAAAAAGGTATTAAACGACAAAAGAATCAAGATAGTCATGCTCGAATTCCAAACGTCTGAAACAAGTTGATACTTTGTATATAACCGTATTGCTTCACCTCCCTCCCAGCCCAAAAACTGAAAAATGCGTTTTCTTTCATGTTAAACCATCATCTAGCATTTATAAGACTTCCCGGTTCCCAAGGTACTCCGTAAACGGCAATTACCATCAAGTATCAACAATAATCACGTATCGTTCAAAAAGAGTAAACATACGGAACAAAACAAAGAAACAATCCATATCAAGACTAATATTCTTCGTCTCCGTCTATAGGAAGGCTCATTTTCAAAATGCTGAACAAACCTTACCCTGCCACTAACTTATTCTATCTTACTGTTAGTAACGATTCATCCTAAAATTTTCGACCGTTATAATTAGTACTCCGAGTCTTCCAATCTTCAACACAAGCTCTATCTGAATCATGTAATCATAACTTAACAACCTACTCATGTTCAAACCCCATATACCATCATTGAAAGTTTGAAACCATCAAACTACAGAAAACAAACACTAGATTCAAACATGAAACAAAACATACCACATCCACATCACCAGATTCAAATCTGCGCGCATAATCCTCAGCTACAATCGAGGCAACAGCAGCCTTCTTCTGCATCTGTACACACAACTCATTGTCCCCATCTCCGCAACTCAATATCGTCTGCACCGGAGGAGGCATAACAGCCACCTTCGGCACAAGCACCTGCACCGTTTTCGGCTTCTCATAAATCAAATTCCGATTATTGAAAATCGCCTGAACCCTAGCCGCTGCTTCCACAAACTCATTCTGATCCTTATCGCTCCGAAGCTCCGGTGCAAATCCGAGCTTACAGTTGCAGATTCGTCGACTGAATCGAAACAAAAAGATGAAATTAGAGTGCAAAGTAACTTATATAATAGAAGGATGAGAAACAGAGAGTATGTATACCATGTAATTGGACATGCGACATGAAAAGCCATGAAATTGAGGTGCAATTTTATGGGGTTTTGGTTTGAAAAGATGTGAAATTGAAATTAAATTTGGGGGAAGAAGAGGGATCAATGTACAGTTTTCATTAGAGGGTTAATTTGTTTATGATTTATTATGTGCATATGATACAGAAGAAGACGATGGATCCGACGTCGTTTTGTTGAGTTTTTATTTGTTTCTTTTACACCCTTTTACTTTAGGGTTATTGTGTAAAACTTTAAATCACGGTTTTTGATTTGTTTTACTTACATATATAGGAGATGTATAAGATGGAAACTTGATTTTATTAAGGAAACCTTGAATCCTTGCCACCATCTTCTCTATCTGACAAGACCATTTTTATTGTATAGTTACAATATTCACTCACAATTCATTATTTAATGTTCAAAATTTCTCAAATCCTCTCTCTACAAAAAATTACTCTACAAAATTTTCCAGATTTATTCAAAAGATGAAAAATGAAGCTTTGAAATCTCGATTTTTGTTGCGGTGTTTTCAACATCTTTACCAACAGCTCCTCTGGTAGTCACCGTTTTGCTATTCACCTCCTTTCTTCCGTCGTTGATCCGTGAACTAGATGGAGGTTTCTTTCCCGCGCCCAGATTTACAACCACGACATTCAGATCTGCAACAAGGACATCGAGATCCACTCGCCGGCGTTTCAAAAACCGTTCAATTGAAGTGGCGTGAAAACGATTTGGATGAAGCCGACCAACTAAGCAAATGTACGTTTTTTTAATTTGAAGTGGCGTGAAAACGATTTGGATGAAACCGTTCTATTTGTTGTTACTTATACGGCTATGATTAATGGATTTGGAATCACATGTAAAGTGGAATAAAAGTATTGCAATTTTTAAACAAATGGGCGTTAAAAGTTGTGCATTAAATTTTTTTGGGTTTTTAGATGCGTTTTTAGGTAAAAAAACTTTGCAAACACGTGATGAATGAAAATGAGTGTACTGGTGTGGAATTTAACAAACGTGCTTTATGGTTTTGATTTTTGGTTTTGTTCGATTTTGGATAACAAACGTGCTATATGCTATTTGAACTTTAAATAATCATATTCTTTAGAGGTTGTAATATGGGCCTGGTGGGTTCGATTGATGTAAAGTAGTTCTGGCCAATTTTCTTCTAATCAACTAGTATGCTATAAATGTGATACTGTAAATGATTTTACTTTAATTTTTAATAGAAAAGATCTTGGATGTTTTGTGCATTAGAAATAAGCTTCAGGCAACTTCTTATCCTTTTGGCCATTTCCTTTTATTAAAAAACAAAACTGGATGGATTAAGTGTCAATTCAGACATGTTACATCATGTTACACATTCTATTAAATCTGGAAAAAAATTACGTTTGTTCAAACGTAATGTTATATATGTTACATTGTGTTGCATATTTTATTAAAAACTGAAAAATTTACATGTTAGTTCAGACGTAGTGTTACAGATTTTATCAAGAGCCGAAGCATGTATGAAAAGAATCTATATAATTTGCATTTTTTTTTGTTAAAATGAACCGGTTTCTAATAATGTTACACAATGTTACACAAGTCCCAGTCAGTCTCCATTAAATTTAATAGTTTTTTAATATTGTTACACAATGTGAGCTGACATGTAATTTTTTTATTTTTTAATAAAATATGTATCACGATTTAACATGTGTAACTTTGTTTTATTGATTTTTTTAAATTTCATTTTAATGTGTATTTTTGTTGATATTTGATTTTTTTAAATCCAAATATGTAACATATGTAACTTTATGATCGAGATCTACTCTGTTTAAGGCGCCGTTAACTATTTAACTGATGGCTTGGTGTTAAAAAGAATCTATATAATTTGTAATCTTTGTTAAAAATAACCGTAGCATGTGTAAATCTATGTAACAATATGTAACATTTTTTTTTTATTTTTTGATAAATTGGAATAATGTCCTATGTGCAAACGAGTCACGGCAAATGTTACACATGGTTCTTTTTAATCAATTTGATTCAATCATTTACTCTATTTTTTAGAACTTTGTAATAAGTTGAAATTGTGATGTATATATTATAGACATATATTTTTTATGTAACACGATGTAACAAATGTAACATACGTACTCTTTTATACGTAACTTATGTAACATGTTTTTATTTTTAGGTAAAGGAACTTTTGTGTTAAAGGAACTTTTATATGTAGTTTTTTTTCCAGTTTTTAATAAAAATATATAACACGATGTAACATATGTAACTCTAGGCCTGAATTGACATGTAATGTTTTTCAGTTTTTAATAAAATTTGTAACACAATGTAACATATACGTAAATTATTTTTTTAGTTTCAATTAAATATGTTACATTACGTAACATTTTGATAGATGTAACATTGTGTAGCATATATAACATGTCTAAACTGACACTTAATCCATCTAATTTTTATTTAATAAAATATGTAATACGATGTAACATCTAGTGTTACATTAACTTATGCAACATGTTGTCTAATTTTTATCTTCTTACCATTTTATATGTAACTTATGTAACAAGTTGTTTTCTTTGTAGATAAATGAACTTTTGTGTCGAAGACGAAAAAATTATCGAGATCAGAAGCATGATTTAATCTATGTAACATGTGTAACACTATGTATGTTTTTTCACTTTTTAATTATGTATGTAACACTATGTAACATATGCGTAACTTTGCTTTATTGGTAAGAGTACGTGTGAACTGACATGTATTTTTTATATCAGTTTTTAATAAAATATGTAACACGATGTAACATATGTAACACGCCTGAAGTGACACGTAATCCATTTAGTTTTGTTTTTAACAAAACATGTAAAACTATGTAACACCTGTAACATTTCTAGAGTGATGTAATTCATTTAGTTTTGTTTTTATAAAAATGTGTAACACAATGTAACAAACGTAATGCATTCAGTTTTGTTTTTATATAATATGTAACACGTTGTAACAAACGTAATCCTTCAGTTTAATAAAATATGTATCACGTTTTAACATATGTAACATGATGTAACATGATGTAACAAACGTAACATGGCTGGAGTGACATGTAGTCCGTTTATTCTTGTTAATATGTAACAAGATGTAACAAACCTATCAACTAGTGTAACAAGGCGTAACAAACGTATCAGCTAGTGTCATTGAAATAAAAAAAAGTAGGAGAAAGAAATTATAAAGTATTAAGAATTATGTAACATGATGTAACATGTCTGGAGTGAACGTTATCCATTCAATTTTGTTTAAAAAATATGTAACTTTATGTAACAAACGTACTAGCTAGTTTTCAATATTTAAATTAAATAATATAATAAAAAGAAATGTAAGAGAGATAAATTATATTATATTTAAAAAAATAGGAAAGAGAAATTATATTATATTAAAAAAGTAGGAGAGAGAAAAGAAAGTTGATGGATGTGATTGATTTTTTGTACTTGTGAGAGAAAATTGTCTTCAAGTTGTGTATGATGGGATGATAAATGTCAGGTAGGAAGAAAAAGAATAGATAACCACTTTACCATTCTACCCTTGCTGTACTTTTTTTGAATTAAAAAAACACATAAGGTCCATATCATTAAAAGCAATTGTACTTAATGATCCACAACCACAGATCAAAATAATCAACGGCTCTAGATGGGTTTTCAGGATTTTTTCAATATAGTTGGGTTTCCATTCTAGCCATCCCCTGTATATATATAACCCTTTTGTTTCTTGTAGGTGGGTGTTTGGGATTGCTTATCCAAAACTTCTTTTAACTTTTTAATTTGTATAAGTTAAAATGGTGTTTGGATGAAGATGACTTTTGTTGGTTTTATAAGAGATAATAAGGAGTTTTGAGAAGTAAGGGGGGAGTAACTTCTCAAAACTCAAAACTCCTTTTGGCTTCTTTCAAAAAATCATAAGGAGGGGAAAATAAACAATCCCAAACACCCTCTAGGTACGAAAATGCCAACCGTTGGGTCAAAAGTTTGTTTACATTCGTTTGTTAAATAAACAAATGAACATGAACAAAAAATTTTGTTCGTTAAGATAAAGAAACGAACACGACAGAGTTCGCGTTCATTCATTTGTGTTCGTGAACGTTCGGTAATATATTCGTGAAGTATACATTGTTATGCTAACTTGTTAAGTATTTTAGGGGAATATAATGTTATACTACGTATGAAGAACACAGGAACTTAGACATTTTCAAGTTTTTTTATAACTGTATATTGTTATGTTAACTTGTTAAGTACTTTAACATTGATTATATCTTATTTTTTGTACTAATAATGTTATTTTTGTATATCTATTTAATAATTTTAGATTTTAGGGGACAATTTTTTGAGGGAAAATATTTGATATATATAATAGGAATTTTAAGAGGAAAAATTTTTCATCATGCATAAGTTGATGAAACAAAATACTTCAATATTAAAAATTTACAAATACTTAAACATAATGGTTATAAATTCTTTATAAATATTATTATTTAATCTGTGTGAAACACACGGGCATTAAACCTAGTTTAAGCTATATATGTTTTTTTGTGTTTGTTTAGGTTCGTTAATACCTTAACAAACGAACATGAAGAATATCTCTTTTGGTTTCGTTTGGTTTGTTTAAAGCCCTAAAAATACTAGATAGAAGACACTACTCGAACTAAAAATAATGATGTTTTTAGTTATGTCTAACTAGTTTATAACATGAACATTGTTATACCCAACTAAAACTTTGGTTCGACTTAAGATTTGAAGAAAAGTGTTATAATCCGGAAGGTTCAAAATTGTTAGATCTTTTTGGTTACGAACATTATCATTGTTGTAGGCACTAGGTACGTCCGTTGAAACAACGATTTTATCAAATTTATTTTCATCTTGTGGCCTATAAAAAAGTAGTACCACCCAAGCGTGCTCAAATGAGGTTCAAATTTATTATCATAGTCAAGGTTGTAAAACTCGCTAGGCGAATCTAACTCGGTCGATTAAAGAGTTGTGAGTACTCGGTGAGTACTAGGACATGATGAATTAATAAAGAAATTAACTTTTAGTGATTATATATATTTCAAATGTCATTAATATACTAAATATCATAACAAAATAAAGATACCATAGAATCAACTAATCAAAAATATATATGTTCAAATACCAAATTATTTTAAAGGACATAAGAGGGTATAATTTTGAGTGTTGGAAAGAGGGGAAGTAAATACTAGGCTACGATTATGACCTAGGCCTTTTAATAATTTGATATTTCGGTTAAAAAAGAGGCTTTATGTTTTTATTTAATCAAAATTGGCCAAAAATGAAGGCTTTATGTATTTTGAGTTTTGACCCCAAAAACGAGTTGACCGAGCACTTGTTTTTTCCCAAGTACTCGTTGTTTGACCAAGACCTTGGAATATCAACTGAGTTGGGTAAACTTGCTTTGGTGAATGGCCGAGGCACGAGTACTCGCCGAGTACTCGCCGAATACTCGGTCAAGTTCTACAACACTAATCACAGTATGGACAAATAGATAAATGCTATTAATTTACTAACTTTATGGTTAACAAACCATAGGGTTAAAAAAATATATACTTTTCGACGCTATATATATAGTATATTATGTTTGAGTAAAAAAATATATAGTAAGGGCCAAAGTTACGTCTTCAGTAGGCTAGGTTTTGCTATTCAAAAGGGGGGTGGCGGCGTAATTTGTTGCCCGCTTACCTGCCATTTTATTGTAAATTCTTTGAAAGATGTTAATGGTAGACAAGATTTTCAAGCATTATCTATCCTATACACATAGATTGAATGAAAGTGTTACCTGTGTTTGAACATTGCATAGTTCATGGCCGTGTGTATTAGTCACATTGAGTTTTTCATATTTTGGTTTAAAAAGAGAGAAAGTAAATGCGACATTTTCTTGTTTTACAAGCAGTTGTATGAGTTGTTAATCCAGTAAGGAATTACCGATGCATTTCCACTTTTGTTCACCTCACTCCCCTCAAGAAAATTCTAAGAACGCGTTTATGTTTTAAATATGACTTAAATTTATCGTTTTAGTGAAAAATAAATATAAAATTACATGATCTAAACCTAATTAGGAAGACCATATCTCCTTAAAATACATTAAGATCTTCACTTTATCATCTATCTAATAAATCAAACTTTTAGGAGGTAATTTTTGGAGGGATTTTTTTTTTTCTATAATAGGAAGTTTGGGAGGTAAAATTTAGCTAAATTTTTCACCATGCAAGTTGGTGAAGCCAACTCCTTAAATGTTATATATTTACAAATTGTTAAATATAATGGTTATAATTTCTTTATAAATATTACTATTTAACCCGTGTGTAACACACGGGTATTAAACCTAGTGCTACAATAAGTCAAGATCTTCACTTTATAATCGACAACACTATTCACAGTGAAATTGCCTTAAAGGGTTAAGAATACAAATGGTGACGTATCATAAACAATACAATGAGCACCACCATCCATCGCCACCGTCACCTTGAGTATATAAATATTTTACATGGCGAGGTAGATTAGTCAAAAGATACATTTGATATTTTCATTTTATAGTTATTCATCATTCAATACAAATATGCCATGATTCATAGTTCTAGCTTCCAACCAAGGACTACATTTCATTCATCACAAAATGGTCTAGACACACAATTATTCAAATATTTAACCAAAACAACATTTATTGCACTTAACGCACGTTAATATTTTTTTTCAATTTTTTTCGATCTTCAAACCGATGTTTTATGGATATTAATCGGGGGAGGATACGAGTCAATTGATGTAAACCTTACCTCGAACCGGTGTTCCAAACGACAAAACAGTCTTTAATCGGGTGTTTAAACCCTAACAATGCTTCAATAAGATGTTAAAATTAAATCATTTGGAGCAACAATTAGAAGTAATGTATACATCAATTGACTCGTGTCCACCTCCCAATCAATATCTCTAAAACATCAGTTTGAAATTCGAAAAAAAAAAAAAATCAAACAAAAGTTAACTGCCGTTAAGTGCATTGTAGGACAAAAAAGTTAGATTCGGGACCACGGGAATAAACTGAATTGTTATTCTCGACCAATAAGTGTTAGTTAGAATTATTTTAGGGCAATTTGCCTATTAACTAACTAATAATAACAAGTATTGTAATAAACGATCAAAGCTAGCCTCCGAGAGATTAAGGTCGATTAGTTTCTGCTAGACGAGAACTAAAGAGTATAACAAATACCGGCTAAAACAGAATACCAAACCATATCTACAATCACTCATTTCCCATCGAGTCTGCAAGTTACCCCCAGGGATTACTATCCTTGGTCTGTACCCTATATGGTAAAATAACTACCCTGACATAATCCATATAGTCAATTGCATGATATGGTAAGATGCAGATGAAGATAAAATTGAGCCATGGGCTCAAGCCAAGAACTTTGATTGGACAAACAAGCATACACGCACACGCTGATGACGTGTCTGCAAAAATCTGGTAAAGGAATGCAATGATCTAGCGCGATCTCAAGAATACCAGTTAGTATAATGTAAGTATGTAACAGCAATCACACATATACTGTAAATTAGGAAGATAACATACGACTGCGTCTATTGCTATGCTTAATAGGCAATGTAGCATAAATTGGGAAGTGAATCAAGTAACAAAAGCTGAATAACCATGGTTGATGACAGTTTGGTGCATGGAAGCTAAATGAGATGCTTTGTTAATAGAAGGTTTGCTTCAAACAAGCAGATCAAGAAACATATGTTTCATGTTGAAAATATGAAAGTATTTTGTAAAGATTTTGACTTTCTTCACAAAGTCTCCATACTCCATTGAGTGTATGCTTTTTAAATGGTGTCCCAAACAACTAAAAGGTTGGGCGGTTCAAATCCTACCAGATGCCGGTTGTGGTGTATCTATCCAACAAAATCTAGGAATTGTTGTTCAAAAAATGAATTGATAATCAACTATCAAGTGAGTGGTGGTGGAGTGATCAACAAAGCTCATATCTCACCTCACCAGAGAAAACCAAATAAAACTAGTATATTGGTAACAGATTTTGATACATCATATGACATTAGATAACAAATATAGTCATTAAATTTAAGTGGTAAACCAAGTTGAAACTCAAAGCAACACGAAATGTGATATCTAACTAGGAAATCTTCAGCTCAATACACGCACGTGCATAAAGAGTAAAGACATGTATTCACTACACGATAATATTTTGATGATGCTACATGTAGTTACTCACTGGCACCCTTGAACACACTAAGTATTAATGATGCAACAAAGAGTGTTTGTGTTTCTAGCAGCCGAAAATGGTTCTTAAATATTTAGCTGTTCTCATTTGAACCAGCCCCTGTACATAGTGTTTGCTAGATACACACGAAGAGGAAGAAACATGTTAAAGTCAACAAGAGACTGAGAAAAACAGTCATTTCTCTATTCGTTTCAAGGTTTCAATTTCTTGATGCAACCTAACATAGACCCAATAATATGAAACTGTTATTGCCTAATGCATAGACCTCAATAACCATAACCAATCTAGCACCAAATACAAGCATTTTTCAAAACAAATCATCATCAACATTAGCAAGTATATACATCCATAATATGATTATTATCACAGGCAGAACATTATACAACTGTAAGATAACAAGTTATACTAATTAAACTTAACACAGTATCAACATACCAATTCAATAAAAAATCATGAATCAATCAAGGTATTCGAACTCATCTTCCTTAAGATGTGCGAAGAACTTCACCGGAGCATCACCGCGACCTTCAAGCTTCTGAAAAAACTCAATCTTATACGGCAAATTAGCTGAAATACTTTTTCCTTTCCAAACAGCGATATATTCTTTGATTTTACCTTCGCTGCCGTTCAAATCTAGTTCTGGTACTTTAGGTATATGATAAACTTTCAACGGCACTGTAACCCTAACCCTAGCTCCGATCTTCGCCGGAGTTTCCTCCTCTTCCGATGTCGATTCGCGCGTTGGATTGTCAACAATCGCTTTGACCGATGAAATCAGATTTGTTCTTCGATTGAAAGTGGCTTTAGCGTATGATGAAGTGTGTAACAAGGGGGAAGTGATGTGGATTTTGACGGTGGAAGAGGATAGGTTGATCGGAGTAGCGGCGGCGAGTGTCGCCGGAAATGTCATTGTTAATTTTCCGATGTGATGATTGTAGGTGACGATGAAGATGATAATAGGGTTAGGTCTGAAGAGGATGTTGTTATGAGTTGAAAGATTGTGAATGTGAATTTTATGTGGATGAAATTTGAGATGTTTTATTCGGTTTGTTTTGATAATTGACACGTTACTTGTTTGTTATCACTTCATTTTCTTTGTATTATCCATATCTTTTTAGGATATTTATACGATAATATTACGGATTTAGATAAATGATCGTTGATTGTTTCTTGCTTTGCCAGGTGACATGTGTTGTTTTTTTTAAAATAACGATTGCTATATGGTTTATGACCAATGTATTTAGAGCTGTAAGAACAATATTTGAAACTTTGACTTTAATACAACTAGGTGTTTTTCGTCGGCACTAGACTCTCTAATTCTGCTAATGCAGCGGAGGCTCATTACAACCCTCTTTACGAGTCAAGTTGATCAGAGTTGAAGCTCTTCAACCAACTGTTCCAAGAAAACACCGGGCAGAAACCTTTAACTGTGTCACGTAAAACCTTTAAGCTTAGACACGAAGCTATGTGGTAGTTGATATGAGCTCCATCACCATAAGCCACAAGAAATGACACAAGTGAGATTGAACCCGGATTTCTTATGTAGAACACAAGTTATCTTACCACTAGACAACAAGGTATAAAAGACACGTTTTGTTAATAAATTCATATCATAGTTTCCTACGTTATGGGTACATTAATGTTAAAAAAAATATTAAGCAATGGATTTCATGTTAAACACCAATAAATTTACAATAAGGCAGCAGGTAAACGGACAACAAATTAGTTGCGTCTTCACCCCTTTTGAATAGCAAAACCTAGCCTATTGAAGACAAAACTTTGGCCCTTAGGGGTCAAAACATTGCTATTAATGACCCGTTGAACCCTAGTGAGCAAGAAGTTCACTGTCCCAATGGCTTGGAAACTAAACGTATCAAAATTTAATGGAATAAAACATGTTGATTATCCAGACGGGTTTTCTCATACTTGTTTATCAATCTTGCATGATTCCGTCTTTGATGTCGCCTGTCATGCAACAAATCCATTGTTCCTGAACACAACCAAGAGTAAGAGGTACAGTGGTACACTACATTAAGGTTCACACAAGCGTGTTTCTCTCATTTCCAACCAAACACTAATATATTAACCGGTCTTAAAGTAAACCTTCCCTAAAAAAAATATTTGAAGCTTAGAATGTAAAGAAATATATAGAAGCAAGATTCAAACCAGTAACAAACTAACAACTGCATTATCTTAATTGTATGTTTATTTTGATTTTAATGCCAACAAAAGAAATATACGTGTTAAATGAAAAATCTCAGAAATGGAAGAAAAAGCAAATTGGCATGAATAAATCATGTGTATAAAAAATCCACCAACCATACTATTTAAAATTATTTATGATACGATGCATTCAACTCGATATATTCTCTCCTGACGGCCTTAAGCTACCTAACATTACATATTTACATGCATGGGCATGCAAATACGCCACTAGCTTTGAGTTAAAGCAACCAATAAAACAAGTTGATGACATGAGATCTTTTCTTGGTTTCTTCTTTTCATTATGTTACTTTTTTTATTTAGCCAATTAATATATTTCTATATACTCTTTTATATAACCGTAATTTTTAGATATTTTTATAAAAAAAATACATTATAACTATGCCTTACAAGATTTAAACACTTAATCTTTTATTTATGTGATATAATAACACTTTTAAAAAAATTTATTTTGAAAACTTGAGCTTAACTCTTCCTACTTAATGTTCTTATCGTTGTATAAACCACCGTTACAATAAACAATCTAAATAGCGCTAACAAAAAATCAACATCATAGACAAAATATGCCAACTAAAACCAAAGCCCATAGAATAAAAACATCCTAATTAACAGATCTTCAACCAAAGCAACACGATCAATACATACATATAACGCTTTATAAACTTTTACAAAACAGAATAGAGAATATCGTCAGTAGATGAGTTGTTGAACCCCGTCTTACTTGACACCGTTGCACCACAACCGCCTGTGCTCGTCTTCACATGTTCTTCGCCGTGTTGGTGTTTATCCGCGGGTGGATGGTAATACATACGAGCCGTCTGCGGACAGTGCGAATGGAACCGACAAGCGATTCTAGCTAAATGCATCCAAAATCTCATTATACTTTCCCATCTTTAGCAACGTTCTCTCTCTCTGTCTTTAATTGATGTTAAGATGAAGAAGATGATTAAATATATAGGTGGTAATTAGAAAAGTGGCCAAACAATGTTAGAAGAAGCCATACATGTGCATGCATAAAAATGACACCGGCCAGCACGTTAATCTTGGTCGGGGTTGGTTGCGTGTTAATTTATATATGCAAGTCGCGGCGATTAGGGTATCGGTTGCTTTATGCTCTCTAGCATGTTGTTTCTCGAATATTCATTTTACTATTTTATTCCTTTTTTTAAATGTTGTAGAAGAATAATTTTTCTTTTATTTAAATAAATAAAATATAGATGGTGCGTGATGACTTGTTTTTCATAGATTTTAGCCAGTGTATGGTATTAACGGCAGTAATGATGATTTTTTTTAATTTGAACCACTAATAAACGGTATATAAATAGCTCATGCAACATACTAGTACTGTATAATCCTACTTAAACTAAAAAAAAGAATATAAAAGAAAAAGAAAATAATCAAAAAAGGAAAAAAAACAAAAAAAAAGTAGTCAAAAGTGTAAAAAAACAGGTAAAGGGAGATTGGTGAGTCTCCAACTCGTGTGAAAGGACTCGTAAAGCCGCATGCTACCATTAGTAGCCATCTTTGGTTAATAAACTATACGTCATGATAATTAAGCAATGTTACATTCCATAAAAAAATAAAAAAGATAAAAGATAGCGACGGGCTAATCAATAGGGACACATGACATGTCCAGACAAAAACTAACGCAACGCACAACACAATAAGTCAGGTAGGTTTGAACTTTGAATTCACAACTACACTTCTCTCATACCACGAGAACGGAGACCTTATCTCACTTAAAAGTCTTGAGTTTTAGTCATGACATTGACAAATAATTACTAACTTGATGTGCTAACTGGTTCTCTACACATAGTTTTTATTAGATATTAATACCTATTGTTTTCTTAAAACTTGGTTATTTTAGATAATGTCTTCACGATATTTCTACATCTCATTCTTGTTATCTTACGATATCGGAATTTGGCATAATGATAGCGTAGTGTTTGATTCTTGTTCTTCAATAATACAACATGCTGTTTTATTAACAGCATCTATACACTCGATACTTTTAACCATATTCTTCATCATTATCATTGATATATTTTTATGTGTACATATTTTAGGTCATTAGATTCCTCCACAGTCCGCATACTCAGGAGAGAATACAATATTAAAGGAAAAGCATACATATCACAACATATTCGTGATCTATAAGCAAAATCAAAACTTTTTAACCAAGGGTTCACAATTCTGAGTCTATGAATGCAATTTCTAACACATCAGGTTTTGTGTTGTCATATCTAACATGTTTAATAAAACTTGTGTCTGGGTGGATTTGTTCAACTCATCTAATTAAATGGATCATGTCCTTGTTGAGTTGCTTAATCTTTTAATTAAACCCCCTCAACCCATTTACGACCAATTTAACCCATTTATCCTATTAATTCATTTATGACCAATTTAACACAACAGAACTTGATTAGCACCCGTCTGCCTTGTTTAGATATAAGGGTTACACGGGGTGTCTTCAGGAGACATAATTTTAAGTATCTCTTTGTTAGAGTCGATGCACTTGACACGAATAAAATATATATGAGGTCGTCTAGCAAATCAACCTGGACCTGACACAATAATCACACATCTTGAACACCCCGGTTTATAGAAAACTCAACAGGATACGACAACAAACCTCATGAACCCCTCTAGTTCCCACCCGTGTCTATAACTAAAAGCACAAATGGTCGATTTATAACATAAATTGGCTAAACAATCATCAAGATCAATAGTACTTGAAAACATGTGAAATGAAAGGTAGGCTAGTTTGTACCAGCAGCTGATTCAAAGATAAAATCCCTCCTTCCTTATTCCGGTTTCCGTGCCAAAAAGAAATACATTGGTGTGAATATTTCCTTCCTGAGACACAAGTTTGTTTGATAATATTAGTGTAAGAAGATTAAGTTGAAATGTTATTGGAGTTTTAAGCATAATGGTCATGTTTCTCACTTTCCACCAGCAACAAGCCCTTCTGCAGCTTTCTCTAAGAAGGATTGAACCCTTTGGCTTCCTTTAGGGGCAAGTCCCACAGATTCCAGGGCCTTCACCTACAGTAATCAATGCACTAATCTTGAAAACAAGCAACACCGTTAAATGACGAACCAACCTGACTGGTTTGGTTTGTCAATTTTCGAAACCGTAGCTAGCGATTCAGGCCCAAATTATAAAACCCGGCTGAATGGTATTTTGACCACCATTAAATTTTAGGTGAAAAACATACCATATTCTTTGTAATAAAGCGTCCGACGGCTGTTAGACGGAAACTGCTGAGGGAGAAATGACTTGTATCCAGTGGCAAGTACCAGGGAAGTGGTGAATCTTTTGCAAGATCTTGCTCCCAAACAACCTTATTAATACCCAAAAAAATTAGTTATTTTTTATGAAAATATATGTAAAAAGATTTTAATATGTTCTACTCACCTCAAAACCTGCTTCTTTCAATGCTGCAAGACATTGTCTTGTTGATCTTATGTCTGGAAGACCATCTCCAATCTCAATTTCTGCCTGTTTGTTACCAAGAGAATATCTCGCCTCTTAAACTTGTGAATAAACATCATCTTCATATGTTATAATATGATAACTTTCTATAGAAAGTGTATAATATAGGTGGCCGTTTCGAGTCATTTATTTATGAATGGCTCGAATTTGGTTGTGTGATTTATCTCAAATGGTTCAAATAAAAAAAGTATCTATGGAGAACATGTCAAATGGGTTGAAAATTAGCCAAGGCCTGTTTTTACTCTATACAACCTCCTAAATCTCATTGCTCGAAGAGGTAGATTATTAACATTAGCCATGGATTAGTTCGTTATAAAAGAGTTTTAAAAAGGAACGAGAAAATCTTTGCAGACCCTTTCAATATATACTAGAAATGATCTGTTTCGCCATGAGCTTGTTCTGACCTGTTACCCAATCTGCTTGCCCAACCGACCTTGCCTCTACTAGCAAATATGTTAAAGTTTTGTAAAATTTTCAAAGCAGTTGGGTTATAGAATACTTCAATTCAAATCATGGTGGTTTTGAAATACAAATATGTGAGTTCAAATTTGGGTTGTTTAAGGTGTCCTGAAAACTAGCTGTGTATACCTTGATCTTTTGATGCTCTTGGTTATTGGGGTCAAATGCATCAGTCATGCACCATTCATATGCAGCAAACGACTGACCAGGCTTCAAGACTCTATATATCTCTTTATAGCATCCAACCTTAGGGTCATAAATGAGTAATTTATTAGAGAACATAAAAAATAAGTAAAAGCCATATAACTTTAAGAAAATGTCTGAATCTCAATGATTCGTTTCAAGAAGTTTATGTACCGCATCCGGAGCATGACAAGTAGCCTCAATTGCATATACTGCATCAAAACTATTTTCAGAAAATGGCATCTTCATGAAATCAGCCTGTACCAGTTTTTGGATCACAAAATACAATCAGGTCCCTTGTGTGTGTGTGCGTGCGCTTAAATATGTACGATTAATGTTTGACAGAAACTGACCTTAGTGAAGTCACAGGTTCGATCGACTCCCGCAAGTTTGTTCAGGGCCTAAAGAAATTATAGAAATATGAAGTTTCTAAATTTCATATTGATAAGCAGTTGAAATCATAATATTTACCTTTCCTCTTGTAATCTGATATTCATTATTGTTTATGCCCATCACAGATGTGGAACTGCCAAAAGTATGCCGGAGTTAAATACTTTAAAAAAGTTGATTATATTTGTGACAAATGTGAGATGGTGAAACTGTTAAAGCTAAATACATGTTTCATTGTTTCACAAACTAATTATAAGCCAAATGACATTCATGCAGACTTATACAGAAATCCAGTTAGTCATAGAACAAGTAGTTACCTAAATCGAGCAATTTCTCTCAATGGTCCACCGATCCCACATCCTACATCCAATACCTTTGGAAAACGAAGCAAAGTTACAGTTTAATCTTGTTAATGCAAGCATAAAACAGCTGGTGTCACTTTTTCCATTAATCAAATTAATTTGTATTGAATAGAGTTGGTATGACCTTATGTCCAGGCTTCAAGCCTAGTTGCAAAGCAAGAAAATGTTCATGTCGCTTAATGCTCTCTCGAAGTGATTCACCCTTCCATCTGTGAATAAAGTGAATATGATCTTTAGCACTAATGAAAACAACTTACAGTCAAGATCATAATATTTGTAACCAATGGTATATCAACCTTGGGGCAAAATGGAATGATTCTCCCCAACCATACTCATAGAAGCTTGTGACAAGGTCATAATATTTGTTAACCTGAAATAAAACAGAAAAGTTTGTAATCATGGCACGGCCCTGACTCCTGGTAATAAAATATCTATTAATTTAGTTATAGTATTACTAGTTGCTTCAATAGTTCAACAAACATACAGTAATCAGGTACATAAACAAAAGACTATCTGCGTATGTGATTACATGGTGATATACTGATATTAGATGCTACTCCACTTATTACTACATACCAAGTATAGTTGAGATAATACTCAAATACATTTTACCGAATATAAGCTCAAAGAATATATATACTTGGATAATTGGAATGATTCATGGAAAACCAGCATATCTTAATTACCATGTCAGTGTAGTTAGCCTTTCTGTCTTCCTCCACACCTCCAAAGTCCGAATGATACTTCTCGTACCTGTATGAATCCCACAAAATGAAAAGAAAAGTTCAATTTCCATATACATGTATTAAAAATGAACCTGCAGGTTTCTTACAGCTTAAACCAGCAAAACAGTAAACCACCTTGGTTTTACTGCAATGATTTACTGTTTTACATTTCAAGAAGCACTACTTTTATTTCTAATTCTTTCAATACAACTTGATGCATTAGTTGATTTCCTTTGAATAATAAATATATCATTTGAATCGCATAAAAGTTGATATTTGTTTGTTGTACCTTCAAAGTTAAATCAATACACCTAACAAAGAACATAGCCATTAACCATTCCTTTTTTGAAGAAACCGCATATAACAAACAAAGCACACATGTTCAAAAGTACAAAAATCCTATATATGGAGAGTTTTAGCTGTTAACATTTTTGCTTCATATCAACATCATAATAATCACTTCAAAAACACACTTTAAACACCCCTATAAGGCTATAACTATACAAGACAACACGTTTGACTAAATCACAAGCCAATAGCCACCTCAAATCCTCATTTCTAATCACTTTAACCAGAAAACAATCGTGTTTAAACACACCGAACCGATCTAACCCTAACATTAACCCAGTCATAGCACAACCACTTCAAAACTTCAACAATCAGAAACTTCTCCTTCAACAAACCGAAATCAGTCTCGATTACGAAACAATACACACATCGAACCATTTCACATCTATACGAACTCAAACATAAGCTCACAAACGTAACAAAACAGATTCAGCATACTAGAAACATAGATCAGAGAACATACTTATCAACAGCGGAAAGAACGTCATCCTTCTGGATTTTTCCACCGAGTCCAGACGCGAGATCAAACGCTCCAGCTTTCGACATCGCTAACAACGCCTATTATACATTCATAATGAGATTTGAGCTATTAAGATTTAGATAAACAATTAATCGTAAACAGATGAAGAGAACTTACAACTTGTTACTGAAAATGCAGAAACTGAAATGGATGAATGAATTGATGAGTGAGTAGATCAGTTGAAACTTGAAACGAAAATGAGATTTAAATAATTAAATCGATGAATCCAGTGAACACGGAGATGTTTGTTCCAAAAGGATGAGTTGCCAAATCAGCAAATACACGTGGTATGGGGCCCGCTCGATGTTGCGTCACTCCACTCATTTGCTTTCAGTGATCTGTTTGAGTAAATTGTAGGTTACGTCCCTTAACTATCGCTTAACTTACATTAGTAGTGTAAGAAGTTTTACATGCTTGCTTAAATTTTTAACCATCAATCGTTAGTTTGATTCTTAAGGTTGGTGTTAACCCGTTCTGACTAGCTCGTAAAACTATCTCACTTACATATGGTTAGAGCGCTCAATGGAAACTCATATTAGGCAACTTTTACTACTAATTATATTAGAACTTGTTATCATAAGGCCTCAAAATCTTCACCCACACGAGCAGATGCAAGTCGTCCATAAGTTAAATAGTTAATGATTTGATTCTTATTTTTTAATCAAGTTTTTGTATAAACAATATCACACATGTAAGAAAATCAGGTAGTTCGGCAACACCGTCGCCACATGTTCAAGTATTGGCTTAAGATGGTTCCATCGATGACTACTACTATGTGCTAAATGAATGAAAATAGTCGTTACAAAATAGTTTAAGGTCTTTAAGTAGTTTAAGGTAGTGTTGTAGCGTTTTTCTCATTGATTATACCTTAAGGGTACTTACACTACTGCCCCTCCACCTTACAAACTTAAAGGTCAACTTGAGCTACCTGCGTTTTATTAGACTGTTGTGTCGTGTCTTCGTGCCGGGGGGAAGGGGGGAATTCTGGACTCGGACAAGCGGGAGGTTTTTTCTTATTGGTCAAGAATGTTAGTCAAGCCCAACTTTATTAGAGGATAGGTTTATTGAGAAGAACATATTGGGTAATAAGATATTAGGCTCTGATACCATAAAAGTGTTTATAGTATAAAATTGTGAATGAATGAATGAATTAACCCTAAATATCTCATTATTTAGGGAACTATTACAAACTCTTTATAACTCTAACTTGTCCAACAACATAATTGTATGAGGGAGTCTTTTGACACTGGTTACACAAACTATCATTTATTAAAATAAAGTTTTGTCGAGTGAACCACTCCGTGCATACCCACCTTTCCGGATTGCCTTTCTTCTATCATATTCTTACTTTTGACCCCCAAAAAAATATACATATATAAAAGATATCAAGAGATCGAATACGAAGATGAAATATAGTGAGGAAAAAAAAACAAAGTAGACAAAGGGCACTTAGAGTCACGTGATGGATCGTGCACACATGAGTTTGTCTAGACTGCATTATATTTTAGTTTGTTATTCATTGTCTGAAAATTACATATGCAGTTAAGGAGAATCCTTAATTTAAAACTGTGGACATTTTTATTCTATTACTGCATATCTTTTAAACTCACAAATTTTAAAATATGCCACTTGGGATTATATAAAATAAAGAATATCTTAGGACATAAATTTGAAATACTTGTAAAAGGGAGCCGTAAGGTGAAGGAAGTGGTATTGGGGTAAAAGGGAGCCGATAAATGAAACCGGTGTGAACAACATAACTTTAACGGTTAAGCTAGAAAAATTCCTTGTTGGGTAAATTTCATAATGATCTAGGCATTGTCTCAAAGAAAGACTCGATAAATATGTTTGTGAAGATTCAGGCTACATGGCACCTTGAGAGAGTATGATTGTAAGTTTAAAAGCTCACTTAGTTAGGGGATCTACCATTTAAAGTCATAATTATAGCGAGTCAATATTTACAATGTATACTTCCATGCCTACAAGAAAATGCAATAGTGATATTGTTTTTTTTTTGGATTATTGGATTTAATCACCTCCAACTATTGATTATTGGCCTCTGTCACCCTCAAGTATCACTTTGGCCAATATAACTCCCAACTAAACACTTTGGTGTCCGTATCACCAAAAGTCAACCAATTCAAGTCACTTTTGGTTAACTTTTAATTATTTTTTGGTTAGTTTTTGGTGTTACGGACACCGTATCACCAAAAGTTAACCAATTCAAGTCACTTTTGGTTAAATTTTTGTTAAGTTTTGGTGATACGGACACCAAAGTGTTTAGTTGGGAGTTATATTGGCCAAAGTGATACTTGAGGGTGACAGCGGCCAATAACCAATAGTTGGAGGTGATTAAATCCAATAACCCTTTTTTTTTTCTGGTTGAACTATATTTTGATAACCTTTGGTTTGTGTTCTCACTTTCAGAATAAAGTTATTTTTGGATGCTCTAACATACTTAATCGAATAACACACAAGTTAAAGAACCGATGTGTAATTTAAACAAGTTTAGCATGAGAATAGGGTGAATTTAAGGCCCTACGACAGACCAAATATATTCTTATATAGGTGTTGAAACGATTGCAATTAACAATAACAACCCTTCATTAAACGACATAACAGTTGGGGTGGTCCTAATCGACATAACTGACAAAAGCTAGTTACACCATAGTAGAGAATAACCTCAACAACAACAAAGTTACCAAAGGCGCAACCGGCCAACTCTTTGAGGGCGTGATTTTCGCCAATAGTGTTTAATTTGACGTCGTTAGGTTAAAAAAAGTATATGTATTGAGTTGGTCACACGTATTTTTCACCACTGCGTCGTAAATTTTTTTTTCTAGGTGTTCAGACTTTCTTTTGCTATCATTATAAATATTTGGTATGTTGGTTTTAAACGGTCTCATCTATTACCTTTTGGTTTCTATCAGTGTCAACTATCGAATTGGCTGGTGATTGTCCCAACTTTTATCACTTTGGCAACCAACATGTCGCCGTTATTTTTTTTAGCGGCGTTAAGTGTTTTTCAAATTCAAAACAAATGTTTTACGGCTTTTGATCGGACGGAGAATACGAGTCAATCGAGGTAAAGTTATCTCGAGAACGTTGGTTTGGAATTCGAAAAAAACTTAACAACGTTTAAAAAATTAATGACGATTGTTGGTTGTAAAGCGATAAAAGCTAGGACTGTTACCAGCCAATTTAATAGTTTGGAACGATAGAAACCAAAAAATAATAATTGAGACTATTTAAAACAAATATACCTAAATATGTTAGGTCTATGTTCGTTTGAAAATTATGTAGTTTTTTTATTTGAGAACATTTGCCCTTTAAGTAAATGAAAAAATTTCAACGTTTTATTGTTTGATACGACCTGAACTGAATCACTGAACCAAACATATAATCCCAAAATATAACAACAACAAAAAATAAGTACTACGTGATTTTTTACCTACTCACTACAAAAATTGAAGCTTCACTTCTAAAAGTTACTGCTCAGTTACTCATCCTCACTACTAACATACTACCAAATATTAAGTTACTATCAAACTTATTTTAGTCTGAAAAGTTGAAGCATCACCTCTCATTGCTTATCTTCTTTCTCAGTCAATAAATGCAATCTAGTTTTGTCACAATTATGATCGCGACACCTTATGGAATGAAAACATATATATGTCGACATTATCACATGAATTTTTTTTATAAACTAATTTATTAAAACCTTTATTTTCTTAAAAAATAAATATTTAATTTTATCATTTAACGTATGAGCCCAACGAGTCATCTATCTAATAAATCAAGTTTTTAGGGGCAATTTTTGGGGGAAATATTTTTAATCCATAATAGGAAGTTTGAGAGGAAAATTTAAGTGTCATGCAATAAGTTGATAAAGCAATATCCTTATATATTAAATGTTCACAAATTACAAATCTTTAAACACAATTATTATAATTTCTTTATAAATATTGTTATTTAACCCGCATGTAACACAAGAATATTAAATCTAGTAAATTAATAAATGAGTCAAACTCAGAACGAAGCAGGTCAAGAGCGTCCACTTACTCTAGTGAAGCTACTATCATCAAAATCCACTAAAACTTATTATAACTCACAAGAGGTGAACAATTTCTATATCTACTAAAGTGTAAGTCAGCGAAGACCTACGCTATAGTCCCCCACTTGCTCTTACTTGCATGTATGTCACTTACAATATGAACATTTTTTTTTTAACTTTGACATATTTACCATTTTAATCGTCAATTTTGACTAATTATCATTTTGCCCATAATGACGTAGCCAGCTTTTGATATTGACCCAGTCGCTACATCATGTGGCCCGATTTTAAATCTAGTTTATAAATACATCGTAACTTTACTTAAGGTTGAAGGGATTTGAGAAAAGAAACATTTATCGCTTAACTTTAAAAAATATAAATGTTGTTAGAAATAAAACTATAAAAGTTAGAATAATATAGGAAAACGCGAGTATAAAATATAATACATCCAACTAAATTTCCATAACTAAATTTTGGACAATAAAAGCAATATGTATACATGTATAACGTATACCAGCACAAGAGATGGGATGAGTCTCTGGTAGTCACATACTTAAATGGTCTTCGATGAAAGTATGGTTTATCATTATCTATCCTCATTATACACCATTGTGTGGCCATTGGGCATGTGTTTATCATGAACCATAGTCATCCAATGGCCCTTATTGCACTACCACTTTTTTGGTGGATTGATTTTTTTTATTTGGATGCACATTGCATTACTTCTTATACCGTTATATATACCTACAAAGCAATGAACCGAACCAAACCAACTCAATTTAGTTTCAAACCTAAATAGTAAAATGGCTTCACTTTCCTCATCCGCGGTTGCCGCAGGTGCCATCCAAACTCAAGCCACCATGGTGGCTTCATTCAGCGGTCTAAGATCTACTGCAAATTTTCCCGCCACTAAACATGCGAAAAATGACTTCTCTACCCTTCCTAGCAATGGCGGAAGAGTGCAATGCATGAAGGTGTGGCCGCCACTTGGATTAAAGAAATACGAGACTCTTTCATACCTTCCAGATCTGACTGAGGCCCAATTAGCTAAGGAAGTTGATTATCTTCTCCGCAACAAGTGGGTTCCTTGTTTGGAATTTGAATTAGAACACGGGTTTGTTTACCGTGAGAACCACAGGTCACCAGGGTACTATGATGGCAGATACTGGACAATGTGGAAGTTGCCCATGTTTGGATGCACCGACTCAGCCCAGGTGCTAAAGGAGCTAAACGAGTGCAAGAAGGAGTACCCTACAGCATGGATCCGTATCATTGGTTTTGACAATGTTCGTCAAGTGCAATGTATCAGTTTCATTGCATCCAAGCCAGGTGGATTTTAAGCAAGAAGCATATGTATACGTTTTTTTTGCTGTCAT
The DNA here is from genome assembly GCA_030867185.1 of Tagetes erecta. Classification (NCBI taxonomy): domain Eukaryota; kingdom Viridiplantae; phylum Streptophyta; class Magnoliopsida; order Asterales; family Asteraceae; genus Tagetes; species Tagetes erecta. The sequence continues at coordinate 5,648,778 of CM061494.1, read as the reverse complement.
TTTAATTTTTTTAATGTTTCGTTTATCAGTTTTGTCTCAAAATAAATGACATTCATATTTCAGTGTGTTCTATTTTATTGTATGTTATGCATTAGTGCCCAAAATATATAATCAGGTTTGACATGTTCAAGTAATGATGTTATTAACAATTGCTACCTCTCAATTCTCACTAACAAATTTATCAACTTGATGTATATTTGAGTGAATTGATTTAGAGTATGGAGAGACCTACTCTAGAATGTATGTTTCTCGTATTTGAACTCACATCTTTGCAAGTTTGCTGCAAGCTAACTAGCAATGTCTTAGGATAAGATTTAAATTTCAATTCTTTTTTATTACAACCAATCAAACGGCTATAAATATTTAGAAAGTGATATCTTTGATGCAAGTTGTTTTCTTCCTGAATAAACTTGATCGGCTCGTGAACAGCCCATGCCCCATTAGTTCTACATACTTGAAACCCCTTTCTAACATTGGGTAACCTCTTTTTTAAGTTCTCAAAAGCTCGATTGGCTCTTTCTTTTTCTTTTTTTACAGGAAAACAAATAAAGTCCGGTTATCCGGGGTAACCCATTGGCAAAAGGCGATCTCATATGTTATGCGAATACAGACAACGTTGGGTAGCCCAAGACCACCTATTTCGGGGAAACCCCAACTCCAATTCGAGAAAAATCCATTTGCTCGCCTGCTGCAGGCACGGCAATAAGCTAGCGGTAAAACTCGTTCGGTTCAGAGATCGAACTTGTGATGTCACAAGTCTCTTTTCATTAGCCTCAAATCCCTCAATGCCCCTTTTAAAGTAATGTTAATAAAATTTGAACTTAGATCTATTTTAAAGAATTCAAATCTCTTATCACTAGTCCTCTACAGTGCGACACCATATAAAGTGGTTGCCTTCAATATATTCATTTCAACGATTTTTGTTACAATTGTAATAGGTTCCAAATTCCAATTAAAGGGCTGACTTAATGAATGATAAATTGGGCTAACTCACAAGTGGGCCTCAAATTAATTGAATGGTTTGTTTACATTAGTTATATAGATGAGCCTAATTTATTTTACAGTAGATTAATACTAGTGTATTACATGAGATTTTAATTTTATATGTTTTAATTAAATTTATTTATAATATTTTATTAAGTTATGGTCTAGAAAAGGACTTAGGTGCCGCGCTATTGCCAAAGCGCGGCACATAGGAGCCCGACAAACATTCCTCGTTCGTTCGTAACATTCCTCGGTTGAAAATGACCAATGCGTCGCGCTTTGACCATAACGTTACATCTGGGGTTGGTGAAGGTGTAGGGATAAAATTACGGAGTGTGTGAATAGACAGAGGGTTAAAATAAATAAAGAAATATTGAAAAAAGAAAAGTGACATACTAATTCATGGAACTTTTCATCAGAATTAGGTTCAAATACAAAGTCTAAATTTCCTAGAAAGTCTAAGAAGGAATTTGGACCATTAGATCTAATATTAAATGAAGATCAATGGCTCATAAACACAAGGTGGCATAATGGTAAATAGTTAGAACTTTAAATGGTAGGCCAAGGGTATATTAGTCTTGTCCCATTTTCAAATTCCACCCTCTTTTTTAAACGTCCATAACTTTTACATACGACAATATTTTTTAATAAAAATTACACCAAAAAAACGAGCGTTTTTTTATCTTCAAAACGCATATAATATTGATATATAAAAAACGAAATTTTTTTTTGAAGTTTCAGCTCATTGTGTTATATTCGTTAGGTCATTGTGTTATATTTTTCAGCTCATTGTGTTATATTAGTCAAGACATTGTGTTATATTTTTCAGATTGTGTTATATCCGTCAGCTCATTGTGTTATATTCGTCAGGTCGTTGTGTTATATTTTCGTCAGGTCGTTGTGTTATATTTTCGTCAGGTCGTTGTGTTATATTTTCGTCAGGTCGTTGTGTTATATTTTCGTCAGGTCGTTGTGTTATATTTTCGTCAGGTCGTTGTGTTATATTTTCGTCAGGTCGTTGTGTTATATTTTCGTCAGGTCGTTGTGTTAAATTTTCATCAGGTCGTTGTGTTATATTTTCATCAGGTCGTTGTGTTATATTTTCATCAGGTCGTTGTGTTATATTTTCATCAGATCGTTGTGTTATATTTTCATCAGGTCGTTGTGTTATATTTTCGCCAGGTCGTTGTGTTATATTTTCATCAGGTCATTGTGTTATATTTTCATCAGGTAATTGTGTTATATTTTCATCAGGTCATTGTGTTATTTCCGATCATTGTGTTATTTCATTAGGTTATTGTGTTATAACACAATGACATGAATAAATAACACAATGACTTGACAAATAACACAATGAGCTAAAAAACGTGAAAATTTTTTTGGTTTTTTATATATGAATATTATACGCGTTTTAAAGATAAGAAAATGCTCGTTTTTATGGTGCAATTTTTTTTAAAAAATAATATCGTATGTAAAAGTTATGAACGTTTAAAAAATTGGGGTGAAACTTTAAATATATAGACATTACCATCTTTACCCTTCCTTCTAATTTTAAGGGAGTGCCACATGTCATCATCTCATGGCTTCTTAGACTTTCTAGAAAAATTGGACTTTGTAGTATAACTCCACTCCTTTTCATCATAACACTCTTTCAAAATTTTCTATTTTTATTTATGTATTATAAAGTTTAAGTTCGTTATAATGTTTATTCATGGTGTGTGTTTAATAAATAAATTCACCACAGTTAACTTAGCACGAACCATCGAACCGATTCAAATTTTTTTATGCCTGATTCTATTAAAATGGACCGTCTAAAAACAATGAACCCACTAAAATTACTCTTGAATCTGACACGGGGGCCTTTTCTGATGGCTCACACATGACATAAAAATTCTTAGGATCGGCCCTGCTCATATGTAGACCAACACCAAAGTAACCAAATACCCTTCATTACAAAGACAATTTACGAAAATACCATAGCTACTATTCATACACTTTATCTTTCAATATACAAATATATTATTATTAGTATTAACAACGATAAGTTAATTGTATCGACGACAACAACAACAAATAAAAAAATAAAATAATAATTAATAAATATATGTATATGTATATATATACTAGATTAGTACCCGTGTATTACACGAGATTTTGATTTTATATGTTTAATTAATTTTATTTATAACATATCTTTATTAAATCGGTTTGGATATTTACAAAGATTTTCCTAGCAAAAATCTTTGTAAACTGTTTATTTGAGCATATTGGGTTGTTAGATAATTAATGATATTTGGTAAATATTTTATTTGAACATATCGGGTTAAGGGATAAATCATGATAATTGGTAAATTTTTTATTTGAACATAGCTAATTCATGATAATTGGTATTTTTTTATTTGAACATATCGGGTTATTTTGAATATGGAGCATACCATGACCCGCTTTCAAATCATACATCAAATTACATGAGAGCATGACACATAATCAAATTCCTATGTGGAGTAGTTAAATTGTTACATATGAATGAGTTACTCAATTATTAAAATAGATAGATAAATAAATAAATAACGTGAATTTTCGTCGGTGTTTACACTATCAATCTAACTTTATACGTTTTCCACAATTTTTAAAATCATGTCACGTTGTATTAGGAAAGTTCAAAGAAATTGGAGACATTGTGATTGGCACGTACTGTATTACTAGTGACAAATATGTCCTACAAATAAAAGTAGATGTAAGGTATAGGGAAATCAAAAGCAAAAAAACGTGTTGTGATGTCACTTCATTGTCATTCCTGGCAAAATATGACCCATAATAACATTTAAAGTTGGAAGACTTGCCCAATTCTACAAAATATGCACAAATAAAATCGTGTTTACCGTTTACATGACCGATAATAACATTTAAACCTAGTTGTAATTTCTTAACTTATATTTTTGGTTAGTAAACTATTAATTTATACTTTAAGAGAGACATTTACACTTCTATTGTTATAGATTTATATAACTTTTTATTAAATTAATGCCATAAGAATTTTAATTTAAATAAAAAATATACAATAATATTAAGTTATATCATAATCTAAACAAGTTTTAACGCCAAAAATCACAAAAAATCATAATTTAAACAGGTTTTAACGTCAAAATAAACCAAATCATCATCATTTAGTAAAACGAGTCCATCAGGTTTATCAATTAAAACATCAATATATTGATTTTTATCACCTAAAACACAAAAATATATAGATGTAAATATAAAATTAAAGAAAATTAAACACAAAAATATGTATTTTAATACTAACCGGTTCAAAAGCTGTTCAACTACGGTATGGTTCTGGTTTGAGCGGTTCAAACCGGTTCATAAACACATATCAAAACCATATCTAATTAAACCTAAATTCTTAAAAAACATATCAACGTGGTCGGACTGACCGTTTTTTACAACATTGCCCTCCAATCCACCCAATCAGTCAATCACCCACACACACCCCTTTTGGAAGAAAAGTGTGTTGGTTAATTCCAATACATTTTGAGTCAAAACTGTAAACATTGACTTTCACATGGGCTGAATATGTTAGCTTTCCCGGGTTCCAATCTCCCTAATCTGAGAGACATAGGACTAGTAGGTCTGGACACTCAAAAGTTGTTGAATAATGGTAGTTAGATTAGTCTATAAGTAGTGACTGATTGAAATCATTTTTGTATTCATTTTTCATCACTTTCAATCGTAAACAAAGAGAACTTGAGTAAACATTTTGGATTTGATCTTGTTCATATTTCGATTCTGAACTTTAAAGTGTATGTGATAGATGGTGAGCGGTGCGCCTATGTAAATGAGAGAGTGCTTAAGGATACATAAAGGTTTGTTTGCCTCTAACTTATCCCCTAAGCAATACAGATAATTTTACTGTAACAAAAATTTTCTAGGTTATGCTCGTTTGCTATAGATGTGTTGTTATAAAATACTCCGTATAAAAGTAAATAAAGTTCCACACGAAATTTAGTCAGGCACATGTATATGTATAAATGTATACAAATTAGATTTGTTAAGAGAATAGGAGAATCGACTAAAGTATAATTATACATCATTTAAGTATGATGGTACATTGTTTTCAGGTTTGGATTGGTTTGGTTGGTTGAACCGGTTCGACCGAGATTCAGGGGTGGATCGGGTCGAACCATATAGGTTCGTTTTTAGTATAAAGGATCGGCTGGTTCGAACTGGTTAACCGGGATTCGGCCGGTTAGATCGGTTTGGAAAATTAGTTTTTTTTTTTAACAATTTGGACTATATTTGGTTACATATTTGGTATTTTTTTTTAATTGAATTAAGTTTTGTTAAGGTTTAATCTTTAAACTTTAGATCTTTGTTTAATAGGATTAATATTGTATCTGTGTTGAAGTTTAGAACTTAAAAAATTGTTTCTGAGTGTCTGACTTATATTTTTAAGTTATATTAATACTTTGGAAAAACATATGGTTCAAAGATCCAACCGATTTGACCGGTCCGACCGGCGAACCAGTAAGACGACCAATTCACTGTCCGAATGGATCCTGAAAACATTGGTTTTTTCTTTTCAAATACATTTGATTATCTGTCGGACATCATGTATTATGTAACTATGTAAGTATATGTGGTTTTATACGTTTCTTATATACAAATAGTCAAATATACACGAACAGATGAACTTTTTGCTAAAAATCTTGCGTAAATAGACTTATGGTCATCTTAACTTGTGGCATAGTGGTAAGATAACTTGAGTTCTATCCTTATTAGTGTCACTTTTTGTGGATATTGGTAATGAAGCTCGTCTCGGGTTACCACCCGGCTTCGTGTCTGAGCCTAAGGGTTTTACGTGACATGGTTAAAGGTTTCTGTCCAGTTTTCTCTGGAACAGTTAGTTGACGAGTTTCGACTCCGATCAACTTGGCCCGTAAAGAGGGTTGTGGTGAACCCCCGCTGCGTTCGCAGTAATGGGGGAGCCTCAATGCCGACGAAAAACACCTATTGGTGTTAGAGGCGGGTTCGATCTCGATCTTTGCACCTCTGAGTGCTTCGATTATAGACCGTTGCACCGACCACGGTTTTAGAAAAAAAAAAATAGACTTATGGTCGTCCCCATGATTTGTGGTTCTAAATTCTAATGACATCCGTTGACCACTATTTCAACTACTTATTTCAATCAGTTTAAATGCTTCACTCCGACTCGATCACCAATTCACCATTAGATCTTAGTATTCACAAAAATCAACCACCACTAGTTTCATCGATTCAAAAAGTAACATGTTACTCACAAAACTGTAAAAAAAGACTTGACTTTTATGACTTATGAAAAAAATAAGTTTAATTCTAGCTTTTAAATTTAAAAGAGAGGCCATTTTAAAGATTTTCAATGAATTTAAAGGTGAAAAACATAGATTTCAATCTTTTATTCTTGTTTTTAAATAAAACCTTTGGACTAAGAAGAATTTCATATAAAGCTTTAACTTCCTGTATGTAAACAAGTTTAGTCGAGCTCGGCTTGTCTAACTCTGTGAGAGCTCGAGCTCGGCTCGTTTCGAGCTTTACTTTTAAAAGCTAGAGTTTGGCTTGTCATCTGTTAGTAATGAGCTTGATCAGGCTTGACTGAGTTGACTCGTGTTTTATCTATTAACTTATATAATTAGGTTTACAACTGTTTTTTATTAGAACTTTTGTATATAACATACAACTAGGCTTAGGACCGAGCCACGTGATGCGGCGGTGGGTCTTGCGTTTGTAACTCCATCGCACGCATTGATAGCAAAAGTTTAACATCTCGTACGTTATGTTGTAAAGCCGTAATTCATCACATGTTATCAGACAAACATATATCCAAACTTACAGGCCTAAATGAGAACTAAGTAAAAGCTGGGTTTCAAAGTCTTAAATATTTCAATGTAAATTAGGGTGTCAAAGTAGTAAACTAGTAAAGTCTTGATGGACTAAAATAATTATAAATCAAAGTAGGAGGTAAAAGTCGTAAATAAGTTAAATTTAAGTTGAGAGCCAAAGTAGTAATCATATAAAAATAAGGGGAAAGTGAAAATAAACAAGGTCGGCGTAGAGTTATATACAATACTAGTTTAGTGCCCGTGCTATGCTCGGGAACATAATAATCAGATGATTTTAACGATATTCATGGGGCGTGAAAGGTTCCAATCAATTTTTAGATAAAACTGCTATAAAACCGAAACACAAGATTTATTTAAAAACCGAATTTTTTAATATATCAATATTATACTCAAATTAAAGAGAATTAAATGCTCAGTTTTATAGTGTAAGTTTAAAAAAATAATAATATCGTATAAAAAGTTATGGATGGTTAAAAGATACTAAGGTATTTAATTATAACATATTATTAATTTATTATTAAGTTACATTTATATACCTTATTAAATATAAACCGACCCATACACACCCTAGTAAAAAGGGTTAAAAATGTAATATTCTTAAGTTTTTATAGTTTCTCATAAATATTAGGGGTTTAAAATGTAATTCGTTTTATTATAATATATTATTATAAATTACTTATATATATTTTAGTTATAAAATTATTATTATGAGAGAAAGTCTCAAATAATGTCAACTAAGCAAAAAAACCCTTAATGGTTGACACATAAACAAAACTCATTTTCCTTTATTATATAAAAGAGAAGATATTATTTAGGTATTTTTATCATAAATTAACATATAAGAGTAATAGCTATTATAAAAACACAAATTTAACATACGAAATAAAAATACTATAAATAGTAAGTTTATTAAACTCACGAGCTAGCTGACTAGAGCCTGATAGCGATAAGTAAAACGCAGGGTCGTTTAAGTTTAATAAAATTTGAACTTTTAACGACAAGTAGATAAGAATGATCCTTCATGTAGCATTCTTTGATAGTGAGTTTTGTTAAAGACATTTCACACTCACTATTCACTAAATTTCTTTATGAATCTTTATTCAATAGTCAACTTTTCAAACATCTTTACTTTTACATGATGCCTCAATGAGAAATCATCTACTATATATACATACCACACACCACTAATCACATCCACTTCTAAAACAAAATCAAAACCAACAAACAATGCCTACGAGACAAGTTATCGACCATATATCTGGTTGGCTGACCGCCTACGATGATGGCGTTGTTGATCGAACATGGACCGGACCACCACAATTCAAGTTCATGTCCGATCCTGTTCCACCACACCGCCATTTCATCGATGGCGTAGCCACCCATGACTTGTTTATTGGTGCCTCTAAATCAGATATTCGTGTTAGGGTTTATCTACCAGAGGCACTAGAAACAGAAAAACTACCCATAATCCTCCACTTTCATGGTGGAGGATTTTGCATAAGCCAGTCAGACTGGTTTATGTACTACAACATCTACACACGTCTTGCCCGAGAATCTAAAGCCATAGTCGTTAGCCCTTACCTCCGTCTGGCACCAGAGCACCGCCTCCCTGCCGCCATCGATGACGCGTACTCAACTCTTCTCTGGCTGCGAGATTTATCAAACCACAAAACACATGAACCATGGTTGTCTACGAGAGGAGACTTCAACCGAGTCTTCCTCATTGGAGACAGCTCTGGTGGAAACATCGTCCACCAAGTTGCCAAAAAGGCAGCGGGCGAAAAGCTTCGCCCGCTGAGGCTCGCTGGCGCAATCCCCATCCACCCGGGCTTTGTCCGGTCATTGAGAAGCAAGTCAGAGTTGGAAAAACCGCAATCTCCCATGTTAACTTTAGACATGTTGGACAAGTTTTTGAAGATGGGGTTGCCGGAGGGTAGCACGAAAGACCACCCGATAACGTGTCCGATGGGGGAGGCATTGCAGGGTGTCGATCTGCCGCCGTATCTGTTATGTGTGGCGGAGGATGATCTGTTGATTGAGCCGGAGATGGAGTTTTACAATGGGATGAAGAATGGTGGGAAGATGATTGAGTTGCTAATGAATAATGGAGTGGGACACAGTTTTTATCTAAACAAAGTTGCTATTGATTTTGACCCAAATACATCTGAGCAGACTCATAAACTGATCAAAGGGATCTCCAAGTTTATAGGAAAGTATTAAATTACTTATTTTTACATCATTATAATGAGTAATGGAGTTAATTGTTGTTGCATGTTTTATGGTTTTATGTATTTTTACATCATTACAAAATTAATACGTTCTTTACCCGCATATTACACGAATTGAAAACTTGACATGATGTGTAGTAAAAATTATGATAATATATTATTTTAAATGTATTTGAATTGTTTTTAAAATTTTAATTATTGTTTTCAAATAGTTTGTATTGAATCGAAGAGTAATAACATTATTTAAACCATGTTATAGCTTTAATGTTTATATAAGAAATTAATATATATAAAAAACCAATTATAATTAGAATCATTCAAAAGGAAACAAAATAAAAAATATATAAATATTTAATTCAATTTGCATGATTTTACCAGAAATATTAAAAAATGACATTAATATGATTTCATTAAATAAATATTTTTCATATTTGTTGTATGATTATAATTGAAATCTTAAAAAGAAACATAAATACTTTCCATAATTTGTATCGCTTTGACGCTTATGAGGCAATGATCTTTAAATTCAAAGATTTGTATAAAAATAGACATTGCTACTCGATGTACGTGTCATTAGGATCTTAACATGTGGGTTGTGGTGATACAAAAATCAATTACAGTTAAAATCACACGTTGTTCGGAATGTTTAACTAAATCGTGTGGTTCTACAACTAGATCAAGTTCATAAACTAACTCAAAATCTTATTTATTCCTTTTATCATTTTATCAAGATTAAAATCTTATTAGGATTTTCAACTTAATTTATTAGAATAGTTAAAAAAGTGGTAAGTTATATTTATAAATTAATATGTAACTGGAATAGATTCTGGTGTGAGATCAAAAAACACACAAACAAACCGTTCAAATATTTAATATCATAAAAATTTCACATAAGTACTAAATAAAAAATAAATAAATTAAACCTTCGTATTAAAACTAAAAATGTTCTAACCACACATGACAACTAGATCAATCTATTCGAATAAGAACTAAAACATAAAACTAAAATAAAACTTACGCATCCAAATGACCAAATGCCACTATGCCAAAGTGCCTAACTAAACTTTCCTGACTGGGCTCGTGAGGCCCAGTGGTTTTTAACTTTTTAATTGGTCTGCCAACACTAGCTTGGACCATGGCCCAATAATAATAAAGTCAATTAGTTAAATATTCACATTTCACCCTTTGCAATTTGCATTACAGTTGAATTTATCGTCATCTCCACTTATTAATTTTGATTTTTGATCATGAAATCAAGAAACAACTATTTGCAAATGCATCATGAAACATTGATCAACTTCAAATTTTTTTCTTGGTATAGCATGTTTTTTTGGATCAAAGGGTTGCCGGTTCGACTCCCCATCGTGGTCTTTGTTATGATTATGAAACATTAATGTACATTTTTTGTTTCATTTGTGACCCAAAGCTAATAGGTTTTAAATGTTTAATCAAAATAACAAATATATGCATTAAAAAAATTTTGATTCTTAGGGTAAAACAGTGTAATGCATACATTTTTTTTACGTTTTAGTTATTAATAACGCTACCCTGTAATGGAAATTTTCTTTAAGTGTTACCCCCTAGATTTTTGTCAAGATCCACCACTATTTTAACGACTCGGATATTTGTAATGCATACAATTTTTTTTTACGTTTTAGTAATTAATAACGCTACCCTGTAATGGAAATTTCTTTAACTGTTACCCCTAAGATTTTTGTCAAGATCCACCACTATTTTAACAACTCGGATGTTTGTGTTTCGATATTTGTACATTGTTACACACAACTCTGTTTTAAACAAAATTTAACATAGGATGTCAATAAATATAAACACTTCGTGACGGTAAATTTTAAATTTAAAGGTTAATAAGAAAACAAAACACGAGTAAAATTAAGTTGTATATATTAATAAAAAAAAAACAAATCTAACATAAGAGGCGGCATTTTAAACGTCAGGGGGATGCAAAGATGAGGTGGATTAGTCAAACACTAAAAATACGAAAACTTATGAAACTTGTTTTTCTTAACATATTAATGAAAAGTGTTAAAGGAGGATTCAATGTTAGTGGCATTTTTCAACACCAAACAACCCGAACCTTAAAATACACTAACTTAAATTAACCCAACTAATCCAACCTATTAACCTAAACTCGAACCTTAATAGGGTTGACTTATGGGTGAGTTTTTCTTTTTCTTTCAAAACACGACCCTGTTAACCCGAAACTTGATCGGATTTGCCCGATTAACACCCCCTTTAACTAGTTTTAATAATTGAAACAACTAGTTTGAACAACTAAACTGAATATATATTTGGGAGACAATAGTTAATTATATAATATAATATAATATATAAATGTAAATGTGTGTATATATTCTCCATTTGAAGTGAATTGATGAATGTGTAGACATTATGGAAGCAAAAAGCAAAATGAGAATCTCTCTCTTGATCATGTTTATACTCCATTTGCAAATGGCATCAATATTCTCACATTCCAAATCTATTGTCACTCAACTCCCGTCTTTCTCCGGCAAACTTCCCTTCACTCTTGAAACCGGGTACGTATCTAACTATATATCTGGTTGTGGCTTTTAGTTTTTGGAATTAATACTTATATAGATTTTGTGGTTGAAAGTTATGTCGGCATTGCCGGAAAACGGGAAGAAGTGGAACTGTTCTATTACTTTGTTGAATCTCAAAGGAACCCACGAAAAGATCCATTGCTTCTTTATCTCACCGGAGGTCCGGGAACCTCCGCCGTTCTTCCCTTCTTCTACCAAATAGGTAACTTTTTTTTTATCAGGGCGGAGGTGTTAAAATCTCCGCCATCTTTATTAGTTTTTTCTTTCTTTTTTTCGGAATGTATTCGAATTCAAAACCATTTGATTGAAGTACTATTTTACCAAAAGGATAGTTAAGTGCAATTCCTCTCTATGGTTTAAATTTAAAGTCACTTTATATCTCTGTTTGAAAAATTAGACCAATTGCACGTTTATGGTTTTAAAGCGGGCCATTTAACTTTGACCGTTAGTTGACCATCCAAATAATGAAAATACAATTTGACCCCTCTTTAAACCATTTAAAACTACCTTTTCAATCCATTTTAAACTCCCTAATCAATTTTAGGCCAAAACTTTTAACACAATTTAAAACTTCATTTTTCGATTTTTTGTGATGTTGTGTATAAGAACATAGCCATTGTCTAAGAATATAATAGTCATAGGGATGTAAATTGATATAATAAGTTTTAAATGCTTAAAAGTTGTTTTTACCCCTTTTAATTAACACTTAACTAATGAGCAAAGTTAGGAAGATGTACAAATGACTCGCTTTAAAATCCATAAAGATGCAAACGGTCTAATTTTTCAGACGAGAATACAAAATGACTTTAGATGTAAGTTTAAATTGCACTTAACTCTATTTTTTATTAGTTGTGTTACTAGGTTCTTATGTTATCTTTGTCATCTAACTTATTTGCATCCAAGTTGCCAAAGGAAGATGTGTGTATAATCTTTTAAAAGTATTTTAACTAGAACTGGTCAAATAAAACTTTGACCGATTAATCAAGGTATATAATTGGAAAATCAAGTGATGACCATTTTGACTAAAATATAATATTTAAATAGTTTGTTAAACAAATATATAAATAAAATAATTGTCCACTTGAGTGTGTGCATGATTTTAGGCTTGAAATACTCATTTAGGCTTAAATTTTGCATTGGTTTGTTAGGTGTTGATAGATTTATAGTACATGTTTCTCTTAATTTTGAGCTTAAAAACTTGTGAAAATCTTCATTGGACATCCACTAAATCTATGATAGTATAGGTGTCATATTTTTTTAATGATGGTTGGCATTACCTTTATTTATACTCAAGTGAGTCATATTGAAGTGAGTCATCTTGAGATTCAATATCAACTGTTTATAGTTTATACTAGTTTTTTTTCTCTAGAAAAAACCCCTCTTGATCTAGATTTTGAATTGAACTTGGGACCACAAAAACTACAAGTCCTAATAATTAAATGTAATAAAATATAATTTCACGTATATAATTATAATATAAAACTCTAGCAAAGATTTAATCAGTATTAATTTAACCTTATACAATATGATGCCACGATTTTCAGCCCAAAGTTGTCGGTAGATCATATTTGAACAAAGTTGTCATCGAGTTAAATATGAAAATGAATAAGATTAAATTAATAGGACTTTGAAAATGGGAAGTATAATACTATTGTAGTGATCAAAAACAATATATTGATTATTGAGGGAGTTGTTGTTGTAGGTCCAGTTAAGTTTGAGTATACTAATGCATCAAGATCTGATGTCAAACTGGAAGTGAACCCATATTCATGGACCAAGGTAATATTTTTCACTTTTGATTATGTCAAAATCTCTATTATTTACATGCTTAATTGATCCTCTGATATGTTTATAATTTATAAATAAAGTTTTTTTATTTAATGCTTAAAGATGAAGGTTAATGGATTTTAATAATCAAAATTTTTGTCAGTTGACTTGAATTAATCTTAACATAAAAATTTCTCTATGTTAATTCCAACTTTCACCATATTGACCTCCAAACTTTTTCCTAACAAAATCAAACTCTGGCTGAATTTACTCTTGGTCCATAAACTTTGTCGAATTTATTTTATAGTCCTTCAAGTCTAGGGATGGCAGTCAGACCTGAATCTGATGGGGAAACCCGAAACCCGAGACATTTGGGACGGGTTTAGGTCGGGTCCACGGGTATAGGGTCGGGTCTGGGTCTTAAAAAAAAACTTTCGCGGGTCTGGGATTACCTGCTAGACCCTATTACCCAACCCGATTACCCGATAACACAGACCCGTAGACCCGCTAAATAATTTAATATTTTTCATATATATGTTTAATTGTTTTTTATGTTACGTTTCTATAATCCATTAACGTTTTTAACTTTTAAGTCTCGACCAAACGTCCAAACCATTCTTTTTTAGTAAGATTATTGTGAATTCTCAAGCTTGTGAATTTATGATATAATGATAATATGAAGTATCATTTTAATTATATAATATGATGTATTTTATAAAACTATCGACGAGCAAACTCGACGGGCATACCCCACGGGTAAGTTTTATGTGAGAAATGGGTAGACCCGAGTACCCACGGGTAGACCCGAAACCCGACGGGTAAATACCCGACATAGACCCGACGAGTTTTGGGTCGGGTCTGAGACACCCATTTCTAATAGGGTCTGGGGTTGGGATTACTTCGACCCGTCCCAGACCCGACCAATTGCTATCCCTATTTAAGTCAACAAAAACTAACGGAGTTTGACTTCCTTAGAAAAAAGGCTCGATGGAGGCCAATATGCTGAAAGTTGAGATTAACGTAGAAATTTTTTGAATTGGAAATAATGTCGGCCAATTGACAAAAAAGTTGGATTGTTAAAATAAGATTACCCTAAAAGTTAAAGCTTTAGTGTTTATTATTCACTTATTGATTAGTACAAAATAAGAGTATGTATTGTTAATAACCGGTTGATTCTAAACATTCATACGGATTTATGTTTTTAATAATAAGAAATGTTAAACACCATGGTGGTTTTAACTTTTTATAAAATAATTAAATTAAGTTGTACTTAAATTTTTTTTAAATAAACCGTAATAAGTGAGCAATAAGCTAGTAGTGGTTTCTACATATAACTATCAGCTATGGTTCACTTTTGTATGCTAGACCATGACTAATAGATGTGATAGCCTTAATGATAATGTCTCATAATGTATCACACTATCACGGGAGGCATTATGAGTAAAAATACCTTCTGTCTCTTCTTTGGTTCTCTCATTCACTTTCTCCCACTTCTCTTTTTTTGATAACTAGGACTAATATCGTGTGTTACACACGAGTTAAATAATAATATTTATAAATAAATTATAATTATTATGTTAAAAAATTTGTAAATATTTAATGATATTTTGCTTCATCAACTCATGTATGGTATTTTATATTCTCTTTCAAACTTTCTATTATGAATTAAAAAATTGCCCCTAAAACCTTAAATTATTAGATAAATGATTGATGAAGATTATTTCATCACGTCACTTTTTGATGTAATGTTTTGATTAGTCACCGTTCACATGACGCTAAACACGCCATTCTAAGTATTTATAACTTTATAGACAATGACTTTATACAACTTTCAATGTGGTGTAGTGGTAAAAGGATTGGATTCTCCAAAAGAGACCCAAGTTCTATTTCCACTAGCATCACTTTGGAATAGGCAAATGGGGCAATGAAGGGAGACTTGTGGCAACACAAGTTCGATCTCTGAGCCAAACGGGTTTTACTACTAGCTTGTTGTCGTGGTTACTGGCGGACGGGTTAGTGGGTTTCCCCCGAATTAGAGTCGGTATAGGTGGGCTTCGGCTACCTAGTGCTGTTTGTATTCTCAGAGCATTTGGAGTCGTATTTCGTCATTGGTTATCCCGGGTAGTCGGGCTTTATTCGTTTCGCTGTCCAAAAAAAATTTAATAAATGTTCTTTTTCTCAAAAAGCTAACTGTACCATGCAATCAAAAAATAATAAAATTGTTGATTATTAAAGTATTATTTTTCAAAAATAATAAACTACTCCCTTCGTCTCATTTTAAATGTTCATTTTTTTTATTGTCTCAATTTAAATGTTTATTTCAAAAATAAAAAAAATAATTTCCAATTTTACCTCTAATTATTTAACACAAAACTATTTTATGACTATAAGACAATAGACTTTAATGACATTTTACCATTATTTTATATGTTAAAAATATATGAGTCCCCTTTTTCTTAAAACTTGCGTTGTTGGTCTCATAACACTTAAAATGGAACGGATGGAGTATATAAGTTTTAAAAAATGTGAATCTAGATGTAAGCAAAGATAACCAACATTTGCAAAATAGTGTGATCAACGGTGAAAAAAAGAAAAGAAATAGTACAATATATAGTTTAAATGTGTGTTGTGACTGGTGATTATTGGTATGGTCTTAATTACCTATCTAACCATCATGCATCTAAGTGTTTTTGGTTTCTTGTAGACGGCTAGCATCATATTCATAGATCTACCCGTTGGCACCGGTTTCTCATATGTCAAGAGATGGGATCAATCATCCCGGAACAGGGATTCGCTTGCAGTTACACACGCCTACGATTTTATAAGAAAGGTAAGACTATCAACGATCACAAATTTACTAAGATTTTATCATTCTTTAACTAAAACCTTTGTACGTGTCTATTGTGCGTGCACATATGTTCTGGCGTGTTGATAAATGCCCACACGTACACTTACTAATGAAATGGTCTACTCACGTATAATAAGTTTGTGTTTGATGTTTAATCGTGCGTGTTTCGTTGAATTTACAGTGGCTCGTGGATCATCCTACCTTTCTCAAAAATCCCTTGTACATTACGGGGATTTCTTACATGGGACTTATCGTTCCAAGAGTTGTTTCAAAAATATACGATGGTAATAATTAACTACTGTCTTCCATGTTCGAAATCTAACAACATTCTTCGATTACTCTAAAACAAAAAAACGACTTCTTAGGGAATATTTAAAACATTACCAAACTTGTTGTAAACATCTGATTCCTCTGTAAGTGGGGTCCGATCAGTATTGAATCTTATTTATACTTATTTGATTTATGTCATTATAACCGTTTAAAAACCACCTTTAAGCTATGATTTACATGATTATATTGATTAGTATATATATATAGGGTGTTTACTAACTTCTCTTTAATTCTATAGGCAATGAGCGAGGGGTTGGACCACATTTAAACATCAAGGTACGTAAGTCGATACGTCGTACATCTTACTTGCAACCGGTTCATACTTTCATAGCTCATGTATTTGGATCTTGATGTAGGGTTATTTGCTTGTTAACCCGCTTACTGATAAGTTCATAGATTTTAATTCAAGAATCGAATTTGCGTATCGAGCTGGACTTGTAGAAGATGAGCTCTATGAGGTAATAATCGATAATCATTTACCCCATGCATCAACTGAAACATGTTCTATAGAATAAGAAAATCCCGTAAATTAAATTAAGTTTTATGTATTATCAATCAACTATATACAACGAAGATACTTCATCCGTCCTATTTTAAGTGTTATGGGACCCACAACATAAAGTTTAAGAAAAAATTTATTATTATACGAAGTATATTTTAACCTATAAAATGATAAAAATGTCATTAAAGTTTTTTATCTTTTAGTCATAAAGTAGTTTTTATGTTAAACAATTAGAGGTAAAATTGAAAATTATACTTTTATTTTTGGAATTGACATTTAAATTGGGACAATCAAAAAGGGAAATGTGAACATTTAAAGTGGGACGAATGGTGTATATAATTACAAAGAAAACCAAATTAATCAAATCATTTCTTTTAATTATGTTATATATCAAAGATAATTACAATAAACCATAACCATATTTTCTCTTATATGCTTAATTTGTTGGTTTAATCCAACTTTGATCATTGCAGCCAGCAAAAGAAAACTGTGGAGGTAAATACGTATATGTTGATCCAAATAACACGTTATGTTTAAATAGTCTTCGCACTATAAATGAGGTGAGTTGATCAATGAATGTCGTCGTTTGTTCGTTACCAGTAGTATTTGTGTGTTACACGCGCATTCTAACTAATAAATATTTCATTTACAGTGCATAAGTCGGGTTAATGTGAATTTTATCTTAGACCCGGTTTGTAATAATAGAGAAGATCCAAAGGAGATTTGTCGAGTAAACTTTTCGTCCTAAACCCTAAATTCTTAACCCTTATTTAAATGCAGTTATCTTGATTAATTAATAAACTTTTTAATGATCATATTTTTTTTAATCTTTAGGAATCCATTTACTCGTATTCTAATATATGGGCAAACGAGAAATCGGTCCGACAAGCTCTCCACATTCGTGAGGTACGCTAATAACATGATATCAACACGAACATGAGCTATATATATGATCGTGTTGTGATTATCAGTGATAAAACTATTTGTTCTTGGTTTATTGATGCATCGTGCTATATGTCTCTATTTCACATCAACCATATGTGACGTTAGCTCCATTAATCTAGACGATAAAAAGGTGGAATGTAAATTTGTGTCGTGGTGCAGGGAACAGTGGAAAAATTTCAATACACCAACGCGAACATTAGTGCCTTGTTTGGGAGGCCGGACACCATATATTATTCTCATGATATCTTTAGCAGTTTGGCGTACCATAAAAAGCTGGTTACCAAAAAATGTCAAGCGTTAGTTATTAAGTAATTTCCTAATCACCATCTCTCAGTATATAACGTGCTATTTTCAGAACCAATATTATGTTGAGAAAATGAGAACCAAACCAACTAAAATGTGTATATATCGCCTTTTATCATCATAACGTTATGTTTGGTTTGTAGCGGTGATCATGATATGACATTTCCATATATGGGCACAAAGAAGTGGATAAATAGTCTCAATCTTAGGGTCCAAAGCCCTTGGAAACCATGGTTCATTCGGACTCAAGTGGTTGGGTGAGTTCAACTTCAATTCCTAACGTTACGAATCGAATTACTTTTGAGCTACGTACCCAAAATATGTTCGTTAAAAGCTAAAATCAAACCAATCTTAAACAAGTTCGTTTATAAGTTACACGTACCATGAACATAATAGATGGGTTTTTTTATAACAAAAATAGCAAATAGAGTGGTTGAAAATTGTTAAACTTAAAATCCAATTATCTTGATATTGATATTGATATTGATATGAACATTTGTCTTGTTGGTATGTAGATACGAGAAGACATATTCGAAGGGTAAATACACCTTGAAGTATGCGACCATCAAGGTAATTAGAAGCAATAATCATACTATTATCTTTTGCTATTTAATTAGTTATTATATAACTACGTTAGCGTTTAGTTATTGGTAATGTTTCACGTCAAGGGTGAGTCTTTGACTTAGATGCAACAGGCACACTATAAACAAATCATTTTTGTAGTTTTAGATATATTTTAGGCTGGTTATTTTAGAGTCAGTTTACACAAGGTGTAAGACATTTTTAGATGTTAAAACCAGTTTTAATTGTTCGACACATAACCTGACTAGAAATTAAGCTTCGTCTCCCCGTCATTAAAAGTTCCATGTAACGAATATATAAGGGACCTTTTTTTTGCAGAATTCATACAATTGATATTGAAAATATAAGATTTATGTTTGGGAATAAATAATAGGGAATGTTTTACCTCAAGTTCCATTGGTTCTGGGATTTAGAAAATCCTCTGTTAAGTGGAAGGAATTTCAAATCCCACAACCAAGGGAATTTGGGGTAAAATATTATCTCTTATTGTTTCCCGAAACATAATTTTGATTAAAAAAACTTATATTTTCATCATTAATTCCAATTCCAATTCTCATGAATTTCGCGAACCAAACGGTCCCTAAGGGTGTTGCGTTGCTTTCACATCCATCACCCATCGATGAGCACAACTGCAACATGGGTGGTGTAATATTAACTAGAAACACTCATCAAGAGAAGTTCTCAAAACGTCCCTTTTTAATACCAGTTTTCGCAAAATACCCCCTTCAAACTTGAATTCTTAAAATGCCATCTTAGATTAGGCGCCTCCACTACAAAAGTATAAGCATCGATTATATTGACAACCAATAAAAATCAAACACGTAAAAAAATTTTAAAAAAATATATTTTCACTTTTTTTTAAGTGTAAGGGTGTCCGATTCCACTTTAGGGCCGCCCGACTTTACAATTTCTTTGTAAAATAATACATAGGCATTCACCTCTATATATAAGTGCCTAAAAACTTAAAAAGTTGTCCCTCTTGCCGTCGTGTTTTCTATAGTGCCATTTTAGAAAGTGAAAAATTAAAGAGACAATCTCAAGGAAATGCACGTGAAAAATGACATCTTAGGAGTTTTTTCCCTTATCTATGTCATATATACTAAAATTAGGTGAAAAAAAGGTAAATGTAAATGATACGTAGACTAGTTAACATGACTAAATGATATGTGTTGCAGGGTGCGGGTCACGGAGTGGCAGTTTACAAGCCTGAAGAATCAATGGTCATTGTGGACACATGGCTCACTTCTCATACTAGCTTTGATTGAAAATACATAAATAAATAAAAATTATTTGGCATATATCATCACTGTTATACTCGTTATATGTGTATCGTATCTTACTATCTTATATGTGTTACAATGCTTGATATTTAAAAATTGAAATCATTTTGCTCATTATGTATCTTAGCCATGCTTAACTTTCCACCTTTGGGCCATGAGGTTTATGGGCCCACATATTCCATCATCATTGTTGAACTATAATAAGCATCTCAAGAAAAATTACCAGCCCAAAGAACTAGTCAAAAAAACTCCCGACTCTATGTAACCACGTCGATATTCCAACGCAGTTTCGAATGAAAATCACGTCCAAAGGTCTTTAAACCTTTACGTTCACGGTTCATGCGTTTATCTTTTGTGAACCATCCAATGTTTGGCGTGTGGCACCGGAAAGAGATCCAATTTAGATACCTGACGGAATGAAATGAACCATTACTTCATGTTGTTTGGTAGGCAAGAAAAAGACATGAATAAAATACGATTCACTATAAATGACAAAAATACATTGTCGTGGTTATGGGTCAGGTTTTTGTTCGATACATGGGTCAATACATAAGTCAAGTCATGGGTCGGGGCATAGATCGAGACATGGGTTATTCCTGGGTTGGGCCATGATTCCAAAAATAGGGGCCTGGACATTGGTCGGTTCATGGGTGGGTCATGAGTTGGTTTATGGATCGGGTCAAGAATTAGTTCATGGATTGAGTCACGGGATGCAAGCCGAGACACGAGTCAGTTTTTGGTTCGTGTCATGGATCGACATGGGATGGTCCATGGGTCGAGTCATGGTTCGAGGAATGGTTCATGTTATGAGTCGGGTCATAGTTCGGGTCATTGGTCGGTTCGTTTCATGGGTCGAGTCAGGGTTTAAGGGGTGGGTTGGTTTGAGTCAAGGTTTGAGTCATGAGTTAAAAAGTTAGTTCCATCCTTGTAGTAATGAAAAAAAAACCATGAGAGTGGATGAAATGAAAAAAAAAATATTTTTATTCCGTCATAATGATCTAATCTATTCAATTAACCAACCAACCAAAGATGCTATTTTTCATTTCTTGAATACCAAAGAGTACCTAAAAATATATTTCACCGCATACAAATATATAAATTGCGATGCATACGGTCATACGGATGCTTTATAATAAAATATGTGAAAAAATGCAACTAACACGCTTCCTCTATTAGAACAAAGCAACTCAACCAATCACGTGTGGTTATGTTTTTTTAATTATTTATGACAAAACTGTTATATAAAAAGAAAAAAAAAATACATGAAATGTAAAAAGAAAATATAAAATTTATATTCACGCCCACATCCGCTTTTGTATGTTGCATTAACTGTAAAGTGTGACACACGTACCCCTTTTAAATTGAGTGAGCTAATACAAGTGTTAGAAAAAAATAAAATGAAAGTCCTTCAACAAAATTTGCGGTTATTTTAGAACGGTTTATTAGTAAGCAAAAACTTTTGATGATTTTGTTTAAAACTTATTTGTGGTGCTATAACCTTCATGACTCGGGTTATGGTGTATATGTCCGGGAACAACTCGTATAAAAACTAAGAAAAAAATGTTGGATCCTCATGGCAAAGGATGCTTATTTGTTGTACTAAACCTTTATGACTCATATTAGAAAAAACCTTTTTCTCAACTAAAATATCGACCACCGTTCTTTTGTTTAGTTCCATTGAGAT
Source organism: Tagetes erecta (assembly GCA_030867185.1). Lineage (NCBI taxonomy): Eukaryota > Viridiplantae > Streptophyta > Magnoliopsida > Asterales > Asteraceae > Tagetes > Tagetes erecta. The sequence goes on along the minus strand of CM061494.1, from coordinate 5,626,870 downwards.
ATATAAAAAACAAAACAAAGAAAAGTTGTACGCCAAAAAGTTATTATGAATTGTGGCATCAAGTACGGTCCACCATCAAGACAAATGAATCGCATTTGACAAAAAACACGAGTACCAATTTGATGACCCTAACAATGTCGTACTTAATATAAGGATGTTATTAATGCACACTTGAGTGTGCTCACTGGATGACCCAGATGTCACTGGATAAGCGGGAACACTAACGTGCACAACATAAATTGGTGGGGCGTGAATCCTTGTGTGTAGCATAACCCATCTACCGTTTTTCATTGGCTTTTTTTTTTTTTTTCAAATTGGAAATCTCATAGAAACATAACCAACGAGTATTATATGGACGATGGAATATGTCCAGAGTATTCCGCATTTGTGAAATCTTTCACAACTTTGATTCCTCCGATTGTCATGCCGCAAAACAAATAAGTAGATGGTGAGATTTGAACTTGGGTCCCTAAGGATTACGGGTCTCACTCAAACTACTTCAACAAATGATCTTTAATACTTTCTAAATTGTTATATATAACAATATAAGAACTTATATTTAATGTAAAAAGAGCGGATTATGAGATGGATTGTTATAAAAAAAAGTCATACATATTGAAACTTTTAAATAAAGATATTAAAACAAGAGTGTTTAGGGATCAAGAAGAGTAAATATTGCGAGAAGAAAAAGATATTACTAAATTCTTTATTTTTTTAATAAAAAATTAATTTTTTTAACATGTAGAAAAATGATTAAATTAAAATATTTATTCGTTAATTTTGATATTCAAAAAATAAAGTTTGATGAATTTCGTTTATTTGTTAAACTTACAAATGTTGAAGTTATATGTAGGTTATGCTTTTTACACATAGCCTACACATGTGTAGGTAAACTTAAAACGCTAAAAATACATACAAAAAAATATTTCAATGATTTATTTTAGTTTATGCATTACACATTTGTGTGTAGGAAAGTGATTTACAAAAAAACTATTACCAAGTTAATTTTTTTAGTGATTTAGATTTATTCTTTTTCTAATCTCAATATATGAATTTTCTCAAATAAACTTAACTAGCTTTTACACCCGGGCCGCGCGATGCGGCGGCCGAGTCTTGCGTATGTGATTTCGTTATTAAAAGATTAACGTCCCGCACGTTACGCCAAAAACCGTAAACAGAAGCAATCAACTACACCGATCGACTGAGTATGAAGACTAACAACAATACCAAAGATTTCCGGGCCGCGCGATGCGGCGGCCGGGTCTCGTTGATTTCATGACATGTTACACTGGTGACGTTAAGATTTTGACCTTTTGCACGTGTTACAACACAAGTTTCTTGACATGAATCATGCGTTGTGGCGACGTAGTTTTTTTACATCATAACACGTGTTAACAACTTTTTCGACTTCAACACGTACGTCTCGTTGTGACAATGAGAGATACAAAGGTAAAAAGTGTATAGTCGATAATAAAAGTTGTAAACATTACAAAGTTAAGTATGGGGTCAAAGTGATAAAATATGAAAATTAAGAGGCTAAAGTCGTAAATATGTCAAACTTCAGGATCCAAACCGTAAATAACCAAGAAAATTAACTTAATAGCAATTTTGTAGTTTCATCAAACTTGAAAGGCTTAAAGTGAAGGTCTCACTGACCTTCACTATTAGAATTATATATATATATATAATTAGAGTATTATGTGTCACAACAAAAACACACATATATATATATATATATATAATCTATATATAATACACAAACTTACATATTCATAAATACATATGCATATGTATGTCAGTATGTATGCATTTATGTGAAAAGAAGCAATTGAAGGAGCCACTTGTGTTAATCCTATAAGCTCCCATCCAATTTTTTTTAAACAATGTCAATTAATTTGTTACAACTTTATTACACTGTATTAATAAATAAATATTATTATCTGAATTAAAACTCATGATTTTTAAAAAAGGCAAAGCCTTTACAATTTTTTTAAACAACGCCCAAAAGATCATTGGTGAGCTCCCATTTACTTTTTCACATTTTTTTCTTCACATAATAAGTTAGTCTGTTTACCGTTTTCTTAATTGCGACGGTTATTTAGAGTCTCTTTAAGAACTCTTAACAGGAGCAAACCTCTTATTTAGTTCGAGGTAGTTCATTCAGATTATTTGTTTTGCGAGCGGATGTTTGAATCGGTCAGATATTTACCTATGAATGTGTAAGCATTATATTAAGTCTAACTGATACAGACTTCTTTCCGGTTCAACGCTTAGAATCTGTTTGGTATGGAGTAATGGAATGGACAAGGGAATGAAATAAATAAAGGAAAGGAATGGACAAATGAATGAAATAGATCATTTCATTCCATTCTCCTGTTTGGTTACCGTATAGAATAAAATGAATCATGGTTATGGGCCGGGTCTTGGTTCGGACCATGGATCGGCTCATGGTTTGATACATGGGTTAATAGATGAGTCAGGTCATGGATAGACACATGAGTCGGGTCATGGTTCAAGTCACGGTTCTAGGAATGGGTTAGGACATTGGTCGGTTCATGGGTCGGGCCATGAGTCAGTTCACGGATCTAGTAATAAGTCGGTTCATAAACCGAGTCATGGGTTGATCGGGACATGGGCCGGGTCATGATATGAGACATGGGTCAAGTCATGAGCCGAATCATTGTTTGGGTCATGGTTTAGGGCGTGGATCGATATGGGTCGAGTCACGAGTCGGTAGATGGCTCGGGTCGTGAGTCGGTTCATGGGTTGGGTCATGGTTCGAACCATGAGTCAGGACATGATCTGTTCATGGGGTCTTGGGTCGGGTCAAGGTTTAGGGCATGAGTCGGTTTATGGTTCTTGTCATAACTTAAAAAAAATATTTCATTCCTTGAAGGAATGAAAAAAACATGGGTAATGGATGAAATGAAAATGATGTAATTTTCATTCCTTGGTAATGGTCCATTTCATTCCCTTGACTAACCAAACACACTTTTTTTCATTCACCCATAATGGTTCATTCCATTACACCTCTCATTCCCACATACCAAACACTACCTTATTGTTTCAGACATCTTACCGGTTCAACACTTATTGGTTTGGACCTCTTACCGGTTCAATATTTATTGCTTCATAACTCTTATCGATTTAACATCTACTCATTCATAAGCCGTCAAAAAGTCTTTAATCTAATCATTCTTTAGTAACCACTAGTTTAGTGCCCGCGCTACGTTCGGAAACACAACATTCAGGTGATGCTTTTAAGGATGTTTATGAATGTTTCATTCAGTTTTGAAACAAAACCGTGGTAAACCGGAACACATGATATATTTTTAAAAATTATATTTTTAGTATAACAATATTATACTCAAATTAAAGAGAATAAAGTGATCAGTTTTTAATTATATTTTTAGTATAGCAATATCGTATAAAAATGTTATGTATATTTATAAAACATTGAGGTTTTTAATTGTATGTTATTATTAACTTTATCCATAAGTTTCATTTTTAAACCCTATCAAATATAAACCGACTCATGTATACCCCTTGTAGTAAAGGGTTAAAAATATAAATACTCTTAAATGTTTTAGAATTCTACAATATATTAGGGGACAAAAAATGTAATTAGTTTTATTATATTATATTTTATATACATATTTTAAATAAAAAATCATTATTGTGAGATAAACTCTCAAATAATGTCGCATAAGCTAAAAGCTTTAAAAGGATGCCACATAAGCTTTTTTTGTTTTCCTATATTATATAAGGATATATATATATTTTAAATAAAAAATCATTATTAATAGCAAAACTCTCAAATGATGTCACATAAGCAAGTTGCTCTCAACGGCTGTCACATAAGCAAATTTCGTTTTGCTATATTATATTAGAGATACTAAACGTATTACTCCATAACATTTTCTAGCTAACTACCATAACATTTTCTACCAGTAACTCTGTAGTAGTAGAGTATTTACATTTGGTTTATTTTCTTAGCCATCTTATTATAGTAAAAATCATTACATTTTTCTCTATTTTTCAATGTAACATTTTAAGAATTTAAAGATAGAAATGGGGTACTAAAGTCATTAAGAGTATTTCTGATATAAAAATTGTGACCATTTGTTGGGACCATGATCCGTTACAGTCAAATAAAACGGGAAACATTTAAAGTTACTTTTTTTTTTCACTATATAACTCTTGAGCTTCGATGTTATTTTAAAACCATCTCTCTCTCACTCTTTAAGAGTTAAGACGCAATGACAACTCCTACAAGAAGGTTAGCTCTTGTTCACTTTGTTTGAATTATTTATCTTTTATAAATAGAGAAAATAAGAAAATCAAAAGAACTCAAATTTTAAAAAAAAAGTGGAATTAGAAGGGAAAGTTTGTGCTAATTTTATCTTATAAATCAACTTTCGATTTAGATACAAAGGAAAACAATGTTTATCAATTTTTCTATTGTATATCACATGACTTTTGTTATATTTATTTCTTTAGTTATTAATGTTAGGTGTTCAAATAACAACACTTTTATATCGTTTGTTATTTTATTATTGTTTATTCTTTACGTTTATTTTCTTTTATTTTTGAACTCAGAACCCGGTGATAAATGCATGATTTCTACAAAGTGCTGTTTTTAGTGCTTAAATTCAAGTTTGGAAGTGCTTATAAATCCATTTCAATATATAATTAATTGATATGGCTCGAAGTTAATTTACCCTAATAGTGTTAGTTTTGCTAATATGAAATTTACTTGATTTAAATGAAAAAGATTGGAAGGAAAAGTAGCATTAATAACTGGAGCAGCAAGTGGCATCGGTGAGTCTACGGCAAAACTCTTTGCTAAACATGGAGCAAAAATCGTAATCGCTGACATCCAAGATAAGCTTGGTCAAGCGGTTTGTGATGACATAGGCTCATCAAATTCGATATACGTCCATTGCGATGTAACCAATGAAGAAGACGTCAAAAGGGCTGTAGATGCTGCAATCCTTATTTATGGAAAACTTGACATCATGTTCAATAATGCAGCTATCATAGATCCCATCAAACCACACATCGCCGATAATAAAAAATCTGACTTCGAACGTGTGCTTAGTGTTAATGTCACTGGTGTCTTTTTAGGCATGAAACATGCTGCAAGGGTTATGGTTCCCGCTAGATCTGGTTCAATAATATCGACGGCTAGCGTTGCTGCAAGTCTCGGTGGAATTGGGACACATGCTTACTGTTGTTCAAAGCACGCTGTAGTCGGTTTGACTAGGAATCTGGCAGTAGAGCTTGGACAATTTGGTATTCGAGTAAACTCTTTGGCCCCTTATGGAATTGCCACACCATTAGCGAAAAATGTTTTTGATCTTCAAGATGATGTTGGCTTTGAGCATATCTTTAACTCAAAAGGGAACCTCAAGGGCGCGACACTAAAAACAAATGATATCGCCCAAGCTGCTCTTTTTCTAGCGAGTGAAGATGCAAAGTATGTTAGCGGGCAAAACTTAGCTATCGATGGCGGATTCAGTATTCTTAATTCGTCATTAAACATCTTCAAGGATCAAGAGGGCATTTAAGTCAACATGTTTGGAATAATTATATGCATTGTAGAAGGCAACCCCAATAACATACTATTGTATGATTATGTGTTTTCAATCAATTAAAATAAAGTTGCCTTAAATCTCCAACCAATATATAGAATCAATGAAATTTTACGATGAACATATATATATATATATATATATATATATATATATGTATGTATCGAACTGGATTAATTGTGAGGGAGCTAGAGACTACATGCGATCTTAACATGAAGTAACGTTAATTAGCAACCGTGTTTTTTTATATTCGAGATGTTAAGAAGATGAAGTCGATCTGACTAGCTATACTAAAACTACAAAAACAAAATATGCATATATTTATACAAATTCTCAGTAAATTAAAGTTTTTATCCTTTTTGTTCCACACAAGAATTGAAATTTACCTTTTTCTTGTGAGGGATTGGCTGGGTGTGCGTGGTTGTGGGGTTAGTCACCATAAGCACATGTTATGAGTGGGGTTAGTCATAGTAGGATAATGACTTATGAGGGCTGTAGATTTTTTTTGAACTGGTATTCACCAGAGAAATAACGTGTCAAATGGGGTTGTTAGTAATGATGAAGAAGTTGATTGACACTGATGTAATTACGAGTGTAATCATTCCACCCAATTATTTGCTTGGGTTTTTTGCAGGTAGGAGATTGAAACTGGTGCAATTACGAGTGTAGTAAAATGACTCAAAAGTAACAATTAATCAAAGACTAATAACCGAATAATGGGTTCTAAGAATAAAGTCCTTATAATATCAAATTTAATCAGAAAGTAACTAAACTATAAACTATAGATCCCCATCTATACGTAAAAAAACATAAATTAAATAGCAAATCGCTAGATAATAGTAAAAGATAAAAACCCTAATTAAATAAACCCAAAAATAAGAAAATTCAATTTCAAATAAGTCATATATGGATGCTCCTACATTAGAAACCGGCAAACCGCCCCTAGCATAGGCGGTCTCCTCTAACACCGTCAATCACAAATAACGCTCCATCACCATACGTCAATGTTTTGTTTCAATCAGTAAAAGCTACCCTTTTCGAATCCGATGCCATGCTACCGGCCTGTTCAGTACTGTTTAGTTTAAAGGAATCAACAACCAAGCATTTTTTTTTCATATGAATAACAATAGAATAAACTACAAATTTCATTCTTTATGTTTTATGGCTATTGCAATTTGGGTCCTTTAGCAAACTAATCTACAAATTACATCCTTTATGTTTTATGTTTTATGGCAGTTGCAATTTGCGTTTGATTGTAGTCTTCAACCACTTACCACTTTCACACTTCATGTTTGCATATTTTTACCACTTTCACACTTCATGTCTGCATATTTTTGTTTGAATTAATGTGCATTTTACGGGATCAAACACCCCGTGAAATTTTAGAAATAGATACCTAATTAGAGCGTGTATGGATTTACCAATTTAGAAGCGGAGATAGAGTGTTTACCGTTCAAAAAAAATCTACCATGTTTTTTTATTAATATTTTTACTTCATTTTCTTTATGAACCTTCCCTTTAATTATTATTCTCTGTTTATTGGTTTGAATGGTCCAGACTATCACCTACTATCACATTTTGAAAGATGTCGGTCTCATCCGTCGAAATAACCGGTGACGGTTCCATATCATACTTGTCACCAACGGACCTCCGTGAAAAACATTTAACGCCGATAAACTTTTTTTCAAATCCGGACCAATGATAACCTAACGGCAAAGAAGCTCCTGCAACGAGAAATTCACTTCTTCACAAACCATTCTACCGAATCATTTTGGTTTCCTCTAACACCGTACTACAAACGCCGCCCTATCAACGTCCCTCACCATTCCTTTTCAAACAGTGAAAGCTTTCCTCTTCGAGTCAGATCACATGCTACCTGTTCAATACTGTTTAACACTGTTTAGATGTGTCTGGTTGTCACTCATCCACATCTACACATGTTCATGTTTTTCATGTTTTTCATGTTTTTGTGCGTTTGACAAGGCCAAACGCCCTGTACAAATTTGGAAATTGACACTTATGTATAGAGAAAGCAGAAATACATAGTTTAGTATTTAGAAAAATCTAACATGTTTTTTTATTAAGATGACTTCATTTTCTTTATGAACAACTTCCCCTTCAATTATTAATTAATATTTTAGAGGTTTATTAAGATGATTTATTTTAGTTTATGCATTACACATTTGTGTGTAGGAAAGTGATTTAAAAAAAAACTATTACCAAGTTAATTTTTTTAGTGATTTAGATTTATTCTTTTTTTAATCTCAATATATGAATTTTCTCAAATAAACTTAACTAGCTTTTACACCCGGGCCGCGCGATGCGGCGGCCGAGTCTTGCGTATGTGATTTCGTTATTAAAAGATTAACGTCCCGCACGTTACGCCAAAAACCGTAAACAGAAGCAATCAACTACACCGATCGACTGAGTATGAAGACTAACAACAATACCAAAGCATCGTTTCGTCACTTTCATCGTTAGGTTTAAACACCCAATTGAAACACCGGCCTTTAAAGCATCGTTAGGTTTAAAGGCCCTATAAAACCACCGTTTCGTCACTTTCATCGTTTGTAGCACTAGAAGTTATATACATATAGTATAGGTGGTTCGTCGTTTGTAGCACTAAAAGTTATATACACATAGTATAAAATTGAAACCAAAATAACAAATTTTCATCCAAATATCTTTTCTATTAAAAGAGAGTAACCGTGCAGCATTTCTACCGGCGTCAATTAGAAATGGTGAAACGAAGTGGCTTTATTATCGTGAGTTCAAGTCCTGATCCAGAAAGAGAGAAGATCGAAACTTCAGGCGATTCGAGTCCAAGGCCCGGTCAGTGTTGAAAAAATAAAATTGAGAAGATCGAAACAACTTAAGAAACAAAGAATTTCGTGAAACTAACTTATAATAATATAAATGCATTGATGAAGAAACATAAGACGTACAAATTAAACAAATAACTGATCAGCTGGGAGATCAAATTAAACAAATATTGAGGTAGCTAGCTAGCTGGCTTTTGCAGCATTGGAATGGAGCTCCAAAGGCGGGTTATGGCGATCATAGGGTAGTTTAAGTCGGCCTATGGAACCCGCAGGCTTCAACTTGACGTTCTCGCAGTTGCATATCTCGATCATAAACCCGTCTGGATCATTGAAAAACAACTGCTCAATCTCTCCGTCTTCCTTCCCACCCACTGTTCTCTTCAAGTACTTGATGTTCAGTTCCTTTAGTCTCCTCTCCAATGCACTCATGTCCTCACACTGCATGCGCGCACATCAATTATATAAAATATCAACAAGAAGTATATATATATAAAGATGAATTAATCACCTGAAAGGATATGTGATTATCCATGGGATCTAATTCATCAGGACTATCAGGCAACTTTTGTTCATCCTTAGATTGAACCAAATGAATCCCTATTCCATAATTAAACAACCACGCCCCATCGAAATCGAACGCCTGAGGGCGTTCGATCAACACGAACCCTAACGCCTTCTTATAAAACTCCACCGAGTCTTTCACCGACTTACATAGCCTGGAAACATGGTTTAGTGTCATACGAGGAAAATCATCATCTTGTTGGTCACCATTATTCTTTGGTTCTTGGTTCTTATCCATTTTTAGTAGGATGTTTCAAATGACGGACCGTTATTAGGGTTTATGTGGGCTTTATGGTATTGATGAACAGATGCTGTGTGGCGGTTAATGACACGTGGTGTGAGTATGGGATTAAGGTTACATGTGGATGTGACGCGTGTAAGTGGGATGTTGCATAGGTTACGTAACTTATCAACCTTGAAGTATGTAAATTAAGGTGATAGATCGAAAGGGTAAGCCGACCAATGGTGTTGCAAGTTTGAGATCATATATATTTTCTCTCTTTATATTTTTTTCGGGTGGTTTGGTTTTATTAGAAGAGATTGCTACGTGTTATGGTGGGATATTTTTTTACACGGTAAACAAATCATAAACGTATGTCATGAGTTGTGAGAATGCATTTTTTGTATACAATAAAAAATCAGCGTTATTAGATACCTATATAGAATAGTAACTTATCCGTCATAAAAAAATACCATTAACGATTATCAAAATTACAAACAAATACCAATTTAAGGGTAAAATAATTGTACTTTTTAAGGTTTTAGAAAGACAAGGGTGAAAGAGTGACGGAATTGGTTGTTATTCAAGGCACCACACTCAATGATCAATCAAGTATAAAAACATTTGTACACAAAATACTACTCAAATCGATGCCGAATGCATAACCCGGGTCACCAAACACCTATGCCACGCCGATCACCAACATGGGTCGTAGTGTTTTCATGGCTGCCAAGCGTAACCATCTAGCCACATCACATCTCCCGCACCGGTCACGAGACATTCCCGGCCCTCTAAAAGCTAAATGGCATGTGTTTTTGTAGGAGCCTAAAATAGTTCAGAAGCCCGTTTAGAAAACGGATCTAGCTCAAATTAGTTTTTAAACAAATCCATTCAAGCTTGAGTTTGTATTTCTTTTTGCTGAGCCCACTGATAATCTGTTCTTTGCAAAGCCCAAGTTAGTTTCTTGGCACGAAGTCCACAAACAATTATTTGGTTGTTCATTACTTCATTTTGCTTTATGTAGCCGTGAAACAAAAAACCGGTTCCGAAACCGACCCGATGTAGAGGAACCGGAACCGGTCGTATCCGAACCATAGGGTACACATGGGTTCCGGTTCCTTCAAGAAACTGGAACCGTACCCGGAACTGAACCGGAACCGCCGGAACCGGTTCCACCTCAACCTGGTCAAAACCCGGACCCGACCCTACCCGGAACCGAAAAAATGTTAAACCGGTGAAATACCTGATCATACCTGAAATCGGACCCGACCCTACCCGGTTTTTGACTTTGTTGACCAAAACGGACCCGGTTCCTACCCGGAACCGGTTCCTAAAAAAACCCGGTTTGTGCATGGCTAGCTTTATGCAATGTATTTAAAGTAAATTTATGTTTCTTCATTATCGGTTTGACATCTCTTTACCCACTTCATAGTTCACCCGGTCAATATGTTTAGACGTTTCTATCGATTAAGTTTAACCTAAATTTCATCTTTCACCCTTAAATTAATATAATGACAAAAAGGTCTTTTATATTCATGTTTTGTAATGTGTTATGTCCTTTGCACTAACAGTCATTTAATTTTATGTTAAGTCTAATCATATACCTTCACATGATGGTATTTTGGTGTTTTTACGCACACTTTCAAAACATAGCTTTCTTTTGACGAAAGTTATTCCTCATCTCCTTAATCTTCTCATACGTCGTTCATCTTTAGTGACCATTATGTCTATGTTTTTCCGTTGATGGAGATGCGTTATAGTGATTTTAGGTCAATGATGAAGTAACCAGATTAATGGAAAAAACTAGTTAACCAAACCTTTCATATTCCAACAATGAAAGAACTAGACTTAACAAAAAATATTTACTTTTCGTTAGTGAAAAGGACGTAATATGTTACAAAATATGCACATAAAATGATGTCTTTTTGTTATTTACCTGAGTTGTGACGAAATGTGAAATTTTAACCTTACTAATAAGCATGGTTAATGCCAAAAGTTAGGTTTATTTACAGTTTGTCACTTTCGCATACATACGATTTTAATCATCGACTTTAACTAATTATCATTTTTTGCTCTGATGACTTATTCAGCTGATGACTTTGACCATTTACTCAACTTTGAAATATTGACGACTTAAGCCCTAAAACATCAATTTTGAAATCGGAAAAAACTTAACGCGTTAAATTCTTTTAACGACCCCTATTATTTGCCAAGGTGATAAAAGTTGAGGTCATTATCAGCCAATTCGATAGTTGGGACTGATATAAACCTAAATATGATAGTTGAGACCGTTTAAAACAAATTATTTATTTATAACGTGTTATTAGTTATTACTAGAAAGTCAACTTGAGTGTTAAAAGAAAACATCAAATCAAAATAGAGTAAGTGAGAACAAAGATCAATTTCAACCAAACGTCTCATCAAACAATAGATATGCGATCTTATTACCTTGTATTATGACATTGTGCCTTTTGTTTTCAAATCATCCTATTTACATGGTAATAAACTAATAACACCCCATCTTTTTTTGTTTCTATATATTTTTTATTTTTACTTTTGACGATACGATTCTTCTAGATAATTGGGGGGGGGGGGGGGGTATTACGATTCGATTGTTGTTATGTATTGATTTTATATTCTCCTTTTTAACATTAGACATCAAATTGGAAGTTTGCACATGACATTAGTATTAATTGCACTATGGCTCGATTCTAAGGATTTTGTTCTCCGATTAGCTAGGTAATTCATGCACTGACTGTTATCTTAAAACTTAATGGGTATTTTAAAATTTACCAAATGTTGTTTTTTTCTAAAATAGAACTTAACTTTTCTATCATCTACTTACTCATTTTGTATTAAATCATACATTCATACGATGGTCGTATTGTTTCGTTTAATAATGATAAAAATAAAAGTATTTTTATAAGAGACAAATAAGTAATCTTGACAAAAATCTTGGGTGGGGTAGACTAAATTGAATTCAAAATATTAATCATTTTATATAATAAATTTAAAGTAAATTGATATTTTTGTAAGTGGGGAACATTACCTTTCTTCTGAAACACAAAATAAGTTATTTGTTCTTCTTTAAATATTTATACGTTTTTTTACTAAAATATCGTAACAATTAATATTACATAAGAGTGTAAAGTCTAGGTACATATTATACCCGGTAGTGATAGGACCGGCGTACCCAACTAGACCTGGCCTATCGAACCACTGGGTACATGTGGGCTTCAATTTCTTAGAACCATAAGACAAAGTGAAAGTGGTTTTCAATTAACTTGAATCGTGATCTAACAGTGAATAATTTGCAACATAATAACAAAGTTTTAAAATTATTAAAATTAAGTCAAATTGAATACAAATAATCAATAAATAGTAACCAAAGTTTATACATGTTTCATTAAAGACTCAATTTAAAAAAATTTAACATTCGAACATATAGTTAGAACACTTAATGAAACTTCAATAATTTTAGAAATAAAGAATAAGCTTTAGGTACTTAATTAAAACAATTAACAAATTTGATTACATTTATATAGAGTTACCCCATATTAACACACTAAGGACTCAAAACTTTGTTTATGTGTTGTAATTAACTAACTTTGTTTATGTGGTGTAAGAAAGTTAATATGTTTATTCTATATATTTACAGTTTTACACAGTTGACTTTAATACCCTTAAAAGTTACTCATATGGGCAAACAGTTTGACTTTCAAGGAAGAGTTTATTACAAAACCTGATCATGAGTTGCCTTGATTTACAAGACTCAAAATTTATTATAATATATAGATGAAATAACCACGTGTTAGAGTGATTCAAGTACCCAATGTTGACCATCAGCCTTGACCCGGAGACCATTAACTCGGGCAAACATATTTACAGCTCTTCTAACACCTCTATTATCCGCACTCGTAAAATAATCGTGCCCGAAAATAACCCCACCAGGCCGCAACAACTTGTAAGCCAGATTGATATCGGACCAAGCCGAGTGAAAATCATGGCCCGCGTCAACTTCAATCAGGTCCGCAAACACACCCCACTCACACAACTTCTCGAGAGTTGACCCAGTCGAAAAAGGTAAAAATATAACGTTTTCACTTGCATTGACATGAACCACATTTTGCATAAATTGGTACAACAACATGATGTCACCATTTACCATTTTAATGTCACGAAATTGGCTTGGTAAACCCGGCCAACCTCGAAAATCATCTACACATAAAATCTGAGTCTTCAGGCCGAGTTGTTGTGTCAACTCGGCCATGTGAATTGCTGAGGCACCTAAAAAGGTGCCAATTTCAATTATGGTTTGGGGTTTGACTTTTTGAATAAGGTTCTTGAACACAAGACCAGTCGAACCCCAACCTTTGATTCTTTTGTGTCGTAAGAGCGGTTTGATGTTTGGTGGAGGGAAATCTTTATACGGGGATGAGCCGTTGAAGATGCGGGTTATGATTGATTCACGAATAAGTTTGGGTTTAATCGGGTCAGCACAACGAGTCTGGAATTGGTAGTGGTCAACGTCGGCGGCTTGGGGTAGTGGGTTGACTATAGTGGTGGTGGTGGGGTGGTGGTAGGGTGGGTTATATGATTGGTTTTTCAAAAGGGCTGATAAATAGCCAAGGTAATAAGAGATGAGGAGGATGAGAATGAAAGCCGCCGGTTTGGCGAACCCATGGGTTCGCAAACCGACAGCGATTCGACCGATGGTGGCTCCGTCAGTGGCGGAATCAGTGATCATGCTGTGTTTCATCTGGTGGTGGTGGTGGATGTGAGGTTGAGGAAAAGAAGGTTGAGGAATAAGATGAAGAAAGTAAAAGATGATTGGGTGATGATGAAGCAACTGTCGCTTTTTGAACACGTATGAAATCCTTGAGAATAAGTGTATGCTATTTAATGCTATTTTACTTATTGTTATCTATACAATACTAATTAAATGCTTTATATTGTTTTCTTGTTTCATATTACTAAACTATATTTGAACGGGATTGGTTTGACTTCTCGCTCGGAATTAACCCATCGCTGATAGATGTCCCATGTCATGTTTCGTGAACAGTTATGCTCGAGAATGAATGAATTGTGATACAACGCCAAATAAGTCACAGCTCTATTCCCTACTTGAGACGCGAGTCGTGTGATTCGGCGATAAGGTTTAGTTGTCGTTCGTTTGTGATTTCATTACAGCGTAATCCTCGTTACACGTGTAAAAACAGTATTGTCTCGCACGTTAAACGTGACATTAACCTAGTTATAAAATGTTTTATGTATTGCACGTTATAGTGTAAAGTGTAAAAGTAATTTAAAAAATAAATGTTGTGTCATAGAATAAAAGATGTATGTTAAAAGTGTATATATCCAAAGTTTGAGATAAAACATATAACTATGTCAAAGTTAAGGATCACTTAAAAAAGCTATTTTTAACGACAACATGTCGTCGTTAAAGGCTAGAGATATCGTAGCTAAAGGACTGTATCAATGCTGGAGATCAAAAATATCAATATGTCAAAGTGGGAGGTCACGTGAAAAAAAATCACTTTGTAAAAGCTAAACATGGAGTTAGTAAAAGTTAGGTCATGACTTTCTATATTAGTATTATAAGAAATACTTTGTATTAAACAAATTTGAGTATGAATATATTAGTTTTATTGTATATACTACGTATCCATTTTTTAGTATAAAATTCTGATAGTCAAATAAACTCATACATAAAGAGCGGAAGATAATCAAACAAGCAGCGACAGATCATGAACACTTAAAGTACAGAGGCGGAAAATCACATAGGTAAGTTCAATATATATATATAATGTAATTTTTTTACACAGGGACAAAATCAATATATATTTAAAAATTTAAGGTATCAAGGGTAAAAATCAAAACTTTTAACAACAAAATGCGTAGAGGCCAGCGCCAAACCCAGCCCCCTGAAGCAACAAACTATGTTAAAATAGATAAAAAAAAAAAAGAAGCTAAACTCTCCTCTGATTTTGACATAAACTAAAACCTACGCAACAACCACCACCACTGCAACTGTTTTTGCCAGTGTTTTTAAACCGTTCGGTCCGACCGGTCGGACCGCGGTCGGACCGTGTTTTTTGAGAATCACGGTTCGATAGGTCACGGTCTGATAGGTGTTTGTGAACCGTTGCGAACCGCTCGAACCGAACCGTGTTGAACCGCTATCGAACCGTTTTTTCTTGGATTTTATGTTTAAATCTACAATTTTTTGTATTTTAGGTGATGAAACTCAATATGTTGATGTTCTAAGTGATGAAGATGATGAATTAGTTTTATTTAATGATGAAGAATTTGATACGTGGCGTGACATTTGAACTTAGAACTTATAATGATGATGATTTGGTTTTATTTTGGTGTTAAAATTTGTTAAAATTATAACTTTTTTGTGATTCTTGGTGTTAAAATCTATTTAATTTATGACTTTTGTGTTATAGCTTAAGATTATTGAACTTAGGTTGTGTTTAAATTAGAATTCTTATGGTATTATTTTGATAAATGTATATTTCGTCAAACCCCGGTCCAACCATGGTCCGACCGGTCCGACCAATAAAATTAAAATAACGGTTCGGTGTCCGGTCCGGTTTTCAAAACATTGGTTTTTGCTCCTGTTAACCGCATCACAGCCTCAATATTTTGTTCCGGTATAGGCCATACCGATGAACAGAACCAATGCGATATGATTTGGCCGTTTCAATCACCTTCAACTCCATTTTTAAATATCCCTGCTTTAGCCGCTGAAAACATAAACAAAGTCATATCAACATTCTCACCCAAAAAATATCATTCCATCAATAAAGTTGACTGTTTTCTTAGTCAAAATCAGTCAATGTCAAACAGTCTGCTTTTCAACTTCGAAAATGAAAATTTCACATTGATTTTCATAATTCTAGAGCTAATATTGATAAACAAACCAGACTGTATATGAACCCCTAGTCTTTGAATTTTTTCTATCCTAAAACTAAGATGAATTGTGCATAAAGTTTAAATCTTGAAAAAACAAGCATTGACTCACAAAAGTCAAAGAATAAAACAATATCACTAGGCAATGCTTACTTTGATGCATTTGTAACAGCAATGAAAACCGTTTATTATTATTATCACCATAACAATGTTGTGCCATAACTTCAACCAAAAATTTAATCATAACAGTTGACTGATCATCATATATGATATATTCATATCCACAATTAGCATCAAAGAGAAATACATTATAGTTTCCATATATAGTCAATTAAGATCGATCACAAAACAATTAAGTACCAATCTAATCACTATCATATTCACATAACTTGATCTTCGATACCACAAGAAACTGAACCTTGGACGACTTGACAACACTTGAATCCGCCTCCGTAACCACCGGCTTATGATCATCAGCAATCAGCTTCCTCCTCTTTCTCAACAAACGATCATCAACTCTACGTACCAAACAACCTGATCTTCCGAAAACCTCTTTTACTAAAGCTTCATCCTCTTCCTCAACCTTCTGTTGTTCTACACTATTTGATCTCTTTAAACATTCGAGCAATACATCCGTACTCACATTCAACCGTCTCGACTTCAAGCACTTCAAGTCACCGAGTGCTTGATCCTCAAACTCAAATGATTTCAATCCCTTTACATCATCATCATCTGCACGTAAACATACCTCACGACGACATCTAACAGCTCCAGATTCAACTGCATAATCGCTGTTTTCTGGATCTGTTTTGATCGTTATTTCGGACGAACAAGCGGTGCACTTGAAATAAAACCTAAAAATTTTAATAAGTTTATAATTCTCGCCAGTAACTTGTTCCTTACGTGAATTGAATTTGGTACCTTCGTGTAGATATGTTCCATCTGGTGGTTTTTAGGTATAACTTTTCTTCTGATTTTGGAAGGATCGAAGTCATTTGGATAGTATTTGTTTATAACCTTTCGCTCCGCCATTGATTATCGCACGTCGAACGAACAACAACCTAAACTCAAATAAATGAAACCTAGCTCGTTGATCTGAATCGCGAGAGATGATTAAACGAAACAGATTATAATCTTCACAATCACCAGAGCTTCGATATTAGTCGTAATTCGTTGCCGGACGATTGTGTCTAAAATTAGGGGTTTTAGAGAACGGAAAACTTTGAAACACAAACGTGTTTTTTATACATTATTAGGTCGGTGAAAACCTAATTTTTTTGGTAGAGTTAATTACACATATAGTTTTTAAGCATTAGTGAAATTTCTAGATTTGGGTATAAAGTATCTTTTTTTCCTAGCTGAATATTTAATGTTTTAGAATTGTAACACTCGTGGGTATTAAGCATATTGAAAGTTGGTTTTTCTGTTAAAATCGAGTCAAATGATTAAAATACCCCTTGATTGAAGAAAAGTTAAAAACAAATAAAACATTAACTATTTATGCAATTTTGAACATTGAATAAGTTAAAACTTCAAACCCACACCCTCACCCACCTTGTCTTTCATTCCGGTGATTCCCAGCCATCACCTCCCTCACCATCTGGCTTCATTCAAACACCACCATTCCTTCCGTTCGGCCATCCCCTTTTGGTTTTAAAATTTTTTGCACCATTCCTTGCTTTTGGTTTTCAAAATCAAATGCAATTACATATCTAAGGCTTCGATTTGAGTTATAGTGTTTGCTAGAAGATGTATATGGTTGATTTAGGTTCGAGGGTGGTGGCCACTAACGATTACGGAGGGCAACGAGGGAGGTTGTCGGCTACAAAAAAGGTTTTTGGTTATGGAGGTGGTCGTTCGACTATCGATGGTGGTTTTTCTGACTGTGATTGCAGTGTGGGAATAAGAGAGGACACTTGATCTGGTTCGCAAAGTTCTGTTGATGGTAGTGGTGGTTTCATGTTGGATCCGATTCGTAAAAAACTAGTGGTGGCGGTGGGGATTGAAGATGAATAGACAAAATCTTGTATTACGCCATAAAGCCACCAATGTTGAAAGAACCAAAAGATGTGTGATAATACACAAGTAATACTTCCGCCATTTAAGTATCCCGCTCAAAGGGATTGGCGCCTAGGAATTGGCGCCACAAACACATTTCCGCCACAATGGACTTCCGTCATCACCAAAATTGGCCCCATATATGGACTTCCGCCAAATAAAGGCGTAAAAGCCCACACAAATCATGTAACGGCCCAGTTTTGGAATATTATGTATAATCAAGGGCCCAGTTCAGTAAGCAAAAGATACACGATCAAAACACGTGGTAAACAAACGACCTCGTTTTAGGTCTCCACCAATCAGAAAATGAGTGACACAATAAGAATGGTATGACAAGTACCATCTGATAGAATCTCTGACAAAAACAACTATAAATGCCCCTCTCAGGTGACAGTTTCAGGTAAGTTGTATTCTGCTCTGATACTTACACACCATTCATTAAACACATACTGATTCTCACGCCGGAGGGTTATCACAAGGAACACCCTTCCTTGTTCCTTGTGATGCCTTAACGCGCTATTACTTTGCGCAGGTATTTAACACGCCAAGAAAGTTCCGCCAAAGCATATTGAAGGAAAGAAAGCATGGAAACGTGAAGGCTTAACTACTTTTGTTCCTGTTGCGTTTTCATTGGCGCCATCTGGTGATCGAACGAGTTAGAACAACACCTCTTACACAAAGTTTTCTTTCCTAGTACAATGTTTCCGCGCGCCGATGAATTTATGCGTAGTTTACCTCCGCCACCCCCATCAGGCGCCTCTGGCGGATCTCGATTCATCTAAAATAGCTCTCCGCCACTCCCACTAGGTGACTCAGGCGGATCTACTCACAATGATTCTCGCCCTCCCATACCTTCACCAGCTCCTATAAGGTCTATGACACACTCGACCTTCCTCGTCGCTTCCAGTATACACTATCTTCCTTTCTAGCATGGCATCGCCCAGACATATTCAAAGGGCTACCTCAACTTCACAAGTATCCTCTTCGATATTTTTTAGTAGCCCTTTTTCATAAGTTCTCCATCCTTTACCAGTAACCACTTATGCTTTTCCAATACCATCCTATGTTGCTTCTAGAGGACCACCCATTTAACAAATTTTCAGTCAGCCGCCTAACTATATAAGTGATTGATGGGCTGCTCAACAACAACAATATCAAATGTATGAACAAATGATGAGAAAAACTCATTTTGATAGCATACATACTTGTCTACCTTTGGGCGATGCTGGTTATCAAACTCCACCACCTACACAAATACTCATCCTTTCACCTATTACACCACACTCATCTTCTACCTCATGTTCTCACCTTTCTGAAAATGATAGCTGAAGCCATACAAACTAGTTGCGTTGATCGTCCAGTCCAAATTTTCACGTCGTATAGCAAATGCAGAGTTCCCGGCTAAGCTGAAAATGTCTTCTATTATAAGTAAGTACGACGGTGCAATCATACGGTGGATCCAGATGATCATTTCAATACCTTTGTCACAGCAGGGGGTATCGAGAATTGGATCGTACCAGTTTAGTGTCGTATGTTCATTCATATACTAATTGGAGCAGTTCGTGTTTGGTTTAAAAGTTTACCACCGGTAGTATTGACAATTTTGAAGATCTTAGTAAAAATTGTTATCAACAATTCAACCAACATAAGTGCCAAACAAAAGATATCACTTATATACTTCACATTCGTCGTCGAGACAATGAATCTGTAGCTGATTTTATTAGTCGATATAACAAGGAAAGTCTAGAAATCGGGGGAGTAACTGAAAATTTGATGATTGTTGGTTTTGTTAATGGTGTTCATGATGATCATTTTCGCAAGTTGCACGGTCCATAAGGAATGCCACGCACTACGGAGTCCTTAGGGGACATCACCAAAGTTTATGTTCTGGCAGAAAAATTTGTAGCATTTAGTAGATCTTATGAGAAATCTCATGATGCATGGTGCACCTCGGATTATCGCGCTTAAAAAGATCAATCAAGCGTTTTTCGAGGGGGCAAATACCTATTATTCAGCTAGTGAGGTCATGAGTTGTCTGCCATAAATGATTCACATTACAAATTAAAGATGGAAAAATCATACTATAAAAAGGTGAAAAATTGTTTTTTCAAAATTGGAAGACTATATATTCCAAAATAACCTGGCTAGCAAGGCTGAAGCATGAGGAAAGTTGGACACGAATGATATATAGGCGCCATAAAGATAAGAGCATCATGTATATATAGACGCGCCAAGTTCTCCCGCTTATCTATCTCCCGCTCAAGGTTTTCCGCTCAAGGTTTCCCGCTTGAGATTTCCCGCTCAAGGTTTCCCGCTTGAGGTTTCCCGCTTGAGGTTTCCCGCTCGAGGTTTCCCGCTCGAGGTTTCCCGCTCGAGGTTTCCCGCTCGAGGTTTCCCGCTTGAGGTTTCCCGCTCAACATTTCCCGCTTGAGGTTTCCCGCTCAAGATTTCCGCTCAAATTATCTTCCCGCCAATAGAGCTCCCGCTCTCAACTTTAATCCCGCCAGAACCTCTCGTCTTAGAAGGGTTTGGCTATGCTTTTAGAAAGGGCTTAAAGCCCATTAAAACACATGTGGTCCAAAATATAAATACGTAAATGGGTAAAAGCCCAGATTAAACAATTGTACGGTTCAGGATTCAGACTCGTGGAGATAACACAAATCTCCACCTAATGTTACGCATCTCACAATGATGGTGGCTGGACAAGAAGTGATGTAATATTCCACAAATCTTCTAAACATAGTTCAAAATGTTTACTTGTCTTTTACAAAAAGTCATGAAGAAATGTTTCATCTCACTACATTATTTTACACAATGTGATGGCAACACTCGCGCCACCTGAGTTACAACAATAACTTGCGAAACCATCCCAACACATCACACTAAGTGATTATACACAAAGAATACATGACCACACATGCGCATTACAAATAAGATTAAAGCAAGCTCAATAAGGAGTAATAACATCACCAAGCATAAAATGCATAAAGATGGAAAAACATTCCATAACAAAGCATTTCCGCAGAAAAGTAAGCGCGGAAAACATACAAAAGTGAGACAGAAACTCTAGATACAAACATTCCATAACAGAGATACAAAAGACTCTCCAAACATACGGTGTTACAAAGCTTCCAAGAAGCACACAAAAACTTAATAAGCGCGACACATATCTTGCGCGTGCAATACACATGTCTTAATAAAATCACACACTTTTAATTACTTCCCCGAGTGGGATCATCATTAGCATCATCTGCTGACTCAATCAACATCATTTCCGCGTTTATGTGCGCCAACAACTCTAGAAACTTGACCCACATCGCGGGTTTTCTAGCAACAAAGATCCGTTGTATATGACTCACATCGGTATCATCTACAAATAGCGCCACTTTGCCCACAATCTCCAGCTCAAACGAGTTTAATTCTTGGAAAGCTGACAACAAATCAGTTTTCAACATTAACCTTATAGTTTTCATGGTCTGCCAAGACCCCTTTCAGAAAACCGACCTCATGCCTATCACGCATACCCTCTAAGCGCCCAACCATTTGTGCCGCTTTAGCCATTAGGTGAAGATTGCGCTGAAACTCAAAGCTTGACCTAAAAGATATTAGTATCAAGGAAACATCTTCATAACATACCAATCGTTTTGCGAAATGCAACAATAACAAACACTTTGGAGAATAACCTATCAACCATCGCATCACGGTCAGGTGTCACTTGTTGCCCTTACTAATAGATGGAATGAAATCTGCCTTCCTTCTCATTCAGAGAATATGTTTATAAACCATATCGGGTTACTACCATGCACTATACAAAAATGATGTATTCAATATTACAATATAACCCAGCTTAATACTTCCCCTTTTTAAATTCACAACAGTTTTTTCCGCCATATCTTGTGGCCGCCTCTCAGACTTTAATCTTAGTTCCACACTTATCAATTTTTGTTTCAAATCATCCAAATTTTGATGACTCCTTAGCATGAACCTTTTTCCAACTCTCTAACGAACTTTTGGCGCAATGATGCATTTCCGAACAATGAACAACTAAGGAAGATAAATCTACTTCCACATGATCTAAAGCATCAACTGAAGGTAAATCTTGAACTGACTTTTGCTCAGCTAACAAAATACTCTTCAGGTACCAACCCAACATCATGTTCCTAATACCAAGGTACAAAATAAAGAACCACTCGAGTTTTAAAAAATAAAATAAAATAAAATAAAAATTTTCATTAAATTTAAAAGGGGGGAGAAGCACACCACATATCTCGCCAGAACCCCTAAACCGGAAGCCCATGACAAATGGCTGATTCACAACTTTTGCGCTTTAACCAAAATCTTCTTACGAGATAAAGGCGGATTGTTCACAACGATTTTCCCTGTAACAACACTTTCACTTTTGCCACTTGGTTTATAAACATCCATGACATTAGACACTTGATTGAACATGAGATCCCGCCTTACTATTCACTGCGCCATTAACAAACACTCAAATGATATCACAACATATATATTAAAAATATAAACTAAGGATGAAAGTAATTAAGCATTACATGATTGATTCCCGCGGAATGACATAAAATATAACATTTGCATCTTTTGGATCAACTTCTAAGTGATCTTCGACTTTCTTTCTTCCTGCCTCTTTTCTCTTTTGAATTAGTTCCGCAAGAGTGCTGGAGCCGGAAAAAGACTTATCACCTTTAACAAAATTTCTTTTCTCTAACAAATCTTCTTTCACTTTAACAATTTTCTCTTTATCGTGTATAATAGGACTCGTTTGATCATCCATCCCTTCATCCCCCACCGCATAAATCGGGACCAAAAATTTCAATCTCCTCATCTCTCTTTAGAGCAATTTTAGGCTAAAAAATAGAAACAAACCCTAAAACCAAGTGCAACACACGGAACAACAATGAAGAAACATAAGTAAAAATACCCCGATGGCCCGATAAATGAAATCTTCAACGTTAAAAGAACCATCAGTACTCTTTAGAAAGACAAAACAGTCAGGAGTAGAACACAAGAAACTTTCTTGACCATCACCCACAACCATCATAACAGGATCCAGATAATCAAGAATATGGTTAAAAAGAAGCTCAAACAACATAGATTTTTCTACTAGCTAGAAATCACGCGCAAGTTAAAATGTAACTCATATTCGCGCCATATGTATAAAAAATACTAATAAAAACAAATGAGAAAAGGATTAAGAAATTCAAAACCTCGATCACCCGGAAACCTATCCATGCATCTTGCTCTTTAAAAACTATCTAAAAGCTCGTCGAAATGCGCGAATTTTCTATTATCCGCCACCTATGGCGGGTGAGCATTATTATTACGCTACAAATGACAACTTATTTTCTATGCTATTCCACCTCAAGTGTGTGAATATGACTACCGCGCCACTTATGGCGGCTAAACTTAAATGACGCTTTAGTGACCTCCGCTCTATATTACGTCGTCTCCGGCGGCTGAATCCTTACGCCGCCCAGCGGCCTTTTCCGCCCTATCTCTAGTGGGTGATTTGCCTGCTATCACCAACTCTGGCGAACGAAACCCACGAGTTACCCCTTACTCGCGCTAGTTCCGACAGGTCTCCATCTGTGTTACGCCAAAACCCGCGGGTTATTCTTCAAACCTCGCCTAACAAACTTATAATGCATTACCTTGGGCAAACCAAAATCATACATTTGTGATTTATAACCCTGATGATTATAAAACATGCAAACGAAACAATGTAATAGGTGGGTGGAAATGACAGAAAGAAAAGAAATCTCCATATATAACTATCTTTCCTTTAGGGGGAGAGTTTAGAGTATCATTAGCATATGGAAAAGAAGGATTAATCCAATAAGGAGATATATAATAATCACAAATAAGATCATTATAATCTTCCACTTTCCGTTTAACAATAATCTCAGAGATCTCAGGCCGCTCAAGAACTTTTTCTACAGATCCGGCTTTGCACCTGGCGCAAGAGGTTTGCGTTTGACCTTCCTGGTCATGTTGAGACGCTGTGAAAAATTGCGATAAACAATGAATGAAGTTATCAAAGGTGAAGAAAAATATTTTTACATTGAGCGAAAAAAGAAAGTACAATTTTAACCTACAGCTTGGACACACTGACATAATGCCATTGGATAAAAAAAAGATATGTATATAAAAAAAACAAGAATATATATATGTATACAAATAAATGCATGGCTTACATTCGAGCGAGATATAAAGTCCTGTTTTCAGTCAATTATAAAAACAAGACTTGGGGGACTTGAAGATGAATAGACAAAATCTTGTATTACGCCATAAAGCCACCAATGTTGAAAGAACCAAAAGATGTGTGATAATACACAAGTAATACTTCCGCCATTTAAGTATCCCGCTCAAAGGGATTGGCGCCTAGGAATTGGCGCCACAAACACATTTCCGCCACAATGGACTTCCGTCATCACCAAAATTGGCGCCATATATGGACTTCCGCCAAATAAAGGCGTAAAAGCCCACACAAATCATGTAACGGCCCAGTTTTGGAATATTATGTATAATCAAGGGCCCAGTTCAGTAAGCAAAAGATACACGATCAAAACACGTGGTAAACAAACGACCTCGTTTTAGGTCTCCACCAATCAGAAAATGAGTGACACAATAAGAATGGTATGACAAGTACCATCTGATAGAATCTCTGACAAAAACAACTATAAATGCCCCTCTCAGGTGACAGTTTCAGGTAAGTTGTATTCTGCTCTGATACTTACACACCATTCATTAAACACATACTGATTCTCACGCCGGAGGGTTATCACAAGGAACACCCTTCCTTGTTCCTTGTGATGCCTTAACGCGCTATTACTTTGCGCAGGTATTTAACACGCCAAGAAAGTTCCGCCAAAGCATATTGAAGGAAAGAAAGTATGGAAACGTGAAGGCTTAACTACTTTTGTTCCTGTTGCGTTTTCAGGGATGGCGATGGCTTGATGTTGCAAGATGAATGAACAACACATTTAACTTTGAATTTTGGTGGCTTGGTGTTGATGACAGTAGTGGTGGTGGTGGTGGCGATGGCGATGGCGGCGAGGGTTTTTTTTTGTTGGTTTCTTATGGTTGAAACCGGTTTCAAGAGTTAAGGTGCTTTGGTTCATGGGTGGGGTGGGGTGGGGTGGGGTACTAGTCAGTAGAGTATTCAACTATTTATTGCCTAAATAGTTCTTAGAGTTTTGTAAAGAGTAAAATTAATTTTTTTTATATGAAATGATTAGAACGCCCTCTATTTAAAAAAAAACTAACAATTATTAGGCTTAATGCTCATGGGTGTTACATTTATAAAACATTAGGTATGCAACTAGGGAAAAAAGATACTTAGTATATATTCAAATCTAGAAATTTTGCTAAAACTTAGATATCATTTATGTAATTAACTCTAACTCTCTAAGGTTAATTTAAGGTAGAAAACTACAATAATTGAATAAAATATTAATTTGTGGACGAGTCTAAATATGAATTTACCACTTGCAAGCGATTCATTCAACGAATGCATGAAGATGTTCGACTGAAATTTAAGGGCATGTATTTATAAACTTTGTAAAGTTATTATCCTCTAATTGTATTTCGGAGGATATTTACGTAAACCAACGGCTTCCAACAATTCAACAACTATACGCGACGCCATGAGGCCAAAACAACTTTCTCGGGATGCTCAGCAGCCTCGATTACACGCATTCGGAGTGACATAACCGTCAATGCATGGTGTGGTTAGTGTTTGTGGCGATCGTCTCTCGATTCAATTACGTCAGATGCGATGGCTTCATATAACCTTTGGTTTTGGCACACATACTTGGGTGTGGCTGGTTCCAACAACATTAATGTACGTGTTTGATCAGTTGCGCTTTTTTCGATGATATTCCAGATGGAACCGTGTCTGGCTCTTCTTTTGAACTAAGAGGGGTACACTAAGCACGCATATTATCTTGGTGATGATATGTATTTCGGAATATTCTACAATTATAAAATCTCTAACGTGTACAGAAGGTCCAAGGCGTGCAGCATATAAAGCGGCTCATGATGCCACAAGAAATGATGTCGAGCGAGTGTTTGGAAAATTGAAAGATAAACGGTGTTTCATTGCAAATCCAGTGTGAATTTAGTCTCCTTGTACGCCTATGTTATTTTGCATAATATGATTCCAGATAGAGGACGACATGGTAGCAACTTGTCAATACATCCAAATTGAAATCCGGTCAGCGTTAGTAGAACATGGCGGACAAGAGAAGCAAGCAAACGAGCAGATTTTTAAGCATTCAATTTTATTTACACAAAGCTAAAGTTGATATGCGAATGTGGTTTCACGTACGAGTTTTCTGTTTTCATGTATGATTCTATTAGGGCATGAGAAGGATATTCAAGCCAAAGTTGTTACTTGTTAGGGCTTATATCATAGTGTAAGGGATATATGATTAGTTTTATGATTGTCTAAGTACGATATTTGTTTGAGTTTTTTCTTGTATAAGTAACTATGATCAATCAACCAAAACGTCTAGTTCATTTACAACCTAATAATTGACCAGATACAAATGAGCCAACCCGTATTGAGTGAACCAGAATAAGCAAACGACATACCATCATTACTTGCAACATCCGTTTGCTAGCCAATCAAATTTTGAAATCGAGCGAACCAATGAACCGTCAGAGTTGACAAGTAAGCTACCATATTGTGGACAAAAACAAATGAGCGTGTCGATTAACGTGAGCGAACTAACAGAATTAGTGCGAATCACTAATGCAGTAATGCTAGCCTCCTCCCTTTGGTAGCCGAAATTTTTAAGACTCGATTGACTCCTTGAACCAAAAAACTCGGTAAACTATTGGCTCGATATCCGGTCTGGTATTTAAAACATTACTAGGCTCAAAATTTGATTATATGCTAGAGAAAGTTGTTGGCCATAAGCTTTCTCACCTTAATGGAAGAACCAACTGTGATTTGAATCTAGACAACCTACTATTTGATGTTCCAAATAAGCATAAAATGTACATTCCAAATGTGATACAATCCCTTCAATTTTAACAACAAAGTATCATAAACAAAAACACATTAGATACATTAGACGGTCGGGTCGATGAGTTCACCATTCAAGAACTCACGGTAAGCAGCAACGGGCCAACTGAAGCCACGGAACACCAATCGAGAAGCCAAAGGAACGTCGATTATAATCTCTTTTTGTGTAGGCTTCTTTTCATCACGAATTGCGATCAAGTAACTCCTTCCAACCCACCCGATCCATCCTGCTATGTATAGAAACAAAATCCCGGGAGTGATGAACTCGCCCCAATGCCTTTGATCTCCACTCACAATCAAGTGTGGTAACCCATCTGATCCACACAACAATCCTTGCTTTCCATAGTTGTCAAATCTACATGTAATTAAACATGTTTATATGAGTTTAGTGAACCAATTTTGCTAATATCCAAATTGCATTTGAATTTCCAATTAAATTTGAAAAACAAATTAGAAGTTTAGAATTACATGATATTACTCTGTGATCCAAACTTCCAGTTTGAATATGACTACTAGGTTTGTAAGCGGTTCACGAACCAATTTATCCCAACATCGACTTGTTCGTGGTGTTCGTTTAACTTTAATCATGCGAGCACAAACATATGATCAAACAAAATTTTCTTGCTAGTGTTTGTTGTTAAGAAAATTAAACTTCATGCTCATTTGTTAAGAATAACATGTTCATACTCGTTCGTTAAGAAATTGAATTTGTTCAATTTGTTTGTTCATGTAACTTTATTCGAACAAACACAAACATATGGTCAAACGAAATTTCTCACTAGTGTTCGTTAAAAAAACGTGTTCCTGCTCGTTAGTGAAAAAAACATAGTGTCCATGCTTGTTACTTACAAAAAACAACATGTTCATGCTCGTTCTTTAAAATTGACCGTGTTCGTCTTCTTCCAAAATGAACGTGTTTCGTTTACGTTTATTAATATTCTAAACAAGCGTTAACAGAAACAGCAATATCTAAACTAATGTTTAAGGATCATCAAATTCAGATTGATCCAGTTCAGATCATCAACAATTATGCTACTCACCGTATTTGAATTTGAATCACTTAGATCTACATTCGAGCTCATGCAAACTCAAATTGATCCAACTCGTATCAATTATCATCAACGATTTCAAAATCATTCAACAACGTTCAATCATTAATTCATTACCAAACCTAGCCACAAAACCTTAATCATTTATATCAATATCAATTTCCGTAAACGCAAAATGAATCAATTACCTGCGTTTCGTCTTCTCCATTGTAGCTTTTATCGCAAGAGCAGGTGCACTATCAGGTGCGTAAAGTTTAAGCGAACTCTCAAGCTTCTTAAGCGACTGCTTCTCCCTCTTAGCAAACTGCTTCGAATCCTTACACGGAGTCAATCCAGATATATCAGCAGATGCTGGTAACGCCGGTACCGTCGACGACACAAGGATCGAGGAAAGTGCGAGAGCTGCAGAAAAAGCTTTCAACGATCCGTTAACGTTTCCGGTGTTGATTTTGTCATCGGTAGATCCAGAACAGACGATGCTGGAACTGATCTTTGATCTGGAGGTGATTGGAGATGACTTTAGGTTGGAGATTTCGAGTGGTTGGAGGAAATTTGTGGAGATTGTGAATGACATGTTGGATTGATGCGTTGTTTGTGTGAATGATTTGGAGTTTGGAGTGTGGAGAAGATGATGGTTGAACTTTAATCAAATAGAAATGGGTGGATTTGTGAAATCTGGTGGATAAGATGGGATGCTGATGTGGCTGGTTTTTATTGGGTTGGAATGGTGTTAGTGGTTGTGGCTGTTTTGCAAATCCTTTGTGAATCTAATATCTATCTTTTTTTTTTTTTTTTTTAACAGCAACACCTTGATTTTTAAGGATAAATATACCACAACCTACTCACACCAGGACTAGAACTCCTAACCTAGTGCTTCTAACACAAATGTGTTACCAATGGGCCACTAACCCCATTGGCATCTAATATCTATCTATCGATCTAAATGTTAATGTATTGTATTTTTTAATAACAATTTTCAATTTTTTTTACCTAGGTTCAGATTTAGGGGCCGTTTGTTTCGGCATTTTAATAGTTTAAATTTCTAAATGATTTAGTAATTAATCGTTCAGACTGTTTGTTATGCGAGCAAATGTCTGAATAATTAAGTATTATACTGAGTCTGAATGATTAAGAAACTGTTAGCTGAATTGTCAGACATTTATCAGACATTTAATGGTTCATACTTCTTATTGATTCAGCATTTAATGGTCAGACATTTTAATGAGACATCACTTATACATTCAAAAGTTGTCAAACAGACCCTTAGTTATATAATATTTTCTTTTTATCTAGAAATATAAGTTGAAATAATAAGTGTGGTGTTAAGCCAATGATGTTCCTTGGAACGAGTCGTTCTATGATCCTAATGGAATGTGAGATTCTGATAATCATGTGGGTGCAATATCAATTTTTCATATTGCCACGACCTTTGTTCTTTGTTTTTCATGACCGATAGTACTTGCATCCAGTAGAAGGATAACGTTATGTTGCTGCATTGGACACTCTTCCTCTTTGTCACATCAAAGCCTATAGGTAACAAAAGTGTATACAAGTAAAAGTAGAAAGAACTTAATAAGATACGGATATGCATTTGGTAAACACTTTAAAGAGGAAACATGCGATAAAATATACCTCTGTTTACAAAGATAGACGTAAAAATTAAGATGAAAGGCAATAATTAATTCAAAATAAAATACAAAGTACAAAGATAGATGAAAATAACATTTTTTAATACTAGAAATATAAGCGACAAAGAAACCACCAGATAAAAATAATAAAACTCTTGTATAAAAATATAATTTTACTTTAAAATAACATGTTTTACCAAATATTTTTGTTAAACATCAAAAAAGAGTTTTGAACTTACTCTATACTATTCTATAGAGTAAGTCGGTGACAAAGGTCATGTATCATCATCTTGTTCACCAAATTTCATTTATTATAATTTGAACTCGTAATAAATTACTTAGTCAATTTATAATTTTGATCTTACTTTAATTTGACATACTTACGAATTTAATATATTTATCATTTTATACCGTAAATTTTGAATATTACTCTGTATTTATATGTAACGTGTGCGACAAGGATACAGAGACACAAAAGTCCTCCGTTGAATGAAAACCAGCCAATACCTTCGTTTTCGCACCTTGTTGAATTCCCGGCACGTGTCATCACTACTGCAATCACTCGATACAAAGACACAAAAATCCTCCGTCGTCAGGATCGCCGGAGAATCACACAACCAAATTCAATGAATGCCGAAGGCTTATTAGCATCTGCCGGAATCAACATCGGACTTGCAATCATCATCCTCTGTCTCTTCTCCATCTTTCGTAACCAACATTCAAATGCCAACCTTTACTATCCTCGTCGTCTCTCTCTCAACCAATCAATCTCCTTCGATCGTTCATTCACTTTTCGCCGTTTTCTTCCCTCTTTTGATTGGATCAATGAAGCATTTACCGTCTCCGAAGATGACATTCTTTCTAAATGCGGCCTTGATGCCCTTGTTGTCATACGTTTCTTCAAATTTGGGTTTGTTTTTTCCTTTCCTTTTTTTATTTGATTAGCTGTTGTTTTCTTACATATTTTGTTATGGTTTGATTGACAGAATAAAGTTTTTTGCGTTGTGTTGTGGTGTGGGATTGATGATCCTTCTTCCACTTAACTGTAGTGTTTCTTCTCATCTCTCTTCAACCTCTCGTTCTATGGATTCCTTCACAATTTCCAACATTCCTCGAGGATCAGACAGGTATCGTCACCTGTCGTGTAAACTAGTTGTGGCATTGATTTAGGAGTAAGTTAGATGAGTACAACAAATTGTTTTTAAACAAAATATGCTCATCATGTTTGGTTTATAAGACAAATGGACAACAAGCTGCACTGTTAACTTTTATAGATATCAATATCAAATCATTTAAACACTAAATCTTGTCATCTTGAGAACCGTGTAAAGCACTTGTACCATTTGCTTTGAGTCTGTCAACTATCTTACAAAATCATTAATTCATTAAATACAAGTGTTTTATATGGTTCTCATAATTTGTAACATAAGATTAGTTTAAAAAGTATGTGTCCATATCTAACCATAAATTCCCTGATAGTTCTTGAATCACTTCACTTCTTTCTGTTCGACAGGCTATGGGTACACTTTTCATGTTTGTGTTTTATATCTTTTTCAGGAATATATCTGCTTCACAAGGTAGTTTATTTATTTTCTTTTTGTTTTTTTGTAATGCATTTAAAGTTAAGTATTTATTGCATTTGTATATGTTGGCGAGGTTTATAACAGGTGCCCTCCTGCCTCATTTGATCTCTAGGAATATAAAACTGTTCTTTTGAAAAGAGTTCAGCAATTGCGTAACCTAAGGCATCAACCGAGTCAATTCACTGTTCTGGTTCGACAAGTTCCTTTATGTGACGAACACAAAACATTTAGTTGCAACGTAGATCATTTCTTCTCTAAATACCATCCTCATGCTTATCATTCGTATCAGATTCTATACGGTGGAAACCATGT
Source organism: Tagetes erecta (assembly GCA_030867185.1). Classification (NCBI taxonomy): domain Eukaryota; kingdom Viridiplantae; phylum Streptophyta; class Magnoliopsida; order Asterales; family Asteraceae; genus Tagetes; species Tagetes erecta. The sequence goes on along the minus strand of CM061494.1, from coordinate 5,595,073 downwards.
TGAGGTAATGTGACACACTCCATGCTCAAACACCATACTTGCATGATGCATTTATATCTAAAGTCAAACACCAACATATGCCCAGGATAGTTGACTCAAAGTTTAAAACTTTCACATTAATCATCATTGAATTTGTACTTTGTAGGAATTGCCAGTTGCTTTTGTTACATTTAGGTCTTGTTGGGATGCTGCACTTGCTTCCCAAACACAACAACATCCAAATCCCTTATTATGGATAACTCAAATGGCTCCGGAACCTCGAGATGTATTATGGAAGAACTTATCTCTCCCTTATAAGCATTTACTAGTTTATAGATTTGGGGTTCTCATTGCAGAAATTATTTTCTGTATATTCTTTGCCATCCCTGTATCCGCAGTCCAAGGTATAGCACAATATGAAAAACTAAAGAAATGGTTTCCTCCGGCTGTGGCTGTTCAGTTGATGTAAGTTTTCACAATTTTGTACGCCTTATTGTAAAAAAAGCAGCCAACTATGGGCAAATTTCTATTTTAGGTAACAAAGAACCATCGAGAGTTTTAAAAATATTGAATTAAGGCAACTGGCTTTAGATTAAGTTTGATTCAAGTTGATTGTCACCCAGTCAAAATGACAGGAATTGTAACAACCAACATTTTACTTGGCCTTTGGTTCATTTTGGTAATGATAACTTTCTTGGATCTTTTTTGCTACTTCTTAAGTTTTTTGAACGATCTAGTTGCGTAATTAACGTTTTATATGCCCCAGTGTGGCAATCTAGGTATTATTTGAAAGCTTGACATGATGTTATTTTTTCAAAATATTAATCACCGAAACAGACTGAAGAAAGTTATAAAGACCATAATGGGTCACTTTACTAGTATGCTGCTATTTTGTGACATTTGCAATCGAAATGATTATGTTTTAGTAACTTTGATTATATTGACTTATAAGTTTACTTAAGTTCTTTGTACCGCAGTAAAAATGTTGGTTGTATTTTTTTTACAATTTTTCCTTTTTATTATACCAAAGATAAGTTGGCTATAACTATTTGGTGCATGCTCTTTTTCCACAAATTGAAAATAGTTTATTTATTGCAGACCAGGATTGAGATCTGTTGTTACAGGATATCTTCCGAGTGTGGTTCTTAGTGGGTTTCTTTATGTTGTTCCCTTTGTTATGAAAGGAATGGCGGGAGTAGCAGGTTATGTTTCAATAAGTGAACAAGAACAAAAAGCTAGTAACATGGTTTTCTACTTTTTAATGGCTAACGTCTTTTTCATGAGCGTTTTATCGGGGTCTTTACTTGATCAAATCGGGAAAAGTTTCAATAACCCGCGTGATGTACCGAGTCGTCTTGCAGGAGCTGTCTCTGCTCGAGTGAGTCGCGCCTGCTTTTTTTATCCCTTGTTTTGTTTTTAATTTTTTGTAAACTTAGATCGACTATTAATATATGTTCAGGCTGACTTCTTTATGACATATATTTTGTCGAGTGGGTTGGCTGGATTTTCTCTTGAGATACTTCAGCCGGGATTATTGACATGGGATGCTTTGAAACATCATACGTGGGCGCGAGGAAAAAAGAAATCAAATTATCTTGCTTCATTTCCTTATCATAGAGTAATTCCATTTGTTTCTATTTTTGTAATTATTGGCATCGTATACTCAGTCATTGCACCCTTACTTCTTCCGTTTCTAGTCGTCTACTTCCTTCTTGGCTACGTGGTATACACCAATCAGGTTTGAGTCCAATTTATACAACACATTATGTTTTAGTTGTATTTAACTTAATTATATGTTGCTAATCGGATAATGTGTGGATTCATACAGTTGCATGATGTGTACGAAACTACATACGAGACATGTGGTCAATACTGGCCTCACATCCATCATCATGTTGTTGTAGCCATCATCATTATGCAAATCACTATGATAGGGCTCTTTGGATTGAAATCAAAGCCCTCTGCATCTATCGCAACAATACCACTACTTGTTGTCACTATAGCTTACAACGAATATTGCAAAATCCGTTTTCTTCCTACATTTTACAAATGCTCAGTCCAGGTATACTTGGTTTAATGCACATTCATATTCCTTATTTACTTACTTATTAAACCTGTGCCTGGATTTGTATTTGGAAATTGATTATCTGATTATTGTGACATGAAGTCTCTATAATCAATCTTTAATACTAAACAGATTTTGGTCTGATTAATCGAGTCATATAACTAGTTCTGGATAATCAGTTTCATACCAGCGTAAACAAAAAATGGTTACCTAGGGATAAAATAAAAGTGAAAATGATGCTTGAAGTGTAAATTTTGTATGTGAAAAAGTTAAAGTTTAAAATGGGGATTTTTTTCTGCCTTTACTGCACCAAATGTCTCTACATTCTTTATAGTAGGCATGGTAAAGTAGACGAGTCAGGCACAAATAAAAAGGCTCGTTTTAAAAAACCACAATATTGGTGGGTCAAAACGGGTCCAGGTTGTGATTGAATAAAGTTCTATTCCCCTGAACGAAACTTATTTATATCTTCTTCTTTATAGTGCTTAACTTGTTTATATCCAAACTCCCAATTTGTTACATTTTTGCTAATTGCTACGGTGCTTAACCAGTGCTTAAGTAGATGTTTTTTTGCTAATTGTATCGCATTTTTATATATGATGAACCCAACCCGACCCAAACCATTGAATCGATCCAAAATTTTGATGTCCTATTATATAAAAATTGTAGCACTTAAAAAACTGAACCCTTTGAAAAACATTTCTAGATCCGCCACTGTGGCCAGAAGGCGGGCTCTTAAAGCTAATTAAACCATAGTTGTTCTAGAGTTGATCAATCTCATTTGAGGGGATGCTTCTAGCAACAAGCCCCTCATTGATTGTAGTCTCCCTCACAGTGGACGGTGTTCTGCCCAAAACGGTCTCAAGTTGAAACAGTTAGTTGTTTTAGAAAGACGAAAGGAGTATCAAAATGGTTTACCTCTATGCATGATTTATTACAGCTACTTGTCTGACTTTGATTATTCAATATCACATAGTTACAACTTACAACAACATTTTTTTTTATTTTAATAATTTTGTTTTCTTACATAGGATGCCAAAGATAGTGATGAACTTGACAAAGATGGTGCAAGTGATATTGCTCGTGAAAAAGCAATAGATGCCTATCGTCCACCTTCCATGCCTCGAGCATGTGCCACCATGGAAGAATCAACCTCAACACAACCATTATTATTAACGACGTCCTAGTGATTCTTTTTCTCAGTTTGCCAAGGATAAAAAAGGAGTAAGTCGTCTATTTGTAATTTTTTTAAACGGTTTGGGTTTGTGACTTTGAACTTTATTGGCTTAAAACGTAGGTTTGTGTTTCCTTTTTGTTTTTTAAAGGACATACTTATAATAACTGTATTACTGTGAAGTTTTTGCTGAACTCAACGTCACACGGCTTATGGCTAGCCAGTTTTTCTACTGCACATTTTTTGTGATGATTTCTGTGTTTTTTTTTATCGGCGTGGAGGCATGTTGATGGTAGACAATTAGTCACATATAATCGAGTTGGTTTTGCGAAGCAACTATAAACCGTGTTGCTTACTTAATTTCCAGTCTCCAGGTGATATGACATTAAACAGCGCGTGGGCTGATGGTAACATACTAACAAACATTATCACAGCTGCAAGTAGTGAATGTGGAATCAAAGTATTTAAACATCATGGCAATGTCTATCTAGAACTGATATAGCAAAATCATAGTATTTTGCTCGTTTATCTGAAAGTTTATTGTAAAAACGGTTTAATATCTATATAAACGCTATAGTATTTACTCCGTTTATTCAATCATCATTTTAACTAGAGTTAAGACCTGGCCGCGCGATGCAGCGACTGGGTCACGCGTTCTGGTCTCATGTATGTGACTTCGTCAAATACGTTGATAAGAAAAAGTTTCATGGCTCGTACATCAAGGTACAAAGCCCGTAATGAGTCATATATTAATAGATGAAAATATAAAAAAATTGATGTCAAAACGATAACTAAGTTAAAACCGAAGGACTCAAGTCGTAAATATGTCAAATTAAAGTAGTGGGTCAAAGTTGTAATAAGTCAAAGTTTGAGGATTAAAGTTGTAATTATGTCAAAATTTAGTTAGAGGCTCAAATTGTAAAATTAACAAACTTGGGGGACTAATATGAATTCAAAAACATGAGTTTATGATGGTGAGAGATGGAATTGAACTCAGGACCATAAGCTCAAATTACAAGTTGCTACAATTCCTATAGCCGCTAAGCCAACCATGACATTTGATGTTATGTTCAACCATGTAGTATTTAACAAAAGCAAGGCGGATTTGATCACCGACCTTGCCTTTTAGTAGTTTATAAATTTTTTAAGTAAAGCCACTCACTCGCGACAGTGAGTCCTATTTATGAGTGATAAATAATGAAAAATATGCATAAGTGTTATCGGACATACAACACAAAGTTTAAGAAAAAATGGATTATTAATTTATTATATATTTTCAACTTATAAAATGGCAATAATGTTATTAATGTCTTTTGTCTTTTAGTTATAAAGTAATTTTTGTATTAAATAATTATGGGTAAAATTGAAAAATCTACTTTTATTTTTAAAATGAATATTTAAATTAAAACAATCAAAAAAGAAAAGATGGACATTTAAAATTGGACGGAAGAAGTATTTTTTATTGAACGACGAGGTCTTAAATATTTAATCGGATAATTTCAAGAGAAAGTAAGAATGAGTGACTGCGTATTGTGTTATGTATGAAAACGTATACCCAATTCATATGAAATTCATCATGCAAGACAAATAAAATATCTTCTTTATACATATAGGGAACTATCACAAAGTATTTTTTATTGAACGACGACGTCTTAAATATTTAATCGGATAATTTCAAGAGAAAGTAAGAATGAGTGAATGCGTATTGTGTTATGTATGAAAACGTATACCCAATTCATATGAAATTCATCATGCAAGACAAATAAAATATCTTCTTTATACATATAGGGAACTATCACAAAGTTTTCGTATGTGAGCTCTAACTTTCTCCTTTACAAGAATAAAATAACTTAGAAAAAAATATTAAAATTTATACAGGAGCTCTAGCTTAGTTGGTTAGCTTTATTTTAAATATCATGCTTAGATCGTCTTAAACTTTCTACAATTCAGTTCATTTTGAGCTTTTTAGTATTTTTATATTTTTAAAACTTAAATAAACTACTTTTGTTAATTACTAGATCGTAACGTCAAATTAATTTCACAACAACACATCAAGTTATATTCACCCCACAAAATCCATATCGCGTTAATGTAACAATTACACATCAAAGTTTACTTACGTGCAAGACAAAGTATCAGTAACCATCACATCACGTTAACAACAACTATCTAATATATAAGCACGTGTAACGAGTGACTAACGAGTCTAAAACCATGCATTTTTCATGGTAACGTTTCAAAATACATTATAAAAAATTAAATATCGTTACTTTTGAACGGCAAATATCATTACTATTCTCACAATTCACATGTTATAGCACTTTTGCTAATTTTCAGCAATCCCCATTTTGATCCTCCGTGTCCGTACACCCTTCATTTTCATTTCATTTTATAAACACTTTTTGTCTCTCTCCACCTTCACACTCACACACACTCCACTGCAAGTCTGCAACCGCCATCTTCACCACCACAATGTCGTCACGCAACACCTCCGGACTAGGCTACGTAAGTCCGACTAGAACCACCGCCGATCATGATTCAAACTCCTGCATCCTCAACAAAGCCGTTACCGGACCACCGGAAAGCCACCGTTACTTCCTGGCACGCAGAACTGTTCTCGAAATGTTACGAGACAGAAACTGCATTGTTGATGAATCGGAGATCAATCGTTCTGTTTCTGAGTTTCGTTCACTGTTTGGTGACAAACCGGATGTTGATAACCTCCGTATCTGCGTACCTCTTTCTTCCAATCGTTCTAAAAAGGTAATTATCGGTGTTTTAGGGTTTGTGTTTTTGCGTTGGAGAGTATACAGAGTGTTTGTTTAATCGGTACTGTTTTTTATTTAATCGGCATTTGATTGAAGTTGATATTTCATATCTCTACTGTTTTGCTAATTTTTGTTTGATTTTGTATTGTTTGTTGTAAAAATGTTTATGCTGTTGGATTGTATAATCAAAATGTTTGATGTATATATGCAAGTCACGTTTTACGAGCTAGCTGGTTTTCTTATACGTTAATCCTTTACATCAAACAAACGATTGAATGTTGAAATCCCGGTCTGATGAGGCAGGGACATATCTATGCTGTGAAGAGGCTTGCTGCTAAGCTCAAATTGTCATCGATGTTAAAAAATTATCATTTAGTTAGGGTAGACCGTTAGGTATAGGTAGCGCACGCTATCAACCACGTGGCAGTGGTAAAATAGAGGCTGGAATTTAATGTGGTTTGGTTAGTGATTCACGTCCACGGGTTACAACTAGGGTTTCCTTACTTGCTCGGTATAAAAGATTACAATACATATATATAGAGAAGTTAAGTAACTTAGAGAACAAGAAATAAAAGCGCGTAGCGTAACGTAACTTTTTTTAAAGGATGATTTGAACCTATAACTATTTTGTTAGCGAATACACCAATTTACCATAATGCTATTCTCTAGAGGTTCATAGCTAACCCAAATAAGTTCACCACCACCAAGTATTTTTTGATCTACACAATCTAATTAGGTGACTCAAATAATTTTGTGAAATAAAAAACCATGGATATAAACTCTAGTTGCAGCTCTTCAGCTATACTAGCTTATTTAGGTATGTGCAAAGATGCATTGCAATTCATCTTAAAGATGATTCTTGTTGTACATTCATCTTTCACTAGCCAATTTTCTGAATACAATGCTCTGTTTAATGTTTTATGCAAGTTCCATAACAATATTTTCTTTTCTGTTTTCAGATTTTGGTGGTTTTCAGTGGCCCAGAGGAGATCAACAAAGCAAAAGCTAAGCACATTTTAGTCAGCATTCTCAGCAAGGAGAGCTCGCAAGCCTTGCATCGAATCATCATTGTTTTGGGGGGCAAGATGAACCATTTTGCTCGCAGTGAGTTCGAGCAATTTGAAGTCAAAGTGGAGATTTTCCCAGTAAGATTCCAAATACTTCTGTTGATTCAAAAGTTCATTTTAAGCATTCATCCGCCACTTGGATTAATAACTAATTGTTCAGTTAAAGCGTTTCCAAAAGAAACCATGAACCTAACAAGGAAACCTGATATATTCAGGACGGGTATTTTGGAAAGTTCTTGTGAGTTTTGGACGGGTATGGCAACATGATACCCGCTCAATTAGCTGAAACCGTTTACCTACATTGAAACCATACGTATATATTGTTATATTATATAATCTTTAAACCAAAAGTTATAATAAACAATATGTTAAAGTTGTTAAAACCTTAATATTATTGAATTGTTAAAACTATAGTTAAATACTTTATACTTCAGATTGGTTCTTGAGGTGAGTTTAAGATGAGTTTTGGGTAATTGGTATAATAATAGGTGATATCTAATTACATAAGACCATAAACGAGTATACTACGATCGAGTCCTGATGGATAATATGTAGTGGGGTATGACCGTACGTGACTATCAAAACCTGGCCCGTTGTATATATTGAATAGTGAAACAGCATGATGAAAAGTAACTGTGCCAAAGTAAAGTAAAATCTAGTCATTTTTACATTCGAATACTGATGCAATGATCAATTTTCCAGATTACTGAACTGTTTGTGAACATCACAAAACATGTTACAATGCCAAAGCATGAAATACTGACCACTGAAGAGAAGGATCAGTTGCTTATGAAGCTCAATCTTGCTGACAATCAGGTAATTAATATTACCATTCAAACCGGCCAGCTAAAAGATTTAAAATTTGTTAAACTATCAACTTTATGATCTTTCGTACAAACGATTTAAAAACGAGCCCTGTTCTAACAAAATACTATATTCTTTAGCTTCCATATATGATGGAGAGTGATGCCATAGCTAGGTACTACGGACTGGAGAAGAAGCAGCTGATCAAAATCACTTACAATAGCGAAATGACCGGCTCGTTTGTCACATATCGCATTGTGAAATGAAGTACTTGAAGGCTGAAACTAGTTAGGTATTTTGGTTGGGTTAACGTTTTGATAGTGGCTCTCTTTCTACATTTACTTTACAGTCTTTACTTTCTTAGCAACATCGGCTTTTGGATTGTTATTCTATGACTTGACGGCATCCGCTTCTTTTGCATAATCCCTGATTTACCCTTGTTCGCTCTATTATGTTCATGCATCGCCGCATCAACTTTTGGATTGTTATTCTATGACCGTGTTTTGTTGTTTTCTAGTCCTCTTACACTCTCGTGCACTTACGTTACATTGTTGAATGCATGTGTCTCTAAACAAAGGGTGTATTTAGCCATTGAAATCGATCAGAATAATCAAACCAAAACAAGTCAACTAGTTTGAGATTTATGAAAATGTATATTTTGACAAACTTTAAGCCAATTTTTACATTCACTTTAGAATCCAATTCATCCATTTCTCAAAACTCGTTTGGGCATGTCCTATATCATGAATTACCCAAGCACCTATCAAATTATTGATGTAGTGATTAACAGTATAAAGCACCAAATTTGAGTGTTCACAACAATCTTCATAATCCTAATCCTTTTTAATTTTTACTCTAAACAATCATCATTTTTTGAAGTCGCTAAACCTGTTTTGCCGGTTACGAGTTTGTTGCCTGGTCAATTGGTGCGCATCATATAGGATTTGATTTGGATACACGCATACTAATTACAAAGTTGTAAATCAAGAAATAAAAGTAAGTTAATATTAACATAAATTCTCCTTTTATTTTTTAATAATTCTTTTTTTCAAATTAATAAAATAAATTGAATTTAAAAATTTTAATTTTCTTACTCATTAGTCCATAATAATGTCTACATTTAATTTGACCAATGACACTTATAGCAATGTTGTCAAGTATTTTATATGTGTTCTTAATTTGACCAATGACACTTATAGCAATGTTGTCAACTATTTCAAATGTGTTCTCAAGATAATCCCACCGCCATAACCATCAAATAATTACTACGGAGTATAAAATTAATTGGAAATCAAATATAAACTTATGATAGTTCTGTTAATGTAACTTTCTAGGACTTCTATAATAAAAGTTAAAGTATCATTTGTTAAATCAATATTATGTGTTTATGTTAACTATAACTATAACCAACAGTTTTCATTATTAGCATATAAGTATGGTTGTAAGTGTGATGGGGTGGGTGTGGGGATGGAATGGTTGGGGACCAACCATTCGCGGTAACACCGCCGTCAAGGATGGTTGGGGACGCGGGGACGGGGATGGGAGGGTTGGGTCACAGATTCGGTGATGGTGAATTTGGTGGAGTGGGGCCCACTTTTGGTACTTTTGGTTTGACTTTTCTTGGGTGGGGTCCATGGGTTGGGTATAAATTAAAAAAAAACTTTTTTTTTATACTAAACTTACCTATAAAATACCCTTTTTACACACAAAATAAGTACACTTCTTTCATTCTCTTTACTCTCTAAACCAAAAAAATTATTTTCTCATCCCTTCATCACAATGGCACCAAAACAAAACGTTTTTTTTATATAAAATTTACCTATAAAACACTACATTTTACACACAAAAAATAAATTTTACTCTTTTATATTTTCATATATTTTATTTGTATTTTTAATGAAATGTAGTTTTTTTAATGAAATGTAGTTTTTTTTAAAATTTTTAATGAAATGTGTTTTTTTAATGTTTTTTAATTAAAAATTAAGTGGGTTTAGGGGATGGAATGGTTGTGCCGCCATTAATGGTTGGAGTTTTAGGGGATGGAATTGTTGATAAAGAAGGCGCTAGGTGTCAAATTCTAATTGGTGGGTTATTAGGGAATGAAGGGGACACCCTAACAAAAGTTAATAATCATAATTTTGATTATTAAAAGCTTGTGAGTTAAACTCGACCGTACATAATAATTAAAATGGTTCAAGATCATCTAATAGTCAAGTTTGCTCCCTAACTTTTCGAATTGACAAGTTTGGACCGTAAACTGACCACTTATCGTCTTTTACATTTTAAATTGATCTTTTAACCAGCAAAACTTTTAACTCAAACCCTCAACTTTCTAATGTTTCAACTTCATCCCTTAATCTTACAAACGTAACATGTTTAATTAAGTCACAAACACGTCGTGTCGCAAGTGGGCACCTAGTTAATGTAACCAACATAATGTAATAGCACGTCTAACGAAGTCAGTCGTATCACGCATCAGACCATTAATATCACATTAACAAAGTCGCAAACGTTATGCATAATGAGATAATAGATTATTACCTCGTTATTATTAGGGCTGACATTTTGACATATACACGAAACCTCCACGACCTTAACAAGTATCTTGTATGGCCATAACAACTTTCGTGTCATAAATACGTAGACATGAATTTACGTGTTAATTTTCGTGCCTAAACATGTATATATATACCTATTTAGTACCTGTAATAGTTTTTTTAATAAAAATTAATGTACTTACCCTAATTAGACTCCCGCAAAACCAAAACATCACATATTCACATATCGACTTCTCACTTTTCTAAAAAAAACCTTACTTAGTTCCACTACCACCTTCGTTCGCCTCTCTATCGTCGTCCACCCACTTCCTGCTGTCACCAACCACCGTCGTCTACACCCTCTTATCAATTGTGTTACCTAAAATCCTTTTTTATAACTTTTGACGAACTTTGATCACGTGAAAGAAGAAGATATCAACATGTTATACAAGTATTAATAGGTTCTAACACCTCCGTCTTATAATCTCTTATCATATTTATCAGATATTAATATATTCATGTTCGTGTTTGAGAAAACGTACACGATATGTTATCGTGTTCTTGTCTTAATTAGAGCATGTATACACAATTGCCCCCACCCCAATTATCGATATGCTTACTATTTGACAAGGTTGGTGCTTTGCACCGGCCAGTCACATGACGTTTCAATTTTTTTTACTTTGACGTATTTACAGTAATAATCCGTGACTTTTGACGTATTTACGGTTTTAATCCCCAATATTTATCATTTTAGCCACTGATGAGTTTTTGACTTTGATCTCTTACTCTACTTTGACATATAGTACGACTTTAATATTGTTATCGTTTGGACCTCTAAGTTTTGATATTTCATCGATTTACGGTTTTTCGTCGTGACATACGGGACATAAGAATTTTTGTTATCAACGTGATGAAATCACATACACAAAATCCGACTGCGTGATCCGGCCACACACGGTTTTAAGCTAGTTATTAAAGGAAATGCAAAAGAAGACACTAATCACACTAGTGGCATATAAACCCTAAATAAATCTCCAACGCAGTCTCCATCCTGCAACAGCATCGTAGCTCTATCACCACTACTTCTCTCATTTCTCTTCTTACAACAAACAAGATATGCCTCCAAAAGCTTCGAAGAAGGAAGCACCTGTTGAAAGGCCAATCCTCGGCCGTTTCTCATCGCATCTCAAGATCGGAATTGTAACTTTCTTATCTATTTTCATCTGTTTCAATCGAGATCAGTTTTTAGCTCAACATATACTGTTTTCTAATATAATTTTGTGTAATTGATTATGTTTTCGTTTGTTTGTGTTACTAGAAGTAGATGATTTGAGTACTGTATGAAATGATAGATCCTAAGCTGTAGCTAGGTTTTTTTTATTATCGATAAATAGTAAACGAAAGTTAGAAATGACGATCTGGACTTTGACTTGATGTAGTATCTAGTTTAGGATGAAATGATATCTAGTTTAGAAGCTGTTGCTAGGTTTTCATAAGTATCTTAAATAGTAAACGAAAGTGAGAAGTGACGATCTGGATTTTAATTGTGTGTTCTTATTAATAGAACAAATTGCATCTTCAAATTTATGCGTTTAAATCGCCTAAAAATCGATTGTGTAATAGGATTTAGGGGGATGCAAATTTTCAATTCCTTGATGGAGATAACATCTAGTTTTAGGGGCTGACTGGCAGATTGCTCGAGAAGAAAGGACGCACATGTTTCGATGGAATATGGACTCATATTGTTTTATGATACTTATTGATTTCAGGTTGGATTGCCGAATGTAGGGAAATCTACTCTCTTCAACACTCTCACTAAGTTGTCAATACCTGCTGAGAACTTTCCATTTTGTACAATTGAACCTAATGAGGCGCGTGTTAACATTCCTGATGAGCGGTTTGAATGGCTTTGTCAATTGTTCAAGCCAAAGAGTGAGGTATAGTTACCATGTTTTTGTACACTGAGTTAAGCACTGGTACTATAATTCTAAGGATGTTAAATTATCCATTTGTATTCCTCCCCAAGTTAAGTGACTTTTGGCTTTGTATTCACTAATTCACATTGTGAAGTATGACTATTGCCTTGTTTGGTAGGTTTCTGCATTCTTAGAGATACATGACATTGCTGGGTTGGTGAAAGGTGCTCATGAAGGACAAGGGCTTGGAAACAATTTCTTATCTCACATTCGTGCAGTTGATGGCATATTCCATGTTCTACGTAAGATCGCATTTTCGTAGTCTTAAAATAGTTATGTTAGGTCATAATGGTTTTGTTTGACGTAGATATCAATATCCATATGTCAACCAAGTTTCAAGACACTAAACATGTGTCAGGTTTTATTTTTTGTTTTTAGCTTTTGCTTAAAGTTGTTTTCATAGAGGGATATCTTTTATTTTTTTATGTATTTGAATAATAGGTGCATTTGAAGACCCTGATATTATACATGTTGATGACTCTGTGGATCCTGTAAGAGATTTAGAAGTTATCACTGCAGAATTGCGGCTGAAGGTATGTTTTAAAATCCTGAGCTCACAATTCTGTCTTTTTGTTTTGTTATATCTAAAATTCTAAAGTGCTTTTGTTTTGTGCTTTTTTGATTGGTTAGTATTGCTTTCTAAAGTATCTTTCTTTTAATTACATATACACACATTAGGTTCACGATTCACAGTTGCAGAATGGTGGCATTTTTTTAATGAATTTTAATTAAGCTTAGTGGTATTGATCTCTTATGGAATGATTTGTTTTACAACTTCACAATTCCGTAACATGCGTTGCTTCTAGTGATTGAATAATACGAATTTTATCGTGTTTTGTATCACTGAGCATAATGTTCGTAAGTTACTATACAGAAATAGTAAACTTGAGAGTAAAGATTAATGAGCTGATGAGTGGTAAGAAATATTGCAGCTAGACAAAGATTATAAATCCTTTTTGAGCTGCTTTCTGTTTTATCTACATCTGATACTGAATTATGGAAATGTGTTTTAACGTTTTTTCATTTTAATCTTCAAATGCTTAATATTGAATCTTTATATGATAAAGGATATTGAGTTCATGGAAAGAAGGATTGAGGATCTTGAAAAGAGCATGAAGAGGAGCAATGACAAACAGTTAAAAGTAGAGCATGAAGTGTGTTTGAAGGTACCTTCTATATTCATTTAAGGCTAGGTTGGTTCAATAAGTATTGTTCTTCCAGAAATTTGTGGTTGAGTGTTACCCTCTGTTATATAGCATCCTTGTTATAAGATTGCAATGATCTTTGAAAGAAATATGATTCCGGCATGGTTCTTCATTAAGTTCTTTTATGACTTGTTCTATATCTTGCAGGTCAAAACCTGGCTTGAGAGTGAGAAAGATGTCAGGCTGGGGGACTGGAAAGCTGCTGAAATTGAAATCCTGAATACTTTTCAGTTGCTTACTGCAAAACCTGTTGTTTATTTGGTAAAGTTATTTCTTATAAAGCTCTTTTATATTTCTTGAAAGTTGACACTTGGGGAGCTCTTTTGTGGGTTTAATAGGGGTGCAAACGAGCCGGCTCGAGCCGAGCTAGGTTGGGCTCAAAGATATCGAGCTCAGCTCGAGCCGGCTCGTTTTTTTAACGAGCTTGAATTTTGGGCTCAGGCTCGGCTCGTAAAAAGCTCGAGCTCGGCTCATGGCTCATCGAGCCAACTTGATTTTTTTTTTACACATAATTAGAACATTCATTAAATTAAAAATTACAAATGAAATAATAATTATCTGCTACAGAAGTAGTTGCTTAAAATGAGAATGAAAAAGAAATTACGGTTTGAACTTTAAAAGTTGAAACTTGATGTGAAAGATTAGATGAGGCGACAATTAGGAGGGGTGGAGTGACTGAAATATTAAATTGTTGAAAACGTAAAAGGATTAGGGCAACAAGTCTTTTATTTTGTGTAATTTTTAGTATTGAATTATTTATAAAAATGAAGTAATGAGTAATGATCTATATTTAAATAAATGGTAATATAAATATATCTATCTATCTTCTATCTATTTATATGTATATTATATCATGCCATGAGTCGAGCCATGAGCCGAGCCAACGAGCCGATCCCCGAGCCAGCCACGAGCCGAACCTACCCTGGCTCAGGCTCGGCTCATTCAGATGTCGAGCCGAGCCGGCTCGGCTCATTTAGATACGAGCTTTTTCCGAGCCGAGCTTTTTCCGAACTTTTTTCGAGCGAACCTCAGAGCGAGCCACGAGCCACGGGCTTTTTAAACACCCCTAGGGTTTAACATGTGATATTTTCTTGTGCAGGTTAATATGAATGAGAAAGATTATGCAAGGAAAAAAAACAAGTTCCTTCCCAAAATTCATGCTTGGTATGCTTGATTATCAACAATAGAAGCCACCTTGTTTTTAAAGCAGATTAGAAACTGCACTTTGCTATGTTTCAGTTTTAAGTGCAGGTTTTGAATTTTTTTAATTGTGTAAATTACGGAATATACTACTCTAGTAGTTGGTACTTAGAATTATTTATGTAGGGTGCAAGAGCATGGGGGCGAGCCAATTATCCCTTTTAGTTGTGCTTTGGAAAGAACTCTTGCTGATTTGCCTGCAGATGAAGCAGCAAAATACTGCGAGGAGAACAAGATACAAAGGTCAGCTCAGTTATTATTTTCTTGAAATTCAAGTGCATCATGCATTTCGATGTTATCCAAACTATATATATATTTTATATTTTCATATTTTTGTGGCTTTTATCTAGAAATAAAACTCGTAAAATATTATTAAATTTGAAAGAATCATGTTTGTAGAACTGTATGAAGATGCTCAGTAGATAATAATGAATGGATGTAATTGTTTTTTTTTGCCACAGTGCTCTTCCAAAGATCATAAAGACTGGATTCTCTGCTATTAACCTTATATACTTCTTCACTGCTGGCCCTGATGAGGTAACGTTTCTTTCATCCTTTGACTTTCATCTATTAGATGTAACAAGACTGATTTATTTTTTCAAAAAATAGGTCTTTAAGCAGTTTTACCAGTTTTTTTTTATAATTTTGATGCACTTTCTGAATAAGTATATAATGATGCAATATGCATCATATAGGTGAAGTGCTGGCAAATTCGAAGGCAAAGCAAGGCTCCTCAAGCTGCAGGAGCAATTCATACAGATTTTGAGAGAGGGTTTATTTGTGCTGAGGTAATAGCTTGTCTTTTTTCTTCAAATGTTTTCAACTTTGTATTTTTTTGAAGATGTCAAAGCAAGGTTCTATTTTTTTTGTTATCTAGATTGTTCTTTTTTGGGGTCTGTATGTTTTTTGCTATTATACTGAGCTGTCCCATAGGAATTTCCCACAGAATTTCGTAGAAGATTGGGTTTTTTGTGGGTCTTTTTAAATATACCTGAAATTCTTAATTGGAAGATTAGTAATTGACAAACAAGAGATTAAACAACTTGAAATATCTCACATGGGATTTTGCAGGTTATGAAGTTTGAGGATCTTAAAGAGCTTGGAAGTGAGTCTGCTGTAAAGGTATTCTCGACCAATGACTAAATTAGTAAATATTAACATATATATTTTACTATTTTCCCCTTGATAATTGTTGCATATGCCAATAGAAAAGAAACCATGCACGCGCTTTCATTAACATGCATTATGTGATATGTATAATCATATTTTACTGCATATCCATCAAACATGCTAAAATAACAAATGTGTATAAAAAAGAATATAAAAACTGTTTTTATTATGCATAGCTAGTTGGACACTAGATAAGCATGTCAGTAACGCCTAACGGGATGGGCCTATCACAAAACAATCGTATTACAACACAATTAACTCTTTTGATGAAACCTGACTTTTATTCTTTTAACCTGTTTTGGCTGGGCCAACCGACATACACTTACTCTATTGAGTTTTATAAATAGTTATTACAAAACACTCTTGTCATAATAAAAAAGTTTTTTGATCAACATGACTTGCAAATTTCAACCAGTTTGTAAGCGTTCGATTCTTTTCAATAGTTTCTTAGTTTAAGGCAAATTTCATACATAACTCTAAGAACTTGCATAATCTCAATATGTTATGTATCCAACCAAAAGAATTAATACCATATACATTCAAAATACTTATATTTACCCATTTCGTTTAATACATGTTATTATGCAACCATTATAGTCATATCCTTCTCCTTGATACACTTTCATATATCCCCTTAAAACTTGGACAATATTATATTCACCCAATAAAACTATCTTGATTCTTCAAAAGACACCTGATTTTACCCACTCGATTCACTAGATCACTTTCAACTTATGTGAGTGTTAAAGATAAAAGATACTTATATAAATGGGTCTAAATTGCCATTTCTGATGGTTTATATCTCAGGCTGCTGGCAAGTATAAGCAGGAGGGAAAGACCTATGTGGTTCAAGATGGTGATATTATATTTTTCAAATTTAATGTCTCTGGTGGCGGAAAGAAGTGAGGTTGTGGCAGATTTTTTAATTTGTCCATCCACAAATTTTATTTGGTTTGTGTACCAACGTTGTATCAGAGTGTCTAGAAACAAGTCCTTTTGGTATTAATGTTGTCTTTGACATCCGTTTGTTATCCCTTGTTTTGAAGATGAATGTTGCTAACATTCTAAATATTTTATGAGATATAGAATGAGATGCATGCATGTAGGGTTGGTTATTTATGAATCTGAACTTTCAGTAAACTGTAAGGTGGAAACTTTGTTTATGTTCGTTCTTCATTTAATAGAAAAATAAACACGAATATTATTTCAGAAAGTAGAATTTAATAATTTTAACCTTTTTTTATTGGCCAAAATTATTGTAACTTAGAATATCTTTACAATCATTTCTAACTATTTACCAACATTTTCGCACTAACTTCAGTACCCTGTTAAGTTTTTTTGACATGGCACCTCTTTAAGCTTTTTATAGAAGTTAGGATCATATTGTTTGCATCCTTGTGGTGAATTTATTCTATAAAATCTAAGAAGTGATATTAAAACAAAAATCTCACATCGTGGGACTTGATTGATGTTTCAATTAAACATTCATGTGTTAGGTATAGCTTTTGTAAAAAGAATTAAAAGAGTTGGGATTATAATTGGCATAGAAGTTAGAATTATTTAAATGGTTAGAAAGTTAGGACTTGCGGTAAGAATATTGAATTATTATACGCATAGAATGAAACAAAATCTTCTTGTTATTATATGTGTATTGATTTTCACAGGTTTTCTCTTCCACATTGTATTTACAATTCTTGTCTAAGACTCTAAGCGCGCACAACGGTGCTTCATGCTGACCCTAACCTATTTATTTATACATAGAAAGATCGGGTGGTGTATAGACGTGCTTTCCAGCGCTAGGAGATTGAGGAGTATACCGTCGTTTACCTGAAGTTTAGCTAATTGTGATATTAACAAAGGAACTGGATGTTAATCATCACTAAGACTTGACCATAACTAAGTAGTTAAGGTATTGATAATGCTAAAAAGGTATTTATCTATATACGCACAATTGCACAAACCACTTAATCAGAACGGTTCTTCTGAGCCATGTATGGGACACACGTGAAACGTCTTGGACACATGTCTTCTCGTTCAATGTGTAAATCTGGTTGCCGACTTAACCCTAGGCATATGGCAAAGTCCTGTCATTTTACAACTATTTCCATACTCACCTTTTAGGGTGCTAGGATTAATGTGCTTGCATTCACCCATCCGTTCAACACAAGCTAAATAACAAACAAAAACAAAGCTTCGTTCACGTCTGTTTGTTTACAATCTAGATGCATGACACCAAGGGAAGAGAAAAAAAGACAACTAGGGGTTCGACCAAAACCCACCCATTCTCCCACTGCAGTTTACAATGTGGATGAATACATGTGAGGGAACACAATGGTATTTGGTTTGACTTTGACCAGATTTTCGAATCACAATCGACTCATCACCCAATTTCTCAATTTAAATGTAAAACTGTTAATTCAAACTAAGCTATTCCAACTGCACTTTTATTTGAAAAACTGAAACAACATTGTGCTTGCTCACCACTTTAACTAATTTTTGTTGCTTCTAGGTATGTCGAGCTCCTTAAAAACCGGACTGTCAACTCCAACTCCCATTGCATTCAGCCCGTTGTCTACATACAACACTGTCCCTGTGATGGCCGAAGCCAGCGGTGATGCCAGAAAGGCAGCTGCATTTCCCACTTCCTCTGTTTAAATTTAAACCATTTTCAGCATATTTTCAAATGGGTAGATTATGAATACTTTTTTTTATGGTATACCAAATTTTGAGGGTGATATATGAAAGGGCAAATAAAAAACTAAAATACTTATTCATTTTTTTTCATAAAAGTCTCTTAACAACAAAATGAATTAGGTGCATACGACCGAAACGAATAGACCAAGTTTTATGATATTTACCCTATATGAAACTATCCCTTTTATCAAATACAATTTAAAAGATGAATCCTATCTATGAGAGGGACGCTATTATATTCCCCAAAATTAAGAAGTGACCAAACTACATTTTAGAAACTATAAATGCTTTACATGATTTACCTCCACATTTTAGATAACTGCAGAACCTAGGGTAAATCAATCTAAATAAACTCATCCAAAACATAATAACTTATGGAACATAGCATATGACAATGTTAATAGATTTTCGAATCCTATGGAAGCACATTAATGTTGCAGAGAGAGGTTCAAACTCACCTGCTGATAGTTCTTTCTGCATCGGTGCGTTCTCTGATGAATAATCAATCATCATATCAATAAAACCGATTGCCTTGGCAGCACGACTTCTTAGTGGTCCTGGTAATATGACCAAAGTTTATCTTTAGTATTTGATTTGTCTTATAAATAAGATTATTTCTGTAAACAGGTATTGCGGTAGCGGTACCTGCAGATATTGTGTTTACTCTGATCCCATGTTTTCTTCCAGCTTCAAATGCCAATACCTGTGTTTCATAATTAATAAGTATTAATGGAAGTTAATAAGAACACCAGCGTCCAGCATGAAGAAAAATTTGGGATGCAGCAACTAACTTGTGTGTCACTCTCCAAAGCAGCCTTTGCTGAACTCATACCTCCACCATATCTGTTTAAAAAACAGATGCAAATATAGAATTGTTTCTAAGATGGTTTGAGGGGAAAAAACATCTAAATGAAACAAAAAAAGTAAAAAAACTGAAAAGAAAAAAGAAAAGAAATTACCCCGGTATGATTCTTTCAGAAGCAATGTAGGTCAGAGAAATTGAAGCACCCCCTGCAGTAAAACAATTCAGCTAAGATTTAAGAATTAGAAACAGTTGAGTTTGACCAGTCAAAAGGTGTATGCAGATCATGCAGATAAACTCTGAATGAGAATCATACCTGGGTTCATTATTGGGACAAAATGCTTGAGCAAAGATACATAAGAATAGCTTGATGCAGAGATGGCAGTGAGATATCCATACCTTGATGTTTCTAGGAGAGGTTTGCTAACCTGCAAAATAGAGATCAAACAGGTTGAATTGGGTTGTGTCTTATCTCAAACAGATCAAATGAGCCAGAACGACAAATTTAGCTAAAAGGGGAACATATCAAATAGGTTGAACGAGTCAAACAAATTGACTTGGGTTGTGTTTTATCTCAAATGGGCCGAATGAGGCAAATCAACAAATTTAGCTAAAAAGGAGCATGGCAAATGCATTGAATAGATCATATGAGCCAAATTAACAAATCCAGCTAAAAAGGGAATTGGTCAACTGGGTTGAATAGGCCAAACGAATTGAAATTCGTCCAATCTCAGTTTTTCATGCATATTATTTCCTAAATGGTTTTATTAATAGTTATTACTTAATTTTTGGTATCATATTCAGCATTACCCATTTATAAAGGTAAATAAGTTAGGACACAAACTGTAAACTACAAAGCATACCTCAGGTCCATTCGCTAATGAATGCACAAGAATGTCAATGCTGCCAAAATCCTCTTTCACAGATTCAGCTACTTCCTGCAAAACACAAATTTTGACTTTTGCAGGAACATTCGACTTCGCATAGCAGGGAGAACTACTTGAATAATGGTTAAAATGATACCTTGACAGTCCACTTTGAGGAACCCGCATAGCGTTTGTTTGTTTTTACCTGCATAACACAGCATAACGGTTATGCGATATATATTAGAATTTATTCGCTCTATTTTCTCTTTCTTCATAAATTGCAGGAACAACTTGTGAGGGGTGAACTTACATCCTCAGGAACATCTTCAGGGGTATCATAAACAGCATCTAAGGGGTACACTTTAGTAATTTCCATCAATGACCCGTCTGGCAACCTAAATTGACACGTAAAACTTGTTAGTTAATCAATCTTTCAATCACCATATAATGTTAAGTGCCTAAATTACACTTACACACGTGATGAAATATGCATGATGAAATATAATGTTAAGATACCTGGAAAATAATGATGAAATATACACTTACACACGTGATTCATCAAACTTGCCCCTTCGAAGACTACTCTCAAATATGTTGAGTGCCTAAATTAGGTTAATAGTCAGTAACAACATAATACATTTTAAATAGCCAAAGGATCTCCAGTAGAGGTGGCAATTTCGACTCATTTACTTAGAAATCAATCAAATGAACGGGTCACACAGGTTGAAAGCCACCCAAAGTTTACATTTAACACATGCAACCTCCTCTATTGTTATACTAAAAGAAATATTATAGTAGTGATATTGTTTTTGTAGTCGCAATTAACTTTTATTATTCACATCAAAAGTTAAAGATGGAAAGAACCATGCCATCGAATCAACCAAACCTGACCTGTTTCACCTAATGCTAATAATTGAACCCATCACCCAACCCACCAGGCCGCCCATCTTGCCCGTCTATCATCCCGGATTAGGATCAGTAACATACCGGGACCCATGTGCCAACAAGAATTTCAGCACCAGCAGCAGCTAAAGATTTGGCTATTGCCCAACCATATCCATTATCATCAGCTATACCAGCAATGAATGCTCTCTTTCCTGCAGATAGCTCTCTAGGTTAGTAACTTCTATTGTAATTTTGAGTCAGGCAATTTTCTTGCAACAATTTTTACTAATTTCTTAATATATCTAGGTGACAGAAAAATAATCTGTAAAAAATATATATTCGCAACCTCTTAAATCAACAGGCAGCCCTGGAAGGGGTTTTATGTCACTAGAATCTGCCATGGCTTTTGTGATCATCCTTCCGAATCTCAAAGGTTTCGATTTGACATTTTGAGATAATAATTGTAAAGAAGAAACATGACATGAGCTTTTAAGTTTAGCACACGATACCCCCTTAATGTCACTGCTGAAAGAAGCAATGCTTGATTTTGAAACTTCACGAAAAGAAAAGGTAGAGGGTCTTGCTATAGCAATGTGCATATTGTTAGTTGCCATTTCAACCACTCAGATCATAAACCTGCAATTCACGCGAGGAATCATAAAAATTAGCACCAATCTCATGGCGCAAAAACTTCATGTATTTGGTTTTTTTCTCTCCAAGTTATAAACCTTCAGTTTTTATAATCGAACTAATTACTTTGATTAATTTCAAAAACCGAAATGAATTGTTTAAAGTGCATGATCACAATATTCACTCTCTATTATACATCTACTTAATTTGACATAGTTATCATCTTTATATCCCCAAAATTTTAATCAACTCCTTACAGTTTTAAATTTAACAATCATTGGCATGCGAACGTTTCAATCACATGACTAAATCTGCATTTGGTAGCTCAAAGCTTAGATCAGTGTAACAGTAACACAAATCATGAGGTTAAAAACAACACTAACATGAATGCAATCGTGAATTGAACTACAAAAGAGTAGAGATTGCAAGTAAACTAATTGATGTAACAATTACCTCTTTCGATGGGAGAAAATGTTGAACGATCGTTTCAAAGTTGTTTTGTGAGTATATATAAGAGGTGAAAGTGGATGGTTACAGGTTTCGATGGAAACAAAGATAAATTTGTGTCGATGGTGCCGTTGGGAAGCTTTGTAAGTATCGAAAGTGGTTAGAAAAAAGGGATTTTCTAATATGTGCCCTAAGGGCACAAATAACAAACAATTAATATGGTAAGTATTCTTACTAATTACATTAATATTCTACTACTTACCATATTTACTAACAAAAACTAAATATAATAACATAATTTTTGTTGGTAAATATGGTAAATAGTAGAATATTTATCTAATTATTAAGAATACTTACCATAATAAATACATGTTATATGTGCCCTTAGGGCACATATTAGAAAACCCCTAGAAAAAATGGGTGAGATTTTTGGTATTCAAAACACATGGGCCTAATTTTGGGTTCATATTAATAATCATCATGTCACTACTTCTAGTTGGTCCATGACATTCTTTAGGGCGACGTTTTCGTTGGTCACATCCGGCTCCCTACATCTTTGAGTTTGGCTCTAATATCACATCACTGTTTCGGACTAAAGAGAAAAACTCAACCCAAAAGACAAGTTCGTTGAAGTTGCACATATATCGATGTAGAACAAGTCCTACACCTTACAATGGTTTCAGTCCATAAAATGTCTGTGCAAGTGGGACTGTGGGAGGGCTTGCATCACATATGTGATAAAATTCAACATCAACAAGGCTGGTTGTAGAAGTCCTTAAAGTTCATGGGCTGAAATATAAACTTCTTAAAGTTGTTTATGATGTACTTTAGTACGGAGTGTTAAGTAAACTTTGTGTGCGAGAGTAAGTTTATAGATTTACCTTGTTATTAAGTAAACTTGGTGTGTAAAAGTAGAGCGGTAAAAGAGTCGGTTTATCCATTTAGTATTTGCTTTGAGTAATTGTAATAGTTGGTTAATATATTAATATAAAGAGTAGCTCTATTTTGTTCTTAAGCAAAGTTTTGGTTAACTTGGTTGTTTTTGATCTACAATTAAAGTCATCAGTATGCGCTTACAATGTTAATGATCATTGACCCAAGTGGTTAATGTGAACTTTATAAAATGAGAAATGACTTGTGTTTAAGTCACATAAGATATAAAAATCGAGTACCTATGTTCGGCTGGAAGTGGGTTGAGTATAGAGATGATCGCATAAGCTTATGGTCCATTGACATTCAAACAAATAAAGGATTTGGTAGAATCGTAATTCCGGCAAGCTAGTCGTATCTACTAAACCACACACGCACTGCTTGATTGTTTTGAATTACTCCCTCCGTCCCATTAGAAGTGTCCTAGTTTGAAAAACACAAAGTTTTAGGCACATTAAATGATGGGTATTTTTGCTTGTCATTTGACAATAATACCCTTGACAATAAATATTATTGTGGGTCCATCATATTGTTTATTTTATGTTATTAAGGGCAAATTTGGAAGTTTACCAATAAATTTTAAAAGTGGACACTTTAAATGGGACAACTAAAAAAGACAATATGGACACTTCTAATGGGACGGAGGGAGTACATTACAATTCGTAAACTCATACGTGCTGTGATCCATTCATTTATCGATCGATCAATGGATCTTCGTATTCGAATCTGACCCGACCCGCCAATCAGATCTGAAACGGGGAAATTACTCCATTACTGTAACTGTTTGAGATAAGATTCGATCCTCTTTTTTCTTAAATTAATCCTTCCTGTTTTTGATTTTTCATCCATTAACACCATGAAGAAGAAGCTCGATACGCGTTTCCCTGCTGTAAGTCCCCCCCCCCCTTTTTTCTAGGGTTTCATCCATTTTATGTCTGAATTTTGTAAAATTTCTAGGTTATGTTTGGGAAAAATCTCCACCTTCATTTGAATTAATCAATTCTACAACATACACATATAATTCTGTTTCCATTTCAATCAATTTTACTTCTGGAAGATGTATTTACTAGTATATGCATTCACAACTATAGTTTGAGTGTTGTCAAATTGACTAAATACTTGTTTAATACGGGCTTGAAGCTTTTGCATGGTGTATAGATTGTATCTTATTCATGGTACTTAAATTTTTGTAATTTATATTCTATGGGCTTGTTTTTGGAATTTGTAAACAGTTTAACATCCTATTATTTGAGATAGTATGACTGATTAGTGATGATCCTTGATAGTCTATGACTCTATGTCATGGTAATTGAAGAATTGTGTAATTTATCGTCTTTTTTAATACATTAGGATTATTTATGCAGGCACGGATCAAGAAGATAATGCAAGCTGACGAGGATGTTGGAAAAATAGCCATGGCGGTGCCAGTTTTAGTTTGTGAGTTCTTACTGTTGTTGTCTAGGTTCAGTATTAGATATTTGTGTTTTTACATATCTTTTTGAAATATTATGCAGCCAAAGCTTTGGAATTGTTTTTGCAAGACCTTTGTGACCGTACTTATGATATAACTCTACGCAGAGGAGCAAAGACTGTTAACTCGCTGCATCTGTAAGTCCTGCTTTTAACCTTTCTTAATAAAAGTTTTATAAATTCAGTTTTGAGATAGCAAACCAGTCAGTTGTTCACTTGTTGTCTTGCCGGTGACATGAGGGGTGTGTTTTGAGAAATTTAAGTTTAAGTTAGCTGTAAGCACTCAGCAGTTTATTGAAGGGTGTATATTTTGCATGTAGTTTATTACTCTTTCAGGAGCTTTTGAGTTTAGCTTTTGTTTTGAGAAAAAAAAAAGATCATTAAAAAAAAAGTCATGTTTGGACTACGAAGCTTTAGATTTTTTTACGAAAAAAAAGTTTGAATAAATGAACTACCTTGAGTAGGTTCCAAACAAGTGAGAGTGTTTAGTAAGGCAAAATTATCCTTTTACTCCTAATCTATTGTGTTTACCATTTAAGATTCTTATGTTTGTCATCTTTACATTTTATATTTCAGTTACTGCTACGTCTCACAGTTCCATCATTCTCCAAAAAGTACCCTAAATATATTGGAACAAATGTATACCAAAACTACTGTCCCATAAGTTGCTTAAAGGATGAGAAATGAAGTATTTTTTAATGAGACGACGAGGATGAAAAATAATAAAGGGATTAATTTGATAATATATGGAATTGATTGGGTTTTGATATATGCTCAAAAGCATTTTCCAGTCAAATTATTGAGCAAACCGACTAAGGATAATGTTCCATTTTAGTGATATAATTTTCTTTCTTTCCTAACTTGTTGCAATTGTCAATATTGTTATCTTGTTTGGATATTTTTTGTTTCTGGTACTTGAAGGTCTTTGGTATTGAAAAAAAATCAGTTTTTAATGTTTATCTCAGAAAGCATTGTGTGCAAAGCTACAACGTATTTGATTTTCTGAGGGAAGTTGTGAACAAGGTCCCAGACTATGGCCATTCTGATGCTGGTGCTGATGACCGTACCATGATCAAGAGGAAGTAAGGATTTTCTATTAGGTTATTCTTTTAACTTGCTAAACTAATAATATGAATGCAATCAATTTTTTTTTTCAGGAAAGCTGCCGCAGATGAAATGAATGAGAGCGATGAAGAATCGAAGAGAAACAAGATGGTAAAAATCTCTTTTCATGAAGTTTTCCAAAATAATAATCAAATTATGCATCATCCACCAAGTAAAGAAATTAAAACAACGTAGAGGATTACATATAATCTGTAGGTTTCCAGTTTAATAAGGATTCATATCTATTAGATCATCTAAAATATAAACTAGACTATTAGTTCTGACCCTCTTGTAGCTATTATATGTATCTAAGTACCTTTCAGTTTGTTTTAGCTATAGTTAATTATTATATACCACATGCCAATGTGGAATAATTTTTGGTTCTTGGTTTGGATCAAATTGTGTGGTTGGTGAAAACTAGAGGTGGCAAAATGCACAGGTCAGGCATGTGGACATGTGGGATAACGGATCAAAACGGGTTTCCATTGAAACACGTCAAGTCTTTGTGGATTGAAGCGTGTCTTTTTTATCCATGAACCCTTTTTCATCTATTTTTTAAGAAATAGTGCATTTGTTAAGATAAAGCTTATATTATCCCAACAACAATCTAGATCTTTGAATATAGCTATTATGTTCGACTGGTTTGGGAACTTAAACAGTTCGTTCATTTATAAATGGTTTGATGCAGAATGAAGCAAGGCAAACAAGTAGCAATGGCAGGGGCAGAGGGCGTGGCAGAGGAAGAGGCCGAGGTCGTGGCAGAGGGGCCGCAGAAAGAGAGCCGCTTCAAACAGAAGCAGAACCAGAAACCTGCACCCCGGTTCAGCCAGACAGCAAGCAAGGTCTAAACCCACAAGTGGAGACTGACCACCACCATTCTGACTTGACCAAGTCAACGAAAGCTGAAGTGGCTGGCGGTGATGGTGGTCTGAACATTGATCTGAATGCCGGGCTTGATGACACCACTGACAAAAAAACAGATGTATTGGATGGAGGAGCCCCCATACAACCACCAACTCCACCATCACAGGCAGTTCCTGGCAGTGGCGGTCCATCATCAGCAATTCCTGGTGAAGTTAAAAACGAAGATTATCTTGGGTTGTCGTTAACAGAAATGGACCGGATGGCAATTGACACTCACAATCTGGCAGAAATCAACTCTAGGTTGGATGAGGAAGATGAAGATTATGATGAGGAATAATAAACTATCAGACATCTTTGAAGCTAATTGGGTCAATAAAAGGTGAACCAGAACATCCCCAGTGTGTTCCCCATTTGTTTCTTTTTAATGTTTTGTACGTTAGTTATTCAGTATGATTTAGCCCATGTTTGTTCATCTTTGTTTCAATTGACATGGGGATATTTGTGACTATGTAGGTTCATTTCATGCAATGTAGTAAATGAGATGACAGTGTGTTCCTATTTATATCTAAACGGGTCAATGAGTAAAATAAGGTTATGGTTTATCTCTAACGGGTCAAATGGGTAAAATAACAAAGATAGTCAAATGTGTCTCCATTTTTCGTTTCAATTGCCTAACATTTTCTGTGCAAGATCAGTCAACACCCCCCTTTTCTAGAGTCTTTATGCTCCACTTTTATAACCAATTCAAAGTATGCTATATTCTCAATAGGACAGTACTTGTTTTTCAAATCTTTTTAGAACAGCTTCATCAGCTTCCCTTTTATGACAACCTTCCAAGATTTCAATCAATGGAAGAACTGCACCTGCTTTCATCAAACAGAAGCTGGTTTTCACTTAACACTAACAGTTATGAACCTCACAAAATACTTCTAGAAGCTGGTTTCCACATGACAATAACAGTTATAAACTTCAGAAAATGCGACTCTGCATGTAGAATTAACCAATAACCCGGGACCACTATTTTGCACTTTGGTTGGAGGAGAGGTGATCTTCAGAATGAGATGTATGTTGCCACAAACAGTCTATAAATTGCTTTTTTTCTTAAAACGGTATGCAAATTGAACATGTCTTGTCCAAGAGAATGGGAGAGATATTGAGAGAAATCGAGTGTTTGCCCATGCGTGAGGAGAGAAGAAGGTTGTTCATCAATTAGGTGTCTTTCGCATACCACTTTACACATCCTAATATGAGCTTTTCATACCACTTTACACATCCTAATATCCTAAGTCCCTTTTTCATATCTTTAGCTTGAAAGATGCTTCATGCCGTGACTTCCAAATAGCTCATGTTTCTTCGGCTTCAACATCTTAAATGAGTCCAGCAAAACAATTTGTTCGGATAAAATGGCAGGAGTCGTATCAGCCAGGCCGCTACCGTCTCCAAACCATAGTAGCAATATAAAAATCTCCAACAATACATGATCGCCATATTCCACATGTTGTGAGCAAAAGACACATTATGATTTGGGATATCCACACCCTCTTATACATAAGTTTTCTCTAGTGCGAAGCCAATTCATTCTGTTAACTTTTTCAAACTAGGAAGCAAAAATTGATCAGTAGACGTATAACATTCTTTCACAAAAATTTAACACTGTTTAGCTTTGCTTTTGGGATGTACAATATTCTTCACGGATGATGCTGTTATCAGCACAAAAACACCCTTAGATTCAAGAATTTATCATGCATTCAAGTGAGACATCCATAGATTCAAGAATTTATCATGCAATCGAGTGAATTTATAATTTGATGCATCACTAAAAGGCATTCAAGAGAAGAATATAAGAGTACATTTGTAGGCATATTTGTGTATGCATCCAAAAATGTGTTTCAAAACCATATTTTTAGTATGATCTAGGATCTGTTATCAAATTGTATCCCTTCAGTAGCATGGGAAGAAAAGAAACTAGACATGTAAGTGTTTATACCAGCTTGAACCTGCAAAACAAGCCAATCACATAATTACATTTCGTTTTACTGTTAAATAATTTTAGAGATTTTATGCACTATATATATTAAATAAACTTCGGACAGCTTTTAACCCTTTGACCCATGTAAACGTTTTAGGATAGTTTTTGTTCTTATTACCAGTTTTACCTAGTAGAGATAAAACATAACCCAAATCAAATTAACTTGTTCATAAGTACTTATGATCCTTTTTTCCCATTTTGTCACTACTGTCTTTTTTTGTTACTGGCAGAGGTACTAAATGGTAGAATTTCTGACCAAAAAAAAGCATTGTACTTTCAATTGTCATCTCTAAATCTTACTTTCGTAACCATAAGTATGTGAATGATAAATCTTTTTTGTCCGAACGGGTAATTGAAGAAATTAGCAGCATTCATGACATTAGTTTTATTACCGTTACAGATGTATAGGTATCCTCAAACCATCATGTGCAAGCTGAACCGGAATTCCTTCTCTGTAAGAAGAGGGTAAAATAAAAAGAACAAAAAAGAAAACGGGTCAAATTCATTCAAAGTCTATTTTTAAAGCATAAAACAAAAACTAAAAAGTTAGCTAGATAGGGAACAGGTCGAATGGGTCAAATGCCATGCAAAGTGGCTTTTGAAATCAGATTATAAAAAAGCTGCTAATTTAAAAAGGTGTCGTCAACCCATTGCAACCTAATACCCAACCCACCCAATGGTAATGTTCTCAATCACTACCTTTTAGACCAATCCTGGAGAAACTCGTTATCTTTGTGGTGGTCAAATTCATGGGTCATTCCGATCAAATAAGCTCTCTTTGGTTCCAACCGTTTAATGGCTTCTAGTGTCTGTTAAAAGAAAGACATGCATATATTGATATGCGCGGGTGAAATAAAATAAATACAGTAAAATAAATCACAATAAGGAAACCTGGTTACAAACCTGGGGGAAGCAAAAGTGTGTATTATGAGAATTATTCTGCACAAAAGAAAATCATGGTAACAAGCTCAGAATAAGAAATCACATTGTGGATAAACATTGAACGCAAAACAGAATACAAATTATGGATAAAAAAGGACCCATTCCTGTCCCTGTCAGTTTTATTGCTTTGCGATTCCCTGATCTTCACTTCTATAAACATTCATTTATGGAGTATGAACACATGAGGGATGTAATATTTTCACTTTATACATTCTAAGAATTGGTACATAAAATACAAAATTATGGAGAAAAAAATGGTCCAATCCAGTCCCTTTAAAGTGTATCCTGACCTTATAAAGTGTGTCCAATATAAGAAGATCCAGCTGCTGACCTCCTCTCTTAGAAATATCTGCAGAATTAAAGAACTGTAAAGCTTAAACCAGTAAGCCTATAATTTAGCTAATAGAGCTATTGTAAAACAAATAACTAAAAAATTAAATACTTTTTTTCTTTTTTGTAAGCTGACACCTAAATCTGCACTTCTACCACTTGATAATTTAACATTGAAACAATGCATTAATTCAAAGTTTTTTTTATGAATGGGAATGGAAGAAACACTCACAGAGTTCTGTTTCTTCTATGAAGCGAGAAATATCAGATATGTAAGCTACTTTGCTATTTTTCCCAAATAAAAAACCTAAACAGACATAATCCTCCCCATGCATAACCTAAATCAATGTAAACAATACTCAGAAACTTAAATAACTCTTGTGTATCTGTAGTTGGTACTTATAAATTGAAGCAGAAAATCAAATATAAGTTTAGAAGATTAACTGGAAAGGGTACAATTTCAAGCCCAGATGCAACGAAAGGCCTCTTACAATCATTCTCAATGATTTTCCAATCAAGTTGTGCCACACGTCTAACTTCTTGACCAGCTTTCAGCTTCTTTTGAACCAAGTATGGGAATTTCACCTGCAAGCTGTTCAACACACAATCATTATAAAATAAATGTATCTCATATACAAACACAAGGGACTAGGGTGCAATTTAAATTTTAACACCTACAAGATGAAGCATACTGTAATAAACTCTGAAAGAAGTTAAGGAGAAGTAATTTTTTGGCTTATTACTACAGATATAAAATTTGATTTGACATAATTAAGTACCTTTCCATTGCATGCTGATTGAGGAAAATAGGTGTGGGTTCAATGTCATTTATTGGACTAAATGGTTGCACTGCACGGATGTCATCAAGACCAAGAACCGCATCAGCATGTTCATGAGTCAAAACAATCTACAATTGAACTATCACTAGTTATATATCTGGATGTTAAATAGCAAGTGAACAAGGGTCTTGGTCAAAAAAATAAAAGAGAACAATGTGTTCCATCTTGAGCTACAGTTTATTTCCCAACAAGTGCCAAACAAATTTTTGTCCCAACATATAATTTAAACAAAATATACATTTATCACACTTCGAGCACCATTATATGAACTAAAGCACTCGGAGAGATCAAACTCACAGAATCAACTTGAGGAATCTTATGAAAAGTGAACCAGCGGAGTACTTGCTCCCTAAATGTCTTTCCAACATCAATTAGTATGTACTTGTGTTCCCCAGCACTTGGACAATAATCGATCAGAAGAGATGTATTGCACCTACAAACATATAATCATTAAATGTTCTCATGAACTGATTAATATCAAAATAATATCGATAAAACCATATCTAGAGATTTATAAAAAAAAAAAGAAGAAGCATGATTTGGCCAAGTATGCTTTTCCTGGTCACATTCTTGGACAAGAGCTTCAGCAATCACTTTACAGTAAAGAAAAGGGGCTATCTTAGCACCTACTCCTATTCGAAGAAGGCGTCCTTTATCTTCTAAATTCAAATCTTGCACTTTTAATCAATATACAGATTATGTTAGCATGTACTTGTGTTCCCCATAACTTTCATAATTGTAGTAATCGTAATAAAACTTTGTTGTCTAAGGTTTATTTCTATACAGAGCTAAATTTACACGCACAGGGAAAGCTGATTTTCATGCACAGTGGATGGTAAAGAATATAAACAGTCAAGTCCAAGACGGTCATATCTGGATTTATAAAAAACCAATAGCAAACAATAAAGGAAGGAGAACAAAGAGAGATTTGGGAATTGACATTAACGGAAGATACAAACAGTGGTCAAGTGCTCCATCCAGTATTTTTTTAGAACGTATCTCGGTAGCCAAAGGCTCACTAAAGGCGCAAAGGCCTCTTCTTGTCACCTAGGGATTATTTCACGCCTTCGCATGTGCATGATGAAAGAGGCATGTCTTTCATAAGTGCAAGGCACCTAGGTCTCACCTCTCCTAAGCGCCAAGGTACGCAGCCAGCTTGTTTTTTGACTACATTGGATCAAAATTAGGGCATTTTACTTACAAATCTACAAAGTTTATCAATACTTTACCATCATAATTTATAACTTAAAAAGCTTCCGGCCATCATATTCGTAGTACAAGTATCGCTGCAAGCTCGTCACTGCATTTGGTAAAATTCAAGGAAGAATACACTAGAGTATTCGAGCACAGCCAGGTTTTACACAACTTCCAATTGTCTTATAAAAAACTAAAATTACAATGGTTACAAAACTAGCAAGCTAAGTCACTAAAATTGCAATGGTTACAAAACTACCAGCTAAAAACGAAAACAATTGTGTCTACAACTCAGAAGTTAACTCTAATTTAGGCAACAAATGGCTAATGAGGACTATTTACATGGCTGGTTTAATCAACAACATTGAACATACAAACAATATGCAGTCAAATTAAAGAATATAGCAGTTAGAGATCTACGATAACGCATTAGAAGGCGGAAAATGGAAGTGTAACCCTAGAAGTTATGGATTGAAATGAAAAGTACCTGTAATTAGGGTTACGTTCAGGTGGAGTGGAGAGTGAGTGAAAACAGACATTACATGGAGGATCAGAGGGATTGATGAGACACATTGCATTGGGAACAGCACTGGAACAGCCAGTACCTAAGAAGATCAATGCTGATGAATGAGTATGAGGATGAGGCTTTTCGCAATTTCCGTTCTCATCCATATATATAAGCTGCTGCTGCTGCTGAAATGAAACCGGAGATTTGATTTGATCTGATTTGGAGTGAGAGAGAGAGAGATTGATGTTCAATGGCGCGCAGTAGTATTATTATTGTGTGAAAGCGAGGGGAATAACAGATCCACCTACCTACGATCATATCATATCATGCTTTTCACGTTGATGGATGGTCTTTTCTACCTTTTAATTTTTTTTTCTTTTTTTATTTCTTTCTTAGAAGAAGGGATTTAATGATTTATGTCGGTGTATAAATCACATAGACATGGACATGATTGACTAATATGACATAACGTAAACTGTGTCAGGTACTCAGGTGATATACAAAGTCATATTGAGGGTGTAAAGTTATTCGAACGGTCAAATATATATAACTACAATATAGATAGTTCTGGTATACCCTTGGCAATCTGTAACGCACTAACGCTAAGTCATTTTTTTTCTAGAACAACTTTTGAGTTTTCACAAATCTAGCTAGTTAATAATAATTTTTTGAAGATTTCAGTTAAGCAGTCATATAGCCGAGTAAACAAGCACTATATGAACATAATAACATTTGGTGAATAAAGGTGTGTTTATAGTATGTTATACTTTTGAGTTAAGTTGGTTTGGAAAATAAAGAAGCATGTAAATTTTAAACTAAAAGGCCAAACTCAAATCACCAATGATTACAGCAACGGAAATTCATTTTAAGGCATTGATATATATCAATTGAAAAAGGTTCATGTTCCAACATGCAACCATTCAGAACCTCTAGCCTCATGGTACATAATACACAACCATCCAACAACAATCCTCATCTTAGAAAGCATAGGTACAATAATCAAATCTACAAAAACTTCAATCTAGCCCTAATAGCTTTTAACCTTTTTAAAAATAAAAGACACATGAAAACATCGTGTTCACTTTTGAGCCTGTCGCACCAACCAGCCAGATACATTTCTTCGACAGAACTGTTTCTAGATATGAATGCTAAATCAACAGGTTTATATTTGCAGTTACGCAAATCTCATGAAGTGAAATGCTCTAACTAGATTACTCTTCCATCTTGCTGTTTTCAGTGTTTGAATCGTCTTCATTTAGAGATTCGCTTTTGTCGACTTCAGAGGTTTCCACCGTATCGTCGACTTGCATACCCTCATTGGTGTTAGTAGCGACATTGGGTGTTTCAGCATCCATTGGTTGTTCGCCACTTGGCGGATTTTGTGAATCAGTTTGTGTGTCATCATGCTCGGCTGAAGAATCTGGCAGACCATTTTGCTCACCCGGTCTTTCTTTTGAAGTATCATGTCCAGAATAATCTGAAAACTGCTGGCTCATCATTCTTGCCTGATTACAATACCAAAAAAGGTTAATACATTTCAAAACTATAGTTAAAAGTAATTCTTTAAAAAAATATATAAAGAATAGTGAAGCAAAAAACCGACTCTACCCCATCTTCAGTAACCAAGTCACCCTAAAAAATATCTCATCATACATAACAATAATCTACGTTTTAAATTGCCCAACAAGCAATAACGGACCCCTTACACTATGGTGAACATACAATACCAACAAGTAGTAATGAAAAACTTGAAGTGGCAATTTTAAAAAGGGGAGATTTCGGTAATGTTTCATCTCTGCCAGGTCAAATGGATCGAACTAAAAGATCTGACAATAAAAAGCAATCAAACAGGTTGAACTTGAATGTCATCCAAAGTGTATTCAGATGCTTTAATAGCCAAGGGTTAAATCAAGTTCATAATACTATAGCTGTGTAGCATGTTTAGCAAACTAAGAGTGCGTATAGTTTGTGGGTTTACAAGTGAAGCAATAGAAATGAGAGTGTTTAGGGGATTGGTTTGAGAAACCCCATTAAATGTGGGTTTTTCCCAACCTGTTGAGGGGTGGGATTCTCTCCTCTTTTTTTCAAGCCTATACCCATTTCCAAATCAAATGATGCCTAATTATTAATAGCCTTTTAAGATACATATATAAATCAACATTTGTGACCTTATTAACTAATGACCAGTTTTGATCCAACCCGTTTTACCCCTTACCCAATATGCACATTTTGCCAACTCTAGTGAAGCCACTAAAAACAATAATGATAATGGATTTGCTCACTTTCTCATGACACTAAAGAAGACATCAGAGACCCAGATGCGGTTAAATGTGACTAACATTGACACGTATTACAAAAATAGGCAAATCTGTCTTTTATAAATCTTCATAAAAATAGTACCTGATATACTTGATGCATTCGAAAGTTAACAATCCCAGCCATTTCCTCAGTGCCACTCACAAGGTGGACGGGTCCTGTGTCTCCAACAAGACGGTCAGTAACTGGTGCAACTTCATGCAAGTTTAAGGCAAGGTGGTCAGGCCTCTGAAGTAAAAGCTGAAATGTTGGTTGCAGCTCATAACATTGTTCAAACAGTGCACGTCGACAAAACACATAAAGTCCCAAGCGGGCACGTGACATGGCGACGATTAATCTTCTAACATCCCGAAGGTGTCCCACAAATCTTGTCCTCACAAGTGAGAGTAGAATAAAATCATTCTGCTGACCTTGAAACTTGTCAACAGTTGTTACCTGTAAATGAATCATTGACAACGTTAGACAAATAAATACCTGTAACTGGTCAGCCCAAGATATACTTTTAAAGTTCAGAACTTCAGATTATACAAATATTCAAATCCCACAATACAATCTTAGACAAGTCAACTTAAGAGGTCTCATTTGGAGTCAACATATAAGAAAGTCTGGCGAGGTGCCCATTTCGACCAATTTACATATGAATGAATTTTGGGTTATGTTGATCTCTAAGGGGTCAAAAAAACAAACAAAAATAGCTTAAAAGAAAACAGGTCAAACAAGTCAAGTTTCAGAGGGTTTTAGGCATAGAACATCCTAAGTTGTTTAATTCAAAATATTATTATCATACTCAAACTTATATATTCCTTCATATGTATATGTGAGTACGTGATATAGTAGAAATATATATTAAAAGGTTATTAAGTGTAGACATATGTATCACGGGTAAGCAGTAAACCCAACTCAAACACCCAGTTTTGACCTGCACTAAACCTTCACCCACTAACCAATCTTGCATTGAGTATTTCTATGACGGCACAGGAAATTAAGAAAAATAAACTTATGTTCACAATAAGACCACTTAATTCAACCATACTCTTGAAATAAATTCATGCATTTCATACTAACCTTGTTTGGAAGACCAATAAAATCATACGGAGCACATCTTCTGTTGATAACATCACGTATCAGAAGTTTCTGGCCATTATAAGTTGTCAAGATGGATATTTTATTTGCAGGATATCCTAATAACCGCATATAAATATAAACACTAACAAGATACTCAGCTTCCCCCTCATTTTGATAAAACCAAGGAGAAGGTGCGGTCTCACCTTTCCCATGGTAGTCAGGCACATCAATTAACTGATAATCATAACCAAATCCAGCATTTGCTTTATGAAAAAAAGGATTTTCTTTAACATACGGAAGATCACCTAAATCCCTATATCTCCAGTTATAGAGCCTGGCCAAACTCGGTCTAGCACGACCTTGAGCATTGAGCTCAATATATGGAATTCCCAACCTAACAAATCTTGTGAATAAACTTTGATCCATGTGGCTATATTTTTGAAAAGCCATGTTCTTCACAACAGGTGGCAGTTGATGATGATCACCGATTAAAATGCACCGTTTAAGTCTAGCGTACCCATCTTCTTGTCTTTGAAGTAACATTGGAATAAAAGTCTCAATTTCTAATATTTGTGCACTTTCTTCCATTAAAAGGTTATCATACTTGAATCCCAATTGTAAAAAATCTTTTCTTTTCAAAGCTGCATGAGTACATGTCATTGCCACAATCTTTGCTTGTTTTGTCATAAGGTGATTAGCCCTGTCAACAGTTGACTTTAACAACTCAAATGCTCGGCATTCTTCAAGCTCTTGGAAAACGGTTTTAAGGTGACTAAAGCAACCTTTAGCAGCCCGCATGTCTTCCTCAAAGGATTTCCCGGTAAAAACCGGTTGTGTGGTGTTGGAAAAAAATTCAGTAAACGGAAAACGATCTTTAACAAATGTGGGTTTATCTTGATTTTTATCACAATCGGCTAGAAACTGTTCCCAGCGAGAGTAAACATGGAGCAGCCAGAAGTAGCCAGCTGTTTCACAAGTGTAACCGACATCTTCTGGCAGTTGTAAAGATCTTGCAAGCCTTTCAACTTCACTAAGTAATTCCAAACGTCTCACAAGCATTGCATTGACACGGCCTTGGCGACTGAAGTCAAGATCAGTTGCTAGTTCTTGCTCACCTTGACCAAGTCGGAGAAGATAGCGAGCTGGTACATCCCTCTGTCACAGTCAAGATAGTTAAACCATGTAGAAATAAGCCTTCAAATAATAATGTCAAAAATATAGACATAGCAATTATGGCCTATTAACCTACCGAATTATGTGTAGTCTTATACAGATTAAAGTAAAACTAAAAAACTTTTGCTAACAAATATCTTTGGGGATCAAAAGTTGTCCAAAGTGTAGTTTAAACATATAACCTCCTAAATTGCTTTGCTTAAAGCAATAGCTTATTATTAGAGCACTGTCTTTTGTAACCATATTTTTACTAAATGCATATGGAGTCCAACCATGTATTCACCTTTTTTTCATTCGCCACCCATACATTGAAACTACTTTATAGATTACTCGTTGTCATTTTACAATATTTTGGTCCCTAAACAAAAACCAGATGCATAGTTTTTGGTCTGTAATGTAAGTCCAATACATGAGCGACCTTAGTTTCACAATGAAAAATTGGAGTGTCAACAATGTACACTATCCCTTTCCTAAATGACTGTTTCAGGTAGCTCCCTTTCCCAGCCCATATTGCCAACTCTAGAAAAACCATATTATCAAAAAGGGTGGAAGAGATAATTCATGAAATATGTTTTAATGTAAAATCATTACCTCCATTATTTTCTCAAAAAGGTCATTTAAAGCCTGATTTGAATGGGTAATTATTAGTGTCCTTTGAGAAGGACAATTGTGATAAAGAACATTCAATATCTGAACTGCAGTATCAGTCTTCCCAGTACCAGGCGGTCCCACTACCATTGTCAATCCTGGTTGTATGCCTGAGACTATCGCCCCAACCTGCAAAACGAAACAATATTATAGCAAAG
The DNA here is from genome assembly GCA_030867185.1 of Tagetes erecta. NCBI lineage: Eukaryota > Viridiplantae > Streptophyta > Magnoliopsida > Asterales > Asteraceae > Tagetes > Tagetes erecta. The sequence continues at coordinate 5,557,234 of CM061494.1, read as the reverse complement.
ACATGAAATAATATAATGGCATTCAAAAATTCAGATGACCTCACAAATATTTTATACACATTAAAATATAGATCAAGTGAATCATGCACACCTGTGTGGGAGTAAATCTAACAGAATTCTGTTTTGGCTGGTCTTGAGGATATGGACCAGGATCAGGAGGCGTATATGCCTCAACGATAAGTTTTTCTTTTTCAAGATCAGACTTATTCTCTGTGGCAACATCCACTGATTCTGTGATGGACTTCTCATTCCCTGGTAGCGCATGGGAATTTCCCTTTAGGTTTCTGGGAATATTAATCCGAAAGGGGGGGCGTGGATTTAGGTTTTCTGTGCCATCTGAATTTGTAAACATGACCTGAAAATAAAAATTGTTAGATAAAAAAATTTAAAACATTCTCCAAATCACAATAAAATACTCTTAAAGGTGAGCTATTACGACTCACATGCCTTTAAACTAGACAATTGGACTGAACTAGAGAATTTAACTAAAACTGGCACAAAGCATCAAACTGGTTGAGACTTGAGAGTCATCCACAGTGTATTCATAAAAATCTCTAAAATTGTTATATTCGTATAAATATATTCGGTGTAATCTATGCATCACATCAACTATTTATAATATTAAAAAAGAATAGATAAAGAGAAGTAATTGTGGGTTCAGCCCAACCATGTAACCAACCAAACCCTTCATGACCTGAACTTAATATTCCATTTTTGACCTGAACCCATGTTGTCCCGCCCATTTTGCTACTTGTTAATACTCTCATAGCCAAAACTTAAAAACAATACTAGCCCCTTGTTAGTTCTTTAAAATAAAATTCTCGTTTGGCTGATAGCCAAAAAAAACTTGGAAACAAACCTGATAGTCATTAAAACATTCTTGAACATGATCAGCATCAAGAAACGTATCTTTGAAATCTACAGTATCAAGTAAATCAGGCATATTAGTCCATTGAGCAGCAGAAGGATTTCCATATCCCAAAAATACATCATGCAACCAATCAGGAACTATGCACGTTTCATTCATGAGATCTCTGATAGACTCCAAAATAGCTTTAAAATTATTCTCCTTCGGTTTCCTTCTCATCAAAATATTAAATGTACCATAAACATCTTCTGCGCCTTTCTCCGCAATATTACTAACATCCATATGATATTGTGCCGTATCAAGTGCAACCGTCACTGTTCTTAATTCACCTTTTGGCGGTTTCCATTCATCCCGTTTAATTCTTCCTGTGAAATCATTCATCAAAGTTCCTTCTTCGTCACGGATTTCAATAATTTCACATCCTCTCACAAATTGAAGGCCAAGTTTTTGTGGGACCGATGCATTAGCTGCCTCATCAGCACTTAAGGGTTCAAAAGACGGACGAATACAAAGCAAAAAGAGAACATCGTGTTCTTTTAAAGCATTCCATTCAGACCTTATTTGTGTTCTGTAACTTGAAATGCTGAAAGTGACCTCTGCTGTAACAGATGCCGGCTTTACTTCCCCAATATTGGGTTGTTTTACTTCAGTTATTTTAAACTCTTTAATAGGTACAGCCATTCTTGACCAACCACGAAAAGCGGGTTGACCTTCATTATTAGTGTAGGCAAGGAGATGTGGTACTGCTTCTTGAATGTCTTCACGAATTTCATAAGTGGATTCAAGACGAAAGAGATTAAAGTTTCTAAGTAGATAATCATGAAGTGTTAAAAACTGTAGATTCAATTTTGGAAGTGCTAAGCAACCTTCCCCAGAGTAATTAATGCTAGGGACAAGGCTTTCATCCCACATTATTTGTTCGTTTGGATACAGTGGTAGAGCATTTATGGCTTCTTTTTGGGACTGCTGCTTCTCAAAAAAGGAGACCATGACTTCAATAAGAAAGTCAACTCTCTCAGTCCATGGGTCATTCTTTGAAACCAATTTAAGCTGCAAAAAGAAAAAAATCAATGTCAGAAACGCAGAAGATTTCCCTTATGTTTTTAATATCAGTGGAAGTATGCATCTAAAGATTGCATAAAGACAATTATATTCGTACATAACACCCTATATACAAATGTGGTGCATATATAACTCATAATGAATATGATACATACCAACATGCATATGGGTTCGCAATTTGAAGTTGAATATCTGATTATTGCAATGGTAGACTGTAGTCACAATAATCATATTTAATAGTTCGACAGTTCGCACAGATAGATTACACAATTCAACTATTTAGTGGTCATAAAACAACTCTGTATAATCAAAAGGTTATATCGCTACCCTTGAATCAAATTCAGAAAATAGTATTCCCATCTCAAAAGAGTATCTCCTTTCTTAATGACTCTCTTTGGTCAATTTATGTATTGAATTCTTTAGAAACCAGAGATTGTCAAACACCCACCAGCTAATTTGAAGTACAGCTTAAAATAGCAATATCACACATTACCAAAAATCAAGTAATAACTTGAAAAGTAAACATAAAACACCCCATATATAATAATATATAGTTCCTCTACTGACCTTATTGCAGACCAAGTCCCTCAATTCATCAGGAGAAAGTACAGATAATTTCTTTGAAAGATCAGCACGCTTATGAATCGCACCAATGTTAGCAAGCGCAAGTTCTTTCAACTAAAAGAAAAATAAATAGCATTTTTCAGATAACTGAAAAGATAAGGCCCATGAGAAATGCATTCTTCACACAAACTGGAAGAAAACACACCTTGGGTATCTTTTTAAATGAAAGAAGCTGGAAAGCTTGAAAACGTTCATAATGGGCTTGAAGCACTTCATCATCTGTCATTTGTCTTCCTAAGTTATCATCAATCTCAAAACCTTCATAGTACTGCAGCAAGTCAACCAGCTGCGCGAAAAGCTTTCCTTTTTCATGTTTATAAAGAACACTCAAATGACATTTCGCAACCACCGCCACATCAGCAACAAGAGGTTTAAAGTATCTGTGGGACAATCAATCATCAAAACAAATAAGAAATTACAGTACGTGGTGAAGGAAAATAAAAACAAACACACGTTATTAACTTTGTAAGCATGAGAAAGCATTCAGAAATGTCACCTCCTGGTTGGAAGCTGGCTCAAGAGATCGATTAAGAACTCCATGAACCTCTCACAATACAAGATTGAAGCTTCATTAATTATTTCAAATCCATGTACATTAGACCCATCATCGTTATCATCGTAGTAAATTACCTTGGAATCAAGTACCTGTCCATATAAAATGCAAAAAATGTGTCCAGTTTCTGAAACCAAGCTTATAATAACTCAATAACAAAAGTTATATGTGATTTAAACACACATCACCTCTAGAAATTCCTCAATGAGATTCCTCAAAAACTTCACTTCTAGCATGGTTGACATATCAAAAGATTCCCCACGTTTCTTTGCCTCCTTGGCTTTTTTTGCAATTCTTTTCCATTTCTTAATCAAATCTGGATTAAGACAAAGCTCCATCTGAAAAGCAAATCAGAAGAGAATCACATGGATATCATGACAAATGAGCTTGAGGAAAAACAGAGAAGGGAGTATGATTTTACCTGAAAACGACCAAAGGATAGACTATGCCAGCAATGAAGACTTGCCAATCTCATGATTTTCTTGCTGACTATATCATCCTCCAAGCTCTGTAACAAAAAAAAAGTGAGGCAATTATAATTTGTACCAGTGCAAGCATCAAATATGACGTTGGTGTACAATAGGCCAGAATTGTACAATAGGCCTTAAAAGTAAAACAAATGCCTCGGATAATAATTTTATTAACAATGATAATCAAGCAACATGGAGTGGACTTCTTTTTTTAAAGTAGCAATATATATAACACTAAAAATACACCAGAGATTTGAACCCCAGACGGCCAAACCTAGTGCTCCAAACACAAGAGTCTTACCAAAGGACCACCAACACCATTGGCGAGTAGACTTCTTTCTAACCCAATCACTTGTCAAAATAATAAAACAGATGAACAATATAAGGAAAATCTAACATTCATTTTTTTCTCAGAATCTACAGAAACTTTTTTCACAAATTGCTACAAACTTCATCTAGGACAAACGTTCCATTTGTCTTTTGAGCAGCAAATTTGCTCCACCCATTAGCACAATATCAAAGTTCTGACTGAGATTTCATTGTTCAGCTTATGAGTTGCCTTAAAAACTAGCCCAGTCTAAAATCTTAAGTTATGTACATCTAGAAGTTACCTATACAAACATTAGCTGAAAAGACCAAACGAATAAACTTTTGCAAGGGAGGGAAACAGATAGATAGAAAAAATATCAAAGAAGGTATAAGAGAAAAAAGACAGGTAAGTTCTATTTTTACCTGGAAGGCATTAATCATGAAAAGTAAATAATTTGTCTTCTCGGCGATACTTAGGCTTCTTCCCTGCATTAAATATACAATGTCAGCCATTAGTCATAGCCAATGTCAACAGCTACCTAAGAAGCAACTAAGCAAGTCACATACCTCCTTCAAGCAGAGAACCCTCTCAATGAATGCCTTAAACATATCTTTTCTATCATAAAAGCATATCCAAGCAGCAACATTCTCACGAAACTGAACAGTACAATATAACAAGTTTTAATAAACTGATAAACTCATTATAAAGAGTAACATCACTGTTCACTTCAATGTAGGGATTGAAACCCTAACCTACCGTACTGATCAGTATCACTCTACCCACTACCAATTACATCATTGGCTTTTATTAACAGCTAACTCACACCCCCTCAAATCCTACTCTTAAATCTACACATTCATCCATCACAGGACTTGAACTCTCAAACACTTAGGAAGGAGACCTTTCCTACACACATTGGTACCGCTAGACCACATACATGTTGGTAAATACTTCATTAGGTATGGCATGGCACTAGACGGGAATGTAAAACCATGTTCTCTACTTAGTTGTTACTAGACACTACAAGCAAGTCGGCATGTTTCAATAATGCCTACATAAGGTTTCTGTTTACTTTGTAGCTAGTCAACTACTTCGACCAGTATCCATGTAAGCTCGAACAGTATTGTTATAACAATGGATGTAGATAGTATACACTTCCAAGCTTTCCATCATTACTTAGTCTCAGCTATTGTCAAATAGAAACAACAAAAAATGTAAACCACTAATCCATTAAATAATTTTGCTAGCATGAACTCCTTCACATTGTTATAAACACAAAGAGATATCAATACCTTCTCGTTAATCATGAGAATCATGGACATAACATGCTCAAACGAGGAACTTTCGGGATCAAAATTCGGCCAGAGATAATTCTCCAAATACTGACTAACTTCAAGTATCATGACCCTCTGCAGCGGCACCGTTCTCCTCATTCCACCATCTTCCTTCACCAACAACTCCGTCTCATAAATCTCCTTCACTAGATCCGCACTAAACGGAGGTTTTTCGTTGTACGTCGCCGATTTCGACCAGTTTTCATTGGCAATTTTAGTGAGCCGGTCCCGTTGGATTTCAACTAGGGTTATTGAGCTCGGTACATTGGTTTCAGGTTTTGATTCCGGCGGTCGTTCTGGAAGTGGTTGGTCCGGACCGCCGACGGTGACGGGGTATTCGGCGACACGGTGTCGCCGGAAATCGAATACTCCGGTACCGTAGACTTTGGTCATTTTGTGGTTAGGGTTTGAATGAAGATGAAATTGATGGTTTTGAATGTTAATTTGGGGGTTTTAGTTGTTTCTGCAACGAAAATAAGAAACCCTACTCAACACTAGACCAAAGGAGATTGAGAGGGCGGTGAATGTTATTTTCCGAAAGATAATTGTGTAACTCACTGCCTTCGTTTCGTTCCTTGGTGATTTTGACATTGCTCATTGAGTTATTTCCACCTCATTTTGACTAAAAACTATTAAAATACTAAGTTTAATGTCCGTGTATAAATACGGGCTATATAATAATATTTATAATGAATTCATAACCATTATGTTTAAATATTTATAAATTTTTAATATTTAAGTATATGATTCCATTAACTTATGCATGATGATAAACTCCACTCAATTTCCCTCTCAAACTTCTTTATATAATATAGCAAAATCCTTTTATCCTATGTGGCAGTTTTTTAGTGAGTCAAAACCCCTTTTATCCTATGTGGCAGTTTTTGGAGAATGATGGTTTATTTATGTTTCTTGAAGATGTCAAAAGCATGTATATCTCGGTTTGCAAATTCACAAAACAAGATACATCTTCAACTCTCAAAACCTAGCAGCCAAACATGGCAACCAAAACCTCCTCTTCTTCCCTCCCGTTGCGGACCATACAAAGTTGCTTAATCGGAGGTTTGCAAGGGGATTACGACGGGTTCTTTCTTGCATCGGTTAAGTTTTTTCTTAAAACGTTATATTTTACTACTCCAGTGATCAACTAGGTCAGTTTCTTGTGTTTTTTCTGTTTATTGATGAACAAGATGACAATTGTTTATGGGATGATCAGGATATGAAAAATAGATGCGATTTTCATGGAGAGATGGTTTTTGTTAAATGTCTAATCTATTTTGTTGTCACTCTAGATTATTATTCATATATACTTTGTAAATGGTTTTGTGAGCTTATTTCAAAACTAATGAAATAGCTAGCCTGAGTTGTCCGTCAAACACCATTGCATTTCTTACCCTCATGCATCAAGTTGTATTTGATATTAATATCTTCAATCATCATCACCATTTTCAATGACTTCCTCTATTTACTTTAATCTTAATTTTTACAGTATTTATTTTTTTCTGTAGGTTTTCAATAAGTTGGAAAGACTGGACCTCACCTTTAAAATTTTGCACTCTCACGAGGTAATATACTATAGTTTCATTTGAATTTGAACATGTTTGATTGTAGACTATGATTGAATTTCTAAATTTTATTTCGGTTTTCATAATTGTTAGCATGCACTTTGATGTCCAGTGGTTATATATTAATTAGTACGTTAATTACTTTTCAATATTGTTAACTTAGAATTTTTGATGTTTATGGAATTTGTTTTTATTTTTGTTAAAAGTGATGGACATCAAATACTATATGACTTTTTGTGGTTAATAAAGCATGAGTTGGAGTCATGTGTAATTTTAAAGTGGTTATCAATAAAAGCTTTGAAACAATTAGGCATGTGTACGTTTGTTTAACGATGAGTTACAGTTTTCTTTCTCTCCATTGAATTTTAGAAATGGTTAGTCATATGCCACTCATTTTGTTTTGCCATTTGCATTGTTTTCTAAGAACTTAGATCATAGTTTGTTTTATCCTCATTATCCTTATATTTGTTATAGTAACATCTTCAAAATCAATTTTTAAGATAAGGGGATTTCAAGTGCTAAAATATAAACCAGCTGGGTAACGGGTCAGGTTGGGTTGAGTTGAGTTGAAAAGACTTTCAGCCAAGTTAGATGAACTAGAGGTTTGCTGCAAGGTTACATTTTTTAAAGCTCCTACATGTGTACATGATTTGGTGCTTGACCTGCCAAATTGTTATCAGGTCACAGATAAAGTGCCAGTCCAGGTGAAGAAACTAATTTTTATCTACTAACATATCAATTTATTATTGTTATACATGAATTCATGTCAGGGTTTAATACCATATATTTCATTTTTAACAGATGACAGTGAAGCATCATAGTCTTTCCGATTGTATCCAATATCATAATGCATTTGTAACCTACTCGAAGATTTCAATTTGGAAATCGAAAGTATGTTTGAGGTTGCTTATTAGACCTGTTTGGATAATTATGCAACCATATTTAATGATTCATCTTGATGACTTGGTGGATTGTGACATTAATTTTAATCCTGTGTGTTTGGTATAATGTTAAAAAGCAGCGTTCTCCAAAATGGTTTTATTTATTTCTTGTAAAGAGACTTACTCTTCTTTTGATTTTGATCTCCTTGAAACATGAATAGTGAGTTATTAAATTTAAAGTTATATTTTTTTTAACTCGTGTAGTTCTTTAGATTTATTTTTTCTATTAAGCATGCTTTATAACTATGTAACTTAAGATGTTTAGATGTTAAGAAACATAATATTTTCTATGTTTGGGGAATAAAATGTAAGGTCTGAATATCTCTTAGTAATATTTTACTATGTTATGCTTGAAACATACACTAATTGGTTGGTATGTATTGTATTTAATGATTATAACTAATTTATATTGTATAACATACTTTGTTTACTATATATTTTAATTATTAATACTTATTCTATAGCATTTGCCTTTCTCACTTTTGTTATATTTCTTTTGAGATGTAGATCCCAAATAAAAGGTTAAAGGTTTCTGGTAGTGTGACTAATTAGTTGTATAATTTTAGATATCAAATCCCGTGTAACACACGGGATATAAGCTAGTTTTATTATAGATCAAATCCTCCCCCAAAAAAAAAAAATTGCCCCCAAAAAACTTGAATTATTATATAGATTAGTATTTAGGAAATGAGTTAAAAAAAAGTTTTAATGCTTAAAATGTGAGAGAATAAAAAGTTAAAGAGTAGATGACTTTTCAAAAAAGAGTTGAGCAAGTTAATAAGGAATCTCAATTATATCCTTACTACGAAACTTTGAGACTTTAGACTAATATGTTCTTAAAAGAAGCTCGTTAGGTTGACCAAGTCAATCATGATGGCTTTAATTGAACTGGCCTTTACAAATTTCTAACAATATACAGTTATTTTAACTAATGATAAGGAGAGAACACTATGATTGAAAGGCTTAGGGTTCAAACCTTGTTTTGAGCAGTTTTCAAAGACATTACAATGCTTGTCCCGAACTTCCACCTAGCCTTGTGCTCGAGCCAAAAGAGTTTTGTGTGGCGTGGTTAAAGGTTCACGCTTGGTTATTTCTTGTAACAGTTGTTTGACGAGTTTCGACTCCAATCAACTTGGTATTTAGAAAGAGTTTTGGTGAGCATCCACTTCATTTACAGGAATGATGGAGCCTCACTGACGACGAAAAACACATATTGGTGTTAGAGATAGAGTTTCAATCTCGGTCCTTACACCTTTTAGTGCATCGGTCATATGTCGTTACACAAATCGGTCATTGCTTCTTTAACAAAGGTTTTATAGTTTATAAATAAGCTAGTTGATTTTCTTATTTGGATTAATAGCAATAGTTTATATATTAAGCAAATAAACTTGTCACATCTCACTTGTGAGGTTTGAAGCAATATCTAATGCTTTAAACATAAATGTGTTATCAGGTGACCACCAATCTCATTGGCAGTTGAGTTTCTTGTTAAATTAAATTAAATATTAAGTTATTTTCTAGGACAATAGAAAAATGTAACTTATTATGCATTACTTTTGTTACGTGCTTAAATGCATAGATGCATAGTATAGATTTATTCAGAATCCATTATTTACCTTTATGACATACAAAAAAAAATATCGTATAAACAAGATGTGGTTAGCAGAAGATAACGTGGTACAATTTGAAGCATCAAAGTCGTATTTTTTTTCTTTTTTAAAACTCAACTATTTTATTTATTTGCTCTTTTGTTTTTTAACGTTTTTCTTTTTGTATATAAAACTCAATTATCTCTTTTGTTTGTTTTTAAGGTGTTTTATTATATCGTTTTTGCGACTTTACAACATGACTTAATACCATAATGTCCGACATATTATTCATAGTAACATTAATGTCTAAATCGTTTTTACGACTTTACACCGTTGTGTAAATTACTCTTACCACTTTACAGCGCAATGTCCGAGACATTATACATCTTTTTATCTATGTCTAACGATGTTGATATGACAAACGTAACATGCGTAACGGAGTAAAAAATGTATGTCACGCCCAGACAGCAAACATTATTGTCATCCTCGCAACAGATATAACATAACGAAGTCATAACGTTGACGCCTAGCGCGCGACACTTAGTCACATTTCTAGTGATGCACGGGTTATGAAGGAATTAATTTCAAAGAAAAGTTAAGAAACCGGAAGAAATGATTACAATTTACTACAATCACAAGATTCCAGATGTTACAATATAGGTTTTTTTCACACGGAAACAACAAAACACGCCTTAGTTTATTATTTGAAACATTCAGATTCGTTATACCCTAGCCATTAACGTGTTTAAAATTCTCAATAGAGGCTAGAGAGGAAGTAATCTTGAAAATTGTCAAAAGTTGTCGCCCATGTAGTCTGTCAAACCCGGATAAACAAGAAGGGTTTATAACATGATAACCAGAAAGAGGCCCCAAATTTTAGTTCACTTTGCACCACAAAAGAGGCCCCTACCTGTAACCACCACCACCAAACCATCACGGCCGTTAACAACATTCCGCCACTAAGCACCAACAACTGAATATCCACTCAAAATTTTAACTACTTTTTTATTCAAATTCATGACAATTTAAAACACAAATTTACATCATAACCCAAAAATAATCCCAAAATGAAAAACATTCATCTTATGCAAAATCCAGATCCCTAACTTTCCTTTCATGGAAAACCCAAAAATGACAAACCCCATGTCAGAAAACCTAAAAAACAAAAGTGATATATCCAGAAATAGCAGAATGAAGTTCAGAAGTATCCAAACCGCAAAGATTTCATGTGTAATGAAACCAATCTGATAATAACCAGATAAACAGTTTTAATAAACACCCCCCTTAGAAAGAAATAAATACTAAGCGTGCATGTATAAGCCAAAACTCGGGTTCTTGATTTCAAGTTTCATACACGCCAAATACAAATATAGGTGAACTACATTTTGACCATCTGCAAAATATGTGTAACTGGGCAGTACTATAAATTTGAAAACATCTCTATTGAAAAATTGTAATGCTGCAAAAAGCATTAATAGGTATATAATATATCATAGAAATCTATAAGATGAGTTAAATAACAGTTACCTCCTCAATCAAATATCCTCTCCCCGGTCGAAAATAATAAAAATACAACCGAACTTAAAATGCAAAGAAATCCTGGGATGAAGAAGACTGTTCTCCAACTATCCGGGCTCGAAAGATCTGAATCTGTGGCTTTAGAAGCTTCTAGAAGCTGACCTGTCAAGCCGACCCCAATAATACCAGCTAAAGTGCCAGCTGTATTAGACACCCCCATTACAATGCCAGCATAACGAGGCGCAATATCCATGTGGTTCACTGCAAACCCGGCTCTCCCTAGTGCCAGAAATCCAAGAGCTAAAGAAGAACAAAGCACCACACCATCAGGTGTTCTAAAATGAGGTATTGCAATTAATGCAACAGAAGAAACCAAAAATCCAATGGTGTTTAACACCTTTCTTGCTTTTGTCACGGACATTATTCTTTTAGTTATCACATGGTCAGCAATCACCCCGCCAATATTTGAAAATATAAACATGTTCAGATACGGCATCATTTTAGAAGAACCCATTTCTTGAAGACTGGATTTGAGGCCCAATTCAAAGTAGGTCGGTAGCCAATTCATTAGCACGTATAGAGCGTAATGAAAAGTGAAATTGTTAGCAACAATAGCCCATACGGGTAAGTTAAGAAAGATTCTCCGCCACGGGATTTGACTTTTGTCGGTCTTAGTCCTTTGACTTTGACCATCTTTGACTGGGAGCAATGACTCACCAAAACCAGATGCAGTGGCTTTTGGATGCTGTGAGCGTGGCGGGTCACTAGCAAATTTTAACCATAGAAGAGACCACATGCCACCTAAAGCCGCTTCGGCTAGAAACACAGATTGCGGGCCCTTAAACTTCACTAAACTGGGAAGTAAAAGCATACCCATGGCTGCCCCTAAGTACATTCCAGACGTGGTTAAAGAAACTGATCTTGACCGTTCATGTGGTGGGACCCACTGAGCTAAAACAGTGTGGATAGATGGGAAAATGAAGCCTTGTGATACTCCCACTAGTAATCGAGCCGTTATTAAAATAAACACTCTATTTGGATCAAGTGGTACCAAAGCGCAAGTTAGAGACCACAATATAAATGAGAAAAGGAGCACACGCCTACCACCTATTTTTTGAGCGGCCCAACCACCAGGGACCTGTGATAAAGCATAACCATAATAAAATGATGAAAGTATAGTGCCTTTGCTTGATTGACTTACTCCTTCCTCATCAGCAGCAACTGTATATGCAATTGAGAATCCCACACGCTCAATGTAGCATACCGAGGTGCAAAGGAAGGTTAAAATGACAATCAAATATCGTGTTGGAATTCTTGCAATGCCCATTCTTGTAGTCATTTCACTATCAAAAGCATGTCAGGTCATAGGACATATGATGCACCTGGAGGAATATATTGATAAAAGAACAAAACAAAATAAATTAGACAATTATAGTTGCAGGAGACGACAATATAGGCAAATGAATGCCAATCAATCGATTATTATGACTATCATCCAAGGCTTCATTATGCTACTATCATTTATGATGGAACTCTACAAAGGAAATTTGATAAATTTCTGAAAATTTAACTAGTGCATAAAGCTCCTTTGGATATAACCATAATAAGCTGATGTGATAAAAGCATTGCATGTACAAAAAGTACAGAAGAAAAGAAGCACCAAAAAACCTACTTGATGGAAAAGCGGGCAGCTAAATTTGGGTTTCTAACTTGTATATTGAGCTTTAATACTTAGTCTTCCCAGCCAACCTCAAACATAATTCTTCAAGAACTTTTGTTTGTTCAACAAGATGCTTCCCAACTGAAAGAAACAAATTATACGTTTACTATATCATTTTATATGCTAGTTTGAAATATAGTTGAAGTGAAACATAATGTTTTGTGGTTTTGTTTGATAGTTCACTGCATGATAGTTCAATTTGCAGACTTGCTAAAACTAAAAACATAACTTTTGTGCAGATTTACTGATCTTATTAAAAACCCATAGTAACTTGCTTCTGTTTGCAAAACAGATCCTCAAATGTTGGCTTCCTCAACATTCCAAATCAATATCCTTGATTAACCAAATTATTCCTCAAAAAGGTGTTTATTTAGATACTAATAGCACCCAAAACATTTTTAACACCAGTTTACAAATCAGATCCACAAAAAAGTTTGAAACATATGCATCATTGCATCAAGCATAAATCGTTTGCAAAATGAACTTACTAACACAATCAAATGTGTCACTTCTACTTGGTAGAAAGAAAAAATATGAAACAACAAAACCTACAAAGACAAAGCAAAACCTTAGAAGTTGTTTTTGAGATTGATAGCTTCAAATTGAAGATGCTTTACCTGTCCAAAAATTGACATTGACACCCTAAAAACTGAAATCAGGTGACTAAATAAATGCTTTTGCCCCTTTCAATTAACCTAACTAAAACCAACTTAACAACAACCACTACACATTTCATAAAACTATCCGTAAAACTGCAACCAAAAGCCGGTTTCTTGTTTAATAATAACTACAAGTTAAATTTCACACCTGAAATTGGAAAAAAAGTAGGTAAGAGTTTAAGATTTAACCTAAATTGTCAAAACAGTTGAAAACGCGAGCAATAACTACTACACAATCACCGAAAATCAAACCAAACATGAATGTAGCATCATGATGGAGATTAGAGCCGATTATAACCAATTAAAAACTGAGATTGAGGATGTGAGAAGTAACTGACGGATCTAAATTACCTGAAATTGGATGTCGGAAGCGTCGATGTTGCAAGTACAGATCGCAGATTAGTTAATAGTCTGTACGGATTCAATTTGAGAGAGGTGGAAAATTGGGGGTTTTGGAGAAATGTTCTTGACGAAAGTGAGTGTTGAGAATTAGATGATGATGAAGTGATGATGATGATGATGATAAAATAGTCAAAGATCGAAAGTCAACTTGGGATCTGAAACGTAACTCATGAGTGTAATGCACTTCTAAAACCGCGGGTGAGAGTCGTAAACTTGTGAAAAAAATAACATTAAAATGTTAAGATATGTTAAGATGCGTATGTTAATGAGAGGTTATAGAATGATACTAACGTGTTTAAGGGTGGGTTTGTGAACTTTTAAACTTTTCTACGCGTGTTGTGACAGTAAGATTTGCATGACGAAATACATAAAAGAAACATATGCATATAATAAGATAATAATCCATCAAAAAAATTTCTAGAAAACATAAAGAAAAAGACTAAAAAAAAGATTGCTGGATAGTAAGTTTTAAACTTACGCAATAGTGAAACTCATCACGACCAAAGCAACTCATGTAGCGTAGTTTTTAAGCTTATGAGTAAACCAGGGGTGGATGTAAGTATTCCCGAGCCGTAGCCCGGGCTACGGCTCAACTTTTCGTGCTTAGTGTAAAATTTGATGTTTTTTTCCTATTTTATGTTTAGGATACACCTGAACAGTTAAAAGGCTACCCCTGAACAATCAAAAACAGATTTTTAATGGTAATTTTGTTTGAAAAAATGTCAAGAAAAATGATGATATTGGTTAAAATGGTCCGAATATTGTTAATAATTTTCAAAAAATGTTAATAAAACTCCAAATATCTTACTTTTCTATAATAGATGAGGAGCTGATGACCTCATCTAAGCTTATTTGTCAAGTTGTGGTGCATTTGGGTGTTTTTTGCTGATGTAAGCATGCTCTGGAAATGGTGTGTTTAAGAGTGGAAATGGTAGTTTTTTGAAAAGGAAGAGTGAGCGGGAAAATGGGAGTTTAAACTCCCTTTCTTTAATTCAAACACACACACATACACACAACTGGAAATGCTCTAAAAAACACACACACACACACAACCGGATGCAGATTTCCATCCAAATGCTTTGAAACAGTCGGTCACAATTCAAGATCCGGTAAGTCATCTTCTTCTTACACACAAAACACTGCACGTATTTGGTTCTTCGTAAAAGCCGATTGCTAATCTTGGTTGATGAGATTTTTAGTCCAAAGTTTGTTAATGTTTTTTTTTTTTTTTTTTTTTTTGCAGGGGACAGGAACTACAGTTTGAAAGGGTTACTTTTTTTTTTTTTTTTGCAGATCTCTTTTAAATGTTTTTGATAATCTATGTGTTGGATCTTGATGTGTATTTGCTTGAAATAACATATTAATATTCGAACTCATGTGTTGCAGATCAGTAGCAATCACACAAAAACAACTATTCAGGTATATTATGTTTGTTTATACATCCGTTTGATTGTTTTATATCTCCGATTTACACATGCGGTTTGAGTTTTTGTTGTGGTTTAAAATGTGCTTAATAAGCTGTTTTTATTGTTTGTTTTTTAAGGCTGAGTTGAGGATGGTGATGTGATAAATTAGTATGCACACCACATGTTCGACCAAATGCTTGAACCAAACATATTTGTATTCCAATATATAATTTGTTGAGGATAGTGATGTGACAAATTAGTTTGCACACCACATGTTCGACGAAATGCTTGAACCAAACTGAATTAATAAAATTTGTGTGTTGATGTTTGCAGGGCTGTAATTCCAAATCTGTTTGGTAACAAGAGCAATAGCAACTACATTGTGGTTAACACACTTTAATGGTAGTTTCCGACTTCGCATAATTTGTCTCTGTGTGGTTGTTGAAGAATATTTTAGAATTGTGTTTTTTGGTACTAATATTAAAGTTTGTGTTTCTTGAGCATTTGATTTAGACTGTTGTGTTGATATTAGAAGAAGATAGTTGGTTATATAGGTTGACCATGTTGGATTAAAGTGGTGATAAAGTTAGATAGTTTGTGTGTATGTAAGATTGTTGTGTGGATATTAGATAGGATAGTTGGTTATAACATTGAGCATGTTGGATTAATGTTAGATGGTTATATAAGTTGAACATGGCAGATTTGTAGAAATATAAGAAGGGTAGAACAT
The DNA here is from genome assembly GCA_030867185.1 of Tagetes erecta. Lineage (NCBI taxonomy): Eukaryota > Viridiplantae > Streptophyta > Magnoliopsida > Asterales > Asteraceae > Tagetes > Tagetes erecta. Next base: position 5,541,483 of record CM061494.1, on the reverse strand, counting down.
TAAGCATGCTGGATTAATGTTAGATGAAGTTGAACATGACAGTTTTGTAGAAATATAAGAAGGTTAGAACATTAAGCATGTTGGATTAATGGGAGATGGTTACATAAAGTTGAACATGGCAGTTTTGTAGAAATATAAGAAGGTTAGAACATTAAGCATGTTTGATTAATGTTAGATGGTTACATAAAGTTGAACATGACAGTTTTGTAGAAATATAAGAAGGTTAGAACATTAAGCATGTTTGATTAATGTTAGATGGTTACATAAAGTTGAACATGGCAGTTTTGTAGAAATATAAGAAGGGTAGAACATTAAGCATGCTGGATTAATGTTAGATGAAGTTGAACATGGCAGTTTTGTAGAAATATAAGAAGGTTAGAACATTAAGCATGTTGGATTAATGGGAGATGGTTACATAAAGTTGAACATATATCTTTTGGAATTAAATACAGTTTTCTGATTCTTTGTGTTATTAAGTTGAAAATTTTGAAAATTTGTGTTATTAAGAGGTTGCTTTTAGGTTGTTTATTAAGTTAATCATTTACTTTATATAAACTGCATATATATTCAATACTTATTTTTTGCTTTCTTACATACATTTTTTTATAGTAATGGCTTCTTCATCATCATCAAGTGATGAAACTCCTATTAGGGACAAGATGATAGAAACTTTACAAGAGCAATATCATTTGGAGTATGCTTCGCTTGAGGACCTGAAGAAATGTGCAAATTTGCTGGTGAAAGGTTACCAGGAACGGGACCAGTTAATCAAAATGTTGATGCTTTTGCCTCGATATCCAGCTCGTGATGCTGCATTACATCTTGCATTTATGGTAGACCAAGATGAAGTGGTTTTGCTAGAAGCAGTGGCGAAGCCAGGATTTTTGGCCCGGACCCTCCTTGGTCCCTTCTTAGCCTCGCCAATGGCTAGAAGCTATAAAGGAGATTATAAAAACTTTGGAAACTTCAATAGAATTAAAGCTTAAACATATTTTGCCTTATATGTAATGTTTTGGATTATAAATTATTAGTTTCAATTGTATTAATTGTTGGAATACTATTCTGTTTATGGATTTAGTGTTTTATAATTTGGTATATATCGTTGTTGCTTATTTCAGCCGTGTTCGACCCGTGATCCTCACGGGTCCCACATCTAGTTACTAATGATATGCAAGAAAATGATGAGTTTGTATGAGTGTGTGCCAAAAAAAATCTTTTGTACAAGTGTCGCAAAAAAATTTCTAGAAGTGTACGACAGTTTTTTTTCAAGGGATACCCCTGAAATTTTATGCTAGCTCCGCCACTGGAGTAAACTATATAAAAACATATATTTAACATGAAGAATTTTATAATACTAAAATGTTATCTTTTCAATCTTCTTTTAAATTCTCATAAATACCAACATGGATTTTTTTAACGTAAAGGTTGAATTTACATCTTTAGTTTTGTTTTTAGGATGTCAAAGTTGTATTTCAATTCAATTGACATTGCAACACAAACCAACCTATTAGCATGAATCACATCTTGCTAAAATTTAATGTTCATAAGACTTTTGTCACAAAATATAAGCTAATATATTAGAGTATATGGCGAGGAAGTAAGCATATTATGTGTAAACCTTTAAATGTAAAGTTGGTAATGTACGTTTGCTGGAGGTTGAGGGCCTGAGGGGCAATACATAACAACTCTACTTCATTTCATTCATGATTGTTTCATATAAAGGAGACGGCTTAATAAACGACAAAGGATCCGATTAAATTATGATTGATATCACATATTATATCAATCCATTCCAGTAATTAAGATCAAAATTTAGAATAAGACTAAAAGAACCAAATAAGATTGGGATATGTTAGCCTGCTAGAAGGTGCGCAACGTTCATCTTTCCATAAGTAATATGATTTTCGACTTAACTGAAGAATATGAGTCAAGAGGACAGCCCCTGACCGGGTGTTCAAGGGGCCTTGTGAGTCTAAGTGACAACACTCAAGCAGGGGTCAAGAGTTATGAGTTACCGTGTACATAGATTACCTACTAAAATCAACAAATGCATAGATCCATGCCTATCAATTTACCCGTTAAACAAACGCACCGATTCATGAATTTGTGTAAAATATTAACTTTGTTAGCCTTGATTGATCAAGTTATGACAACGAGCGTTGTAAGAAAAAGTTATTTTTAATAATGTATAAGTGTATATATAGAAAGCATTCAATAAACTACCAAGCATTCAATTAACTCTTAAAACATTAACGTAAGGTGAGTGATTATCACTTGTTGTCATTAAGAAAACTTAAATTAAAACCTGGTAAATCATTAATCTAAGTTAAGGGATCGATCACTTGTTGGCATTAAGAAAAGCTAAATCATTAATCTAATAACTCAAATTTTATTTGATTGAAAATTTAACAAAAAAGTGATTTTATAAAACAAAATTCACGACTATCTAAGTATTTATTTAATATTTTTTTATTTAACATTTGTGTTACACGAACGTCTAAACTAGTATTTTATATATGTTGAGTTCGATTTCAATCCTTTGTCCAAATATCTTCTTTTCAAAGTGTGTTTTTCATTCACTAAATATATTTACAACTGGAAAAGGTCCCCATGCGTTGGGACGGGACACGCACGCGGAGAAGTATCTTCCTACGTCCAGAGAAAAAAAAAGCTTTGTGCATGACATTAACATTAACGTCATGTTTGCGGTGATGGTGTGCAAGTGTTAAAAAAAGCAAATGTCCATAAATTTGCCCCCATAATGTGCCATGTAAGTGAATACCTTCTTACGTGCATTGTGATCGTGACATTAACGTGGTTAAACGCGTAAAAAAACCTATGAATTTGCAGTGGCTTAGTTTAAGAAGTAATTAAAACAAAAATATATCAAAATAGTACGTATGTGTTGCACGTTGAGGGATAAACAAAACTTAACTCTGAGAACAAACTCGTTAAGATGTTAGTAGTAAAGAATATAAATTATTTTAAGGAAACATAAAGAATAGGTAATTAAAGAAAAGAGTAAACTGCAGTTTTGGTTCCTATGTTTTGATACCATTAACAGTTTTAGTCCCACCTTAACAGTTTTGGTCCCTATGTTTTTTATTTCAAACAGAAATGATCCCAAACACTAACTCCATCCAATATTCCGTTAAGTTCATTCAATCAACAATTTACAAACCAAATAAACTACAATCTCACGTGTTAACATGTTGAAGGTCAGCCATTTAACAAAGAAATTAAAATGAATAAAATATTAAAACAGCAACCGAGAACCGACATTATCGTTTAAGTATACATAAATAAATATTTATTTATAATATATAGACTGACTATGATTCCTTAATTATTTTCTTAGAAGCGCTATTATTAGTTAGAACTTAGAAAGTATTTTTTAAAAAGGTTACATGCATAAGTTTTACAACTATATATAGATTTGACCTTGCCAAATAATTTAAGTCGTCGGCGAGCTGTTGGTGATCCAGATCACAGTGCTACCTCCCACCTTTAAACAAATTCAATATTCACTCTCTCTCACTCTACAACTCTCCAAATTCTCCCTCTCTATACATACACATACATAGTTGTGTGTGTGACAGGAGAATATGGGTTGTGGGATTGAAGGAGGATGTTTGTGTGCATTTGTTATTTTGTGTGCACTTATAATATTGGCAGGAGCAAAAACAAATGGTGGTGACAAGTGTGACTTGTACAAAGGAAGTTGGGTGTACGACGACTCGTATCCTATGTATGATTCGTCTAAATGTCCGCACATTCGAAAGGAATACGACTGCATCAAGTATGGACGACCGGATCGAAGCTACCTGAAGTTTAGATGGCAGCCCGACGGATGCAACTTGCCGAGGTACGTGTCATACATACATTAATTCATACATGTACATATATATACACTCATACACATACATTCGATCATGCATACACTACATATACATATGTTACATGTACGTATATATAGAAATAGTAGATTATTAACATGTGTAATACACGATTTGAAAAATATAATATTTATATATTAAAATATATAAGTCAATAGTAATTTGATATTATACACATATATAAGTGAGAGTTTTTCAAGAAAATAAAATCAGATCTTGGTATGATGTAAAATAAAATATTAAATAAATTGCATATAATAATAATTAAATCATTAAATGTAATGTGGTTGTAATAAGTAACATAATCATAAGATATGTAGATAGCCTGAAATGTTGTCAAGTGACGAAAAATCTACCTTTATATTAGTTTAGATAGAAAACAAATTTACAGGAATTGAAGTTTGATTTTCGCACACGTGAAGTTTGAAAATTCTGACAATGATTTCGCTCATGTGGCAAGCATATTTTAAGGTCCGCTCGTCTGGCTAGCCTATTTCAATGAGGTGGCAAGATGACCGGATGAGTGTGGGGAGGTGGCTTGTGATGGTGGAGACACAGGATGAGGACAAAAGTCTCCCTTTACTTGCCAATTCACATAATCATGTTTAATCACATCATTTGGGGACAAACTTTAAAAGCGAAATCAATTTGCGTTAATCGGTTATGAGACTTGGACGTTATAGTTTGCGTTAAGGTTTTAGACAAACTCTAAAACTTGTTCACATATACAAATGTATAGAGTTATTTTCAATTATTGGTTTAGCTATATTTTTAGATGGTTGTTATTAGTCCTAATCCAAACATATAAGGATCTTTGCTTTTTTGATACGCCTTTAATTTGTTTCAAATGTCACAATATTCATGTGTTTATGCTTATATTGAACTTTTTTTATGTTGTTTCATGTTTGCGTCTCAAATTGAGTCCAACCAAAACATAAATAGAAAGTGACACGCCAAAATTCTAGGGGTTGTTAGGAAAATAACCTATTACTTATTTGGGAAAATGCCATAGAAACATAACCAAGTTTCAGTTTTGTTCTAATTAGGTCACTCAAGCATATTTTACTTGAATTGGATGACTAAACCTTCAAATCGAGCAATTGTTGGATTTTGTTTGTGTTAAGAAAGGAATTAGGGATAGAATGTGGGGGTCGGAATATTTAATATATGTAATTATATTAAAAAATTTAAAAATATGTTAATTATAATAAAAAATAAAAAAATAAATCTACAATTCACATTACCGCTTCACATTAGCATAAAAAATGTAAAAAATAATTCATAACTGAAACGTAAAGAAAAACATGTGAAAACAACATGTTAAAACCTCTACTTATTTATATACTTTGATGTTAGTACATGCATGCATCCTATATATATATAGTTGATATGGGTCATATCTTTAGAAAGAAGCAAAGTCTTTAAATAGTGATGGCAATATGCATTTTATAAAGTAGTTAGCCTACTAAGAACAAGATGTACGTAACATGATGGGCTTAAAGTTGATCGACTCTTAAGAAAAATTTCTTAAACTAAATGAATATCGATCTTAGTATGCTTTGCACATTAATGGTACCTCATTAATTAATTAACGCTATCATAGCAGATAACTGCTAGCTGTTTGAAGTAACGAACAATGAAACTCAAGTTACATATTATGAACCATGTTAGTACGTGCATTCTGTGTCACCAATACGCAAAAACAAAAACTCTTGATTTGAAGATGCTTGCTTAGCGTTTAGAGGACATATATCATATCGGTCATGTCTTACTTTCAAGAACTAGTTACTATACAAAACACGACGACTTATTGATTTATGCAATTTTTCTTGCAGATTTGATGCCCAAAAGTTCTTAAGAAAAATGAGAGGCAAGAGAATAATGTACATTGGAGACTCGATCAACACAAATCAATGGCAATCTATGGTGTGCCTTCTTCATGCTGCCTTGCCGCCGCATTCCATTATCACAACAAAAACCATTAACTCAACCACAACGGTTATGTTTAAGGTATAATATCAACTCTATCTAAACATTCTTTATATATCAGTTCATGTCAAATACGCGCATGTTTTAGAAAGTTAATGAACATACACTATGACATCTATTTGTAGGATTTTGGAGTTTCAATTTCGATTTTCTTGTCTCACTACTTGGTTGACATCGTGGAGGAGAAAATTGGTCGAGTTTTGAAGCTGGATTCGATTACTAGTGGAGATTTATGGAAGCAAAACGATGTTTTGGTGTTTAATACGTGGCTTTGGTGGTATCGCGCAGGAGAAAAACAACCGTAAGCATACATCTGTTTCCATTAAGTGTAGCTGATAGATGGGCTCGGTCAACATAGTTTGTCAAGTTCTTTTTTAAATTAAAAAACTAGCTTGGACCTTTAGTTGAAATTACTAAAGAAAAGAATGTTATATTGATCATCTGACTAAAAATCTCTAGTTAAGTCAGTTTACTCACATTATGATTTGATGCAGGTGGGATTATATCCAAATAGGTAGGAAGATAACAAAGGACATGGATCGGATGGTTGCATTTCGTGCGGCTTTGAAGACATGGGCAAATTGGGTTGATGCTGATGTGAACACTAAGAGAACCAAAGTGTTTTTTCAAGGAATTTCTCCGTCTCACTACAAGTATGTATAAACATTTTAGTTTATTATTGTTAGTCCCAACCCGAAAAAAAAGTTTATATTATCTTTTTAGAAAAAAAAAGTCATTTTTATAGTTCGACTGAGGCAACTTAAAACATTGAGAAGATTCTACTCATTGCTGCTCTTCCCACGACACGTTTTTCCTTTATGTTTTTTGAATTTTACCGAGTTGATTTTTGCTAGAAACAATAACATATATATTTAAGGTTTAGTTTATTGTCAATCACTAGCTAGCTAGGTTGTTTCTGTTTCCTTGAAGTGAGTTTTTTTTTTATCAAAATATTGCCTAACTAAATCATAAATATGTGCAGTGGGTCCGAGTGGAACGTGACAGGTGTGACAAACTGTGCCAAGGAAAGGCTTCCAATAGGTGGATCAATGTACTCCGGACGTGTACCAACAGCGGAGAAGGTGGTGGAGCGAGTTTTGAGTAGTTTTAGAAAACCTGCAGTGTCGTTACTCAACATAACAAGATTGTCTCAGTTGAGAAAAGATGCACATCCAAGTAGTTATAATGGCTTCAAAGGAATGGATTGCACACATTGGTGTGTTTCTGGCCTTCCAGACACATGGAACCAAATTCTAGCTGCTGCTCTTGTTTGAACCTCCATCATTTTTTAATATATGCATGCTTCGTATATCAAAGGTTAATTTAAACATATACTTTTGGTACCAATAATTCATAGTTGCTAATACAAACACTCAAAGATACTTGGTTAAGACGGTTTTTCTGAGGGGTGTTGAATCTTTGAACCGCTTTTCTGACCCCTTACTTGACTTAATGAACCGCTTCCATGATCATAATATCAGATCGAATCTTTTTGTTTCTTTTCATATTTTATATTTTTCTAAGCAAAAGTACGTATATCATCATTACAACGCGTGTGTCTAGCATAAGCTACGTTTTACCATGAACAAGTCGGTTAATTAATTAGTAGAGTGTTGATGGGTCCTCTCAGTTTCGGTAACAATTCGACTCTTAGTTGAATAAATGTTGTCATTAGGAATCAATTAATTCAATCACTAGCTATGCAAGGAATAAAGGCATCACTTTGATAATATTTATTGTTATACACTTCTATAATACCATAAAGTTTAGAATAAAAACTATTGTTTTCGTGAAAAGTGAGATAAAATATAACATGACACATAAGTTACTAAAGATGATATCTGAAACAAAATATATATCACGTACTCGATTATATTCAATCCCCGTATAAATACACTCGATCAGCAGGAGGAACCCGTAAATAATCTTTTACTCTATCATCTCGATCTTTTGTTCAACAAATATATATTAATTATCACACTGATTAGGTCAACCAAACTCTAAAATTTGGTTATTATTTTATCAAAAATCAAAATCAGGATAATCTAATTAATCACATTCAGCACTTTCATTAATTAATTCAAACACCAGTAAACTAATTTGAAGACCACCCTTATCCTGACATGTATCTCATCCATTTCATTATCTGCCAAGTACTTCATATATACATGCACATAAACCATCCATTTAATCCCATCAACTGCACCAAAAAAAACCCTTCTACACGTACACACAATGAATCCCTCGATTCCAAACCAAACTACATCAACCACCACCAACTCCGACGACAACTCACCACCAATCCACCTGCACCAATCTCCCCGATCACTATCCGTCATCAACGGCCACACAGAATCAGTTACATGCATTGCATTATGTGGCGAGTTCATCATAACAGCATCTCACGGCAAAGAGATCATGGTTTGGCAACAACCCGATCTCCGGTTATTCACCAAGTTCGGTCACGGCCGTGGCTCCGTCAAAGCATTACTAACCATCGGAACCCTAATCTTTACAGCCCATCAAGATTCCAAGATTAGGGTTTGGAAAATTTCAAGAAATCTTGAAAACATTTTCAAACTTGTTGAAACACTTCCAACTACAAAAGATTATCTTGGTAACTTCATGAAGAACAGTAGTTACATTCAAACAAGACGGCATCATAAGAGCTTATGGATCGAACACGCCGATACCATTTCGTGCTTATCAGTTCATAACGGGTTGATCTATTCGGGTTCTTGGGATAGAACGTTAAAGATTTGGAGATTATCTGATTTCAAGTGTTTGGAATCGATAAAAGCGCACGATGATGCGATTAATGGGTTGGTTGCTAGTAAAGGAACAGTCTTTTCGGCTTCTGCTGATGGGAAGATCAAGGCATGGGGGAGATTGGAACAAGAAGGTTCACATTTCTTGAAAGGGGTTCTTGAGGGTCATAAGGATGTATCGATAAACGCGGTGGTGGTTTCCGGTGACGGTACGGTGGTTTATGGTGGTGGGTCAGATGGGTTTGTGATGGGGTGGTTGGTTGATGGTTGGATTAGGGTTTTTGAGGTGTGTGCACATAAAATGTCAATTTTGTGCATGTGTATGAAAGGGGATGTTTTGTGTACTGGTTCAACTGATAGGAGTATAGGTGTATGGAAAAGGGAAGTCAACGGGTTGACTAAAATTGGTGTGATGATGGGGCATGAAGGACCAATCAAGTGTTTACAAGTGTCACCAAGTAGTGTTGGTGATGGTTTTTTGGTGTATAGTGGTAGTATTGATAAGAGTATAAGAGTTTGGTGGGTTCCAAGTTGCTCAAAATTAGTTGAGGATTTTAACTCTAAAATCACAAACACTAATACTTCTACAATGTTGTTCTAGTTGAAGTTTTGTAAACCATTAATTGATTTTGTGTAATTTATATTTACCACATGTCCATATGATATTGTTACTTCTTTTTATTTTCCTTGATATATGGGAGACTATATATGATGTTGTTTTTTGTTTGTTCAAATGTTATATGTGAATTGTTTAATTTATCAATCTAGTGTGTTACTCTTCAAACATGATAAATATTAAATATGAATGTTCGATATCTACCATTCACGGATTGAAAATGACAAACTAGTAGAGCTAGTGTAAAAACAAGAAACTAAACAATATGAAAGTCGAAAAGAACATTCGCTCTATAAGCTAGTTGTCACAATCTAAAACTTAAATTGAAAACAGATTTAGAAAATCATGAACCGTATGGAGCAAAAAAGTATCCCAAAACTACTTCAATATTTTGCTTTATCTAACTTAACCAAAAACTTGAATATTATAAGAATTGAAGCTCGAGCAAAGCATGAAAAACATCCACTTCACAAAACTATAATTTGAAACCCAACTTATCTAAACTCTAAGGTCAAGACTCTTATTCATTAGACGGGAAAACCCATTGGACATGTAAAGTGTTATGTCGCGATATATAGAGGGTGCATTAAAACTCATATAATTAGTCATAACTAACAGAACAAAATATTTACGAACATCTTTCAAAACTATGGATGAAGACGAAGTCACTGGCGTCTATGCATCTTCGCCTAAGAGGCCAACACCCCCTAAAGATAAATTCACCCGGCCCTCACATGTATGTACACATGGGTAGATGAGAGCGAGCGGATGGCCGATTTGTTACTTTTAGAAACTAAGAGAATGAGTGATCGAGTTTATATTCAGGCTTGGGTTATCTGGACATCTTACATCTATACAATTCGTATAATTAATCTATAGGTACAAATCGATGAATAGTATAGGATGTTTCATATTTTTCTTTGTAACATAAAAAGACATGATTGATTGATGTAACATAACACACTATTATTGTACAACTCATATTACGCTATAAGAGCTAGTCGTATTGATAGTGTCATTTATCCAAATGGGTGTATTAATTGATGTTAACCAGACATTGTTCAGTGTGACAAATAGTTAAACTAACATAACAAATCACTTTTCAACTGTAAAGATAAGATCGTCAATGGTTAATTTAGTAAAATGTTCAGAAATAATAAAAAAATATGATAAAATTACTTAGTTATACAATAAAAAATGTTTAGAAACATCCCACAAGTATTGGGTTGTCATCTATCATGCTTTGATACCACAAGATAAGTAATAAGTTTAATAATCGGTAGGACTCCAATGGCATGTCACGAAGGCATTATTGTATGTAACTAAATATGGGTATGGTTGAACTAAATATCACATATAAAATATTTTTTTATTAACATTTTGATTTTTCTTTTTGTTGAATGATCGACTGTGCTCATATTGTGACTTAATCGATTAGATTGGATCGGATTGATAAATCTATATGAATATATGCTAGAGAACTAGATGGCTATAAGCCTGCAACCAACGTACAAACACCTTTAGAAATAGACCCTTTCGATTTTCAATTTTTTTAAACCAAGTTACTTACTGTAAAGAATATGACTTCTCAACTGAACATGAATCAATCTATTCTAACATACGCAATAGTGTCAGATTGTCATTGTAATAATATGACAACAACATAGTTACAAATTACAAAGAAACAAATACAGAACTTATCAACACGATTGAACTTTGATATACGAATAACAAGAACCAGCTACGTAAATGTTGAGAGGAAACCAGAGCAAAAGATGAATAACTCCTAAAACTCTGACAAGGCCATATAATGCGTGTCAGTTTTGAGTGAAAGATGATTTCTTGTTTAGTAGGCTAGTTTAACTAACCAGCAAAAGTCCAACAATATAGGCTCACATCAAATGATTACAAGCTTACCAAAAGTCGACGGCTGGTAGCATCCTAGTTCCCTCACAAAAAAGAGTAAATTACCGTGTTCATTGTTTAATTTATTTTCCGTTATGTACGTTGTATCTATTGTCAACAATATCGAATTATCGAGTACCCACAACTCCAAGTCCACAACATGCGTGTATCAACATGCTGTTGGTGCAATCCATAAGCCAGCAAGTATAAGCTAGTCCATAAGCCCACAAGTCTATAAACACCAAATTTCATTAAAAAAAATTAACACACACAACAACCAAATTACAACTAAACATTCTATAATTACTTAGTACTAGAATTGACCAGAGATTTTTTTATTTTAACAATTATCTTTGTGTCGTGTTCGCAGAGGGGCTCGGGCATATGTGAGAGGTACGACCGCATATGAGACTTTACATCTCGGGAGCCACAAATTTAAAAAGAATTTATATATATGTAACTTTTTTTATAAAGTATAGTAAAATTAATTGCATTAAATCAATTATAAGTCAATTTGACCCATTTTTATTACACAAAATTAAAAGGTATGATCCGTTTGCACTAAACCAAGTTTTAGTAATTTTGTTTAATTAACAAACATATTCGTAGCACATGAGTTGGAGTTTTAGTAATTTTGTCTAAAAGGTATGATCCGTTTGCAATCCTTAAAGACATGAGTGGGATCGAGTTTCCATCACCTCGAAGCACATCGAACATTTTGGGGATGGAAGACCACCACCTCTCCTAGCTAGTAAGAGGCTCTTTTGCCGCTGGGCGCCGCCTTCAAACCCATTTCCTATGTCTACTATTCTGCACCGCCCTGAGTCTATCTGCCACCGTGTAACGCTTGTCCTTCTCAAGCAAGAATAGATCCAGAAACAACTTCTTAAGATGACCACTCTTAATTCAATTATTAAGCCAAAATTTGACCGATTCACGTGATGCTACATCTACAACCATAAAATTGTCCAAACAAATCAAATGTTTTCTTTAGTTAGCTCAGTTTCCAAAAATGTTTTCTTTCGTAATCAAAGAATCAAAATGCAAATGTAATTAATTTGTCATCGGTGCAAAAAGTGTAAGTGATGAATAGTTGAGGGTTAACCTTAAACAAACACAATTTGTCAATCTGTGTGTTTCTTGACCCTATTTCATCATCCCTCTTTACTGTACTCTTCTAAATAACTTGTTAAATCTGTACTTTTTCCCCACCGTTTTCCCTTCACAAACAAACCCTTTTCAATTCAAACAATTTGCAAAAATGGGTAAGTGGAATTATCGACGAACATGGAGACCCAAAAATTATTATCGCGATCAAAGGATCCCATCTCCACCCACATATTACGATACTGAATTCAAACTTCGAGGTGATTCATCTGTTTTTTTTAACCAATTTCATCTTGATTCAGAGATTTTTCTTTATATTTTCACTTTTTAAGCATTAATTTTGGTGGATTTTTGGGTTTTGGTATTGGGTATGTTCGTATGACGATCAATTTGTTGTACTTTATCATTGTTCTTGATGTTAATTGAGAATGTGTTCATGAAGATTTGTGTTTTGTGTTTATATCTATATTCTTGATGCTTGATTAGTGATTAGGGTTTAGTTTCAGATTTAAAATTATTGAGGAAAATGAGAGAAAGGTTTTGGATTGAATGCACTTAGGGCTTGAAAATTATAAGTCCAGTGGCTATTTGTATGTGTAAAGATATATAAGGGGTAAAATGGATTAATAAAATGTGAAATGTTAGTTGTTGATGCTTGATAATTGAGAATTTATGATGATATTTGAAGAGAATTATTACTGTGGCAAATCAAAGAAAAGAACGAGTGGTACGTGTGAGTGTTTTAAGAGATAGGATTGAAGAAGAAGGTGGGCTATATATGAAGTATGAACCGGTTCGATGCAAGGCTTTGGATATAAATAGATAATGATCTTACACTTCCTGCGCACACACAAATAAATCGTATAGATGTATCGGAGAGATGGAAGGGAATATTGATTTGTTCATATTCTGGTCATGTTTGGGTTCGGGAGTTTTAGTGCCCTCTGAAAGTAAACATCTTTCTTAACTTCAAGTTATATGCTTTGGCTAGGAATGAAGTATAGGGTAAAGACTCTATTGGTTGAGTTTGGGCGTCTTAATCTGTTTTGAAGTACAGTGTCACGGGCATCGTTAGAAGTTAGTACTGTCAAGTGATGATTTTTGTAATAAGAGATACCGTCTTTGGATATTGGTTTCAAACCAATGGTTTGCTACCAGGAATCAGGATAGGAGACCCTTGTTAGTAAGAAGTGAGCGTTTGTTTGAAAGGGGGATTAACAGGTGAGTTTAAATGTTTACTAAAACTGGGTTGATATCTAGAAACGTCGTGTCTTTGTATTCCATGTGTGTATACTTGTTATATCTAATCCATTACTGTGACACGATATGATTATTCCATGGCATGTCAGCACATCAGTTTTTTATAAACGTTCAAAAAAGATTGGACAAAAAGTGTTTTGTGGGTCAGTGCAACCCAGTCTGTTTTTATCCGAACCCTGCTTGCTGGTTGACCAACTTGCCAATAGCCCATATTGCCACCTCACATTTTAAATAAATTTGAATACATAAATTTACAAATGTTTACTAAAATGTAATACTGACTTCCAACAGGAACATGGAAAAACATTGACGCGCCATGGGAAGAAAGATTCTGCATTTCAGTAGGGATTCCATGGGAGAAAGTTGAGAATGCTAAAAAATACGCGCACTGCTACGACAATGTGTTGAAATGGAACGATTCAGCTGGTGAATCGAGTTTTGTTGAGGCAAAAAACCGATTTTGGGCACAAATCAATAACATCCCCACTGATGTCCCACAACCGGATCCAAACATGTATAATGAAGAAATTGATTGGAATCCAAAAATCGATCTTGATTTAGTAAAGGAGTTAGATCTAGCATATTTTAATCCGGACGAAGCAGAGAAATTAGAAATTTATAATTCTACCAACAGAAAAGACGGTTTTACCCCGGGATGCATTTTAGGATTGAAGGATAATGAAAATAACAATTGGGGTTGTTCAAATAAGTCTGAAAATAAGAATATTTCAGACCCGTGGGAACGAGGAATCACTCAAGACGATAGAGAAATAAAAGACGCATGGGAAGCTGGCGGAAATAGCGCGTGGAATAAAAACGTTACATGGGGAAATGATGCAAGAAACACAGGAAATAATGAAACTACATGGGGTATTGGTGCAACTAACTCATGGCATTACAATCAATTTCGCGTACAAAGAGTAAACACAAATTCTAACAATAATTGGGGTCGTAAGGAGACGGGATGGCAAAGTAACAATAACAACAGTTACCTGAACGCTTCACGTGGGACCCAACAACATCAAGCTTCATATAGTCAAAGGGGAAACTACCAGGATTTTAGTTCTTTTGGTCGGGGGTCTAATGCGAGTTGCAGAAAACGAGAGGGTGGTCACGAGTATACAAGTTATAAAAGTGCTAGAGTTCAGTCTGGTGATTACAGGGAGCGTGATCGGTATCGAAGGTAACTAACTAAGTGCTAATATGGTTGGTTTGTTTTTTTGTGGTCACTGGTTTATGATGCATATATGAATTAAAAGAATACTTCTTGCCATATGTATCATGTGCTCCTTTTTGTTAGCTTTGTTTTGGCAAGATAAGGAACCATACTACTCCTTTTTGTTAATTTGTATACGCGATGTTATGTCAAAGGTTTACCCACGTAAGACGAGTTGTGTAGCAAACTACAAATACCTTGTTAAGTATGCCTTTTCTGGAAATTTCTTATTAGTTGTTGGTTTAGATAAAATTCGATTGCTTCATAAATAAACTCAATGCCTGTTGTAAACGAGCCGGCTTGGTTTGTAAATGATCCGAGTTCGAGCTGACTGTAGCTCGGTTTGTTTTGTTCGCTTTAAGTTAAAACCTGAATTATAATTATACATGCTCTATTTAAAATTTTAAATTATACAGCCCAAGTGTCAAACTCCAATTCTGATAACTAGGTGGGAAATTCATTTTTCAATTCCACTGAGTTGGTGACTGATATTCAAGTTATGATGTATTATTGTTATACCTTGATGGTATTATTGTATTTACGGGATGAAATGTTAAAATGTAAATATTGTTTTATAGTATTGAAAAAATGATTAACCTAGAATTCTTATAAATTATGTAAATATAAAAACATAATTGAACAATATGGTAACATGAAAACGGTGATAAACGATGATAGTAGTAACATTCAAAAATAGAATGATGACATTAAAATGTGAGGATGAATATGGTGGTAACAAGTGGCATTGTGTGGAGGCAAGGCTTAGCAAATTGTTAGAAGAGAAGATTTGGAGATTTGGTTTTTTGAATAGAACCATATCTTCATCTATTATTTCTTGAAGAATCGGCTAGTCTCGAATAGAACCGTAACTGTATTATACCGCCTTTCAGGTGCATTATGCCGAAAGAGCTCGTCTTTTTACCTAACTCAAAAATTGCTATAAAAAATACACCAGATCCAAACATGTTAAAAAACATTGTTAAAGCAAGAACATAAAACCCATCTCATCACATGCCACACCAGATAATCATTTTGACAATCTCATTCGTTATGCACGTAGAAGATGGCACAAGACCCGCAAATGAAAATGTTACATGCGCAGATACTTCCAAGATGATTAATACATCTTATTACAGTAGTCATAAAACAAGCTTAAAGTGGCTATCACTATCAATGTATAAAGACAATTACCACTGTCTTTATGAGGCTTACATACATGTAACTGACATCATTCATTTATACAAACACAAAAGAAGCTAAAAATGATCAAATATAGAAACTTTTCGATGATTCAATTCTGGGCGTTCTTAACCAACTGAGTTTTCAAGCTTCAAACTCATTAACTGGTTAACTTCAGCGCCAAATTCATCAGGAAGCTCGTTGAACACGTCCCTACAAAATCCAGAAATCATAGCAGCCATGGCTCTCTCATAATCAATTCCTCTTTGCTGGAAATAAAAGAGTTGATCTTCTCCTATTTTAGAAGTGCTTGCTTCGTGTTCTATACGAGCAGATGGGTTTTTCGCCTGTTTTTTAAAGAAAAATGATAAGCAATAATCGTTGTCTCAAATAAACAGTATATTTATAACGTTGAATATAGGGTCTGGTTTGAACTGCTAATGATAGTTATAAAAGTGTGCTAGGCAAGTTGGTTAATTGAACAGAGTAGTGTTTGTGGGTCAACCCGGCCCAAACTCAAAAGTTACCTTGTTTAGACATGTTACCCAACCCAAGTAACCATGATGAAGTTTGGTTTTATGTAAACTTGTATGATTGTTGCATAAAAGTTGCAAACCATGATGGTAATACTATAACTGTTGCTGGTTTGGAGCTTGGACGGTATTTAACATAACTCTCAAATAAAAAAAATGTTGAGCTCTAATCTAAAAATTCCCGCTATATAGAAGATGTTCGTATGTTTTTGGAAAAGACAAGACTTGCAAGACTGAATCCAGAAAATACATGTTTATGTAAGTGCGAGCGTTTTGTGAAGAGGTAGAAAGACGGGAAAGTTAAAAAGGTCATTTTTTAATACGGGTCGTTTTGGGTTGACCTGCACTCAATTTTGTCCACTTTTAAATACTTTTTATACATAAAAAACTTGTTTGGTTATGATTACATAAACATTAATATTACCAATTTACCATAATAATTTAAACCACAATTTTGGAGGTTGCATGCACAAAATAGACTTTGGGGCTTGGGCAATACACAACCTTTTCTGCTTGTTTCCATTTGAGATACAACACAATCAAAAGCAACCCTTTCATACCTAACCAGGTTATTTGTCACCTCACACGTTTTGTTGCAGCCATATAATTGTGATTTGATGAGTGAAAATAATGAATACAGTTTGCAGCAGGACCTTGGGAGTGCTTGATATAGTAACTTATATTTAATATAGTTTTCTTATGGTATTGCTGTAGTTAGTTAACAACAAAACATCAAATATGATAGTTCAAAAAATCGACCTCTTTGACTTTGCATATACTTGCATATCATCTAAGGAAAAACAAAGGGGGGGGGGTCTCTTTTTTCACAAATATTGTTACCATGGAAGTGAAAAAACACATGAGCTTTATATTTCCAATACACCTTTTGATTATCAGTTCTGTTGACTACTTATTCAAAAATATATATTTGACCACTAAACGAGCATGCAGCAGAAATCAGATAGCACACGCAGGTTACCCAAGCACTAAATAATTATATCAAGAAACATGCTAAAGCATCAAATTTAAGTTATATACCTGAATATAAGGGTAGGTATTAGCAGCTGCCTTGTCACCAATAAGCATTGAATCACATTGAGACGAATTCCTAGCATTATCTGCTCGTGATTGAACCTGAACAAGACCCCTATAACAATTTCTTGAATGTCCAGCCGAAATTCCCTTTGAAATAATCCTACTTTTTGTATTTTTCCCCTTATGAATCATCTTTGTGCCCGTATCCGCCTGTTGATAGTTATTAGTCAATGCAACCGAATAAAACTCACCAACCGAATCATCTCCTTCCAACACAACACTCGGGTACTTCCAAGTAATCGCAGACCCCGTTTCCACTTGGGTCCAAGAAATCTTGGATTTCCGACCAGCACAAAGACCCCGTTTTGTCACAAAATTATAAATCCCACCGAGCCCGTTCTCATCGCCAGCGTACCAATTCTGTACCGTGGAGTACTTGATCTCAGCCCCCTCATTACAATAAAGTTCCACCACAGCAGCATGAAGCTGATTCGTGTCATAAGATGGCGCCGTGCACCCCTCCAGATATTCAACAAAACTTCTATCATCTGCTACTATCAAAGTTCTCTCAAATTGACCCGTTTCCATCGCGTTGATCCTAAAATAAGTCGAAATTTGCATTGGGCATTTGGTGTCTTTAGGTATATACACAAAAGATCCATCACTAAACACAGCCGAATTTAAAGCAGCATAGAAGTTATCATCTGTTGAAACAACCTTTCCCAAATATTTCTTAACCAAGTCAGGGTATTCTCTAATAGCCTCCGAAATCGAGCAAAAAATTACACCAGACTTCTCTAAAGTTTTTCTATGCGTTGTTGCAATTGAAACACTATCAAGAACAGCATCCACCGCGACATTAGCCAAACGTTTCTTTTCATTCAAAGGAATCCCCAATTTATCAAAATACTTAATGAGTTCAGGATCAGCTTCATCAAGACTATTTAAAGTTGGTTTCTTTTTAGGCTCTGAATAATAACAAACGTTTTGAAAATCGATTTTTGGGTAATCATTGTCGGACCAATTTGGTTCAGTCATCTGACAGAATTTATGATATGAATTTAACCTAAATTCAAGCATCCAATCAGGCTCCTTTTTCCTTGATGAAATTAACCTAATTGTTTCTTCAGAAAGCCCTTTGGGGATCGTAAACGAATCAATTTCTTGATTAAATCCCCATTTATAATCTCTTTTAAGAAATTTCTGAAGTGGATCTTCAGGACCTGATTGGATGGTCGTTGCCTCGGCTCTGATTTTCAAGAACCTGGGATTGCGGGGCTTCGACTTGCAGGAATAATCGAAAATTGCAGTTGACCCTTTTGATATTTTAGTGTTTTCTGAAGAAAAAGCTGGAAGAATGCCATTTGTGACGAGTGAAGCCATTGATTCGGTGTATGTTTCAGGAAAAAAGAAGAACCTGCATGAAAAACAAAATTTACAATTGTAACAAAAGAAAAATACAATTTTTACTAAGATAAATTTTTGGTATTTGAAATCTTGAGATAACGAAAATGTATCAGAATTGTAACTTGGATACAATAATTCAAGTTCAATATGACTAATCTTTTTGTTGAAGTTTTACACAACACTTAGCATCAATAACTATAGTTGCAAGAAATGAAATCATGAGCAAAGTACATACATACAACATAAGGTTAGTAAAAATTAAAGATTTTGGCGTTTCTGTACAAGCTGTAATTTTAGTAGAAAGAATAAACAAATGCAAACACCATGATAACAACAACAACAGATTAGGGTTTGCAGGTTACCAACAACAGTTTTTACAGATTTCAATTGCAAACATAACATTAACAATATGAAAACACAGTTGGATTATATAAGGCAATTAAATTTAGGGGACGATTAACCGTTAATAGATGAACATGTTTGCTTGTTTGTTTAGTCAGCAAGTTGCAAACTTTTGGATCATGTTAAAACAACATAAGCAAAAGAAGCAATTAGCGTTTATAGTTAAAGATTGCAATGATCAACAATGAAACCAGACCTGATTTGGATTTGGATTTGGATTTGGAATGAATAGAGTGTCGATTAAGGTGGTTGTTGAACGGAGATTTGGTGGAGGGGGACGATGTGTTGTGTGGTAGCTAGATGAGGATGAATGAATGAATAGGTTTTGTTTTTTTAGGGGTGCTTAAACTACTACAGTATTTTTTTATTTTTAAAAACTTGATAAAAGTTTTAATCTAAAGACAACTTATATGTATGACTTAGATTTGTTAGTCAGGATTAATAAAAAACAAATAATTGTTATGTTACGTGTCACGTCATGTAAAATAGAATTAACAGTTAGTTAGTTTAAGATCGTTGTTGGTAATAAAATTAAAATATGAGAATGCTACAGACAGTTGAGAAATAAAGACGTTTCAGAAGGTGGTGGAAATAGAGAGTGGAATAAAAACGCTACAAGGGGAAGTGATATAAGAAACACAAGAAATAATGAAATTTTCTTTTTTAGAATGACAAACTATTTTACTCTTAAATTAAACTCTATATATTTATATTTGCTCGGGTTTAAACTTAAAAGCTACTTAAAATGATGTTCCTAGACTCAAACCATCTCTCACTGGGCCACAAACTTCAATAGGAAATAATGAAACTAAGTGGGGGTATTGGTTCAACTAACTCATGAAATTAGAATCATTATCAAGTACAAAGAGTAGACATGAATTCTAACAATAGTTGGGCTTGTAAGGAGACCGGATAGCAAAGTAATAATAACAGTTACGCAAACGCTTTATGTGGGACCAACAACATTAAGCTTCCTATAGATAAAAGGAAAACTATCACGATTTTAGTTGTTTTGATCAGAAGCTCAATATACGTAAGTTATAGGAAATGAGAGGGGTGTCACAACTATACAAGCTATAAAAGGTGCTAGAGTTCAGTATAGTGGTTAAAGGAGTGTCATGAATATTGAAGGTAACTAAAAAAGTGTAAAACATAATTGGGATTTTTTTTCCGTAATTGATTTATGACGTATATATGAATTAAAAGAACTATTTTGCTTGTGTATCATGTGCTCCTTTTTGTTAGCTTTGTTTTTGCAAGATAAGGAACCATACACTTTTTCTATTATTTTGTATACGTGGTGTTATGTCAAAGTTTTATCCACCTAAGACGGTTTGTTATGCATACTATGAATACCTTGTTAAGCATGTCCAACTCCATAATTGTATCTTATGAGAAAATTGGTAGACTTGTATGCACGCATCTTAACCAACGGGCTCATGGTGTAAAACGAATAAACGATCACATATCTTGATGAAATGATTATATGTGGCTAAAGTTTTTGGTCATATATGTTTTCTTTTAACCTCTTTTTTTTATTCCTCGAATTTTTTTCCTATTCTATTTGAGTCGTTCTGTACAAATAGATGCTTTGATTTTCATCATATTCCAGCTGTTTCAAGTGAGCACAACAGGTTTTCATCGATTTCAAGCAGAAACAACTAATTTTAGCCTTTTTTCCGGACTTAAGGTAACCTTTTTAATTGACTTGATATTAACTTTTTATCGGCTGATCCATGTTAAGGAATTTAAAATCAAGTGGATAGACATCCATAAACCAAAATTTCTTATACTTGTATAAAAAGTTCCTAGGTAACTACTGTACATGCATACATAGACGCACACATATGTATACACACGTATACATGCATTATATACCTGTATTTGTAATACATATGAGGGTATTTAAATGATTTTCTCTCACCATTCTTCTTGTCAATGTTCTAAACTAGTTTGTTGATTTAGATAAAATCTTATTGCTTTATAAATAACTCAATGCCCAACGTAAACCAATAGATTTGGGTTGGTTTGATTTGTAATGAACCGAGTTAAACGTGACTCAGCTTGTAGTTTGCTTTAATTTAAAAGGTAAATTATAATGTTTTACATTTTAATTCATTCTTACTTTTTCCCACCACAAATTTAAATGCCCAACCTTTAAAGTTTATAGCCTAAGTAGCAAACTTCAGTATAATTTAATTAGCGGTGATAATGTTATACTTTGACTGTATACATATATCATGTTTTATGTTGAAAATTATTTTAAACTTAGTTTAGTTGCATTAGAAATTCGGTATGGTAATTTGTTTTAAAGTTGACATGTTGATTGAGCTATAAAGATCCATATTAAATTAGAATTTCGTGTACTTTAGAATGTTTTTTCACAAAGAGAATCAACTGATTAGTTAAGGTTATTAAACTCAACAAGCAAAAAAGAAATCATGAGATAGGGCTGACCTTGGCTCGACTCGTCACCAGCTCTTCTAAAAATTACTTTTGAATGTTAATAGTTTATAATGAGGACACTAGGCCTGGTTTGTTAAGTATAACATTTATAGACTATATAATAGTGTATGAATATTTATGGGGAATGTTCCTTTGTTAACATACTCTTAGGGTGTTAACCGCGTTAACTAGTTATACATCGATGAAAATCATTCATCTTTTTTAATAGATTCAATTGCATACTAATTGCATATTTCTTCAGCTAAAAAAATCAATTGCATATATACTTAATGTTAACTATATCTTATTAAAAATGTGTATATTTGCAAATTAAAGTTGTTTATAAGGGGGAATATGCAATTGATTTTTTTAGCTGGGTAAATATGCATTTAATTCATCTTTTTTAATAGATTCAATTGCATACTAATTGCATATTTCTTCAGCTAAAAAAATCAATTGCATATATACTTAATGTTAACTATATCTTATTAAAAATGTGTATATTTGCAAATTAAAGTTGTTTATAAGGGGGAATATGCAATTGATTTTTTTAGCTGGGTAAATATGCATTTAAAGTTTTTTGGATGAGGAAATATGCATTTAACCCTTTTTAATAGTATACAAACAAATAATAATATATCATTTTATATACATGCGAAATTTGCAATGTAAGCGTTGTTAGCAGTGTAATATTTGTATTTATACCTAGTTACATATGCTAAACATTTGTAAGTTACTTTAGATTTAACTTGCGTTACATTAGTTTTAACAGTTTTACACTTTCAAGTTTCTACATGTATATAAAAGAACATTAGTGTAATAATGTTGTTCCAATAAAAAAGAATAATGATATTGATTGATATGGACAAATTGACGTGGTTATAAAGTATGTTAACATTGAACTACTCTTAGATATAAAGTATGTAATGTAATTGTAAAATACAATATAAAAATTATCTTATACATATTTCTAATAAACAAGATCGGTGAGGCCTTGCTTATTAGACTTTATACTTTGTTAATTTTACAATTTTAGTCTATCAACTCAACTTTGATACATTCATAAGTTTGATCTCCGACTTTGACTTATTACTATTTGTATATAATTTTAATAAGCAAGGTCGGTGAGACCTTGTTTATTACACCTTCTACTTTATCAATTTTACAACCTTGGTCCCCCAACTCAACTTTGACATATTTACAATTTTAATTCTCAACTTTGAGTTATTACCATTTTGGCCCCTGAAGACTTAGCTAATGTAAGTCTTTGACCCCTACTTTACTTTGACGTATTTACAACTTTGACCCTTATGCTTTAACTTAGTTATCATTTTGACCTCTAAGTTTTGATATATTTATGTCTTTTAATATGTGAATTGTGATGCATCATGATTGTAGATCGTAACGTGCAAAACATAAAAATTTATCTATTAGGTTCACAAACACGAAACCCAGTCGCTACATCCCGCAACCCAATATTAAACATAATTAAAACAAATAAACAATGTGCCCATCAGATCCAAAAGAATGAAATCTAGAAAAGTGAATAAAAATTCCAAATTGTTAACTGTCACAAATTAAAATATTGACTTTAAGTTTTAAGGAACACATTAAAAATTCCAAGAACTAATATATTGTGTAGAATAAATTATTGATGAAATCCTTGTAACATTTTATAATTTGTCTTTGGTACACTTTTCCTAAAACTTGTCCATATTGTTACCTTCAACTACGAAGGTGAGCATTTGAAGATTTCATCATGCTTTTTTAAAACTTCAAACAACCACAACAATCATCAAAATAAAAAAAAAAAATCAAATTTCAAGACTTTAAATTTAGATGATGATTTTAGCCCAAATATTAAACATAAATTTAAATCCACTTGATTTAGAGAAACCAATATTTTATAATTTCTTTTACCTCATAACCACTAAACAACAATATATAATGTATCATCACCCACATCACATGTCCCTTATTTTAAAACCCACATACCAAAAACACCCAAGATCTATTATTAACATTTGGACATTTAATGGGCCCATCAAAGGAGAAAAGAAGCCATATATAATTGACTAAGTGTTCCCACCACTATTCCTTTAGGCTTCAGTTTTTTGTCCTCAAAACCATGTGTGGACTTATTTAAACCACAAACCTATGTTTAGTACCAAACCGTTGGGTCTAATCGGGTACAAACAATGCTACCATATATGAATCAATAATATATCACAAGTTTGTTCTAATGCGAGTGTCGTTGGGCCCATTATGAGTCACGTTCAAGGGGTCGTGTTATAATCTATTTTACGCTGATATAAGTTATTGAGTTACAACTATGGGAGTGAAAGCTTGTAATATGCGGACATTAGGATTTGTGATAACCAATAATACATGTTTACTATATGCATGTCACATGTAGGTTACCCTACATATATATTAGTGGTGGAAAATAGTTTGGACCAAAAGATTGAACCGGTTTTAGAGATCTCTCTAATCTATCTAATATTTCAAGGATTTAGGCGTAATTTTTAAGGGGGAAATATTTGATTTATAATAGGAATTTTGGGAAAATTGTGTGGAGTTAATCACCATGCATAAGTTGATAGAACCATATACTTAAATATTAAAATTTTATAAATACTTAAACATAATGGTTATAAATTTATTATAAATATTATTATTTAACCCGTGTGTACACACGGGCATTAAACCTAGTCTATCTAATAAATCAAGGTTTTAGGGGACTACATTTTGGGGGGAAATTTTTTGTTCTATAATAGGAAGCTTTGGAGGGAAATTAAGTGAAATTTTAACCATGCATGAGTTGATGAGCTAAATACTTATATATTAATATTTATAAATCTTTAAACATGATGGTTATAATTTATTTAAAAATATTATAATTTAACCCGTGTGTAACACACGGGTATTAGTCCTAGTAAAATAAGGTTTTAGGGGTAATTTTTTTGGGGGGAAACATAATGTGTTTTATAAAAGGAAGTTTAAGAGAGAAAATTGAGTAGGAAAGTTGATGGAGAAAATTTTTGTGATTAATGGTAATTTACAAAAAAAAATACAAATTTTTAAATATAATAATTATAATTTTTTTAAATATTATTATTTAACCTATGTGTATCACACGGGTGTTAAACCTAATATTTAAATAAAATCATGTATTTAGTAACGGTGCATTTAGAAATAAGAAACAGTTCTTTGTTTGTTCCAAGTCTAGATTTTTCTTTTCATATTTCAAACTAACCATATGGTCGAGAAATACTATCTTACCTTATTGAAATGATTGAAAGTTGTTTTGCATGACTAATAATCAGTGGTAAATAAGATCAACATTAACTTATAATCAAGGAGTGGAAACGTCCATAGCAATTGATATCATATCAATTGGCACTTGATCATTAGCATATATTACTTTGAATCCCATAATATTAAGGTTGAGGCTCATGTCCTGAGCACGATGTGATCTTCTGGGATAGAATAGAGACATCTTACCTAATGTCTCCATAACACTCACATTGAAATACAAGACAAAAAACCACATGTCTCGTTATTTATCAACTCACTTTATCAATGAAATTACATAGACACTTTTTATATTATAAAAAAGGATGAAGTGGGTTTTTTTTGTTTATCATATGCTGAAATAAAAAAGATTATATAGACTTCATAGTGAGTATTCTCAATGCTTTCTCGACCCATGAATCGATTCAAGATCTGACCATGACCTAAACCATGAATCAAACCATGACTCGAACAATAAACCGAATCATGAGTCATGACCCAGTCCATGTTTTGACCCATTCCTTTAATCATAGCTCGGTGCATGACCCAAACCATGTTCTGATCCATGACTTGACTCATGTACCAACTCATGTCTCGAACCATGACATGATCCATGATCCGAACTAAGACCCAACTCATAACCATGACAAATTATTTATTTATTTTTTTAACGATTTGTATTTTGTTAATTTATGTATTTTGCAACAACTCCATTCCTAAAAGATAACAAAACAGAATAATGAAATGATAACGATCTACTTCATTCCCGTAACCATTTCATTTTTCTATACATTTCTCCAATTCTGTTATCTCATATCAAACTCACACTAAACTCTAAAATCATATGTTCACACATAAACACACTAGCTATAATAATATTTATGAAACTAAAAACAAGATACAAAACCAGCTCACATCCCACTACACTTAAATCAATCACCTGTTTTAACCTGAACTCAAGAACTGTTACCGAACCCATACATGACACAACCCGAGTTAACATAGGTGTCCGATCAAACATTCTTCATCACTTCCACTTCACTCATGCAGCAGCAGCAGCAGCATCTGAATCCAATGTGCATTTCAAATCCCAACAACCCTAATTGACGCCTCATTATCCCAACAAATTCTTGGAACTTGCAATCAAATCCACCCAATTCAACACTTTTAAATTTCCAGCATTTTCAATTATCAGAAGCAGATGATAAAAAAATGGGAAAAAGAAGATGGGTCAGTTTAATCAAGAGGTTTTTTATCTCACAAACATGTGAAAACAGATCAAAGGTAAGATTTTTATTACTGTGTTTGATCAAGAACATCAAGAACTACAATACCCATGTTTGTTTAGTTGTACATTATGTTGGGATTGTTGTACTTTCAGGAACAGAAGAAAAGATGGGTGTTTGGGAGGCATAAATTGAAGAGGTTAACATCTCAATCAGCACTTGCAGAGAGACCAAAATCAGCAGAGAAGAAGGTGAAACCTGAAGATTTGCTTGTAGGTCAAGAAACTGGTGAATCACAACAAGTATGTGATGGTGAAGTTTGTGTTAAAGAAAGAGAAATTTTTGCAGCAATCAAGATTCAAACTGCCTTTAGGGGATTGCTTGTATGTTTTCTGTCCCTAAATTCATGATTTTTGTGAAACTTGGATGTGTTTTTATACAATTTGGAAGGTAATTGATTGATTGTTTGGAACTGAGTTTGTTTGTTTGGTATGGACTATGGAGATTAGAGAAGGGTAGACCAAAGATGCATTCAAGTATGGCCAAAATGTAATTTTTTTACTTTTAAGGTCAAAATCACTAATTTCAAGATCTTAGTTAATATGGATCCTTTGAAGTTTATAAATTTCAAAAGCACTTTTTTTATAAACTGGATGAGATATTACTTTGCAAAAGAAGTCTGGGAAAAGAGCTAGATAAATTGCATAAAGAACTGAATTTCAAATTTCAAAAGTTTGACTTGAAAGGTCAAAACATATAATAGTGGTTTTTGCCTGGTTTTGTAGGCAAGAAAAGCTCTAAGGGCATTACAGGGACTAGTAAGACTACAAGCTATTATTCGTGGGCATTTAGTTCGGCACCAAGCTGTCACGACTCTTAAGCGTTTGCAATCGGTTGTCAATATTCACTCACAAGCATGTGCTAAGAGAATCCAAGTGGCAAACTGCACTTTTCATGATAATCATCAAGAAAATAGAGGAAATGATATAAAGGTAATTTAACTTCTTACCCCTTAACTTGCTTTTTTGCTTTATTAGTTAACTGTAATTGTCGATGAATACGTAAGAACGTGCAGATTGATATGAACCGTCAAAGGAGGTGGGATGATAGCATTTTAACAAAAGAAGATGAAGATGCTATGTTGAGAAATAAGAGAGAAGCAGCTATGAGAAGAGAGAGGATCAGAGAGTATGCATTGAACCACAGAGTATGTTTATACTTCATGTTATAGTTAACGATTTGACTTTGACTTCAAAAGTCAAAATACCGAATTTTTACTTTACAACTTTAGTATGATTTATCCAAAATCTTGAGAAAAAAGTTGATCATTACATCAAATTTGACATTAGATCTTACATGTTAAAAATGTGTATTGAGGTGTGTTTTACAAGTGATTTTTTTATAATTCTAATTTCTTGAATGTTTGTCTCAGATGTCTACCGAATCTGAACAAAGCAAAGTAAACAAGAAATGGAGGTACTGGTTAGAACACTGGGTGGATACCGAATTAGCCAAACAAGAAGATCAGCAAAATCTACGAAAGAGAGACGAGTTCGAAAGTCAAAAAGTCAAACTTAAGAATCTGAAGCTAACAGACACTCCAAATCACCTCCCAAGAACGTCTCGTCACAGAAAACAACGCTCCATTGGAGAAGAACATTTGGGTTCACCCTCGTTCCCTACTTACATGGCTGCAACCGAATCTGCACGTGCCAGAGCCAGATCATTGAGCTCACCACAACTAAGACCATTAAATGTCGATACGCGGTCTGCAAGTAACTCTCCATATAAGCATAAATTATTGTCTCCTATATCATCTATCAACAGTGATGCAAGCACCAGCAGTCGGGTTAGATACGCTAACGGGCGGGTTGGGTTTTCGCAGAAATCACCGAGCCTAAAAGGGTTTCCGGGTCATGTAAAATCAAGAAAAGATTCCAAAAATCTCAGCTTTAGTTCTGAATCTTCAATGCCAAATTGGGATCAGGTTGAAAACTTGAGATGATCATATGGATCCAAGATTATGATGTTAATATTATTATATCTGGTGATGATTTCTTTTCTTGTATTTTTTAATAAATTTCTATGAATTTATCATAATTTTGTAGAGAAATGCAGTTTCTAATATTAGATATATTTTTTTCTAACCATGAAAACAATATTTACAAAGATGTAAGAGAATATATATAACTAGTACAGCAAGATCGTATATTCGTCGGTGAATCGATCACAACAGTTAATCATGACGGATGCAGCCACTTGAGACGCCATTATAGTTCTGCTTGCGAATTCGAGAAACTCCAAGTCCATCACCAATCTGAGCTTTCAAACACATCAACAACCTTCTAAGCCTAGCAGCCTCTGCTTCAAGTGCTGCTTGAAGCTGCAGTTTCCGAATCAACACCCGATTCACAACCCGTAGTTTCTTAACTTCTTCCTCTAAGTAAACGCTTTGCGCCTTCTTCTTCTCTCGGTACCTTCTTACCGCTACTCGGTTTCCCGATGATCCCCGCTCATGTTTAACTGGAATATGATCATGGTCACCTGTTGTTTTGTTCTTCAGTGAATCTTCAACAGGCTTTGATGAGGCACGCAAGGTGTTTGATGAATTGCCTGTGAGATGTTTGGGCAGGTTTTCGTCTCCATCGTCCATGTTCGTTCGCACAATTGATGGTCAGGTAAGCTCAATTTGATTGTAAGAACATGTTCACCAGTAATTATCACTTTTTGAAAAGGTATAAATTCTTTGTAAGCATGATGATCTGATATAATCGGATGCTCGTTTAAGTGTAAAATATTCAGAAAGCAATGGATTTGGAGAGAATATGTTGAAGATTTAAACAAAATCAGAACATTTTATACCGTTGGATCGGATTTATTAATCGTTGTTGACCATCAGCCTTGACTTTAAGACAATTGATTTGACTCGACCAAACATATTTACAACTCTTCTAGCATCTTTACTATGAGGTTTAGGATTAAATCGAGTAGCATGAAGGCTGTTATATATATTTGTCTTAAAATATATAAAAAAAAGAAAGAAAAATAGTCATAAGTCATAAAATAATCAACCTTGAAAAATAATTTTATCAGAATTTAATATAAGCCAAATTGATATCAGACCAATCTACGTGCAAACTTCAATGAGGTATGCGAACGCTCTTAACTCACATAATTTCTCGTTAGTTGACTTGGTTAAATACAAGGGTTTCAGTTGCATTGACACGACCACATTTTCCATGAAGGTGTGACGATCATTTTTATCATTTTAACGTCTCGAGTTCTAAAACTTAACACCATGACCACACCCCACACATTTTGAATATACCAAGTTTAAAATAATCACACCATAGTACCCTAAAGCATTCTTACATAACTACATGTATAATAAGTGTCGAATCCAATTTGTGACACCACATGAACCTAACATGAAATATGATCAGAATGCAACATATGTTACATGTCAATTAAGGTCGTACATGTGAATCTGTTTAGATAAACAAGTCATGTTTCGATTAAGAGAGTAACCCGCAAAACTTATTTGTAAAAAAAATCAGATTTGAGTCACAAAATCCTGAAGCAAAATAATCAAATTCTTTCACAAACACTTTTAAAGGGGCGGATCGTGGTGTAAAAACTCATCAACAGTGACCGGAAACTCAACTCCATAACCATCATCACTAACAACAGCAGCTTTGGCCAATAACAAATGCCCCAATCTCAAAGGCTCAAATCCATCGATACCATTATTATTGTTATTCATTAAATATTTAATCCAATTATCCAATCTTTCAACTTCCTTTTTGCATTTAGGCCCTTTCACTTTCACTATCTTGTCATAAAACTCATCATCACCAACATCGCCCATCTCCGTTACTTTCCCGTCAAATTCAGATAACGAAAGAAGCTCAATCATGGTATTGATCTCTCCAACAGTGTTGTTTCTAAATAAATCTGTTTGTGATAAATTGTCTGATTGGTTAGGGTTTGATTGGGAGTTGTTGATGGAGAGAAATTCGTGAGGGGGTTGTTCGATGGAGTTGTGGTGGAAGGTGGAGGAGGTGTTGGTGTGGTTGTGGAAATAGATCGGAGAGCTGGTGGAGGATTGCGATGGTTGTGTTTCGGTATGTGACGGTGGTGGTGGTGGTGACGGTGGATCTCCGTCGTCGAGTTTTAAACGTTTTTGTAGGTGTTTTAGAGAAGAGAAGAAGTGTTTGTGTGGCGGCTTCATAGATCAAACTGTTACAGTGTTTGTTTACCTATGGATCTGCACGGTTATATAGTTTTTTTATTATTTAACGAGTAGCTTTGAAACTATTCACTAGTCAAATGAGTCGTCATAAATCAACTACGGATATTTTTTTGGGTCAAAATATTTGTTTTGATCTCAGTCTAACCGGAAAATTTTTGGGTGAAGACTGAAGATATTTGTTTTGATCTCAGTGTAACCAAAAATTAATTCGAATATTGTTTTACCCCGTCTCAATTGAGATGGACAGCTGTGTAATCTATTAACTCATATGAGAGTCTTATATCAGTCTTTTAGGTCTAATGATAATACAAGAAACATAAAATAAAAATGAATGTTACATAAATCAGATTAAAAATGATAAGTGAGTTAACGTATTATGAGACTATTAGGAACGTCCTGTGTGATATCCTTAAGCGAGCAGAAATTTCGGCTAAAAAGGAAGCTTCTGTGAACTTTCTGACAGATCCGCTAGAGGGAGAGATCTACTTTAAGGCTGGCTGATATTTTAGTGCTTGCAAGGACGGGGGGCAACACGCTTGTGTGGATTTTACAGGAGTGTTCCCCTTGATTGTGCTCAGGAACAATGGATTTGTTGCACGACAAGCAGCGTTAAAGGCGGAATCATGCAAGATCGCCAAACACGAGAAAGCCTGTCTGGATAATCTACATGTTTTTATTCCATTAACATTTGACACATTTGGCTTTCTAGCCACTGAGACAGTAAACTTCTTGACCAGGGTTCAGCGGGTCATTCATAGCAATGTTTCGACACCTAAGGGCCAAGATTTTGTCTTCAGTAAGCTAGGTTTTGCTATTCAAAAAGGGGTGGCGGCACAAGTTATTGTCCGTTTACCTGTCACTTTGTTGTAAATTTCTTGATGTTTAATGTGAAAGATTGGAGTGGTTTTATTAAAAAAAATACCCAATGAAGAATCGTGTTTGCTTAACATTTTACACATATTTAAAGAAAACAAATGGTAGGAAGATATCATTTTCTTGATTAGGGTTCTAATTAGATTCATAATGCATTACCGTTCCCATATGAGCAAGAACCTAAAGAATTCATAGTTCTTTTACATGTGTTGACTCTTGAAAGTCAAAAGTCAAACAAACAGATCCTGTTTATTTCAAACCAAACTAACAAGCAGTCTACACTCTCAAACCTCTGTTTTCTAGTTCACTTCCTGTGGTGACTGCCAACCCTAAAGAATCGGCAATGCTTCTGACTTCCGCGATCATTGCAACCACGTCATTAAGCTTGTTAATCGCTGACCCGACACCCTATTTTAAAAGAATTGGTTAGAAGTCAAAACGTTTGAATTTTACAAGAATGCCATTCAAGAAATGACTTACTACTCCTGCAGCCCCTGCTGTGATGGCCATTGGTGCTGTAACTGCGCTTAATCCAGATGCACACATCACTGGAATCTTAACTGCCCGTGAAATCGAATATGCTGCTGCCAACGTTGGACTCGCCTAAGTTTTGTCATCATCAAAGTTAAATACTCAGAAACTGTAGCATTCACTCAAGCAAATTGGGTTGGGTTACATGTTTGACACCACACAAACAACATTATTACAATTGAGTGACTTTCTACCTGTTTGACATAAATCGACCGAGTCTTAAACGAATGAGTTAAAAAATCAACTTGGGGGGGGGGGGGGGTTTAAGCTTCAAAATTCAAATCTTGGTTACCTTTTCAATTAAACCAAGAACACCAGGCTTTGACGGGTTAGAGCATTTTCCTCCCTCAGTCTGAATGATGTCAGCGCCTTCTTGTTCCAAAAGCTCTGCCAACTTGGCCTGTAAAAAATAATTCATGATTATCAGGAGATTAATCACTCAAAAAACGGATCTTGGTTTTTAGTAAGTATGCAAGAATTATTACTTGATCAGGGAGGCTGAGCGTGTGAGGCACAGTCACGGATAATGGCACCATTGGAAGAATTCTTCGAGTCTCCATTGTCAGGTTCAATATCTACACAAAAGCATTAGACAATGGGTCAATCAAAAGCCTTCATACATCTCATCACCATCATTAGATACGCATTTTGAAAGTGATTATGTGATACTAATATTCTCATGTTTGAATCCAACTTCCGCCGGTTTTTTTTTTCTGTCACCCTCTTGAAGACCAACTGCTCAATGCAAACTACGTTTTACCTAGTCTCGTTGGTCGTCATGGTATTGGTGGGATCCCATGAGTTTTGCAGTAATGGGTTCTCACGGGCATAAAATAAAATCAGTTTTAAAACACAAATGCAAACACCCTCTTGAGAAAGTGAACATAGCTGCATAGCAAAATGCTACAAGTTTATGAAGCAATGCAATAACTACAAAACCTGTTCGGGTGAAAAAACTATGCCCGCGTCATAAAACGAATCATAGTTCCCAATCTCCACCTGCAAATAACATATACTAATTATGAATTTCAATAGATAGGATCTCAAGTATGAAGTCTTGAAAACCAACTAAAATATCAATTATTGTTAATTGAAAGTTTAAGAGAAGACCATTGAAGCTCCAGCTTCTACAGCAGCAAGAAATGCAGACGGATCAACTGATGACACACAAACCTGCACAACTTAGATTGCAACTATATAAAGTTTCCTTAGAAAAGTCAAATCTTGAAGAAATTTTGTAGCTTTTGACATACCGGGAGACGGGTCAAGCTGATGACTAGTTTGACCAACTCTGGGTCACAAGCTATATCCACATGAGTTGCTCCACCCTATTAAGAACAAGTTTACACAGTCACTCAAGCTTTATTTGCAACAAGTTTACAATAATAAGAATGAATATTTAAGAGGGTACCTATACCTTATCAGCAGCAGTGACAACAGAAGCAACATTATCTTTGTCAAAATTCTGCAAGCCTGAAATGATCTGCAAAAGCAACAAAATTTCATTAAAATTTCAAAACCCCATGAGCAAAAGTGTTGAAATTGCAGTGATAAAGACCTTGAGTGCTCGTCTTTCATTGAAGGATTTCAAAACTGTTTCTTTAGGAAATGAAAGAGAAGCTTTGGGAATGAGAGAAGAAGAACGTTTTAGATGATGAGATTGAAGGGAATTGGGATTTAATCTGGTGTAAGAAAGAAGGGAATTGGGTGTGCAGATTGAAGAAGTCATCTCTTCTCTATTTGTTGAAATTGGGATGCTAAACAAAGGATAGGGGAATGTGCTTGCTTTGCTTTATCCTTATACCAAGTTCCTGTTAACTCTTAAAAGTTACTTATTAATTAGATTTAAGACTAGGTCGTGTGATGCAACGGCCGAGAGTCACGCGTTCTGACTTATACGAACGGTATAAAGCCGTAATATGTCACATATTAATAGATGAAGAAATATCAAAAGTTTGATGTCAAAACGATAACCAAATCAAAACGTAGGACTCAAGTCGTAAATATGTCAAAGTAAAGTAGGGGTCAAAGTTGTAAAGCAGCTAAGTTCACAAGGACCAAAGTTGTAATAAGTAAAAGTCAGAGGGTTAAAGTTGTAATTATGTCAAAATCTAGTTAGGGGGTCACTTTGTAATTTTGAGAAGATGAGGGACTAACATACAAGGTCATAATCGTCCCTGCATATTAGTAAATATATAAATTTATTAGTTTTTTAAAAGAGCCGATAAGTCTTTTAAAATTAATCACAAACACTCTTTTAACTTTGGCTTAGATAAAATTACTTAGTATACAATCACCTCCATCTAAACATCACACAAACTTAACAAAGTTAGTGTTAGAGCCAACAATGTTAACTTTTTTTTAACTAATTGAACCATAGATATAAGGTTTGAAAATTATGGGCCAGACTTTAAATTTAGGAAACCTAAAGGGATCATCTGTGAAATTAACCCTAAATACTTAAAACAAGCTTGATCCCTCGTTATATAAACACTTGAAGCTATAAGCAATATTGAGCATGCTCTAAACGATTTATGAATCATTGTGGAAAGTTCGATTAATAAATGAAGGAACATTATGTTCATGTTCATTTAAAAGTTTTATATATTATTCTTATTTCATCAGTTGTAGTTTAGAGAAGGTTAAGCTACCAACCAGTCAATTTAAGCATTTTGCATTAATATAATCTCAAAACAATGACTAGAGCAACCCGTAATGCGCCGCGCTTGGAATTAGGCAGTTCCAGGTTGAATCTTCGTCACATGTGCATACTAAACTTCACAAGCTTTTTTTTTAATTGCATAGCCACACCGATTGCATCGTTGAAACTGGGTTAATGGTAACGTTTTGACGTTGGTTTTTAAATTTATAAAGCGCCCTTTAATCAGGGCCGGTCTTGAACAGTTTGGTGTCATGTGCGACACATCAAAAAAAGATCACCCGTTGTGTCTTGGTTCTCTTTAATTGCATAGCCACATCGATTTCACCGTTGTAACTGGATTAACGGTAACGTTTCGACATTGGTTTTTAAATTTGTAAGGTGCCCTTTAAATAGGGTCAGTCTTGAGGAGTTTGGTGCTATGTGTGAGGCGTAAAAAAATATCACCTATTGTGTCTTGGTGGTTCCGAGGGCATCATCCCTTGTATAACATGGGTTCTGGACTTTTGGTTTTGGTCCTCCTAAGACTTGTAACCCTTTATGGGCTTGTCTAAGGTGAACAACTTTCAATATAAAGTGGGCTTTTAAAATATAATTGGATGTACTTCTACTTCCTTGGACTTTTAAGTGAATTATTAAAAGGATGAATGAGTTTTTTTCAACAATTCTTTATGAACCAAAGTACTGATTGAGAGGCTGTTTGGCAAAATCTAAATCATTAAGTGCTGAATGGTTAAGAGGTCTGAACCATTAAGAGGTTACATCAATGAGAGGGATGTTGGGGTAGAACTTCAGATGAGTATAAAGTTAGCATATGTTTCATTCAGCATCTCTCAGTCTCTTAACCATTCAGCACTTAACTGAACCATTTAGAGGCTCTTTTTCTATGAAACAAACGCTCTGAATGCTGAATGCTGAATGATTAAGCACTGAACTGAACCAATAAGAGGTAAACAAACAGCCCCTGAGTATGATTGAGTATCTGTGATTGGAAGTTTTAACTTTTTGAGTCTTAAATATAAACTTTTAACAAATGGAACCACATTGTATTAACTTTTTTAACAATTTGAGTCACACGTCATCCATCTGTTAATATCTGTCAATGTTTCTATTATAATCAAGCATGAGCATTGAGCAAGGCACATGATGGTAACTTTTGAAATTAACTCAATCCATTGTTAAAACCCAAGCCCTCTAAATTACAGAAACCTTATAACTATATGAACCTTATAGTTAATTATGTGCCTTATGTTAATCAAGCATGTGCCATATCTTAATTGATTATGTACCTTTTAACTAACGAAACCTTATAATTACATTGGTGTCTGAAAGAGATGATTTGAAAATGAGTGAGATTCTTTTATCTAAAGTTGCACTTGAATTGTTGTTTAATTCACACAAACTCCCTATTTGGGGTCTGATCGAGCTAACTCCTTTTGTCATGAGCTTTAGCTGACTTTTATATTTAATTATTACTAGAAGGTAAATGAATATTTCTACAAGTTTCAATCTGTAAATGATTTATAGAGAAGGAGATGCTACGTATAATTGTATTTTCATTCAAGTTTAACAATATATTTTCAGATAGGATATGATTGCTTCTGTTGTTGGCTATCATAATTAGCTCCTAGATGATATCCTAACCATATATTTATTGTTTGTTATCGGGTATATTATCCCCTCTGTAATTGATATACTAATCGTCATTTGATTAAAAATCTCTAAAGTCTATACAACTCCAATGGATTTAGAGGGTTTTAATAGTGGGTTGGGTTAAAACTTAGGGGTGCGTGGTTCGGTTTTTACCCTCCACCGACACCGAAACTGAAGTGGTCAGTTTTTAGTCTAAAAAAACCGATCGGTTTTCGGTGTTTCGGTTTTTTGCGCGGTTTTAGTTAATTTGGTTTTCGGTGTTTTGGTTTTTTTCCTACTCTCTACTTATTAACCCATTAATGTTTAAACTTTAGAAGACTTGTACATTGTATAAATAATGTGAGACTAGCAACAAATAAGAAAAAAAAATACAATGTATCAAATCTAGCAACACAAGTTGATTCTTTGTAAATATCACCAACAAGATGACAATATGAAACAAAAGTACATGAATGTATCTAACATAATCATTTAGTCAAATCTATTATCTTCTAACAAAAAACAAGATTTTTTTTAAAGATGTCAATCTTTAACTTAAAATTAACAAAACAAAATTTGTGCAAGAAATCTTTTTGACAATCACTTTTCACGAGCTCATTACCTCACTTTAAGATGATATAGTCCATTTAGTCCAGTTATTTCATTTCCAATGGTAAGTCTTTGTGTGTCTTGTTTCCATTTAACAAATATAAAATTAGCATACATATGTTAATATTTGGGAGAAAAAAATTAAACAAAAACTTATATAAAAAGTATCGGTTCGGTTCGGGTATTCTCACTTGTATAACCGACACCGAACCGGCAATATCGGTTTTGGTTTTGCTTGATTTTTTGTTCGGTTCGGGTTTCTTCGGTTTTTTTCGTTCCGATTCAGTTTTCTGCTAACCCCTAGGTTAAATTATAAAAGTACCTATCATGTGTCTTGCACATGCTTGATTTTACCGAAACCATTGACAGATATTAATAGATGGATGACTTGTGACTCAAATTGTTAAAAATTTAATATCATAGGGTTCCATTTGTTAAAGGTATGGAAATAAAACTCAAAGAGTTAAATCTTCAAACCACAGGTACTCAAAAAGTAATTTACTCTAAATAAAATAAAATTGAAACTCCATGAGCGATGGTGTTTTGGACAGTCGTCCACCTCGCTCCTACCTAGGGTCAACCCTACCTTTAATACGCGTTAATGTCATCATACAACTATTACAAAAGTGTGCACGGATAAAAATACTTTAATGTAGTAATGTGTCTTAATTAATAAATATCAATTGTGAGATTGTATGCTAACGCGTCTAAGAAATTGTTTGTGAACAATAATTTTAAGTGTTCGTTCATAATATTTAGTGTAGCATTATTAGTTAATTTTAAAATAACTTTCATGTACACATTTTCTATGTTATAAAGCTAAACTTTTAATGTTGGAAGGGTAGATAAACCATCAAGTCTATGTCTAGAGTCACGTATACATATTAATTGAATGTTTGGCAAACATTTCAATCATCTAAGGATATTATTTTACTTATTATATTTTTTTTAACTATAAAACTACAATCTATCATACTTTGAATTAACGTAAAAAATATTTATATCTGTGTAAATTTTAACTTATAAAAATTTAAACTTGATATATTTACATAATGATCCGTCTAAAGGTAAAGTATAAAATATGGGAAAACACTGTTTATTTTAATCCATTTATTTAATATTCTTCAACTTCATCCATTAAAATTCTTTAATATTTATTTATTTTGCTACGGAATTGCTACTAAGTTAACTAGTTTTTTATTCTATTTTTGTGTATTAAATTTGCTACGAAGTTTTGCAACAAACATTTTTTTTGTGGTTTCTCTGTAACTAAACCCGTAGCGATATGTGTTCGCGTAGCATTGTAGCAAATATGTTGCTAATCTGTAACAAATTTACTACGGGTTGTTTACATGGGCCACATGGCAAAAAATCCGTAGGGAATACTCTTTTGTGTTATTGTGTAGTGAATTAGGTATATGATGATTTATAAACATTTTTTACATACATGAGACAACTATAATATCATGTCATGTCGTAGTTAAGTTAAATTAAAAAAAATGTCCCATTTATCTGTGCTAAATTAAACCGAATATAATAATACATTATATAATATCGAAAGTTATCATAGGACTTGTAGCCGAAGGGTGCTCAAGGTTTTGATGGAATGGTGACCGAGGCTGAATTCTTATCATGAGAAAAATGTAGTTTAGGTGTAGATTAAAGATGTACCAACAATTCTCATAAATAAAAATAACTATATTTTAATATATTATAAATTATAGTATTATTAAAAGTATAAGGGTGGAAGCAGAGCCAGCCCATGGGGTGTGCGAGGTAGTCGACCGCACATGTAGGGCTGTTCAAATCGCTCGCCGTTCGCTCGAAAATTGCTCGGAAAATGCTCGCTCGCTTGTTCGCTCGATTGTAAACGAGCCGCTCCGCTCGGTTCGGTTTGAAAACGAGCCAAGCAACGAGCAAGGGTCCGTTCGGTTCGGTTCGGCTCGAATTTTTTTAATTTATTTTATACATAATATATTAAGTTATTTTGGCCAACTTTGATCCATAAGTCCAATTTATTTTGGCCCATAAGTGATACCAAAAGTCCAAGACAAATTTTTATGTTAATACCCATAACCCAATTGACGCAAACCCTAACCATAACCTTAACCCTAGCTCATAAGTCAAAACAACACAAACACACGTTTTTAGTTTCACAACAACACAAACACAACCCAGCCTCCTCTGCTCGTCGCCTCCTCCTCGTGCGTCAGTCGTCACCTCCTCCTCGTGCGTCACATTCTCCTCTCCAGTCACCACATATCTACAACCCTAAATCGAATAGCAGGTACGTGAACAATTGACTTTTGTTATTGGTGAAATCGAGCGAAACCGAGCCGCTCGGTTCTAAACCAAGCGAGTGCGAGCAGTAGTTTTGTGCTCGTTTCCCTACATTCGAACCGAACCGAGCGGCTCGCTTTCAATTCGAGCCGAGTACGAGCAGAGGCTCGCTTGGTTCGGTTCGGTTCGGTTCGTGAACAGCCCTACGCACATGACACCTTGTTTGACGGGGGCACCAAATTTAAAAAGAAAAGTTTATATATAATTTTGATTTTCACTAATTCAAATACTTTGATTTTCTTATGTTTAATTATCAAACGTTTGTTTTTTGGTTAAAAATTTAGTTTATATAATTTAATGCGTTGATGCTTCGGGTTAGGAGGCATTTTTTTCTTGTCTCGCACATGGCACCCGATTCCTCGGGAACGGCCTTGGGTGGAAGGGGCGAGGATCATGCAGCTTCATTATTAGTCAATTAAAAAATGGCAACACACAAGTACTCTCGCCTTACTCTCATATATGTGGAGGTTTTATGTGATGTGATTTTATATAAGTAACATTTAATGTTTAAATGTTTAAAATAAAAAGTTATATTCGAAAACAAAATGTAGTATTTTAGAAAGTTTTAAGTTTGCCTATAGTTAGTAAGGGCGTAAATACTAAATACACCCGACATTCTCAAAGTTTCAGAGGAAGTTTCAAACACATCTTTCACTCTAAAACTCCTAGTTTTGTCATTAAAATATTCTAACATTTCAAGTCTAATTTGGGTCTTTATTATCACCTCTCGGGTTATAGACATCCTAACTGAGAATTTTAAACTAAAAATAGTCACAAACTTGTATGTTTATTGAATTTTTTTACAAGGGATGTATACCATTTAGAACTTTTTTGTTGTAATAAATAAAAAAACTAATCTTATTGCTTATGAATTAATACATTAAGAATAGTTTTATTAGTTGGTGTGTCAGTATTGATAAAACACTTCTTTCATATTTCTAAAAATATTACATAAACGTCGAGTAATTTTAATAAAATACTTAAAATCTTGATTAGTATATTTTATATACTACTATTTTGTAAGGTTATTGGCCGGTTTCAAATTTTTGATTTTTTCTTTTTTTTTTTAAGTTTTCGACATTGTTTGTGAATATGTAAGGTGTTTTTCAGCTTGAAAACAATAAAAGCAGCTAGATCAGCTGATTTCTAAGGTCGGTGGCCTCACCACCGCCACCGACACGTGTCATAACGTTATTGGCCGTTTCAAATTTTTGATTTTTTCTTTTTTTTTTTTAAGTTTTCGACATTGTTTGTGAATATGTAAGGTGTTTTTCAGCATGAAAACAATAAAAGCAGCTAGATCAACTGGTTTCTAGCGCGCCAAAAACTCTATGTAAGGAAAGGTCTGGAGTTCGAATCTCACTACAAACATCAAATTGTTTTTACTTGCTTTTCTTATATTTTTTCTTAATAACGTTTTTCTTTGTTTTTTATTTTTTAAGTACTTTAACATGATTGTCACTCAATGCTAATTGGTTGTCATATAACACTTGGACACTCCATCGTGTACTAATCACAAACCTGACGTTGCCGTCACAACGAACTACAAGCACGAGACATGAAACTTTTTTTTATCAACGTGTATAACGAGGTCACATACGTGAGACTCGGCCGCCGCATCGCGCGGCCCGGTTGTTTATCTAGTACCTACTAATCTTTAAGGTCGGTGGTTACCACTTGGGTTTTTTTATCATTTTATATAATATATGTTGGTATTATATATCTTGTATTCAAATCTTTGTCAACTATGTCATCTTAGTTTGAGTGTCCTTTGTCATTATACTTTTGCAATAGGAGTAAACTGCAGTTTTGGTCCCTGTGTTTTGATGTCATTAACAGTTTTAGTCCCACCTTAACAGTTTTGGTCCTTGTGTTTTTATTTTCTAACAGTTTTGGTCCCGAACACTAACTCCATCCAGCTTTCCGTTAAGTCTCTCACACATGCGAAGTAAAAATTTCATTTCTCTCACTATTTTTGACAAACGACTGAATAAAAAATGTTAACATACATGATGACTTGATAAAAGAGAGAGACAATTGACATTTTTACTCTTCAAATGTGGGGCGCGTGTGAGAGACTTAACGGAAAATTGGATGGAGTTAGTGTTTGGGACCAATTCTGTTAGAAAACAAAAACACAGGGACCAAAACTGTTAAGATGGGACTAAAACTGTTAATGGTATCAAAACGCATTGACCAAAACTGCAGTTTACTCTTGCAATAGAGTGTCAAGCGTTCGATTCTCGCTGCCTTCGTAAGTTTTGTTCTTTGATTAATTTAGACTTTTTGTTTTTTACAAGTTTGACTCCTAACTTAACTTAGACATATTTACGACTTTAACCTCCAAGTTTAGTTTATAACCGTTTTATCTTCAAAAGACTTTGTCAATTTACAACTTTGACCATTGACTTTGACTTAGTTATCATTTTTGCTTTGAAGTTTTGATGTATCTATACCTTTTAATATGTGACGCATTACGACTTTACATTGTAACGTGCGTCACAAAAAACTTTATTTATCAACGCGTACAACGAAGTTAAATGACGAGTCCTGGCCGCCGCATCGCGCGGCCCGAGTCTCATATCTAGTTATTATTTGAAGTTCTGTTAAAAATATACACATTTTTTCAAACT
Organism: Tagetes erecta; assembly: GCA_030867185.1. Taxonomy (NCBI): domain Eukaryota; kingdom Viridiplantae; phylum Streptophyta; class Magnoliopsida; order Asterales; family Asteraceae; genus Tagetes; species Tagetes erecta. The sequence continues at coordinate 5,499,676 of CM061494.1, read as the reverse complement.
ACTAATTCAGACTCCTTTAAATTTTAATTCCACTTTATATTGAATATGGAACTAAAATTGACAAATATGTTCCATACACAAATTTGTCATCCAATGACTTGTAAGCTTTTCCTTTTTTAAGTAAAAATATCTTTTTCCAGAATTTACTATGCTAATGGTCTATCTACAATCATCCCCTATATGCCCCAATTCGTAAGAGCAGGCCGTGTATTATCTCAACAGGGTCTTACAGGGTCTTAAGAAGAATTATTCGCCGATCGAGAAGATATGCTTATCGCTCTACAAACTTTTAATGTGGTCTAGTGAGGGTAATAAAGAGAAACTTGTGACATTATAAGTTCGATCTCAGAGTCAAACTGCTTTACCGTTAGCTTGCTGTCATTATGAGTGTTAATCGGGTCAACCCGATCGGGTTTCGGGTTAATCGGGTCGGGTTAGTCGGGTTTTTTAAAAATAAAATCTAACTCGCAACCCGACCCTATTAAGGTTTGGGTTTTTCGGGTTCGGGTTAATCGGGTTTCGGGTTAGTCGGGTCGGGTTAGCCGGGTTAATTGGGTTACTTGGTAACTAGAACACTTTCAAACCTAATTAAAGATCTCAGGTTCGAATTCACATCAAAATGCCATTGTACTATCAATTTAGAGTACAATAATTTGGAAAATGTTTGATCATCTCCTTTTTCGGTTTTTATTGTTAATTTACAACTGTATAGTAATTTTAATTATTTCAAAACGCGAGCAACTAAACTTATAAAGGGCCAGTCTTTATATTTATGTGAATAAGTTATCATTATGTCTCATTTTTCACGTTCAATTTATTTTAAATGATTAAATATTAAGTTTGTGAAAATTAGTGAGAACAAAGGACCGAGAACTAGAGGTTGTTTGTGAACGATCCAAACATATGCAAATATATGTAAATTGAATTGATAGGCATGGAACACTAATCGGGTTATTCGGGTTAACCCGAACCCGATATTTTTTTCCAAAACAAACCCGCAACCCAACCCTATTAACAATTCGGGTTATTTGGGTTAACCCGAATAACCCGATTAATACTTTTGACCCTATTTAACCCGACCCTAATTAGCTTATTCGGGTTTGGTTCGGGTCGAGTTAATCGGGTTCGGGTATTTTGAACACCCCTAGCTGTCATGCCTATGAGTGCGCAAGTTAGTGGGGTTTCCATGAAATAAATGGTCTTGGGCTACCCAAATGCTGTCTGTGTTGTCAGAATCTATGAAATCGTCTTTAATAATTGAATTACCGAATAGTCGAGCTTTATTCGTTCCCTATAAAAAAATAAAAAAATCATTTTATAGCCTTTTGAATTAATTACGAATAAAAGTCAAACCAGTCTTCTAGAAGCAAATCTAGGTAGCCATTTATGTTATATATAAAAACAAAAGAGTAAATTACAATTTTGGGCCTTTATAATAAGCTAAATTACGGATCGTGGCCTTTATTTTAAATTTTTGCACTGGTTGGCCTTTATATAAATTTTTCTCACGGTTTAGGGCCTTTAATCTAACTGTCGTTAAGTTATTCCGTTAACTCCCCTCATGTGCAATGCACATGAGGGTATTTTAGTCATTTTATCTTAATGTTAAAAATTGTTGATGTGGTTATTATTTGGGGACCATTTATGTAATTTCTTCAAACTACTTAGAACAAACTACAAATCTCAAATTCCAAATCAAACCACACTCTAATACACAAACCCACACACATTATTCTCTCAAAGTGTCATCATCTCTTTTTCAGCTCCTACATCAGGCCAACAGCAACATAGCAACAACAGCAACATTACTCGGTGTTAAAAGGTTCACCGGATCAGTACGGAGCTGAAAACTCCGGTGGGTCTGGTACGGAGCTTCACTGGATCAGGAAAAACAAAAATGAATCGTTCATGGTGGAGCTGAAAACTCCGGTGGGTCTAGTACCGAGCTGAAGATCTGGTTCTAAAGGAAAAACAAAACCAATCAGGAAAACAAAAACCAATCAGGAATTGGTCGGAGTCGGAAATGTCCAAATCGGGTCACCACTCATTCCATGTTGCTGATTCGAGTTAGCCAACATCCAAAAACTAGCCGGCATAGAGGATGATGATGCATGATTAGCCATCATTGGACCTGAACTTGATTGTATCAAATAGTTACCACTGTTGCTGATTATCAATCACCTTTAATATATTTTGCATATATGTTGCTATTTCTTATTCTTTTCGTTTGTGTCGGTAACTCCGGTGACTCCGCCGGAACCCTACGTTTTCTTCTCATACCTTCTTCCGACTCCGATAACTCGACCGAGTTATCCCGGTTTTCTTGTTTCGTTTGTAGTATCTGATATAGACTTGTTGATGAACCAAAGTTCAAAAAGTTTGATGGATTGTTGCTGTTGTTGGTGGATGGTGGTGGTGGTGGTGATGGTGGAAATACCCTCATGATGATGATGAAGATGATATATATATATATATATATATATATATATATATATATATATATATATATATATATATATATTTACAGTAATAGTCCTTGGATGTAAAATGACTGAAATACCCTCATGTGCATTGCACATGAGGGGAGTTAACGGAATAACTTAACTACAGTTAGATTAAAGGCCCTAAACCGTGAGAAAAATTTATATAAAGGCCAACCAGTGCAAAAATTTAAAATAAAGGTCACGATCCGTAATTTAGCTTATTATAAAGGCCCAAAATTGTAATTTACTCAAAACAAAATAAAATGCTTTACATTTTTCACACACGTACCATCGTCTCTCAAATCATCAACCATGCAAGCTCAACCAATTCTCCTATCAATCCCACTTCGGGTCTCCCTGCTCCGCCTCCGCCACCACTCATTTCCCACCAATGTCGAATCTACTCGAGCCTTTGTAATGTCCATGGCCGCGCCTAGACGTGAAAAAGACCCAAAAAAACGAGTGGTCATTACGGGCATGGGTGTTGTATCTGTGTTTGGAAACGATGTTGACACTTACTATGATAAGTTATTAGCCGGGGAAAGTGGAATCGGGTTTATTGACAAATTTGATGTGTCTGAATTTCCGAGCCGATTCGCTGGCCAGATTCGAGGGTTTACGTCCGATGGGTATATTGATGGGGAGAACGACAAGAGACTTGATGATTGTCAACGATATTGCATTGTTGCTGGTATAAAAGCACTTGAACATGCTCATCTTGGTGGCCATAAACTATCTAAGGTTTGTGGTTCTTTTAGGGAAATCGTTAAAAAAAGCATATGACTCTATTTATACGGTAAATACTTGCCACATGTTTTTTTTAAAACTCACTGTCAAATTACTAATTTTATGTATCAGAGCTTTCTCATTTGAAAATTCATTTTAATAAATATTAATTAAAATTCTTGCCAAATTTTTAATAATTTAATAATCATTTATGACATTTAAACTTTTGTAACATCCTCATCATTTAATGTTTTTATTTATTTTTGTAGTGAAACTTACTATTTAACTTCGATCAATTAGAATTGTTGGTATATTTTTAAAAGAATTTTTTTTTTCTTTGATTGTCTTTTATGTAGTTATTGTAATAAAACTTATTCATTTCTTTTTAATATTATGAAAGAATGGCAAAATATTAAATTAAATATATATTACTCTTGTAGACTGTAGTACACGGGTTTCTAACCTAATTGAAAGGAATATATGTAGATTGATAAGGAGCGTGCTGGTGTGCTTGTTGGATGTGGATTGGGATGTGTTACAGTTTTTTCTGATGCTATTCGGAATCTAATCGAAAAAGGTTACAGAAAAATGACACTACCTTTTGTGAATCCTTATACCATATCAAACACGGGTTCTGCTTTTCTTGCCACTGATCTTGGATTTACGGGTCCAAATTACTCAATTTCGACTGCATGTGCTACTTCAAATACTTGCTTTTATGCTGCTGCAAATCATATTCGAAGAGGGGAAGCTAATGTGATGATTGCTGGTGGCACTGAGGCCATCATTACTCCTCTTATGTTTGGTAGTTTTGTGATGTGCAGGGCTCTCTCTCAAAGAAATGGTGACCCAGAAACGGCTTCTAGACCATGGGATAAAGATAGAGACGGGTTTGTCATGGGTGAAGGTGCTGGTGTATTGGTATTTTTTTCATTGAAATAAAATGCATGTGTCGTAACCATGGTTTTTAGATGTGTGTTGGAAGTTAATACGTTATCTTTGAATAATCATAGTCACATATAATAAAAAAATAAAAATAAAAAGATTGGATTTGTATTAGGCTTCTTTCAGGCTATTAAAGTTTGATAATCAATTGCTTTATTAAGTGCTTAGAAAATTCTGAATATTTGGATTTAACAAAATCAAATGAGATGAAAACAATGAACATCTTGTGATAAAGAAATGTTTTTCTAATATGACTTGAAGCCTATGGAGAGATATAATTTGTATTATTGTAGTTAAAATAAGAATGCTTATCAAGGACTTGTTAGTTGAAGATAGGAAGAGAGGTAATATTATTTTTTTAAAGGGTTAAAGTACAATTGTTATTTTCATGAAACGTGTAGAAAGCCAGCATAATTAAGGTAACACGGGTCGAAGATAGAATTATCATGCAATAAAAATATGAACTCTTGCATAAGAATTCGTCTACGCATCATAAACTACACAAGCTATACAATAATCACGCAGGTTATAATACAAATAATCACATAAGGTTAAAATACAAAGTGAGTTTTTGATATAAATTCTAGGATAACTTTCAAGATTATTGTATGTGTATACATATATATAAGGTTAAGATTTTTACAGAACCACTTTAATACATATGTAGGTGATGGAGAGCTTAGAACATGCAATGAAAAGGGGTGCACCAATAATTGCCGAATACTTAGGTGGGGCGGTAAATTGTGATGCTTATCATACGACCAATCCACGATCTGATGGTCTTGTTAATTCTTATTGCATCCAAAGCAGCCTTGAAGATGCGGGCGTGTCATCTGAGGAGGTAATATCTTTCATTATTGTAGTATACAAATTACAATTTTGTTACATTACATAAATATATAACTTTGAGTTACTTATAACTAGATTAATGCATTCGCTACGCTTGAGAACACAACACCCATATGGTGATGTTAAGGATATTCATGAGGACACAGACGGTTCTGTTTATTTTCAAGATAAAATCATGGTAAAATTGGAACACAAGATTTATTTTAAAAGAATTGTTTTTATGTAAGACCCCGGTTCCGGGGCTGGAAGAACAGTTGGTATTTCTCAATATATAGCCGTTTAAACAGAGTACATCGGAAGTCATAAAAGGTCCATACCTATAATTTATAAACAGCTATGCACTAAAAAGTCTATCTATGCCAAATTCAATCCTTGCCAAGTAGTCATCTGAAGCCTCCAAGACTTGTACTGTCATCCTAATATTGGGATCATTAATTTACTTGAAATACATGCTAAAATAAGTCAGTTACAAAGTTGGCGAGTTCATGATAATGACGCATAAATCATTTCAAAGAGTATTATTATATCACGGGTTATTGGATTTAATCACCTCCAACTATTGGTTATTGACCGATGTCACCCTCAAGTATCACTTTGGCCAATACAACTCACAACTAAACACTTTCGTGTCCGTATCACCAAAAGTTACCCAATTCAAGTCACTTTTGGTTATACGGACACCGTGTCACCAAAAGTTAACCAATTCAAGTCACTTTTGGTTAATTTTTGATTGTCCGACAGTGGGTTGTTATGATTATGTTTTTTATCGTCTCTGGGTATGATTTTTTGTATTTTTAATGCATTTCACTCAAAAGTATATATTTTTTAGATCTTAAAAATTATTAATTTTTTTCTTTTTTATATAAATAGTCTATTTTACCGTTAAAAATAATGATCAACTAACAATCAAACTAACCAGGGGATGCAAATGACTCACTTTAGAAAGCCTAGGGTTGCAAAAGGTCTAAGGGGGTGTTTGGTAGCCTCTTAATGGTCATTCAAAGACTTACCTCTTAATGGTTCAAAAACCTCTGAATCATTAAGTGATAAAAAGATGATGAATGGACAGAGGGTTGTAAACGAACCGGACGGACACGGACGAGGCTTCGTCCGTGTTCGTTTGTTAAGGTTTTAAGTTGCTTGCGAACTGTTCGTGAACAAGTTCCGAACAGAAAATTTTGTCCGTGTTCGTTTGTTAAGGTTTTAGAGTTGTTCACGAACGGTTCGTGAACTTTGTTCATGGACACAAATGGACACAAATGTACAAAACGAACACAAACGGATACAAACGAACGTTTGACTATAAAATATTAATAAAAAATTGTTAATTTTTAACATTCACCACCAAAATAATAAATTAAGATTAACCAAATAATTAGATAATTATTCAAAGTTAATTAACATGAAAACTAATCAATAGGTCATAATTATACCAATAATTATCGTTAACCACATCAACACCCAAGAGACCAAGATTTTTGATTTACTATGATTGTTTACAATAAAGAAAAGTTAGATAAGAAAAGGATATAAAACACACAAAAAATAATAATAATAAAACCTCATAACCTCGATTAAGCCAATATCTCAAATTAGTATCCTAATAAGTCATTGTTTCTTGATTAATCTTATTCCAAATTAAACGTCATATACAACAAAATCAAATAAGCCTTAAGAAGCAAATAAACTTATAATCACACATTCAAACCCATGAGATATGACCATAATATGCTTCATTAAAAGCAAAAGTAATGTTACCATGACTATATTTATCTCTATAAGAGTAAAGTATTCACCTAAATAATAAATATAAATTAAAAAAACATAATTAACTACCGAACTTAAACGAACGGACGTAAACGAACAAGTTACCGAACGTTCACGAACGTAAACGAACGAACACAACCTCTGTTCATGTTCGTTCGTTTAGCTTAACGAACGGATTTTTTTGTCCGTGTTCGTTTGTTTATTAAACGAACGAACACAAACGAACTTCCCGCCGAACGGTTCACGAACTGTTCGCTGAAAGTTCGGTTCGTTTACAGCCCTATGAATGGTTAAGATGTAACATCTGAATGGTAAAACCTCACCCAATTCATCATATTTTTAAAACTTACCTTATAATGGATTTTTGAATCATTAAGAGGTAGACTATTACTGGTTATTCAGAGGTTATTCAGATGCTACCAAACAGCCCCTAAATATTCAAGCGGGGTTGCAAAGTGCTATTGAGTGTAAACCACAGGGGTGCATTTTGCACTTAACTCTTGTTGATATTTTTACCTCTCTCCTTGGTTTTATATTAAAAACTAAACGCGTGCATATTCAAACATATAATATGGGTGCATATATGCAATTCAACAAAAAAACTTTACAAATCATATTTTTTTAATAAATCTTAAAAATAGTAAGTTTACAAACATCTTTGTCAATTTAAATAATAAAAATATAACAGTTAGATCGATTCTCACTTATTGTTTTTTAAAATATGAGTTATCATATAAAGATACTTTTACATTATGAAATACACAAATTAAAACATTCAAACATAAACATTATTTTCATTTTTTCTTAAAATTCTATCATAGGTTAACTACATAAACGCACATGCAACATCAACATTGGTTGGTGATCGAGCAGAGGTAAATGCTATAAAGAAGGTATTTAAAACCACTTCAGGGTTAAAAATGAACGCAACCAAGGTAAATTACATTTTTTACCATTTACATTTTTCGTATATATGTTTCATATTGACAACATTTGTAATGCTTTTGTTTTAGTCTATGATTGGACACTGCCAAGGAGCAGCCGGAGCTCTAGAAGCGATTGCTACAGTCAAAGTCATTCAAACAGGATGGTTACATCCCACCATTAATCAATTTGTACGTTTTATATTTGAGTTATACAACTTCAATTTTCTTATATAGGGAATCAGCCGGTCGATCGATCAATAAGTTATTTTAACCTATAACGAGTTAGATTAATTAAATAAAACATGTCAAGCAAGTGGGGAAATGGGTTGTTCTTCAAATTGTATCGTTAAGGTAAAATGTAGAAAAAAATTCCAATGCCTTGTGTTAAATTTGCACATTAGCAGTTGACCATGATTAAATCATTAGATATTCATTTTATTCCTAGCTAAAAGGCTGTTTTTATAAAGTGTAGAACATCGTTTAGTGTAACGGCTTGTGACTGATGCAATAAGAGATGTAATGATAGAGATTGAAACCTCGCTCTAACACCAATAGGTGTTTTTCATTTGCATTGGGTCTTCTCCATTGCTGTGAACGCAGCTAAGACTCAACACAACCCTCTTTACGTATCAAGTTGATGGGATATGAAATTAAGGATTTGACAAAGTAAAGTAGAAAAATAGAAAAATACTTTTTCTTTTATCTTAAAATATATCAATATTAAGTTAACTACGTATATTCAGGATGTCGCGCGTTGCCTGACAATTGTTAAGCGGATTATTACTTCTTGCATACCCTACCAAGTAGCCCACAAACAAAAATGTAATACAACACAAAAAAAGTCAAATGAAAAAAACAAAACACAAAAAATAAACAATAAATAAAAAACCAACAAACAAACGCACACATGACATCAACCAATAGCAACACAACACCTCAAACTATCAACCAATAGCAACACAACAGTACAACACCTCAAGCCACACACAAAACACTATTTCATGACATCAAAGTATCAAACAATAGCAACATAACACCTCAAACCATCAATCAATAGCAACACAATACCTTAAACCCTTAACCAATAGTAACACAATACCTCAAACCACACACAAAACAGTATTTTATGACTTTAACGAATAGTGACACAACACCTCAAGCCACACATAAAACACTATTCATAGAGCTAGTTTGCGTTTCAATATTTATCTTCTACATAATATAGGAAAATGATATTTGCTTATGTGTCAACCATTTAGGTTTGTTTTGCTTAGTTGACATTATTTGAGAGTTTTTCTCATAATAATAACTTTATAATTAAAATATGTATACATAATTCATAATAAAATATTATAATAACATTAATTACATTTTGACCCCCTAATATTTAGGACAAACTTGAACAACTTAAGAGTAGTTAATTTTTCAACCCTTTTTTTATTAGGGTGTGCATGGGTCGATTTATATTTGATAAGATATATAAATGAAACTTAAGAATAAATTAGTAATATGTTATAATCAAATATCTTACTATCTTTTAACTGTCCATAACTTTTTATACGATATTATTATTATTTTTTAATTACAAAATTAAACTGAGCATTTAATTCTGTTTAATTTATGTATAATATTGCTATACTAAAACACAGTTTTTAAATAAATCTTGTGTTCTGGCACCACAAAACTGAATACCGTATTCTCTTTAATTTGAGTATAACTTTACTATACTAAAAAAACTAATTTTTAAAATAAATCTTGTGTTTCAGTTTATCATGGTTTTATCTCAAAACTGATTGGAACCGTCTTAGATATCCTTAAAATCACCACTTGAATGTTATGTTCTTGAGCGTAACGCGCGGGCACCAAACTAGTGCTTTAATATAAATAAATGAATGCAAGTCTAGGGTGTGTAGATTCAACTAAAGGATATATATGATATTCTAATAGTTAAAATCTCCTAAATTATTTTACTCTATCTATATACTTCAAAAACATAGAAACATAAGATCGGTGGTTACCATCGGTCCATGTAAGTTATGTTTTCTTTCTTGGCACTATATCATGGTAAATAAGTTCTATATCATGGTAAATAAGTAGTGGTTGATTGTGACAAACAAAGTTGGTGACAACTTACTGGTAATGCATAGTAGTTAAATTAACATGGCTTCGATCCTTTCTTTGAGCCGTTTCTTGGGGTATTTTTTAGGTTTTTCTTCTTTGATTTGTTTAAATTATCTTTATGACTTTACATTGTAACGTTCGAGAGATTATACTTTTTCTATGTATAATTGTGTTATAAGTGTCAGGAACATAACATGTGTAATGAAGTCATAAACACGTCACGCACCTACACCACACGTTAATGTCACAATCGTAACACGTGTAACGAAGTTACAAGCTTACAACACGACGTTGTCACCGCAACGCGTGATATAGATCAAAGCCCTAATGTCACCATCCTTTTGGACTTTACATCGTAACGTACGAGACATAAAATTTATTTTTTATATATGCATGACTAATGTTCAACGTGTGAAACAATACTATTTTTTCACGTGTAACGAAGCGACGATATCGACGCAACGTAAGACAATGGTCAAAATCATTATGTAACCTATGTAATACGTGTAAAATATCTGAGACATAAAACCTGACCGTCGCATCACACGATCCTTCCATAAATCTAATTTATATTGAAACGTGTATGTTATAAAGAAATAAATTAACTTTTGTGATCATCTGAAACACATAACTATATCTATATTTTATAATAGTTGATGACATTATGTTTAATTTTGTGAATTTAGAACCCAGAGGTAGCAGTTGAATTTGACACCGTTGCAAATCGAAAGCAACAACACGAAATCAGCGTTGGTGAGTTTCTTAAGGTTTTCGATCTACACCAGCTACTTATTATGATCTTTTTGTTGTTTATAATAATTAGTCTCACTAAAACTAAAATTACTTAACAGCCATTTCAAATTCATTTGGTTTGGGTGGACACAACTCTGTCGTCGTCTTCTCTTCATTCAAGCCTTGATATCATCCTTCAACACATTCTTGAGGCTACATCAATTTGTCTAAATCACTTCTTCGTTTGTGTGCTTTATAGTATGTTCTTGTAAGCACGTTTTAGTCTTATAACTGTTGTCTTTTTATATATATATATGCAATAAATGGGCATTGAATTTTGAGTTAGGATAAGATTTGAAGACTAGCACTGGTTGAAATGCACTTAACAATATATATGTATATATATACATGCAAGAAATTTCTTCTTTAGTTTGTGTAGTTCATCAAGTTTGAATATTGACGTGTTTGGAGGGAAATCTTCTTTATTTCACGGGTCCATCAAGTTTAAGGTATGAAAGTCTTTTATTTTAGTGAGTTAATGTTATGGTTCTTACAACTTTGAGTGGAATTGTGAAATTTTAGTGTTGAGCCAGTGTAACATCCGGCCCCTCATACCATCAATATTGTCCGCTTTGCTACATTAGAGCTCACGGATTTGCTTTTGGTTGACCGAGTGAAACCTTCTCAGGATGGTTACCCATCCTGAGATTACTGTCATCCGACCACGCTTAACTGTGGAGTTTTCCACTCATCCACTAGCATTAAGCCCCAAAACGTGTTGTTGGTATTTGAGGTCGGACATCTCTTATAAATCCCAGATCTCTCTATTAAACTAGACGATATTAGCTAGATCGCAAGTTGAAGGGCCTAAACGAAACATTAAATAAATATTTGTTTTGTTATGTTTGAGTTGGTTTAGGTTTGGTATTATGTTGACTTTTGAATTCCTAGTTTGAGTTATAGTCTAACTAGTATAGCTATTGTTTTGTTCCTAGTTTATTGGTTTTAGTTTCCTAGTATAATTAGGATAGTTCGTCTATTTAAAGTTCATTGTATTATGGTTTAATCAACTTGAATAAAAAGTAATTTAGTTTTCCAGTAAAAGATTTGTTCGACTACTGCAGTTTGGTTACCACGAGCTATGAATTCCCTCTCAAATCAGGTACGAAACGATTTTTGCCGTTACGGTGCAGCAGTTTGGATTAAAAATGCTAGGCAAGAAGAGGCGTATGTCGCCCAAGTAATTAACGCTTTTGCGTATACGGCTATTATTGAAGACGATATTGGTACGATAACCGTGAACGATGATACCGTGGAAAGCGGTGATGGTACGGCAACCGAAGATGATGCACCCGTTGTTAGTGATGAAACGTTTATAAATACCGATGGCGTCAAGTTGGCTATCGGTGAAACGATGGTTGATAATGATGTTATTGTCGCCATGAATGATGCACCGGTCATTAACGGTGAGGCCACAACGGGTACCAATGTCGTGGAGTTAGCTACGGTTAATAACGGTGGTCCGGTGATTAACACCGGTGACGTTGATTTGGTCGCTACTAGAGATGATTGTTCGGTTGTGGAGATGCAAATAATCAAGACATCAAAAGTGGACATGCTGCTAGCCAGCAACGTGAAAGTAAATGATCAAATTGTTGGGTCACGTGTAGAGGAGTTTGATTCAATAAACCGGTCAATTAATTGTTGTGTTAATCGGTCGGGCAAAGTTGCTATGACACTAGAAGTCAACAAAGAGTCTAAAAGATTTGAAGGGCCTAGTAGTTTCCTTTTGGATGGATCACGTGACCAACATGGAGGTAAGGTTAACATGGCTAAAGGGTTGGTGGTTACAAGTTCATTGCCATCAAAGGATTTTTTTTGAGTGCTTGATTAGTTCACTGGTAAATGGAGTTAAGCCGAAAGTAAGCCATTTGGTAAATAATGAAGTTGGTCTATGTGATCGTGAACCAAATCAGGTGAAGAAACGTACAGAAAACCACCTAAGAATTATACTTGAGGAACTACGAGTACTTTTAGGCATACGAGACAAAGGCGGAACAAGTCAGAACTAAGAGGGAGTCTTGAAGAAGCTAATATCGAGAGAGAGTATTAAACTAGACGATATTAGCTAGATCGCAAGTTGAAGGGCCTAAACGAAACATTAAATAAATATTTGTTTTGTTATGTTTGAGTTGGTTTAGGTTTGGTATTATGTTGACTTTTGAATTCCTAGTTTGAGTTATAGTCTAACTAGTATAGCTATTGTTTTGTTCCTAGTTTATTGGTTTTAGTTTCCTAGTATAATTAGGATAGTTCGTCTATTTAAAGTTCATTGTATTATGGTTTAATCAACTTGAATAAAAAGTAATTTAGTTTTCCAGTAAAAGATTTGTTCGACTACTGCAGTTTGGTTACTTTCAAGTTCAACACTCTCCTGCCCACGGCCGATGTGAGATTTGTCTAGGGTGTTACAAACTTTTGCCGACAAAACTTTTGCCGATGAAATTTCGTCGGCAAAGCCAGATATGAACTTTGGTGACGAAAATTGGTCAGCATAAGTGATCAGATTATGCTGACCAATTTTCGTAGCCAATCGTCTCTATTCTTGTAATGCTTATTGGCTATGCTTCCCGAAAACGTGCTTTACTATCCTTAATTTTTTCTTCCGGTTTTAGTTGTAGAAAATGATTTATAAAAATGGTACAAAAGAAATTCTTTCAATCACTACAAGAAAACACAAATGCACTATTGCGTTCGTACCGGACGTCACATGCCAATGTCACAATCATAACTCGTTTAAGGAAGTTATAAATGCGACGTTATGACTATAACGTGCGTGACATGTAAATATCTAGGATAATTTAAATACAATGGCCAGCGATGACCATGGGATGTTTCAATAGTGACCCTCAAGTTTTAATTACTTACACATTGACCCTTCATCTTTTGGTATTTAATTTGGCATATTGCCCCTCGACTTTTGATAATTGATAACTTTGACCTCTCATCTTTTTCTACTTGATAGCTTCACACCTCATCTTTTTTAACGTTCCAACTTGACCCTTTAACTTTGTAAACTCCCTTGTTTAACCAATGTACGTAGATTTCAACTTAAAACATTAACTTTCAAACATTTCAACTTGACCCCAGTACGTAGTGTCACCAACATAAAGCGTGTAACGAAGTAAAAAAACAAGTCACATCGCGGTTTTGTCTAAAATATAGTTTGACTTAACAGTTAATCGTCCAAACATAAACGAACATACATAAACAAATGTTCACGAAAATACATAAACAAATATTCACGAAATAAGTAAACGGTGCATTTGTTCATATACCTGTTTGTTTTAGGGGTGAGCATGAAACCGAAAAATCCGATCCGAAACCCAAAAACCGACAAACCGAACCCAAACAGAAACCGTGGGTTTTGGGTTTAATTTGAAAAAAAAAAACCGAACTTTCGGGTTGGGTATGGGTTTTGTAAAAAAACCGATCCGTAAAAACCGAACCAATAATGTTTATGTGCATGCTAAATATCATATATATAAAACACATGACTTATGTTACGCAAAAGCCGATATTGTAATACATTATTATATGACCCATATTGCAATTTATCTATGATTTATTGATTGTGTTTTGTTGAAACAAGAGAACATTCAAAATTTAGTTTATGATTATTGTTTTTTTAACAAATTTCTCTAGAAATGTAGTTGATTTTTAATGTTTAAAACTTATGGAAACATAAATTAAAACTTTAGTATTATAACATGTAGTTGATTTTTAGCTCGCACTTACTACTAAAAAACAATAAATTTAAAGCCCAAGTTGAAAACCCACAAAAACCGAACCCAAACCCAAACCCAGTCCAGAAACCCAAAACCCAAGACCGAAAAACCTAAAACCCATGGGTTTTAAAAACAAAAAAACCGAAGTTTTGGGTTTGGGTTCGGTTTGAGTCAAAAACCGACCCATGCACACCCCTAGTTTGTTTAACTAAATCAACCAAAATATCTATTTATTAACTAAAAAAAGAATTTATCAGCCAACGATATACTTATTTAATATTATTTTTTTTTACATGCATGTAAGTATAAACTAGATTTAAGCCCTGCCACGTCAAATAACTAAAACAATTTAAAGCCGTGCAAAGTAAAACCTCGAATACTAAATGTATGAGATTGTGGCTATATATTGACTATGAACATACATAAGTAAGGTTCATTCAATTCCTATGGAACTTCAATTCATTCATTATACAACGAACTTGCTGTCTTTTTGGATATATATGAATTTCATGTTTATTGTATCCACTTGGGTCGTTTTAAAAAGCCTCAAATGCTTGCATCGATCTGTGTATCTGCATGTACATATATATACCCTATGCTTGTTCACCTGTACATACATATATAAAAGGAGTGTACTCGATCTGAGCTTAATAAAAAGCCAAAACAAATTTAGTGGCCAAAACTAATTAAAAACAAAACATTACTGGTGCTAAGCTGAATAATCTATAGTATAGTATAGTATGGTACAATATCAAACATTCTTTGGTAAAATTCACAGGAAATTTAAGGGATAGGGTAATATGGACTTACAAGACTCCAGCATCTCATAGAGCTCAGAAGACTTACAGTGATTAAATGAGAGTGGAAATAAAAATTAAAGAGCTTCCAAGGCTGTCACCAATTGTCAAGATTACCAAATTAGCAGCGGAGACTAGTCACTTCCCAGGAGTGTAAAATACTGATTGATGAAAACCTAGAATAATGAACAACTAAAATCGAGCAGAGACAGGGAGACCTTCTGATGTATGATTGGACATGAAGCCCTAGCACGAAAAAACCACTCCACGAACAAGAATTGAAAAAAAAATTAGCTCAGATCTGAAAACCCATCCGTAAACGAAAGACAATCTTCAATCAAAGCCCCAGTTAAGATGACAAAGAGCTCACCAGAGCTCTGATACCATGTCAAAACTTGTAAATCAAAAATGTATTATTCCAAAATAAAAAAGGTTCACAGAGGGACACTGATTGAGTTCAACAAACATATTGAAAAACAAGACCAAGAAAATACTACTAATCACATACGAGAAACGTTAATGTGAAGAAACTTGAAAACGAAGATGACAAGGGGATTCACGGATCACGGTTGTAGCAGGATACCCTAGTATGTTGAAAATATACACTATTTTACAATTCAATATCAAACATTCTTTGGTAAAATTATTTCCTTTAATGTTGGTTTATACTTTGTTCTCTTTGCATGGTGTTAATGGGTTTGAAGCTATGGATCAAGGTCAACCGGGCTGGAACAAGAAAACATCTCATGGACTCGTGGGCTCAACTCATGGTCTTGTATTTTAAGCAAATTGGATGACTCAAGGCCAACTTCTAATAAAAATGTAGCCGTTGGAATTAGGGCACATTAATCTCTCCCATCATGCATACATATATCGCTCTTCATCATCATAATCATGTAATGGTCACAATGTAGCCAATCATCTTCTTCAATATTAGGGTATCCTGCTACAACCGTGATCCGTGAATCCCCTTGTCATCTTCGTTTTCAAGTTTCTTCACATTAACGTTTCTCGTATGTGATTAGTAGTATTTTCTTGGTCTTGTTTTTCAATATGTTTGTTGAACTCAATCAGTGTCCCTCTGTGAACCTTTTTTATTTTGGAATAATACATTTTTGATTTACAAGTTTTGACATGGTATCAGAGCTCTGGTGAGCTCTTTGTCATCTTAACTGGGGCTTTGATTGAAGATTGTCTTTCGTTTACGGATGGGTTTTCAGATCTGAGTTAATTTTTTTTTTCAATTCTTGTTCGTGGAGTGGTTTTTTCGTGCTAGGGCTTCATGTCCAATCATACATCAGAAGGTCTCCCTGTCTCTGCTCGATTTTAGTTGTTCATTATTCTAGGTTTTCATCAATCAGTATTTTACACTCCTGGGAAGTGACTAGTCTCCGCTGCTAATTTGGTAATCTTGACAATTGGTGACAGCCTTGGAAGCTCTTTAATTTTTATTTCCACTCTCATTTAATCACTGTAAGTCTTCTGAGCTCTATGAGATGCTGGAGTCTTGTAAGTCCATATTACCCTATCCCTTAAATTTCCTGTCTCATTAGGCACTTATGGGAATTGAAGGCGACAGACCAGGTTGATATGTTGCATCTTATATGTTCAATTGTATTTCTTCAAGATGATATCTGTTTTCGGAAACTATTTTGTGATGTATTTATTTTCTTGGCGTCTTTTTACAACTGCGTTGTCACATGTCTCTTAACAAGGTTGCTATGCTAGTATTATTAATGTATGTGTGATTATTGCATACTAAGGGTTCTTGAAAATGTCTTGTTCTTTGGAAACATGAATTTTTAGTTTAAAAGAAGTTGTTCATCTGCTGCCATATTTATTGATATGATTTGCTTCTACTCTGTTATATTCTTAAGTGTTTAATGTTATTGAAGTTTAATTGAAAAATAATGAGCATATCACAAAAGGTTTTAGTCATTCTCTCAATATATTTCATTTTGTCTACATGACATTGCTTTATCTCTTGTTTCATTGCAACCTGCTTTCTGAATTGAACTACTTTCAGCTAGGTGTTTACCGGTTTACCCTGACATTAGGAATTGAGAGGAAATGTTTACATTATTAATGAATTGAATGTCTAAAGATAAACCAAATACAAAAGTTCTTCTTGTTGGGTTCTTTCTTGCTTGACTTTAGCTGATTTTAAACAAGAGGATTGTTGAACTAATATTTTTTTAACTCGGTGTATTCCTTTGCATGTTTCGTGTCTTTTTTGTTTGGCTTGTTTTGGTTTAAAAGAACTAGAGTCTTTTAATCTTTGACACCACATTTTTCATGCTTGATTGTGACTTCTAAATGTTAATTCATGTGGTTATATATTTGGTAAGTGTTTCATTAAATCTTTGGTTTGACTTCATACTAGTAAATGGTTAAAGATGGTTTTTTGAAAGGAATATCACATTCTGTTGAATGTATGCCGAAATTCTGTTGTTTATATTCTTAAAAATTATGTTTTGAACTTATTTGCTTAAGGAGCTTAAGGCTGACTATTAATTAAATGGTTTTTTTCTAATTGATTTTCTGTTTTTACAAATTTTAAACTTCCGTCTTTTACACTGATTAAATCAATTTGGCAGTTAGATTCTGTACAAGATTAGTCTTGGATATTTGTGTCTTCAATGGGATGTTTCTGAAGTTGTGAAATATTTGTCTAATGTAGGATTCTTTGGACTACATTAATGTTTTCACTTTAATTTGTGCTTATTGTGACCCTGATTATGTGCTCTATATGTCTTCACATTGGTCTTTAATTTAAGACGTTGTTTGTTCTCAAATCTTTGTCTTGAATTGTATGATTCAATTTTGTCTCTGAAAAAGTGGATTTTATTTTGTATCATGAAAATCTCATTTGGATTCTAGCATGTTTGGTTTCATGATGCATGGTTTGTTTGACCCGTATGTCTTATTGTCTATAGACTTGTCTTGTTCTCTTTACTCTTGTTTTTGGTCTGTTAAACTACGTGCTTCACGTGTTTTATTAACAAGGTTGTTCTTGAATATCATCTCGGACAACTTTGTATGTTCTCTCTTATGTGGGATATATTTTTTCTGGTTGCAAAACGTGTGATTTTGTGTTCGATTAAAACGTGTTTAGCTGAGTTCTTGGTTTGATATATTGCTTATGCTATTATTATTATAATTAGACTTGTCTTGTGAATCTTATGATTCTGTCTTAAACGTGAAGTTGTAAAAGTTTTTTGACCAAAGTCAAAATTAGTCTTTATGTTCTTCATGTGTCTTATCTTGAACGTTATGATTTTCTTGAATCTTAGGAATCCATCTTATGTGTGAAGTTGTAAAAGTTTTTTGATTAAAGTCAAAATGAGTCTTTATGTTCTTCACATGCTTTATCCTCAAATGTATTTTTGAGTTCTTAAAAGCCATGCGGCGTTATTTCTTGAATCTTGTGATTCGGTATTGTTGTGAGGTTGTAAAAGTTTTTACTTGATTCAAATTAGTCTTTATGTTCTTTACTAGTTCTCTTACATGTTCTCGTAAAGTTGTAAAAGTTTTTGGACAAGTCAAATTAGTCTTTAAGCTCTTCACTTGTCTTGTCTTCAGATTTATATCTGAATTATTAAAAGCCATGTTGTTTATGATCGTCTTATAGAATCATGATATTCTTTCTTTGTCTTAATTTGATTATAGTCTGATTCTTTCTAATCTTTAAAAGATGTGTTTTGAAGTGTTTTAAAATCATATGGTTCGTCGCGTACTCTTTTCAATGGTGATCTAAAATTCATTGTTTAATTGAGTTTCTCCTTGGATAACAATGTTAGGAGGGAATTTGTATTTATTCAAATGTCAGCTTGGGTTGCATATATTTATACTAACTTCGAGTTGTATTGTTTATCTTGTCTTGATATGTTGATTAACTTGCTCTCAGTTTGGTTATTCATGTCTGCTGCTTAAAAGATGGTGTTGGGAAAATAAAACAAAACATGTTTCAGATATCATAAAACTAAAGGTCAAAAAATTTGCAAGTGTTTTTCTTTTGGATGTGGATTAAAGCCCAGTTCAAATAGAAGCTTATTATTCTAGTTTTTAACCAAAGCGCTAGGTTCTAACCAAAATGATTTTATGGAATCACATGAAGTTGTTGCTACTGGTTATTGACTTTGTGATTCTGGTTTGTCTTTCAAAAGGAAAAAAATATATTTGCAACTTCAGCAATCAAGTGTATGTTGACACAAAAGACAACTTTTAGGGAAGTTTCCTAATTCTAAGTATTATTGTGCTTCTTTTAAGTATCAAGTAATTGCTGTTCACTGTGATCTAACTGACATGTCTATCTCAAGGAAAGAAAGATCATTTCTAGTACCAAGGAGCAACTTTAGAGAGTGATTACAACAAATATCATTTGACCCTTTTGCTCTTTACTAAAGAATGCAAGTTTTGACACCAAGAAAGGAGGGCTGCATGGGCATATGGTTTCAACAGGGAAGTATACCGAATCTCTCTTTTTTGTCCTCAAATTGTAGTTTGGAAAGAACATGATTGTTGGAATAAATAGCAAGTTTGATTAGCAACTTGCGTATTTTAAAAGAAGATATTGAATGTGTTTAACTTGTCCCGTATGTTTGACTATTGAATTGAGGGGGGATGTTGAAAATATACACTATTTTACAATTCAATATCAAACATTCTTTGGTAAAATTATTTCCTTTAATGTTGGTTTATACTTTGTTCTCTTTGCATGGTGTTAATGGGTTTGAAGCTATGGATCAAGGTCAACCGGGCTGGAACAAGAAAACATCTCATGGACTCGTGGGCTCAACTCATGGTCTTGTATTTTAAGCAAATTGGATGACTCAAGGCCAACTTCTAATAAAAATGTAGCCGTTGGAATTAGGGCACATTAATCTCTCCCATCATGCATACATATATCGCTCTTCATCATCATAATCATGTAATGGTCACAATGTAGCCAATCATCTTCTTCAATATTAGGGTATCCTGCTACAACCGTGATCCGTGAATCCCCTTGTCATCTTCGTTTTCAAGTTTCTTCACATTAACGTTTCTCGTATGTGATTAGTAGTATTTTCTTGGTCTTGTTTTTCAATATGTTTGTTGAACTCAATCAGTGTCCCTCTGTGAACCTTTTTTATTTTGGAATAATACATTTTTGATTTACAAGTTTTGACAAATAAAAAGCCAAAACAAATTTAGTGGCCAAAACTAATTAAAAACAAAACATTACTGGTGCTAAACTGAATAATCTATAGTATAGTATAGTATAGTATAGTATGGTACAATATAGTTCGTTTCCAACTGCCAACTTAAATCATCTAATGGGTTTTAATTTTAACGTTTAGGTATCTTTTCATATATAGCCTTTTAATTACAATGTCAAGCTCGCCATATCTAGACTAGAAGCATATCGATCACTAAATATCTTTCAAAATTGTATTTGAAGATGAAACTAAAATGAACAAGCATGTTCCATACCCAAATTTTTCATCCAATGGCTTCTAATCTGCTTCTAGAAGCATATATATTCAAACCACTAGACGTACGTTATTACGATTTCATATATAGTCAAACTAATCTTCTAGAAGCAAATCTAGATAGCCATTAAAATGCTTTGCATTTTTCACACACCATCGTCTCTCAAACCATGCAAGCTCAACCAATTCTCCTATTAACCCCACTTCGGGTCTCCCCACTCCGCCTCCGCCACCACTCATTTCCCACTAATGTCGAATCTACTCGAGCCCCACGCATACCCACTGTCGTAATGTCCGCCACCGCCCCTAAACGTGAAAAAGACCCCAAAAAACGGGTTGTCATTACGGGTATGGGTGTTGTTTCTGTGTTTGGAAACAATGTTAACACGTACTATGATAATTTATTAGCAGGGGAAAGTGGAATCGGGTTGATTGACAAATTCGATACGTCCGAGTTTCCAATCCGATTCGCAGGTCAGATTCGTGGGTTTACGTCTGATGGGTATATTGATGAAAAGAACGACCGGAGACTTGAGGATTATCTACGATATTGCATTGTTGCGGGTAAAAAAGCACTTGAAGATGCAGATCTCGGTGGCAATAAACTCTCTAAGGTTTGTGATTCTTTAGGGAAACGGTTGATCATAACAGATCTCGGTGTATTAGCTGCTGTGGACTAATGCATTCTCATCTTCAACTTAACATTTCACTTGTCGTATCACTTCGTTTTTATCCGCATGGTTTTTATCCTACGTGACATGTTTATGTGACATAAAAGTAGGGTGACGTATCAAGTGAAGTGTTAAGTTAGTGGTGATAGTGAATGTGTTAGTTGAAAGTGACGACGTCAATAGTGAATAGTCACTGGTTGAAAGTGTTAAAATCTAATAACACTAAAATAAAACGTGTCTAAAGTTGTTTTCTACTAGTTTATCATTTTTTTGAAATCTAGCCATAATTTAAAAAAAATACCACAATTGCTCAAATTCTTATCACCAATCCTATTATGTAAATCGAAATGTACATATTTCATTGTTAAAAACATCTTTCAACGGTTATGATTGCGTCAAATAATACAAGATCCAAACTTCAATAAATGAAGCACCAATAACGTAAATGAAAGGTGATTCCTTGTTTCAATAATAAATTTTATGAGATTTAATATACCATCCTAAGTCTGGATATCATGTATTCACTTTTAAGTTATTAATGTTAGTCGCTAGTTCAACCTGAAGTGTTCTTAATTTTATCATTTCCGTTTAAGTCAAGTGGATAAATTTAAGCTAATATACTATTTTTAGAATGTAAAAGTGTAAAACCCACCAAAATTATCACAAAGACTCTAAGTACTACTCATACATACAAGTAAGTTGGATGTTATTTCATTAAAACGGTTCCCAAACTTACGTATTTGCATATCTAGAGTTTTTTTGAACGGCACATATCTAGAGTTGTATAGAAACAATCACACTAATAAAAGTGCCAGTATGTGATGTTTGATTTTTGTGTTGACTTTATTAGGTTAATGTATTCAGCATCCGGCCATATGTACCACTTAAAGTTCATATATTTCACCAAAAGAGTTAACTTTCATGTTAAATAGCTCATTAAAACCCTTTGATATAAAGCTCTTAATTAGGCATTTGGTAGAAGAAATTAATGAAATCGTATTTTTCTCTTTTCTTTGAGCACGTTGAGAACTTGAGACAATGTATTTATGAGTTATTCTAGATATATGTGTATTATGATGTCTAGAGAAGACTAGAATATGCTAGGTTTAAAATGCTAACATTTGGAATTTTGGATATTCCTACAATATTGGTACCAGTGTGGCAGTGTTTACATAAACTCTATACTAAAAGCATTTATAAATTCCTAATTTGGCTTTTATTAGTGTCCGGTTTCTAAATTTCATGGGGTTGGTTTTAAAAGTTTATGCGAATTTTATTACGCTTGATTATTAATTAGCTAGGTATTGTTTGTTATCATTCGTAACTAACACATCCATTTTCACCACTCATAACTTAACACTTTACTTACTGTATCACTTTCTTTTAATGCCACACAAGCATGCCATGTACGATAAAAAAATACGTGGATAAAAAACGAGTGGCACAGCAAGTGAAGTGTTAAGTTAGGAGTTGTGAGAGTGATGATATTAATTAGTAGTGGCAACGACCAATCTATCTAATAAATCAAACTTTTAGGGGGCAATTTTTGGAGGGATTTTTTTTCTATAATAGGAAGTTTGGGAGGTAAAATTTAGCTAAATTTTTCACCATGCAAGTTGATGGAGCCAACTCTTTAAATGTTATATATTTACAAATTGTTAAATATAATGGTTATAATTTCTTTACAAATATTACTATTTAACCCGTGTGTAACACACGGGTATTAAACCTAGTACATAATAATAATAGTAAGTAAAACTCAATAACCCAAAATTTAATGATGGGTGCTTAGGATTACACTTACGTATAACATTGAGTTTTTTCTTTAAAAGTGGGCAGCTCCCCTTCTACCTAGAGTCCTAGACTATACTCTTTTATATCGCTAGTTTAAGGGTCTATTGCAAAAAAGTGTGGGGGCGTTTCGGGTCTTACATACGTATCCGACTGGGTGTAATGGGCGGTATGCCCCTTATATAATACCCAAAACACCCCGTACAAAACTACGGGGGAGGTGTTATGGGCAAAAAATGGGCTTGGGCGTTTCTTGCATAACGCTTTTGCCCCTCTCTTCTGATCTACTTCTCTCACACAATCTTTTGGTAATAATTGAGAGACATTATCTCATTACGTCACTTTTTGGTATAATGTTTTTTGTCTAATCAACGTTCACATGACGAAAAATGCCCTTTGAAAGCGTAAACTATTACAACTACTCTAACAAACTTCTTTTCTAGAAAAGCGGGCAACTGCCCCCCCCCCCTTTTCCGTAGTGGGGTGTTCCCTGTGCTTACAGTATATTGTTTGATATTGCTAGGGTAAAGTGTTACCGATTGATTACTTAAAATACGCGAGCAATAAATGGCTGGTAAAATGAAGCAGTTTGTTTAACACAATTAATATTATTGGTTTAGAGACATACGCTATGTACATGTTTTGTTGAACACAACTAGGAGGTTAATTAACCTGCTTTTCGATTGCCATGGGTACGGCTATGCCTCAGGGTTTAGTAAGTTTGAGCTTTTCAGGAGGCTTTGAAACGTGTATATGGAGTGTTAAAATTTCTAATACTCACGTAACGAAGAATTTAGGCCACGAGAAAACATAAATTATCAGTCATATGTTATTGGATCTATTATAATGTTCAAAATAGAAGGCCATCATAAAGAAAACCCAAAACGTTTGTACCTGAAGTATAAATGACATAAATTTACCATAAATATGCATGCAGATTAAGAAGGAGCGTGCCGGTGTCCTTGTTGGAACCGAAATAGGCGTTACTGCATTTTTTGACGGAGTCAAGAATTTAATCGAAAAAAGTTACAGAAGCATCACACCCTTTTTGATTCCCTATTCGATACCAAACATGGGTTCTGCTCTTCTTGCTATTGATCTAGGATTTACGGGTCCAACTTACTCAATTTCAGCTGCATGTGCTACTTCAAATTATTGCTTTTGTGCTGCCGCAAATCATATTCGAAGAGGAGAAGCTGATATAATGATTGCTGGTGGCACTGATGCCACCATTTCTTCCATTTGGTTGGGTGGTTTTCATGCGTGTAGAGCCCTCTCTCAACGAAATGATGACCCACAAACAGCTTCTAGACCATGGGACAAGGATAGAGACGGGTTTGTAATGGGTGAAGGTGCTGGTGTATTGGTATGCATGCCTTTTCCTCTCTTACAGTAAACTTCTTTTATTTTCTTGTAAGCTAGTGATCATCAATTTCTTTTTTTTAAAGGTAATGGAGAGTTTAGACCATGCGATGAAAAGGGGTGCGCCAATAGCTGCCGAATACTTGGGTGGAGCGGTACAATGTGATGCTTTTCATATGACTAGGCCGCGATCTGAAGGTCTTGTTGTATCTTCTTGTATTCAAAGTAGCCTTCAAGATGCTGGTGTGTCACCTGAGGAGGTAATATATATATATATGTTTTAAAAGATATAAAGGTATAAACTTTAGTCAATACATCAACGTAGTTATAATTTATACGTACACATTTATAGGATGAACCACATCTTATTGTATTCTATACACATAGCTGCGCACACACACCCCATACGTACATAAATACACTGACACGTATGTACTGTACACACATACATAGATACAAACATACACACTGATGTGCACTTGTTTGTGTGATTATTTTTTGATTACTTTTGAACACGTTATCATGTTGTTAATTTATAAAATTGATTGTTACTTTTGACTAAAGCACACATTCAGGCATGAGGACATGCCATGCGTAATGTAATTTAGGTAAAAACGAAGTATAGATCCAATAACACGAATCAATTGCTCAACTTTCGCTACAGCATTAACTTTTAAAATTTATTAAAGTGGAGGATTTGTAGAAACATAATAAAAAAGGATATTTTTGGGTTTTGATTGGTTAAAACCGAATAACTAAGAAAGTCTAATACAACTAGTGGATTATCTTTGCTCATTATATAAAATACTAATTAGTATTAATTCTTGATGTGGAAAATGATTTTGATCGATCATTCATTGGTCAGAATTTGGAATGAAAAGTTTGGTTGTGGTTAGCCAGAGTTGGTTTAAGAGGAATGATATGACAACTATTATGAAAGGCAATCGGCTCTTGTAAACGTTAACTTTTCCTCTAATTGTCTTCAGACTGTTGGCCGGTAAGCCTGGTCTTCTCTTGATTGATAAGGTGTCGACAAAGATCACCGAAGCTTGGGATTCTTTGCTAATTAAGCTAGAAACAATCTGCAACCATCGCCGAATCATTATTTATCGGGCGCGTTTTCATCTTTTTATCTTTTAAAAGTATTTTTTTAGAAAACTTTTATTAAATTATGACGCTTAAAGAGTAATAAGATTCTTAGCGTGTTTATCTTTTGTTTAATAATATTACTAAAATAAACATAACTAGGCATGGTTCAATGAAGGAATGCACTTTGTTAGCACAATCTAGCAATATATTAAATGCAAAATATCTTTTTTTTTTTAACAGCAACACTTTGATTTTCAAGAAGAAATACACCACCACCTGTAGTCAGCAGGACTAAAACCCTGACCTAATGCTCCTAACACAATTGTGTTACCAATGGGCCACTAACCCCATTGGCTAAATGCAAAATATCTAGTTTTGTGAGTACACAAACTAGATTTTTAGATTACCTAACCATTTAATCTATAACATATATTTCATCAAGATTATAAGTTTGAATCATAAAAAATGAGTAGTGAGTGATTTTTTCTTTTTAGTAATAAAGAGTTAAAATTTTTAGAGAACTATTAATTGAAGAGTAAATATCTATATTTTGTTCCTGAGGTTTGGTATGTGTAACCAATTTAGTCTAAAATTGAATTCTTAACATATCAACGCATGAGGTTTGCATGTGTTTACAGAGCATATAAATCACATTTTATCATTGATTTATATCGGGTAGCCGTATTTTATTAGTTTTACTTTAAAAATAAAGTAAATTATTTTTTGGGTTTTTCATTGAATTCGATCATATGTAGGTTAACTACATAAATGCTCATGCAACTTCAACATTAGTTGGTGACGTAGCTGAGATAAATGCTATAAAAAAGATATTCAAAAGTACTACAGGGATTAAAATAAATGCAACCAAGGTGAATTACCATTTGTACCATATACTTGCATTCGATCTTCACATATATGTTCAAACCTACAACATTACTATTTACTAATAAATACTTTTGTTTATTAGTCTATGATTGGACACTGCATATGTGCGGCCGGAGGTTTAGAAGCCATTGCGACAATCAAAGCCATTCAAACAGGATGGTTGCATCCCACCATTAATCAATTTGTACGTTTTAAAATGTTTTGGTTATTATATTAAAGATATAATTAAATGTACTTGTAATTTTTTCAACTATATATAATTCTAACTTTTATTATATGTTATGCTTTTTATTTATTTAGAACCTAGAGCCCTCAGTCAAACTTGACACTGTTGCAAATAAAAAACAACAACACGACATCAACGTTGGTGAGTTTTTTTAATTTCTCTATACCATACCAGTTACATTTCATTATCTTATTTTCTTAATGAATTCACTTGCTAAAAGTAAAATTATGTAACAGCCATTTCCAATTCATTTGGTTTTGGTGGATACAACTCCGTAATCGCGTTCTCCGCATTCAAACCTTGATATGATCATGTCTTCAAGACATTATTAAGGCTACATCAGTGTCGAAACCGCTTGTTCCTGTTCATGTTTTAATCTTGTAAGACTTGTTTAATGTAAGTATGATTGAATAAACCTCCGCAATATAAATATTTTGGCATTGATAAGACTAGGACTCGATCGGTTACATGATATATATAAATATTTTGGCATTGGTAAGACTAGGACTCGGTTACATGATTTTGCTTTGTTATTATTCGGCAGTTGGCACGTCATTAAATTGTGCATCCTCTGTTTGGGTATGTTATAAGGAAATGTGAGACAATGAAAATCTTAAAAACTGAAAACCAGTAAGTAATCAGGTTAGCAATAAGCATGCCAATTAATAATTAAATCACAGAACATCTAAGAAAAAACAAACCTAAGCATGAAACCGACACGTCTAGCTCTTGAAAGAACCCTTCAGTTAGAAACAATTACGAAAGAACTAGCTAGCCGCTCATGATTGCGAGAGAATCTTCGAATATGCATGATTGTAACAACGACATCAGCAGCTTGGGAGGCTAATAATCGTACATTCATACTCCTATATATATATATATATATATATATATCGTTTGTGTTCAAATAGGGCCTCGATCCTTAATTTCACTTTTGAGCCTTTCTTGATTATTATTATTATTATTATTATCTCTTATTATTAAACATCTTCATGTGTGCATGGCATATTATCGACCATATGTACACCACTACACCAGAGCTACATTCCATGATTTTATGCTTCGATCAGGTAGACGTGGGCTTTGATTTGAATTTCCATGATTTATCCACAAAACTCTAACTTTAAATTCATTCCTCATGACCTGTAGTGTTTGTTTAACCCAAAACTTAACACTAAAGTTAATAATATCTAAAATAACCATAAACCCATCATTTATCTTTAATGCTTTGAAAATCCATTTACGTAACTTAACTTAGGGTGTGCTCGGTTCAGTTTTTAGCCTACACCAAAATTGAAACCGAAACCAAAGTGGTTGGTTAGCAGCATATGTACACCGATCGGTTTTTCGGTGTTCAGGTAATTTTTTTCGGGATTTCGGTTTGGTTATTGGTGGTTGGGTTTTATTTTATTTTTTTCTATCTTCACTTATCAACCCTATAATGTTTAAACCTTATAAGACTTATGTAAAATACAAATGTGTGACTACCGATAAGTTGAAATCCGGTAACAAAAGTTGATTCTTTGTAAAAATCAATCCGACAAGACGACAACGCGAAACAAAAGTACATGAAAATATCCAACATAAACTTTTAGTTAAATCTAATATATCACAACAAAAACAAATACTAAGATAGACAAATAGTGGATTTAGTGGACCATACAATTATGATATGTGGGGAGAGTAAGCCTTCTTGTATCAACAATCTAATAAACAATTACTAAGATAGACAAATAGTGAATTAGTGAGCCATACAAACATGATATGAGATACTGGTTGGGTCATACATATCGGTGTCAGTTCGGGTTTGGTTTTTTGCATGTATAACTGACACCGAACCGGAAAATGTCGGGTTCGGTTTTTATGTTCGGTTGGACTTTTTTGGTTCGGTTTCGACGGTTTTTCGGTTCCGGTTCGGTTAATTCGGTTTTCTGCTCACCCGTCGTAACTTGCATTTTTATATAGGTTGTTATATGATTTTAATACTTTCAACTATGAGGTATTGCTCGTTGTTACCCCCAACTAATACTCCACTCTCACCACTCCAATTTAACATTATATTATACTTGTCGTCACGGTGTTTTATGTCACATAAGCATGTCACATAGGATAAAAAGATCACGTGGATAAAAGCGGAGTGACACAACTTAACAAATGAAGTGTTAAGTTGAGAATAGTGAGAGTGAGTGTTTAAGTTATGAGTGACATTGGCCAATACCTCATAATTAGGAGCATTAACATTCAATAACCCTTTTATAAAATATTTGCATTTCAAGTTTTTTTTATTTAGATAAATAAGCTTAATTCCGGTCAGTGTCCTAAAACATTTAGACTCTAAATATGAACCAACTAAGTCTAAGTAGGGCTTAAAAATATGTAATTAAATATGATAGTGCATGACAAACACCCGCTCATCAGCACCATTACTAGCTAGTTATTTTATTAGTAGAGACTAACTAGAAATCAAATATAATAGTTGTGACTTATGACCATTAAAAACTAAAATTTGATAATTACAACCGTTATCAAACAATAAACCTATATGATTACATATTTACATAGATATAAATATACACTAAACTATATCTCATTTAATAATGTTGTTCGCCGGTGGGAAGCTATCGACTTTTTATCTATTTAAGTATGTAACCTAAATTTAAAAGGTAACTAACAAAGTGATATTAAGCACCTACTAGATGTAGGCAGATTAGAGCTTATAACTCGAACATTGCTTTTTAGCTTACTGTAACAGTAATTCGTTGTGTCAATCATTATTCTAAAGAAAAAAGTGGGTGGCGGTTAATCTGGTTTGTCTCATGTGTTTGAGGCTGCAATAGCACCGTTAGTTTTAAGCACTCGATTAATGCACCTTTTCGAGGTAAATTTTATATCAATCGTCTAGTATTTTTCTTTCGATTAAACGCCCTAAAACAACATTCTAGAATTCAAAAAACTTAAAGGTGTCAATATTTTTTAACGGTGGTATATTGATAATGCCATAAATGATTAAAGGTATCCTTACTGGTTATTTCATTAGTGGAAACCGCCAGAAAAGCAAGGAGTTATAATTATTAATTAAGATCGATAAAATTCAATAAACGTATATCATTTCATAAATATCTATTAAACTGTATCTCATTTAATAATGTTATTGGCCAATGGGAAGCTAACAACTTTTTATAGCATGTAAATCTAAATTGAAAGGTAATTAAGTGTTGAACGTCAATCTCTCTCTCGTCATCTAATGGTAAGATGATTTGGATTTTTCATAGAAGACTTAAGTTTAATTTTCATTAGTGTCACTTTTGAAAGATATTGACAATAAAGCACGTCTCGAGCTACCACCCGGCTTTGTGTTGAGCCTAAGGGTTTTACAATGACATGGTTAAAGGTCCCTGCCCGGTTTTCCCTACAAGAGTTGGTTGACGAGTGTCGACTCCGTTCAACTTAGCTTGTAAGGAGGGTTGTGGTGAGCCTTCACTGCGTATGCAGTAATGGGGGAGCCCCAATGCCGACGGAAAACACCTATTGATGTTAGAGGCGGGGATTCTATTAGGTCCTTGCACCTCTAAGTGCTTCGATCATAGATTCTTATGCTGTTGCACCAACCGCCGTTTAAAAAAAATGTTCAATGTCAACCGTCGCTTTAAAAAACAAAATTTATGCACCTCATCCAGCATCACTCACGCCACATAACACATGCCTAATTTAATAAATGTGTAACTAACAGTGACTAACTCCTATCCATAGTTCCATACCCAAATTTCACATCCTTGGTTTCTTAGCTTTTAGCCTTTTAAAGTTATGTATAAGTTTTATAGCCTTTAGAATTAATTACGGTTAGCATATTCAAACCCATCTTCTAGAACCAAGTTTAAGTAGCTTTCATTAATATACGCTACATTCTTGATACACCATTTTCGCTAAAATTGAGAACAATGCAAGCTCAACCAATTCTTCTATCAACCCAAATGGGCATGGGGGTCTCCCCACTAGACCCGCTCCGCCACCACTCATTTCCCACCGTTGTCAAGTTATCCGCTCGAGTCCAACGCATAAATACCATCGTAATGTCCATGGTCGCGCCTAGACGTGAAAAAGATCCCAAAAAACGGGTAGTCATTACGGGTATGGGTGTCGTATCCGTATTTGGAAATGATGTTGACATGTACTATGATAAATTATTAGCAGGGGAAAGTGGAATCACGTTGATTGACAAATTTGATGCGTCGGAACTTCCAACCCGATTTGCTGGTCAGATTCGTGGGTTTACGTCTGAGGGGTATATTGACGGGAAGAATGACAAGAGACTTGATGATTGTTTGAGGTATTGCATTGTTGCTGGTAAAAAAGCACTTGAACATGCTCATCTTGGTGGCAATAAACTCTCTAAGGTTTGTGGTTCGTTTTTAGAAACTCTCAAAATATCATCTAAATTAACCATTTTGACAAAATAAGCTAAAAATATAATAAGGTTGGGCTCACTGGGCTAAGATAGCCCACATCAAAACAAGCTCACGTTATCACGGATGTGTGAGATTATTAGGCATGCTTGAAATTATCACGCGAGAAACCTTATCACGCAACCGATATGAGTTGCATGATCGAATGATCAACTATTCAACGGCCCTGATCACTTCGCACACTATGTACACAAAGTAAAATTTGTATTTTAAGCCCCGTATAGTCTATATATGTATATTTATAGGTATATGTATATATACTAGGTTAGATATCCATGTGTTAAGTTAAATAAAAATACATTAAAATTAATATTTAAATAAAAATATATAATCTACGAAGTATTTTAATAAATAGTTATACGATTCAATTAATAACTTAGATTTTTAATTTAATTTAGTAGATAAATGTAAGAATGACACGTAAGATAAAGTGATGTGACAATACTATATCATGTTTGAAAGAAAGACAGTGACAAAAACTTTATTCTAATAATGAAAGAAATACATGCAGATCGATAAGAAGCGTGTGGGTGTGCTTGTTGGAAGTGGATTGGGTTGCGTTGCATTTTTTTCCGATGAAGTCCGGAATCTAATCGAAAAAGGTTACAAAAAAATCACACCTTTTTTCGCTCCTTATACCATAACAAGCATGGGTTCTGCTTTGCTTGCTATTGATCTTGGACTTATGGGTCCAAATTACTCAATTTCGACTGCATGTGCTACTTCAAATGCTTGCTTTTGTGCTGCTGCAAATCATATTCGAAAAGGAGAAGCTAATGTTATGGTTGTTGGTGGCGCTGACGCCGGCATTATTCCTATTGGGATGGGCAGTTTTGTGGCATGCAGGGCCCTCTCTCAAAGAAATGATGACCCACAAACAGCTTCCAGACCATGGGACAAAGATAGAGACGGGTTTGTCATGGGTGAAGGTGCCGGTGTATTGGTACGTTTTTTCCATTGAAATAGAAATGTACTGTAGTAATGAGTTTTTAGATCTGTATTAATGAACTTTATTAAAGGTTAGAATAACAAAAATAAATAAGCTTGGATTTTTCTTAGGTTCCTTTCAAGCTATTGAAGTTTAATAATATTGTGACAGTCAAATGTGCAATATATAAATACGTACACAAATTAATGGCCACTTGAATCAGAAGCACAAAATATATACATGGATCCTCTTACCTTCTCCTAAAATTATTTTCTTATCAAAGAAAATATACATTTGTAGGTGATGGAGAGCTTAGAACATGCAATGACAAGAGATGCACCAATAATCGCCGAATACTTAGGTGGGGCGGTAAATTGTGATGCGTATCATACGACCAATCCGCGTTCTGACGGTCTTGTTAATTCTTATTGCATTATAAACAGTCTTGAAGATGCTGGTGTGTCACTTGAGGAGGTAATATCTTTCAATATATATAATATAAAAATTACAATTCTATTTTACATTACATATGAACATATATATAATATTGAATTATTTTTATTATACATTTATCATTAGGCTTTCATGTAAATTTTTGTCAAATCTACTATTAGTAATCCTTTATTATCTACCTAGGATGTTTTTAGAAGCTTGCTTGTGAATGATGCATTCTGAAATGTAAGGACCGAGATCGAAATTCACCTCTAACACCAATATGTATTTTTCATCGACACTGGGTTCCACCATCACATACCACGAACACAATGGATACTCACCAAACTCTTCTTACGGCCCAAGTTGATCGAAGTTGAAACTCATCAATCAACTATTCCAGAAAAAAAACCTTTAATTAATCATGCCCAAAAGCATTTATAATTATCTCTTTATATAAGAACATGTACGTAAATTACCCAAAAGCATATGACATAAACATTAATTTTAGTTCCTCTGTTTTTTTTTAATTATGATAGGTTAACTACATAAATGCACACGCAACTTCAACAATAGTTGGTGATCAAGCAGAGGTTAATGCTATGATGAAGGTATTTAAAACCACCTCAGGGATAAAAATGAATGCAACCAAGGTAATTAAATTAACTATCTTTTCTACCATTTGCATTCATCGTATGTTTCATGTTGACGACATTTGTAATATGTATATTGTTTTTCGTTTTAGTCTATGATTGGACATTGCCTAGGCGCAGCCGGAGGTCTCGAAGCCATTGCTACAATCAAAGCCATTCAAACAGGATGGTTACATCCAACCATTAATCAATTTGTACGTTCTATAATCGTGCTAAACTTGAATTTTCCTATCATATATATATTGGCATATAGCTAATTTGATGAAACTGGTATTTTAAGTGATCGATGTGTTATTAAGATAAAATGTAGAATAAAAATCCTAGGATTTATATTATGTTAAATCTTCACATAATTAAGTAGTTGAACTTCTTTTTATGATTAAATCATTAGATCTAATTTTGATCATAACTACAAAGTTGTCATCAAAAAACAAATGGAATTTTTTTACAATGTCTCTTTTCTGATACTTAAAAACTCCTAAATCATTATATTTAATTAAGAGTTAATTACATAAATGGAGCATATGGTTTACCTAAAGTAACAAGTTTGGGTATTAAAGTTTTTTTGTTGCAAGTTTGGGTTTTGGTCTTTCAAATTGTAACGAGTTTGGGTACTAACACTAACAAATATTAGTTTTTCTGTTAACTTCAAGTGCTTTTAATATTTTCATATTAGAAGGGCTATTTATGAAATTTACAAATTAAAAACCAATACCCAAACTTGTTACAAATTAAAAAACCAATACCCAATCTTGTAACAAAAAAACCTTAGTACCCAAACTTGTTTCTTTAGATAAACCATAAGCACCATTTATTTAATTAACTCTTTAATTAATGCATGTGTATATTAAAATAAAAAATAAATTAACTTTTGTGATCAATCAAAATGAATCAAGTTTTTGGAACCCAGTCACAGCCAAAATATTATCCAACTTGCCAACTTTCCATTTCTTCATGACATGTTATGCTTTTGCTAATTTAGAACCCAGAGCTTGCAGTTGAATTTGACACCGTTGCAAATCAAAAGCAACAACACGAAATCAACGTTGGTGAGTTTCAAATATGGTTTTCTACACCCGTTAATTACTTATCATGATGAATTTTTTGTTGTTTATGATTACCCTAGCTAGCTAACTAACTAAAACTAAAATTATATATGTAATTGCAGCCATTTCAAATTCATTTGGTTTGGGTGGTCACAACTCTGTCGTCGTCTTCTCTTCATTCAAGACTTGATCGATATCATCCTTCAACACATTATTGAGGCTACATCAGCTAGTTTGTCTAAATTAATACTTGTTTGTGTACTTTATATATAGTGTGTTCTTGTAAGCACGTTTTAATCTTTTCATCGTTGTTTTTATGTGATTCTGGTTGAAATGATCATTCGATCTGTCCTGATTTAGGCATAGAACTTTGAGTTAGGACAAGATTCGAAGACAATAGCATTAATTAGGTCATATATGCGATTTCCGACGTACCGTTTGTAGCTTTTCCTATGTGTATTATTCAATATTATGACTTAATTTGTGGATCCTCTCTTTTGGGGTATGCTTTAAGAAAACGCGCTCCGTGTATATTTTTTTAACGACGATATATGATAATTCGGGCTCAGCGCAAGGTTACAAACGAGATTTCAATCGTTAACCGTTAGTTTAACGCTTAAGGATCACGCCAACCATTCTAGGAGGAGACCGACTAGCTTGTAAAACCACCTGACCTGAATATGTCTGGATAGCTCAATGACAACATCTGTTACTGGCTGCAAGATGTTATCGTTAATGAGATTTGAAATTGTGACCTTAACTTTAAGGTCATAAAATTCTTCACAACACCAGCAGATGTCATTAGACCAAATGGCTAGTAATACATATTATCTCTTTTTAAGAAAACATGCTTATGACTTTCCTTTTTTTCTTTTTTTGAAAATTGGCTTCGAATAATTTGTAATACGTTCTATTGGACGAAAATAATCACAACTACGTTTTTCTATCTAGATTGGTCCCAACTTTTCACTATTTTGCTTAGAATGGTCTCACGTTATGAAACAGTTAACGTTGCTACTTTTTTTTTCGAATTCTAAACTGATGTTTTACGGCTTTTGATCGAGAGGATGATACAAGTCCATTCATTTAAAACTTTCGAATCGATGCTCCGAATGATGAAACAATGCTTCAATCGGTGTAAGTTATAGTGTTTAGTAAAACCTTTTCTTTGTTTGGAGCACTTGTTCGAAGTAATTTTTACATCAATTGACTTGCATCATTATCCTGATCAAAAGCCGTAAAATATTAGTTTGAAATTCAAAAAAATGTTAATGACATTAACTCTTTTTTAACGTGGAATCATTGTAGACAAAATAGTGAAAAATATGGACCACTGTAGGTAAAAACGCACCATTCAAATTATTTTTAGCCAATAAGTCATGATATGAATTATATAGACCAATTTGCTATTTTTTGTAGTTTTATACTGATAGAAAATGACATATAATACACAGAAGAAAATCTTTTAATCACTACAAGAAATGTTGAAATTAGCTGTGACACCACACACATGCGCTAACTTGACAGCCTTGACATCTTTTTTTTCTTCTATTTAATAGTTTCACATCTAACAATTAAGGATTGCAACTTAAAACCTTAACTTTCATATGCTTCAATTTAAACCCGCTAATGTCACTCGTATAAATCGTGTAATGAAGTAAAAATTGCACTGCATCACAACCTTTTGGTCTGAAAATTAGTTAGACTTAATAGTTAATTAAACAATAGCATGTAACGAAGTAAAAATCGCACTCCCAGCACACTCATAATTTAAAACTTAGTTTGGTTTATGAGTTAAATGAACGAACATAAATGAAAAAAATTTATTAACAAATATTAATGAATAGATATATTTTATTTTTTTAAAAAACATAAAGATCGACGATGCATTTATCCATTCATTTAATTAAGTGAACCATGCAAGTTAAAATATATACAATCTCTATTTAAATTTATTAACAACTAGTTTAATGTCCGTGTGTCACACGGCTAAGAACATAAAAAATAGATAAATTTAAATAGTTTTAAAAAGGAATATATTTGTAGAAAAATAACTATGTTTTATCTGTGTTCTAGTCAGGTCACTCAATTACATAATTTAACTTTAAAAATGTGTTTCAATCATAAATAACTAACTTGTACAATAGGTAAATATTAACTTTTTTTAGAGACAACTTCAAGAAACAATTGTTTCTACTTTCCCACCACTAACTGTCATAAGAACGGACAAAACCTTTTAACATTCTATGTAAAATAAAATAATTAAGATAAAATAAATATTCACAAAACTTTTTAAAAACTGAAAAACAAAAGTTGTGAAAATTTTCCTAAAATTGTAAATAAATCTTAAAGAGCAACAATCTCTTTTTAATAAATGCAAAAAAAAAATTTTAAGTGAGAAAAAAACTGAGGAAGTTTTAAACAAATATGATGAAAAAAAAAATTAGGTCCCAAGTTCACAAAACAGGTCCTAAATTATTTAATGATAGAAAAAACAGGTAAAAAACTGTGAATTATAGTTGATGACAGAAAAAACTCAAAACGTATCCTAAATTCACTCAAAAATCAATGTTTATGTATTATACAAGTTAATACATAGAAGTAGAACACATTCTAAACTAAAGTTATCTAATTGATACAAAACAAAGTTTGAGTAATCTAATAAGAACAGATATAAAGTTCATTATGTTTGTATAACATTTTCTATCTTAAAAAATAAACATTTGAAAATAAGTTATAAATAAATTTTTGTTACAGATCAAAAACAAATAATTAGATACAACATTAATCATCTATTTTCTATGGACAAGAACATTTTTATATTTGGCGAGGATTTTGTCAATACTTTGGTTTGGCAATGTAAATGCATTGATCAATAACATTACATTTTGCAATGTTGAAATTTTTTAGAACAACTGAATGCAAATTGTTCAACTGAAATACGTTATGGAAAAATAATAATTAAGGAGATAAAAGAAAATTAAAAGTTAATTTGATTTTTATATTTTCAAAACAATTAATTTAAAATCATAACATATTTGGGGGGGGGGGGGAAACTCATTTGATTACCTTGTTAAATCTAAATTAATTAAAAGTTAATCTACTTATAGTATGTGAATCTTCACCTAATAAAAACGTTATAAAGAATTTGAGCGGGAAAATTATTTTCTAAGCGCCTCTATGATTGACAAGTGTCCTTCAAAAACCTCTTTTATTAGAATGTATAGATACATATAGATTAAAGAGTAAATTACAATTTTTGGCCTTTATAATAACGCAAATTACGGATCGTGACCTTTATTTTAAATTTTTGCACTAATTGGCCTTTATATAAATTTTTCTCACGGTTTTAGGCCATTAAGTTAACGAAAGTTAAGTTTTTCCGTTAAATCCCCTCAAGTGCAATGCACATGAGGGTATTTTGGACAATTTACCATTGAAGGACTAGATTTATAACATTATTATCATCATCATCTTCATCTTCATCTCCACCACCATCCTCTCAATAACCACCAACATCACTACCACCACTGTAAACGACACATAAATGTAATGACGAATATTAAAACGAATCAAGCTTACAAGATTTTGCCAATAGTGATATTCTTCTGTGCATTTTTCTCTCCTCCAAGCATCCAAATCAGAAAAGTCCATCCCACAAGCCTTGGGATTGAATTTCTCCTTGATCAAAGGATGTGAAAAATTCATGTACTGTGAATACCTATGAAACGACCCGAAACACGTCTCAACGGCTCCATTCACCTTCCCATCCATATGACCATATCTATCTTCCAAAGCCCAGTCAAATCATTCTGAACAATGATATCATCATCCAAGAACAAGATTCTG
The DNA here is from genome assembly GCA_030867185.1 of Tagetes erecta. NCBI lineage: Eukaryota > Viridiplantae > Streptophyta > Magnoliopsida > Asterales > Asteraceae > Tagetes > Tagetes erecta. Next base: position 5,461,676 of record CM061494.1, on the reverse strand, counting down.
TGCAAAGTGGGATACATCTCTGGTAAATAGAATCTCAAATGATTCAATATGGAAAGATACTTAGGGTTCCTAAATTTCATATTGGTTGTGTCTTTTGTAGCATTTTCAAGCTTGTTTTCAAAGTAAAATCTCTGCAAATTTGAGATTCAAGCTGTTTCAACACTGTAACATATGAGGAGTTTAAAAACTTGTAATCCTCAACTGCTTTGATTTCAATATGAGCACCATTGTATATTGATTTCTTGTTAATTGTGGAGTATATTGATTTCTTGTTAATAGATTTGAAGAAAATTAATGAGTTTGATCGGATTTTAAATGCAGCGAAATTCGGTCGCCGTGGAGCGGTGGTTGTTTGTTTGAACGGTGGTTTTACGGTGGTTTTGGATGGTGGGTCACGGCGGATTGTGAGATCGGTGTTTAAAAAGATTAAAAGGTTAAAAGGTTAATTGAATAACCACACCCTTGAAGCAGTTTTTGAAATGCAAAATCTATGAATGTGATTCTTTGATGGTAACGGGCTTTGAGAATTGTTGGTGATGATTAATGATGGTGGTGGTAGTGATGTTAGCGGTTATGGAGAGGATGGTGGTGGAGATGAAGATGAAGATAATAATAATGTTACAAATCTGGTCCTTCAATGGTAAAATGTCCAAAATACCCTCATGTGCATTGCGCATGAGGGGATTTAACGGAAAAACTTAACTTTCGTTAACTTAAAGGCCCAAAACCGTGAGAAAAATTTATATAAAGGCCAACCAGTGCAAAAATTTAAAATAAAGGCTATGATCCGTAATTTGACTTATTATAAAGGCCAAAAAATGTAATTTACTCTAGATTAAACAAACAAGAATTTTTCAGCAAACAATTTAATTTTTTTAACAACGATTAGTTCAACAGCTTATGATCAATATATTTAAATGTGTAAAAACCAAGCCTAAACTCCCACTCTAACATTAGTATGTGTTTTTAGTCGGGAAACATTAGTTAATATAGAATTTAATTGTTTACATGCCTACAAGTATAAATTCGTACCCAACTGAAAACCCTATCATCCATGCATTGGGGTTATTAGCTTTTAAAGCTTAGATGAATAGCCTTTTAATTATATTTGATTCACATTGTCAATCCCACCATCTAGAAGCATATTCACTTCCAACATTGTTTGTATCGATTGGACACTTTAAATAGTCATAAAAACTAGATTTAACACCAGGCCGCGCGTTGCAGCGGCCGGGTCACACAGTCACGTCTTGCGTATTTAACTTCGTTACATGTGTTGAAAAAAAAAGTCCAATGCCCTGTACTTCACGACGCAAAAACGTAACGTGTCACATGTTAAAAAACGATGAAAGTCGTACCATATGTCAAAGTAGAGTAAGAGAGCAAAGTCGAAAACTTATCAGGGGCTAAAATGACAATTAGTAAAAGTCGTACTATGTGTCAAAGTGGAGTAAGAGATCAAAGTCAAATACTCATCAGGAGCTCAAATGACAATTAGAAAAAGTCTGGGACTAAAACAGTCAATGCGTTAAAAGTTGAGATTAAAACCGCTAATACGTTACAGTACGAAAAAGTTAAAACGCGACGTGGCGGGACGGGAGAGGCCGGTGCAAAGCACCGACCTTCCCTATTAGTAGTATATAAATATATGCTTCACTTACCATCGTCCTTTAAGTCAACAACCATGCAACCTCAACCAATTCTCCTACAAACTCAACTTCACGTCTCTGGACTCGATCCACTCCGCCTGCGTCGACACCATTTATTCCCCACCAATGCCAAATCCACTCGATCTGCATGGAAAACCACGGTCGTAATGTCCACCAAAGCCCCTAAACGCCAAAAGGACCCCAAAAAACGGGTAGTCATTACGGGTATGGGTGTCGTATCCGTCTTCGGAAACGACGTTGACACATTCTATGATAAATTGTTAGCAGGGGAGAGTGGAATCGGATTGATTGATAAATTCGACGTGTCAAATCTTCCGACGAGATTTGGCGGTCAGATTCGTGGGTTTAAATCTGATGGGTATATTGATGGGAAAAATGACAAGAGACTTGATGATTGTTTGAGGTATTGCATTGTTGCTGGTAAAAAAGCACTTGAACATGCTCATCTTGGTGGCGAAAAACTCTCTAAAGTATGTTATCACCAACTTTATCTATAACTTTTATTTTTATACCTTATCAAATATAAACTGACTCATATGCACTCTAATTGGAGAGGGTTAAACATGTAACCACTATTATATTATATAATATTGAGAGAAATATATATGTGCAGATTGATAAGGAGCGCGTTGGTGTGCTTATTGGAACAGGAATGGGAGGTATAAACGTGTTTTGTGATGGGGTTGAAAATCTAATCGAAAAGGGTTACAGAAAAATCACACCTTTTTTCATTCCTTATTCGATAACAAACATGGGTTCTGCTTTGCTTGCTATTGATCTTGGATTCATGGGTCCAAATTACTCAATTTCCAGTGCATGTGCTACTTCAAATTATTGTTTTTTTGCTGCTGCAAATCATATTCGAAGAGGAGAAGCTGATATGATGATTGCTGGTGGCACTGAAGCCGGCATTTGTCCTATTGGGTTGGCCTGTTTTATGAAGAGTAGGGTGCTTTCTCAAAGAAATGACGATCCACAAACCGCTTCTAGGCCATGGGACAAGGATAGAGATGGGTTTGTAGTGGGTGAAGGTGCTGGTGTACTGGTATATATGCATCATCATTCTTTCCATATATCCTCGATCAAAACTATATAACTTTTTATCAATATAACCTGGTTTCTGATTTTGTCATGAGAATTGGCTGAAGTTAAATATCTGCGTCTACATTTACATCTACATCTACATCTACATCTACATCTACATGAACCGGTAAAAGAGTAACTCTTGTACGTTTGTCTGGTTCTTAAACCATCCACAAAGAGACGACCCAGTTAGTTAGAAAAAAAGTATTATATTGCATTAGCCCCCAATCTTTACAAGGCCCCAAAACTGAGCCCAATCTTTACTAATAATACGTATGCGTATTACGCTATACAACAAACATCTGGAACGGAGGCAAAAGCGGGGATTAATTAATTTTTACAAACAATTAGTTCGACTCATCTTGTTTGTGAATTAAAGTTCGATTTGTTCACATCCTTAATAACTAACTGTTCAAATCATCGATTATGTTCGAGTGTTAATCACCGATTCATCTTTTTACTGTAATTAAGTTGTTCATCGTTCAAAAGCTTTAGTAGGCCACATATTCATTGATTCTGATTCATCTTTAATTGGTTCATATCAGCTATATATTCATCACCAGGAACAAGGTCATATAAAAAAATATATAAATCGAGTTTTGGAAAACCTTATTCCCCGTCGTCGTCCTTATAGAAATAAATAAATGAAAACTAAAAAAAAATTATTGTTTTCATTGTGTCATAAATTTATAAAAGACATGATGGACGTAAAAAAGACACAATTAGATGTTTATTTTTTAAATTTTTTTCGTTTTTTTAGGAGGACGACTAGAGGAACAAGGTTTCCGATACTCTTTTTTGAAATTTGATTTAAATTTTTTTAATAATTCTTTTAACCTGTTGCTTTGTCTTTTTACTTGTATTGTGTCTTAAAAGATTTTTTATAGCCTTCTTAGATTCTCACTTCTTTGTAAAATAATTTACCTTATATACATACATATATATATTTATATTATTTATATATGTATTGGTCATGAAAACTATACGTTGATTGAAGGTGATGGAGAGCTTAGAACACGCAATGATAAGGGGTGCACCAATAATTGCCGAATACTTGGGTGGGGCGGTAAATTGTGATGCTTATCATGTGACAGATCCACATCCCGATGGTCTTCATGTTTCTTCTTGCATTAAAAGCAGTCTTGAAGATGTTGGTGTGTCACTGGAGGAGGTAATATATGTCAATATATCATATAAATTTTAAGTTTATTAAAATATAAAAATAAAGTATTATTATGTTACATTTCATTAACATATAAGTAATCGCGTCTTCTTAATATATTAACAAGGGTGAGTAGCAAGAAAGAATTCATTGTTAAATTGAGAGTTAGAGTAGAATTGTTAAAGCAAAGAGGAGGAATTTAAAGAGAAATGGTAAAACTAGAATATATATAAATCTTTAAACATTTATATCTTTTATATAGTTTATTGTTTTCTTTAAATGTAATATTAAATCAAGAATTTATTTATCAGTTCATTTGTGTAAAAATAGCATTGTAACATATATATAACAATTAACTCTTTTTTTCATTACTACATATGTGCAGCATTATGATAGTGCATATTTATAATACTCTAGTATCATACTACTACATATATATAGTACTATGATACAACGTACATGTAGTATCAAAAATATTTTAACACCTTATTTTTTGTTAAAGCACAACAAGCAACGATTCAATGAAGAATGTAATGAAACGGGAACAATCAAATTGATACAGATTGAAAGTTAAATCATCAATGATAATTTAAGATTTAATAACAAAAAATAGTATATTTATAAAGGTAATTAAAGATGACATTAAGCAAATATTATTAAAGAAAGATTAATATGAAATTTTAAATTGTGCCAAACAATCTTTGTAAGGTATATATGAAATTGATATTGATATACAATATATACTAATTGATAAGCTTTGTGTTTTGCACAGGCCAAGATACGTGACGTGACATCGCGTTTTAACTTTTGTATTTTAACGTATTAACGGTTTTAATCTTGATTTTTGGCGCTTTTACGGTTTTAATCCCTGACTTTTACTAATTATCATTTTAGCCCCTGGTGAATTTTCTACTTTGATCTCAAGCATTCACAGTAGATACATTATCTTCTTCCATATAATTATAATAAAAACAACTATCTTTTCTCTCTTATTTTAATTAAATAATAATTTTTTTATCTTTATCATTACAGTTTCTCTCTCCTTCACTCACAACCATTTTTTAAAATCATTAAAAAATTATAGGGGTGAACATTAGCTTTTCAAATATAGAGTTTTTCTCTCATTCAACATCAAATTTTCTCTCTTCTTCACTCACAGCAACCCCTAAAATATAAAATCCTCACTCACAAACATTTGATTACTCCACTGTGAATGTTCTTAAACTAATTTGACATATAGTACGACTTTAATATTTTTATCGTTTTGACCTCTAACTTTTAACATTTCACCGTTTTTTAATATGTGACACATTACAGTTTTGCGCCGTGACGTACGGGACATGAGACTTTTTTATTAACGAATATGACGAACTCAAATACACGAGATCCGATTACGTGACCCAGCCGCTATAAGACGTGCCTCGGTCTTAAATCTAATTAATCCTAAACACTAAAGAAGTAAGAACTAATTAATATGATGGTGAGAAACAAGTCAAACATATCCTAGGTGTGTAACTTTAAGTTATAATTTTGACAAGTGTATCTATCAGATACTTATATATTAGAACAGAAAGATAACTTTGTATGACTTGTCAAATATACAAGACATTTTGAGCCAAATATGAATTATTTCTAGTTTATTTTTATTGAATTTTATCATAGGTTAACTATATAAATGCACACGCAACTTCAACAATGGCTGGAGATCTAGCAGAGATAAATGCTATAAAGAAGGTATTCAAATGCACAAATGGGATCAAGATGAATGCAACCAAGGTGATTAATTTACCTTAATTTACGGCCATTTTCATTCATCACAATATATATGTTCTCTATCACAATTAACGTTGGTTACACTTAAATTATTTTCTTTTAGTCTATGATTGGGCACTGTATGGGTGCAGCCGCAGGTTTAGAAGCTATTGCAACAATCAAAGCCATTCAAACAGGATGGTTGCATCCCACCATTAATCAATTTGTATGTTATTTGGCTTCATATTTTTGTTATATAGCTTATTAGGTTAGTACCCGCGCAACGCTCGGGGACATAACACTCATGTGATGATTTTAAGGATATTTATGGACATGAAAGATTCTAATCAGTTTTGAGATAAAACAGTGATGTGCTTAATTGAAACAAAAAATTTATTTAAAATCTTGTTGTTTGGTATAACAATATTATAATCAAATTAAAGAGAATTAGGCTTTCGGGTGTAGTTTTTGTTAAACAATGTCGTATAAAAAGTTGTGTATATTTAAAAAATAATTATGTATTTAATTGTATGTTATTAATAATATTATCTCTAAGTTTTATTTTATACCCTAATAAATATAACCTGATTCATACATACCCTTAGTAGGAGAGGGTTGAAAATGTAAATAGTCTTAATTTTTTAAATACTTTGCTAAATATTAGTGGATCAAATGAAAATTAATATTATTATAACTAAGGAAAGATCAAATACAAAATTAATTTTGCCTAAAAAGTGTGAGAAGTGACTTAAATCACATCAAAACTGGGTCAAACGAACTCTGTTTGAGCTCATTCAAGCGGCGTTGGAACCGTCTCGTCGAGCTTTATCATCTTAGCTTCTAGGGTTTAACTTTTAGGGTTTAGCTTTAAAATTTAGTTTTTACCTTAAGGTTTAGCCTTGGGTTTAGCATTGGGAATTAACTTTTAGGGTTTAGTTTTTAGATTTTAGCTTTTATATGGATGGGATGAGGGGTTTAGGTTTTTAGGGGGTGGGTTGGTGGGGTTTAGGTTTCTGGGGGGTAGGGGTGGGGGGTTTTAGGTTTTTTGGGTGGTGGGTGGGTGGTTTTTAGGTTTTTAGAAGGTGCGGGTCGGGTGATTTAGGTTTTTGGGGGGGTGGGGGTTTTAGGTTTTTTGGGTGGTGGGGGCGGGGGTTTGACGACACGGTTCTAACGCCGTAAGAATTAGTTCAATCAGAGTTCGTTTGACCCGGTTTTGATGTGTCTAAATATCACTTCTCACGCTTCTTAGGCAAAATCCATTTTGTACGGTAACCTTCCCCAAATTATTATAGATAGATATATATTTTTTAAATATAACAATATTATTAGTTTTGAGAGAATCTCTCAAATAATGTCAACTAAGCAAATAGATCTCAAATGATGCCAAGTAAGCAAATATGATTTTGCTATGTTATATATATAGATGTTAAATTTGCACCTAAGTAGTTACGTTGAACTTGTATATGAGTACTTAAGTCATTAGATCTTTTAAACTTAAGGCTAGGTAATTTATATAAAGTGTTGGGACTTGCTCATATAAAATACGACTTTTTAATTAGTAAAATTCTTTTCGAAAGATCAAGGCTCTAATCATGAAAAGGGAACTTTTTGGTTAAAAATCAAAGCACTATATCTCTAAGTTTTAAAGGTTAAGGCAAGTCGATCTGTCAGTCTGAGGGCGATGTGTAGATTGACCAAAAGCCCAAACGTTATGTTTTTTACAATGCTTATATTATAAAACAGAGTAAATTGTAAACTTTCATGACACGTTAAGCTTTTGTGTACTTAGAATGCAGAGCTTGCAGTTGACTTTGACACTGTTGCCGATCAAAAGCAACAACACGAAATCAATGTTGGTGAGTTTATTGGTCTTATGGTTTTCTAAACTTGTCCATTACTTTTCACGATCTTTCATTCTTTATGATATCACACACTAACACTAAATTTATATAACAGCCATTTCAAATTCATTTGGTTTTGGTGGGCACAATAGTGTTGTGGTGTTCTCTCCATTCAAACCGTGATATGATCCCTAGCTTCATGACATGTGTTATAGGCTTCGTCAATTTGTCTATACCGCTTGTTAGTGTTCGATCTTTACATTATGTTTTTATAGGCATGTGGTTTTTATGTGATTTTGGTTGAAAAGAATCACAACTTTCACAAGCGAAGCAATAATCAACGAGGATGAAACTCGGTTCATGATCATGGGAAATTGTTATATATCAGTATTGCTATGATCGATATTTCTAGAAATACTTCGTCGTACTACTTAAAAACTGTGTTTATTGATACAATAGTTTCTAACAAACTTACGACAACTCAATATTTACAACAAGTTTATGACACCTTTTTGACAAATAATTAAAAAAAATTCTAATTTATCCCAAAATTTCGTGACAAAACAACAATTTGTCGTTACTTTGTCCCAAATCAAAAAGAATAACTAAGTTATAAAAAAATCAGTTTTGTGACTGGGTTGTCGCAAATATTGCAACAACCCAGTGTTGTCGCACTTTTGTAGCTAAAGTTGTCGTAATTTTGTCAAAAATATATTTGCTACGGGCTTTTTTCATACTAAGATATTTTAGAAAATTTGTTGATATATACTTTCATTTGGCGACAATATTACAACTATATTGCGACAACTATGTTTGTCTCAATTTTTTTTTATTTTTTAGTAGGGTAGTAGAACATTAGTCATGCATATATAGAAATAGTATATCTTTTACGTTATTGGCGTAGCTTGAACCCTTGTATTGAGGGGGCGGAAATTCACAAGGGCACAATCAATATGTATAATACATGTTATTTTTTTTCAAGAAGACGAACTCTCAATACTTAAAAAAAGTTTAAAATATCGGAGTCAAAATAAAAACTACTGCCGAAAAACATGCGGGGGCATTGGCCCCCTCCGGCCCTTAAAAAGATGCGCCCATGCGAATGTTGGATATTAGTCATGTGTAGATAAAAAATAAGGTATATTTGTTTTCATTGGTCCCAACTATTACATTTTGTCTTCTACCGGTCCCAACTATTGAATTGGCTGTCAACAGTCCCAACTTTTATCACTTTGGTAACCACCGGTCCTGTCGGTAAATTTTTTTAACGCCGTTAAGTTTATAATTTTCCACATCTTATGATATTTGTTTGTCGTGTTATATATTAATTGCATATTTTTTGTTATTCAAACCGTATAACACGGTATATCTGTAAATGGGTTTGTCTATGGTGATATGGCATTAAATTTTGAGTAAGGATAAAATTCCAAGACTAGCACTCGGTTATATATGGGATTTCAAACCGTTTATAGCTTTTGATATATGTGTGTGTTATTCGTATCCTCTTTTTTTTTGGTACGCTTCAAGAAAATGTGTACTACGGAGTATTACTTTCTTATTCTTATGGTTTTATATAGTACGTGGTAGAAAATGATTTATAAAAAGTTTTACAAAAGAAACTCTGTCGATCACTATAAGAAAAATTGTCATTCGCAGCCACATCATACGCATTCACTATCATGTCAGGAGCATACACAATCGACGTTGCGTAGCGTTGCAACTCACGTCACGCATAAATTCTAGTATATAATTGACCATTCCTCTTTTGTAATTTAGCATGTTGACCATCAACTTTTGATACTTGACAACTTTGACCCCTAATCCTTTTTTTACATTTCAACTTGACACCTTAACTTTGTAAACTCTCAAGTTTGACCAACAAAAAATTGTACTTACACCTCAACTTTCTGACGTTTCAACTGACCTCAATAATTATTGTCATTAACGTAAACGTGTACGAACAAATATATAATTACACAAATGTTAACAAAATAATGAACATAAACGAAGGTTCACTACATATATAAAACATCACGAACATAATTAAGTAAACGAAGCATTCATTCATATCCGTTAAGCTTATTAAATGAACCAAAATACTCCCTCTGTCCCATTAGAAGTGTCCTATTTTGAAAAACACAAAGTTTTAGGCACATTAAATGATGGGTATTTTTGTTTGTCATTTGACAATAATACTCTTGACAATAAATATTATTGTGGGTCTATCATATTGTTTGTTTTATGTTATTAAGGGCAAATTTGGAAGTTTATCAATAAATTTTAAAAGTGGACACTTTAAATGGGACAACTAAAAAAGGCAATATGGACACTTATAATGGGACGGAGGGAGTACATATTTACGTTATACATTAATTCATTCATTTATTAAAAAACTAAAATTCCTAACAAACAACTTACTTTTTTTAACGGTTGATTAGTTATTAGAAGTTATTATAACCAAATTAATTTGTAATGTGTTTATTTAAATTTTAAATCAAGACCTTTAAAATGGTTTACTAATTGCCCATTTACACATCTGAAAGAATAACTGTTGAACTTATTTGATCCTTAGCAATTCATGCGAGGATTAACTGCTGGAGGTCTCTAAAAAGTCAGTTTTATAAAATTTTTGAGAAATCAAAAGGGGCACATATACTTTATTTATCACCGGGTAGAGATGAATATATACTATATGGTAGCGGCAAGAAATTCCTCAATCGAGATATTCTCTGTTTCGCCCATGAAAGATTCATTTAATCATAGATTTTTTTTTTGGAGCGAGAAGTGCAATTAGATCCATTTTTTGAGGGATTCAAATTACTAGTATCAGTTAGAAGAACTTATGGTTAGCTTAATTGGACCAGTACATTAAACCCACATAAAACCCTATTATCCAATAGTTTCTTAGGTCCTAAAGTTTAGATATCTCTTCGTAGCCTTTTGAATTAATTTAACACCAATCCCGCCCCACCTATTCACTTCCAACATTGTTTGTATCGATTGGACACTTTAAATAGTCATAAAAATATATGCTTCACATACCATCGTCCTTTAAGTCAACAACCATGCAACCTCAACCAATTCTCCTACAAACTCAACTTCACGTCTCTGGACTCGATCCACTCCGCCTGCGTCGACACCATTTATTCCCCACCAATGCCAAATCCACTCGATCCGCATGGAAAACCACGGTCGTAATGTCCACCAAAGCCCCTAAACGCCAAAAGGACCCAAAAAAACGAGTAGTCATTACAGGTATGGGTGTCGTATCCGTCTTCGGAAACGACGTTGACACATTCTATGATAAATTGTTAGCAGGGGAGAGTGGAATCGGGTTGATTGACAGATTCGATGTGTCTAATCTTCCTATCCAATTTGCTGGTCAAATTCGGGGGTTTAAGTCTGATGGGTATATTGATGGGAAAAATGACCAGAGACTTGATGATTGTCAACGATATTGCATTGTTGCTGGTAAAAAAGCACTTGAAGATGCTGATCTTGGTGGCGATAAACTCTCTAAGGTTTGAGATTGTTTTCGTAAATCATCAAAATATTCATTTGACCAAAACATTATGGCAAAATAACCAAGTGATAACATTTAAGAATCAAAATTTAGTTCGCCTGATTATATATTGTCGTTGACATTTTCATAATTTTCTTGATTAATATGATGTGTTGAAGATATTGTTAGTTGTTAGTAATACTAATCTTTCTAATAATTTTAGCAAATAAGCCTAAAACTTGAACGGAGTTGAACTTTTACTCCTTCAAGTATCCTTGCAAACACATAATTAAAACACTCAATTTCACAACTACTCTCATCTACCCTCAACAGTTATTTTTATCGATAATTATACTCTTCACTCAACTCTCACCTGCCAGCAGTCTTTTCTATATTCTATTCTGTTTTTAAAAATTTTTATATAAATAAATAAACTAAAAAATAAGCAAACTAATGAATTAATGGAGAAAACAATATCAAACCATTTTTTCTTAGAGTTATGAATTTTAATACTTTCAATTATGGTTATTGTTTGCTGTAAATACGGGCTCTGGCAGCTGCACTTTATTTTTATTTTTTTTAATTTTTTTTCATTCCGGATAAAACCACGCTTGCCTGACCGCGAGAAGCCTTAGGGTAAAATAATCTTTAACAACAATTTGAGAGTAAGGATGCTTTAGCTACTTCCTATATATAGGAAGGATGTGAAAGCTACTAACTTATATTAGAGTTTGATGTCACTTTCCACAAACACATTATTCACTCTGTAGAAAAACAATGTGTATAAAAGCGAAGTGACATAATAAGGTATTAAGCGATAGGGTGAGGTGTTGGGGTCTAGTGATAAGAGCGAAATCTTAGAAAAGTTTTAGTTGTGGATTTTAACCTTCTCGAGATAAAGCTTTTAACGACATGGACAACTTAGGTACAACATATATATTGTAACATGCATGTAATCTAAATAAAACAAATTAGCTCTTTTTGAATAGGCCGGGCTCTAAAGAAAATATGATTTGATAAGTGATTTAAACATAGTAAATGGCATATATATATATAATAATCTGAAGTGAGATCTTATATTTGAGAGAAATCCATGCATGCAGATTGATAAGGAGCGTGTCGGTGTGCTTGTTGGATCGGGGATGGGAGGTGTTACTGTATTTTCTGATGGAGTCCAAAATTTAACCGAAAAAGGTTACAGAAAAATCACACCTTTTTTCATTCCTTATTCGATAACAAACATGGCTTCTGCTTTGCTTGCTATTGATCTTGGATTTATGGGTCCAAATTACTCGATTTCAACTGCATGTGCTACTTCAAATTATTGCTTTTATGCCGCTGCAAATCATATTCGAAGAGGAGAAGCTGATATGATGATTGCTGGTGGCTCTGAAGCCGGCGTTTGTCCTATTGGGTTGGGTGCTTTTGTGACAAGTAGGGTCATTTCCCAAAGAAATGACGACCCACAAACAGCTTCTAGACCATGGGACAAAGATAGAGATGGGTTTGTTATAGGTGAAGGTGCTGGAGTACTGGTATATATATATGATCGATTTTTTCCTTTTTTTTTTTATCAATGAGTGTCTAGCAACGTGTGAAGCTCTAACCCAATGGTACGATCGAGTAATTAACTAATTATACTTGAAAGACATGCTAAAAAGGAAAACGGGTCAACTAAAACAATTCAAAAGTTGGTAATTTCGTAAGTTTTAGTTTCAAAACATTTTTGTAGTCAAAGATTACACTCTTATCGCAAAACCGCTTCGTGAAGCTCAGAATAAGACCTGCACTCGGACTGGGATGAGCCTCTTCTAAAACTATGCGTTAACAGATCCAAGTCGATCTCACATCGTATGCTCTTATTCTACTAAACTAAGGATTCATAGTAGTTTTTCATAATCATGTTTCATGCCGCAAACGGCCCATAAACCTAGGTCACGTGGTACACTCCTTATGATGCCTCTGATGGGTGGCAAAGGATTGACTATATATATGTCTAGATGCCCCAAGTAGTACTAGCTAGCTTTATAAACAAATGGTTCTAATAATAACGAGTTAGTGCAATACATTTGTCGAAAAATAAAATGTTTCATAAAAGAGCCAAACAAATTCATGTGAGGGTGCATTTCATAAGGGAAGCTAGTGGTGAATTGTTTTAATTGCACTCGTGCAGGGTCACGCCCCTTCACACTACCCATGTTACAAAGTCTTGTAGTTTTAGGGAAATAGAGTTACTATATAAAAATATTCCGATGGTGTAGAAATTAGTTCTTCAATCAGAATCAAACTCCCAATTTGTTTCGAGACAATAAAACAAATTATTCGGGTGTACTTAAACCCCCAAAATGCAAACATTCGTTATAAATCGCACAGAGGTGGAATTATCATGCATGGGTTGATTATCAGGCAATAAGATTCAAAATAAAAATATCTGAGTTGCCTGTTGAAATGATCAAAACGAACTTTATGACTTTGTACATTTTGTACGCAAGCTGAACTTTATATATATAATAATCACCCCCTCCCCACCCACCCCCTCTACACACACATGTATATATAGATATAGATCATGAAAATTATACATTAAATGAAGGTGATGGAGAGCTTAGAACATGCAATGAAAAGGGGTGCACCAATAATTGCCGAATACTTGGGTGGGGCGGTAAATTGTGATGCTTATCATATGACAGATCCACATCCTGATGGTCTTCGTGTTTCTTCTTGTATTAGAAAGAGCCTTGAAGATGCCGGTGTATCACTAGAGGAGGTAATATATTTCAATATAATATCTAAATGACGATTTTGTCCATGTGTAAGAATTAACACATACAAAATCACATGCATCTTAATTCCATGGTAACAATACACAGACACCATCTCTATCATAATATATTGAAATATTTCATCGCTTGTCGTATTTTGACAGTGATTGATTTATGATAATATTTGATAGACTCAAAATATTTTTATATATTTATTTAAATATAATTGTGTTGTTTAATTGTTGTACGTGCTCCACGTCGCATTGCGTATTTTTTTAACAACAAGCATATATATTTTATTCATAAATTACACTGAGGAAATTTAAACTATAAATCTAGTGCTTCAAATATAAAAGTGTTACCAAGAGGTCACAAACCCATTAACATAATTTAGTTTGTTAGATCATGTGGATTGCATTATATTCATGTATAATATAAGGATATATATGAGTTATAAAAACTTTGTTTCTAGTTAATTTATTGAATTCTAATATTATAGGTTAACTACATAAATGCACATGCAACTTCAACATTGGTTGGTGATCTAGCGGAGGTAAATGCCATAAAGAAGGTATTCAAATGCACCTCAGGGATCAAGATGAATGCAACCAAGGTGATCATTTACCGGCCTTTACGGCCATTTGTATTCGATACATCTTCGCATTGACAACAGCATCGGTAACGCTTTTTTTTTCTTGTAGTCTATGATTGGGCACTGCATGGGTGCAGCTGGAGGTTTGGAAGCCATTGCTACAATCAAAGCCATTCAAACGGGATGGTTGCATCCCACCATTAATCAGTTTGTATGTTGGTTTCGTATGAATATCTCTTTGAACAAATTAGTATTTTTGTTATGTAACTTAAATTTATTATGGATGGTATATTTGACAAATTAATCTTGTTAATGAGTCGATACTGTTTCTTTTAACTCCAGGGGAACAAAGAATTAGCTTCAAAGGATACGTGTTATATATGTGGTCAAACGGGTTGACAAAAACTCATTAGATCTTTTAAACTTACGCTATATATATACTTTTATATCAAGTGTTAGGACTGGTCATATAAACAAACGATTTTTTTGTTAAATTTATGTTTTTTCCAACACCGATAGATTGAGGTTAATGGAAATTTGTTTGATCATCTTCTCACGACTTTTACAGAAAATACACTTTGTAGAATAATTCACATGCAGTGGTGCGGACATAAGAAGAGGTGAGCCGTAGCCCGGGCTATGGCTCAACTTGTCCAGGCGCAACGTAAAATTTAATGTTTTTTCTCGTTTTATGTTTAGAATACTTTTGAGTAGTTAAAATGATACACATGAACAATAAAAACATATTTTTAATGGCAATTTTTTAAAAAAGTGTCAAGAAAATGATGATATTGGTTAAAATACTCAAAATATTGTTAATAATTTTCAAGAAAATATTGATAAAACTCCAGATATATATTGCTAATGATATGTAGGAAAATAATGCTTTGTATGAGTGTACGTAAAAAAACTTTTTGTACGAGTGTACGAAAAAAAATTGTATAAGTGTAGGGCAAATTCTGTTCAAGGGACACACCCCTGATATTTTGGGCCGGCTCCGCCACTGTTAACATGTATCTTTTTTAAGCTTTAAAGGTTAAAGTCAAGTCTGAGGACGATGTATAGATTCATTAAAACCCCAAATAATGTGTTTTTTACAGCGTTTTATTTTAGTGCTTAAAGCTTGTAAATCGTTTTATTATAATGTTAATATTATTATAAAGGAGTATTGGATATTAACGGACCTGACTATTAGTTTTTGACCGCTACCGGTCCTAACTTTTGAAATATGTGCTGGCGGTCCCAACTTTTATCATTTTGGCCATTAATGGACCCGCCGTTAAAAAAGTTAACGGCGTTAACCTTTTTTTTTTTAATTTCAGGTCGACGTTTTATGGTTTTTGATCGGAATAAAAATACGAGTCTATTGATATAAAAATTACATCGAAACGATGATCCAAACGACGAAATTTGTACATCCGGTTAAAGAACCGTTAGGTTTAAACACCCCGATAAAGCATCATTTTGTCATTTGGAGCACCGTTTCGATGTAAATTTTATATCAATCGACTCGTATTCTTTTTCCGATAAAAAACCATAAAACGTCGACCTGAAATTCAAAAAAAAAGTTAACGCCGTTAACTTTTTTAACGGCGGGTCCATTAGTGGCCAAAATGATAAAAATTAGGACCGCTAGCACATATTTCAAAAGTTGGGACCGATAGTGTTAGGTCCTTTAATATCTAATACTCCTATTATGAAAGCAAACTATAAACTTTCATGACATGTTAAGCATTCATGTACATGTAGAACACAGAGCTCGTAGCTGACTTTGACACTGTTGCCAATCAAAAACAACAACACGAAATCAACGTTGGTGAGTTTGTTCTAGAACATTACTTTTCATGATCGATGTTTCATTCTTTATGATATCACTCGCTAACACCAATTAAATTTATGTAACAGCCATTTCAAATTCATTTGGTTTTGGTGGACACAACGGTGTTGTGGTGTTCTCTCCATTCAAGCCGTGATATGTTCCCTTCATGACATGTGTCTTTATAGGCTTCGTCAATTTGTCTATACCGCGTAATCGTGTTCTTTATGTTATGTCTTTATAGGCGTGTTGTTCTTATATGATTCTGGTTGAAAAGAATCACAACTTTCACAACCTAAGCAATAATCAACGAGGATGAAACTCGGTTCATGACAGTGGCTGGGTAGTGGTTTTCTTTTTTTTTTTTTAACGACGGGTAATGGTTATGTATGAGCATGCTATTGATGTTTTCAAAAATAATATGTCGTAGGACACACAATGCTTTGGGTCACAAAGTTGCTTCAGATCCGGTCCTCTTAAAACTAAAAAAGTTTTAATTAAATAAAAAAATACAACTTCGAAAAGAAAGAAAACCTTAAATTAAAAACTAATAATCCTAAAAAACCGAAAATCCTAGAAATCACAAGGTCATCCCCATCTCTTAGTCATATCACATTTCAAGTCAATAGTTATAGTTTTATTCGGTTTCAACAAATGCTCGTGAGGCTTGTTAAAAAACTTCAAATCACTTTTTTTTCTCGTTCCATCATTTGCATCGACATTTGATCTCGTTTCTTCTTCTTTTATAATTGATAGTTCGATAACATATCGGACACACTACTCGACTCCTCTGTTTTCTTGCCCTTGCTTTTCCGAGATGACGTTGTTGGTGTTGTATCTTCGTGGAGGTTGGGAAGAATGTTTGATGAACTTGTGTAGTTCCCTGAATCTGACGT
The DNA here is from genome assembly GCA_030867185.1 of Tagetes erecta. Classification (NCBI taxonomy): domain Eukaryota; kingdom Viridiplantae; phylum Streptophyta; class Magnoliopsida; order Asterales; family Asteraceae; genus Tagetes; species Tagetes erecta. The sequence continues at coordinate 5,444,600 of CM061494.1, read as the reverse complement.
TTTTGTTCTTAATGCAAAATCTTCAAGGCCATCAACTCAACGCCTTTCCATTTCAAACGATCTCTCACAAATTTCTATGGGCTTACTTTGTTGTAAAAAGTATGTTAAAATGAGGTAGTTTTTATAGTGTTTTTATGATAGAGTAATTTTTTTTTTCAAACGATAGAACTAACAGGCAAAAAATTACAACGGTCAAAAAATCAAGAGCTCGTTCACGAGAATTAAACCTCGTATCCTTCGTTACTTTGTCTTCTTGTTAGACAAAGTATGATGTGGTTAAGAGAAAGCTCGCAACCTTATTGAGTCCTCACCATACCACTCAATTCACCAATACAAAAAGAATGATAGCCCAACAATAATAAGTCGCTAATCATAATCACATCGGAGTATTAAATAGATAGTGTGGTACACTACCACACATACTATTAATAGCCTCTGAAATTAGTTTTGATTTGTATAGTCAAGCCCACAATTTTAACCTCAAACAAACACACAACACAACTACTCCCAACATCGATTATATCGATTTTAACACTTTCACTGCCCATTTAAACTAAAAACTTCTGCTACCACTTCATCTTCTTCACACACACACACACACACGCACCATCATTATCTCTCAAACCCACAACAATGCAAGCTCAAGCTCTTCTCCAATCAACCCAACTTCGGGTCTCCCCACTCGACCCGCTCCGCATCCGCAACCCTTCATTTCCCAAACCCATTCAATCCCAACGCAGACCCACCGTCGTAATGTCCGCCGCTGCCCCAAAACGCGAAAAAGATCCCAAGAAACGGGTTGTTATTACGGGTATGGGTCTTGTATCCGTGTTTGGAAACGATGTTGATACGTATTATGATAAATTGTTAGCAGGGGAGAGTGGGATTGGGTTGATTGATCGATTTGATGCTTCTAAATTTCCGACGAGATTTGGTGGGCAAATTCGTGGGTTTAAGTCTGATGGGTATATTGATGGGAAGAATGATCGGAGACTTGATGATTGTTTGAGATATTGCATTGTTGCTGGTAAAAAAGCTCTTGAACATGCTGATCTTGGTGGCGATAAAAATTCTAAGGTTTGTCATTGTTTTTGTTCTTTGTTTTGTAATTAACTAGTTGAAATGCAGTAGTTTGTTTAAATCTTTGAGCAATTGAAGTATTGTGAGTCTAATGGGGTGTGTGTTTGATTTTGGGGAATGGATGCTCTGTTTCTTGTGTATATATTAGCATGAAAGATTTGGGCTTTTTTAAATTTTATGGATTTGGTTGTTCTTAATGGATGTAAATTGCAGCATATTTGTGAGGTTCTTGGATTTGTATGATTTGTTTATTTTGGAGTTCAATTATGAGTTGGTAGAGCTTTAATTAATTGAATATTAAGTAATGTGTAGACTTATAGAGATGGGTGTATATTGTTTGAGTGTGTGTAAGTTAAGGTTTAGGGCTTCTATATTAGTGAGAGATTGAATATTAAGGACCATTTTGTTTGTGAGTTTTATTAAAATAGGTCTTAGTTATACGAGTCGTATTGTTTTGTGTTGGTCTGTCCAGAGTCGATACGACTCATATAAGTTGATACGAGTCGTATCAACAAAATGATTGGGTGTCTGAATAACCTGTCAGGGTGTACCGTTAACCCAACCGTTAAAATATATGAATTCTTAAAATATTAATAGTTTATTATGTATTTGAAAAATTAAAAATTTTTCTGGATTTTAATTTGTTGAAGATATCTTGTAACCAATAGTAAACTTTTTGAATGGATAACATAATATTGAAAGATATATATGCAGATTGATAAGGAGCGTGCTGGTGTGCTTGTTGGAACGGGAATGGGAGGTTTAACTGTATTTTCCGATGGGGTCCAAAATCTAATCGAAAAGGGTTACAGAAAAATTACACCTTTTTTCATTCCTTATGCGATAACAAATATGGGTTCTGCTTTGCTTGCTATTGATCTTGGATTTATGGGTCCAAATTACTCAATTTCAACTGCATGTGCTACTTCAAATTATTGCTTTTATGCTGCTGCTAATCATATTCGGAGAGGGGAAGCTGATATGATGATTGCTGGTGGCACTGAAGCTGCCCTTATTCCTATTGGGTTGGGTGGTTTTGTGGCGTGTAGGGCACTGTCTCAAAGAAATGATGACCCGCAAACAGCTTCTCGACCATGGGACCAAGGTAGAGATGGTTTTGTCATGGGTGAAGGTGCTGGTGTATTGGTATGCTTTTTGTTCCTTGAGCTTAAATAATTTTTTTTATAGAAATGAATGTCTAATTATGAGGTTTTTGGATTTGTGCTTCGAAAGTGATTATGTGATGGTGAATATCTATCAAGTCACTTGAAAACCACAAATCCACACTCGTCCTTGATAGTGATTGTATGAGATCATCAAACCTTTCTGTATAACATTTTTTACCGTTCTTAAAAAATATATATTCTATATGAAGGTGATGGAGAGCTTAGAACATGCAATGAAAAGGGATGCACCAATAATTGCCGAATACTTGGGTGGGGCGGTAAATTGTGATGCTTATCATATGACTGATCCACGATCAGACGGTCTTGGTGTTTCTTCTTGCATTCAAAGCAGCCTTGAAGATGCTGGTGTGTCACCAGAGGAGGTAATATCTTATCTTAGAGTTTAGTATATATAAAAACTATAATTATGTCGGTATGTAAACATCGTATATATCCATGTTACTTTATGTAAAAATATATGGATCCACGTCTTCTTGCTAGGTTAATTACATAAATGCACACGCAACTTCAACATTGGTTGGTGATCTAGCGGAGGTAAATGCTGTAAAGAAGGTATTTAAAAGTACTGCAGGGATCAAGATGAATGCAACCAAGGTGAGCTTCCTTTTACATTCTTCATCGTTCATATAGACAACATTGGTAACACTTTGTTTTTTGGTTTAGTCTATGATTGGACACTGCCTAGGTGCAGCGGGAGGTCTAGAAGCCATTGCTACAGTCAAAGCTATTCAAACAGGATGGCTGCATCCCACCATAAATCAATTTGTATGTTTTACTTTTGTGTTATATAGCATCAACTTTTTTAAAGGTGGCATATTCGACAACTATTGTGAATGGGTCGATTCTGGTTATTTTTATCTCTAACGTGCCAAAAAGTTTGTTTAATGGAAATGTGTCGAGTAGGTCAAATAGGTTGAAATGTTTGCCAAATTGTATTATCAAGGGGATTTATTGAAAAAAAATCCTATGGATTTCTGTTGACCTAACATATAAGTAGCTGAACTTCTTTTTGAATAATTAAATTAATATATTTTTTATTTTAAAGAAAAGTTCTTTTGTAAAGTGTGGGAGTTAGTTATATATATATATTTATAAAGACCTTTTGATATATATATATTTTTTTAAAAAGATCAAGGATTTAAATCATTTAATCATGTAAAAATGGAAGTTTTATTAAAAACAAAATCTTTATATGCAGATTCAGCAAAAGCCCTTTTGGTTTTTTTCTCAATCTCAACCCGAAGAATTACCGAATCTGACTCGAATCTGCGTTGACCCATCTAACCCACTTGACTTGCCCATTTTTTCACCTCTATATTTTTTAATCTTTCATGACATGCCATGCTTTTGTATATGTAGAACCCAGAGCCCGCGATGGAGTTTGACACCGTTGCAAATCAAAAGCAACAACATGAAATCAACGTTGGTGAGTTTCTTATGGTTTCTCTACACATTATCATTAATGGTTCTTGAGTCTATATGATTTCACTCACTAACTAAATTTATGTAACAGGCATTTCAAATTCATTTGGTTTTGGTGGACACAACTCTGTTGTGGCGTTTTCTGCATTCAAACCTTGATATGATCCCTTCAAGTCAATTTTGAGGCTTCATGAGTTTGTCTAAACCGCTTGTTCTTGTTCTTTATTGTATGTCCATTATAAGCACATTTTGATCGTTGTTTTATGTGATTCTGGTTGAAAATGACATTTGCTACAAATGGTCTTGTGGCCAAACTTTACCGTTTTAGGCATTGAATTTTGAGTTAGAAACAAGATTCAGAGACTAGCATTCGGTTAACATGATTTCAGACAGTTTGTAGCTTTTGCATTGTGTACTATTCGGTATGTTGTTAAATTTGTGCATCCTCTCTCTTTGGGTATCTTTTAAATTTAGCTTTTTATTGTTCATCAAGTACTTATCTTATTTATATAGAACATATCTATATATAGTTATTTTATCATAAATGTATGTATAGAATAAATTTAATTGTTGTATGATAGAACAGCTAGACACACTTCTTTATTCTACACCTAAATGCATCTATTTACCTCATATAAGGTTTGAACAGCTCTCACTTGGATTAAGAGGCGTATCACTTACCGCTGCGCAATAGCCCTTTAGGCTGGTAGTTGAGGAAGAGTCAATAGTGCCAGAAAATACAAGAATTATATTTTCCTTTGTGTTTGCCTAGTTAAATTTGGTTTGTGAAGCCTAACCTTGAACTTGTTTAAAAGAAATGGACTTAATCTACTCGTTTCAAGCTTTTAACATAACGTTATTGAGCGGGGCAAGCAAGCATGTTTCAAGATATTGACAATATAGTATTGTATCTTTCAGACATTTTCACTTAGTCAAGTACGTGAGTTAGCCTTGTAAACTGCTTAATGCTCAAGTCGATAATTAATTGACCCATAAATGTAAAGTATACAAGTATTAAGTTCTTCACAACATCTATTTTGGAATTAATCCGGATACGTCAGTCATAGAATTGCGGGTTATACTTGTTTGACCCATTTCCAATTAAACCGGTTGGGCTGGGATCTGGTCATAGAACCTGTACAATTAGGCCTCTTTGGATCGTTTCCAAAGGAACTAGTCGGTTGGTTACTAGCGAACTCGATGGAATTTTAAACTTTTTCCCCTTCTTTTAAGGTTTCTTTGCTATGAAATTTCGTTATTTACTTTTTTTTAGAACAGCATTTAACACAATGGAAAAACTATTGAATTCAGGATTATCGAATTCGAAACCCCGACCTACTCTTATCAATGAAGAGTCATCCCAACCTTTTCTTTTGGATCCAAGCTGATTGGAGTAAAAAATTCATCCAAAGAAAAACCATAATACAGATCTTTAATCATACTTTCTTAAGTTGAAATCTTCATTGAAAAACCATAATACAGATCTTTAATCATACTTTCTTAAGTTGTAATCTTCATTGCATTTGTCATAATACTTTAATCATGACAGGTGACTCGATATGTAGAACGCATAAATTAAGGTTCTAAAAAACATTAAACAAAAATAAGTCTAAACGGTAAGTGAATATGATTTAAAAGTCAACAGAATAACACCAATCTCCATTTAAAACAAATAAAATATCCAACATCAAAAAGCAACATGTAATACCAAATGCAAAACTAAAACTGATAATAGAGATATCTCAGACAAACAAATTGGGTCTTGAGGCCTTGTATGTGGTCTTGAGCTTTCTCATCGGGGGTCTAACCTTCTTGAACACCAATGGGAACTTGATCTTTGAGTTGTGAAACTGCTTTGTAGACTCTCTCTTGCAAAGCTTAGCTGGAATGGTGGCGGTTTTGATGACCTGAATGCAGTGGTGGCGAACCCTGTGACGAGAAGCCATCTCGGTGTACATCTGCTCAATGGCACCGTTTAAGGTCGTGTCCCTGTACTCCTTGTACATGTTATGATACCCGGTTCTTGATTGATACCTCAGCCAAATTCCATAGTTCTTGATTGTTGTCGGATTTTTCTCAAAAATCTGTACAAGGTAAAATATGAGTAAAAAACTGGAACCATTGCACCACAAACATAACAAATCAAACTAAATCATATCAGAAAGTTTAAACTTTTAACTAATAAGTTAGCGTCTTTATATCACAGTAACCACTAATGACATCGTAACTCCATACAGTTAAAAAAGACACCCAACCAACCGTTTAAAAAATTAAGGATCAAAACATCAACAATCAAGTAGCTAACTTTCTTGCCATTCAAGGATACAGTTCATTCCCAAAATTCTAAAGGCTGTAAGTCCAAGTATGAGACTGTAAACATTTGCCTATAAGCAAAAAGTGCTACCAAAAAACTCAAAACATAAGCCTGATTAGAGTAGTTCTAATTTCTAGTACAGCAAAAATATAAAGTTTGTTGGTTGTACGTTTAAGAACAATTGAATTATATGATGATCAACATGTACAGTCAAACTGGGAATAAACAAGCTACAAAGTTCCTCCGGTAATGTTAAAAGTTGTACACTGCAAGCCTGAGGGTGTTCATAACTACATAAACAGTTAAAGACTTACGACCGACCATACTGCCAAAACAAAGTAAATCAGCCAATTTGAGGTTTATACAGGTTCAGTTTTGATGACTAATGATTCAGCACAGATTGTCACTGGCCATTAAACCTTAATAATTTATATTCTTATATTTTAAGAAATAACAACGTCTTCATTTTTTAACAAATTAGCAATTTTTCAAAAAATCAATTCAAAGTTCCATATCAACCCACCCAACTGCAGTTCGCGGTACGGTCCAGAATTTCGTTAAAACAGGCTAAATCAACTGACAAAAACTTAAACAAAGCAAGTTCAACAATATTGTTGATTTTAAAACAGATATACAGTTTTCAAACTTTTTAGTCTGATAAAAAGAAAATACATATACATTAGCATACAGCTAAACATCAAAACACAAAATGTTAGCATGCATTCTAACTAAACCAGATAAGATAACTTTGTGTCTAAAACACTTTCAAATCAGAAACACATTACTTACATTCGCAACTATATAAAACCTAAGCAAATGGAATAAATTTACCTCGTTAATGGCAAGCATCTGACCATTACTTTTCTTCACTCTCTTAAGCTTCCTTAAAAAGTACCTAATTTCAACATCCATTACATCATAATCAACTTACAATCAAATGTTCAACAAGTAGTACAAAATTTATATGAATCATCAGTACGAACCAAAACTTGCTCTTAGCACGAACTTCATTGGTGGCCCAAAGCTTCATACGATAGATCTTAGGGTGCTCATCTGTTTCCGTTGGTAAGCCTCTGCCTACAACCTGAAACTGATGAAACTGCAAACAACAAAACAAGCAATCAATTGATAAATCGGAAAAAGCTTGTAAGCTCGATCGATTATCAGTGAAAATGAAATTATAGATTTAGATTAAATTAAGTAGGTTGATTGAAGAAATGTGGTTAAAGAAGACGAACCTTGTAGCTCATTTTCACAATCTGATGCTGTTGCTGATCACTCCTCGCACGATTGATGTGTTTGAGGCGCTGATGAATATGAATCTAGGGTTTTAGGCTTTGTTACATACACTAGGTTAGTGGGCTTTCGTGGATCCTGATCTTGGGCCGGCCCATTTCATATCATATTTTTTTAATTTCTAAATCATTAAGTTAGATTTTTTTTACCTGAGTGTCAAGTAATCATCACTCGTGTTCACTACTTAAAAAAGAAGTATTGAGTTGTTCATCACGAGTCTGGAAGGAAACCCATCGTTTGAAGACCCATTGTGTGGAAGCCCCCGAGGTCTAGGTGAGAATTCGTGACCTTTGGCCACTTTTCCAATGAGGTCTGTTGACCTATAAGCTCGTAGGCACGTTTTTAGTTAGATGTTTTATGTTTTATAATTATCGAATATAATAATAGCACTTAGTCTCCCGGTACAATGACAGGGGGTGATAATTTGGGCTTAGGAACTTTAAGGTCTTAGCTTAAACCTGACTTAACAGGGTATTCCTATAGTGGTAGATTTATTCCTTATTGGTTTTCCAAGTGAGATAAAACTGAACTGTCAAAAATAGTATGAATAGTTGACATCTCATCTTAAGAAGATTCATTTAGATATTATGGGTAGTTTCAAACTAGTGGTAGATATAAAACAAAATTTCAGAGGCATCCTAAAAGAAAGTATCCACTCAAGGATACCTATTCTTTGTAAGGCGTATCCCGATATTTAAAACGGTAAAAAAAAAGTATTTCGTTATTTAAAGTAGTGAAAAAATAGTATTCTAAAACTTAAAAAGGATATTCTGATATTTATACGGGTGAAAATTACACTTTGTAACATAAGTTGAGGGGTAACGCTATCGAGTAGGCCACACTACCCTTAGGCTCTTTTCGTAGATCCACTCTTGTTACAAAGGCTAGTAATAAATAGTTATAATAAAATATAATTTAATGCTTGTAAATGATTCATTTGAGATTTGAGAGATTAGGTGGTTGTAGCGCAGATAACATGTGATATTTGTGACACTTTGGCGTTGCATTTTGATCTTGCTCGATTTCATTGAATTATGTAAAATTGTAAACCAAGGGCCTAGAACTTTAATAAGAACTTCAACGATAACAACAGGAAGCAAAACACATCATGATTATGAAAAAATTGTCAACAACATGATTTACAAATGAACATACTATCGTAACATTTACACCACATACTCTTAACGAAATATTGTGTTCGATCATTGCCACATAATCTCTCTAAATATTGAATTCAAAGACAAAAATCATTGATGGAGATTTGCTTTGTTTTTATTATTCTTGTATAAATAGGTTTGTATTTAAACAATCCTAATTTTTAACTATGGAAGGTAATACTGCAGTCTCAACTTAATAAATTAAGATATAATTTCATAAATACTCCTAAAAAGTTGCATCTATCTAATAAATCAAACTTTTAGGGGGGCAATTTTTGGAGGAATTTTTTTCTATAATAGGAAGTTTGGGAGGTAAAATTTAGCTAAATTTTTCACCATGCAAGTTGATGGAGCCAACTCCTTAAATGTTATATATTTACAAATTGTTAAATATAATGGTTATAATTTCTTTATAAATATTACTATTTAACCCGTGTGTAACACATGGGTATTAAACCTAGTAATATCATATTTACCCAAAGTACAAGTTTTTAATGCATAATGTACAACACTTTTTAAGCATGATTTTGGTAAATATGATATTATGCAACTTTTTAGGGGTATATATGAAATTACCCCATAAATTAATGTCACCGCTCGTCAACTTTTTAACTATTATTTATCAGTTGTCTCATATTTAAACTTATTTAGCATTGATAAATTTTATGTGACTTGACTACTATAGTTATTTTTTTTTAAAATTCAACCCTAATTCAATCGGATGTTAATGGTTTTATGCGGTTCCTGTTTGACGAGTCCCGCTCATGAGGAGAGTGTTGTAAATTAATTCAGTTAAGTAAAACACTAAAAAGAAAAACTAAAGCAACACAAAATGCAGAAAATCAAACCATATATCACTAAATAATTCACAAAATCACAACCAATATGACATCAATCAAACTTCATGTCACACACATGCATTCCTTTAATTCCAAACTCACTTTCCGGGAACAAAGTTGGTAGCATATGACCATGCATTGTTTGCAACAGGGTCAGCAAGGTGGTCAGCTAAGTTCTCCAATGGTCCCTTTCCGGTTACAATGGCTTGAACAAAGAACCCAAACATCGAGAACATGGCTAGCCGACCATTCTTGAGCTCCTTCACCTTCAACTCAGCAAAAGCCTCTGGGTCATCGGCCAAGCCCAATGGGTCAAAACTACCACCAGGGTACAATGGGTCAACCACCTCACCAAGTGGCCCACCAGCAATTCTGTAGCCCTCAACCGCACCCATCAAGATCACTTGAGTAGCCCAAATGGCTAAAATGCTTTGTGCATGGATCAAACTCGGGTTTCCCAAGTAGTCAAGACCACCTTCGCTAAAGATTTGGGCTCCAGCCTTGAACCAGACTGCCTCACCGAACTTGACCCCGTTACGGGCCAAGAGCTCGGGGAAAACACACCCAAGAGCCCCGAGCATGGCCCATCTGGAGTGGATGACCTCAAGCTCGCGGTTCTTGGCGAATGTCTCGGGGTCAGCTGACAGCCCAGCAGTGTCCCAACCGTAATCACCAGGGAATTCTCCAGTGAGGTAAGATGGAGCCTCACCAGAGAATGGGCCTAGGTACTTAACACGGTCGGGACCGTACCATGGGCTGCCAGATGGTGCCACCTTTTTTACCGCAGGCTTCCTCATGGAAACCTTTCCATTTCCATTGATGTCTGAAACAGATGGAGCAGATTTCACTGCTTGACCAACAAAAGATGATGATAGAGCCATGGTGGAAGCTGCCATTTTTTACTGGAAGATGTAGTGATTGTTAAGGTTTGAGTTATGAAGATGGTTTGGTTTGAAGTTGATTTATAATGGGTGTTTTGGGTCAGATTGATGATCTAGTGCTTATCTTGATACGATTTTTTGCTCCATTGTGATTGGCTAGCAAGATTTTAGTTATATCTGTGGGTCCATCAAGATTCCAGTTTTGTTATTCACCAAGATATTTGATGGACATTAAGTGGTTCTTGTTTATTTGGGTGAGTCAGAATGATTCTTAACCACTAGTGTGGATGTTCTTGTCCTTTCTTTCAAGAAATTATTCTTTTTTTTTATTTTAGATTATTCATTAACAAAACGAGTTAAGTGCAAATTGCATCCCTATGATTTACACTCAAAAGCACTTTGCAACCCTATTCGAAAACTTAGACCATTTGCAACCCTATACTTTTTAAAATGGATCATTTGCACCCTTATATTAAGTTGACCGTTAGTTGACCGCTAGTTTAAAGGGTAAAAAAGACATTTGATATGAAAAAATACATTTCATCACACCTTTGCATCCGTTCTCTGTCATCGTCTTCACAAAACACACATGAACAGTCAATATCAAATCAATCCCCTCACCCTCTCATGTTCAATTTCTTTTGTGTAAATTTCAATTAGATTCAAATTCCCATGGCATGAACGAAACCCAGGTTATTACGCCGTATTGTTCCCACTTGCTTATTCCAATTGATCTGGATCTCGCTATCTCCTTCTCCATCTTCGGATTTCAATATGATGTCTTATATGCATTATTTGTTAACTGATATGCGTTTTCTATGATCTTGTAAACAGTCAAGATCATGAAATCAAGCGACAGATTCTCGTTTCTCAGCGTAATGAAAAAGCTAACACCACCTAAATTTTGATAAAATGTTATGGTGTTCATCCAAAACCTCAATCAATTCATGGAGAAGAGGGTAAATGAAACGAAATAAAAAAATCATTAGTTAAACATGTCTAATATATGTATATACAAATCAAATACCATGACTATCATACCCAAAGCTAAGAACAGATTACAAAGTTTGAAAACATATTGTCCTTAAAGAAACCGGAGTAGTATCTTCGTAAAATGAATATTACGACTTATTCACAAACTATTTAATCATATACGGAAACAGACCTTAATCGGGAATTGAGTTGATCGAAGAGTTGTGTATGTCGTGACGATTTGTAGGTGGCGGAAAGGTGGCAGTGAGGATCGGTTGTCAGATTAACAAACTAGTCTCATCTGCCTCATGGACAGTACGGTTGCCGTCATCGTGTTCATCATTCCGGTAGCATCGATTCCTCATCGATGTGATTGTCTTCATCTTCTTGGTTTCATAGATTACAGATGTACTAATTAATCTCATCACCTTCATGTTCAGCTCCTTGTAATTTCAATAGAAGGTTGGCATTTGTGACCTGGGAGATAAAGGGTAGTAATGATGAAGGATTAAGGGAAGCGATGAAGGCGATCGCTTATGGGTAAGATGAATTTGTTTAAGAAATAGATTGCATGGTTGGGTTTGGTTTTGACTTTGACAGTTGGGGTTAAGTCTAAAGAAAGGGTATAACGGTACTTTATCCTTTAATTGGATGGTTAATTAACGGTCAATTTAACATAGGGGTGCAAATGACTCATTTTAAAAAACATAGGGTTGCAAACGGTCTAATTTTTCAAGCGGAGTTGCAAAGCGCTTTTGAGTGTAAACCACAGGGGTGTAAATTGCACTTAACTCTTAACAAAACCCATGAATTTTTAAGTATTATACAAATGTTCCAACTTAGGACAACTTTCAAGATTTTAGTTGACGGATTGATACGAAATTCCAACAACATTTTGACACCAAGTGCTTCATATTCAGAAATACAGGCAAAAGATGACATCTTCAACGAAGAATAAAGTTAAGGTCGCATTGATTAAGCATCCTATTAACCGCCCAACCAACTACGCAATTGTTGAAGAAACCAAACTGTATTTAACATAAGGCAAGGTCGGATTTCATCACCAACCTTACCTTTTAGTATATAAAGTTTTAGTCCAGTTCATTAACTTGTTATGTGTTTTGTTAAATAAAAGGTCATTTTAGTATTGACATAAGAAATACACCCAACGCTTGGAAACTTTTGTGAATTGGGTACTTAAGTTTTGCGTAACATCCCAAGTTAATTCTTTTCGGATACGCCATTTTAGATAGTCGATTAGAAAGTTTGTTGTATCAAACCGGATAAATGAGACAGTCTGATTAAATGTTCGTTCGCTGAATTGACATAGATCTTGTCTTGCTTTGGTCGCCTTTAAGCTTGTTCACTTGCAAAACACTCCAAAACTAGATATTAGACCAGGCCGCGCGTTGCAACGGCCGGGTCAGGCGTTCAGGTCTTGCGTATGTGACTTTATCACTGCGTTGATAAGAAAAAGTATCAGGTCACGTATGTCACGACATCATGCCGTAATATGTCACGCATTAAAAGGCAAAGAAATTTGAAAATTAGAAGTCAAAACGATAACCCAGTGATAACCCAGTCAAATTTAGAATGTTGAAGTAATATTATATGTCAAGTAGAGTAAGAGAACAAAGTCGAAAACTCATCAGGGGCTAAAATGTTAATTATTAAAAGTCGAGGACTAAAACCGTAAATACAAAAAAGTAAAAAAAAAAGTGGATGACACATGGCAACACGTGGTTGGACCACGTGTCACCACATGAATGGGTAAATGGTCACCGACCTTCCTTATTAGGAAGGTATACAATACAATTAAGATTACATCAGAGGGATAATGATTACAACGTTTGGGAGTGTTCGTGTTCTGTCATATATGTTTCCGGAAATCCTTTTGTCAATGCATTTAAGCTCATTAGTGGCAAGTCCAATGCTTGAAAGTTTATCTTTACAAATATTATCAGACAAGCATTAGTGGCAACCCCTAATCTCTCAACTTTTACACTATTTATGATTAAAAAAATCAATCAATTTTCAACTATGTATGTTGGCTCCTCGATTACCTATTTCTCCTCATCCTCGTGTGATGTAACCGATTTGGTCACCCTACTATACGTGTGATCTATAGACTTTTTAACTCTTACATAAACCAACATTTCAATATATAAAACCATTTTATAAGGCATTCAAGATTCACATGATCAATTCAGCTCTAGTTAAATATTGAAAGTCCAAACACCATAATATTCAAAAGGAAAATACAAAGTAGTTGGATTTTATAGTTCCAAAAGAGAAGGATTAGTATAGGCACATTGCATAAACCATATAATGTTTATTGCACATAACTATTTTCTAACTTGTGGTGGAATGAGGTTAATCTCACAACAACCAGAAGCCCGCGGGAGCTTAAGCAACTCTGCACACTGCACTCGTGTTTCTTCTTCTATTTTTGAGTTTTCCCAAGTCACTGTCACAGTCTTTAAAAAGTTTGCATTCCTTAACAAGTATGCCAGAAACCCTATATCACAAATTTTTCCCTTGAATTCTGGAAACTTTATGGTTGTAAGATTTGTCAACAAACAAACAGGAACTAGCTTCGGCTCAATCCAGTCAGAATATTCCGGCTTTTATTGTTAAACATACAAAATAGACAAAGCTCGTTATAATATAGAGAGAACATAAGTAAAAGAAGTAACTATAATATCGTCGTACCTTGACAAGATAGTCGGACGCTTGAACAATGCACAAATGCTTCAACTCAGGAGAACTTTCAAGAAACTTAAGGGTTACTTCAGAATGCCAAAAGTTCTCCAACTTCAAGTGCTTTAGGTTCGGAAAGACGGGAAGAGATAAAGTGAACGGGATCTCAAAGTCAAATAGGGAGTTTACAATTTGAAACGAAAGTGACTTAACTCCACTTAATCCCTTTAGAAGCTCAACCCACAAATAATCAAATGTTAATTGATGAAATGAAACACACGCCTCAACCAGAGACGACACATCTTCCATCACATAATGCGAGCACATTCTTCCATTAAGAGATATGTATTCAAGATTAGGGAGATTTAAAACGATATTGTTGATAACTGATACACACTTAAGCAACGATAGTTTCAGTCGTTTCAAAGTTGGAACATTAAATATGTAATCTTCTTTATTGTTGCGCCATGCTACCTCCAAAGATAAATTTTCAAGCACAGGGCAACCATGGATGAGTTTAAATGCATTGCTAAAAGGATTGCTAGAAACAGCAATGTCAAGCGTCTTTAGACAAGGAAGATTGACTGAACACGGAAACGTCCAAACACTATGCTCGTAGTTTCTACATCGTAGCCTTAATTTTGTGAGTGTCTTGCAAGTGAGCATGCTTAAAGGAAACTCTAGCATGATAACTCTTACATCAAGCTCTTGAACGTTCAACTTGATGGCCTCATCAATCCAACTTAAAACACTTGACCTTCGAACCCAAATCACAGAAAAGTTCAATCGAAATAATTTAACTTGGGATGATTTGTGGAACTTCAGTGCATGATCTACAAATTTTGTCAAGCTGTCTAAATCATAGGCACGGCGAGTATCGTCAAAAACAAGGTTAGGAACCAAGGTCCAGCTGTACCTCCACCTTTTGGATAAAACACTAGTTTTTACCGCGAATCTCGTAGGCATTAGAGAGAGTATGTGTGAAAGAACCTCGTCAGGCAACGTCGTAAGCCTATCTACATCCTCACTAACAGAACTCATTTTAGGACCTAGCTCTTCACTTCACTTCACTTCACTTCCTAATAGTTTTAAACAAACATATATGTTAATCATAAGAACATGCCTTTTGACATATAGAGAGTTGAGATTTGTTATTACACATCGAAATTATGAAAGTGTTGTAAGGAAGTAAACAATATTATATATTCGATCAAATCAAACTTGTAATAATTTTAAACAAATTAGAGTTTGATCGATGATGCAAACCTGAGAAAACTAGCTACCAGCTGCAGCTAGCTGCAAAGAAGAACAATCAGGATTTGGGAATTGATTGATTGATTCAAAGCTTAAAGCTATACAGATATATTATTTTAAATACCGGAGCATGCGAACAAAGTGCAAGACGGCAAAAATGATGCCACTTTGTCTCTCTCATTTTAAAATACTAGCCAATGCATTTCCTTTTTATTACACTAAACCCCTAGCTTGGAATTAATATCAAGTAACTAACCATTTTACTTTTTATTACACTAAACCCCTTGGAATTAATATCAAGTAACTAACCATTTTAAAATACAACTTTTATCAGAAGCAAAGCTACAACAACAATTTATAACAAGTTACTCATTTTCTGTTATTTTACCAATCATCTGTATCAATCATCACATGTCATGATGTATTGTAGCATTGGTGTGGTTTATTTATGTCTAGAGCTATTTAGATTTCAATTATATAGTAAATTAGCATTGAAACTTAGTCATGCTAGCTAATTACGCTTGAATCAATTTATACAGTTACTTCATTTGATTTTTCAATTGATAAATACTCTTTGGACTTATTTGAGTTTCCGGTTTATGTGATTGATCCATTTTGACCCACGCGCATCTTGAATCAACACCTCCACCGTTGGGTTTAGTGTGGCAGGTGTCCTTAGAGTTTTGAATGCAAGAAAAAAAGTTAAATGGTGTCCTTAAGGTTTTGGCCAGCTTTTACATAAAAACACAAAGATTCAGATTAACTAAAGGTTTTAAAGAGCGCATGAAACAGAAGTTCGAGTCTATTTCGGATAATCATAGAAAGAGCGGTTGGGTCGGGTTGGTTTAAGCATAAAGATCAAGGCCCCAAAACTTGGCAGGGTTATTGGTTCGGTATTTGCGGTCCTTGCTCTTGATGAACTCCATATCCTCGTTGGTCAACTCAAAGTCAAACACTTTGAAATTCTCTTCGAGTCGTTCTTGTTTTGATGATTTAGGAATGATTATTGTGTTTCGTTGTATGCCCCAACGAAGAACAACCTGAGCCACAGTTTTCTTGTACTTGTCAGCCAAGCCCTGATACATCACAAATAGTAGCATAGTCAACTTCAAAGGCAACTTCTATCTGTTACTAAGCTTATTATCACCATCAATTAACTTCGAAAGACAAACTTACTTTTAGATCTGGGTCATCCAAGCAAGAAACGGAACCAAACCACTCTGTATTAGCCAGCGACCCACCAAGCGGAGTGTGGGCTGTAACTGCGATTCCATGCTTCTGACAGAACTTGACAAGAGACTCACGCTGGAAATAAGGATGAGTTTCGATCTGGTTTACAGCTGGCTTTATCTTTGAGTAAGCTAAGCAATCTCTGGTCAAGAAAATGTCATAGTTGCTGCACAAATTTCACACTCATCAAAATGGTATCAACTAAAACCCCCAAATTGATATAAGCATTCGTTTATTCAAGAAAATGACGAGGGTTATGTTGTGACTAATAAAAATATTCAGTCGTAGAAACCAAACAAAAATTGACTTTAAAAGTCAAATGAGCTAGTCCTCTAATTTTCAATCAACACGAAATCTCAACATGTTAAGAGAGGTGATTATTGCAACAACCGTGAAATTATCAAACTATGAATTGATTATGTTATCATTCAAGTCCTGATCTGACCTTAAAATCAGACTGTTAAGGATGGTAAAAATAATGAAATAACCTGATCCCAATGCTGCGAACCAAGCCAAGGGAGACTGTTTCTTCCATAGCATGCCATGTGGTCTCTAACGAAATGGTTGTGTCAATATCTAAAACACCATCTTCATCCAATGCACTTGCAGTTGTACCAATTCCTATAATAAGTGGAAAAATCAAACAAAACTGAAATATTTTTCTAATTTTTGACAAATTTAAAACAAAAGTAACCATATAACTTATCAAACAACATCATGGTTAATACCAGTGTGCTTTGTTGCAATAGGAAAGTGAACAAGAAACAGATCCAGATAGTCTAGTTGAAGCTTTTTCAAGCTAGCTTTGCAAGCTTCCACGACATGTCCGTGATCTGAGTTCCAGAGCTGGATTCAGAAAGGAAAAAAAACGTTATAAAATAAATAAAACCAATATTTGAAAAATAAACAAAACAATTTAACATTTGAGTATGCTTGGGTGGTGTTCAGCCTGTTTTCTTTGTAGCAAAACTTTCAGTTTGATCCACCAACAATTTTGTGTCCACTTTTTTTCTTTTTAAGTAATGCATTAATATGAAATAAAAACATATAAAACTACGAGATAACATTCTATGTTTTCCAAATAAAACAATTTAAAAAATTGTAAGCTTTTGAACACACTATCAACATTGTTGACCCCTTTATTTCGAATTTGATATAAAATGGCTAAAACTGCCACCAACAAAACATTACCCTGTTTAACCGATTTTCATACAAAAAAGCTGAAATGCATTATTATATAAACCACAAACCTTTGTAGTAATGAAGAGATCTTCCCTCTTCACCAATCCTGTTTTAAAGGCCTCGGCCAGTGCCTCCCCAACTTCCACTTCATTTTGGTAATCAGCTGCAAGAACAAAGTAAATCAAAACAATGTGCTTTGTATTGTTATTGAAAATTTACTTTAGTATCTATAGATCAAATATTCAAACATGACCATCTATCTACACATCAATGATGATAGATGCTAAATACCAGTCTAGTCCTAACTTTTGATGAAAACAGAAAAGAATGTACCTATGGTAATGTGATTCTAATTTCCTCATATATATAGTTTTTATTCATGTTTAAAAGACTTAGTTTTGTCATAAAAAAGGGTTAACAGCGCAGCAAATATGGATTATGGACAGTTGACCTCACTTCTCTTGAGATGGCTCACTAGGATATTATGTAGCTCTGAACAAGTTAAAAAAAACTCAAAACGAATAAATTACTCTAAAATCAGTCCAATTATATCCTGGTTTAAAATAATCAACTCACAATAGCATCATAAGCAAATCAGATTTAAACACAGTATGAATTTGAAAAGAAAGCCTAAACTGAATTAAAAAAAATTAGGGAAGAAAGATAGATACCGGCACAATCGAAATGACGATAGCCGATTTTGATAGCGTTGATGAGAAGATCTTTGATATCTTTACCCTCCATACGCCATACACCCAATCCGATTATCGGCATTTTGAATCCACTGTTGAGTGTAATCGCCATTTTTTCTTTCTTTCTTTCTTTTTAGTCTCTTCACTTTTGACTGCCGCTTCTGCTGCTTGTTGATGTTATATTAATACTCAACTGTCGTGCCAAGCTGTTCTTCATCCATCCAACGGTGGAGATTGATCATCCCAAACAAACTATATATATGACAATACAAGTATACAACACACACTCCCTATTTTGTTTTATGTACATCTTTAAGAAAATTATTCTATACACTATATTCCTATTCTGTTTCTATCTAAAAAAACATTTTTATAACACAATTAGTTAGTAACCAGAAAAATCTACATATCTATCTATTTACTCTATTTACTTGTCTAGTTTAGTATTTGTGTTATGTTTAAAAACACAATACTCAAGTGGTAATTTTAAGGATATTTATGAGAGTATGGTGGTTCCAATTAGTTTAAAAACAAAACCGTGATGTGATAAAACCGGAACATAATATTTATTTTAAAAAAATTAGTTTAAGTATAATAGTATTATACTCAAATTAAAAAAAGTTAACTGCTTGAATTTATGGTGTAATTTTTTCAAAAAAAATTGTATAAAAAAGTAAATGATCATCGGCCATATAAGTATTTTGAAGGTATCTTAATAACCTAAACTACATTCTAATTTTTATCCTTGATCAAATCTATGATTCAAGTAAATTGTAAAATTACCTTAATTATTTGTCATTACTTATGCAAATTTTATAAAACTTATTTTAGTATCTTTTAAACATAAATATATTCTTTACAATTAATAGCATAATTATTTACTATACCAAATTATATATCGATTTCAATTTGTGTATTTTGTCACTAATTAAATATATTTACTATTTAGTGTTTAAAGTATTTTAGTATTTCACCGGATTACTTAAAGTAAAGTTAATCAATTAAAAGGTTTTTAACTTAAGTAAATCAATGAAATTAAATAACTAATCCTTCATAATGACTTTTAGACTTGGGAGAAAGAAAAGTCGGTGATCCTAACGGTGGAGAGTCGGTTACTGAAATACCTTGTGATTTTCTAATTCCGTGAGTCATGAGATCCTATGTATGATTTAATTGACTTTGTCTATATGTTAGTTCTGAAAATTTTTAAAAATCATGGTTATTTACTAGAAAGAGTAATGTTGGCAACGAAAACGTAAGGCTTGCTATCGTTATTTTCGGGAGACAAAAAGAGTACCTAAATTCTGACAGTTTTTGTACTCTAGTTACGTTTACAAACATTGATGAAACTCTATTCTCACATAATATTTAAAATGAACTTAAACTATCAGATGTATCAGGTCATAAGTTATAGTGCTTAACGTTAATGTTTAATTAATGTTACTAAGAAATATTAACCAAAAGAATGATTATGTAATGGTATTATATTATGAGTGATTTGTCCTGGTATTGTGTCATTCAAGCAGAAATTATATTAGTAAGTAATATATGCGTTTTATATTATTATACATTGTTTCTAATATTTAATAGTTTATATGTTGTTATCAAAATAAAAAAATTATAATAACTTTTATGTTTTTTATTGTTTAACTTCATGTAATACATAGGTTATAACCTAATTGAGAAATAATGAATACATATTATTTCTTTTTACTTTGTAAAAACTAATGAAAAGAAGTGTTGTTAAAACTTGCGCATTTAACACAAAACTAATATTTTAATAGGAAATTAAGATGATGGAGATGATTAATTATTATGGATTATGAAAATGAATGAGAAATTTACACATAAGCAGATACTTGGGCATCTAACATGAAACTGATATTTTCAGTTAAACCCTAAACCGATAGGGGAAACCGAGACATTTGGGATAGGTATATGGTTAGGTAAGCATGTATAGAGCCGGATATGGGATTACTTTTATTTTTTATGGGTATGAGATTATATGAAATACTCGTTTACCTGATCCGGTTACTCTATTAGGCATAACCATTTACCCAATCCGATTTTAGGCATACCCGATTTACCCGATAATTAAAATAGAAAAAACCAACTTTTTTGTGTTTTCTTGTAAATTTTTTACCAAATAAATGTAAAAAAAGACATAATTTTTAATTTTTTGTTTTTAAGAGGAGGACGTGGGGAACAAGGTATCCGAAACAGTTTTTTGAAATTCGATAATTGAGTAACTCATCCACATGTCAATAATTTAACTACTTCACATTCAATTTTGCTTAGGTGTCATGCTCTGATTTAATTTGATGGAGGATTACAAAGTGGGTCATGCTATGCTCCATATTCGAAATAACTCGATATGTTCAAATAAAAAAGTTACCAATTATCATGAATTATCTCTTAACCCGATATATTCAAATAAATAATTTACCAATTCCCAATATGTTCAAATAAAATAATTTATAATTGTATAATCATCTCATTTATTTTAACATATAACTTTTGATAGGAAAATATTTGTAAATATCCAAACCGATTTAATATGAAATATGTTAAAAATAAATTTAAAACCTAAATTTAATTAAAATTTATAAAACCAAAATCCATGGGTGCCAATCTAGCTTTTTAATTTATCATTATCTTTTTTTTACTATTGTGTTTAATCCTTAGTATAAAATAACTTTATATGAAGCTTTTAATTCAAATCCCTTAGACTACCAAGGGTTAGGTTGTGGAAAACAATTAAAAAAAACATAAAATCATGACAACACCGTCGTTTGAGAGAACAAGTTCACAACCCGATATCACTTTGATTTCTTGACACATGTCAACTATTTATTGGTTTATGTTTAATTACATTTTCTCTTTTATTTTTCTAACATTTAGTTAGACAATTAATTTAGTTTTTCTTTAATAAGTTTTAACGTTTAACTTTTTAAACAAAATCTAAATACACAGTCTTGTTTAGTTTTCGTTGCGGACATTCCGGTATAAATTTTATTAAAAACAGTTGTTTTCAAAAAACTTATTTTTAAATAATATATAGTTTTTTTATATTATTATCCATGTGTCATTATAATTTTATTAACTGTGTTTGATGAATATATTTGTTTTTATTTTTATATTAAATAATAATTTAATTTGATTTATATAAAAATGTTTTTATAATATTATAAAAATAATGAAGAAACATATTTATTTATTAAAAAATTAGGCTGGGTTGGGTTGAGTTGGGCTGTGATAATGTGAGAAAAATTGATTTAAATTGGGTTGTATAGGTTGAAGAGAGAGAATTTATTAATTTAACGTTGGGTTGAGCCGTGTAGTAGTCTTATTTAGTTATTTGTTTCTTTTTTTCAACTAAGAACACACATACGTTCGTTCCAAACCGGCAGGAAGCGAATTCGACTTCATCGTCATCGAATTTAAACCCATGAACTGAAACCTCTATATCGAGTATTGAAGGCATCAGCAATTTTGTTTTTAACCTCAATCGATTTAAACATTCAAGGTACCAGCCAGTCTTTGATCGATTAGGTTTTTAATTTGTTTAAGCTTGAAAATTGAAATTTGATATATAATGGTTACAATTAGTAGTTGAATGTTTCTAATTACTAAATGCATGGTTATTAGCTTCATATTCTTAAATATGATCACCATATATTATATATGATTAATTTATTTTCCACTTTCTACAGTTTAATTGCATTGTTGATTAGTTGTCGATCAGCATATATACATTACATATCTCAAGTTAATTTATTATTCATTAATTTTATGTGTTTAGATATTTAGGAAGCTTCAAAGGAAGCTAAACAATGAGTTCCCAGCAAGTAGACAGACTCAGTGGTTTGCCCGAAGATGTTCGTTTTCACATACTCTCACTAATGCCTGCGAAATTTGCTGGACGAACTAGCGTTTTATCTAAAAGATGGAGATTTAGTTGGATGTTTGTCACAAACTTGGACTATAACAGCAAAAAAACAATGAGTTCCAAGTATATAGACAGACTTAGTGGCTTGCCCAAGCACATTCGTTCACATATACTCTCACTAATGCCTACGAGAAATGCTATAAAAACTAGTGTTTTATCTCAAACATGGAGGTATACTTGGATGTTGGTCACGAACCTTAACTTTGATGATTACTCCATCCATGATTTTAAACACTTTGAAACTTTTGTGGATTGTGTACTGAAGCATTGCATAACATCCCAACTTAATTTGTTTCGATTGCACCAATTTAGATGGTCGGTTGGAAAGCCAACACTATCAAACTGGATAAATGAGGCAGTCAGGTTAAACGTTCGTGAGCTTGACATAAAAGTTTTCCAACTTGGGTTGCCTTTAAGCTTGTTCACTTGCAAGACACTCACAAATTTGAGATTAAGTCATAGTGAAGATGATAAGAGTGGCTGGGAGTGTCCATGTCTAGTTTATCTTCCTTGTTTGAAAAACCTTGATGTTAATGTTTTCGGCAATCCTTTTGTCAATGCGTTTAAACTCATTAGTGGCAGCCCAATCCTTGAAAGTTTATCTTTAGTAATATCGTCACACAATGGTGAAGAAGACTACGTCTTCAATATTCCTACCTTAAAACGATTGAATTTATATTTGCATGATCGATCAAATACCAACAAAGTTGTTTTGAACGTCCCTAATCTTGAATCCCTATTTGTTGGCGGAAAAATGTGCTCGCTTTTTGTAATGGAAGATGTGTCGTCTCTGGTTGCGGCAACTATTAAATGTCATAGCATATTCGGCCGTGGTGATATGTGGGTTGAGCTTCTAAAGGGAGTAAGTGGAGTTAAATCATTATCAATCGGAAATGTAAGTTTCCTTTTTATTGGCTTCATTGTCTCGTTTCTTAATTTGTTTGTTAGTTTGAATGATTTTTTTTTCTTTTCATGCATCGATCAGTTGACTCTAATTTAATATTTGATGAAGCTCTCGTCTATTTTACTGCCCACCTTTCCGATAATGAGTACGAATATGAAGCAGTTGGTGTTGCAAGGTTTTTGGCATCCCAAAGAAGTTGTTGGAGTACTTGAAAGTTGTCCTGGATTGGAACATTTGCATATTCAAATGGTACTTAATTAATTTAGTTGTCTGTAAAGGTAGCTTTTAGCATGATGGCATGGTATATATAGTAATTGTACTTGTTTGTGTTGAAAACAATATATAGTTTGCAGAATTTGATTGGATTGAACCTAAGTTGGTTCCTGGTTGCATGCTAACAAAGCTTACAAGCATCAAGATTTCAAATTGCATATGGTCAAATCATGAGATGAAGTTTCTCGAATACATGTTGGGGAATGCAGAGGTGTTGAAAACAGTAACAATAACTTGGGTGAAGTCATGGGTGAAAGAAGAATCGCAATTGCGTGCAAAGTTGCTTAAGCTTCCTAGAGCTTCCAAGTATTGTCAGGTCAATTTTCCTAGGGATCTATTCAAATGAGAACACTTTTAACTTGAGAACAACTTAGGAACCACTTTAAATGTTGTATTTATTATAATATAAATTGACCAAAATGCTTATAATTAACCTAATTTTAACATCTATTTAAAAAATATAAGATTTTTAAAGTTGTTTGTTAAAATGCATATATGCACCCACATTACTTGTACATAAACACACATTTTGGGTGCATATATGCATTCTAACAAACGACATCACGAATCATATTTTTTTGAATTAGATGTTAAAATTAGTTAAATTATAAGCATTTTGGTCAATTTATATTAAAAAAAATTCAACAGTTTGACTCCATTTATGATTTGTCAAAGTTGTACTTTTAAGAGGTGTTCTCATTTGATTGTCCCTATATATATATATATATATGATGGTTTTACTTAAGAAATGTATGTGATTTTGGATCATTTCAGTGTACAACTCTTTCTGGTTTTTTTAAACTCATTATATAACACTTTAGCCCTTTGATACTTTCGAATTTATGAATTTTATTATTTTTAGCTAAATATTTATGATTATTTTGAGTTGTGGAATCTTATAAGCAAGTATCGCATGTTACAGCAGATGAGTTAATCAATTGATCGATGAATTAAAAAGAAGATGACGATCATCACGACCCTTAAATTTTGCATATGTGATATGAAGATCTGGTAATCACGTATTTATTTCATAAGAATTATTCGAGTTTCGGATTTTTAATTTTCATAAAAAGCCGAATTCGAGTTCGGTTTGGTTTCAAACTAAAAAGAAACTCAATTCTAAAATAAAAATCTAAAAAAAAAAATTGACAACTAAAATGGGTTTGGCTTTCGTTTTCAATCAAAACAAGATTTGATTTGAGCTAGCTACCGGCCAAAAATGCAACTATTAAAATTAAGATGTGATTAGAACAAAAAGAAAGTACAAAACACAATGATATCAGATATCTCCAAATGGCTTGCCACACAAAACTCGCTCAAAAAAAGCTTCAAATGGCTCGGTTTGAAAGGGTATATTCCAAGCCAAGTTAAATCAGTATGAAAATGAGATGAGCTTGGCTTGGTTCGTAATCGAGCTGAGGCCGAGCTTGAACTGGCTCAATTCGGTTTGGTCTGTGAACAAACCTTAGCTTGGGTTTTGGATCTGAAAAAGTTAATCAAATTAAACGAAAAGAAAATAATTTGCATTGTTACGTATCAAAATTAATAACACTATTTATTAAACTTAATGATAAGCAACTGCCTATGTTTTATACCTAGCTACTTGTTTATAGAACAACCAAAATACAACTATGTATGAAAGTGCGCATATATATATGTAACGTAAGTGTTAATATATAACCATCGAATCAACATGAACTCACTTCTTGTTAAATGATCATCCAAACATCCCAATCTTTCAATTAAGTTTGTGTGATTATTTTTAAAGTTAATTTTTTAAAATTATGTTGTTAATCCTTTAAATCTAGAGTAAAGTTTGTTTTGTTTCATGTGTATGTGGTTGAAATAACGTTTTTCTTTTAAAAGTTTCAATTTCAGGGTTTTTGTTCATGTCGTTTGCAATTCGTATGAATTCACTCCAATCCACTATATATCAATGTGGATTTTCTCTATTAACTAAGATTTCGATTTCGTGTCGTGCTTTCATTGCATATATTGTCATGATCATATTATCCGCGAGTCATTCCCAACCATCATCCAGTGTGAAACTAATGAGATGTTACTTGGACAGGTAATTAATTAACTCGTAATTTTTTTTTGCTCAACATGAAGGTTTATGTTGGGTTTTTGGGCCCATAAGGAAGTCTAAATAAAAGCCCAATTGTTTATGGCCCCTGTTCTTGCAACTAGGGCTGGTATATCAAAGTTGTTGATGAAAGAAATCAGATTAGAGAGTGTGAGACTCTGAGTTGCATAAGAGCAAATTAGAAAGAAGAAATTTTCGTCATTTTCTACACACCTGCAGAGATCTTTCGTTTCCCAGAGATTGAACCGTTGGATCCTTATGAAATTTGGACGACATCTTCACAACACCTGGACGACCTAATCCATCAGTGAGTTGTGTTAACAACATCTAGAAGTCGGGTTTCTATGCCCCTGTTCGAAGCTGTATAGTTGGTGACATCTTTCTTCTTTTGCTTTGGTTTGATGACATATGCTTGATGTTTGTTTGATTCCAAGTATATGATGTTTGTAGTATGCTTCTAGTGTATCTAGAGAAGACTTTGTATTGCTCAAATTTGATGATAGTGGATTTGAAGCGGCTCTAGTAGTCCGGTGGTTTTGACTCTCGTCTTGAGAGATTCCATACTAAATTTTGTTGTCTCCTTGTTTGTATTTGCATACCCTAGTTGTATTTGGTTGCACCATCACAGGTTCAAACAAGTCAAGGGAAGTCTTGACCAAACGAAGACTAATTCCGCATTTTGTGACTACCGTTTGTGGTCATTTAGGTGCCTTTTTCCCCATCAGTTTAGTCACTCAATTTGAACAAAAAAATGTTTTAGTGACATAAGTAGAAGAAAATTGAAACTTGGTTATATTTATATAACATTTTCCGTTTTTGTATTTAATGGTCAATCAAAGTAGGGTGGGTAGTGTAGGATATGATTTGGTAGATCGAACAGATTAAATAACCCGAACTATTTTATTTTTTAGCAGGCGATCATGTTTTAATTACTTTCCAAACCTAATATTCTATACATTATAATAAAATAGGGTTTTAAAGGACACATGTCATTTATTGGAGTTGGTGTTGGGGCATTTTCCCGCTCAAAACCAAGAACCTTCTCTTTGAAGCTATGTATGAAGAGAAATCGATAACATTAAATCACATATAATTTTGTTTTTCAAAGTTTCAATCTACCTTATTTACATCCCCATAAATCACTGTGAAAACAGGAAACAAACAACTTAAACAAAAACTCATCACAATATACGATTTAGACCCATGCATGTCGACCCATACGCTCGACCCAGTACATATGAGTGTCATCGTGAGTTTCGCCGGATATTTATCATCTAAAATATTTGTATATATTTTTTTCTTAATCTTTTTATAAATTATTTTGTAGGATTTATAAGGCGCCCAACTTAAAAGCGTCGATATCTACTTTGGTACTACGAGTGTATTTTTAGTTTAAATCTATTTGTTTAAGGCTAAAATTAGAGTTTGAATGCAACTTGTGTTTCTATTTTCATATATCATAGTTTATTTATAAATGTTAATTTTTTATTAAAGTTTCTATATTTGTGTTTTTTATGGTTTCCACTCGTGTAACCTCACGAGACTTAATCTATTTATTTATTTAATTAATACACAAACGTATCAAACCAACTATTTCGAACTTCATCTTCATCGAATCTAAACCTAGCGAGTATTTTTCTTCATCAACATTCAAGGCCGGTATCAACCATTCTGTTTTTAAATTCTTCAATCGATTAGGTTTATTTTTATGTAAGGATTTTTAGTTCGGTGCCAGCAATGCATTTTTTATTCAATTATTCTATTGATATATATATTTTTTCTATTGATCACCTTGATGAATTTATTCTCTACTTTTTTATTGTTTAATTGTATTGTTTAGTTGTCAGCATATATATATACTTCAAAAATTCAATGTGTTACCCAAAAAAAAAAAAAAAAAAAAAAAAATCCTCTCTTTTTTTTTAATTTGACCTTGTGTGTTTAAATTTTAGGAAGCCAAGAAGCTAAACAATGAGTTCAAAGCATGTAGACAGACTTAGCATGTTGCCAGAAGAGATTTGGTTACACATACTCTCATTACTGCCTTTGAAATTTGCTGTGCAAGCTACCATTTTATCTAAACAATGGAGGCATACTTGGACGTTGCTCACGAACCTTAACTTTGATGGTTTTCACCCCATCCATGATAAACAACGCTTGGAAACTTTTGTGGATGGAGTAATGAAGTATCGCATAACATCCCAAGTTAATATATTTCGATTATGCTATGTTTATTGGTCTGTTAGAAAGTCAGCACTATCAAACTGGATAAATGAGGCCGTCAGGTTAAATGTTCGTGAGCTTGACATAGAACTTATCCGGCTTGAGTTGCCTTTAAGCTTGTTCACTTGCAAGACACTCACAAAATTAAGATTAAGTAATGGTCGATATGATAAGAGTGGTTGGGAGTGTCCGTGTCCTGTCAATCTTCCTTGTCTCAAAATCCTTGATATTACTGTTTACGGCGATCCTTTTTTGAATGCATTTAAACTCATTAGTGGCAGCCCAATGCTTGAAAGTTTATCTTTACAAATATTGTTACACAGTGGTGAAGAAGAGTACATATTCAATATTCCTACCTTAAAACGAATGAAACTATCTTTCCATAATTGTTCAGATACCAACAAAGTTGTTTTGAACGTCCCTAATCTTGAGTCCCTATATGTTGGCGGAAAAATGTTCTCGTTATTTGTAATGGAAGATGTGTCGTCTCTGGTTGCAGCAACTATTAAATGTCATAGCATATACGGCCGCGGTGATCTATGGGATGCGCTTCTAAAGGGTGTAGGCGGAGTTAAATCATTATCAATTGGAAAGGTAAGTTTCCTTTTTGTTGGCTTAATTCTTTGTGCTGTTTGTTTGTTAGTCTAATTTAAGTTTTAATAAAGGTCCCATATATCTCATATATTTCACCTCCGCCTGGCATTCCGAATATGAGTCGGAAAGTGAAGCAGTTGGTGTTGGAAGATTCTTGGAAATCAAAAGAAATTGTTCAAGTTCTTGAAAGTTGTCCTGGATTGGAACATTTGCATGTTCAAAAGGTACTTTAGTTGTCTTTAAAGCTAGTTTTGATCATTTTTTTTAGGGTTATTGGATTTAATCACCTTCAACTATTGGTTACTGGCCGCTGTCACCCCCAAGTATCACTTTGGCCAATATAACTCCAAACTAAACACTTTGGTGTGTGTATCACCAAAAGTTAAAACAAATTAACCAAAAGTTAACTAAAAGTGACTTGAATTGGTTAACTTTTGGTGATACGGTGTCCGTAACACCAAAAGCTAACCAAAAAATAATCAAAAGTTAACCAAAAGTGGCTTGAATTGGTTGAATTTTGGTGATACGGACACCAAAGTGTTTAGTTGAGAGTTATATTAGCCAAAGTGATACTTGAGGGTGACATCGGCCAATAGTCAATAGTTGGAGGTGATTAAATCCAGTAACCCTTTTTTTAACCATGATATACTATTGAAAATGTACTTGTTTGTGTTGAAAACAATATATATATAGTCTGCAGAATTTGATTGGATTGCACCAAAGTTGGTTCCTGCTTGCATGCTAACAAACCTTACAACCATTAAGTTGAAGGTTTTGGGAGATATGAAATGTGATGTAAAGTTTCTGGAATATATGTTGGGGAATGGACAGGTTTTGAAGAGAGTAACAATTATTTGGAAAAGTATATGCAATATTAGACAAGAAATAATGTTGTGTTCGCAGCAGTTGCTCAAGCTTCCAAGGGCTTCTAGGGATTGTGAGATCTATGTCAATGAAACCATGTTGCGTTCTACCGGTATTTAGTTATATATGCATCGGTTTTGTTCTTTTACTACGTACTTGTGTTTTCGGTAAGATGATGTTTGAAGAAACAAATCTGATGACGTACTGCGGTTTTTGATCACTTTGTCACTTATTCTAGCTGCGTTGAACTGGCTTGTCAAACTATACATTCTTGGTTTTTATGATGCAACTTTTAGATTTTCAATTTGTTAGTTCTATGTTTTTATTCATTGTCATTGCTCATAATTATTCTACATTGTATTTTTTTTTCCGTTGTGTCTTTCTACCATATCTAAAGGGGCATTTACATATATCCCCTTCTTAAGATCATTTATTACGTATTTATCCACACCTTAAATTCAATTACATATTTCCCTTTCCTAAACCATATATATTACATATTTACCAAATTTCTTTAAAATACCCTTTTGATTCACTATTTTACCCTTAATGATCTTCATAAATATATTTTTATATTTTCTTATAGTTTGTGTAAAAAAAGGGGTAAATGAGTAATTTATTATGTCAAAGGGGATATATGTAATTAAACTTTAGGCTTAGGTAAATATGTAATTGATGGACTTAGGAAGGGGAAATATGTAAAAAACCATATCTAAAAAAGACATTTTTTACTATAAACTTACCCATAAAACAATTAAGAAATTAAGCCAAATTCTTAAAATTTATTTTATAGTCTCTAATTATAATAAAGTCTAATTTTTATTTAAAATATGTATATAAATTATATTATAGTAACACTGATTTCATGTTGGTCCCATTATATTTAGAGAAATCTTAAAAATTTAGGAGTAGTAACATGTTCAACATTTTCTACTAACGGTATGCATGAGCTGGTTAATATTTAATTTTCAACATCTCATCATTGTTTTTTAAGCACACATAATTTTTTTATACGAAATTATTTTTAAAAAGCTACAATATAAAACCAAACGTTTAGTTCATTTGAGTATAATATTGTTATACTAAAAAACAATAATTTAAAAAAATATGTTCCTGTTTTACCACGGTTATGCTCATGTTCTACGTATCTGCAGTTTTGCAGCCCGGATCTGGGGGCTAGTGTTGGACTGGTTCGGGTGGGCAATGGCAAATAGATTAGCAAATGAACATGTCTAATATCTTGTTAATCAAAGACAAATGAACAAGAAACACAAATAAATGAAAATATAACTATAACTGATCTAAACACAAAGAGGGATAAAACTACTTACTTGGATATAACTATGCATTACACAAATAGAAATAGTAGATGGTTTATAGTTCCAAAACAGAGAACCAGCCTACTGCATAGTTAACTAGTATTAGAATGAGACCAATTCCCACGAAAATGGATCGCACAAAACCTGGAAGCCTTTGGGAACTTAAACAGCTGTGCACACAACCACATTTCTTCTTCTATGGTCAAGTTTTCCAAAGTGATTGTTAACGTCTTCAAAACCTTAGCGTTCCCCAAAATGTACTCTAATAACTCTATATCGCACGTAGTGAACTTGTAATTTGAAAACTTGATGGTTGTAAGGTTTGTCAGCATACAAGCAGGGACCAACTTCGGTTCAGTCCAATGAGATCCGCTTGGCTTTTGATTACAAGATTGACAAAACCCAATATTATATAAGGGTAAACAATGTTAAACAAATACATGTAAAGAAGCTCAAGTACCTTTGCAATGCATAATTGTTTCAACTCAGGAGAACTTTCAATAAATTGAGTGATAAGTTCACGATCACGAAAACTCCCCAACTCCAAATGCTTCATATTTGGAAATATGGGCAAAGGTGAAGCGGAAAGGAACTTCAACAAAGAATAAAGAAATAAAGTTACATTTAGTGTATGAAAAGAAAAATCATTCAAAGAGTAAGCACTAGCTGCGAAAAAACAATTAAAAGTTCATCATGGCAACATATTAACGGTGAAGTGAATGGAACCTTGAAGTCAATAAGGGAGCTTAGATTTTGAGCTGAAAGTGATTTAACTCTATGTATTCCATTTAGAAGCTCAAACCACAAATGATAAAATCTTATTTCACGAAACGAAACGCATGCCTCAACTAGAGAAGACACGTCTTCCATAACAAAAACCGAGCACAACACACCACCAACAAATAGGTATTCAAGATTAGGGACGTTTAAGACAACTTTATGGATAAGTGTTACAGCTTTAACCCATGTCAGTTTCAATCGCTTCAAAGTTGGGATATTAAATACGTAATCTCTTTCATCACCACGCCATGTTATTTCCAAAGATAAACTTTCAAGCACCGGGCAGCCAGAGACAAGCTTAAACGCATTGACAAAAGGATCAGCAAAAACACCAATGTCAAGAGTTTTAAGACAAGGAAGATTAACCGGACACTGAAACTCCCAAACATTATAAATATCATAGCCACTTTGCCGTAATGTTAATGTTGTTAGAGTCTTGCAGGTGAACAAGCTTAAAGGCAACTGAAGCCTGTGAACTCGTAAGTCAAGCTCACAAATGTTTAACCTGACTAGCTGATCAATCCAAACTGATACACTTGACTTTCGAGCACATATTAGAGGAAAGTGTAAACGAAACAATTGAACATGGGATGGCTCGCAAGACATCAGCACCTGATCCACAATTTTCGTCAAGCTGTCTAAACTAGGAATGGTATGAATATCCCCAAAGTCAAGATTCTTGAGAAACATCCAACTGTACCTCCATCTTTTCGACAAAACGCTAGTTCGTATAGCCGGTTTAGTAGGCATTAAAGAGAGTATATGTGAGACAATATCTTCAGGCAAACAGCTAAGCCTGTCTTTATTCTCTGAACTCATCTTTTTCTTCCTAAAATTTAAAACAAAAATGATCTAAATTAACTACCTTTACAAATTGATGGAAATTCAAGACCTTTACTAATAACCCATTCACCATAACAAAATAAAAACAGGTGTTGTGCAAGCAGGTTAGCTGAAAACTATTGAGTGATTGATAGAACACTTACCAGAAAACTGTGAAATGTAATTAGGGTTTGGGATTGATCGAATTGTTGACTGCAAGTAAAAAGAAAAGAAATTAGAAACTGGGAATTGAGTGTAAAATGATGAGAAAACAGAAACTGGTTACCTTATTACGTTTGATCTTGTTAATACGAAATTATGAATGGTTGATTGAGTCGCTGAAATGTCAAAAGAGAAAAGAAATTACGGGATGTAAATAATGTGATCATCTACTTTACTCTTTTACTTTAAACCAAAAAAAAAAAGAAAAAAGAAAATATACATTAAAGTTTGATTTAATTATACAAATAATTTATCTGGTTCAACTTTATTTCATGTACAATCCTTAACTTTCAAAAATTATATGTATGGCTTTTATTTTTACGCATTTTGTTGCACTATTAATACATATATGAATTTGTCTTTTAGTTAAGAGGTAAAATGTTCGTTTTAGACACAATTAACTGGAAAAGTTAACGGAATTTAGTTAACAGGCCAGCAGTGCAATAAAATACGTAAAAGTAAGGGTCATCCTTGTAATTTTCAAAAGTTAAGGGCCATACATGAAATAAGGTCAAACACAAGGGACATCCGTGTAATAAACTCTTAAAGTTTAAACTAAATTTTCGTTTAAACTCAAGCTTGTCTAGTGCGTTATAGATAATAGTGTGTTATGTTTTAGAGAATCATAAGTGGTAAAATTTATCTTTATATTAGTATAGGTAGAAGAGAGTTAAACCATTCCTTGGGTGAGAGTGAAGTGAAAAGGTAAAACAGATTATGTGTCGAATACATGAGAGTACACCACATGGGCTTAAAACATGAGTCCAGTTTAGCTTAGATTCACTAGTTATTTATTAAAAGTTTTCACACTACTATTTTGCTTATGGACAAAAAATAAATTTATTAAGCTAGCAAGAAGCTATAGCAAAACAAAACATGACAAATATTAACGTACATCATGAAATAATGAACCCCAATCTAAAGTTAAAAACTTAGCCATGTGCTTAACCCAAATAAAATAGGAGACCTTGATGTTGCCACACACCATAACAAATCATGAATGATAAGAAGAATGATGTTTTTATACTTCTTGTCGCGAGTCATATTTGTATGAATACAAAGAAGATATTACCAATTAGTCAATTATCCTTGCTGCTATTTATATCAATAAATGAAAAAGAAGTAATAAAAATTAGAGTAAATTGTAATTTTTTTTGTTTTGTGACTTTAACAATTTCAATTAAAGTCATCCAGTTTATGCCTCTAGGGTTATATTTATTAGTAATTTACAACCCTCGGTCAAAATTCCGTTCATTATAAAAGAATTTTGAATGAAACTTTGACAGAATGATGTAAACTGCCAATAAATATAAACATATGGACGTAAACTTTTTTACGCTAACTAAAAATATTAAAATCTCCAAAACACCAAGGCCGAAATTTGCAATTTCCTCTAAAAAAATTTAAGACACCCGAATTACTAGGTTATTCAATTCAACTCTCGAATACAAGTGAAATTTTGCCGTAATCGATCGAATAGCGGTTACATTGTCCCATGTTATTGGTCAATCGCTGGTGCATTCAAAGGCGGTTCTTCCCACCGGAAAACAATTCCGTCAATTGAAGAAATATGACATCCCATCTTCTTCGCCGGAGACTAGGTTTTTCTACTCTTTTCCGCAATGGTACCTTCGAAACCCTTTTAATCTTCTTTTCTCGTTTATCTATCATCTCTCTCAATTCAAATCTGCCACTTTATTGTAAAAGCTTATTAATTTGAAGTGAGAAATTGAGTATGTTTACAATTTACAAGATATTTGGTGAGATAGATTGTTACAGATCTCTGTATTAGGTGTTGGTAGTTTTTATGTTTACCCCCTTTATATGTTTTATGATTATTTAATTAGCTTAGAATGTATGGTGCATTGGTGTGCTTGTGCTCAATTTGATGTTTGTTGCTCCCTATTGATCAAAAGTTTACATCTTTACAAGAAATGATTGAAATGAGGAAAGGGAATGGTTGCAATATTAGAAAATTTGCCCATTCGTGGAGGCCGCGTCGTGCTTAATATATCTTGATTTGTGAATTACGTAAAAGAAGGTATTTAGTTTTCGTTGCAAAGTTAACGCCAGATCGCCAATATTGATCCATTTATAACGATGTTAGAGGTTGTTTGTTTGAGCTCTTAGTGGGACTAAACCTCTGACCTCTGATTTGGTGGTCAGAGCTAGTTCATTCGGACTGTTTGTTTCGTGAGTAGATGCTTGAATCAGTAAATCATTTGACTCTGAATGGGTATGCATTATATTGAGTCTGAATGGTTCAGACCTTTTACTGGTTCAACATTTAATGCTTCAGACCTCTTATTGGTTTAACATTTATCTATTAAGAAGTTGCCAAACAGCCTTAATGTTAGGAGTCATGTGTCTGTTTATGTTTAAAATGCATAAATTTGCACACCAACTTTGAAGTTGGAAAGCATTTAGGGGATGTGAAGTTGTAGTGTACATCTTTTTTGGATTTAAGGGAATGCCGCTATTGGGTTTTACATCTTTTGGTTGTGTGGCATCTAGCTGTTTCTTATGTGGTAACTGATTCCAACATAAATGTATCAACAATACATGATGTTGTTGGGATATACGAAACATGGTCAAAGAATGTCATTTTACTTGGTAGCTAGCAGTTGTAATTTCCCTAAGTAATGTGAACCTGTATTGTAGGACGGAAAAAATTATTTCTTTTTACACGTGCCAATTTGGATATCATATGTACATTTTAATTGGTCAATCATAACAATAGTGTTGTCGGTGCATTGATATATCATTGTCTAATTATCACACATATTTGCATGATCCTGAAATTTCAACCTCTTCCACTTGATTTATTTAATGTTTTCTCCCTCTAATTTTGGCAGCTAATTTTGGAGCATCAACGTGTGTATGTACAACCTCAAGGCTGTTTTGCAGTTCCACTGGTACAGTGAAGTTTGATTTTACAGACCTCACGTAAGACCATCTTATGCACGGTTTATTGCCAAATTTAACTTTTTCACGTGGATGTTATTTTTACTTGCTAATATAACTTAAATGTCTTCTTACTGTCTTTCTTTGAGGGTATTCATGCAACTTACTTCATCCGTTTCAGCCGTCCTCATACGTGGTACCCAGTTGCTCGTCGAAAAAAGCGAAATGTAATTCTTCATGTGGGCCCAACAAACAGTGGGAAGACACATAGTGCATTGAAGCGATTGGAATCAAGTTCTTCTGGTATGAATATCACTTATTTATAGTAATTAAAGATTTCCACACAATAATTTTGCTCATTTGTCTATATTTTGAATTAGGTGTATATTGTGGGCCTTTGCGACTGTTAGCATGGGAAGTAGCAAAACGGTTAAATAAAGCAAATGTTCCTTGTGATTTAATTACTGGACAAGAAAAAGATATTGTTGATGGTGCAAGGCACAAAGCTGTCACCGTGGAGATGGCTGATGTCAGCTCTAATTATGACTGTGCTGTTATTGATGAAATTCAGGTGTGTTTTAGTTATTAATAAAATATTTTTCTATAAATTATTACACCAGCGCTATCTTTATATATGCAGATGATAGGGTGCAGGTCACGTGGATATTCTTTTACACGTGCTCTTTTAGGAATTTCTGCTGATGAGCTTCACCTATGTGGAGATGCTGCTGCTGTTCCGTTAATTAAGGAAATTCTGAGTGTGACTGGTGATAATGTCGAGGTAGTGAGGTTGATGATGTGGATCATATAATATGCTTATATTTTGCATGATTCGTTTTAGCACTCGTATGATTGTATTGTTGTGCAGGTACAATTATATGACCGGCTTTCACCATTAGTACCATTAAAAACCCCTCTTAGATCTTTTTCAGATATTAGAACGGGTGATTGTATTGTGACTTTTTCACGCCATAAAATATACAAACTAAAGGTGAGATCTAACTCTTAACGTAGTTCATCTGCATTTTTTGAAATCTTGTATGTATAAATTTTTTTTTGAATACTAGTGTAAATCTGTTTCCTTTCATTATCAGAAAAAAATTGAAGATGATGGAAGACATCTGTGTTCTGTAGTTTATGGTTCATTGCCTCCAGAGACACGAACAAGGCAGGTATTTACATCTTTCTGTGTTCTAAACTTTTTTTTGCCAAATTTGTCCTAACATTTGCTCCTTACATGACACCTTCTTCTATCTGCCTAATATTTCTGTACATGTTTGGTGATTTTTCGTATTAAGCTAAATAATTACATGACACCTTCTTCTATCTGCCTAATATTTCTTTACATGTTTGGTGATTTTTCGTATTAAACTAATTGCATATGTGTTGATCATATAGATATCAAGAAATTTTTTTTTGCACTTTAACTAATTTATCTATCTAATTTGTCCTAACACAATCAGCCTAAGTTTCTTTCAACCAATAAACTCTTTCTTAGTTATTGCTTGTTTTGTTTATAGTTGAAGCAAAAATTTTGTGGCTCAAGTCTTCAATTTATATAGTTTTAGAAGCCTGGAGGGTTTAGGTTTCTTTATTTCGTTTCCGTATATTTATATAGGCTTATCTTCTTGTCTTTAGTATTTGCCATGTATAAATGTGTGCAATTGTGTGTATATTAATTAATTTTTTTAAATCCACAGTTAGATATTGTAATTAAGGGGTTATGTGGTATCAAATTAGTAATACCAATAATAGAAAGTAAGTAGAGGTGACAATTTCAACCCATTTAGTAATGAATGCCGCTTTACATTTACATTTGATCTCAAATAGATCAGAAAATATAGTGAAAAAGAGAATGGGTCAAATGCATTGAAAATCGCGTTTACTTTATCTCTTAATCTATACTATTTCCTAATTCACCTTTTATCTTTGAAACTATATTCTTGTGATTATTTAGTTTCTGTAATCGCATATGTGATGCGTTACTTAAAAAAGGGGACAAAATGTTACCAGCTCTGGTAAACGACCTGTTACCCAATCACCTCAAGCAAGTTACTACGTGTTCTTAATCTGCATATATTTCATATATGGTTTGTTCACATTTCATGTTTTGTTTGTATATTGGTCCCCTATGTTCTTAATTTCTTATGATTGTGTTACATGTTCTTAAGTGGTATGTCACTATGTTTTGTCAAAACTGCAGGCTACGATGTTCAATGATGAAAGTAGCGAGTTTGATGTTCTTGTAGCAAGTGATGCCATTGGCATGGGCCTCAATCTTAACATTTCCAGAATTATATTTTCTGAAATGGAGAAGTTTGATGGACTGGAAATGCGACCACTTTCTGTACCTGAAATAAAACAGATTGCTGGTAACTGTTACTCTTTATAACACAAGTGACATTCTATATTTAACTATCTACTTTCATACACATACA
Source organism: Tagetes erecta (assembly GCA_030867185.1). Taxonomy (NCBI): domain Eukaryota; kingdom Viridiplantae; phylum Streptophyta; class Magnoliopsida; order Asterales; family Asteraceae; genus Tagetes; species Tagetes erecta. Next base: position 5,407,016 of record CM061494.1, on the reverse strand, counting down.
ATGGGCCTATCAAATTTGCTTTTTATTTATTTATAATTTATATATACCGCAGGCAGAGCTGGCAGGTACGGATCTAAGTTTCCAGTTGGTGAAGTGACTTGCTTGGATGCAAAAGATCTACCCTTAATTCATTCCTCGCTAAATTGCCCATCTCCAGTTCTAGAGGTAATATAGTTTCTTTAATTCAATCTTAAGTGAGAAATGTTGGTTGTTTTGTAGTTGTTTAAACTATGTTGTTTATGATGCAGAGCGCTGGATTATTTCCCACCTTTGACCTGCTATACATGTACTCTCGTTCACATCTAAATTGTGGTCTGTGCCAAATACTGGTTGGTTATTGTTTACTTATCCAAGAGTTAGATTTTATATAACCTTTGCCATATTCTTTTCAATTTGTTAATTAGTCTTGAATTATTTTTTTCAGGAAGAATTTGTGGAGAATGCAAAGTTATCGGCAAACTATTTTATTACTAATTGTGAAGAAATGCTGGTATGCCTTTTAAATCTTTGAGGTTCATATAACTGCTTACATAAGTATATGAGTTGTAATAACATTCCAAATTATTTAAATGCTGGTTTTTTATGTACATGTTTTTAATTATGCAGTTATGTTTGTTATATGTTTCTTTACAAATTATAACAGAAAGTTGCAGCGGTACTTGATGAGTTGCCGATTTCTTTGCATGATAAGTACCTTTTTTGTATCAGGTTTGAAATTGTTTTTGTTGTATTAATGTGCCATTAGAAGCGAGCTCATTATTCTTTATTTCTTTATGTTAACTCTCAAATATTAGAATCATTGACAGTTGTTTTTTGCAGCCCAGCTGACATGAGTGATGAAATATTATCTCAGGGACTTACACAGGTAAATGCTATAATATTTTGCTGAGGCAGCTAAAGGGTCAAATGGGTTAAGCTAAACATATTAACTAAAAAGGAAACGGGTCAAACAGGTTGAAAGTCAACCAAATATTCACATGCTTAAAAACCCCTAAATTGATGGTTCGATATTTTTGTAATAATATAGTATTTTGCAGTCACATATAGCACATTATCTAGTCTTCAAATTCAGAGATTGGATAAAAATGTGTTTTTTTACAAAATCACCTTATTTCAGACCGGAATTTTAGTTACATGTCTGACTCTGATGTTTTGACCCGCTACCCAACACACCCTTTTCGTCACCTCTAAATATTGTTTCCTCCTGATGAGTTTGCTTGAGATGATGATAACTAACTAATATTTTATGAAATAGTTTGCCCATACATATGCAAAGAATCGCATTGTTCGTCTTAAGGAAATATTTACTCCAGGCACACTTAAGGTGCCAAAAACTCAATCTGAGCTCAAGGAACTTGAATCAATTCATAAGGTATGTCTTCTTGTGATATAAACACTTGGAAAAATATTACAATATACATATATAAATCTATCATTTACTGACATATATATTTTAACTATTTGTTTCCCTTCATACCCTTATTATATAATTCTTAACTTGTAGTGGTGATTAAACCCCCCCCCCCCATCCATTGACATGACATATGACTTCAAGAAAATCTAACTTTTTGTAATAAAATCTACAAGATTTTAAAAAGTAATCAAATTGACCTCTGACTCAAAAGTCAAATTTCTTACAAACTTTATATGTTAATATCAAGGTTCTGGAGTTATACGTGTGGTTAAGTTTTCGGCTTGACGACTCCTTTCCGGATCGAGACCTAGCCGCATCACAAAAATCAATTTGTGGCATGTAAGTAATCTTTAGATTAAGCTCCCCATTGCATGCCATTTTCTAAGTACTTTTGTTCATAAATTTTACAAATGTTGTATTTCAGGTTGATTGAGGAGTTCTTGGAAAGACTAGGGTTCCAGAAACCAATACCAAAGCGATTAAAACAGATTCGATAGCCACCCCGGACATTACACCTTACCTATAATCTATGAAATACAAAGTCAGTCACTTTCGTTTCATTTTACCGCGTCAATGAGGAGAATTTGAAGTGTATAAAATATCTAATACACATGTTTATTTACTTAACACTCTTGCCCACGCTCACCGAATGCGTAGATTGGAACTAAACTCGAAAAATAGTGGCGAGGGGGGATCATTTGACTCAAATCTATTAGTAGCAACATGTTTCAGTATGAAGTGTAAATCTATTTTAACATTTTCGGTTATATGAATGAATGGTTTAATTTTGAAGACAGCTCTTGTAGCTTACCAATCTTATGACAAGTCCTTTCAAATGAGTTGCCTCAAGGACAAATCTTGAATTAATTTGACCAAATCTATGAAAAAGATTACATCTTGAATCATATCCGAAGAAAGTAATAATTTCTCTTGACCAATCTTCATTTTTTGTACTTTGTACCTTTTTTTTAAAACATAAATTCACAAGGGTTCTTTTACCACTAAGTTATCCCTTTAACAAAGGCATGTTTATATTTATGGCATCTATGTTAATGGCCCCCTCATGTATATCCTTGTTGCAAAACATCTGTTCTGTTACTTTTTGTACCCATTCCATTGCAGCCCTACTCTTTATCATCTCCTTTAACATTTTGATAATATAAAAAAAACCAACATATTGAATAAAAACTTGTTCACCTGTATTTTCTAATATATATTTAAGGGAGAATTTCACAAAGTACTCTTTAAGAAAAGTTTAAAATGCTTCTCTATAGTAATTTTAGTAGTGCATTTTATCAAAGTACATGTTATGTTAGATATTTTAGTGTAATTTCATTGACTTGTTGATCAATCGATACGAATCATAATATTTATTAAACGAGTAAAGATGTATGAAGTGCAAGGCTTTTGAGTTTATCTTTGGTATTAAAACATCATTGGTTGGAGGTTCCGAGGGTGCAACGTCCCGGATTATAATTTTAAATCAATTAATAATGCATGGAATAATCATGAAGTTTATTTACTAGGTTTATAAGTTTCTTTTTTTAATATTTGGAGATTGAGTTTGTACCCAACAGTCGTGTTGACAAATCTAAGTCCACAATGGATCTTCCCTTCAACTTATATACTCCACAGGATCCAACTTTTTTCTTTCATATTGATGATTATATTACAGCAAAGCATCATTTTTGTCCTAGACTATCAAGAAGACTTTCAATATAAGACATCATGATCTATTTACCGTAAGACCAGGGGAGTCAAATCACGAGTCGTTATTCTTTTTTTAAACCATGAAATTTTATTAAGGGACTAACAAAAAACTAAAACCCCAAAAAAACATAGCACATGGGCCGTTATTTGTATCGCAAGTGGACTATATCATGAATATGATACCACTTGCTGAAAATCATTAACAAAATCCCACTCACCTCACTTATAACATAACAAGATGTTATAGTATTATTAACAATATATTAAAAGGTAAAGATAATGTAAACAAGAAGCATAAATGATATCTCTCCTTGTCAATCTAAATTGAGTGGCTATAATGAGCTTATTCCCCTCTTAATCCTCCTACTTTGTTTACCCTTTATGACATTAATCAAGTCTTTAACGAATGAACATCATAATAAACAATGAAGCTAACTTTGGAGCCAATTGGTTGCTTTATTTGAACATGCTATTGCCGTAAATAGACCCAATTATGGACCCCATCACCATGTGCACACATGATCTTCCACATACTATTAACTAATTCTTGTGTTACTTAATTGTTACTTTCTAAAAGACTTTTGATTCAAACACTTTCTTCCACATAAACAAATGACATGTCTAATTGAAATTGAAAGAAATGAGCTAATCCATATAAGCTTTTTTGTTATGTATGAGTAGATAATTAATCTTTTAAGTTTTATTTACTTTATTAATTAAGTCCTTAAATCTGTCCATTTTATATGTGTTTGACCTAACTAATACATTTTAGGTAGTTATATAATCATTTAGAAATTTTAAAGAGAGCAGCGGATAGAAAATGCCTTACATATCACAATTAAAACTTAATCCTCTATAACTGCTTAAGCGGTTCTCGTAGTGTTCTTTTTTAAAATGGTTCTGTATTAAACGACCATAAACAAAGGGTCACATTAGCGGATTTATTTAGAGAATTGAGATGAACTGCATAACCACTCACCCAGTCACCCGTCAACATTTTAATAACACACAGTTTTACTGAATCACAAATGAATATTATTAACGAAACACCGTGAAAAATACCACTAGAGTGGAGTACGTACTCTTTGACATATACCCAAACCACCTAGTTGTGATGCTTTGGGTTGTCCAAACTATTTAAAGCAATGATAGAAATGACTATATATATATCAAAATGAATTTTGGTTGCATAAAAGTTTAAACATAATTATATGTATTAAAAAATGGGAGTATGTCATTATCTTTAATGGATCTTTTATGACAAAAAGTAGATGCATGTAAACCTCAAAAGTAAGAAAGATTAGAAAGGTTGTTATAGAAAAGGATGGTAGTGATGAATGCTGACGGTTATGTGTGTCGGAGAGAATAAAGCTGCACGAAGATTCAATATATATACATACAACCGTCGTAACAAAAGCTACCTAGCTATTTGATACCTCACTTTTTATTTTTATATATAAAACTAACAACATATATATAATTTAACTAGATGTTTCATGTTTTTATATATATAGCCATGCATGAAAAGACTTATTATAAGTTAGATGATAGATCGATAACAGCTAGAGTAAGTTATTTGTTTCATCTCACGGATCTATGTTAAAGTTGTAAAATTTGTATCTAGATATAAAATCGAGCGCTCCACGTGATGTGATAACTTAACTGAGTCTTGCGTATGTTATATCGTTGATAAAGAAAGTTTGATGTCTCATATGTTACGGTGTAAAGTCGTAATGCGTCACATATTAAAAGACGAAAATATATCCTAACCTTAATTTTAATGTTCATTTAGAGTCTTAATTAACTCTTAATGAGTTAAAATATCTTAATATTAACTGATAAAAAGATATTGAATAGTTAAGATGTAGCATATAAATGGTAAGACCTCACAATTGATCATAATATTTTAAATATTTACCGTTTAATGGACTTTTAAACCATTAAGATGTAGATTCTTAATGATTATTCAGACGCTACCTAACAACCTCGTAGAGATCAAAATGATAACCAAATAAAATAGGGGATCCACATCGTAAATATATCAAAGTAGAGTAGGGGATTAGAAATTTAAAGTGGCCAAGGTTTTGCAATCATCATGAATTTCTTTGTTTGTAACTTGTAAGCTAATTAATCGTAAACTAGTTTTACTCTCATTCACAAATACTGCACTTAAAAAGGTGTTTGGTTGTATATATATAAATAGCTTATAACCTATTATGTGTATTATCTAACTCTCTTATAAGCGAATGACATGTGATTTGTTTGTAATATGTCTAAAATGTCACAACCAATTCCCGGCCACTTTAAATTAAGGGCATTCATCCTTATATATACTAGATGTTCTCCACCACCCTAATTCAAGAAGATATGAGTGACCATACCATTTTAATATCTAATCTTTGTACGTACCTATTAATATTGTCCGTTTTGTCATACCGCTCAAAACTTAATTTGTTTTTGGTTTCTAGCTATCTATGAGAGAAACTTTCCATGGGGTTGCATGCTTAAACTTGAACTATTTCTCACTCATTTGCGATGAAAACATTCAAAAGACGTTGGTGATTGATCACTATATATAATCCATTATATCTCTTACATGACCATTTCATGATATAATGTTTATGTGTAACTTGTCACACACATCATATATATAGAGTACAAAATAATGTGAAAACATAGAGATGGGTTAATTTAGAAAAAAAAGAGTAAGTTAAAAGTATTTAAACTTATTTGATGATGCAACTGAATTAAATTTCTATTACCGCAAACCTAGCTTTATGAATTGTATATATATGCGAACAATCATGCATGGTTTCCACCACCAAAAGTAAATACTTTCTAGCTAGCTTTGTATCCAATCAAAATACCATCACAATATCATTAATTCTAATATTTTTTCATTTAATATATAAATATATATTAAAAATAAAATACTAAATTACATTAATTAATCATGCTAATTAAAGCTCCTTTCTCACTAACGAATTTTGTTACAATTCTCAATTGCTAATTAATCATGAGTTTTTCTATGACATAACCGTCATGGAAAAGAATAACTAGTTTGTGCGAACATGAATAACTGAAATCGTCGTCCAATCGATTAGATGCAGGACAAATGTTCTTGGCAAGTTATATATATAACCAGTGTTGATTATCTTGAAGCTCGAGAGGCCAAAGAGTGTTTAGTGTATGTACATTAAGGCTTTCGAACATGCTAGCACTACACGTCTATATCACCATTGCCGCCAGGCAGACAGAAACCCACAACACTAGGCGTTGGTGATGAGCCGCTCTTTCTATCTGTAAAAATAACAATGTTTCATTATAAACAACGATTAAGATGTATTTTTATCATATTTTATTGATCATATAGATGACGAATCAAAAGTTTTATTACAAAACTATTATATATGTCATATGTGTCAAATGTATATGGGCTCACATGCATACCAGATTGTATAAAGCACAATGGATAAAGTATTGCACTAGCTAGTAAAAATATAATATTGCTTTTGATATATTGTATAAAATGAATTGAATGGCTTAATTAAAATTTATTTCTATTCTCCTATTCTCATTAAAAACTTACTCAATAGGTTCATGCACCACCTTTGCATGCATGCATGACAAATGACAATTTATAAATTAAGTTTATGATCATATATACTATATCTAAGTTACTAACCTTGTTACCCATGGAAGTAAGCGAGATTGACGATGAAGGTGTTGTTGTTGTCGATAAAGACGTAAACCCAACATTATAAACCATCGAACCATCGGGTTTAAAAAACCCATAATTTCTCTCCGATGTCGGCCCAGGCTTCATGTCCTCATTAAACAATGCAAACACGTAAACCTCAAGCCTCATTTTCGGCCTCAACGGTGTCCCTTCACCACGCATCTGTCTTTTCAACAAATTCCTATTATAAATGGCTGCATTTTGCGGTGTTGCACCAACTTCATTCGGGTCACCTTTCGATGGCCAGCCCGTCTCTGATACCCTAACCTCGATCCCACCAAACCCTAACTGCGCCATAGCATATATTACTGCGTCCACTTGGGCATATAACATGTTGTCGTAATGCAAATTAGTATGCGGATCAATCATGCCCGAATTCGGGTTGAAAAGTGCATAATCTAAAGAGATTTTATCCGGGCTATCTTTGTAAGCAAAATAAGGGTATGCATTAATCCAAAATGGGGCTTTTGTAGTCGAAAGAAACTGTAACATTTGTGTCATTATAGGTATAATCTCCTGCACAAACATACCTTCCGACGGCGGGTACGAATTAGCAAGCACCGCTAATGACGATGGTGTTGACACTTGAACATATTGTTGTAACCCTAACTGAGTCAAGGCTCGTTGGATACTAACCATGGCTGGGACCAAGTTGTCCACTAGTGACATGTCATCTCCGGTGAACACTTCATTTCCGACTGCGATTCCGGTGATTTTCGTGGCTGGAAAATAGGGTTTTATACGTGTAGTTACCCATTGTAACGCTTGTTGAGGGTCCATTAATGTTGCTAGCATGTTGTTTTCTACTGTCACGATAATTTCAACACCCGAACCTGCAAATGCGGTTAAGATGTCGGGATTCGTGTCGTAGATTCGGGTTTTTGTGACTTTTAGTGATTTTAGAAGCTGGAGAACTTTGTTTGGTGGTGGTAAATCGTTGCCTACTTGACCGTAGTTTATACCAAGTGATTCAACTAATCCAATCCCTACGAACGTACACAAAAGATGTTAACCATCATGAACGATGAACATATGTAAACGATATTGGAAATTAAAGACAACTTTGTTTAATTTAAGTCCACCACACTCCCTAAATTTGAAAATTAAGTCTCGGTCTAGCCAGACTATATATGTAGTGTAAACTGGGCTCACAGTTTGGCTTGGACGTTCCCCGAGGAAACCATACCATCGGTTGCTACAATTGGCAGTCGTTGTTCCACCACAAGCGCAGATCGAATTCTTGGCGTAGACACGGTATAACGAAAGCCAGGGTACGTGAGTTCAGAATTCGAACCGACAACCTCATGATACAAAGCCATATTTTTTTAGAACTCATTTTTTTGTAAATAACTTGAATTATTTTTAGTTGAAATGCATATATGCCTCACATTATATAGGCAAATATGCACACGTTTTAGTTTTAATAAAAAACCTCAGTGAAAAAATTCAAGGAATAATAATAAATCATCTTCTTTTTACTTTATCAATGTTATTGAATTGATAGATATACGATTTATATGGTTCTCACTAGTTTCTTCAATTCCAAATATTTGGTTCTTATTTTAAGGTAATTAAGACTGGATATATATATAACTTAAGCTAGTTTAAAAGAAAACAATTTAAGACTTAACTAATTACTTATTTATATATGATGACCCAATTGACTAAGAAGTTCTAGTTCCGTCTTTAAATTAGTGACTAAATAACTAGAATAATTAATATATATGAGGTAGGTATATATGAATTGTGGATCACATAAGTTAAAATAAAACAAACCTGATAAAGAAAGAACAACTCCAAGAACACATTGTAGAGTGAAAGCTTTTCTAAGATAAAGCTCCATGCATATATTTGTTTCGAGATCGAGAAAAACTAGCTAGAATTTAGAGTGAGATGGAGGAGGTAACGTACTGATAGAAGATATTGAAGGTGGCTTGTATGTATGTATGTGTGTGTATATATAGAGTTTTTGTAGTGAGTATTTTTAGATACTAGCTTTATAAGTTGTTAGGAATATTTGGAAGCTAGCTATAGCTATTGGGTGATATATTATGAAACTAACAAAGTAACTAACTTAGTAACTTATTAGCTAGCTAGCGCTTATTATATTGCCTTGAATTTGAGGTTGGGGTGGTTTCTTTCCTCTTTAAGTACTTGTCCTAAAAGATAAGTTCAGCCTTTGGTGAATTGCCAAATATAACCTTATCATCCCTTTCAATTCTTCATATACAAGTAATCATCAAATTTATTCATCTAGCTAATATAATACTCCATCAATAAATATATATGTAAAACTTATTTCGATCAAAAAGATAAAATAATAATTGTTAATTTAGTAATATACATACTGGACCATAAAAGTTACGGTACTGAAAGACCAAGAATATGCATTTAGATTGAAAACTTACTTCAGAAGAAACATTGTGTTTCTGGGCCAAAACTTAACGAACAAAATAAATTATATATTTTTTCTTGTTTGATTCTTAGACATAAAAATTCCTTCGTTCACCACATTATATATCATGTAAAGGAGGGTAACTAAGTTCGCGGCGGACCTGAAAGTTTTATTTATGGGCTAAGAAAGTTTTAAGAATCAACTTAGTACAACTAATTGTGATTTTTTTTGTCTGATTCAGGTACGATATACGTTTAATTAATGTCGCACGGTAAAAAGGCAAAACCAAATTAAAAGTTTAAAATAAATAATAAAAATACTATGAAACATTTTGAAGCGAATATTTTTTAATATAATAAATATAAAAGTATTGCTTAAATTCATTTTTAAATAAAATTACATGAATATATTTGTGGCTTTTAGTCTTTTTAGAGTTTAGACAATCAAATGCTCGAGCTAGAAGGTTTTGATATATGTTGTCTTTTCAATTTAAATAAACAAAGATTTGCAAACCTATCCATAAACGTTCACGATTCCTTTTCATTTACCGTAAAAGAAATCAATCTTCTTTATATAATATAGCAAAACCAAAAAAGCTTATGTGGCATCATTTTAATGCTTCTGGCTTATGTGGCATCATTTGAGAATTTATCTCATAATAATGATTTTTTTATTTAAAATATGTATATAAAATATATTATAATAAAACTAATTACATTTTTTATCCCCTAATATTTTGGAGAATTATGAAAAATTTAAAAGTATTTATACTTTTAACCCTCTACTACAAGGGGTGTACATGAGTCGGTTTATATTTGATAGGGTGTGAAAATGAAACTTATGGATAAAATTAATAATAATATACAATTAAATAACTCAATGTTTTATAAATATACATAACTTTTTTATATGGATTTAAAAAAAAAATAATCTACACCATAAAACTGAGCATTTTATTCTCTTTAATTTGAGTATAATATTGCTATACTAAAAATTTTATTTTTAAAAATATATTTCATGTTTCGGTTTACCACGGTTTTGTTTCAAAACTTATTGGAACGTTCATGAATATCCTTAAAAACATCACTTGAATGTTGTGTTCCCGAGCGTAGCGCGGGCACTAAACTAGTTTAAATATAAAAAAAAGTTCACAAACCTACCCAATTGGGTTTTTTTAATGGATTCAATAGGTAAAGATTGATTTGATAACTTTTTATTTTTTTTTTATTTTTTTGCAATTTCTAAAACATTATCTTTTTTTATTTATAGATTTTAGTATTTTATAAAATATTTAGCAACTTTTTTCTTCAATTTTACAACTTTTCATGAATATTTTTATTTTAAATTAAATATTAAAAAATTAAAAACAATGTTGACCTATATATTAATCAAGTTAAATCTTAAGATTATAAATTTTTTTAAAGTTAAAGTAATCTAATTGGTTTTATGTTTCTTCAAGTTTGTTTTCTATTCTTTTGTTATTTATCTTTGTATTATTTAGAGGGCAGCTTCTTTCAAGGTTTCGTTCTCTTGATTTTAGTGATTATCATTGTTTTGAAAAAGAATATTTTAATCAAAGATGATCTAATTGCAGGTGGAAACTACAAAAAGGTGGTTGAAGAATCAATCAAAAATGCCAAATTGGTAGAGACAACAACTGCTAATATTCATTAATCTTACGATTTTAGTTGCAAATATACAATTAACACATTGTTTTCATTATTTAATAGGTTTAAAGTTTTAATTCAAAAACTTATTAAAAAGGTAGTAAATTGGGCTACACGTACTAGTGGGTGGGCCTCAAGTTAGTTTAAAATCTTGTTTTCATGGACTATGCTTCGATTTAAAAGTTTGCAAAGCAACTAAATAAAAACGACACGCATCGCGGATGCGTGGTCGGTTATCGTGTATATAACTTCGCCATACGTGTTAATAAAAAAATATTTCATGTTTTACACGTTAGTAAAGTCGTATAATGCATCACAAGTCAAAGTCGTAAATGTGTCATAGTAGAGTACTAGAGTAAAAGGGGTCAAAGTAAAAAATTGACTAAATCGTCAGGAATAAAAATGATAATAAGCCATAGTCAAAGGACGTGCTCGTAAATATGTTAAAATAAAGTATAAGGGTAAAACATGCAAATATCAAAAGTGAAGGGTCAAATTTAAAATTTGGAATCCATTATCGACCTTTCAAATTAGAGTTATATAGAACTTTTAAATCATCTAAATTATTATATGTTAATTATCAATTAAGCTATTCATTCATCTATAAGTGTTTAACATATTTTTTTATAATAGTGTCGACTGATAACTGATTTGTAGGATCAAAATAGAGGGGGGTGTTCGTTGGTAGTGTGACTAGTGTCTAATGAAGTGTCCTAATAGAAAGATACTGCATTTTATTTAGGGACCTTAATTATATATCCGTCGTATGAACTTATATGACGCGTATAATGTTAAGCGATATATAAATCGATCTGATAATTTTGTCTTTTAGCTATCAATACATATGACATGTTATCGGTTACTTTTCCTATATGTCGCATATATATAATATTATACGATACATTAATATAGCACCGTCGTTTATTTACCAATATTTTCATCATAAATTTCTCTCTAAATCTCCTGAGGATATGTTTAAAGGCGTTCATCTTCAATGAGTTAACATTCCGGCACCAATTGATCAGTTTTAATATAACGGATATATGGCCTAGTGTAGGAGCACTTACATCAATACTGATGTGCTAGACCATTAGTTTGAAATTTGAAAAAATACTTAACGACGTTAAAATTTTTTTAACTGGCTCTTTAAAAAGAATTAGTTTGAAAGTTGGGATCTCGGTAACTATCGAGATTTTTCTTAATTGAGATTTTTACTAGTCAATAGGAGAAACTTGAGATTTTTAAAATTCAATTTTCCTTAATTCTCTATTTTTATTAACTATAATAAAATGAAATTATAACTTTAGTTCACATAATCGTATTAATATCAGTATTATAAGACCGTAGACTTTTCTTATTGCAAACTTATGTTTGTATATACACATCATCATCGAGCATTACATTTTTTTTATTCTAATCCTGTCTTAAGAGAATTTTTTCATAGTGGTGAGTTTTCTTTTTGATGTTGTTTCTTGATGAGTAAAGGTTTCATGCGACAAAATCAGAAAGATTTTACCTTTTTAAAAAGTATAGACAGTTGGCATTTCGTCTTAGCAAAATGCAATCGGGCATTGGAAATTAATATTGGTTTTAGCAACTATATATTTTGAATGGCAGGATTTGACATTACTAGCTTATTTTAAAAAGATTCGTTTTGACTTGATCATCCATATCATCCTTTTATCACATACAGCTAGCTAGCAGCTATATGTGACGCTTGAACTTGTTTCATTGAACCACAAATTAAAGGCAAAAACAAAACATGTGAATTGGACGTAAAGGAACCTTGTGAATGTTCTATGTTCAAAGCAAATATTTATGTTGCTTGTAAAGATAATCATCAAAACTCAAAAGCAAATATGATAGAATTGAAGATTAAAGATTTACATGTATAAATTAAGCAAGCTACAAAAATGAATGAATCTGGTGTTTCAGTGTAGCAATATTTAGGGAACTAATTAAAATGGAAATGGATAAGATTTATACATGATTTCCATATATTAAATTATGTGACTTCCTTAATTAAAATATATATAAAGCAAATGTTACAATTTTTTTGTTGGATAGAACTTTTTCTTTATACAACTACATACCAAAAGGATTAGATGGATGATGCATTGAGATATATATATTGTTCGTTTGAAAACAATATATGTATGCTTTTCTAAAAGGGTTTTGCTACTATAAAGGAAGAACCACCCACATGCATGGAAGCTGGTGTTTTTGTGATGAAAAAGAACCTCTAAACTACGTACAAAGAGTTAATGTTCAACATTTTATTTTTTAAAATGTCCCTAGGATAATTAATCAACATATATCAAAAAGAACGTATTTGTTTTAACTGTGGGTTGGTGGGTTGGTGTCCCTGGAATGTCGATCCATAGACTTGTCAAGGAGAGGTAAAGGGAGTTGCTAGTTTTAATAACAAAATAAAAACATTTGACAGGGTGATCGAGCCAAACTAATGAGAATTCTAAGCGTATTAAATCATTCAAAAATATAGTTACAACATTAGACAACCATGCATTTATATGCACGAGTTAAAGTTAAATCGTCAAAGTTATGTGTTTTAGTATTGAAAATACAGGTTGCGATGATTTTATCTGATAAATCTAAGTGTTGTAAAATAAAAGTTTATAAATCGGCACATAATTTTTATTGACTCTTAGAGACATGACAATTTCCTATTAATCTGAAATCCAAAATGTATAATCTTCGTTGAAATCGTTGGAAGTCATTACATTCTATTTTCGACTAGCGAAGATCGGCCAAGCGTTGTTTAGGTATATTCTATATTAGAGTGAACACAAGACGTGTATGCTTCCTTAAAAGATGGTTGGGTGATCATCATAGTTGGGTCAAAAAGTTAACTATATTTATTTTAGGATAAGTTGACTAATTAGAATAAACAAGAGGAAAGTTGGTTATTAGTCAGATACAGGGCCGTGGGAAATATATAGGTAATTAGGTAAACATTGTTTACGTACTCTATCAAGTAAAAAAAGTAGTGTTGGACTGTTGGCAAATATTACGTTGCAAGAAAATTGCTTCGTGCTTCAAGCTTTATAATTAATTGTTAGGGTTGGTTCCAAACTTCAAGTCTTCAAATACCAAAATTTTTAAATCTAGGCTATTTTTTAATTAAAGTATAACGTGGTTTTTATAGAGTATGACAAATCGGTTTCAATGTCATCAAAATAAAATTAATCGGGTTTCTTTTAATCAGACTTTTTATATATACTTTCTAGATTCAAAATGTTTTTTAATATAACCTCATCCCAAAAAATATTACTCGTTTTCATAAGGATTCTTTTATCATTGTAATTAATTTCAGCTTTTCATCTTTTTTTTTCTCACTTGTTTTAACTTGTTAACAAGGTTATATTGCTGAAAGATGATGTTTATGAGAGTTAAACTTGGATCCTTTTGTACGTCGATCAAGCAACAACCTTACTAATTCATTCAAACTAGATTTAAGACCAGGCCGCGCGTTGCAGCGGCCGGGTCACACAGTCGGGTCTTGCGTATTTGACTTCGTCATATGTGTTGAAAAAAAGTCGCATGCCCCGTACGTCACGACGGAAATACGTAATGTGTCACATGTTAAAAAAACGATGAAATATCAGAAGTTAGAGGTTAACACGAAAACTTATCAGGGGCTAAAATGACAATTAGTAAAAGTCGTACTATGTGTCAAAGTGGAGTAAGAGATCAAAGTCAAAAACTCATCAGGAGTTCAAATGACAATTAGTAAAAGTCGGGGACTAAAACCATCAATGCGTTAAAAGTCGGGGATTAAAACCGTTAATACGTTATTTTACGAAAAAGTTGAAACGTGACGTGACGGAACGGGAGAGGCCGGTGAAAAACACCGACCTTCCCTATTAGTAATTATATAAATATAAATATAAATTACTTCGGTGAAACCATTAAGATTGGCCTTATCGGCTTGACAAGTGTTTCAAAACACAACCAGATACATAATTGTTTCAAATCACAATAGAAAAATAGGAAGAAATTAAAAATAGTTCCTGATTTATTGTGCAAGTTCTAATTCTGATTCTCTCCACCAACTTCATTCACATAACCACATACTCATTTTGTGTATTTAGAAAATTAATATTCGCTTTGACCATCCATATCGCCAAAAATAACAATGACGCTTCAACTTCTTTCATTGGCAGACAAAAAGGAAAAAACAAAACATGTGATTTGGTATAAAAGATACCAAAAAGGAACATATATATGTTTATCATCTTCTAAAACACATTATCATGCTTACGAGGATAATCATCAAAAGTTTGGTGTAAATTCACATCAAGTCAAAGCCAAATCACGTCTTACATACAGAATAGAAAGCAGAACACTTGTCTAAAGCCAAATCAAGTCTTATATAGTTAAGAATTTATGTAAAATTTAGAACAAACAGCTAAAAACCCCTACGGCCTAGTTCATTTTTAAACATATATAACTTTTTTTAACATATATTTAAAAAAAATACTATAAAATCAAGCATTTAATCTACCTATTATAATAATTGAGTAATACATCCACATGTCACCATTTTAACTACTCCACATAGGATTTTGCTTAAGTGTCATGTTCTTAATTAATTTGATGGAGAATTTTTAGACGGGTTATGGTATGCTCCATATTCGAAATAACCCGATATGTTTAAATTAAAAATTCACAAATTATCATAAATTATCTCCTAACCCGATATGTTCAAATACAAAATTTATCAATTATCATGATCTATATCTTAACCCGATATGTACCAAGTATCATGAATTATCTCATAACCTGATATGTTCAAATAAAAAACTTATCAATTATTATGATTTATCTTAACCAGATATGTTCAAATTAAAGTTTTACCAATTATCATTAATTATTTCATAACTCGATATGTTCAAATAAAAAATTAACAATTATCATGAATTATCTCCTAACCCGATATGTTCCAATAAAAATTTACCAACTATATATTATAAATCATATCCTTTATTGTAACATATGATTTTTTATATGAATATATTTGTAAATATCCAAATCGATTTAATAAGATATATGTTAAAAATAAATTTGATATGTAAATTGAGTTAAAACCTATAAAACTAAAATCCGTGTAGTACACGGGTACTAATCTAGTTCTCTTATATTTGAGTATAATATTATTATAATAAAAAACATTTTTTAGATATTTTTTGTGTTATGGTTTTACCTCGATCTAGTCTCAAAACTATCCAAATACTTAATTCTTAAAATATTCGTAGAATAATAAAAGATATATACTATATTCTTAGAATAATAATTCATAAGTATCCAAGATGCACAAAGAAATTTTCTTCTTTAGAAGCTGACTAAAAATACGTATTACATACAACTATGGATCAAATAAAAAAAGAAAAATATACCCACTCTTTCATGTATATATCATCTGAAATATGATAGAAGGGAATGATTGATTGCGAAATCAATATTCCCGTAATTTTAATTCTGAAAAAGAGGGCGTAATGTTGAATTGAAAAAGGAAAAGAACAAAACACGGTTCAAGATGTGGAATAGCGTCCAATTTTCTTTCCCCTAGTCCCCCAAAAGAGGCCTTGGTAGCCGCATAAAACCTTAATTTATTAGATAGACATGACATAAGAAGTTGTCGTTTTTGCTTGTTGTTGTCGTCGTCTGATCCAATAAAGCACCGTGTTTGATTTGATGAAGACGTGATCTTTGCGAAGAGGTTACGATTGGAAGAGAGAATTAATGAAGATGAAGAAACCCATATTGGTCTTTGCTCTCATGAAACGAAACCACACCCCTACACGTTTTTATGCCTGAAATGTAATCCCCGTGCACCAGTGATCGATACTGACAGAAGTCTACCTGAAATGCACGCTCAAAATCTAACTTAGAAGCTTTGAATCAAGTAAGCCGGACATGTAATTACATCTTTGTTAACTAACAACATTAAACGATACCTTAAAGGCTTAAACATATCAAATAGTCACGAGTCGAATTATTAAGATTAAATGATCAAGACAGAATTATTAAGATTACTTGCTGACATAAAAAAATCAGTAAGTAATAAAATTGTACGTCTGATGTTAAAATTTCACCATTTTACAGATTATTTGTCCCTTTATTACTTAAAACCGTTAAAATCTGTTATGAAAAAAAGTTAAAATCTTTAAGAACTCGTTTTAACCAAAACCACTAAGTTATACATGTACAAAAAATAGTGGGCTGCTTTTTTTAATCTTTATCGGGCTTACAAAAATAATTTCTTTACGGAGGACCCATTGGGCTATTTAAGGATTCGATAGTACTACAAATTAACAATTCTCGTTTATACACATTCACACATATACTCTCTTTTGTTGTACTATGTTTCATATTAAAGGAGGGGGAGACAACTTACGAGCAAACCACATAATTCATAAAACTCATCTAGCACCGCTAATCCATGTCATTTTTTAACTTTAAACCAAATGAAGTTAACTGATATATTAACCAATCATTGTGTCTGATACATTTTATAGTTTGCTCCTAAAAGAAGCAACTCCTCCTCTAATCTGAAACATAGTATTAAACCCAGTCTGACACATTGATTGGTAGGATATATTTGCTCCTAAGGGTGGTGGGTGTGGAAGCGGGTAAGACCACGGGTAGCACTCTACCCGCACGGTAACACCGCCGCCGGTGTTGCGGGTAGTGTTGCGGGTAGTGGATCACGGGTACGTGAACCCGCCGCAAGTTTCTTCTTTTTTTTTTTCGAACTCCACCGGGAGAAGAGGATGAAAGTGCAGGTCAATTTGATGCGGAGAAGATGATTGTTTTCAGTTTTTATATTTAGGTTTAAGGTGTGTTTTGGGCCATTTCAGATAAAGCCCAACACAATATTTTTTTAACCGGATCTCGATTATTTATTTATTTTGACTAGTACAAGACTAAAATTGTCTTTACAAGTGCTAAAACACTAGTAATAAAGAAAAAACTAGTGTTATATAAATGTAATTTAATTTAAAAAATTTTAAAATAGTGAGGGTATGAGGGTAGTTGACACCCACCTAATATATGGAGTGAGGGTAGTGTGAGGGTAGTTATGAGGTGGAGTGTTTTGATTGGTGAGTTGTAAGGGTAGTGGGGGGTATGCCATAACCCACTCCCACCACCCTAAGCCGCTTTTAGGTGGAGCGGCTCCACTATTTATCAATTTTTTGTTATTCCTCGTTTGCCTTTTTTTTAAATAATACCACTTTGAAAATATCACATGTAGCCCTACCCAAAATGTTTTTCATTAGGGTTGGCAAAACATGTTTAATTGGAAATGACACAACAGTAGTGCGAAACGCAAACACCTGTTACCAAAAAAATGAAGGGAAAATTCTGAAAATGTCTCTTTTGACATTTGACTTCTTAAAATGTCCCCTTTGACTTCGTCAGTCGTGGTCGTCGCGACCATACTCGGGTATAGTCAGCGACTACACATTCTAGCAAATAAGGACTTCCCACGTGTCCACAGCAGTCGGCGACTATATTTGTTAAATCTTTAAAAAGAGGCAACATTATATATATTTGTAGCATGATCATTCTAGTTAAAAATATGATTTTTTCAAAAAAAGACTACATATGCATCTAGATATTTTTAATAAATTTATGTCGCTTATGTTAATAACATAGTTAAATGATAAATGACGAATTATTTACCCATTTATTTATTAGTATAAGGAGAGTTAGTAGTCTTTTTAAAACATTAACATAATTTGTTGCCATACTTTTATACGAATTCAAATGCTGTTCAGAATATAACAATTATTAACGTAATATAAACTATTAATCAAACGAAATTATAGTAACTTTAAAGATTGGGTTTCATGTAACGTTATGATACTTTTATTAAAAGGATAATGATAATATAAATAAGATATCGATCAGATTTAAAACAAAATACACAAACAAATAATTAAATGATATCCTAAGCGGGTTATAAAAGCTTACAGTTCCCTTTAGTTAACGATGAAACATAGAGATCGATCGAGGAGACGACACAAAACGAAAATCCGGTGACTCTTACAAAACCATAGCTGCGCGCCATCCTGTTTCGTTCCATTCGCGACACGTAGTAAGTTAATTTCCAGTATGTATATAAATAGATTTAAGGTGTAGAATTAGAGTGTACGTTGATCTGAAGTTAAAAAAGCACTAGCTAGTAATATGTGATTTATAATTAAAGCCTTTTGGCCTTTTGTTTAATTCATGTGTTATTTTGTTCCTTTCACTAGTATTAAGATTATAAATATTTTATGCATGTTTGATTTTTAGGAAGCAAAGAAGCCTTGACAATGAGTTCTAAGAACGAAGATGAACTTAGCATGTTGCCCGAAGAGATTCGTTTTCACATACTCTCTTTAATGCCTACGAAATTTGCTGTTCAAACTAGTGTTTTATCTAAAACTTGGAGGTGCAGTTGGATGTTTGTCACCAAACTTGACTTCGATGATACATTGTCAAAGTTCGTGGACCGGGTAATGGTGTCTTGCAAATCATCCCAAATCCAGTTATTTCGTTTACGTTTTTCTAACACTACGTGTTGTGAGAAAGCAGACGTCTCCAATTGGATTGATAAGGCAGTCAACTTACATGTTCGTGAGCTTGACATACAAGTTAATGAGTTTAAGGTGCCTTTAAGCTTGTTCACTTGCAAGACACTCACGAAATTAAGATTACATGGTAGTAGTATAGATGATCAAAGTGTTTGGAAGTTTCCGAATTCAGTGTGTCTTCCTTGTCTCAAAACTCTTGACATTGCTGTTTTTTCTGATCCCTTTGTCAATATGTTTAATCTCATCCGTGGTTGCCCCGTGCTTGAAAGTTTATCTTTGGTGGTGTCACGGCAAGAAGATTATGTATTCAATATCTCTACTTTGAAACAACTGAAACTAACTTGGCTACAATGTGCAACAGTTACAATCAACAAAGTTGTTTTACGCGTCCCTAATCTTGAATACTTGTTTGTTGGTGGTGTTTTGTGCTCACATTTTGTAATGGAAGATTTGTCTTCTTTGGTTGAGGCATCTACTTCATTACATAGCATACCATATGATCATTTGTGGGTCGACTTTCTAAAGGGAGTAAGCGGAGTTAAATCACTTTCGATTCAAAACGTAAGCTTCAATTCCTTTTTATTAATTTCATTGTGTTTGAGTTTGAATAATTTTTATATAAAGTTGATGCACATATAT
Source organism: Tagetes erecta (assembly GCA_030867185.1). NCBI lineage: Eukaryota > Viridiplantae > Streptophyta > Magnoliopsida > Asterales > Asteraceae > Tagetes > Tagetes erecta. Next base: position 5,386,849 of record CM061494.1, on the reverse strand, counting down.
ATAACCTAAATATTACCAGACTTAATTTACATATATGTAAATTAGTGGTTCTGTAGTTCTATAAATAAGAAGTGGTTCTGTAATGATCCTCACCATATATATATATCATGGCTAATTAATTCTTTCTTAATTTGTAGATGAACTCAATAGATTCACTTTTCACTAGTCCCATGTTTCCTAATATGAGGAACTTGGAGATCAAGTGTTGTATGCATTTAGGAATAATCTCTCAGTTTCTTGACAGTTCTCCCCAGTTACAACATATTTGTATTGAAAAGGTATGTGAACTAGCTTTTGAAAAAAAAAAAAAAAACTTTGATGATTGTTCTTATGTACTTATTTGTCTTGGATATAATATTTGGTTAACTGATTTTTGTATGTTAAATACAATAGGAGGAAAACTGTTGTTGTTGGGTTAAGCCGATGCTAGTTCCTTCTTCTTCGATCCAAACGAGCCTTACAAGCTTGAAGTTCTCAAGTTGCAAGGGGGGAAATCGTGGGATAAAGTTTCTAGAATACATATTGAGGAATGCAAAGGTTTTGAAGACGGTAACAATCATATGGGAAAACTTACGCGTAGAAGAAGGAAGGTGTTTGGCTGCAAAAGTGCTTAATTTTCCAAGGGCTTCACTGCATTGTGAAATTCATTTTCATGAAAATTGGATATGAAGTGCAAAGGTTACATATGGTTTCCATTAAGAAACGCGTAAAAATTAAAATCCTCAGACTTGCTTTGAAAGAAACACAGAATGTCGTTTGAAAATTTTTTTTGGGGTTTGGCTAATTGTTTTTCTTGTTAGAGTTTTGACTTATTATGTTTGTACATAGAATTAGTGAATCTAGGGTGCACCAAAATGAAGGTTTTTAACTTTTCATAAAAAAAAATTTATACAAGACATATATATTTACATAGCTATTGATTAAAATGTCAGACATGTGTTATAACTTATAAGTTATAACATGATCCTTTGTTTATTTTGCAGTTGATAGTTTTGTATGCTAACACTTTTACATAGAATTGAAGCAGCCATATATACAGCCTGTCTGTATGCTACCAACATAACCTTGGTTTTAGAAACTTGGTTTTAGAAAATTAACCTGAAGTAGCTTGATATCGGTGCATACAAGATTTTCACAAAATTAACAATAACTTGCCTTAATAACAGGAAACACTAAGTAGGTGGTTTATAAATCCAAAAGAGAATGAGTTCTCAAGTCAGTTCCAAAGATTCAGTACAGGGACATTACACAATACATATAAATATATATGTTGTTCATTGATCACATGTAAAACGAGAGCTAATTCCATGAAAATACATCTCACAAGACCTGGAAGCCCTAGGAATAAGCTTATACAACTCTGAATAGAGCCAATTATATTTTTCATCTTCTACTCTTGGGTTTTGCCAAATCATTGTTACCGTCTTTAACGCCTCTGCATTCTCCAATATGAATTCCAATAACTCTATATGACATCCATACACATGGCAAATCTTAAACTCGACGCTTGTAAGGTTTGTTAGCAGACAAGCCGGAACCAACTCAGGATCAACCCAACTACATTCTTCATTCTACACAACAGAAAAGGCTCCATTTTATATACAGAAAAATAAATAAAAAAATTAAACATGTGTATAAGAAAATTAGAAATATCATCAAACCTGTAAAAACACATAAGATGATTGTTGAATGCACAAATGCTCCAAATTCGGAAAGCTTTCAAGAAACTGAGGGATTACTTTGGAATGCCACATACCATTCAACTCCAAATGCTTAGTGTTCAGGATGATGGGCACATGTGTAGTAAATGGTCTCTCGAAGGGATGACGGGATCCTGGGATTTGAACTGAAAGTGATTTCACACCACTTAAGCTCTCTAAAAGCTCCTCCCACATTTTAACAGATCTTATTCTATCAAATGAAATAGAAGCCTCAACCAGAGATGGCGTATCTATTATTACAAAATACGAGCACAATCTTCCACCAACAAATAGGTATTCGAGATTAGGGACGTCTAAACCAAGTACCAACTAAATTAGGATATCCTCCAAATTTCCAATTTAGTTTCAACCGTTTCAATGTTGGGATATCGAATACGTAATATTTTTCACGATTGTCTGATGATAGCTCTAAAGATAAATTTTCAAGCATTGGGCAACTATGGATGAGTTCAACTACATTGGCAAATGGAGTGACTGCAAGATCAATGTCAAGAGTGCTAAGACAAGGAAGAGTGAATTGACATGGAAATTCCCAAGAAATTTTATATTCATAGTGTTGGTGCACACTTAGTTTTGTAAGTGTGTTGCAATTAAAAAGGCTTAATTTGGTAAGTGTCGAGAATGATACAGAAGCCTCAACCAGAGATGACATGTCTTCCATTACAAAAGTCGAGCACAATTTTCTACAAATATATAGGTATTCAAGATTAGGGACGTCTAAAACAACTACATCTATGCAATATTTATCCAAACCACTCCAGTCTAGTTTCAAACGTTTCAATGTTGGGATATTGAATACGTACTCGTGTTCCTCATTGCGCGAAGATACTTCTAAAGAAAGATTTTCAAGCGCTGGGCAGCCTCGAATGAGTTTATATACATAGTCAAAAGGAGTAAATGTGACAACAACATCAAGAGTGATCAAACAAGGAAGATGGACTTGACAAGGAAATCTCCAAGCAGAGTTGGAAATACTCCAATCACGAGCTGTACTGTCCAATCTTAACGTTGTAAGTGTCTTGCTATTGAAAAGACTCATAGGCAATTTAATGATGTTAGCACATATGTCAATCTCACAAACATTTAACATGACTGCCCTATAAATCCAATGCGACACACACGGGTTTTGATCCCACCTTCTAGAAAAGTGTAATCGAAACAACCGAACCTGGGATGATTTGCAAGACTTCATTACTCGATTCACAAATGTTGAAAATATCTTTTTACCATGAAAGGGGTGAATATCATCAAAGTCCAAGTTTGTGACAAACATCCATCTGTACCTCCATCTTTTGGATAAAATGCTAGTTCGAACAGCAAACTTCGTGGGCATTAAAGAGAGTATATTTGAAACAATGTCTTCAGGCATCATACTAAGCCTGTCATCTACATTGTTGGAACTCATTACTTAACCCTAAAACATAAAACAAAATTGAATTATTTTTCATTATAACAAAAGAAGATGAATATATTAGGGTTTGATATTTGAATGTACAGATCACATTAACTTCAAAGCCCAACACAGTACAACAAATCACATTTTATTTCTTCATTTTCCCCCAAATCATCCTACTGTTGCCCGATTAGCACAAAACAAAATCAAAATAAAAAAAAATAAGTAGAAAATAAAACACCGGAAACTTACTTACGTAAACAGATGTATATAGTTGACTGCGGTGGTGGTTGGTGATGCGCTCGGGAGCTAGACGGTGGCGGTTCAAATTTGATCGATCTTTTAGGTGTGGTGTGGTCTTGATTTGCGTGCTCTATCTTCTCTCCATGTTTAAATTAATTGTACCGGATACATGAAGCAAAAGCATTATGTGTATATATGATATATTTAGCCCTTGCTATTACAAACTATGGCAATTAACCCCCTTCAACTATATGACATGTAACAAACTGAAAATTGTATTTGTAAAACATGAAGTTCAAAGACCTAACTAGTTATAAGGCCGGACCTCGCGATAGAGTCGTTTTTTTTACTCCGTTACATGTATTAAGAACGTTTTTTATATCGACATGTGTGATGCATTGGTTTTACATGTGTCGTGCATTACGGTGATAGAGTTTTTAGCAAACCTTTTGTCTATGCATTTAAAATCATTAGTGGTTACCCGATTTATCTTTGGAAGTTAAGTTGGTGGAGAAGAAGAAAATACCTATGTTATGGAGCATTGTGCTCGTATTTTGTTATGGAAGATGTGTCATCTCTTGTTGTGGCTTCTGTTTCATTTAACCTTTAGTGTTCTGATCATCTGTGGCCAAGCTTTTAAATGGATTGAGTGGAGTTAATCAGTTAAATGATCACATTCAGTACGTTCAAAATATGCATGTTGTTGACCTTGGGATACTGCTCATTTCAACTCCACCTTTTCCCGTCTTTGCGAATATGACACGCTTGGTGTTGAAAGGTTGCTGTGATTCTAGAGTAGGTTTTAATTTTCTTGAAAATGCTCCTGAGTTTGAAAAAGAAAATGATCTGTTTTTCAAGGTTTGATAATTTTTCTTTATTCTTAAGTTGTTTACATTTATTAACCTCTATATACTGACTTTAATTGTCTGTTTCTTTGTGGTAAAAACAAAAGCCTGAAAGTATTAGCTTATAGAGTACATGTTGATGGATATTAAAACACATTATGTTCGAAATAGCTTTCAACAAATCTCGAAAATGGATTTTAATAATCTAAACTATAACTCAATTGTTAAACCCTTGAATTCCCACGACTATCCATTTTGACCCGAACACATTTTGCTCAGAGACAACACAAACCTTGTTTCACATGACCCGACCCGACCCACTTCTGCCGGGCATACAAACGACAGAAAATATAAAAAATAACAATTTTCCATAAAATCCTCATTCTGGTGCGTACAAAATTTTCAAAGAGCAAGATTAACTTGCCTTAATTAATAACAGGAAACACAACATAAGAGGTTATATATAGTTCCAAAAGCGAATGCTCAAGTCAGTTAATCCAAAAACATTCAGAGACATTGCATAATAGATATGAATATGCTGTTCATTGATCACTTGTAAAATGAGAACCAAGTCCATGAATATACATCTTACAAGACCTGGAAGCCCTAGGAATAACCTTAAACAACCCTGAACATATCCTATTTACTTCTTCGTCTTCTTTTCTTGAGTTTTGCCAAACGATTGTTACCGTCTTTAACACCTCTGCATTACCCAATACGAATGCCAACAACTCTATAAGGCATTCATACACTTTGCAAATCTCAAACTTGATGCTTGTAAGGTTTGTGAGCAGACAAGCCGGAACCAACTTACGTTCAAGCCAAGTACATTCTTCATTCTTCACAATAAAAAAAACACCATATTATATAAAGAAAAAAATAATAAAGGAATTAAACAAGTGAATAAAAAATATCATCAAACCTGTAAAAACACAGCAGACGATTGTTGAATACACAAATGTTCCAACTTCGGAAAACTTTCAAGAAATTGACGGATTTGTCTGGGATACCAGTTTTCCTTCAACTCTAAATGCTTCGTATTCAGAAAGATGGGCACATGTGTAGTAATCGGGGGGATCTTAAAGTGATTATGGATATTCAGAATTTGAAATGAAAGTGCATTAACACTACTTAAGTTCTTTAAAAATGCTTCCCACAGTTCAACATAACTTATTATATTAAATGAAACAGAAACCTCAACCAGAGATGATGTATCTACCATTGAAAAATATGAGCACAGTTCTCCGGCAAAAAATAGGTATTCGAGATTAGGGATGTCTAAAACAACCTTATCCGGGTATCTCCTATGTGCCCATTCTAGCAGTGGCGGAGCCAGCCCGAAAATTCAGGGGTAGCCTGAAAAAAAAAATTTCCCGGACGTTCATACAGTAATAAAAATAACACCACAAAATTATAAAAATACCTAATAGATTTATCTCATTTGTTCTTTCATAGCTTAAAATCAAAGATTTAGGGGTATCCTTATCCATAAAACCGGAGAATATATATATTTTTTACACTTCGCCACGAAATTTCAGCCGTAGCCCGGGCTACCCCTGGGCTTCACATACGTCCGCCCCTGCATTCTAGTCTCAACCGTTTTAAAGTTGGGAAATTGAATACGTAATATTTTTCACAGGTATGTGCTGATATTTCAAAAGATAAATTTTCAAGCATTGGGGCAATTATGGATAAGGTCAATTGCATTGGCTAAAGGGGTCATTGAAAGATTAATGTCAAGAGTGTTGACACAAGGAAAAGTGAATTGACACGGAAATACTAAAAGGGGGCCGTTACTTCCATCGTGTAAACTTAATTTTGTAAGTGTCTTGCAGCTAAAGAGGCTTAAATTTGAAAGTGTAAAGAAAGAAACAGAAGCTTCAACCAGAGATGACATTTCTTCCATTACAAAAGTCGAGCATTTTTCTCCATTAAGATCTAGGTATTCAAGATTAGGGACGCCTAAAACAATTATATCGATAGGATATTCCCAGCTAGCCCATACTATTTCCAGCCGTTTTAACGTTGGAAGATTGAATATGTACTTACGCTCCTTATTGTTTGATAATACTTTTAAAGATAAATTTTCAAGCGCCGGGCAACCACGAATGAGTTTAAATGCATCAGCAATAGGAGCAGCCAAAAAAATAATGTCAAGAGTGATTAAACAAGGAAGATATACTTGACAAGGAAATCGCCAATCTAAGTCGAAAACTCTCCCATGAGCCTCGTGTAAAATTAACTTTGTAAGCGTTTTGGAACTAAAAAAACTTAAAGGCATTATAACGAGGCTAGCGTATAAGTCAAGCTCGCAAACATTTAACCTGACTGCCTCATCAATCCAATATGATACGCACGAGTTAGGAAGCGACCATTCAGAAAAGTGCAACCGAAATAACTGAATCTGGGATGATTTGCAAGACTTGATTACATGATTAACAGAATTTGAAAACGTCGACGTTTGACCTTGAAAGTGGTGAATATCATCAAAGTCTAAGTTTGTGACAAACATCCATCTGTACCTCCATCGTTTGGATATAATGCTAGTTTGAACAGCAAACTTCGTAGGCATTAAAGAGAGTATATATGAAACAATATCTTCAGGCAAGTCATCTACATTTTTCGAACTCATTGCAAAATTACCTTAAACCCTAAACCCTAAAACATGAAGAAAAAAAAAAATAGGTTCAAAATCAATGTATTAATTTTAGTATGTATGAGAAATTAAAGATGATGAATTAGGATTCGATATTTGAATGTATAGATCACATTAACTTCAAAGCCCAATATAAAATCAAATTCTTAAAAAAGGTTAACAAAATAAATAAATAAAAAAACGGAAACTTACTTAGGTGTCGGGAATGAAAAAAATTAAAAGTATTGGTTGCGGTGGTGCTGTACGTACGGCGGTTCAGATGATCTTCTCTCCTTGAATGTATGTATATGAATGATTGAAGTTGTAAATTGTGGTGTCGATCGTCTGTTATACGACTTAAAGGGTTGATGGGCTTTGGGCCCGGTGCGGTGGATTGAAATTTTTGAACCTATATTTATATAATAATTTAAGGTTTTGATGGGCAACTTTTAAGGAAATCTATCTAATAAATTAAGGTTTTAGGGGGCAATTTTGGGGGGGGGGGGGGAATTTATTTTTGTTCTATAATAGAAAGTTTAGGAGGGAATTCACCATGCATTAGTTGATGTAGCAAAAAATATAGAAGATGAATGTATTTTTTTAATAATACATTTATAATCATTTTTTTATTTCTCATTCAAGTTTTAAATTTAAAATATTTAAAAAAATTGCTTACATAAAAACTATTGAAGATGAATGTATTTTTTTAATGTAAATTATTGCTATTTACTCAATGATGCGTAATTTAAATAATCTATGTATAAATCAACCTGTGTGTATACACGGGTATTAAACCTAGTATTTTATAAAAGAAAGTTTTAGAGGGAAGATATGAAATACCATGCATGAGTTGATGAAACAAAATATCTTTAAATATTAAATATTTACAAATTTTTAAACAAAATAATTATGATTTTATAAATATTATTATTTAACCCGTGTGTAACACACGGATGTTAAACCTAGTATAATATCTACCTATTCTAATAATTGAGTAACATATCCACATGTCATCATTTTAGCTACTCCACATAGGATTTTGCTTAGGTGTCATGTTCTAATTAATTTGATAGAGAATTTTTAGACGGGTTATGGTATGCTCCATATTCGAAATAACCCGATATGTTTAAATTAAAAATTCACAAATTATCATCAATTATCTCTTAACCCGATATGTTCAAATACAAAATTTACCAATTATCATGATCTATATATTAACCTGATATATACCAAGTATCATGAATTATCTCCTAACCTGATATGTTCAAATAAAAAACTTATCAATTATTATGATTTATCCTAACCCGATATGTTCAAATTAAATTTTTACCAATTATCATTAATTATCTCATAACTCGATATGTTCAAATAAAAAAATTAACAATTATCATGAATTATCTCCTAACCCAATATGTTCCAATAAAAATTTACCAACTATTATAAATCATATCCTTTATTGTAACATATGATTTTTTATATGAATATATTTGTAAATATCCAAATCAATTTAATAAGAGATGTGTTAAAAATAAATGATATGTAAATTGAGTTAAAACCTATAAAACTAAAATCCGTATAGTACACGGGTACTAATCTAGTAAATTATAATATACCCAAATCTATTTTTTTAGTTGTCAAATCATTTGGTTTCGTTTACTTGTCATTTTAAGAGACATTTTTTCAATATAATATTTTATATATAAAATATGTATATATTTATAATAATAATATATTATAATAACCTTAATTACACTTTGATCCCCTAATAATTAGAAGAATCTTAAAAATTTAAGAATATTTATTTTTTAACCACTCTTCTATCAAGGGTGTTCATAAGTCATCTTATATTTAATAAGGTATAATAAAATTTATGAATAAAGTTGTTAATAACCTACAATTAAATTACTCAATATTTTGTGTTATCACGTGCTATATCAAACCCGTTTAAAGTTACGTCGTGTTCGGGGTATGGTTGAACATGAGTTATAATTTTTTTTTAAATGAACTTTTTTTTCTAGTGCCAATAGCCTAATAGACGGGGTTGATAAGTTATTAGTAACACTTTTGTGTTTTTAGTTAGCATAGGTTTGGAGTTCAAACCTCATAATAAGCAATTGTGGTGGTATTTATTCTAGAAAATTTAGATTTTTTTTTTCAAAAAAAGCTCTTTTCTAGTTTTTACTTGCTTTTGTTTCTTTATCTCTAACTAGATATTTGATCGGGTCGCACCTGTCGGGTCTTGCGTATGTAACTTCATCAAATGCGTTGATATAAAAATTTCACGTCTGTCACGTTACATTATAAAGTCGTGACGTGTCATATTAAAAGTCGTGTATGATGACAAGGACCGGGAGTGTCCGCCTAGCTTGCGTAAATCTTCCTTGCTTGAAAACTCTTGACATTGTTGTTTATAAGAATCCTTTTGTCAATGCATTTAGACTCATCCGTGCTTACCCAATGCTTGAAGATTTATCTTTGAAAGTAACATGGCGTAGCAAGGATAAAAAAGATTACATATTTAATATTCCTACTTTAAAACGATTGAAACTAACACTTGCATCGGTCATCAACAAAGTTTTTTTACATGTCCCTAATCTTGAATACTTAATTATACGTTGGAGTATTGTGCTCTCTTTTAGTAATGGAAGATGCGTCGTCTTTGGTTGAGGCATCGATCTTTTTCATTACGTTACACAACATATGATTATTTCTGGGCTGAGTTTCTAAATCACTTTCAACTTTGAATGTAAGTTCCTTAATTTCTTAGTAAGTTCAATTATTTACTCATTGAATGAATTTTCTTTTCATTAGTCTGACTTTATTCTGTGTTGAAGATCCCATCGTTGACTTTAATTCTACCCTTATTCCAAATATGAAGCACTTGGAGTTGAAATATTGTGAACAAATCCTTCAATTTCTTGAAAGCTGTCCAGAATTGAAACATTTATACATTGACAAGATATTGTGAACAAATCCTTCAATGTTTCAATGTTAGTTGATATATACTCTTTAAATGATTTTTTGTCATGCACTAACTATATATATGTAACTTCATTTTGCGCTGAAGTTCTCATCAGTTGCACTCATCTTTCCAAATATGAAGCAATTGAAGTTGAAATGGTTTTGGCATACCGGACAAATCATTCGATTTCTTGAAAGTTGTCAGTCATTTGTGTGTTGGGAAGATACTTAAGCTTTTTCTTTTTATGTCTTTGTTACATTTTCCTATTTACTTCGTAACTTGGATTTCGTTTATCTTTTTGTGTTTACAACAGAATTGTGGAAAAATTAACCGGATTGAACCGGAGTTGGTTCCTACTTTTATGCTAACGAAACTTACAACATTCAAGTTTTCAATATGTAAGGGGAAAAAGTTTGACATAGAGTTTCTAATATACATGTTGATCATGCAAAAGTTTTGAAAACAGCAACAATATATCAGTTGGAAAAACTAGCTTGCATGTGGATAGAAGAAGAAAAGCGGTTGTACGTGTGCAGATCGAGTTGCTTGAGGTTACAAGAGCTTCAAGGTTTTGTGAGATCCATTTTAGTGGTAAACATCATATTTCTACCAGATAGTTAACTGGTAGTTTTATGAAATGATCATCATATACATGGATGAGGTATATTTTTACACATAATGAACTGCTTGTTAGGTTAATCGGTTCGTTTACGGGTATGGGATTAAAAGACTTGGTATGTGTATTGACCAAGTAATGAGAAGAAAACGTGGAGCAAACTTAGTCAAGTTTGACCTTGTACTTGGGAGCAAAAAATGGGATTGAAACTTGAGTTTAATTAGCATGTGTTAGTTATTTTAAGATTTTTTTCATTATAAATAGTACGTCTACTTTTGTTTCTTGTAATGTACCCCATTTTTCAATTAATAGAAATAACTGAGTTAGTGTTTAGTGAGTGTGTGATCTTGGAGCTGAACCACACGTACTGTTTATATTTTTCTATGGGTTAATTTGGATACAACTTTCAAAGGTATGAATTTGTTTTCAACCTGGCCACCACTTTATAACCGATTTGCACTTAACAGTAGTACGTCATAAATGGTTAATTAAAGCAAGATGTTTTAAATGCTTGAAAACAAATTAAAGCACAAACAATATTATAACATGTCAAAACTAGCTAGCATGATGATTATCAATTATCAATTTCTCCTCATGTCACCTCAATTTTAAGAGTTTATTTCTGCACTTCTAAAACAATATATAACACATGCATGATGATTTGTGTGAAGCCAGAATTAATAAAATTTTAGTTATATATATAATCAACACATATATTAACAATAGTCACACTTTCATCCGTAACGTCCAACAAAAACAAATTTAAGTAAGATATTGTAATATTTTGGAAAAGCATTTTCGAAAGTCGTACGTGCTAAACTAGAGGTGCAAATAATAACACGTTAAGCAATCTTAATGGTGTACGTGTTCAGGTTTGTACATCAAAAATATGTGCCATGCATATATTGATCGATCTTAGAATTTTATGTGTCAACCTCTCTTAGAATTATACCTAGAAGTGCCCAAGTTGGGATTTTTCCCCAAACTGGCTCGGGTTAGCCAACAAAATTCAAATTAAACAGGTTTTAATTAACAACAGTTCAGCCCAGGTTTTACCAGAGCCAAACCAGTAGGCTTACAGAGTCACAAACCGATTTCAATGTTACAATTGCAGTTCCTAACGTATATGTTCTTGCCAAAATACCTTTGTAATCAGAAAATATTAAAACAAAGGTGAAAACAGCGAAACCATCGAGGCCCTAGCTGGCCTCTCATGTCACCGTCGTTTTAATTTCAATCTTGTTACGTTTATTTTTCTGTTTAATTTATATACATTTCTTATTAATTAAGTTTAAGAGGTTGTTTTGGTTTTATCTACTTAATCAAGGGGAGTTTTATGTAACATGCAAACCTATATTAGTTGCCATAGCTACGTACGTAATTAGAAGATCAAGTGATCGTTGTCATTTCTAGGTTAATTTTTTTCTTTGTTTAATTACGATCAAGTCATCAAACCGTACGTACGTTTTTAATTTGCATCGCCGATTGTTTTTTATTTTGAAACCCTAGGTAGCTAATTTCTTGTATTGTTATTTTGCAGGTCTTGGAAATGAGTTCAAATGTAGATGATAGACTTAGCAGTTTGCCTGAAGAGGTTATTACACAAATACTGTCTCTTATGCCTACAGAAGTTGCTGTAAGAACTAGCATTTTATCAAAACAATGGAGGTACAGTTGGACATCGGTCACTAACCTTTACTTCGATGATATTCACGGACGTAACCTCTCCGATGTTTACTACGTTAATTATAAGCTTGAAGTAGATAGATTCACAAAGTTTGTGGATGGGGTATTAAAGTATTGCAAAACATCCCAACTTAAATCGTTTCGGTTAAAGTTTTCATTTATTTGTGTTCTTGATGTAAGCGTATCAAAATGGATTGATTTAGCTGTCCGGTTAAACGTCCGTGAGCTTGACATAAATGTTCTTGAGCTTGATTTACCTTTAAGCCTTTTCACTTGCAAGACACTCACAAGTTTAAGATTAGCATATCATGAGCATGAGTCGTGGGAGTTTCCGTCTTGCGTAAATCTTCCTTGCTTGAAAACTCTTGACATTGTTGTTTCTGACAATCCTTTTAACACTGCATTTAAAATCATCCCGGGTTGTCCCATACTTGAAAATTTATCTTTGGACTTAGCAATACGCCAAAACGAGCACGATTACATATTCAATATCCCTACTTTGAAACGACTGGAACTAACATTTAGATCAATCATCGACTATGTTGTCAATAAAGTTGTTTTATGCCTCCCTAATCTTAAACACCTATTAGTTTTTGGAAAAATACGCTCACATTTTGTAATGAAAGATGTGTCGTCTCTAGTTGACGGGGAGGTATGTATTGCATTAAAGGAACGTAACTACGTAGCATATGATTATATGTGGGTTGAGCTTCTAAAGAGAGTAAGTCAAGTTAAATCGCTTTCTACTCGGGATGCAAGCTACTTTTGTAACGACGACACCCTTCCCACTTGGAATGTAAGCCCTCTGCTTCTTATTAACAACCTCAGCTGCATTTACAACATGATATGTTTTGTTTTCATATATGTAGTAACTAACATTAACATTATTATGTGTTGTGTTTGAAGACTCCATCCGCTTTACGATATTATCTACCCATGTTTCCAAATATGACTCACTTGGAGTTGAATAGTTTTTGGCATTGTGGACAAATCCTTGAGTTCCTTCATTGTTGTCCTGTATTGAAACATTTGTGTATTGGAGAGGTACGTACGTACGTACTTGATCAACTTCCTTATACATATCTTTGATGTTTTATGTACTTAATAACATATTTCACCTCTAGCTACATCATATTAATTGGGTTTCGTTTATCTCATTTGTGTTTAAAAAAACAGAAGTTGGGAAAAGCTAACTGGATTGATCATCCGAAGTTGGTTCCTGCTTGTATGCTAACAAACCTTACAACTGTCGTGATTTCAAACTTCAATGGGCAAAAGTGCGATATAGAGTTTCAGGAGTTTCTGGAATACATGTTGAGAAGTGCAGAGGTTTTAGAGACTGTAACAATTACTTGGGAAAACAATATGTTATGCGAGCGGTTGTGTGCAACGTTGCTTGAGCTTCCAAGGGCTTCCAGGTTTTGTGAGATCCATTTTATTGGTAATTAGTATCATTTGGTTTTCTGAAATGACCATGACATATGTTTGACGCCTCATTTTTTTTAATATCCAAAGAACTATGAGAACCGATTAAAGGCTTCATTTTTCTCCTTGAAGTTAAATCATAAGAGTATTTGGGTTTGGCATTTGACACTAAAATTCATGACAAATCAGAAAAGCTTGCATTAAGTTCGATATCAGGTAACATATATGAATCTTAAAGCTATAGTGTAACTTTATGGGTACAAGAAGGCTGCTGGTTTGTTTAACTTTATGGTTATGTGCAAGTAGTTTTATTCCACTATGTTTCATGTTGTTAATTTGGCTGTTTAGCTTAGCAAAGCATAGTCAGTCAATTGCTATAATTTAAAGTTTGAATAAAGATACTTTTGTATAAGTAACAACGGATAAGCACTTTGTTTCTTAAATTAAACAATTTGATAGTAAAAAGGATTTCGTTTCTGATCATTTTATATAGTACAGAATCATATTCGCAAATGGACTCGAAAGTTCAACGATTCATTAATAAATTTTCAGTTACATATAACTGTATGTAAAGTTAGTCGAAGCATTAAGACATCTATAATTTTGTTTTCTGCATAAAATAAAGTTCAACAAAAAGATATGTTTACCCAGGCTTAGATGCAGTGGCTGCTGCTGGTGTATCTGTCTTTGCCTGCAATACAAAAATAATAGAATAGTTGATAATTAGATAGATCACACAGACCTGCAGAACCAGAGAATTTGAAACAACTCACTGCCACAGCATTTGTTACCAATTGGTCTGCCCTGTCACCTATCCGGTTTGAACCACCGTCCATCTTCGCACCACCAGACCTCACCACAATCTGCAATTCGAGAAATAAAGTACACCAAATGTTATCAAGATTAATAAGCAAATTCTAAACATAAATAAAAAAATCTTAAACAAGTAACACTCAGCAAAGAAAATACTTTAGACACAAACAGTTAAAAGTAATTAATTAAGCAGCTAATAAATCTTAATAACAAACAATCAACACAATTCAACCAATAAAGCATGCACATTAGAGAAAATCCATCATAAACCACCAAATGCTATTGAGCTAACCAGATCATAAATCAAATTCTAATACAAACACTCGCAGTCTAGCATAAATCAAAATCTCACATGATTACCTCACAGCAGTATAAATACACAAAACAGTAACAATGGAGTATGGCTATTCTTAACACATAATGAGCCAAGAACTTTCTTATCATTTGTGACCTTCACCAACATAAGATGAGTATGACTTGTTAGGAACCAACACCGGATCTCGACCACATACAAACAAGAAAACAACAATCAACACAAATAGATGAAATGCAAGTAGTAAAGACACGATGATTTAGAGATCTGGCCTACATCACATATAGCAACTAGATGTTTATATTAATATAAAAAAAGTTACCACCTTTACAATACAACATGATCATCTATATACAACTAGGATATAATACATGAGCTTTATCAAAGTAAATAGGTCTGCCCATTTGAGACAAATGCCTCCACACCATATAGCCCAACATGACTATGTGATGTGAACCATCTTCCATTTACATTAGCACCATGGATAGCAACTCTATCAAAACTCGACAAGTGAACGTGACTATCGCCTTATTGATTGACCTGGACCCAATTAAAGTCAACAACCTAGCACAAAATAAAGATGCTCCAACTCCCCACATAACTTACTAAAAGGAGTTGGAGATCCCAAACGAATGTTCCTAATTAAAAAACGTCAAGGGAAGGAATCCGACCCATTTATCTCGGTGATAGTTTTACTAGTTTTACTAGTTTCACTAATAGCAAGAACAATATGATAATTTTACATATGTGTAAATGAAAGGTGGAACTTTACCTAATAATTCATGTAATTTTCTTAAAAGATAATATAGTAATAGCAATTTACATATATGGATTACGTACAATCTGCTTTTTGAATGCATATTAAATAGAAATAAATCATCAGTTCGCTTATTTTGTTATAAATGCATACGACCCACATAATTTATGTATTGTTGGACCACTTTTATGAAAAGACATTGAAAAACTAGGATCCCCTTCAAGATTTGTGGGCCTTTTCATTGTACACACGCATGAAACACAAATGATAAATAATTCATTTCTTATGTTTTCCCAGAGTTTAATTAACAAAAGAAAAGAAATGAAATGGAAGGAAATTAAAAAAAAGTTGTGTTTTCAAGTTTAATTAAAAGAAGGAAGTGGGAGGGAAAAAAAATAAAGTGTGTTCCTGAATTTTATTAAAGAAGGAAAGAGGAGAGAAAAAAAAAAGGAAAAGAAGAAGAAAATGACAGAAAATGGTTTCCTATGCAAAGATAGGTTGGAGCCAGTTTTGTAAGGTCACACGGAGTGTTGTGAATTGTGATAGACCTCTATCAGGCCCTAACACCACCCCATTAAACTTGTTCCGAGTGTTATGGCCCTTATGTATACCAGCGTCACAACCAAATTGCATATTGAAAGCTTTTTTTTCATTTTTTTAATTCTCACATACCATATTATCACATTTTATTAACTCTAATAATTACAAATTTTATTACTATCAAACACTTACCGGCTCACTGCCATCATTTTTATCGCTCACATGTTTATGGGTTAATATTTTTTCCCTATCACACTCTTTATCATTTACTACCATTACTCACAGTTTGCGAGTAAAGAAGAGAGGTAAAAAGTAAAGGTAGACTAACCGGATAATTGGTTATTTGAGGGACAAGTTATTTTTAATAACCGGTTTTTTCAAAAATTTTAGTTATTTTATTAATTTTTTTAATATTTTATTATTTTTGTTTTTCAGTGGATCAGTTAAAATTTGGTTAAAAAAAAGGTAGTCATAAAATATATCTAACCGGTTACAGATCCGTGGTTAAGAAACCTTAACCAAATATTCCTCAATTAGATAATTAATAACCAGTTTAGGTTATTTTATGCACCTCTATAGATAAGTGCCACGCGTGAATAAAAGGAGAGAGGGAGCCGGTAAATCGTACATTGCTCAATAGATATATGGTCTAAAAACCTACAAGTAACTCTAAGGCCGAGACTGTTTTTTCACCTTTTAATGGTTCAGTTCAGTGCTAAATCATTTAGATTTAGCATTCAGATTGTTTGTTTCATAAAAAAAAGAGCATCTGAATGGTTCAGTTAAGTGTTGAATGGTTAAGAGACAAAGAGATGCTAAAGAGAACTGAATGGAGCATATACCAACTTTACTCTCATCTGTATTTTTATCTCAACATCCCTCTAATTGATAAAGCCTCTTAATGATTCAGATCTCTTAACCATTCAACACTTAATGATTCAGATTTTGCCAAACAGCCCTTAAATCATCTTTATAAAGACCAATTAATTTTTCTTCAAGGTAAACTTTATGGTTATTATGAAAGTATAATGCGACCCTTCCTAAAATGTGAAATAGAATGTTATTATTGAAGCAATTATTAGCAGGTGTGCCTACTTTGGCCAAGAAAAGAATGATTACAATACATGGTATGATTGACCAAAAGTTAGAACTAAAACTCTATACACAACACCATAAAAATCATCACCCTAAACATTTTATAAAAACCTAATCTAAACTCATATCCATGATGAGTCTTTGGACTCCAATTGCTTTGATATAAATTTGAGCTCATATTTCCACACTCATCTTCTTGATCACCCCATGAACTCTTGTTCCCAACACTTCCACTTGTTGAAGATACACAAGAAATAGGGTCTTTAACTTCACTTGAAGTAATGTTCTTTATACAAAGCCCATTGTTTCCTCTAATATCAAGCCTCATTCCAATCCTATTTATAAACTCTTGTGTGACTAATAGCTCCCCACTAAGTTGATTTTGGCTTAAATTTAACTGTTGAAGATTTGGGAGTGAGCCAATGTATGAAGGGACAGTCCCATTGAGACTGTTATTGTCAAGTGACAAAGCAGTCAGATTTTTCAAGATTGACAAACAAGTGAGTATTGGTCCCATCAATCCACATCTTGAAAAGCTCAAAACTTTAAGCCTACCCAATGACCCAATAAACAAGGGCATGCATGTGTTTATAGGGTTGTCTTGTATCACCAAATATTCTAACTGCTTTAAACCAGATAAAGATTCAGGCAATGGTCCAATTAAAAAGTTATGACTCAAATCAAACAACACCAATCTACTCATATTGCCAACTTCTTGAGGCACCCTACCACCAAGCTCATTAGACCCTAAATCAATCTTTTGAAGAGACTGGAGTTGACCAAAAGATGAAGGTAGTTGACCTCCAAGCATGTTGTAACTAAGGTCAAAGATGGTCAAACTTTTCATTTTTCCAATTTCTTGAGGGATTGAGCCAGTGAGATGGTTGTAGCTTAAGTCAAGCTGTTGTAAGTTAACTAACCCACAAATCTCTTGTGGGATTTCACCACTTAACATGTTTTGTGAAAGTGATAACACCCTTAAACTTTGAAGGTACCCTAAACTTGAAGGGATGGTTCCATGCAGACCAGGGTTTGAAACAAGTGCCAAATGCTCTAAAGATGATAAAGAACTGTTTTCAAATAGTGATGAAGTGAGAGAAACTGGTGTCACATTAAAACAATTGAAGAGAGAGAGTGTTTTTAGATATGGAAGCTTCATCAAACCTTTTGAAGACAAAGTAGCATTGGGTTTGCAAGGTGGAGTGAGGATATCATTCCCAATGTGAATCTTGGTTACATGAAATATTGTTGGGCTATAATCTTGTTGACCATCTTCTTGAACCATGAGCTCACACTGAACACCAGGCCATGGGGTTTCGGTGCATGGTTGTGGGTGCATTTGGGCCCATGTAGGATCATCTAAGAGTGAACCCATGACTTCAAAGAGCCCTAAAAGCTCACCATCTTCCATGCTTACCATCTCACCACTATCACCAACATTGAATAGCATAACAACATGAAGTAAAACAAGAAGGAGAATAAAAGAAAAAGAAGCCATTTTTTTTCTTTTTTGAAGATGAGAATTGAGAAGGATGAAAACAAAAATGGGAAGATCTAGTAACTTTTATAAAGATGATGTTACCAATGGATAGTTTGCTTTTTGGGTATTTGCAACTTAACCCTTAGTTTATTTAGGTTTTTTCATTACATCCAAGAGTATTTACTTTTGTACATTATATCTCCTTGTACTTTATTTCTTTTTGCATGTGAAGCAAATGACAATATGTAGTGTTTCTCTTTCCAAAATTGAAAATACGGATCCAAAAATTTGCAAGATGAGTGAAAAACAAATTATTGTAACTTGTACTTTAAAGAATCAAAATACATGCATGATTTTAAAAGGGTGAGACTATCCGCACATCCCCTGATTTCTTTGTACATCCCTGATATGAATCGTATTGGCCTATACGGTTCCTATAGGGTTTAAATCATTAAATGCAAGCTCCAATAGGAACCGTATAGGGCAATACAGTTCCTATGCCCACAATTTGGACCGTATAGGCCAATACACTCAAAGAAAATATACTGCTACTCCGATATTAACACGCGTGATGATTTCAAAAGCCACAATAGGAACCGTATTGGGCAATACGATTCCTATTGGGTTTTGGTTGGTGAGCCATTAATCCAATACGATTTCTATTGGGCAATACGGTTCCCGTTTAACCAGATGTCTCCTACATACCCAACACTTTTGACGGGTTTTTTCAAACAATATTTCTTAAAAAAAATCATATCAAGATGTCATTTTTTGATGTAGGCGATTATTCGAACCAATCAAACCCGAATGAATCATACGTCTCGGAAAGTAAAATCGAAGTCGGTGTTGAACAAGGGGAGGACGAGGTTGCATCTGGTGTTCATTGTAGTAGTGACAAGTTTCAGCTGCCAGATTTGAACGAAGAGTACGTTGAAGAACCTAAAACTTATCCACGGTACCGATATGGGACTTGTCATTCGTATGCGGAAGTAAATCGCGATTACGAATATGAGGAAGATGATAATGATTTCGAGGAATCTGATGACGAAGAGAAAGATAGTAATGAAGAGGATGATTTCGATGAAGCGGATGTCTCTTTTGAAACAAACCAGGTTTGACATTCCGGTTACTTTACGTGTTTTCTAATATATTTTGTGTGTTCTTTTTACATTACATTTTTATCGATATATAGTGTGTTTTATATTGTTTTTATTTTTATGAAATACATTATATATATTGTTTACAAATAACTTCAATACATTTTAGAGAGAAAGTTCATTTTGCTTTAGGAATTTGGATCTGTTGAAGAGTTGAAAGCTTGGGTTTACCAAAGGGCAATTGCGAGTAATTTTGTCATTGTGACCAAACGAACCATTTCAAAAAAAGATCATTTAGAAAATAATAGGATAACAAAGATATGGTTGTGTTGTGACCGTGGTGGCGAATACAATAGCACAGCTACACAACGACGTTCTGGTAGCAAAAAGATTGGTTGTCCATTTAGTCTGGTAGGAAGATTAAACTCAAAGAGTGATGGTTGGAGGTTAGAGGTGAAAGAGGCGAAACATAACCATAAAGCCTCACAACATCTCGAGGGTCACGCGTTTGCAAGGAGACTAACCCCGGACGAAGAACAGTTGGTGGAGATTCTTCATTCTCAAAACTTGGAGCCAGCTAACATTCTTTTGACAATAAGAAATCAAAACCCACATAGCGTGTGCATCCTACGAGACATACAAAACGTAGTAAATAAGATTAAAATTAGAATGTACGCGGGTCGAACTCCAATGCAGGTGCTAGAGCAGCATTTGGTTGACAAAGGGTACATTTACTTCACCCGAGAGAATCTCTCCACAAATGCGGTTGAGGAGATTCTTTTTGTTCATCCTCACTCGTTAACATTGTGGCGTGCCTTTCCACATGTGTTAATGATTGACGCTACTTACAAGACGAATGAGTATAAAATTCCGTTTGTTCAAATCATTGGTGTGACATCGACACACAAGTCGTTTTGTGTCGCGCATGCATTTATATCTAAAGAAAAACATGATAACTTCTTATGGCTCATGACAATGCTTAGAGACATGCTAGAAAAGTGTGTGGAGAAGTGTATGGAGCCTCGTGTTATAGTAACGGATAGGGATCTCGCTCTAATGAACGCTTGTGATGAAGTATTCCCAAATGCTTCCAAGTTGTTGTGCAGGTGGCACATTAGTCAGAATATTTTGAAACATTGGAAGAAAAGATTTACAAAAAATGACTGGAAAATATTTAAGCTTTCTTGGGCTCGATTGTGCGAGTCTCCTACACTGGAAATATACGAGTATAACTTTAACCGGCTCTTCGACAGACTGCATAGGGAAGGCCGAAAAGGTACATATTATATTAGTTTATATGCATGCGTACATACATTATTGATAAGTATATTCAATTTTTCAGATGTTATGGACTATGTGTGTGACATATGGCTGAATAAACATAAAGAGAAATTTGTTTCATTTTGGACTAACACTAACCGTAACATCGGTGACGGTCCTTATACCAAGGCGGAGCATATCCGATCCACTGAGATTCGTGACCCGTTGGTTCGTTACTTGCACCGTCTCTTTAGCACGGCATCGCTGCCCGTGGTAATAGTTGTGAGCATGTCGCTCTTTCCTGGGTCTGACTTTTCTATCCAGGTATGTTATTTTTTTTTTATGATACTTTATAACAATTTAATGTTTGCTAATGGGTATTTTTTTAAACTTTTTATAGGCTCTCGGCACATCCGCTGCTAGATGTCCTCCAAATTTTACAAATAATGAGATAGGGTTGTCTGACGAGGAGTATGAAGATTGATGATCGACGAGGAGTATTTGTTTAAACTTTCAGTATCTATATATTTTTAGATAATTTTTGTTTGATCAATTATAATATATATGTATGTTTAATTTGTTTCGATTTCACTATAACGTAAAAAAACAAAACAACTTATTTTAAAAAAGCAAAATCATATTATAATAAAAAAAAACCAACTTATTTTAAAAGAACTGAGATCATTTTATATCAAACAAGCTTTGTTTTGTAAAAATGTAAAATGTATTAAACAAAGAACTTTAAAAACTTAAAAACGTCTAATACAACCGTATTGGACAATACACCTCAACTGTCCCAATAGGAACCGTATTGACCAATACACCCAAGTTGTCACAATAGGAACCGTATTGGGCAATACAGTTCCTATAGGGGATGTGTGTATAGTAAAGTTAGGATGTGTAGATAGGGCCTGCCTTTTAAAAGAGTTAGAAAAGATGCCAATTATTACAATCGTACTTGGCTATTTTACTTTTTTTTAACAGCAATTGGTTATTTTACTATATAACAAAACATAAACAAAGAAGAATGTTATTATGCAAATCAAATCACAAAGTTGGAAATGCAAACGGTGATTGCTAATAGGAACAAGAGTTTGGGCAAAGATATGATGCGCATCGTAAATTTTGAAATGAGGCTAATATATTAAAAGTTCTAGATTTAATTTTATTCATGCTTAATATATATCAGCGACTTAAAAAATAGTGTATTCAACGGTAAATAAAATGATTAATTTTTAACCATTTCACCCGTCTCATATGGTCATGTAAATCCGTAAGTATAAAGATAACAATATAATCATAACTGAAACCCGAGTAATGAGATTGTTATTCGGGTACAGGTTCATCAGGTATATATTGGATTACTTTTAAAAAGTAATATAAGTTAAAGAAATGCATATTATTAGGTGATACCCCAACCAGTTACTTTTTTTTTGGGACAGCGAAACGAATAAAGCCCGGCTACCCGGGGTAACCAATGGCGAAATGCGACCTCAAACGCTCTGCGAACACAGACAGCGCTGGGTAGCCGAAGCCCACCTATTAAACCAACTCCAATTTGGGGGAAACCCACTAGCCCGTTCGCCCGTAGGCACGACAACAAGCTAGCGGTAAAACCCGTTTGGCTCAGAGATCGAACTTGTGTTGGCCACAAGTCTCCCTTCATCGCCTCCATTTGCCCCTTCCAAAGTGATGGTAATGGGACTAGAACTTGGGTCTCTTTTGGAGAATCTAAGCCCATTACCACTACATCACATTCGAAGTTACTCCCCAACCAGTTACTTATCAAACTTATTTACCTAGATGGTAAAAACCATCTAGGTAAAAGATTAGAAATTTGGAAATTAAAAGATAGTTGAGGGATGATGATGGAAATTAGAAGTTGGAATATTGATGTCAGTCAGAAAGGCTGCATGGTCTTGAAAGCCTCTCTTAGCCAAAAATGGAAACTAGGCTCACCTTTTCCATGGCAAATCAGGATACATCTACCCCAATACTACTTCTAATTTTCCTCAATAACTGTGTAAAACTTGTCAAGCTTAACACCTTAATTTTATCCAAATATCTTTATAAACAATAATCAGACGTTCATTAGGGAGATGCTGGATTAGCCGGATTCTTCGTTGGGATCGGTCATGCTAAGAACGTGGTCAAGATTATCTTCATGGCGATGGCATGACAGATTTGGATGTCTAGAAACGATCTTATATATATTCAACTTAAAGAGACTCTCGGTTGATAGGATTGTGGAGCCAATTCTGGTGTGCACGTTTTTATGGTTAAAACGTAGGGTTAGACGTACAAATGAATAATGTAAATTGATTAAGAATTACAACTATGGAGTGGGTATAGTTTTTTTTAACGGTGGTTAGAGTGGGTATATTTATATACTACTAAATGGGAAGGTCGGTGCTTTGCACCGGCCTCTCTCTTCCCGTCCCGTCACGTCGCGTTTCAATTTTTTCGTACTTTAACGTATTAACGTTTTAATTCCCGACTTTTAACGCATTGACGGTTTTAGTCCCCGACTTTTACTAATTGTCGTTTGTGCTCCTGATGAGTTTTTGACATTGATCTCTTATTCCACTTTGACACATTGTACGACTTTTACTAATTGTCATTTTAGCCCCTGATAAGTTTTCAACTTTGCTCTCTTACTTTACTTTGACATATAGAACGACTTTCATCGTTTTTTAACATGTGACACATTACGTTTTTTCGTCGTGACGTACGGGGCATGAGACTTCATTTTCAAAACGTATGACGAAGTCAAATACACAAGACCCGACTGCGTGACCCGACCGCTACAACGCGGGGCCTGGTGTTAAATCTAGTTGATATTAAAGTTTTCAATTTATATTCATAATTTGTATTAGTTTTAAAATTTGAGTGTATTTAATTTATTGGTTAGCAGAGTTCAAACTGGCTAGATGTGTGGGTCTTTGATTTTTGGTATTAAGAAACTAAAAAAGTATATATATATATATAATATAGGATTAAAAAGGGGGAAGTGGGCGGTAATTAGAAAAGAGTAAATAGGGGGGTGGGGAAGTAAAAGTGTGATAAGACTTAATATATGTGTTTGGTCTGAGTTGTGTTTCCTCATCATGTTGATAGAGACCTTTCCAGCCCTGTGATCGAGCATGCTTTCTTTTCTCCCTCCAACCTCTTTCATGCACAAAACACAATAAACCACCATACATACATACATGCATGCATGCATACATACATACATAAATTTTTTTCACTAAATTACATTTTTAGTCCTCTAAATATATACACATCGACCAATGATGATCAGTTTAACTAATTCTTAAACACCTTGGTTTTACCCACAGGTGGGGAGTTTGGTCCCCATAAAAATACGTATATATGCGGTTTTCCTAAAAAAAAAGCGTCGGCTAACCCTGATGTAATGGAGCCCACGTTCGTTGGGGCTCCCCTCCATCTCTTTGATAGGGCGCATCCGCTATCAATGTGTGCTCGATTACTCCATATGAAATATATACACAATGGTATAAAAAGTGTAAATTCCTCTCTATGGTTTTAGATATGTAACCTTTTGACATAAAATTTATTTTGTTTTTATGTATCAACCTTTAATATTGGACTAGTCCAACTAGAAATGTGATTCACTTGGTACATTCGCAACAATAGGTCAATTCATGCTCTCCCCTTTTCTTTTGTGGGTTTTTGTTTTTTTATTTATTTTTTACTTTTCTTTTATTTTTTAGATTAAGTTACCGCAAACATGTTAATGTTATTGACACAGCGCGTGTAATGAAGTTGTAAATATGTCATTAAGCACACCAATGTCATCGTATTGCACGCCGCAACATGCGCAGTAAAACTGTAAAAGAACTCCCTATATTTTTTTTATATAACTTTTGTCTTTTGACATAAAACACCCGATCAGTTTAATTTAGTTTACAAATAATTAAAAAAAAGTTAAGTGGCTTAAACATGGAAACTTACGGACCCCTCGTGTTAAAACAAGCACGGCATGTTTAGCTAAATAAGTTCACGTGTTCAACTCGAAACGGATCCTAAACCACTCCTCTGGCCCGTACATCAATCATATGTTATATTAAGTTTTGTACAAGGGTATAATAAAACAACGGAGAATGGTCAATTTATGGTGGAACCATACATCAACCATATATATGTCCTCTTGTTATAATGAAAGTTTGTTAGCTTTTAGGCACTATGTCCTCTGGTTAAAATGAAAACGTGTTAGCTTTTAGGCCACGAGCCCACAACCAAAACTATACTAATCATCTGTCCTATTCTCTGTTATTTTGTTAACTTGGTCACTTTAAAGCCCAGCCCCTATAGAACAATACATCAACTTCTTCTAATTTTAGCTCCTTCTCAATAATCTTCAAATAAGTATTAGTTTAAGGGTAAATAAATTTGAATGGCATTTGTGTGAGTTAGTTGGGGAAATTAAGATTGGGTGTATGTATGTGAGTTAGTTAGATTTTAGATTGAGCATCATTGTACAAGCATGATGCATTATGTATAAGGAAGGCATTTATGTACGTTTGATGAGGAGGATGAGCACATGACATGACATGGGTGTACTTATTAACTCTGTATCAGGCATCGTACGCCTCACTGACTGACTGCTCCCAAAGCTGAAATTGATACCTCCCTCTCCTCAAAATATATAAATACAAAAACCTAATTATTTAACCAAAATATTAACTTTTTCACCACTCCTAAATACTTCCAACTTTATAATATACTCCGTAACTAGATATGAGACATAGGTTGCGTGCGTGATGTAGCCGTCGGTCTTTCGTATATAAGTTTGCCACATGTGTTGATATAAAAAGTTTCATATCTTATATGTTACAATGTAAAATCGTAATACCTGTAATTTTAAAAGTATTTCGATTATTATATATAATAAAAGTGGGGGCATAGAATTTGAGATAAGTGGTGGCATCAATTATGATAGGTTACATTTCTTTTATGATAATTATATATAATAAAAGTGTGAGCGTTTAAGAATATTAAGAACATTGAAGTTTAATAATTTGATTTTAGCCAGCAAACTTTATTTGGTAGTTAAATTTTGTATCTTAAAGTAGTTTTTTCGTCTTTCAGTAAAAATGTTTTTTCTTTGATTGTTTCTAACTTTTAAAGTTGTCACTTGTGCCCCATGCTTTCTAAAACTTTATGCGTTATCACTTTAACCCCCTCGACTTTCTAATACGTGTCAGTATAAATTCATGTTTGTCAACGTTTCACGTCATGTGAGACACTTGGTTTTATAAATTCGTATGTTCTAGGCTTCCTGCTTAACACTTTTTTACATCCCTCCAAATATTGTTAGCAAAAGCGGGAGGCTTAAAACTAGTTTTGTGCTAAAACACAATTTCCAAGTTTTTATTCAGTTTCAACAACTTTGTTTATGTTTATTTTGTTTTTGTTTCATGAAGCCTAACAAAACTAAAAGTTCAAGAACATCAATCTAAAACTGTGGTTTTGTGTTGGATAAATGTTCAGTTTTGATTTTTATTTTAAACTGGAGCATGCCATCAAACAAGAAATGAGACTAAAGATAAATGTTCAGTTTTGATTTTTATTAGATAAGTGGACTTCCAATACTTAAAATTAAAACTTTGTTTGCTTAGTTTAATCTTATTACTCTGTTTCTTTATGTACTTTATTTCTTATAGTAACTTTTGTTTGTGTAGTTGATTTTTTATTTAACTTAAAACTTTCTATTTATCTTAGCTATTATTATATAATTTAAATTTTATTAGGATCTATGCAAAATGTTACAAGAAAATATGTGATTTGGGTGTTGTTGCCTATGTGTGTTGTTGTTATGATTTTAGTTTATATTTGTTATTATATTGAGGTGTCTATTATGTCTTTAATTTGTGGTTATAGTTGGTTTGGTTGGGCGTTTTGTTTGTAACTTTGTTGGCTCGAGTCCCGTTTTGTTTTTGTTCTTGTTCTTGTTCTTGTTTTTTTTACGTTTATGGGGACAAGTCACAAGTGTTTATCCAGGTGTTGTGTTGTTTTTTGGTTTGCGAACACACACCATCCACCATGGGGACACCAATGCCCAACTAAAGACCACCATCTAACGAAGTAAGCGAGGGCGACTTAACCGGTCAAACAAAAGTCTTTATAAGCAAAGACAATACCACCACAAATGGTAGTTTAAGCAAAGAGAAACCACCACAAAGGATGTCTAGGGGAATGAATGTGTGGTGTGAGAGTCACAACCCATATCCACCAATACCACAATGTATGTGTACATGGGAGAAGATGCCAGCACATCACTAAGTTTTGTCACCTCAAACACAATATGCGTGATTATTAATAACAAATAAAGACTAAAGTTGAAAACAATGAAACTATTATATCAAAAATCTAACATATAAGAACTAACTATTCATCAAGTTTTTTAATTATTAACGTATAGTATATAATATGATAAAATAAAATAAAATGATAATAATATAACATAATAGTTAAAAGTGATTACATCATAATGTGTGTTTTTCTTATACCCGGCTTATTTTTAACCCATTCTATTTGACCCGACCCGTTATGGTCCGACTCATATTTTGCCCTCCTAATATCAGTTTATGTATCCGTCACTAAAACAAAGTCTTAACTCTTACCTATTTTGTTTTTAAAGCGTGTCTTAAAATTTATTTAACTACAAAGTATGCAACCATGGCTCTTAGAAGTGAAAAAATATTGTAAAATCTTGTAGGTATCATGATCTTTCTCCAAAAGCTACAATTGAATTAAGAAAACAAGTTCATCACATAATACATGAGAATTGTGTGTATACCATTAGAAAAAATCGCTGCTAACATTGACGAAACCAGTCAAAATTTAAAACGGATGCTTCGGTAAACACAATCCGTGAATTACAAGAATACCGCTACTGTTCAGTTGCTTCATCCTGCTCTTTACTTGAATCACTCGGACCACTAAAACACTTCTTCAGAGCTGAAAAATATAAATATCGACCCAATAACATAAACAAGTGGTTTGACCATCAAATTGTAATAAACATACAGCTAACAGTACATAAATCCTTATCAGCAAACGAAAAACTAAAAGTATGTTGCTAACTTGTGTAAAATGACAAATAAATATTAGCCAAAAGAATGCCAAGTAAAACTTGTATCACCAGTTTATCTAAATTAGTCAAACAGGTAGGCGGTTATAAACAAGTTGTAATTTGTAAATGGTCAGCAGGTGGATGGGTTGAGCTTTTAACTTAAAGATTTTTAATAGAAATTTAAACCGATTGGCTGGCTCAACAAGCTATCCACAACCTAACCGTAAACATAATTGATGATAAAAATAACAAAGAACTGAACACGTGTTCATGAGTCAAGTCAACCCAACCCAACCCAACCCAACCCACACCTCTGAAACACATTTTGACAATGTTAGCCAACCTGCCCATTTTCCTACATCTAGAAGGTTAGAAAAAACTGAAACATGGAGATAGTATTAAAAACTCACATATAATAGAAGATCCAGCAAGACAAGTGAGCCTCGATTTAGTATTTGCCTCAGCCAATGGCGTTGGTTTATCTTTTTTTGCCATGCGGACATCCCAAACACGTATGATTCCATCTGATGAAGCAGATGCCACCAAAAACGGTTCATCATCAGATGTCCCGTCAATTTTAGAAAGAACTACAATTCCTTTTAAACGAGCAGAATGTGCATCATCGATGCAATATGCCACCTTCCCGCTGACTGTATCCCATGCTGTCAGATTCCTGTCCTCTCCACCAGTGTATACAAGCCCATTCTGTTATATGGTCACAGTTATAAGTCGACATCAAAACTTAATAAGAATGATAAAGCTACATTTGATTATCATCACAATTTAATCTGATAGAAAGGTTTCTGGAGTTAGCAACTTCTGTCAACTCAACATATGAGTTACTAAAAAAATTAATCCAGTGATTTTTATAGTACACAATCATTATTTATAAATGTAACATTTTGTCTACGAAACTAAGAATTAAACAAAAATATCATATTTATAACAGATTAACAGTTACCAACATCTTTTGTTAACAAATACCTTTTAATGATCCAAATGAGTCAGAAATCATTTAGTAGTTCAATGTGACAAAAACTAGTACAATGTATCATTTGGGGCAAAAGAAAACACATTGATAATCAAAGTATAAAATAAAGCCTTAAAAGAACATATAATCCAGGGATGTATGCCTCCAGCCCTCCACTATATATCAAACTAATTTTTTGAGTTTTTATTTATTAAATCAATTTGAGTGTGAATCCATATTCCAGCAGTAACCGAAAATATTTGCTTATAGTCATTAAACCAACCACATATTAGTTTATTTCAGCTAATAGTTCATTTTTTTGTCAAGCATGAGTGTGTGTTTAAATACCTTGGAAAAGATTAACTACATTGTTTTTGTGCAGCTCAGTTATATCATATGTAAGAAAATGTACACGTCCTATGTATATGAACATGCATACTATGGCTAAATTTAAATCATAAATCTAATCACTATATTATTAAGTCTAAAAGAAATATTTTTGCATCTCCATAAGCAACCGAATTAAACTAGCATGCCACCTACTAAAAAGTAGAGCAATTTACCATAGAGTCAGATATGATTGTATGAACAAGTGATGTATTGCAGAAGTTAAATATCGGATATACAAGGCCAATAACTTTGTTTCATGTTAAAAATGTGAAGGTCCAGCATTATGTTTTCGAATAACTCAATCTACAATATATGCCACAAATAGGCCTACAGAAATTGCAAACAGCTTAGTCATTTTGGGTCTCATGTCTAACCAGATCAATAATAAAAAGTCATGCTCGGTTCGACATGTTCAATGCGTGTAACTGTCATCTAACTGCCAACAATGACTATCTAATTTTCTATATCTTGAAGTTTAACTGTCATATACACTCATTAAGATCAAACAACCAAGCATAATTCAGAAACAAAAAACACGATAAGCAAGCATAAACCAAACTAACCATAGCAGGTGCAATGCAGAGCACTTTTTTCTTCGCATCCAGTTCCGTAATCAGCTTCGCATCCTCCGCTTCATGCACCGAAACCTTCTCATCCGTCCCCATAAAAAACTTCTCCCCATCACAATCAAACTTGACAATCGACGCTTCTTTCCCCAACCTACAAAAAAAACTCCTCCTTCCTCTAACCAAATTCACCATCCCTAAACACATATCTCTTCCAACAGTCAACCCTAATTTCCCCGACGGATGAATCGACATATCATTCACACCTTTTTTATGCACCTTCACTGTCTTCAAATGAACAAACGGATCCGCATCGTAAAACGACACGTTTCCGTCATCATAGGCTGCAAACAGATTGCGCGGGAAAGAGGTGAATGATTGAGGAGTGTAGAGGACAAGAGATGTGACGGTGGATGTTGGATCGTTTAATGAACCGACCTCTGATGAAGTTGAGAGGTCGTAGATTTTGATTGTGTCGTCGGAGCCGCCGGAGACAGCGACGGAGCCGGCGACGGCGACGGATTTGATTGGGGAAAGGTGTGATGGGAAGGAGAAGATTGGGGAGAGGGATAGGGTTTCGGTTGAGTGTTTTAGGGTTTTGAGTTTGAAGCCCCAAATGAAACGTTCGTATGAACCTGCAACTATACTCATCTCTGTGGGTTTTTGAGGTTTGTTTGTTCCTCCTCAAATGATTTTGCTGATAAACCCTAGAAACGAGAGAGATTATAGTGTAGACTGTAGATGATTTAGGGTTTTAGCAGGATACTCTGTTTCTCAACAACTCGTTGAATGTATATTTCGTTTAAGTTATTTTATTTGATAATTTTAAGCCCTTGTGACTTAACGGTGGAAGCTTGGTCTTTTAAAATGCGGAGATTCAAGTTTAATCTTTACTATGTATTTGTCGGCTCATCTCAAGACTCATGTGATGATTTGGGTTTTTTAATTCAGGATCTGAGCTGATTCGCGTGTATAGAATAGAGATTATAGTTCGAACCCACTCTTTGGTCTTGAGCAACCCAATTTCGGTTTTTGCAATGAGATATCACGAGTTCGGATAATAAGACCAGAAAACCCCATTATTCTATTTTAGTTTAGTTTGGCTAAAATGAATAATAGGAGTTTATTATTAAACTAATTAATAATTAGGGTTTTATTGAAACAGTTTTGCGAACGTACATATTTTAGTTTGACCTTTAACTTTGAGAAAAAAAAAACTACAACGCAAAACATACCATCGATTTTCACCAACTTCTTTAAATCATATATGTAGATTTATCATTGAGATTATTGTGTGATTATAAATGATTAGCAATTTGAAAAAATTTCCATTTATATCTTTGTCACAATAGTTATTTTATTTTTAAAAATCATGACACAATACTTAATACATTATCTTATAAGTAAAAACATGTTTAAAATTGTGCTATCTAGTGGATATGATCAACCACATCACATAAACACCCATCTAATTTTTTAATATTTATATAATTTTCACATATTTTCTTATTTAATTAGGTTGGTTAATGGATTGATTGTACACGCTAGGTTTTTTAAATAACTCTTATCTTCTATATTAACGTGTGTAACAAAATCATAAATGTATCATGTGACACGTAACAACTCTATATTAACATTAGAGAAAACTACAAATTAGGTCCTTTATGTTTTTGGGTACCTGCAAGTTGGGTCCTTTAGCTAAAATATCTACAAATAACGTCCTTGTTTTCGTAGTTTTATACCAATCTGGTCCTTTACACTAACTAAAGTTAAGTTTTTCAGTTACATGAAGGGTAATTTTGTCTTTTTACATTAAAAGACTATTTTGATAAATAACATAAAGGACCATTTTTGCAATTTACACTAAAATGTTATAATAAGTATTATTTTGTAATTAAATATTTAATAGATGAAATACAAAGTATATATAATTGTAATATTTACGACTTAAACTATATATACTTTAAGTTTAATATTTATTTGGGAAACGAAAATGAGTTTTTTACGGTGGGTCCACCTACTTCCGGGAATACACATTTAAACGTTAAGTGTCAGTACGTCCTCCGAACGAGGTTTCGAAATATAAAAGATATTGCTTCGTTTTTTTTTGTAAAGGGTATTTCCCCGGTAACTTTGTATTATCAACCAACCAAATAAAATAAGTAGTTAAGTGTGTTTCCACTAGTTCATAAAAGGGGCATTCCCCAATATGTAAACCAATTTAACCAAGCAACAAGACTACCTAAAAATCGAAAATAATAGTATTCTAAAGCACATAATCAATACAAATCATTAACCCCCATCATCAATAGATTTGGGTATTCATAATGTTATTTCAAAATAGTTGTTATAAAAATAGTTGTTAAAAATAAGATCAAAACTAGAGAAGAAAAAAACAATTTACTATATATCGGAACACACATGAATAAAATATTTTTGGGAAACGAATGCGAATTAGCATGTACAAAACAAAACGTTTATTCTTTCTACAGGGAAACGTAACAAACGAACATGCATAAACTTCTCAAAAAGAATAAGCATTTTGTTTTGTACATGCTAATCACGTTTGTTTTCCTATAATATTTTGTTCATGTGTGTTCCGATATATAGTAAATTGATTTTTCTTCCCTATTTTGATCTATATTTAACAACTATTTTTTAACCACTATTTTGAAATAACACAATAAATACCCAAATTTGTTCTAATTTTCTGTTACAAATCTGAAATATGTTAAACAAACGAATCAATATTTTTTATATTCGAACCTCATTCGGAGAACGTACCGACACTTGACGTTTAATTTTGTATTATCGAAAGTGTTGAACCCACCATAAAAAACTCATTTTTGTTTCCCAAATAATATATAAAACTTAAAGTATATATAATTTAAGTCGTAAATATTATAAATAGATTTACTTTATATTTCATCTATTAAATATTTAATTACAAAATAATACTTATTATAACATTTCAGTGTAAATTGCAAAAATGGTCCTTTATGTTATTTACCAAAATAGTCCTTTAATGTAAAAAGACAAAACTGTCATTCACTTAACTAAAAAACTTAACTTTAGTTAGTGTAAAGGACCAGATTAGTATAAAACAAAAAAAATAAGAAAGTTATGTAAATATTTTAGCTAAAAGACCCAATTTACAGGTACCTAAAAACATAAAGGATCTAATTTTTAATTTTCTCTTAACATTATTAACATGACACGCGTAAAAAAATTACAAACAAATAAACTCGGACAATCGATTAAAAAATACACAAAGGACATAAACCTAGAAAGTAGAAACCCAGGCCAGGGTAGATAAAGGTTCGGAAAAATACCGCCGGAGATAGAGGTAAAACCAGTGGCTGATCGTAGTTGTTAATCTCAATGAGCGAATTACACGAGAACCCTTCTTCTGCCGTCACTCTACCACCGCCATCATCATCATCATCACCACCACCACCGGAGAACCCTTCTCCCCCTCGTTTTGATCCCAGTCGAAGTAAGCATTTCTTCTCATAATCTCACACTACCATTGTCCGCCACTATTACAGATAAAGTTTTCTTTTTTTACACTCTAATTCTTAATATCTGCTTCTTAACTCTATTGTTTCTCGGTTTTAGGGCTTTTATTCGCAATTGATGCTAGACTGTTCGATCTATATGTGATTGATGATCGATTTAGTACTAATTGGTTTTTTACTTTGGTTTTTGCTAATTAGGGGACATTTTCGCTAGGGTTTCGCAAGCACTATCTATTTCTATCATTTTTGTGCATAAGAAGTTTTCATTTGGATCTGCATTTGATTTTAAATGTATTAACGGTTCGATCACCTGTTAATTTGATGAAGTTTTCATTTCTGTCTGTTCAGTTTGATTATTCAATTAAACGGGTTTTTATTCAGACAATTGAACCGAAAAAGCAAGCTTTTGTGTTACCAACTAACCATTAACCGAAATTCACAATTCGGATACGCTTGGAAACCTATCTGTAAACGTTTGTGTAAACCAAATTCACAATTCAGTTCAGTTTTTTCAGTTACAGATATGATTCGGTTTTCATTTTTTTAACACCCCTAGTTGATTTATATATGCTGTGTGTTAACTGTTAAGACTTATGTGAGTGATGATTAATCTGTTAATCAATATATGTATATGGACTGTGAGTGACCTAGTTATTTTGCTAGTGACTAAACAAATCTGTGGTTGTGTGGTTAAAAATTGTTTGTTGGTAGTAATGTATACAAATAATAAAAAAAGAAAAACGCTACATATGAGACCCATGTGAGTCATTGATAACATGTCGAGACCCGGCCTCTAGACGTGTATAAAACTAGTTTGTTATGGTTTTGGTGTGTGAGTACTTGCCAGTTTGTTTGACAATTTCTTTTTGAAGCTCAGATTTATTTGTTTTTCAAACTTTGCTTGTCTAGATCATAATGGTTTAGTATCTAAATTACAATTCTTTTTTTTATTGTTGGATAATTTTGAAGCAATTGGTATCATCAAAAGGAAAGCTTTGATAAAAGATTTGGCAGCAGTGTACCATGCTGAGTGTCTTGCATATTGCCAAGAGCTTTTAGAGCTCCAAAGAAAATGTGACGAGGTGCGTATGTGCTTATATATACATTCATATTTTCTATGCATGTCCTGCTTCTTTGGGAAAATGTCATATACTCAACTTTTTGCAATCATAACTAAAGTCTTAAGTATTTATGAAATTTACTCAAGGACATAAAAGTATTGGCGGTCTGACCCGACCTCACCAGTTGACTTATTGACCAGCAAAAGTGTCATGCGCCAAAATCAATATTAGAACCAAACTTAGCAAAATCATAAGGTCTATCTCCATTTATTACGTGCCTAAAAATCGTGAATTGTAAAGAAGAAGAAAAACTAAACTGTGAGCCCATGTTGGATTTTTCACTTGATGCTCGTTTTCTTACCATATTCCGCGCATTAAAAAAAAGCTAAACTAAATTAAACTATGTATTGTCATCACAATGCCAGCTTTTTTATTTCCGAAACTTACTAACTTACTATATACTGTTCATTCAAAATTCTTGCAGCCCTATGCTGATATAAAAGTTTCAGCAGATTTAAGGAAAGAAACAATGAGGCCGCCTAAGCGACACAAAAAATCCAGCTAGGTCCGTCTACTTTTCTGCTTTCATTTTAAAATCGAAAGCTGTAAAATGCATTTATTTACATTTTTTAGTTATGCAAATCAAAATACTTATCAAGAAACCTTTTATTTATACCAGTAGGCTAAAGGTTAAAACTTTGCTGTCACCTGATTTATGTGTAGTTTTATTTTGTTGACAGTATTTTTTTAGCATTTCAGCTGCATGATCGTGTAGGAGTGCCCATCGCCGAGTTGAAGTGACCCTGATTATTGTTTTGCTGCCATTATTTGATATCTGTATATAGATAACTCTGGTACAAACAAACTTCAAGTGAGGTGTGCTACTATTTGGATACATGTTCTTTTGTAACATGCTAATTCTTCTGAAATGCACCAGATAAAACTTAACATCCTCTATGTATGTTCCCACCTCATGTTGTTTCCCTCGTATTTTCCTTTGTCGTTCATATTCACACGTTAATATCGTTTCCCCGATGCTTGTGACCCCATAGTGTTTTCCCATAGTGGTTTATAACCACTTTATCTTTCGATGCTCGTGAGCCCAAGTTTATAAACACTTTTATCCCCTCAGTCTCGTAGCTTCAGTTTTTAGACGTTATTATTCCTTATTTTACCTGTGGTAAGTAAATGCATATTTCATTGTATGTTTACATATTGAATATACATGCACATATTATGTATTAAGCTTAATTAAGAACCAGAGCCATGTTATGTACATTTTTCTATGAGTGTGAGCCTGTGAGGGGTTCGGGCACTTGCCTTTCTCTTTGAAAGTTCGTACGTGTGGGCGTGGCTCAGCTCCTCATTTCGTACGCTTGAATATAAATTTCCGGCTCTATTGTTCACATTGCTAGTATTGGCCCATGTAATATATAGTGTTATTGGATTTAATCACCTCCAACTATTGGTTATTGGCCGTTGTCATCCTCAAGTATCACTTTGGCCAATATAACTCCCAACTAAACACTTTAGTGTCTGTATCACCAAAAGTCAACCAATTCAAGTCATTTTTGGTTAACTTTTGATTATTTTTTGGTTAGCTTTTGGTGTTACGGACACCGTATCACTAAAAGTTAACAAATTCAAGTCACTTTTGGTTAATTTTTGGTGATACAGACACCAAAGTGTTTAGTTGGGAGTTATATTGGCCAAAGTGATACTTGAGGGTGACAGCGGCCAATAACCAATAGTTGAAGGTGATTAAATCCAATAACCCTAATATATATCAAAATTTGTTTCCTACGCGAGCTGTAACTTATGGCAAAAACATATGACATCTTTTATTCAATTTTCATTCTTTCCCACATGACTTTAAACATATGCTTCCAATTTCGTCTAGGTTGATGTGTGTTAACATTCTTCTACGTTTCCACGTATGCTATATTAATTCAACATGAAACCCATATTTTAATAAACTGAAGTTAACAAATGAATCTTATCATGCATCGTGTTTTCACATTTAAATCATATTTAACATAAACTTGATTTTAAATATATTTGATTTTTTGTTTAAAAAATACTTACGGGCAAGTCACCAGTTTAGTAAAAACATATAATTTTAGTTCATGACCTCTTAAAATACTAAGGCCCCGTTTGTTTTTTTAAAAGATTTAAGTCTGAAGCTGAATACCACATCCAAATGTTAAGAGTTGGTTCAAATGTCTGAAATCTGAATCATTAAGAGGTGGAGGCTAGAGACGAACCTCTAGTCGTCAGAGATGGAGTCTAGTCTCCGGGTTAGAAGTTAATAGAGGCCGAAGACAAACGTATGTTTTTTTTTGGGTTAAGAGGTTTTCAGACCCACTAAAAGCTCTTACTGGTTCAGATGTTATTAAGACGCTGAACCTCTTAATGCCAGAAAAAAAACAAACAGCCCCACGTCTGATTACGTCTGACCGAATCAGACGTTTTCCTCTATTCAGAGAAAAGAGGCAAAAACAAACAGGGCCTAACACTTTAAATATGAATCAAATAGGGTTATCGGTCTTCTAAGGGTTTAAAACATATATATAAGCATATAAAGTGTCAGTCAGCCAAACAGATCCAAGAATCGTTAACGATCACCAACAACAACAGTCTGCATCAAATGATGCGAGAACAAATCATAAAACCCAAAAACCCCATGTCACCTGTCAACAAAAGAAAAGACTAAAAAAACGCAACCATCCACCTCCTGTAATGAAAAACCAATAGGTGACTATAGACACAAACCATTGCACACTTCTTCCCATCATGCTATAAAATACCCAAGATATATACCATGTTATTATTCATTAATTTTCCCAATTAAAATAGTATATAAGTATATTTATAACAATAAAGCAAGTAAAAATTATTCCAACTTTTATAGTTAAAAGGAAAAGAAAATAAAAGCCTAGTGATGACCCCTAATCATAGAAAAGGTGTAATTCTACTTTGACCCACCTCCATATACTACCAATTCTTCAACGAGGACATAACTTTGCCATAAAGTTCCACAATTCAAAATGACAATCTCTTGTACACGTCAAATGATCAAATTAATAGTCGTTGTCATGTGTGAATCATTTTGTCATTCCAATCAAATAGTTATGTCGTGTTTCAATAGTCTTTTATTCACTTTAAATTAATAGTCGTCTCTCGTTTTAATCATTTTTAATGCACATCCGATATAGTGTTTGGTCATGCTTCTTTTTTCTTGGCTCACTTTATATCCTATCGCAACTGTCAGCCACATCACATGTGAAAAACCTAAGCTTTTGGAGGCTTGGGCCAAACCCACCATCACCATGAAACCGTACCCTAACTTTCATTTCTTTTGCCGGTGACGGCTATCCAACTTGCATGAGTACCATAGATTTTCACATGATTCACTTATGGTTTGATGGTTTTTTCGTTTCATCCATAATCGTCATTGTGAGCAAAACTGACTGAGCATTAACTGTAAATACAAGTTCGAAATAAGTTTTTC
Organism: Tagetes erecta; assembly: GCA_030867185.1. NCBI lineage: Eukaryota > Viridiplantae > Streptophyta > Magnoliopsida > Asterales > Asteraceae > Tagetes > Tagetes erecta. Next base: position 5,348,853 of record CM061494.1, on the reverse strand, counting down.
AATGCAACTGAAATATAACTAATAATATAATCATCATTGTGAGCAAAACTGAGTGAAAAGTAAGTGTAAATCTAAGGGGCTGTTTGTTTCACATCTTAATGGTTTAGTTCAATATCTAATCATTCAACATTTAGAGCGTTTGTTTAATTAATAAAAAAAAGTCTCTAAATGGTCCAGTTAGGTGCTAAATGATTAATATAGAAAGAGATACTGAATGGAACTGAATTGAGCATATACTAACTTATCTTCATCTGCAGTTTACCTAAACATCACTCTTATTAATAAAGTCTTTTAATGATTCAGAGTTGTTAACCGTTCGGCATTTAATGATTAAGATTTAATTTGTCAAACAACCCATAAGTTGATTGGCATTAAGCAACGAGTCACTTTTGGCATCAAGCAAGAGTCACTTTTGAGTTATTAAAATACCAAGTTTTATCAACCAGTTGCTTTTATTTAGATGACTTGTAAACTAGATTTGTTGAGTGTGATCTCTACAAGACCCATCATTTGCTTTGAATAAAGGAAGTATTGTTGGGACAAAGCAAATGGTGGGAACATTGAGACATATAATTGTTTGTACGGACAAGGTCTCTAATTATATAAAGAATCGTGATTTTAAAAACAACAAACCCTAAATTATTAAAAAAGTGATTTTATAAAAATATATATGGTGGAAAGTTATGTCAATGACAAGTCCAGTCAGGGGAGAAATCGTGTGCATGTGCGAGCCATAACAAATATGAAGCAAGAGGGAAATAAAAATTAATCTATTAGTTATAAACAACATTATTTTTTTAACTTTTTGTTTGTTAGTTATCAAAGATTATTGTTAATAAAAACTAATATAAGTTATCATCGCTACAAACTGCCTAATATTCATTAAGTTTATTTACAATAACTAAAATTATTATCCATACTACACCGGCGGGCTAAATCTTAACTAGAACTAAAAATTACATAACTTAATGAATCAAGCAAAATTTATTCATTTAGCTTCGACTTAGCTTCCCCGAGCTCGTTAGGCAACCCTATGCAACTTGTACATAGTTGATAACCCTCCTTACAAAATTGACGTGACCTTAAATCCTTGTAAATTCGATAAGATCTACCTAGACTATATTTACACACTAATTAGGTTGACTATAGGTCCTTTGAGTATATGTTGTAGGGCGTAAAGCCTGACCGGCCATGATACTAGGGTGGGTGTGATGCCCAACACCACGACGCATTGGTGCATGAAACGGAGTGCACTAGTGGTGATGTTAAGTTGATAGCGCTAGCAAAGGAGACATGTGTGTTTTATTATTATTTTTAAAACTATATATAATTATCAATCACAACAAATCACCTTATTTAACTATTAATGTCACTCGGTCACAAGACGCATTATAATCAACATACTACATACACGACACAATCTTTTTACACTATATAATCGTCATAACACTTTCACAACATATAAAGAGTTAAAAAACTAATGTTATAATTAAGTTATAAAAGCTAGGTAAGAAGATATATATGAGATTAGTTACTTCACTTGTATGTGTATACTTATACCCAGACAATTTTTAAAAAACATATATGCATTAATTAAATAAAATAAAAGTAATAAAATGATGAATGGTAGCTTTAAATTTGGTTAATCATCAGGTTGTTTGCTGGTTTCACCTTTGTTTCTTTGTGACTGATGAAACTTTACAGCCTTTGCATTCATTCTGACCAAACTTTAATCGGCGTTTCCCTTCTTCTGACATTTTCCGGCAGCTTTCACCTACTTGCATCAACTAACAATCTACATATATATTCATCTGTCTCTATAACTCACTACAAATTAAAGCCAAACCACTCATCAATACAAATTAAGGACAATACCTACCACTTCAATTCAATTCACACCTTTCAATACACACACTCTCTCTCACTCTCTCTCTTCACCTTCTCTCTCTAGATAAGATATTTAGGGCACAGATCGATAGCTTTATGTGTTTTTGATTTGATTATTTCCTGTTTGCTGAAGCTGAGTAATGAAATTAAGCTGGAAATGGAAGTAGATGAAATTCAACGTCAGGTCTGTAAATTTCAACGAGTTTCATCAAACGGAAGCACTACAACTACCGATAACAATAATTCTTCAATTCCTCAAAAACTAGCTACCAGTAGAACAAATTTCGATCTACAAAATCACGATGATAACAATAACACTGGCCGTGGTGGCGGTGGTGGTGGAATTGATGCCGGTGGCGTTGCTGCGAGGTTATGCGGATGGCCTTCGTCTCGAATCGTTAGGGTTTCTAGAGCTTCCGGTGGTAAGGATAGACACAGTAAGGTGTTGACATCGAAAGGATTAAGAGACCGTCGTGTACGGTTGTCGGTTGGAACCGCGATTCAGTTTTATGATTTGCAGGACAGGCTAGGGTTTGATCAACCGAGTAAGGCGGTTGAGTGGTTGCTTAAAGCGGCAGCAAGCTCGATTGATGAGCTTCCGTCGCTAGATCTACCATTCCCCGGCACAATCTGTAACGAGAAGATTGTGACGGGGAACGGTGGTAATAATAACACGAAGGCGATTCGTGTGAAATCGCCTTCGTGTAGTAGTACATCTGAAACAAGTAAGGGTTCCGGTTTATCGTTATCTCGATCTGAGAATCGAATTAAAGCTAGAGAACGAGCGAGAGTGATTACAGCTTCGAAGAAAAATGAAGGTGTTAGGGTTATGAATCAGGTCAATAATAATGTATCAGAAACATCATCGTTTACAGATTTGCTGACCGGCGGGATTAACACCACCGGCGTTAGGTCACCGATGGAGTATTTCTTCAACCGGCCGATGCAGACGTCACCACAGTTGTTCCAGATACCACAATTCAACATCACCACCGGAGATAACCTCCAACAGTTCTCATTTGTTAATGATAACTTAAACTTTTCAATGACGTCACCGTCACCGTCGTCGTCATCCGGTGGTGGTGGTGTTTCTCCAGGTGGTTTCACTAGGGGGACCCTTCAGTCCAATTTACAGTCATCTTTTTTACCACATCATCATTTTCAGAGGTATCAATCATCTTCAATTGATGGATCAACGGCTGCAAATCTTCCATTTTTCGTTCCGAATTGCACCGGAGATCATTTTCCGGCGACGGGTGGTTACTACGGCGGTGGAGGAGATGGTGGTGGACGACATTCAGATCATCACAAAGGAAAATCGAAGAATTGAGAGCTATCTGCATCTGGTAATATAATCTTAAATCTTTCTATTTGTTGAGATATTTTTGCACATATATCTACTACACTTGCACATATGCACATGACATGCTGCATTAGGCATATATGCATTTAATAATGGAAGGAGACAAAGCATTTGCATCTAGAAATGAAACACTTTACGTGTTTTGTAACTCTAACAAATAAAAATGTCAGTTTCAGGTAAAATCTACTTCATTTCATCATAAATCTGAAACTATAAAGTTCTTTTTTTGGTCATGAATTAAGTACACTTTGGTTCATTCACTTCATGTTGTTGGAATATATCCATCTTTAGAAAGACCTTAAGTTAAAGATCTCTATCAGGGAAATAAGATTTTTGGATGATATCATTTTTGACAAACAAACTTACTTAAAAAAGTGTTTGGCATTTAATGTAATCTGTTTTTGTTCTTGCCAAGAAAGATGTTCTTGTTTTCTTGAAATTCTAGGTAAAAATATTTGAATTAAGAAATTTGATTTATATTTGCATGGATTAGTGTGAACACTGTTAGATTATATAAAAATTAATATTCTAGTTAGTTTGGCCATGATAATAAAAGATGGATATAGATGCTTGTCTTTCTAGGGTTTATATATTAAAAGTTAGATCATTTTACTAAATCAGGTGTTATAGCATCGATCTCACTTAAGAGAGTTTTTTATAAGCATTAAAATAAGAATGAACAATTAACATTACGTCTTATGAAAACTCACCCAAGTATTGTGTCAGATGTAATTATGTAAATGTTGTTAACAAAAATTAGGTAAGAGTCTCATATATAGTAAGATGGTTTGCGTTCAAATTTGTGATTTTTAAAGTATGATTGTGTTTTAGCCATTAATTAAAGAAATCAACATTATCTTTTATTGATTTGTGAATTAATAAAGAGGCCGGTCTCTTATACACATTTATATGTGACTGTGTTATACGTACACACCCCCATCTCTTTCTATATATAGCTCGCATATAAAATGTAAAGAGATAGAGGGAGTAGTGTGTATAATCAGACTTAAAGTAATAAAATACACATTCGGTCCTATAATTACTTGTTTAGGCTGGTATACACCTTTTTCATCAGTAATATATGATCCTTTATACGTCCGTGTATTAGTAGTAAAGAGATAGGTACGTGACAGTACGAGTGCATGAGTAAAAAGAGAGGTATTTTTAACATAACTTAATTTAATGAATTGAAGATCTGGTTTCCTATGATTCTAGCACGTCTTGTAGGGAAGAAAGTTGTTAGAGTAAATTACAATTTTGAGCCTTTATAATAAGCCAAATTACGGATCGTGGCCTTTATTTAAAATTTTTGCACTGATTGGCCTTTATATAAATTTTTCTCACGGTTTAAGGCCTTTAATTTAACTGACGTTAAGTTTTTCCGTTAACTCCCCTCATGTGCATTGCACATGAGGGCATTTTTGTCATTTATCATTAAAGGGCTATTACTGTAAAATTAATATTGTTTTTATTATATATATACATATATACATATACATATATCATCATCTCCATCTGATGAAATCCAACCACCATCACAAACACCCTCGTGAGCACCATCACACCACCACCACCACAAACACCCTCTTTTTTCTCGATCTCCACCGGAAAAAACGATAACCACCACTACCTCATCAATTGAAGTTTTAAACATCACAACCACCACAAATCAACTCCCAATCGGAAGTGAAACAAGATCTAAAATCATAAATGGATCTAAAATCGATTGGCACACATTTGGCTACTTCACCTTCATTTGATTTTGGTTTGTGAACAATGATGGTGGGTGTGTTTGTGGGAGATGAAGACATTAATGTATGTGGGTGACTTTCTATATTTTAATTGTATATTATAGTGTGAACTTCTATGGGTAACGGTTTGGAAGTTGATGAATATGTTCAAAGTGCATAAAAAGAGGCTTATTGTGATTTATGATTGCATTGAAGTGGGTCATCTTGGATAGTTACCTACTTACCTACTTACATAAACAACCAGATCCAAATCAAGGCAAGTAAATTTAGATTTTTTTGTGTGATGTATATGTACACTAGATTTTTTTGGATATGGAACAAAAGAATCAAATTTTGATGAGAAGGTAATTTACAGAACTCAAGTCCAATTGATTTTTAGACGAAATATAAATGTTGGCTTATGTGTTAATTGTGTTTTAAGTCGGTTAAAACTAAACTTTTAGCGTTAAGAGGTCTAATAGTGAACCTGGATGATTTATGATATTATAGCAATTACATTAATTGCTTGATGCTTTGTGAACAATGATGGTGGGTGCGTCTACTGGTTTCTTCAACTTTTCCTGAAAGTGAGTTATTACTCACCCTCAACCGAAACAACGAACTACAACCGGCGTAACTCTCCGGCAACCCTCCGGTGAAATTATTTTCCAGCAATAAAAGTCTGCCCATCTTCCCCATTTTGCACATATCAGGTGGTATCAAACCAGTCAAATAGTTTTCATATGCATCAATGTATTCAAATTCCACCCATGACCCAATTCTCGCAGGCAATTCACCACTAAACATGTTGTCATAAATCGAAAATTGTTTCAAAAACTTAAACTCACCAAATTCTTGAGGAATTGTGCCGGAAAAACTGTTTTCAAACAATTGTAATGATTCAAGTTTTGTCAAGCATCGTAACTCCGATACATCACTGTGAAGATTGTTAGTGGATACATCAAATTCAGCAAGATTTACAAGGTTTCGTAACCCAACTGGAATAATTCCAGTGAGTTGATTGTTGTAAAGTTCAAGCATATGAAGATTTACAAGCTTTGTGGTGGTGGTTGGGGAAATATACAGAGAAAATAGTAATGATGATACTTAATAATAATAATAATAATAATAGATGTAAAATGACCATAATACCCTCATGTGCATTGCACATGAGAGGATTTAACTGAAGAACTTAACGGTAGTTAGATTAAAGGCCTAAAACCGTGATAAAAATTTATATAAAGGCCAACCAGTGCAAAAATTTAAAATAAAGGCCACGATCCGTAATTTAGCTTATTATAAAGGCCAAAAAATGTAATTTACTCAAGTTGTTAAGTCTTAACCATCCACTTTATCCTGACAGATTCCTTCTTTTTTATTTTTATTTTCACTACTTTTATTTATTTAATTGGCCAATCAGATTATGTTTCACTGAACCCGAAATTTAGTTGTGTTGCCGGCCCTAGCTAGTTTTTCAGATTTTGAGCACCACACCATACCATACCATATTACTTTTTTTAGGGTTTTGCTTTTTGATAGGTGGGGTTGCCTCATAGGTTAGATAACTTATAACCATGCACGTGCGGATCGGATTGATCGTTGAATACATAGGTAGAAATTGAAAGATATAATTATTAAAGAAAAATGAATCGGGGTCGGGTGGGCATCCCCGTTGGTGTGATGGCAACGGTGTGAGACGTGGAACGGCGATTGGAGGCTATCAATCGCGTCATGGGTGTTACCTCTTTTAAATCTCTTGCTCCATTAATATTTTTTAACATGGCCATCCAAAGGTTCGTTCCTCTTTCGAAGCCATTGCATTTACCTTAAAGAGGGAACCTTGGGAGTGCCACTTTAGGGAAGTGACATTAGGTTTCGACCTTGCTAAAACATGGAACCGGGAGTGCCACTTAGACTATCAACGGCTTCGTGTGCATTTTCAATTTGTTTCTAAAAATTAGTTGATGTATTTTCAGACAGTTTGCATTGAAATCTAAGAGTAATTCCTTAAACCACAAAATAAAATACTAGGATAATAAAATAATTATATTAGTGTTTGTATAAGAAGTTACTATAGTAAAAATCAATAAAATTAATAACTCTAGCCATTTAAAAAGAAACAACACATAAAATGAAAAAAAGTTATAAATATTCTATCCTTATGATTATTTATTATGGACACATATATCTTCTCATAAATTGCTACGTGTAGATAAATGACCTAGTTCAATGACAAGTGACAAATTATTTATATCTTAATTAGTATACTAGGTTAGTCACCTGTGAATTACATGAGCTGAAAGCTTAACATTATATTTAGGATAAAAGTATGATAATTTTTTATTTGTTTTTAAACTTTGATTGATGTGGTTTTAAAGAGTTTGCATTGAAGTCGAAGGGTAATAACGTTTTTAAAATCATATTATAAAATAATTGTTCTAATATTTATATAAGGATCGGAGTTATTACATTAAAAGTATAACTCAAATCATTCATAAATAAAGAAAAGAAAAAAAATATGAATCCAGATTGTTTTTTTTTTTGTAAACATTATTATGTTTTAATATATGCAAATAAATACTTTCTATAATTTGTTGCACGATGTTGAAGTCTTAATAAAAATGATATTATTATGATTTATTATGTACATAAATAATTTTCATAGTTTTGTTACAATAATATGGATGGTCTTGTTGAATGACAAAGTGTCAAGTTATTTAATTAATCCTTTAATTATTACTATTAGTATGGAAAGATAGATAACAGATAATATCTTAGGCTCTTTAAAAAGACATTCATATAATTATATACTTATAGACCATTACTACCGGTGGCGCAACTTTAGCGATGCGAGACACGGTCACGACCCTTTAACTTTTTTCTATTGAAGTGTTGGTTTGTTGATCGTTAGTTGATTTTTTATATATATTGGGTTTGGCCCCTGAAACAAACATTATAAAAAAGGTTGTGGGTTTCGTGACTTTGGTCACGTTTAGCAAAAAATCCTTTCTGCATCACTGATTACTACTAAATTTAATTACCCTTTTTTATTTATTACTATGTATATACTAACTTGTGTTCGTATTTTTCGACAATAGTTACTTGTAAATACGATTGCTACCATTGAGCCACCACTCAAAGGAAACTTGAAGAAAAAAAAACCGCCACTTAAAACAAAGTAGAAACTATAAACCCTAGAAGTAAGAAAACTCCAGGAACCTAAAATGTGTTAAAGACCGAAATACACACATATATAGATTTATAATTAGTCAATATATACACTACCATTATAAACTTCAAGGGTGAATCATATATGGAATTATAAAACCTAGCTTCCAATTTTGTCATAGTTCATTTAACTATCTATTAACGTAGTTAACACAAACGTAAATTTAAACGGTCAAATAATGGATATTGGTGGAGACGTATATAACTAGGTGTCAACATTTAAAAACTAAAACCAATAAAATAAAAATATAACATATAAAAACCTTTAAATAAACATTCATAAATGAGCATAAACAAACATAAGTATACAAACGAACTTGTCATATGTTTATGGTTGTCCGTTTAAGTTAATGGGCGGAATATTTTGTTTGTTTTTTAAACGAGTGAACTTAAACGAAATTTCATTTGAATGGTTCTCTTATGTATTATTATTATTCAAGTTGGTTTAATTATAAAGTAAAAAAAGATATAGGATCAACGATACACACATCTAGTGACGGTATATGTAGCCATAAATGGGTGATACAATACTGAGTCACTGACTGCCTTTTTTCTCTTTTATGAACAAATATAAGTGATTCAGATCATGATCATGATTTAAGACTTAAGAGTCCCTACATGTTAATTTAGCACTGCAGACAGTACAAGCAGTTACTAAATGAATTTGCAGGCTAATTAATGATCATATGAGGTCAATGTCATTCACAAGATGAAAAAATTGACATATCATGGATGATATGTCATAAAGATAGGCTGGTAATGTCTATTTTGACAGTTTAAAATTTCTTATACAATTAATTTATTATATTTGTTTTTTTGAAATTGACTAGCTAGTTGGATAACTGATTCTATTTTGTAATATTTCGATAAGATTTTCTTTGTAATTTCAGGTTATTATGTTTACATTTTTATGATCTATTTTCCAAATTCGCCTAAAAGTCAAAACTTACATTTGAGAAGGGAATAAGTTTTGGTTATAATAAAGCTTGGTAGTGAAATTTGTAGCTTTTTTAAAAGGCAATTTGGATTATATATATACGGGCTACTGGCTCATACGATCATCTTCATTCTCCCACAAAAGTGAGAAAACCTTTTAGCACAACCTGTAAAAATTAACCTTATTTTTTGTCCAAGGTGAGGACTTGAACCTTTAGACCTCCTCATTTTATTAAGTATAGTATTAGCTAGGTACCCACATCAACCAGTTGGACTAAGAATAATTGGCGCTTTACTGTAGCTATATTTACTAAATTGAAGGATAAGATTTGATTAGGTTTCAGATGTGTCCATGCAAGCACAAGCCATCTTTATGATGTATTCATTAGTTCATAACAATGTCATTTTATAGGTAGAAGATGAAGATGAAGATGATGGAGAGATCACCAGAGATTGCAGGGTTTACGAACATGATAAGTCTATAAATATATATATCTATGTAGGGGATGATAAGTTATTTTCAGTTGCATTGACAATGATTAATTCATTTGGAGGAAGGATGCCATTGTTCTTCCCTCAGTTTGAATTTTGTTACTTTTTAACTACTACATGAGTGGTTTGATTGTGTTGTTGTGAGATTGAGATGGATAAATTATTGTGTGACATTCTTTCCTCAGTTTTTGCCTACCTTTTGCTACTCACATTCAAATGTTTCGTGAGTTAATCAAAATTACATGTTTGTTATTTAATAGTTAGTTTTTTTTAAAACGGCGGTTGGTGCAACGGTCTATGACCGAAATACTCAGAGGTGCAAGGACCGCGATCGAAACCCCGCCTCTAACACCAATGGGTGTTTTTCGTCGGCATTGGGGCTCCCCCATTACTGCGAACGCAGCGGATGTTTCATGTATGTTCACGTCAGGTTATTTCGTTTTATTAACATTTATGCATTAATTTCACAAGATTAAATCTCTAATGAATTTTGAGTAATTTTTTAAGAAACAAAAAGACATACATAGTGTTTTTTGGTATGTAGAATTAAGAAATTAAAATTGACACATGAAATGGAATGAAACACTAAAGGGAACAAGGGTTTTTTTTAATGGCAAATTTATTTAGTTAAAGCTAAAGGTTACTAACAAGAACCTAGGCTCAAGTTGGCTTCTCTAAGGCTTAAAATACCCGACACGCACATATCTTTAGGAGCGAAAGCCATTTCCCACGCCACCCCCTTCACCACCGTTCACTATCTAGCTTTCGAATGACTTGCAACAGGGCTTTGAAAATGAAAAAAATAGTAAGTGGGAAGACCCTAGAACTGCCTTTATAAAGAGAAATGGAGCAAGAGGATCACCTTGGCGAACTCCCAGAGAAGGTGAGTATTCAGCCGTAGGCAACCCGTTGACGAGCACCAAATATCTAATATTAATATATGATAGACTACTGTGAATCCGAACCCTCCACAACATAGGGAACCCATTTGTTCCTTCGTTGAATCTAAGAATGCCCAATTCACTTAGCCATATGCCTTTTCCTTTGCATTCCCTCAAAATCATCCAGTTCCCACCAATGGCCACCTCCACCGCCATCACCACCCTACCACTACCACTACCATTACCGACCACCGCCGGCATTAATACCAACCAACATTTATAACTAAACCACTTGGTTTTGTTTAACAATGCTCAAAACCAATACGTTTTGGAATGAAAATGGATCGCTTCAATTCAAAACCAGGTTTCACCCAGTTTATATAATTAAAAAGTTGAAGACATGAATCTCAAAGAAGCAGCATCGCTTGTGTTGAGATTTGAGCTAAATGGTCAATAATATGTAAGTCAAGATCATGGTCAACAATTGTCAAATCTGCAGAAGTCAACTTTTGTTTGTTTTAGTTACACTTGTAATAATTCTAAAGTACAGGGGCTAGTTCTGTATTTCTGGCTAATCTTTTGTAAATGAGTGAGAATTTACCATGTATATTTTGTGCACATGGCTTACCTCGGTTAGATATCGTAAAAGAACAGTTTTGTTCGTGAACGAGACATTCAATATGTATAATTAATTACGAGTGAAATAAGCAGTTTGAAGTTGCTTGTTCCATACGGAACCAAACATTGACGGAAATCTTAAAAGCATAGGTAAATATCAAAACTTATACACAAGAAAGGGAGTTTGAGTGTAACATCACTGCATCAATGAACATTATATATCCACATATACACACACTCACCACACCCATGTTTCATACCTGTATATATATATTCATTGGAACGTTTTATAGCTTCTTATATATATCATACATAAAGTGAAACATATACCCGATAGCAAACATCAATCGAAGAACCTGATCGATGCAGCAATCTTCTTCTCACACTTCAGGCAAGTATGCAAGGCAAGTAACATTTGCATCATCAATGCTCATCTGTATTACATACAGAACAAAATTGTGTGCTTTCATTGCCTTCAAGAAAACCAAAATTGGTCATGAAAGCGAATGCCTGTATGTAGCCGCGAAAACTGAAAGACAATAAAGAACATAACAATGAGAACAATAACAACTTTTGAAGATCAATATAGATTGTAACACCCTAGGCATATCCCATATCAGCTGAAGACAAGGGAAATGTTGAACTCATAAGGATTGCCTCGCCTCAAATACAACCAACATGTTTTGGGCGCACTGGTTGTGGATGAGACGAGAACTTGATATTAAGTGTGCTTGAGTGGAAAAATCCTAGAATGAGTGACCTCCTAAGAAGCCTCCACTCGGGCAACAAAAAAACCAAAACTTATTGTGGGTAAAACAAACAAATACTGGTGGGTATGAGAAGCTAGATGTTACCGGGCATGTTTGTTTTTTTATTAGGAGCCGGATATTACATGCATATACCACATTATTTTTATATTGCAAGGTGGAAAGCATACTATCTTATAGTGGGAATTAACAGTAGATTAATCATGAAAATAGAATATTCAACTACCACTATTATTGCAGCATATAATGCTCCTGGTTAAGCTAACTTTAATCCAACCACTGAACTGATATTGAAATAGATTACTACCTACTACCAACCAATGTTATGACATGAAGCAAAAATAGCAAATATTTTAAAAAAAGCAACAATGTTAACTACAACTCAATCAAAAAAATTAAAGTTTAGCAATTATGAACATGTTCAGCCAAAACATGATATAGAGTAATGTGTTAGCACATTTGTCTGGTCCATTTCAACTCGCATACCATCTCCAAGTAAGAAATCAAATACCAACATCAAACATGGATTTTTATATAAAAGAAACTACAAACATCACAAACTCGAACCAATAAAACAAAATAGCGTTTGGCAATATAATCAAAATCAGATAAACAGAACGAAAAAAAGAAGACCCTGTTTAGATGTGCTTCTACTGTTTGAAGTTGTACTAAAAATAGTAAGCTGTTCGAGTGAACGGTGAACTCTTATGATCATCTAATGATTTACATGTGCTAGGTAAGGTAGTTGATCCGAAACTGACTATTTGACCCATATATAACAAGATGATCAAAACTAGCTTCACTATATATACCCAAAACAAAGCAATCACAGACAATGACGGAGGATCAAATTCAAAAGCTTCATGATATCAAACTAACTAAATTTCAATAAGATGATATACCTCAAAACGAATTCATCTCAAGACAATATGTTCTCCTTTTAACCAACATCCTAGCCGCAGTTCCATACGGCTCCTCAAAAGCAGACGAAACCCACGACCCATCACAAACCTCCTTCTGACTCGCCTGCTCACTCGGCCTAATTGCCACCAATGTAGCCCCTTTCAACACACTCCCATTTGGCAACTCCAAATACGGCGCATACCAAAGCTTCATATTCAAAGCAGGCACCAACGTCCTCTTCGAAGCCGAAGAAGCCGACAACGGCTTCACTCTCAACTCCTCTAGCTGCTCTTTATTCATACACAACACCCCTTGTTGTTCAACATCACTCAAAACCAACGAATCCAACGTCTTATGGTCCCGAATAATCGGTTGAAGCAAATAGTGGCGTGCAGAAGCTGCAATTAAGGAACTTATCGTCCACACGACTCGTAATTTCAATCCACCGTTGGTGTAAAACGACTCTGGTATATTTCCATTATCATCCCCATTACAAACGTTTTCAGTTAGGGTTTGAGAAGATGCAGCATGAATTTGAGGATGAATTACACAAGACGCACCTAAAATGAGGCAATTATCAAGAGTAGATCCAAAATCAGCTCTCCATTTCAACAATACATCATCTTCTAGACCTAATTCACCGGTGGGAAGCTCGATTTTGAGAAACTTAATCTGGTTGAAGTTTTGAAGCACTTGTGTTGGTGAATGATGAGTAACTGCAGGTGATTGTTGAAGATGATGATAATCGGGTGAGGGTCGTTTGGGAGGTAAAAAGTGACGAATGGGTTTAAGGATGGAAGTAAAAAGGAGAGTAAGGAGGGTGGAAAAGGGTGAAGGGGAGGTGGTGGGATGGTGGTCGGAGATAACACAGTCGACACGAACGAGGAGGTTGTGGACATGGGGAATGAGGGAATGAAAGCGTTTGGAGACGAGGGAGCAACGGGCGAGGGTTTTGACGTCGGCGATGTTGTTGAAGATGAGAAGGAGGAGAGAGTCAGGGATTAGGTCGAAGGGATCTGATCGGAGAGATAAACAAGAAGAAGACATTAATACAATAGAGTGTGTTTGTGTGTAATAGTGTTTAACACTCAAATCAAGAGAGAAATGGAAATGGAGATGAGTGAAAAGAGAGAAAAAAAGATATATATAGAGGAATCTTTATTCAATCTCTACTTGTTATTGAAGCATTAACATACGGTGATTCTAACCGAACACTCGAAATGCTAGCTACACGTTTTTAATACAACTAGTATCAAGTGAAATGGGTTGTATTACTTTGTTGTTAGACGAAAAAACTAAATCTTGTATAAGTTGTAGGCTATACAGTAATACGACTCGTATTAGATTTGATATGTGTCGTATTACTTGACAATATGACTCGTATTAGTTTTGATATGAGTCGTATTACCTGATAATATAACTCATATTAAGTGCATTATGAGTCTTATTTACTCAGTGTTAAAAAATCATTCGAACATATGAAAATTTGAAAAACTTAATACTTATAACTAGGGGAGTTAATCGTGTCGGGTTAGCGGGTTGAAGGACCGCGGGTTGACAGGTTGAATTATGCAACCCTAACCCGACCCATATTCCTATTCGTGTCAAAAATATTAACCCTAACCCGGATGACATAAATTCGGATCAACCCAAATATGACCTGTTTAACACATCTATCAAAATAAACCTAATAAATTTACGAGTTATAAGTGAGTTGTTGTGTAAGTCGGTTAAGAGTAACATGTCTAATATGTGATTTTACGTATAACAATTAGGTATATTGGGTTTTAATTGAAAAAATATTATAAGTAACCATATATTTACTTAAACTCTTATTCAAATCAAATTTTTTTATAATAGACAAAAACAATAATAAATACTTAGCTTTGAAAATGTAAAGGTAAAAACTTAAGTAGTAATGATTTTTTTTAATTGTGAGTACAATTACTAAAGATAAAAGTAACTTAACACATAATTTTAGAAAAGAAAAAAATAGAAGAACTAATTTTAAAACCTAAACAAATTGGCGGGTCAACCTGTTTTATAAATGTTTCAACCCGAACACGACCCGTTTATATACGGGTCAAGCCTAACATGACCCGTATTTTAAACGGGTTATATTTGTCAACCCAAATCTGATTACTTTTGTGTTGTGTTCGGATTGTGTTTCGTGTCGTGTCGAGAATTGACACCCTTATACTTATTTGACACGATGTAGTATTCTGTTAAAATTCAAATATAAATGATCATTCAATCGATCAAATTCGATATTCAAAACGTATTCATTTGTTAATACATATATTTATATTATCGAGATTTATCACAATGGTGAAATAAAGGTGATAGTTATTTTTAGTATAACAGCAATTGCGACAACCAATTCAAGGCGCATAATCAATGAACCAAGAACACATTTATTATTACAAGAAAAACTCATTCAAAAACTCGTTACAATAATTATCTATTATTTGTTTATACCAAAAGCCTTTACCAAAATCTTATATTTATAGTTCTAACATACATGTGTTAAACTATAATAAAAATTACTAAAACATGATTAATTCCAAAATATTAGGGATTTGACCAAACTAGTCGTATCTTATTCAATCTCTACCGACTTGTACATTTGGTTTAGGAAATTAACTCCAACATCAATATGGTGGCGACTTTTATGGTGACGAATATGACGGGGACATATAAAAAAATTATTTTTTGAACCAATACGACTTATATTTAATTCAATACGACTCATATGCTGGATCAATACGACCATATTCAATCTAATACAAGTCATATGCTGGATGACCCATAAAATCGTTTTCTTAAGAAATCAATTAAATTTTTGTAAAAAAAACCAGCTTTTAGAATATTCTAGATATTTAATATTAAAAGGATTTCAACTTATCCAAGATATTTTCAAAATAACGACCTAACATAATAATTTGAATTACTTAAACAACACACATTTTATTAATGCTATATATGCCATCTATCTATTCTAATAATTGAGTAACACATCCACATGTCACCATTTTAACTACTCCATATAGGATTTTGCTTAGGTGTCATGTTCTAAATTAATTTGATGGAGAATTTTTAGACGGGTCATGGTATGCTCCATATTCGAAATAACCCGATATGTTTAAATTAAAAATTTACAAATTATCATCAATTATCTCCTAACCCGATATGTTCAAATACAAAATTTACCAATTATCATGATCTATATCTTAACCCGATATGTACCAAGTATCATGAATTATCTCCTAACCTGATATGTTCAAATAAAAAACTTATCAATTATTATGATTTATCCTAACCCGATATGTTCAAATTAAAGTTTTACCAATTATCATTAATTATCTCATAACTCGATATGTTCAAATAAAAAAATTAACAATTATCATGAATTATCTCATAACCCGATATGTTCCAATAAAAATTTACCAACTATTATAAATCATATCCTTTATTGTAACATATGATTTTTTATATGAATATATTTGTAAATATCCAAATCGATTTAATAAGAAATATGTTAAAAATAAATTTGATATGTAAATTGAGTTAAAACATATAAAACTAAAATCCGTGTAGTACACGGGTACTAATCTAATGAGTTAATAACTAGGTTTATTGAAAGTAAATCTTTTTAAACTTTTCTTGAACCTATTTTCTTACCGAGTTAACGGTTGATGAATCTCACCTACCAATATCAAAATATATCCTTTTGGTGTGTAAATCAATAAATAAATGAACCACTTACACAAACATGCAGGTGTTCCATGACTCGTTTTATTTCATATATTTAAAGTGCACGAGCACGAGTTCCCAATCAATATTTTTTTATTTATTTTAATAGTAACAATAATAGCCAATGATCTCTTAGTCTATTGATTAAGAAGAAGGTGAGAAACATTGTCTTTTTTAAAGGTCTTGATTCTAGTTCAGACATTGATGTATGTGTTGTAAATAAATATAAACTAATACCGTTAAAAATAAGTAAGAAGAATAATATTATTAAAAAATATATTTTACAATACTTTTTGAGCTGATAGCAAGGGCGGAGCTACATAGGATCGACCGGGGTTGGCCGACCTCACTATTTTCTCGTCGCGTAAAGTATTTTATGTACTGAAAAATAGAGCGATCTTAGTCTTTTTTTATTAGTGATTTCATCGTTATCAAATGAAACCATTGCTCATTTAATTTTAAAAAAGTATGAAAGTTTTTTAAATTACAATCACTAAGTTTTTTAAAAAATTAAATAAAATAGTTTAGGGTTAATTGTGAGTTGAACTATTAATAAAAAAATAGTGTAGTTGGGCTTAGCACATATCCATTGGTCATAACCCAATCCCCAACTATTACCCAAAAAACGCATCTCGGTCCCACTTTACATCGACCCAAAATAGGTTCTTTGTTATTCTTTACTAACTTTTTGTATATATCGTATGCTTTTTTAATGAGAATCTTTTATTTGGTGTTCCGACCCGACCCAATATTTTATTAGGCCAAAAAATAGTGACAACTAGCTATATAGATTATTGTAATTCAGAAACATAAAAATCTGACTTTATTGGAAAAATTTTAACTTCACCACTAGTTGATAATGTCATAAAAATATATTTGTTAGAAATGATACATGTTGTATTATGAAAACAGTAGAAACTTCTTTACCGGGAATAAATTAGGAATTTCAACATCTAGATACAATTTTTTTGTTATTACAAAATATAAAATTTAAAGTATTTAAATTGATTTCATAATAGTAAGATTTTGTTTCAAATTAAAATAGAGAAATTATATAAAATAGCAAAAAAAAAAGAAAACAAGGAAACAGCTAAGGTTTCGGTGACTTAAATCATATAGCCATAAAATAACAAAACCAGCTAAGAGTGGAATAAATAGTAGAATTAAAAAAACGATCCAACAGCTAGCTACTTCTGCATCATTCTAGTTGTTGTAATATTTATATATTAAAAAAATAATCAATATAAATAAAGTTATCAATATTTCATCATCTTCCATCTTTATAAAATATAAGACATTTAAATCTGATCTGATTAAATGTAAATTGTTGTCTTAATTTGATTCGAAGTACACAGGAGGACAAATTCAAATTCCTAATTTTTACAATTAGTCTTGTTGCAAGATTTCTTATTTTCAATTTAAAATTGAATATATTAAATAGATAACAAAATTAAAATTCAAAATTTTGTAATACTATAAATCTTATTATTACATCACCAAGTCACAATGTTAAAATTTAAAATGCTTCAAAAACATATCTTAGCTTGAAAAATCACATGTGATGGGGAAAACAAAGGCATGAAGGTGACCTGGCTTTTAAGGAGATATATAAATGGCCACCAAAAGTTTTGATATTATTGTGTTTCATTCTTGTTTCCTATGATAATACTATAATATAATTTTGGATCCCTTAGATTGTATTTCTTGTGCCCTCTTTTGTGTTCTTCCTTTAACAAAAAGTAAAAGTAAACACAACAATATGCCTAGCATCTTTATTTAATTCATTTTATAAAATCATTTGCTACTTTATAAAGGAAATTCTAAGTTAGTGTTAAATTTCGTATATATCAATATTCAAAAAAGAAAATTTGCCTTAGATGTGTAGTTATGTCATATGTGTATGGCATATATAAATCAATTATCTACGACATTCAAAATTTATCTTTATCACATCCCGATCACGTTAGTGGTGTCATGATTGAGGGCACAATAGGCGTAGTCGATTCAAGCACCATAGCACATGGTTGTAGGGTGAATTAACTCGACTATCAAAGTGATTTTTTGAAGTTGATATATATGATGTGACCACAAAACCACCAAACGTATATGGCATTGAACTCCGAACACTTTACGTGGAGCAAATTGAATAATGGATTGAGTTGGGTTATTAAATGTTATTTTATTAATTTGTTTTACACTTCATACAAAGTTCTTTTCTTTTAATAAAAATAATAATAAATCATATCAAAGTATACTATAACGTTTACTAATTTAATATTATTATTTAACAAAAATAGATGTTTCTAACTTATTTTATTGCCAACTAGTTTTTGTGTATTTGACTCGTTAAAATCAAAGATGAATTCAAATGAGAGTAATTGGAAAACTAATGAAATATTTTTAACACATGATCATGGAACAAAATAGAGGGGACAATCGAGTTTTATAAATTATGTGCATTTCATTAAATAGGATATGAATAGTATGTACAAAGTCTATAAAGAAAATGAGTTTATTAAAAAGGTAAAAACTATAACCTACAAATGGGGAAATGGTTAAAACACACCAAGCAATGAGATCTATCATCCATACAACTCGCGTCCACAACGGTCACATGTATCTCGAGCTTTAGGAGATGTAGGTTCCGGCTTCTCTTTCACCAGTTTCGGAAGGTCATGTTCCAAAACATCATGAAACGCTTTAGCTCCTTCCCGAATCTCGTCCAAACTATAAATGAAACATTATGTCGATTCCTCATTAAACTATTGAATAACTACAGTATAATTTCACACTTTTAACAATAACAGGAACATTCTTTGAAAATTACTGGAAACGGTAACATGCTTTAATTTTCTTTGACCAATAATGGCTTATGCATTACGTTGCTACTATAAATGAACTGAAAGTTATATAGACAGATATAAATGAATGCCTACATGT
Organism: Tagetes erecta; assembly: GCA_030867185.1. Classification (NCBI taxonomy): domain Eukaryota; kingdom Viridiplantae; phylum Streptophyta; class Magnoliopsida; order Asterales; family Asteraceae; genus Tagetes; species Tagetes erecta. Next base: position 5,329,355 of record CM061494.1, on the reverse strand, counting down.
GAGGCTGGTCCAGCCAGCATACACTCTTTTGTCTTCTCGTTTCTTAAAATTTATTTATGACCCACAACCAATTCGACTGGTTAGAAGCCAATCCAACCCATATAACTCATTTACTCATGATAAACAGGTCTAAGTTACTACCTCTGCTACAACATATTTTGTTGCTTTTTATTATCATGCAGTTTATGACTAACTAAAAAGCTATAATATGTACCTGATGGAAAGGGGAGGTGTTAATCGAATAGTAGCATTATGAGTCGGTTTTGCAAGAATTCCTCTTTCCTTAAGTTTGATGCAAAGATCATATGCAGTTGCGGGGAATAAAGACTTGCTAACTAGTTCCACTGCGTTAAATAATCCTTTTCCTCTAACTTCCATCACAATTTCAGGGAATTGTTGCTGAGTTTTTGTTAATAATCCCCTCAACTCCTCTCCCATTTCAGCAGATCTGGATGCAATCATACACACATGGTTGATTAAAAAAGGATCAGACGGTTTGGGACTTTGGGCGTGTATTTTGGAAGTGATTATGTGATACTGAATAATTTGACTAAAATAATCAGCTGTTATAAAACTTACTATAGGAGATAGTGATTGGATGTGCTTTTACTTATTGAAGTTAACATGATAAGGAATTAGTGGTTGGTTTTTGAAAAATTTTGATTATTCAAGCAAGTAATACAATGATACAACCAAAAAATACATTCTTGTGAAAAAAACAAGAGGGCCAGGTTTAATTAGATTAAAATTATCTCACATTAAGCTTAAAAGAAAGGAACAGTTAGGTAAAACAAAATCACATGAAATTTCTAAAATTGCAGATTGATCATGTGATTCATGTAGCCAATACATTAAACCAAATGTTATTAATTTCTAAATTTTTGAATGAAATACTAAAAAGTAAAAACTTGCATCTCAATGATGTAAAAACAATAACTTTATTTTACCTCTCGGCAAGTTTCTCATCTTTTATCACCTGCAATGATGCAATGGCAACAGCACTGGCCAATGGATTTCCTCCAAATGTACTAAAGGTCATTAAAATTTAAACATGTTACTTGTTAGCTATCATGAAACTATATAAAAACTAGAAATTATTATTTTATACAAGAAAAATGTTGGTCAATGAAGACACACATATAACATACCTCCCATGCTCCCCTGGTTGTATGCAAAGCATAACATCTTTGTCTGCAAGAACTGCACTTACTGGTATCACTCCACCACCCAATGCTTTCCCTAATATCTGTAATAAAATAAAAAATACAACACAAGAATGATCCCAAGATAAATAAACTGAAAATCCATGTTAATTTGTGTAATGTACAGTGAAATGAAAAAGAAAAAACTTACGACGACATCAGGGCGTACACCTTCCCAGTCACATGTCAACATTCTTCCCGATCTTGCTAAGCCGCTTTGTATTTCATCTGCAATCATTAATATGTTATGCTTCGAGCAAAGTTCTCTAACAGCCTTAAGGTAACCATCTGGAGGAATTATAACCTGCGAAAAAATTGGTTCAGTAAGAATGCAAAATAGAACTTAAAAAACACCAAAAAAAGAGGTGAAATTACGTACCCCAGCCTCCCCTTGTATGGGCTCAAAAAGAAAACCAGCTATAAGTTCTCCTTTTTCTGCATGCATCAGAGAGGAAATTTGAAGGCTCAAACAATAATTAATTAGAAAGAGCTATTAAATATGCTTTTGCCTCTTTGATCATAAACATCATAACGAATCACATAGCTACACAATATTGTATGATTATACAACAAAATTTTTAGCAGAAAAGTGTACTGGTTGAGTGGGTTAAAAATGACCCAAAGGCTATTTATTATGATTTATGAATACAACCTCCTAAATGAATATTCAGGTTAATATTGTACTAATATTGTTTCGGTAATCACCATGTCAAGACAACCCAGCCTGTTTTCACCCATACTAAAATAAGACCCATTTCAAACTGAGCCCGTTTTGAACCACTACCAAACCCACCGTCATGTGCCCTCTATAACTTGGAGAGTAAACAACAATGATAAACCTTCAAAAACTTTCTTAAGAGCAGCTTCATCTCCAAAATCAACTTTAAGTTGACCAGGCAACATTGGCCAAAATCCACGAGTGGCATCATTATCACAGCTCATAGAAATAGCACCCATTGTACGACCATGGAAGCATCCACAACATGACACAATGATAGCCTAAAAGGAAAATGAAGTAACTAAATTTACCAATTTGTGAAAGCTTCTATAAGTCCATATGAATTAAAAAAAAATGTCAATGAAAGTAAAATTTACATAAAACTGACTACGAACTTTATACCTGATCTTTGGGAATTCTTTTTTTCTCATAACCCCACTTTCTTGCCAGCTTTAAAGCAGTTTCTACTCCTTCAGCACCAGTGTTCATCGGAAGAACCATATCATATCCAAACAATTTGGTTACATACTCCGCAAAGACTGGAAATTTGTCATTGTAGAAAGCTCTAGAACTGAGAGTTAGAGTTTCTGCCTGCTCAATTAATGCTTTCATGATCTTTGGATGACAATGTCCCTGTACCAGAAACTAATTAAACACCCTTTCGATTCAAGAAACGAAAACTATAATCAGCATGTAACAACTATGAGTACATTTCACCTGATTAACTGCAGAGTACGCTGCAAGGAAGTCGAGGTATTTATTGCCTTCTGGATCCCAAATAGCTGACCCCTTTCCATGAGAAAACACTACAGGAACTGGATGATAACTGTAAACGACCAAATAACTAATTAATCAACCATTTTAACTAGTTCCTAGTTACTGATAACTGTAAACGACCAAATAACTAATTAATCAACCATTTTAACTAGTTCCTAGTTACTGATTAGCATTTCCAAACCTACTGTATGAGTGACATTTTTGTTGCCTATGTTGGTTTCTATACATAGTACCAGTGTTGTAAAAATGCTAGGTTCTATTCAGGTGGTGGGGTACTGGCTCGCGATTAATCCGATTGGAATTTTTATATCTAACTCTAATATGACATACATACTTCATAGTTCACATAGTATATAGTTCTAACATAAACAACTAATAAGTTCACAATTAGGTATCTCATACATACATGCATAGCCTATGATCATTCAACACACTGCTTAAAACATCATTTCAAATTAATGAGCTACAGTTCTTAATCCATATCTACAATTGAATCAAAGCAATTTCGTAAACTGTTAGTCTAAACATATCATCAATTTGTACAAATTTACAGTATCGAAAAGAGACGGAAATAGGGCATACTTGTGAGCACTGTAATCATGTTCTAAGTCGATGAGGTGACGGGAAGATGATGCAGGAGAAACGATGCCTTCAGTTACAGTTCCAAAACATCGAACGTTTTTGCTCTTGATTCGGTTCAATATAAGTTGCAGGGGTATCCTACTCGCCATATTCCTTGGATCGAAAAGCTTAATTAGCAGTGAAACTATGATGAATTGGCCTAATGCATCAACTGTTTCAGAATTGGGAGATGAATTTTACACGTAATTTGTGATTGATCTGAATTTTGCAGATGATGATGATGATAATGGAGTTTGGTCATTAAACACTATCCCATCCCAAAAGATATAAATCTTTTATGTGTTTTATCCAATGTTTTATTTTAAAATGTTAATACAACAAGGAGTGTATGTGCCTTTTCCAAGGTATGATAGGAAACAAGTGAAAAAACGACTCGAAAAAAAAAAAGACTTTTATTAGAGGAGAATCAAGTGTTAGTCATAATAATACTCTTAAAACGACATTATTCGAATGATTCTATGATCTATAAATGTACTGGATGTAAGAAAAATGAAATGCTAATTCAAGAATATAAAGCTAAAGAACTATTTATTATTTAATGTCTTCCTTAGGGAAATAACACTACTTCTTATTGCAATTGTCGTATACTATTAATATCAGCGGATGCTTTATCATAATAAAAACTATATTCTTTGTTGAATATTAATATTGATACTCTAAATAGTTTGTTCTTTGTTGAATATCGTTTCGGAACTAGAAAACCTAATTCAAAAATTAAGTTTGCAAACTATTTAATGGTATAATCAAATGTTTGAACGGATTAAACTTAGTCTTCAGGAATTGAATTTAAAGTTTGCAATGTGAAATCATGTGCCAAAAACAAAACAATATGAGAGTGTATCTCTCCAAAAGGGGTTATGGTTCATTTATCAATTATGTCCAAAACACAACCATCATGAACAAATCATGCTCTCTTAATCTGATCATCAGGCTTATAAGCCCATTTAATGTAAACTAATAACTAGAGGTGCATAAATCGGTTAATTTCGGTTAATCGGTTATTTAATACCCTAACCAGTTATTTTTTGTTATTAAGAAAATCGGTTATTCGCTTTAACCAGTTCGGTAAATGTCCGGTTTTTTTCCAAAATTTTTGGTTATTTTACTTTAACTGGTTCGGTTAATTAACCGGTTCTTTCTAATTTTATTTTTTTTGGTTTTTCCCCGGTTAACCTATGGATCGGTTAAAATTCGGTTTTAAAAAACCCGGTTAACAACCAGTTATTCATAAAAAATCCCTAATCGGTTACAACTTACAAACCTTCGGTTAAAAAAATACCCTAATCAGTTATTCCTCAATTGGTTAATAACCGATTTCGGTTATTGAACCGGTTATTTTGTGCACCTCTACTAATAACCCCATAACATAATAACAAGTTAATCGAAAAATATAACTGGCCCACTTATAAATTTAATGTATATGGCCCAAATCCTACAACACACACAATCTTATTAGTTAGGTGAAAAGCTAATGATTTGGGTGATTTTAAGTTGTAAACTCGCAGAACATCATTCTAAACTTGTAGCATAACCAAAGTGTAAACTCGAAGAGTCAAACGCAAACTCACTGAAGGTTTTGTACATAATTAAAAAGTGTTAGTTGTTTCTGATGTTAGCTTTCATGTTTTCTCATCAATAAAAATAGTGTACGTTGTGGTCATTTGTAGCCCTTTGAACGAATTATCCTATGTAGTTGCTATTTTCATTTGATGTTTATTTGATTTATATTTCACTTGATAACTAGTGCAGGATGAGAATGAGGATGTTGATAAAAAAAAATTAGAAGATAATCCACGAAACGCATCAAAACTTTTAACAAAATTAAAATTAAACCAAAAACGATATGTGTCACTGAAGTTTTGTAACGTGCAGTTATGTAGTCATGCATTTGATGCTCACCAATGTCCAACATACACCTATCAATTCAAATTCATTATTTATTAATTCTTAATTAGTATGTTAGAAACATTTCACATCACTTTGTAGCTAATTAGGGCCCATTGAAAGCAAAACCTTAGACTAAAAAGTTCACGAAACAATACTTTATGTCACATACTCACGTATGCTTTGTCACCTATAAGCCTATATATAATACTAATTAGAGTATTAGTCACCTAAGCCTATATATAATACTAATTAGAGTATTAGTCACCAATGATAATTTGCCACAATAAAGTTACTAAGTAAGCTTCAAGGCACTATAAAATAAACCATTTCTAATAACTCTTTTGCAATATTCACTCCAATGTCTTCTTCTTTTACTAACATAAGGTGTTTTTCAGCTTTCTTGTTGGTATTATGGAGTCACAATTTGTATGCTAATGGATGCTATACATCCATTTTTAGTTTCGGTGACTCGGTTACCGATACTGGTAACATAAAACATCTTGGCTGTATCACCAATCAAACATTTCCTAGTCTTTATCCGCCTTACGGCCAAACCTTCTTCCACAAACCAACCGGACGATGCTCCGATGGGCGACTAATTATCGATTTTCTAGGTAACTTCTCTTCACTGCTACAAATAGAGTAAATAGTGATCAAATGATTTGTTTGTTTCAGTCTCTTAATGGTCCAAATGTCTGAATAATTCAATCATTTGCCTTTGAATGGCTAAGCATTGTACTGAGTTTGAATGGTTAAGACATCTTATCTAAATTGCTCAGACATTTGCCTCTGAATACTTAGGCAATATACTATATGTTAATGGTTCAGACCTCTTACTGACTCGGCCTTAATAGTTAAGACATTTTACTGATTCACCACTTATCCATACAAAAATTGTCGAATAGCCCGAAAATTTATTTCTAGTATAAGAATTCCCAACATAATGGTTTATATAATGAGCCCAACAAAATAGGTGTTGCAAATTAAATTTTAGTAGTAAAACTTTTTATATTAGATGTATACAGTTTACAGTTACAAAACAACATATTTTTTTATTGTTGTTCATAATATAAATCTCTTATAATAATTTTTTTAAATTTAATATGTATACAATGTATTAAATGAATAACCTCTAATATGATAAAGCAAAACATAATTTGCTTATGTGACATTGTTTAAGGATTTATCTCACAATAATAATTTTATATTTAATAATTATATTTGCTCCCTTAATTTTTAGTAGAATCTTAAAAAAATTATGAGTTCTTATATTTTCAACTCTCTCCTACTACAAGTGTGCACGAGTTGATTTATATTTGATAGAGTATAAAATGAAAGTTATGAATAAAGTTAGTAATAATTTACAATTCAATACCACAGTATTTTTAAGCATACATAGCGTTTTTATACGAAATTATATTTAAAAAAATTACAACATAAAATTAAACATTTAATTCTCTTTAATTTAAGTATAATATTGTTAAAAATTAATTTTTTTAAATAAATTTTATGTTTCGGTCTTATTACGGGTTTGTCTTAAAACTATTTAGAGCGTATGTGCCCTCATGAATATATTTTTAAAATCACCAGTTAAGTGTTATCTACCTGAACATAATACGGATACTAAACTAGTATTTAAATATATGCAAATAATCTTACACCTAAATGTCTAATAACATACAAGAAAACTTACTTTTTTTTAAACATTTTTAACATTTAGTTGTGCGTACCTTCATTTCATTGACCTTTTAGCTATATTGTAGTCTAAGATTAATTAGTGGAGTACTTTATCTTTAATTAGGTAGGTAGTTTACTTTATTTTCACTTTTATGCTTTACCTTTTATTTTAGTAAGTAACTAGATCTAAGATCATGTCGCGTATTGCAGCAGTTGGGTCATACAGTCAAATCTTGCGTATGTAACTTCGTCACATGCGTTGATATAAAAAGTTTCATGTATCGTACGTCACGGCGTAAAACCGTAATATGTCACATATTAAAAACAATGAAATTATCAAAAATTAGAGGTCAAAACGATAACAATATTTAAGTCATACTATATGTCAAAGTAGAGTAAGAGATCAAAGTCGAAAACTAATCAGGGGATAAAATGACAATTAGTAAAATTCGAGGATTAAAACCATAAATACATCAAAAGTCGAGGATTAAAACCGTAAGCACGTTAAAGTAAATAAAAAGTTGAAACACGACGTGACGTCACGTGTTTGTGATAAAGGAGTTATGTGAAATGAACTCCTTTAGACATGTATTTAATCATGCCATTAACATGTGACCCATTTATGATGTGGACTTGTTTACACCAAATATTGTTACAGACTAAACATGAGAACCTAGTATAAAAGACTAGTCTAATGCTGAGAGAGCACGTTTAGTTTATATACTTCATATTAGTTGTCTATACAATAAATATAAAAAAAGACTCATACCTTGCAATGGTTTCATTGAATAACAAACGCATGCTTATTTAACTTGATGTCAAGTGAGATCCTAAAATTATTTGTCGATCCTACTTACTATTCATAAATGATGTTATTCTCTTTGTTTCGTACACTAGCCGAGAGTCTTGGACTGCCATTGATACCGCCATATATGCAAATGGGGAGTAACAATGTGACAGAGTTAGAGCATGGTGTGAATTACGCGGTGGCAGGTGCTACAGCAATGAGTTCACGACTTCTTGCAAGAGAAATGATTCAAAATCCTGTGACAAATGCATCTTTAAAAGTGCAGTTGGAATGGTTTAAAAACTCATTGCCTTCTATATGTGGCAACGCCTCAGGTAATGCAATATATATGATTCAACTGTCATATAGTAAGCTCTCACTGACATTTGATTGGTTAGCAGATTGTAGAGACGTAATTGGACGTTCTTTGATCTTAATGGGAGAGATTGGTGGTAATGAGTACAACGTTCCTATACGCGATGGAAAACCCATAGAAGAGATCGAATCATTTGTTCCTGTTGTTGTTAATACCATAGTCTCAGCAATCAATGTAAGAAGCGCTCAATGAGATTATTCAAAGCACAAGTTCACATAAATAGCCCAATTGACCAACCATGTTATACAAAATAGACATTGACCTTTTCAAATTAAAATTCCATTAGCCTTTGATACGTTTGGTTTCCTAGCCACTGAGGCAGTGAACTTCTTGAATAGGGTTCAACGGGTCATTCATAGCAATGTTTCGACCCCTAAGGGCCAAGGTTTTGTCTTCAGTAGGCTAGGTTTTGCTATTCAAAAGGGGGTGGCGGCGCAACTTGTTGCCCGTCTACCTGCTACCTTATTGTAAATTCATTTGGTGTTTAATCTAAGAAACAGTTTTTATTCAAAAAAAAAAAAAAAAATTTAAAATTTAAGCGTCATAAGTGATTGCAACATAACATGTCTCAGAAGAATGTACATGTACGCCTATAGGCATAAATATTATATTTTTACGTTTATTTCTAAGAAAAAATTGGACTTTTTTAGATTTCGAATAATTATTTTTTTGTTCCAGTTTGTGCTATAAGGCCAAAAGATGTCTCGTACTCTCCTAGGCACAAAATATGCCTCGTGTCAATGTCATGATAGGATGATGGGGTTGCATGTTTTGTCACACAAAACGATGAAAATTTTTTTCTCGAACGGTGAATGATGGGGTATGGCACCCCACGCAATGGAGAGTCTCACGCTCTACATCCTGATCGGCTAGACTGTGTGATCTTAAGCGGGCTCACGCTAATGTCAATGAGTTATTGGGCATTCGCTGATAAAACCACACAAGGTCTCGTCCTTTTTAGGGGGGCTTACTGGTCTTACAACCACGTAAATAAGATTTGAACTAGGGACTTCAAGATGCCTTAAATTTGATAAAGTGGACTTGTCACTCCACCAAACCAGATCATTGGTTTTTTTAACATGAAAAGTCAAAAGTCAAGTTTACAATTTTTCTTAAATCATTATTTTCTTCCCAAATGCACGATTAAGCTATGTTTATGATTTTTTTCTTTAAACAATGTAATGTGGTCGCCAACAATGCGTTAAGCATCATGTATAACTTAGTTCTCCCTTTAACCCAACATGAGTGAGTAAGTAGTAACGTCTCTCTTGTTGTAGTTTATATGTTTTCATTGTCGTAAACGTTATAGTGTTACTACAGGAGTTGATAGCGATAGGGGCTCAGACGCTAGTTGTTCCAGGTAACTTCCCAATTGGATGTTCTTCTGCACATTTGACAGAACGAGGTTCTGAGGATAAAGAGTATGACCCCACAACCGGGTGCCTCAATCGGTTGAATCAATTTGCTGAATATCACAACCAACTATTACAATTGGAACTTAATCATATTCGAGAGCTCTATCCTAGTGTCAACATCGTATATGCTGATTACTATAATGCTGCCATGCAAATATACCGTTCTCCATATGAATTTGGTAAAAAAACATGTTATTAACTCAAATTATAAGATGATGCAGTCACTATCATCATGCATATGTCCATTATCACTTTGTATTTGCAGGGTTCACCAACGGGGCGCTAAGGGCATGTTGTGGAGGCGGAGGGCCATTTAACTACAATGAAACGGCGACATGTGGACATAAGTCTGCAACTGTTTGTGATGAACCAAATACATATGTAAACTGGGATGGGGTGCATTTAACAGAAGCAGCATATAAAGTGATTTTCAACGGTTTATTTCAAGGGCCATACACAACACCTACATTTAGTTCCTTGTGTCCTTCGTTATCACAAGTGGGCGTTGGATCATCGAGCTTTCGTTGAAGCACAATGAGTCGATTTAAGTCATTATGTCGACGTATATGTTTATAGTAAAATATAGTTAATATTTGAAAAATGGTTATTATACAAGTAAACAACTATCTGTTACATCATGCATATATATCCCCATTAATATGAAAAACTCTCCAGTTTCTCTTGCATTTTAGCACATAAACAATTTACAATATAACACACTTCTACCACTAACTATTTAGAATTTGCTTACAAGATTTCATCAAATTCAATAGAATTAGATTCGGTTCTTCGTTTCTAATCGATAAAGTATTTACCCTATCTACTATTTGTAGAAGCGTACCTTCCTGGAAAAGGTTGGGATTATCTCTGAAACGGATCACCCACGAGTTCCTGGAATATTTATGTGATTCGGTTGAAGGAAGACATATTAGACAAGAGAAAGCAGCAGCATAATCATCTTGCTCGAGTTTCATACAAAACATTTCTTGAACAAGAGGCGGAGGTGGGATTTGATCACCTTCAATCAAATGTTTCCATGTTGTTTCTAACAGATTCACCTGCAAAATTGATACAGAATGGATCATTTTACAGTTGAAGATTCGGTTTGACCTTTGAAGTCAAAGGTGTTACTTTGCAAGTCAAAGATTAATATGGGTTCTAAAAAAAACTAATTAAAGACCTTTCTCGGATGTTGATACCATCATAAAGTTTATGCACACTTACAATTTTCTTGATAACAAAGAAATTGTTTTACTTTCGTGGTAACTAACATAATCCAGTTAACCTCGAATGTCAAACTGCACTATATTATTTTCTAAACAGAAAATATCATACTATAAAAAGGCTTATATGACCTTCATTTTCAGCATTCAACGATTAATATACGTCCAGAAGTTAAAAGAAATTACCTTTCCAGATTTACAGGCTTCAAGAATCATATGGGAATGACGTTTTGCATTAAAGTAGTATCCATGTTGCAGCATTTTTGTGTAGACAAATTCAAGATCATCCCATTTTTTATTCACTAAACACGCGTCTAACATCAAATTAAATGTATGTATATCTGGTAATACCACGTGCTTGTAATCAACTTTACTTGTAACATGATTCCCATTCTCCGATAATTTGTAAAACAGTTGTTTTGCTTCTTCAAACATATTGTGATCGAGGTACCCTTTGAGCATAATATTATATGTAACTAAATTCGGGGAACAAAACTTGTGCATGTGTTTGAACATGTAGATTCCACTGTTGATTTTCCCAGAGTCCAAACTAGCTTGAATTAAACCGGTATATGTCACCACCAGAGGTTTCTTTGCTACTTTACATACCTTTTCAATCTATGGAATCAAAAAAAGCAAAAAAAATATATATTAAAAACTTGTGAAATACCAATCTTGAATCAGTTCAGACGAATAAAAGGTTTAAATCAAAATATATTATATAACCTTTCCAAACATCAGAAATGTATTTATCCATTACATATCAGTAATTAATAAACAATATGTTTCATTGAATTAACGAAGAGGAAAACAATGTTGTTACCATGAATCACCTTAGCATATGATGTTTTCTTTGTTTATTCAAAGATCAGAATGCTATAACTAATAAGTGATTTAATTTATTTACTATCAGATGGTATGAAATTACGAACTTTTAGAAAGAAATCATGTAAATAGTATTTACTTGCAAAATAGCTTCCTCACTTCTTCCTGCACTACAAAGGCATCTAGCAAGGTCATAATAAAGGGCTGCAGAACCGATTATTCCCCGTTTTTCCATTTCTTTAACAGTTCGAATAGCCTCGTCAATTTTTCCTTCTTTCCAGAATGTATTCACAAGAACTACGATATCAAATTTAAAAAGTTATATGTAACATATAATAAAATCATGCAACATGGAATAAGAATGAAAACCTCCAGCGACTTACCTTTATAAGTTAAAGAATTTGGAATAAATGATTTCCGCATCTTTTGGAAAAACTCATGTACCAGATTATACTTTTCACATGCCAGCATTACCTGCACACGAAGAACGCAAGTTAATTCGATGCCACTGAGTTTCAGCAACGTAATAGAAACCGTAGAAACATCATTAAAATGACATAGTTATATATATAATGTATTATATAAGTATGTATGTAGACTAGAAAATAGAGCAATACCTCCATTACAAGTCCATGTGTTATGCTGTTAGGTTGTAGACCCTGTTGCTTTAGCTGCTGCAATACCCAGAATGCACCTTCTAGATTTTTTTGGCGTACACACGCATTTAGCACCTACAAACACAGGTACACGTATCCGTATTGTTTATGTATGGAAATAAAACATTATAACTTTAGGAACTTCTCACGACTTCTTCAAATCTGATTATTATGACACCAGTAATAATCTACTGCTTTCAAAAACTGATATCTGAATGCTTAGGATGTGAAAAAAGTGAAAATTTGATGGTACTGAAGAGAAATGGAAGCACTCACAGCATTATAGACTATTATATCCGGTTCGAGTCGTGGGTCCCATTTTTGAAGAACGCCGGTAGCTAGTTTCTTTTTGGGAGGAGATCTCATGGTATCAATCACATGGAAAAGTTCCCTCATATGACCTGCTTGTCCAAGGGTGACAGCAATACAATGATAAGCTATACGATCTGGATATGAAGACATTTCTTGCTGCAAAACATTATAAACAAATACAAATATGCATGATCAATTCAGATTATGTTTCATCTCTAACAGATCAGATTAGTACAATCAATTTATTAGCTAAAATAGACACTCGTCGTATGGATCAAACACTCTGACGGGTAGTTATCCACAGTGTATTTCTTTAAGCATACAAAAAAAGATTTACCGTATTAATTATAATTTTGATTTTAAATGGACTATAAGTGGTTAAGTGTTACTCAACCCACCCAATCAACCATTTTTCACTCATTCAATTAATAAATTTCTCACAAAGCAAGGTGATACCTGCATTGTGTTAAACACGTTCAGCGCTTCCACGGGCCTCCTTGCCTTTCCAAGGGCATCAAGTGCAGCTGTGTAAATATTTCTAAATTGCAAACACAAAGAACATATAATAACCATCTTTGTGTTTTCAACATATAATGCCTTGGCCATGTGAAATATCAGGTATGGTAAAATCATGAATCTTTAACACACTGGAGAAATCTTTACTGTTAAAAGTTCATGCACAAAAGGGCAAACCTTATTCTGTTAGACTTAAAGCGTTCTCGTGCTTGCATCCACTCAATGACTTGAAGCACCTGCCTCCAATTTCCATAATTTCCTAAGATCTGTATAAGTCTTATAATTGAAAAATCTGCAAATCTGATTTTTGCACTTCTCATCATCTTAGAGAAATTCCATTCAGGAGTGTCGATGGATGCACCATTCAAACTGTAAAGTAAAGTTACAATACGCCATTAGACCAAAGGGCTACACAAAACCCCATCATATTACTCATAGAAGAATATCTATATAGATAACAAAAATCTGTTTAAATAGTTTGATGAAGACTGACCAAACGAAAGTGCATGAATAATAATTCAAATATATTTATTAACACTTTCAATCAAAGAATCATCACTGTGAAGCAAATAATTAACCAATGCAAACTTTTAGGGGTGTTTAGCTTTGCATTTTAAAAGCAGAATAAGATACTCAGCTTTAACAAAAAGACCTGTACAAGATACGGTTGGGTGAGCTTCTGTGTTTAAAGTTCTATGATCAGATAATTAGTTCTTTTGAGTGTTTTGCAAATACAGATTATTCAAGGATTTACACGTAAAATGACCCTTTGTAATCAGACGATCCTAATCATCTTCATTGTAACTCTAAAATAATTAGAAGCAATTTCACCATACCCAAACTCTAGAAACTTATTGTCATTGAACATAATTACTTAAGAAATGCATTCCAAACACCCTCATATGTTACTAATCATATCATAATTCAGTATTACTACTTACCACTTTGCTAACCTCTGGATTCGTTCCTCCATATCTACTCGTGACACCCTCGGCTGATCACAAACATCTGGAAACTCCTCCATCGATTTAAATGCAGCTCTTTCCATCACAACATCATCAGAACTATCATCCTCACTTTTCGAAGCCCGTTTCTTCACACGAAAAACTCTTTCTTTATCAATCACATAACTTTTATTTGTAACAGAACTTATTTCAGAACCCCTAAAACTCTGTTCTTGAAACTTAACATCCATTTCGGTTTCTTTAGAATCCAATTTCTTTCTAGTCCATTTCTTCACAGCTTCATCTTGCTTTACAATTGCCATACCCCTTTCAAGCTCTTCAACTTTAGACACCCTTTTCATGTTAAAACTCTGTTCTTGAAACTTAACATCCATTTCGGCTTCTTTAGAATCCTGTTTCTTTCTAGTCCATTTCTTCACAACTTCATCTTGCTTTAAATTTGACATACCCCTTTCAAATTCTTGAACTTTAGAAACACTATTCATCTTAAAACCCTTTTCTTCAAACTCAACATACTTGCTGGCATTTCGTCGAACACCTTCAGTGCCTCCAACTTTTGCAGCCACTTGAGCTTCTTTAGAACCCAATTTCTTTCTAACCCATGTTTTCTTAACTTCATCTTGCTTTAAACCAACTTCTTCACTAATTTCCGGCGGTGACGGTGATGGTGGTGGTTCTGTCGAGGTTTTACGTTTCTCTCTACGGATTTTAACAGTCTCCATGGCTTTCAAATACTCTTCAAAAGAAGGTTTGAATTCATGTTCTTTCTCAATGACTGAGCCTGAATTTGCTCTCACCGTAGCAATTTTTCCGATTCTGTTGGGTCTTCCGGTAGCACTAAAAAGAGTAGTTGGAAACCTAGATGTGAGAAGTGATGATTGGAAGTAATAATCTGGTGGTGTGATTGCATTTTTGTCGAGACGAATGAAACCTAATTGTGGATATGGTAGTGGTATTGCTGTCATCAGTTGAAGAACTGAACTCGACACTGGAACGATGGATCTTAAAGAGAAGCTAAGGTTGGGTACTTGGGTTTATATAGTTATATTTTTATACATCTTTTTTAAAAATTAAACGGATTATTTTTCACCTTAAAACTACTCATAGATTTTAATATCCAAATGATTTTTTTTATAATATAATGTCAATCGTTCATACTGATTTTCAAGCTATAGACCTCAGTCACTCAGGAACATTACTAAAAAGATTCAAACTAAAACCTCACTATGCCCTGGGTGAAATGAAACTAGAACAAACACATCCTCATTTTAGTGAAGTCATAGGTATCTCATCTAGACCTTATATGCTCACGATCATTAGTGTAAGCATTAGACCAAAAGTAGTTCTAAAAAGTCATATAAAAAAACAAACTAAGCAAGTGGATTAGTCTGTCACCATCCACACGACACTGATACAATAATACAAGGTTGTTCACGAATCAAATAAACTCAAACGAAGATTTGCTAAAAACACGCTTTACAAACCAAACATCTTGGCTTGTTGGCTTGGTTTGAATTCACACAAACGTTCCAAACTTGTTTGTGCTGGATTCACACAAGCAGTTCGATTTCGTTTGATGTGATATCTAAATTTAGTATAAAGTTTAACAAAATACAAACTAATGCGTTTATGAGTTCAAACTCACAAACTTAATAATTAAAAAACATATAAATTAAGTTCAATAAAATAAAATTTAAAATACACGCATTTATATATCGTCGTTACATTATTACTAACAAATATTGTTGGTTATCATATCAAACTTGTTTATTATACAAGCTTGCAAGCGGTCTATGCTTTTTAACATGTTATAAAATGCTTTTGGATGTAAATTACAGGGGTGAAAATTACACTTAACTATTTTTATAAATTTGATTCAAATGATCATATGAAAAAATACTAGCAAGTAAAGGCGCATGGTATTAGGGGTCGACAATGTCACCGAACTCGTGCGTTTTAAAAAATTACATTATTATATAAAACATAAAAGAATTTACAACAAGGTGGCAGGTAAACGGGCAACAAGTTGTGCCGCCACCCCCCTTTGAATAGAAAAACCTAGCCTACTGAAGACAAAACCTTGACCCTTAGGTGTCGAGACATTGCTATGGATGACCCGTTGAACCCTGGTCAAAAAGTATTGAGTTCGCCCATGTAAAAAAATTACATATATTATATGTATTGAGTTCGCCTTATGATTTTCCGATTACCAAACTAGCTACAAAAGTTCAAGATGGTGAAAAACACACCGTCTCAAGATCAATGAAACTTATAGTTTTATTTAAAAAAGAGTTAATTGCCAAAATGGTCCCTGAGGTTTATAAGGTTTTGCAGTTTTTTACACTTTTAAGAATTTTTGCATAAATAGTCCCTACAGGCCAAAACCTGTTGCTAAATCAGTCCACGGCAGTACGGCACTAACAAAATTAAAAAATTCAGTTAGTTGATTAGGAATTGACCAAAATGCCCCTAGGGACCATTTTGGCAATTAACTATTTTAAAACATATTTAAAATCAAGCCTTCATTTTGCTTCCTGATCCGTCACCTCACCGTCCGGTGAACCGCCGGCGACTCCGACGACGCCGGCGCCAACAGAGCTATCAGAACTGGTTGAAAAAGCTCTTTTGTTACAAACACTTGAACAACAAGTCACACAACATAACATCACTATTTTTGCTCCAAACAATGAAGCTTTGGAGCAACAATTGGATCCTGAGTTTAAACAGTTCTTACTCGAGCCTCGTAATTTGAAGTCATTACAAAAGCTTTTGTTGTATCATATTGTTCCGTCTCAGGTCGGGTCAACCGAATGGCCTTTGGAAGATAATGTTTATCATCATAACACATTTTGTGTTGATGAATCGGATAACCGGTTACCGTTAACTGTTCGTGATTCCGGTGAGAAATTTGTCAGTGGTGTTGCTAAAGTTGTACGGGTTGATGACGTCATCCGACCCGATGGGTTGATCCATGGGATTGAGAGGTTATTAGTGCCTCAATCGGTTCAAGAGGAGTTTAATAGGAAGAGAAATTTGGGATCCATTTCTGCAGTTTTACCCGAAGGTGCTCCGGTTGTGGATCCGAGAACTCACCGGTTGAAAAAACCGGCTAGTCCGGTTTCGGTTGGTGCTCCACCGGTTCTTCTGGTTTATGATGCCATGGCGCCGGCGTTGTCGGATTCATAAAAGTGGGTGTTCCAAACTAACTAACCCATCGTCTACCGATTTGCCTAGAACGTAAGATAACACACGCTTGTTGGCGAACAAAACACGCTACACTCACATCGAACAAGTATAAAAATATAGCCTGCAAGGTTCGAATCCGGATTCTCTACCCCAAATCCAAATTTGTATTATCTAATCGATACTATATACTTATAGATCGATTAGATAAGACCAATCGTTTATTTTTCAGAAAAATGACAAAATGGGTATAATAATAGTTATAAAATCAAGACAAATTATAAAAAACAGTCTAACTATTTCCATATATTTCCGATTCCGTATCACGTTTTATGCAAAATAGTAACACGGTCACGTTACAGACATTTATAAGTTATGTTTGCTACTTACTAACACATATTTCATACAGATTGCTTACATTGAAATTGATGATCCAACAACAGAAGTTGACGTAGAACACAATGAATTAAATTGAGGTGTAGAAAATAAATTCTTGGACATTATTCGGTAAGCGGCTTCAGTTAGATGTATACCATCCCAACTAACGTATGTATCAGGTTCATCACACACGCTTGTAGATGCCTCTCCACAATTCACTGATAAGTTGACATTATAAGGCCCTTCACCTCCGCAACACGCCTTTAAAGCTCCATTTGTGAACCCTAAAACATGTAACAAACATGAACTGGTAATGAAGGCAACGATATTGTCAGGTTGGTGAGTTGACTAGCCTCAGTCATGATCCATACATTTATTCATGTCAAGGACATCAACCCTATCCATATACAATATATAAACATTATGTAAACCCAACCAGACTCGTTTAATCTATCTATCTAAACTAGTCAAACGAGTTTGTAAGCTGTTAATGGGTACAAAACAAGTTATAAACATGTTAAACGAGTTGGTGGGTTATAATAAATGGGTCTTTGACGGGTTAACCTGTTTGATTAAACATAACGGATTAAACATGTCAACCCAAACAAACCCAAAAACAATTGATTTGGTCAAACCAAACACAACTTGTAACCTTGTATATTAAAAATCGTCATCTCTAATTGATAACGTAGGTATGTAAGTGGTCATTAATTCATTTGTACTTACCAAATTTAGATGGGAAGCGGTAGATTTCCATTGCGGCATTGTAGTAATCAGCATAGATGATGCTGACATGAGGGTGAAGTTCCTGAACTTGTTCTAGTCTTGTTTTTAGTAATTTGTTGTGGTATTCAGCAAACCGGTTTAAACGAACGAGGCAGCCGGTTTCAGGATCATACTCTTCAAACTCTGAGCCGCAAACCGTCAAATATGATGCAGAGCATCCAATAGGAAGGTTTCCTGGAACTACTAGTGATTTAGCCCCCATTTCAATCAAATCCTGTAATTAAAACTTCAGATTTAAAAAAATGGAAATAGTTTACTCTACAGTCATATCACATTGTTTAAAAATCTAATCTTGTATCATTTGGGTGGTTTCTTACATTGATTGCTGAGATGATGGTCTCAATAATAACAGGAACAAGTGATTCAACCTCTTCGATTGGTTTGCCCTCAAGAACTGGATAATTATAATCGTTTCCTCCAATCTCTCCCACAAGAATCAACGATCGTCTAATAAAATCTCTACAACCTGCCAAAATAATATATTATGATCGATAGTATATATATACAAGAACCCATTAATTCGGGATCAAATCAAGAAAATTGTTTAGTTACTTGAATAGTTGCCACATATAGAAGGCAATGATTGTTTAAACCATGCTAGTTGAACTCCTAAAGATGCATTCGTCATAGAATTTACAATTCCTCTTGGTTCAAGAACTGATGGATCCAATGCTGTTGCACCCGCGACTGCATAATTTACTCCATGTTTGAATGTCACTTCATTGTCACTCTCATTTTCTTGCAGAAATGGTGGTATCAACGGCAAACCAAGACTCTCAGCTACATTAAAGGATGAAAAATATTAGAATGTAAAATAAATGTAACATATGCTAAGACCTTTTTAGGATGACACTACATGAATAGATGAACTAGAATTAAATTTGTTTACATATCTTTTTCATATTAAACATTTACAATATGAATATGATGGTAGGTAAACTGGCAACAAAGTTGTAACACCGTCCAATAAATAATTCTCACAAAAGACAATGTTACATTAAAATTTAGTCAATTTCCACAGGTGTGTGTATATATATAGTTAGTTTATTGATTAACATCACTATCACATATGCAATAATCAGAATATATACATTTTCAACTGAAATTATATCGAAAATAATGATATTAGATCTAGCTAGTAGCTACGCCCTGATAATGAACAGGTAGGTAAAAGAGTGACGAAAATAATAAATACATTGATATATGATAGAGAATTATTAATTAATTACCGATGAAGTCGATGATGAGGCGGCCATTGGAGCAACGACCGGTGGATTGATTGATGAAGTTTTGGCCATAGGGAGGTAAGAAGAGTGAAAAGACTCGGTTGGAAGTGATGGCGATTTGTTTTAGGTTTCCGGTGTCGGCGAGTGAGTCTCCGAAGCTGATGATGGATGTATAGCATCCGTTGGTCATGTGTAAAGAATAAGTTGATAGCGAGAGTAAAATCAGGAAGAAACCTGTACAACAAGTTATGGAGATTGAAGAAGACGACATTGGAATTAAGAAGAAGAGGGAGATGGTGAGGTTAGTAAGAGTGTTCGAATGGTGTATTTAATTTGTTGTTTGTGAATGATGAAGATGATGATTGAATGGTTTATGACTTATGGTGTCATGTATTGTTTCACACTTTCACCTACCCCCAATGACAATGATGATTGGACCGTCAAACATACGAACGAGAGAAACTAGACACACGATCGGGTGGGTAGCTTTGCGGGCATGTGCTAACACACTCCATCGTGTGTGCGGTGGTTCATTCTATCTCCCTCATCTTCTAATAATGCACTAATTAAAACATGATACTTAGCACTTTTTTTTTTCAACCATTTCATTCTTTAAAACTCTAACCATTGATAGCGACACAACCATTTCATCATCTAACCCACTTTATTTTTTATTAAAAAAATTAAAACACAAGCCAATTGGGCTTCTATGTTTTTCACGGATACCGGTTATTAAGCTGGGCTAAGAAGCAACTAGAATCAAGTTTTCTTTCATAAAATAAGTGATTAAGATTTATTGATTATACATGATACAGCCTCTCTCTTTCTAAAACAAATTCTATGAACCTTTATTCTTCTCATACACTTACACAACCCCCTCTCTCTCTCTCTCTCGATTTAGTTGTATGAAGATTACTATATTTTGACACAAACCCATAAGAACAAGAACAAAAACATGGATCTTGTTATGGTGTTGAAATTGGAGAAAGGCAAATCGGTGAATGATGAAGATGGTGAGCTTTGGTGTTGATCCAGAGTTTCAAAGGAAGAAAAGAAGAGCAGATTCGCTCCCCATGTCACACCCCGGCCAAACGGGCCGGGTCATGACGGACTGATATCATAAACAAGCAGCGGAAATAATAAACTACATATTCATTAAATATAATAAGAGTTGTCCACGTGGGCATATTTCATCCCATTAATAGTTTTAAACAAAATGCATAGAAATTTAAATTGTCTAGTGCGTGCATATCAGTCTTAAAACATATTAAAATAACTAGTGGGCTATCCTCCAAAACGTTCCAAGCCCTAACTTCAAATCAACAAGCTAAATAACCTTCCAATCAATTACCTGAAATACATACCCAAAAATACGTCAACATAAAGTTGGTGAGCTCATGGTTTAATAAAAGTTATGACACTAAAACATTATATTATATGGTGTACGGTCGACAATATATGTAGCCAAACCTGTTCGGATTATACCCAACCCGAATACAATAAATAATAGTCCCCTAACCCAAAGTGGGCTAACGTGCTCTGCTAAGCACCAACGTTTCATTGAACATGTGGCGTAACGGTTTTCAACCTCAGTGGGGGGTATGCCACTGTACGCGGGGGATTCCCAAATAGTACTATTCACATATCAAAGGGCTCCTGCAAGAAGTTAATGGCTACCGAAAGTTGTACCAACGTTCGGGGACAAGTAGCAGATGTGTTACACCATGAAAATCAGTTTATATAAACAAGTTTAGTAGGTATGTATCAGCCCCAAAAGTATTATATAAAAAGGGGGTTCATGAACTCACCTGTAGCTTTGCTCAAGAGCTTCCTAGATAATAGTTTGCGTGAGAGTCCTACCTTCTAGCGGACTTCCTATGTTTAGTTTAATCAAGTTAGATTCTAAAATGTATAAGTCTACGTGTGTTCTATAACGGGTGCGTTTGTCTTTCGGTTGTATAGTCGTTTTTGTGTTCTCGTTGGTTCGTTCTCGTTCTAATACTTAAATCAATATTATTTTAGTTTAATTCAGTAGGTATTTAACTTATTCTTCATAAAAATCAGAAAGTTTGAGTGTTGTCGCTTTTAGTCCCTTAACTTTGTTATATTGACACTTTTAGCCCTAAGGTTAAGTTTTTTTGTTATAACTTCTCATTTCTAGGTGTGTTAATGTTGTGTATTGGTCTTATACATATTTTAAGGTTAACCTAATGGTTTTGAAGTGTTTATCAAGTTCGGGGTAGATTTCGAGTTTACCGGTTTCTCCGGTTGCGGTAAAACGCTACGTGTCGGGTTATGATTTAGGTTTTTGAGCTTATCTCGATCTTGGGCTCTTATATTAAGTTAAAGGGGTCTTAGTTACTGTAATATATAGTGTTTCATGGTTTTTAGGTGTCTCAATTATTTTCTACAAATTATTTTAGTAGTTGTCGGTTTACGGGTTTTTAAACTTAAATAATTTGTATAAAATAATTGGTACTTCTTAAATTGTTGAAATTTTGGTTATAGCTTATATAATCAGTAACTAAGTGCTTTATAGTCCAAAAGTTGAGTTTTAAGGTTCGTTGGTCATTTTCGTATATTAACGCGTGTGTAACCGACGTATGAACGATTTATTTACAAAACATCTTTTTAAACATTTTTATTCTTTAAAATACTTCCTTGGGTTATATATACTGTATAAAAAGTGTTATTTCTGATTAAAAGGCACTTTTCTAATTTTTGTGCTTTTTACCATTTACTTGGTCTTTTATATTCAAAAATTCATAATAAATAGGTTAGGTTTATAAAAATTATGAAACTTGTTGGGATACTTAGTTTTCATATATAAAAGCTTCTGGAATTATAAAATATCAGATTTTTCTTGTTTCGTTGGGTTTCGTGTTTTTAACGCGTTCGGTTCGGTTAAGATTACGTTTTATGCTTAGAGGGTCCTTGGTAACATTTTAAGTCTTAAAATAGTTATTTTATACTTATATATGAGTTTAGATTCTGTAAGTTTGGTCCAAAGTGTCCTTAGTTATTTTATACGAATTTTTGTATTTTAATCCTATTAAACATTCAAAAATTCATAGTAATTACATTATTTTTAGGAAAATTATGAAATTTATTTTCCAACTCATTTTTAACATATTTAAGCTACTGAGATAATAAAAATTTGGTATTTTTATATTTTTGGTATTTTCGTTGTTTTGTACGTTTTAGTTTCGGTTATTGTTCGATTTTTATGTACACCCATCAAAAATCAATCATAATCAGTAATATTTACCTATACACATATTTATAACAGTAAGATAACAATTTTTTGTATTTTTATACTCCCCACACGTTTTTGTGAATATTAGTGTATTTATCCATTTTTAATATTCAAAAATGCATAATAATTAATGTACAACTCCAAAAATCGTGAAATTTATTTTGTAACCATATTTTATTATAAAGAAGCTCCAGAAAATATAAAATTATGTTTTCAAGGTTGTTAGTTGAGTGTTGTTGTTTTTCTCAAAATAAAGTGTATAGTTTGACTATTTTAATCAAACTTGTACATTTTTGTTTAGAAAAAGGTTTTATGGTTTTTAATACTTTTGTTACTGAAAAATAAGTGTTTGAAGGTGTTCAAAAATATATGGGAAGTGTTGGTATTCATTGTGTGCAAAAATGAACGTTTTGTGCACGTATAGTGCACTTTCGGTTGTTTTCTCGTTACCTTGAGGTTGGGGGTGAGTGGGGGTGCACTTGGGGTGGTATGAGAGTCACAAGGTGGACTGGAAACCGACTGGAACAAGGCTGGACGTGGGCTGGTCTCGTTGTGCTTCTTCGTGGGTCGAACGGTTTTTGCTTCGGTTTGCTCGGTTGTTGTTTCTTTGGACCCGTGGCTCTTCTTGGCTTGTGTTTGATGATGTTGGTCGACCTTAGAGTGTTGTTGCTGCTGTGTTACACGTTTTTGGGGTGGAGAATGCTTGCTTGATGAAGAAATTGCTAGAGAGAGTTTTTGGTGAGTTGAGAGATTGTGTAAATGAAAATGAGATGGTGTGGGGTGTGTGTGATGGTGGATTCAGCCGAAAATAAGGAGAGAGGGGGAGAGAGAAGAAGATTTTGTGGGGTGGTGTGAGATTATGGGGAGATTTCAAGTAATCTTAGGTATTGGTTGCATGGGAGGTGGGTAGTGTGGTTAGGGGACATGGTTTAGGTAGGATGGTTAATAGGGTAGAAGTATTTTATTTTGTTTTTGGTTAATTAGTTTAATATGTCTTGTATTATATTATTACAATTTGTTATTTGTTTTTATAAAATGTTAGTTTAGTTTTTATAAAGTGTTGGTGAATTATTTTGTTGGTTGTGGTTGTAGTTTTATATAAATATATATATATATATGGACGTACAGATGTATATATATTTATGTGGTTGTTTGTTATGTAGTATAAATAATGATGATTGTATGGGGGTAAATATTGTGTGTTGGTTGTAGGTGTAATTGTATATATGTGTGGGTGTTTATTTGATGGGTTGTTTGTCTTTGTATATATATATATACACACATACATGTACGTATGCATGTATATGGTTATATGTGTACAAGGTTGTGTGGTGATTATTAGTTCATAAAATTGGTATCTTTATTATTTTGTTGCCTAGCATAGATCATAAGTGTAATTTATTATATATCCTAACAATTGGTAATACTAAAGATATTAGTGGGAAAATGTCTATCTAACTCATGGTAGCAAAAATAAATTCCTACTCGTATCCGGGTATTTAACATGACGGGTTTCGTCATCGGTTTTTATCGTAAACATACATGGGGCAAGCCCATAATCTAAGTTGGGCCTAAGCCCAATAAGGGTTGGGCCAAGCCCAATAGTTTAAGTGGGACCTAAGCCCAGTAATGGTTGGGTCAAGCCCAATGGGTTTTTTTAAAAAAAATTTTCCGGGCCCAAAAACCGGGATTGTTACATCCTCCCCTACTTATAAGAATTTCGTCCTCGAAATTAAATTAAGGTTGTTCGTTTATGGCCACAAAGTTTTCCTAGCATCACACTAGCAAGTAGGAAAATAAACACACAAAGCACATAATCACCTTATACTGGTTCGTAAATTGGCCTACGCTGTCTTGTAGCAGTGACTAGTTTATAGCCACTTGGTGTTCCCTATTGTTTTTCCTCGGTGTTGTCCTCTAAATTATGGTCGAGTTGGTATCTTCATACTACGTTACTCTCTAAGTATGAGGTTTTCAAGAATGCACGTAAACACATAAGATGCACATAATAACCTTATGTACTGATAAGTGATTTTGTATGGTGTTGTCTTATCACATTAATTCGTTTCATACTATGAACGACTCCTCTAATCGTTCAACTCCTTATTCTTAGGCTTCTCCTTAGTAGGAACTTCCTAATGGGTGTCTCGTATTTGGGTTGTCGAGTCTTATCGAATTTTAATCCTTAAAGCGCACATTCCAAGGGGTCTTGTTCCTTTCTTTCTACTGTAAATGGCGTCAACCACATGCATTTCACCTAGATGGTATTGTATCTCTCTGTCCTAGGCGTCGAGGAGTTCTACTCTCCTTCATTGTTGTCTCTTCAGCATATATGATCGAAGATGTGTTCTAGGCTATTTCTTTAAAGTAGACTTGAGATAGTTGAAGTAGTCTGCCAACTAATGGTATCTTCGTGGTTTTAAAATTTTAAATAGAAGTTGCAAGGATGAGTAACATGAAGAGCGGATTAAGAAGGATTCGGATATTCGTTTAGGTATCTAAGGGATAGATTTTGACTAACGGGTTGTGACACTTGCATATTGCATAGATATGATAGAAACTTCAACCAATGTGGCATCGAGTCATAAATGAAAAATGATTTAAGTTATGAGGTTTTAAACATATGGTGACTCATTAGGATTTCCCTAAATGCTCATGTGCCTGTAAATTCACCATTACGTTCCGGACCGTAATCGTTAATTTACCTCACATGTCATTCTAGTATTCTCCTGTTGTAGTCATACATGTAGGGTTCTTATGTTTAATAGTTTTGTTCTTAATTCCCCAAGTACTGGAATCCATTTTCTACCTTCAAACCTCCAAATTCCATCACCATCCTTTGTCAAATGTTTTTCCATTCCAACTAATTCTTCCTTCTGGAGGTTCCCATCCTCCAAGGCTTTCCCCTGGTTATTTCGTATGCTTGAGATTAGTTCAGGTTGGATGCTTATCCTAAGGGCTCGCACTCTTAGCGGTTTGGCTCTTTCCTTCCTACTCAAGGCATCAGCCACTACGTTTGCCTTGCATGGGTTTAATCTCACAATCATAGTCATTTAGCAGTTCTACCCATCTCCTTTGGCGCATATTCAACATCTTTTGGTCGAAGATGTGTTGTAGGCTTTTGTGGTCGGTGTAGACCACGCACTTGGTGCCATATAAGTAATGTCTCTATATCTTTAGGGCAAACACCACTGCTCCTAATTCTAAGTCGTGGGTGGTTTAGTTTTTCTCATTTTCCTTAAGTTGCCGAGATGCGTACGCTATTACCTTGTTCCTTTGCATCAATACACATCCTAGGCCTTGATGCGAAGCGTCGCAGTACACTGTGAAATCATCGGTTCCATCCGGTAAAGATAAGATAGGCGCGCTACATAGCTTTTGTTTCAACATCTCAAATGCCTCTTGTTGTTTTTCACCCCATTCAAACTTGATCTTCTTCTGCGTAAGAGTCGTTAACGGCCTTGCTATCTTTGAAAAGTTTTCTATGAAGCGACGATAATAACCTGCCAAACCTAGGAATTGTCTTATCTCCGTTGGGGTTTTGGGCGCTTCCCATCTTTTGACGGCCTCAATTTTTGTCGGATCCACCTGAATTCCTTTCTCACTAACAATGTGGCCTAAAAACTGCACTTCTCTCATCCAAAATTCACACTTCGAGAACTTAGCGTACAACTTTTCTTCCTTAAGGAGTCCTAACATCAATCTTAGGTGTTCCTCGTGATCTTCTTTGCTTTTTGAATAGATGAGTATGTCGTCAATGAATACGATCACGAATTTGTCTAGGTAAGGCTTACATACTCTATTCATGAGATCCATGAAAACGGCCGGTGCATTAGTCAGACCGAATGGCATCACTAGGAATTCGTAGTGCCCATATCTAGTTCTAAAGGCAGTCTTAGGAACGTCTCCTTCATTTATTCTTAGTTGGTGGTAACCGGATCTTAAGTCTATCTTTGAAAAATAATTCGCTCCTTGCAACTGATCGAATAGATCGTCGATCCTAGGGAGTGGGTACCTATTCTTTATCGTTACCTTGTTCAAATCCCTATAATCTATGCACATTCGCATGGTTCCATCCTTCTTTTTGACGAACAGTACCGGCGCTCCCCAAGGTGAATAGCTGGGTCGAATGAAACCTTTGTCCGTAAGGTCTTGGAGTTGGACCATCAATTCCTGCATTTCTGACTGTGCCAGCCGATAAGGTGATTTGGCAATCGGAGCGGCTCCTGGCACTAGATCAATACGGAATTCGACTTGTCGATGGGGTGGGAGTCCTGGTAATTCGTCTGGGAATACATCTGCAAATTCAGACACAACTGGAACCTCTTCAATGCACCTCTCATCTTTTTCCTAACTCATGACATATGCTAGGTAAGCCATACAGCCTCTTTGTAAGCTTCGGTGTGCTTTTGCACACGAGAGGAGTTTCACTCTTTGCTCTGGCTTTTCTCCGTAAACGATGAGAGTCTTCCCTCCATGTAAGGGGATTTTGAGTAACCGTTTATGACATACAATTTCAGCCTTATTTTCTGCTAACCAATCCATTCCAACCACCACGTCAAATCCTCCTAGTTCTACGGTCATTAGATCGATCGTAAACTTACAGTCATCTAGTTCTAGTGTGCATCCCTTAATGGTCTCGTCTACTTTCATGATAGTACCGTTTGCTATTTCTATCAAGTATGGACGTTCTATCCTAGTTGACCTTATTTCAATTTTTGGCCTAAAGGATCTAGATACAAAGCTCTTGCTAGCACCAGTATCGAATAAAACATATGCATAATGGTTGTTTACTAAGAACACACCGGTCACGACGGCCGGCTCCTCACGTGTCTCCTTCTTTCTGGTGTCATCCTTACCATTCCCTTGGCTATCATCATCTTCGTCGTTTTCTCCTTCCTTATCTTTGTTTCGCTTGGCGTTAACGTGTGCGGTTATGGTGGGTATGACTTATGCGATAGCATCGGCGATGGGTTGTTGGATTGGGTTGGGTCGTTGGCGTTATCTTCGGATTCGTTTTCGTGGTTGTTACTGTTGTCTTGTGTTTGGGATTGGGTGCCAGCGTCATCTTGTTGGTTAACGTCGTGCTTACGTCCTACTCCTCTTGCCATAGCTATACAGGACTTGCGTTCGTCATAAGCATGATCATAGACCATACGCGTAGATTTTATGTATGTTCACGTAGGCTTGTAAATGGGTTCAAGCGAATGGGTGTATAATCAGGTAGGTACATGTATGCTTTTATGTATATATATGCGTATGTGTATATGTATATACGAACGTTCAATAGGGCATATATAAATATATAGGTCTTTCGTATAAGCGCGGTTACTTGAGATATGTATCTATGTATTTTTAAGAATGTATTACTTATATGCGTATGACTATTAGTACATGTATTCAAAAAAAAATTTTAGCAATAATTTATCAAAACTTGAACCTTAGGAGGCTCCTATATTCGTAGTAATCATGTAAGATAAGCACACAAGATAAGCATGTAAGGTGAGCATATAAGGTAATCATGTAAAATAAGTATATAAAATGAGAATGTAAAATAAACCAAAGTTGCGCATAGCAAAACCCACTATGCATTGCAAGTACCAAAATAAGTAAATACAATATCCGGTGTGACACAAGCGAAAATTCACTTGGTCCTACAATAGAATGTTAACTAAGAATACAATGTCCGGTGTGACACAAGCGAAAATTCACTTGGTCCTACAATGTCATAATGCATAAAAAAAATAAGTAATGAAGATACGGTCTTGGCGTCCTGTCATCTATTGGAAAAAAAGAGAAAGGTAAACAAATTAGTGATCAAAATAAATAAATAAATAAGTTAACACATTGATAATACTCCAAATTAAAGTAGTAGTAATAAGCAAGTAAACAAATACAAGTAAGCACATCAAGTAAGGTCTTTGGGTTCGCTTATGTGCCTAGTTCACGTGAGCATCGCTCAGTTTAAATCTTATCTTAGTCCCTAAATCATGTGATTAAAGCCTAGGTGTCTTAGTATAAGAACCTAATTCGCTAGAACCACTGGCTCTGATACCAATCTGTCACACCCCGGCCAAACGGGCCGGGTCATGACGGACTGATATCATAAACAAGCAGCGGAAATAATAAACTACATATTCATTAAATATAATAAGAGTTGTCCACGTGGGCATATTTCATCCCATTAATAGTTTTAAACAAAATGCATAGAAATTTAAATTGTCTAGTGCGTGCATATCAGTCTTAAAACATATTAAAATAACTAGTGGGCTATCCTCCAAAACGTTCCAAGCCCTAACTTCAAATCAACAAGCTAAATAACCTTCCAATCAATTACCTGAAATACATACCCAAAAATACGTCAACATAAAGTTGGTGAGCTCATGGTTTAATAAAAGTTATGACACTAAAACATTATATTATATGGTGTACGGTCGACAATATATGTAGCCAAACCTGTTCGGATTATACCCAACCCGAATACAATAAATAATAGTCCCCTAACCCAAAGTGGGCTAACGTGCTCTGCTAAGCACCAACGTTTCATTGAACATGTGGCGTAACGGTTTTCAACCTCAGTGGGGGGTATGCCACTGTACGCGGGGGATTCCCAAATAGTACTATTCACATATCAAAGGGCTCCTGCAAGAAGTTAATGGCTACCGAAAGTTGTACCAACGTTCGGGGACAAGTAGCAGATGTGTTACACCATGAAAATCAGTTTATATAAACAAGTTTAGTAGGTATGTATCAGCCCCAAAAGTATTATATAAAAAGGGGGTTCATGAACTCACCTGTAGCTTTGCTCAAGAGCTTCCTAGATAATAGTTTGCGTGAGAGTCCTACCTTCTAGCGGACTTCCTATGTTTAGTTTAATCAAGTTAGATTCTAAAATGTATAAGTCTACGTGTGTTCTATAACGGGTGCGTTTGTCTTTCGGTTGTATAGTCGTTTTTGTGTTCTCGTTGGTTCGTTCTCGTTCTAATACTTAAATCAATATTATTTTAGTTTAATTCAGTAGGTATTTAACTTATTCTTCATAAAAATCAGAAAGTTTGAGTGTTGTCGCTTTTAGTCCCTTAACTTTGTTATATTGACACTTTTAGCCCTAAGGTTAAGTTTTTTTGTTATAACTTCTCATTTCTAGGTGTGTTAATGTTGTGTATTGGTCTTATACATATTTTAAGGTTAACCTAATGGTTTTGAAGTGTTTATCAAGTTCGGGGTAGATTTCGAGTTTACCGGTTTCTCCGGTTGCGGTAAAACGCTACGTGTCGGGTTATGATTTAGGTTTTTGAGCTTATCTCGATCTTGGGCTCTTATATTAAGTTAAAGGGGTCTTAGTTACTGTAATATATAGTGTTTCATGGTTTTTAGGTGTCTCAATTATTTTCTACAAATTATTTTAGTAGTTGTCGGTTTACGGGTTTTTAAACTTAAATAATTTGTATAAAATAATTGGTACTTCTTAAATTGTTGAAATTTTGGTTATAGCTTATATAATCAGTAACTAAGTGCTTTATAGTCCAAAAGTTGAGTTTTAAGGTTCGTTGGTCATTTTCGTATATTAACGCGTGTGTAACCGACGTATGAACGATTTATTTACAAAACATCTTTTTAAACATTTTTATTCTTTAAAATACTTCCTTGGGTTATATATACTGTATAAAAAGTGTTATTTCTGATTAAAAGGCACTTTTCTAATTTTTGTGCTTTTTACCATTTACTTGGTCTTTTATATTCAAAAATTCATAATAAATAGGTTAGGTTTATAAAAATTATGAAACTTGTTGGGATACTTAGTTTTCATATATAAAAGCTTCTGGAATTATAAAATATCAGATTTTTCTTGTTTCGTTGGGTTTCGTGTTTTTAACGCGTTCGGTTCGGTTAAGATTACGTTTTATGCTTAGAGGGTCCTTGGTAACATTTTAAGTCTTAAAATAGTTATTTTATACTTATATATGAGTTTAGATTCTGTAAGTTTGGTCCAAAGTGTCCTTAGTTATTTTATACGAATTTTTGTATTTTAATCCTATTAAACATTCAAAAATTCATAGTAATTACATTATTTTTAGGAAAATTATGAAATTTATTTTCCAACTCATTTTTAACATATTTAAGCTACTGAGATAATAAAAATTTGGTATTTTTATATTTTTGGTATTTTCGTTGTTTTGTACGTTTTAGTTTCGGTTATTGTTCGATTTTTATGTACACCCATCAAAAATCAATCATAATCAGTAATATTTACCTATACACATATTTATAACAGTAAGATAACAATTTTTTTGTATTTTTATACTCCCCACACGTTTTTGTGAATATTAGTGTATTTATCCATTTTTAATATTCAAAAATGCATAATAATTAATGTACAACTCCAAAAATCGTGAAATTTATTTTGTAACCATATTTTATTATAAAGAAGCTCCAGAAAATATAAAATTATGTTTTCAAGGTTGTTAGTTGAGTGTTGTTGTTTTTCTCAAAATAAAGTGTATAGTTTGACTATTTTAATCAAACTTGTACATTTTTGTTTAGAAAAAGGTTTTATGGTTTTTAATACTTTTGTTACTGAAAAATAAGTGTTTGAAGGTGTTCAAAAATATATGGGAAGTGTTGGTATTCATTGTGTGCAAAAATGAACGTTTTGTGCACGTATAGTGCACTTTCGGTTGTTTTCTCGTTACCTTGAGGTTGGGGGTGAGTGGGGGTGCACTTGGGGTGGTATGAGAGTCACAAGGTGGACTGGAAACCGACTGGAACAAGGCTGGACGTGGGCTGGTCTCGTTGTGCTTCTTCGTGGGTCGAACGGTTTTTGCTTCGGTTTGCTCGGTTGTTGTTTCTTTGGACCCGTGGCTCTTCTTGGCTTGTGTTTGATGATGTTGGTCGACCTTAGAGTGTTGTTGCTGCTGTGTTACACGTTTTTGGGGTGGAGAATGCTTGCTTGATGAAGAAATTGCTAGAGAGAGTTTTTGGTGAGTTGAGAGATTGTGTAAATGAAAATGAGATGGTGTGGGGTGTGTGTGATGGTGGATTCAGCCGAAAATAAGGAGAGAGGGGGAGAGAGAAGAAGATTTTGTGGGGTGGTGTGAGATTATGGGGAGATTTCAAGTAATCTTAGGTATTGGTTGCATGGGAGGTGGGTAGTGTGGTTAGGGGACATGGTTTAGGTAGGATGGTTAATAGGGTAGAAGTATTTTATTTTGTTTTTGGTTAATTAGTTTAATATGTCTTGTATTATATTATTACAATTTGTTATTTGTTTTTATAAAATGTTAGTTTAGTTTTTATAAAGTGTTGGTGAATTATTTTGTTGGTTGTGGTTGTAGTTTTATATAAATATATATATATATATGGACGTACAGATGTATATATATTTATGTGGTTGTTTGTTATGTAGTATAAATAATGATGATTGTATGGGGGTAAATATTGTGTGTTGGTTGTAGGTGTAATTGTATATATGTGTGGGTGTTTATTTGATGGGTTGTTTGTCTTTGTATATATATATATACACACATACATGTACGTATGCATGTATATGGTTATATGTGTACAAGGTTGTGTGGTGATTATTAGTTCATAAAATTGGTATCTTTATTATTTTGTTGCCTAGCATAGATCATAAGTGTAATTTATTATATATCCTAACAATTGGTAATACTAAAGATATTAGTGGGAAAATGTCTATCTAACTCATGGTAGCAAAAATAAATTCCTACTCGTATCCGGGTATTTAACATGACGGGTTTCGTCATCGGTTTTTATCGTAAACATACATGGGGCAAGCCCATAATCTAAGTTGGGCCTAAGCCCAATAAGGGTTGGGCCAAGCCCAATAGTTTAAGTGGGACCTAAGCCCAGTAATGGTTGGGTCAAGCCCAATGGGTTTTTTTAAAAAAAATTTTCCGGGCCCAAAAACCGGGATTGTTACACCCCAACACATCCAACACTCGAATTTTAGTGGGACCTTACTATTATCGTAGCGGTGACCCAACCCCCTTCCCCGTCCACGCCACCCCGACTAGCCATGGTGGCAGTGTGCCCACGCGTGGTTGGTCCTCGTCCAAGCCATCCCCACCCCCACCCTCATCACCCTTATAAGTTGAAATCTCGTCTAAAGTGTAGACATACCTAGACTATATTATTATATGTCGTTGAATCCGAATTATCATCATTATTAAAAAAATACATGTAAGTACCATATGTGAGGGTTGTGATGTCATTAATATTACGAGGTCTTTGATAATATTTAGAACATTTGTAAACTGGGTCAAAATCTAATACCAAACTCATAACTTGATGTTAAACTGGGTCTTTGACAAGAAAATGAGAAGTTTGGGTCAAGTCTAAGGTGCTGTTTGTTTTTTCAGAAAAGGTTTGCGCAGCCTCTTATGTCTGTGTCGTGCAGACCATGCGCAGACATTGTCATCTGCAGACTGTTTGTTTTTTCGAAAACGTTTCATTAAAAAAGGTCTGCGTGACCTCTTCCTGGTGCAGACTTAGACCAACCACTTCTGAGATCTTCTAAGGTCTGTAGAGGAGAGTTAAACACCTTCACCTAGTACCACCACCCACTGTCCATCACCACCATCACCGTCTACCATACCACCACCACCACCACCACTACCCACCATTGTCCACCACCATCACCCACCATTGTCCACCACAACCACCCATCATTGTCCACCACAACCACCACCACCCACTATTGTCCACCACAACCACCACCACCCACCATTGTCCACCACACTACCCACAACCGTCCACCACCACCACCCATTATTGTCTACCATCACCCACCGTCCCCCCCCACCACCACCCACTGTCAACCACCGTCCCCCACCCACTACCATCCAGTACCACCACCACCACCATCCACCACCTCCCACCATTGTCCACCACACCACCATCCACCACTACCACCACCCACCATTGTCCACCAACACCACCACCTATCATTGTCCACCATCACCCACCGTCCCCCACTACCACCACCCATTGTCCAACACCGTCCCCCACCCACCACCACCATCACCACTACCACTTTATTCCAGCAGACTGCAGAAGTTAAAAAAACAAACAGTCTTCTTGTTGCAGACGGCAGATGTTTAGTCCACATCTTCTTCTGTAGATGTCTGCAGATGTGGTCCGCATACTGCAGACATTTTCTTGCAAAAAAACAAATAGAACCTAAGACTCTAAGAGTATCCTTAACTTTTTGCTTATTATAACTTTAGGTTGACTCTTGTACCTTTTTAGAGTTTTTCGAAGTGGTGTGAATTTGTAGAAACATAAATAAATTTAATTTTGTTTCAATTAAGTTATTTGAAGTTTGTTTTATTTTAAATACGTAACTTATCTTAAACTTTTGTTTTAATTAAGCCACTCAAATTTTGTTTTGTTTCAATTAGATAATTTAAGTTTACTTTAATGTTTCAATCCTATATATGTGAAATTATATTTTTTTAAATTGTGAAACATTTTTAAAAAACTGAAAAATGTTAGCAATTCAATATAACTAAAAAATGGCATAAAGATGTTTTTTAATATAATGTGGATATTAAAAATCAAGTTTTACATGTTATCCAAGTATAACACATTCCTAAAGTTAAGTTATCTAATTGAAATAAAATAAAGTTTGAGTAACTTAATAAGTTACTTAATTGAAACAAAACAAATTTCGGTAACTTAAATAGAAAACAATCAAAACTTAATTATGTTTGTGTGACATTTTCCCCTTTTAAATGTGCTAAGCTTTACTTAGACGAGTCAACGAGTAAGATTTGGTGGCTTAAATTCGGCTATAAATTTATACGAATCTGCTCGGTTTGCTCGGAGACTATACGAATTGTTTTTTAAGTGCATATTTTCAAGCTATATTGAAATAATTCTGTGACCATTTCAACAATCATACTTTAAAATGATTGTATTATATACTCCCTCCGTCCCATTAGAAGTGTCCATATTACATTTTTTAGTTGTCCCACTTAAAGTGTCAACTTGTAAAATTTATTAGTAAACTTCCAAATTTGCCCTTAATAACCTAAAACAAACAATATGATGGACCCACAACAATATTTATTGTCAAGGGTATTATTGTCAAATAACAAACAAAAATACCAATCATTTATTGTGCCTAAAACTTTGTGTTTTTCAAACTAAGACTATTCTAATGGGACGGAGGGAGTAACAAGGAACGATGCATAATTTGCGTTCAAAATCCTCTTAAGTCCGTGCTGGCGATTGATCCCCTAAAATTGCACATTCGATGATTCCTAGCCAACTCACAAGAGACAATGAATACGCAACAAAAACATCATCACATCTATATAATATTTTATAATCAATAATAACTAGTATTATATAATGGCCCGCGCGTTGCACGCCCTTTTTTTTCACTTTATGTTTAATTTTGTGTTCATGTTTTTATGTTAACCGACAATGTTAAATTAATATCGTCTCAAATTTAAACCTGAGTCAAAAGCATTTTTTATTCAAATCATGTTATTCAAGATCTCTAAAATATAAAGTAACATAACCAATTCAAATTTAAGGCTATTGTTTTCAAAGTCATTTAAACATCAAAGTCATTGGATGGTTTTACCAAAACTATCAAATCATTACAACCATTGAAGAACTTAATCCTTTTTTTCTAGATTTTTTAAGATTTCAAGATTAAAATACAATACCCACACATGTCGTGTCTCTCATCAAATAACATGAAATATTAGTTATTTTCCAAATAAATCCAGATATTGCTTTTATAAAAGATGGCTATAATCCAAATTTTATAAAAATGTGGATAGTTGTCATATGTAGCGTTTTGCTTTAACTTTTTCTCTTTCAAAAACCCAAAAACAAAACAAATATCAAATATTTGAACAAAAGAACACCAAACTAATGAAATCATATATGGCTCAGAGTTTAAAAACGGAGGTAGTGCCATGGCTGCAATGGTGGTTTCACCGTTTCTGCCACGCCATGGTAAAATCTAAACAATTTATGGAGCAAACTTATCATTGCCAACTAACGATCTCTCAGATGACAATGGTCATCGTCATAGAGCCAACCACAAACCAAAACGCCACAGAATGCATTAAAATAAACATCTCAAGTGAGTTAAAACACACAATCATCAAGTCTAACAACATTCTCCATCCGATAATCAACCAAAACCCTAAATCGCTAGTGATGAAGGGTTTCAGATGTCTAAGAGCACCATCAACGGCAACAACCATCACCAAAATCAACATTTGATCTCCATAACCAAACCACAACCAAACATCACAATCCACATATCTGACTTTCTTAATCAAACACCAAACATAACAAAATCACAGATCTAACATCGGTAACCAAACAAACATCGGATCTGAAATCCAAAACCCAAAATCGATCACCGGTAACCAAAACCACTGTCCGGCCCCGACATGCAACAAACAAACACCGTCAAACACATACCATCGATCTCGCAACAACGGCACCCACACCGAATAATGTATCTTTTTGTGTTATTATAGCACATGTCATTAACATGGTATCGGGCAAGGAACGTGTGATTTCGGTATTTTTGGTTCTTCGGGCGCTTTCTTCTTGTGTGACCGTTTTCGGGTCGGGACGAACCAGCATCTTGAGTTGGAACCTCTTGAGTCGGCACCGGTTGTGTTTCTGGGAT
The DNA here is from genome assembly GCA_030867185.1 of Tagetes erecta. Taxonomy (NCBI): domain Eukaryota; kingdom Viridiplantae; phylum Streptophyta; class Magnoliopsida; order Asterales; family Asteraceae; genus Tagetes; species Tagetes erecta. The sequence goes on along the minus strand of CM061494.1, from coordinate 5,292,864 downwards.
GACTTCTTTCAAATCAACGGGTTGTGACGATCTCATCATGTTCGGGTTCATACCCATACCCATCATATTAGGGGTCCATACCCATACCCATCAATCCATCATATTCGGGTTCATGCCCATCATGCCCATATTCATTGGCATGTTTTGAATGAAACCAAAAAGGTTAGCGTTCGACATATCGTTAGGGTTGTTTGTTTGTTTTGTGCCGGTTCTTCGAGAGGGTGTATTTTTTTGGCTTTTTTCATCCTAAAAACGCCCACTACATATAGTTTATTTCACCATTTAATTTATCTTTTTCATGTATGTTTTCAATCTTGTCTAGTTTAAGTGTTGCAATACTATTGGATTTACTCTTAATTAAGGTAATTGGAGGTCGAATTTTCATAACATGTAACACTTTTTTTTACTATCATCTTGCTATGTGCTTTTGGTTTATTATTGCTAAAATAAAAATACTTGTTTTTTTTCACGAACAAAAAAAGAAAAAAATAGACACTACTTTTACAAAAGCCATAAAACAATATTTTTAGAAAATCGTTAAATGTTATTACACATATTAAATACTTAATTCATTAGGTGTTAATTTTGTTGGGTTAAGAGAAAATAAAAGTAAATATCAGCAGGATATATACATACAAAAATAAAAGTGTCGCCGAAAACAACGCCCCAACCCTTAGTTGACATTCATTACCTTTGAAACGAAGGAAGAGTAATGCTTAGCGAGATGGAAGCGTGACATGACACGAAAACACTAATGAAAACACCACCTCCAACTTTTACCGAAATTCCCTCTTCCATAATCAACAGAATAATGTGACAAAAAGAGAGATGAAGATATTAATGCTAATGAAGATGGATTACGACATCTTCATACCTAATGGATAAGTAACTTTTTTTTTTTTTAAATCAACTCACAAACCTCATTTATTACTTTTTGTTTAAAATATTCATATAAGAAGAAACGACAATTTACAATGTAGTGGCTGGTAAACGGGCAACAAGTTGCGCCGCAACCCCCCTTTGAATAGCAAAGCCAATCCTACTAAAAATAAAGTTTTGAGTCTTAGCCGACGAGGAATTGCTATGCACGACCCGCTTGACCCTGTTCAGAAATTCCACGGCCTCCGGGGCTAAAAAACCAAAATAGGATGCGAGTATGATCTAACACACCTACACCAACAAAAACACTACCCTCAGCTTTCGTTGGTGCCCAACACCTTCACGATTAACACGTCGCGATAACTAAGGCTTAGCTCAATGATAACAAGATTTGACACGACTAAACATAATATGGTGTACTCATAAAGAAAAAGATAAAGGGTTTAAACCAAGTGATAAAATGATGTAAATCTAGTAACAAAATAAAGAATTATTATGCATATATAATATAATATAATAGAGAGACATTCATTCTTCCATTTTGACTTAGAAACATGGCAGATGGCAGCATCACCGGAGATGTCTCATTCTGCACCTTTCTAATTCTTAAACCTAAACAAAGTCACCATCTTTTTCCAACAATTCATTTTCTCCTTTTTACGTCTTTTTTCCTTTATTCAGCATTTAGCATCACCCCTTTTCTCATTTCACAATCAATCACATCACATCACATGCCTCTTTCTTTATATCCCCATTCTACCTTAATTTCTTCATTGCAGATCGTCTCCTCTCCTCTCCTGTCAGGTAACCCTTTCTTCCTACATTTAGATCTTATATTGATTCATTATCATTCAAGATCTACCTTTTTTTTTTCTAAACTTGAATGAATGTGTTTTAATGAGCAGCATAAGTACGTTTAATCAACAACACTTAAGGGATTGATTAATGCAGAACTTTAACAAGCCTAGAACTCAACCAAGGCCTCCTAGATCTTATGCTTTAGGAGGTATACCACTCTTACATTTGTTGTTTCATGATTTATGTTTCTATAGTTGTACTGTTTTTTAAGGTTTTTGTGCTATATTATAGGTGTGGATCATACAGAGCCGATTAAGAAAAAAGGCATTGTACGAAAAGTTGTGTTTGCTTTAGGCCTTACTGTCTTATGCATTTTTATGCTGAAACAGTCCCCTAATTTCAATACTCCTAGCCCAGTAAGTAAAAAACACCATTTCCTTGATTTAAATTCATTTCTTAACTCTCAATCTTGTCAAGATATCAAGATTCGAATCGCGTTTAGTGCAAAATTTCTAGTTAAATAGTTTATAGGAGTTGACATACAATTCTACTCTTTTCAACAGTTAAATCTTTTTGTTAAAATCTTGAAAGTGAAAAAGGGTAATTGAACATCAAAATCCAACAATCATTTGAGAAAAGAAATGATCATTTATGAAGATCGAAAGCAAACTTTTATCGATATTGCGATATTTATATGTTCTTTCTTTGAAGTTCTCTAGGTCCGAAGCAGGGGTTACTCATGTTTTAGTAACCGGAGGTGCTGGCTATATCGGTTCCCATGCTACACTACGTCTTCTCAAAGACTCTTACCGTGTAACTATAGTGGTATGATGTCTATATATTTTTTATTAATCTTTTACTAATATTTTAACTATAATATGAAATAAATATGTATGCTTTGTGTTATAGGATAATCTTTCGCGTGGAAACATTGGTGCAGTCAAAATTCTTCAAGACTTGTTTCCTGAACCTGGGAGACTTCAATTCATTTATGCTGATTTGGGAGATGCAAAAGCTGTATCCTACTAAACATAAATATTGTTTCTTTATTTTTTTAGTAACCTTGAGAACCTTTCCAAAACTCACGGCCCCGACCAATACTATGCTAACTAGTTGGACCAACTAAATCGCAGCTTAGGCTGGACAAATGACCTTTAAGGGGTTAAGCTAACACATGCATATGCGAAGTGTTTGTTCCTTGATAAAGTACATTTCAGGTAAACAGAATATTTTCTGAAAATGCATTTGACGCGGTGATACATTTTGCAGCGGTTGCATATGTTGGGGAGAGTACCCTTGATCCCTTAAAGTAAGTAGGCCCGCTCGTTATATAAGCAGTTTCGAAGCTTTTGTTGATTGTATTGTAAAAAGGTGTTAAATTTCCAATTAATTTCAATAAATATGCAGGTATTATCACAATATCACATCAAATACCCTGGTGGTATTGGAGGCTATGGCAGCACATAATGTTAATACTCTGATATATTCAAGCACATGTGCTACTTATGGCGAGCCAGAGAAGATGCCGATCACAGAAGAAACGCCTCAGGTACCATGGCATATTGGCATATATGAAACTCACCTTTTCTACATAATCATATGATATTATGTTATCTTGGTTACTAAGGTTTTATGTTGTGTATTATAGAACCCAATTAATCCCTATGGGAAAGCCAAAAAGATGTCGGAAGATATTATTCTGGATTTTCATAGAAACTCAGACATGGCGGTCATGATTTTAAGGTTCGACTTGTCATATAATTTATTTAGAAGTGTTTGATAATTCATCAATGGCTAAAAGTTTCTTTAATAAATTCCAGGTACTTCAATGTTATTGGGTCGGACCCGGATGGAAGATTAGGTGAAGCACCAAGACCAGAATTGCGTGAACATGGAAGAATATCAGGTGCATGCTTTGATGCAGCCCGTGGGATCACTAACGGGCTCAAGGTAATATACAAATTTTTTTCTTGTTATTTATACTTGAAATAGATATTATTGGGATTATTTAAATAAGATTAATCTGATGTTAATGTGATTTAGGTTCGGGGAACAGACTATAAAACTCAAGATGGAACTTGCATACGTGACTATATTGATGTTACTGATTTAGTTGATGCTCATGTAAAAGCACTTGAACATGCAAAACCTGGGCATGTTGGAATTTATAATGTTGGTACAGGAAAAGGTAGATAATTTATCTGATATTAGATTATTAGACCATGTGTAATGAACCACGCCCCTTATGGTTTATAGCGCCCTGAGGAGGGGGAGGGGGGTAGGGGGTGCTATAGACCACACCCTTCAATTTTTATTTTGGAAACTTCACCCAAACCAACGCTATACACACCACGCCCCTTCCTTTTTTTATAGCTCCCCGGGGAGTAGGGGTAGGGGTGCTATGGACCGTTCTCACGCCCAATAACACACGCACTATGTACGGCCGTAGATGTCAAATTGGGCGGGTCAGGTAAGAGGTTAAGATGGGTTTGGGTCAAAAGTCATAATTTTCTGTAGGTTCTGAAATGTGACAGATTGGGTAAACGTAAGCATGGTTACTTGAAAGATATAATAATTTTATAATAATTTTTATATTTTGGATTTAACAGGTAGATCAGTTAAAGAGTTTGTGGAAGCTTGCAAGAAGGCAACAGGGGAACCAATTAAAGTCGAGTATTTGCCACGTAGGCCCGGTGACTATGCTGAGGTTTTCAGCGACCCATCAAAGATCCTTCGTGAACTCAACTGGTCAGCACAGTTTACTGATCTAGAAAAGAGTCTGCAGGTCGCGTGGAAATGGCAGAAATCACATCGTGATGGATATGAGAACTTAAAAGCCGCATTTTAACTTCAGATACATGATATATTAATTAAAGGTGGTAGAAGATTGAAGATATACTTGATTTTGACCTGGTTTCATGATTAGGCTTTGTTATGAAAATAGGGGTTGAGGTTTAGATTAATTTTTGTCCACATTGATCATATAATCATTATTTCTTACATGGGTGTGGAATTGTACCCATAAATTGCATGTATCCATCTACTGCTACTGAATAGATCTCAGAAATAACGCGTTAACCTGATTACAAGATATGATCTAAGGGAGCGATTATTTGTTTCTCTTATCTCAAGTTAATGTCGAAGATATTGAAACAAACAAAACTTCCTTGACTGAACTAGTTTCTTGTTCGATTCCACGTATCATTTTTAAAGGTCTTATGCTACTTAAAAGTGATGTAGGGAGATTGAGCACGAAACTTGTTCCATAGAGAACAAAAACGACACTCAATAGCATGCTACTTGAATGAAAATCAATGGACATAGACAAGTAGCATGCTCTATATGGGGATTGTAGGCATATGGCTCGCTTTATAAGCCTGGTTTCAACAAGATCAACATCTTCTTGGGATAAAACGTCATGATAAAATTTAGGAAATGATTGTTTGTAAGTAAAAGTTAAACTTTTGTTTGTTACAAAGAAACATATGATCAAATCCCTATATGTTGAAATCACTAAAAGTTTCATTATTTCGATCAGTTTGGATGAGATCTGGTTCTATATGTAGTTAAGTGGATCACAATTGACACTTACAATATATATATATGATGAATTGACAATACCATGTATGGAATTGTTGAGTGGATCACGTTTACTATACTATACTAGTACTAGTGCTATATAACTCATATATATAATGGGTAAACTATAAAGAAAATGATGTTTAATCTCATAGAAATTGAACACGTATACCAAATCCAACCACTAAAAAGTTGGTTTCTTTTAAAAAATATCATCAAATATAACTTGAATTTCTCAGATAAAATAAAGATTTTTTACGTGGATAAGAAGTTATAGAATTACATTAATAATAATACAAAATATTAATAGTTGAAACAATTCAATACATATATAATTGAGGTAGATACGAATATTAATTACCAAACAAGTTTCTTCTCAACTTCACATATAAGCGTGCAAAAGATTTTTGTTTTGTTTTAATTTGTTGAGTAAATGTTGTCTGAATCTCTTCAAGCCATGTGTTATGAATAATGTGAAATTAAGGTGTCCACCATGTAAGTATTTACTAGATGTCATACATGTACAGCGACAGAATTATAAAGTGCCGATAGGTATATCGAGATAACCCTTAATTTTTGTTGCGAAGGGCAATTTTTATCGGTTTAAATATCGATATACTAATTTTTCTTACTGTTTTAAGTATCATGATACTCTTGAGCGTAACTTTTTTTTATGGCACCCCTGAAATCTTTTTTAGATCCGTTACTAGCCATGTAGATTTGATGATTTTACCTTTCATTATCACATAAGGTGTACAATAGGCTGAAAGGTGATAAAAAGTAGATAATAACGTCATACAATGATATTTTGTAATAAATAAAAAACAAATAAAAAAATTAATGCACGTCCCCCGCAACGCATGAAGGAACTCACACCCTCATGGGCTCATGCCCCATCACGCCTTGGTGTTCTAGAGAACTCCTTCACACTTGATCACACACGATGGTGATATGGCACTTCCTTCGCCCCGTACTGTAACGGACAACCTCATTAAAGAAGAAAGAATACGAGTTTTATATTTTGCATGAAAAACTTAAGCAAGTAAACCGAACATTAGGATTATGTGAAGATAGTTGGTATCTAGTCTCGACATTATAAGTTTGATTTCAATATAATTAACATTGTCGAAACAATGTCAATAAGCTTTATAATAACTTATGAGAAACTATGATCTTTTGTAAGCATAATTTTCATTGACCGGTCTTCTAAGTTATTAGTTTATCACAGGTTTATTATTTTTTATAAAAGATTATGAATTCGATCACTTCAACTTTTTAAATTGTTTTCTAACACTACCAGTCTGCCACTGCATGTATGTTATATTCATATGTTATATGTCGAGATATGTTTGTAATATTTTTGTATACATAATCTATACTTGTACACATATAACTCAAACGTCAAATTAATATTGTATGAGAAGATATTAGGTTTAAGTCATATACGAAGACGTTTCAGGGTTAACCAAATAGTAATCTTATTAAGGTGAGTTTTCTTTTAAAGAGAATAATGAAGATGATCAGAGTATTAGATGGGCCGATTATATGTTGGTGATCCAAAGCACCGTAAAAAAATATATTTTATATCCAAGTTGAGGGTATAAAAGTCATTTGTAATATTTATGCCTATTGTGCTTACGGACATGAAAGTACATTTAAATGTAGTTGAACACTTGACAGTCGACACCCCTCTCACTAAAATCATTCTGTAAATTTTCCACTTGGTTCTCAATCACAACTTTCTCTCTCTAAGTCTAAACATAACACAGATACATACATACATACATATTCCTAAAGATTCTGTCTGCTTGTTTACCCTTTTTAGAGACACAAAATATCACACATTTTATGTAAAAAAACACACTTTTCTCTCTTCAACACTCATCCGATCACACCAAGATTCTATTAAGTGAATCTTTTGCAGATTCACATGGGTTTTTGATTCTTTTTTTGACTGTCTCCAGGTATGGTATAGTTTTTGTTCTTTCTTACACACACAACATACCTTTATGTGTGTAAAGTTGTAAACTTTTTAATCTTTTTCTTGTTTTTAAAAGTTTATATTTCTGGGTATCAAGTATTTATTGCAGATGTGATGTTTCTGAAATGGGTTTCTTAAACACACACACAGAACATACGTTTATGTGTGTGAAGTTGTAAGCTTTGCAATCTTTTTCTTGTTTTTTAAAGTATGTAGAAGTATTTATTGCAGATGTGTTGTTTCTGAAATGGGTTTATTAAAAGTTTCTATTTTTGGGGATTTTTGTGTGGATGTTGGATTGTTGAGGTTTTTGGTATTTAATGGTCAAATGCTGTTTTATTTTGTAGGTGAGGTTGTTTGATTGGTTTGCATGTTGTGATCAGTGTGCATTATGCTATCTTTTTATTAGGTTTTTGTTAGTGAAATGTTTCAAGATGAAAACTTTTATTCATGATAGAACTTTGATTTGGGGCTGTTTGGGTGTGCATATTCAACGGTACTATTGCAATTTGACTAAATTACTAAGTTAATTGATTAGGGTTAGAATCAGGATTAGGATCACCATCTTGGTTTTAAAAGGTGCTCGTCTCGTGTCTGAGGGCATTTTGGTCATCTTTCATCCCTCTACGAGGGCATGTTTGGTTCTTGTGTACCCCTCTACGAGGTCATTTTGTTCGTCTCGCACCGCTCTCTACGAGGGTATTTTGGTACTTGTGCACCCCTCTATGAGGGCATTTTGTCCAACCAAGAATCACAATTTATTTCTAAGTCTTTGGCCTATTTTTTATCCATAAGTATCCAAGAATCTTTATGTGTTGTGTAGTATTTGTTACCGAAGCCACCCGATTTTCAAAGATTGTTTCGTTTGTTTGTGTAAAACTAAAAGTTGCACCTCTCTTGTCTCTTTTACATGTTAGCTTTTTTTTTTTATCAAGTAAAACATTCCTAATCTGTTAACACCTTTGATCAAATACATATAAGCCTCTTATAGATCCTATTTTGACCCGGATGCACATGAAGAGCCACCCCAAGGCTCTAAAGTGTTATTATGATCGCCTCACTCCTGGCGCACACTTTTTAAAACCAAGATTAGGGCGAGGATAAGATTAATTATACTAATCTCTTTAATTTTGGGATTTTGACTTTAAATATTCAAATATTCAGAATTCATTAACAGTGAATCATCCCCTTTGTTCAATAATGACTTGACACACATCCAAAGTCCAAACATCCCCATAAATGGAAATTCTCTACTTTGGTTTGTTTATGATGCAGAAGTATTTACTATCATCTTTTTATGCATTGATATATTAAAATGCAAGCTGATTATCATGTATAGGATTTTATTGAACCCACCCCCTACGTGTAAGTCAATGCATATCGTTATTCGGTTTGTGACTTATTGTAAACAATTCAAACACCTACTAGCTTCAATATATTGCTTTCTTGGAAATAAATAGAGATCCATAAGATTTTGTTATTTTCTTGATTCCCAGTAAAAGTCAAAGATTTGACTTTAATTCATAGTCTTTTGACTTGTGCCCTGTAGGTTGTTCACAATGAAGTCTATGAATTTCTCAAAAGCAGTAGGAAGAGGAGCCCGGGGAATGTTATCTGGATCTGATGATGTCACTATTTTCTCAAGTTCGTTACCGGTTCTACCTCATGAAAAGTGTATGCAGCTATGCACCCTCTTGCCTAATAGTCACATTCACTTGTATTTGAACAAGGTTGACTTAATTTGACCATTTTCTTTTTGTTCAACGTGTAGTAATCTTAAACAATACTGAAAATGATCGGAACGAATCTGCGGAAACCCTTGATTTGCTTAAAGATATTGAAGATCATGCAATTGGAAGCTTGTTACCCGATGAAGATGATCTTTTAGCTGGTGTGATGGATGGATTCAACCTAAATTTGTTTCCTAACGGTGTTGATGAGTTAGAAGATTTTGATCTTTTTGGAAGCGGTGGAGGTATGGAGTTGGAATCAGATATGATTGATGATGTGAATTTTGGTATGTCAAAGGTTAGTTTGGGTGATGGGGTTGTAGCTAATGGTGGGGCCCAATACAGAATTTCGAATGGCATGGGGCCCGTTGCAGGGGAACATCCGTATGGCGAGCATCCTTCTCGAACACTTTTTGTTCGTAACATTAACAGTAATGTTGAGGATTCAGAACTAAGAACTCTGTTTGAGGTAGTTTGTTAGTTACTTTCAGCTCAAATTTGTGCATTGTTGTATTATGTCATTTCTAATTTGATCACTTAACTTTAAAATCACCACGGGACTTTCCAAATTGTATATTTTGGTCTTTTGGGTAGTTTTGGAAGGATCAATGGTTTGCTTAACGGTTTTCCAAGTTGTATGGTTTTAATAACGGTTTTGTAGTGAAGTGAAAGTATGGGTGGCAAATCTTGACATGACCCAAAACACGACATGAAAATAAGTTTTTGGGTTGTTATGTCTAACCCATTTAGAAACAGGTCATGTTCGGACATTTCAACCTGTTTAAAATTAAAGTTAAAATGTATATTGTAAGGTCAACCCGACAACTCTTGTACAAACTGAAATGCCCATTTATTACAACCTTCCAACACATTTAACAGTTCTTTACAAACCGCTTGATCATTTAAATGACTGGGTTACACAGGTTGAGTTTGGGTTAAATGATTTTAAGTGTGCCCTACTTAGGGTTGATGCCCTTGACACAAAAAAATTAAACAATGGTTCATGTTCATTTTTATCAATTCAACAGCTAACCCGGCATGCTTATCACCCCTATGTGAAGTGCAACAATATCATATTTTTTTACCAAATATAAAGAAATTTTTGCATACTGCGCATGAAAATCTTTTCAAGGATGACCAGTGACAACAGTTATATGAAAATTTACTGTTACAAAGTTGCTAGATTGTGGTTTAAGGTTTTGTTTTGAGTATATCTATGACCATTTGGTAAAATTAACTCGCTTTTTATTTGTTTATTTATTTATTTTGTAGCAATATGGTGATATCAGAACACTGTACACAGCTTGTAAACACCGGGGATTTGTGATGATATCTTATTATGACATTCGTGCTGCTCGAACAGCCATGCGTGCATTACAGAATAAGCCTCTAAGGAGAAGAAAACTCGACATTCACTACTCAATTCCAAAGGTTCAAATTGTGCGCTTTTAATTGAATAAGTTGTTTACATAATTATTATTTGAAAGTATTTTGTGAGCAGGATAACCCATCTGATAAAGATATTAATCAAGGCACATTGGTTGCTTTTAATTTGGACCCGTCAGTTTCATGTGAAGACCTCCTCCAAATCTTTGGGGCATACGGGGAGGTTAAAGAGGTAATACTTCTCTTCTAATATGCATGTCATTTAATGGCAAGTCGGTATGAATATTCTTTTATAATTATTATGTTATTATGTAACAACAGATTCGGGAGACCCCGCACAAAAGGCATCACAAGTTTATTGAATATTATGATGTTAGAGCTGCAGAAGCCGCACTTAGGTCTCTCAACAGGAGTGACATTGCTGGGAAACGTATAAAGCTTGAACCTAGTCGCCCTGGTGGATCCCGCCGAAAGTAAGTTAACTTTAGTATTCAAATTGATGAGTCTATGTTCGTCTATAACTCAAATGACCAAAATGCCCCTCAATAACTATTTAATGAATTATGATTCTCTAGCCTAATGTTGCAACTAAGTCAAGAGTTTGACCAGGATGATGCTCGAAACTTTAGACTCCATGTGGGTCCCTCAATTGCCAACTCTCCTCCAGGTCAGACTTTTTGTTTTACTAAACAAACAAACATACCCGACAGATATCCCACTCATACAGTAAGCTTTGGGTATCCCATGGGATAAAGAGAGACACGAGCTCAAGAAAACCTCCATTATTGTTTTACTAAATTGTTTATTTTTACGTGTTTTGTTCAGGTGTTTGGCCGCAATTTGGTAGTCCTATGGAACATAGTCACATGCAAAATCTTAGCAAATCACCGGTTTTTACTTCAATGAGCCCTAACAGCTTACCAGGATTGGCTTCTATTTTGCATCCACAACCAGCAAGAATAGGACCAATCGGCAAAGATCATGGGAGAACTAGCCACCATGACCAACTATTCTCAAATGGGAATTCAATGCAAGATCACAACTTGGCTCGTCTAAACGGGTCAATGCCATTACCCACTTTTGGTGCTTCAAGTTCAAACTCTTCAGGAATGGAAACGTTATCTGGCCCACAATTTCTCTGGGGAAGTCCCAATAGATCTAGCCATGGGTTCCCAACCATGGTTCGCCCATTTGCAGGCCAACCAGGCTTATTTCTTGGTTCATCTCACCAACACCACCATCATGTGGGCTCGGCGCCATCTGGGATTCCATTTGAGCAGCACTTTGGTCGGTATCAAGAGCCTCCTGAAACACTGTTTATGAGTCCACCAGCTTTTAGTGGTTCAAGTTTCTTGAATTCTTGCGGTCCTGTGAAAAATGTTTCCATTTCTGGCAATGTGATGGAAAATGGTTCGTCTAGTTTCAGCAACATGTCTCCTAGGATGATGAGTCCTATGTTCCTAGGTAACAGACTTTATCCGGGACTAGGATCAACGGATTTAGACTGCGCGAATGAAAGAAGCCAAAATCATAATCTTGATCACAATATAATTCAGATGGATGAGAAGAAACAGTTTCAGCTTGATCTTGATAAGATTATCAAAGGGGAAGATAGTCGGACGACTTTAATGATTAAAAACATTCCTAATAAGTAAGACTTTTCTTTGTTTCCTATTTTTAACTTTTATCAGATATTAATATACATTTGTGTGTTTTAGGTATACTTCAAAGATGTTGCTAGCTTCAATTGATGAAAATCATCATAGTACTTATGATTTTCTCTACCTCCCGATCGACTTCAAGGTACAACTTGTTTGCCTATGTGTGTAGTGGGGGCATATTTTTCAGAACCAATAGTATGTTTAGAACTCTGAGCCCGGATTAACTCTTGCGCTATTTGTTAAAAAATTGACTAATGTTTAAGATTTATTTAAAAAAATAGGTATTGATAGTTTTTTTTTTCTAAATGTTGAATGCACATGTATATGCATATGTGCAAAATTTTACCCTTTTTTATTGTAGGGATATGGAGTTATAGACACAGTATTATGCGGTTGTCAATATATTATTGTTTTCCAGTCTTTGAGGTTTAATTAAGTTGACAACTTTCACTGCTCTTTAATTCAGAACAAATGCAATGTCGGGTATGCTTTTATCAACATGCTTTCACCGTTGCATATAATCCCGTTTTACCAGGTTCTTTTTAATGATTAAAGTTTAATTTCTTTGGCATGTTGATCAATTTGACCTTAAACATCTGTAAATCTGGTTTAGGATTTCAATGGGAAAAAATGGGAGAAATTTAATAGTGAAAAAGTCGCTTCATTGGCATATGCTAGAATCCAAGGAAAGGCTGCACTTGTTACTCATTTTCAAGATTCCAGTTTAATGAATGAAGATAAGCGATGCCGCCCCATTATTTTTCATTCTGAGGGCTCAAAGTCTGTTGATCAGGTACCCATGCACCCTCTTATCTCGAAAGAAAAAAAATCAGGCAAAGACTTGAGTCAACGTTGGTCAATTTGGTCATAATCTTGCGTGTTTGATTAAAGTTTTCGTGTTTATTATATACAACTTACAGGAGCATGTGACATGTAGTAGCTCGAACATAATCGCACCAGATAATGCTTAATGTTGATGCGTAGGCGCAAAGGGTCAAGTCTTTTGAGCTTTGAAGTTGTTGACTTTTTTATGGTACATAAGTTATGTATAGAACTAGAAACCCGAGACTTAATTAAAAAAACCGGGTGTGGGTTGTTTTGTGTATTTTGGGAAGAAAAGAAAGGGTTTTTGGTGAATTGAAAAGGGGTGAAAGAGGTGAATCTTGAAAGTGTATAGGTGGAGGTTGCAGATGTAAGAATTGTGATGTAGTCTCCTGTTTTTCACCTCTTTGGTTTTATATGTTGGCTCGTTAACTTATTTCAAGTAATATGCTGGTTTTTGTGACAGTTGTATAGTGTCACTAGAAAGGAGCTCTTTTGATAACTGTTTGTATACGATGTTGAGATATGGCAGAAAAACAATGTAGTGCAATGTTTTGAGTAAATTCTTTGCTTTCTAGTTTCACTTTGTGGTTACTGCAATGTCATGCTTTTGGGATTCGGATTTTATGGTGTCGACGGGTCTAACAAGTTGTGTTTAAACGGGTCGTCTTTTAGACCACGTACTTAGTTTTCACTATAAACAGCATTTGTAACAAACTTAAACTTTGTATGAATATCACGCCACATCATCAAACCGAGCAAGTGATTCAAAATTACGACCATCAATGTATTTACTATTGGAACATGAATTAAATACCAATTGTTATAAACACTCTCATTAACACAACTATGACTACACAAATCCCAAATAGACGATAGTGATATCTGTATATGTTTCAAATCATAACATGCTTCTCTAAGATGATAGTGTATTGATTACAGAAGCTATAAACAGGTACAGGTCTCTCTGGTCGGTAAGAAGTTAGCTCGGTTTATAAAGATTAGCAGCACCAAAACGTGGTGTGTTTCGTCATATATAAAATAATAAAACTAGTGATTGTACCTATGAAAATGGTAAGTGGCTATGGATCCATTATTTATCTTGAAAATTACCTGCACACAATGCATTACAAGTTCATAAAGAATCAAACTTTCAATCTGCCAACATGCCCAAAAGCACCTATCTTACTATTCTGTACCCAGATTCTGAACCTAACAGTAAGGCACAATAGCCCCCTAAATGTAACTTAACCACCTCTAATTTCTTGCAAGACACCTATGTTGTTCGCTTACAAACTACGTGTACCAAATGCTCTTCTCACCCTGTTTCTTTCCACCTTATATAAACTTAGAAGTGTCAGTAAAGTCCATTTTTTCCTTACTATGTATTGTTAACTAACGAGACAACGTAAAGTGCACCTTAAGCTGGTTAAAAGCCTTTCAAGTGATAGAAACCTGTGGAAGCTAGATTCAAATCAAAGAATGTTAAAGAGTAGTAACCAATTCACTACATCTATGAAATTCTCTGAACGGTTCTCGTGTTAAGCAGTCAAAAAGGGTACAGGTTTGTAAAGGGTGGGAGCAAAAAGATAATCTTGGATTGATTTTAGCAGAAATATGATATGAAGTTAATGTGTCATGATCAAAAGGACAAAGAAGCATATTACCAAATTGAAGTTTGCTGCCATTAACTGTACAAATTTTCTGCAACTACAATCATCCATAAATTATATTAAACACCTAACCAATGCTTATTGTATAGATAATCATGTTAAAAGATTGAAGATTAAGTGAATATTTATCTACTCCATGTTACCAAATCTCTTGGCAATAATTGGACGAACATCTTGAGCATCAGCTAGTGTTTCAAGAAATGGAAGTAATGATATTAGCGCGCAATCTGATGGATCATCGAACCAACTCTTGATGGGAATCCCATTATTGACTTGTAGTCGGAAAACCTGCAACCACCATGATGAATATATGAGGCTCTGAAATCACTTTCACAAAACTGTCTTATATTCTATGGGTGTTTATGGTCCTGTTCAGCCGACTTTGCCTGAAACTTTGGACCGGTCCGCTAACTATGTTTTCATGCAAAATTAACCACAATCGTATAGTTAGTTTGTATTAAATATTTTGAGAAAAATTCAGGCCACAAGGGTGCAAAAGACTCCCTACTATGGGGTGTAAAATAATAAAGATGGTTCAAGAATATCGTACATGTATATCTGCATGTTTAAAAAATGACAATAAATAAATAAAAACTTTAGCCAGCCAGTTTGGATTAAAAGTTCGTTTTCAAGTTCAAAACGATTGGCTGGGCTGTTAAACTGCCTAACCATTAAAACTACGAACCATTAAACAGCCGATTTGCTTCAGTTTGAGCAATTCAGTCAATTAAACAGTTTATGAACATCCCTATTGTAGCCAGCACTCTACCTGTGGGGTGTTGTCGATTATGACGATTTTGGCAAGATCAACTCCTAATACAGTTAAATCTTTGGTATAACTGCCATCTGCAAAGACACACGACTCTCTGTAAGCTCGACGAGAGATGATTGTTCCATCAGGGTCCAGTATATCCAGAAGTTTCTTGGCGTAAATGCTTTGACTTGCGGTGAATATAACGACATGAAACATTTCCGAGACTTTCTCCAAGAATGTTCTAAGGTAAGGTCTCTGCTTCACATACACGGTATGCTCCTTCGAACAAGAAAACACTGAAAATGTGAAGTCTGCGTCATCACAATGTTCCAATGAAGAATGAACCAGTGTTTCTGCACATCAAATTAACAATTTCAGTGGATGAAATTATTATAAAAAGCAAGAATTTAATACTTTCATATTTCATACCATCTAAATCAAGTGCAAGGGTTATGGATTTTGTTTTGGAAGGACAAGAACTTGTGGAAACTTCTGAAAGATCTAGAAGATTCCTGATGAACATCTGTGGATCCAAAAACTCAGATGGATCCCAATCTGGATAAGGACTATCATCAGAATCCTGGTTGCAGGGTTTCAATTGATGGATTGCTACATATATGTTTGAATCTTCATAACGATTTGCTGTCTCGAGGTTATCTTCTAGAAAAGGAAGTAGTATACATTCATCACCAGAAAATGTGCTTGATTCATCATGTTCATAATCAAGTAAACACGAGCTAGAAACAATCATATCAGGATGGAACATATCTGACACATTACAAATTTGATCATCTTCACATGATGGCACAAGAAAATCATTTCCCCTCCATTGTTTACCTTCATAATCATAGATATTTGGTTCAATTTCAATGTCAATGGAGTCTAAAATAGGTGAAAAGATTGTTTCTATGGTTGAGGAGCAGTTTGCCGTATGATCCTGCAATCAATTCAAACTACCATAAGTAAATATTGGTGACACAAGAATGTTATTTCGCATACAACCATTTTAAGTAAAATATTTACCGTCCTACAATCGATATCGCTTGAAGGTGATGCATGCCCTTGAACATGAATATTTTCTTCATCTACCATTTCACAACAGCTGAACTTTTCATCTGCTTTATTGCAGAAAGAATCTGTACAGACAGCAAAACACGATCAAAAAAGGAAAATTAGCATAAAGATTGTTTTTTTATTTAAATTGTAGAATCTTAAAGTAAATCTAGTTTGGTAATTACCATTCGGCTTGTTAGGAGCACATGTGTCGAGTTCTGATTCATTTTGTAAATTTCGCATGTGAGAGAAAGAGTTCTTTGATATCTTGCTTGACTTTTTACAGACATGGAGACCGTTGCTTTCTTGTAGAACGTCTCCAGATGGCTTCATTTTCATCTTAAATGATGGCATTTGATTTGTATGTATTTATGTCTATAACAGTCTTCACCCAAGATCATCCGTAAGTAAATACAACCCGGTTGGGTGAAGATCTGAGAAGCAAATGTAAACTGATCAAACGGTCTGCATATTACCAAATTTTGCACATCTACAAGTTCATCAAGCATCCAATGAATCAAATAAAAACAGGAACAGTTTTAAACAAAAGATTAGAACTAAAAAAATGATATGCATACATTATATCACAAATTCCAATTAAAAATCTCAAATTGTTTAACTTCACACTAAAATTGTATAAAATTAATCTCAAATTCTATAAATCCGTTCTCAAATTGTACAAATTCAAACTAAAACTGTATAAAATCATCCTCAAATTAACAAATTGTTCATTCTACTACAGAAAAAAGTCTCTCAATCAACTTAATCCACTAAGAAACAAGTAAAAAGGTAAAAAGTACTGAATTAAGAACAAAGGCATATATCTCCAGATGTAGATCTAACATATTCAGATGCATACAAAGTGTGAAAACCTACAAGCATACATCAGTATCCAGTACCTGTATACGTTTCCGTCTCTTAATTTCCATAATTTCAATCACAATCAACAAAATCCTAACTTCAGTTTAAGCAAAAAATAACTCCAAATCGAAATCACCACAGAAATCAACACGAACACAAAACTAGAACTGCTCAACAACAAGACGATGATAAACCAGAAACAAATAATCACAAAACACCAATTCTCAAAATCAAAAAACCCTAGAACAACATCAAATGCTAAATTAAGATTAAAACTAACATGAAGATGAATTAAGTTAAAATTCATACATAATTACAAACATATATCGTGATTCAGATGCATAACATAAACTTACCTCATAATCAACTGATTAAACTTAACATGAAGATGAAATACAAAGCTGAATCAATATAACGAACTTAAAATTCATACATAATTACTTCGTAATCAACTGAATTAGATCCATAACATGAACTTACTTCATAATGAGTAATTAAGATGAAACAAGTGATGAATTTGAATGATACAAGTGAATGTATTTATGAATTAGCTACCTGTTGGTGTTGTTTGTTGATCTGATCAAAATCAAATCAACGCTTGCTTTTATTCTCACTTTCTATCTATCATTCCCAAAATGTATATACATGCGGGATTTATTTTCATTTGCACCCCATTTCTTTAGAAAAGTGTGATATGTAGTCCTTGTACTTCTATACAATTAGAGTAATGTTTTATGTTCTATATTTATACCTTAAAGGATAACAAGGACAATGACCAAATTTGTGTTTTTTAAATACTTATTATAGTAAAAACTTATTTTAAGAATTGGCAAACTAGTGTGTGGAGACACTAGAGAAAGGTAAATACAGTATAAACAAAACCAACTTAAACTTAAACAAAGATAATTTCTAGTTTGTTTGGAGTTACGGTCAGGTAAAGTAAAAAATGTAAGCTTCTTTATCAAACGTTGTGTTTAGGTTCGGGCTTGTTTTTTTGTTTTTAGTTTTATGATTTTGGTTTATATTGTTGTATTGATTCTATTTGAACTTAGATAATATGTGTTATTATTATTAATGACAAATGTATTTGGGGTTAGTGGCTTTCCTCTTCATATCTTGATGTTCATACTTCGGACGATATTTCAACTTTTAATCATTAGGTTGATGCTATTAGTTGTTAAATTTTTATTTTATTTATGTAATCTTTTTTGTTATTATTTCTAGTAATATTTGTAAAAAGGGTTGTTATAATACTTTTTCTTATGTATAAATATTTCATTCTATTCTTATTGAATGTATTTTTTTGTGTGCTTTTAGTATGTGTCTCATATTGTTAATTTGTTATATTAAAGATAAGTATAAAAAATAGTAAACATAAAACTACTTTATAAGATAAATTTCAGTTTAATAGAAAATACAACCAACTTCACTCTATTAGTAGTCTGCTAGTCAATTTGTTTTTTTCTTTTACTTAGTTGAAACATATCAATGATAGTTTAACTAGTATACCCTATGAAAAAAAAGGGTTCATGATACCATTATGTCACGACTCCCCTATTAGAACACATCTAAATGTCGCATGTAAGTCTAACAAATAATTCTGTGACAATTGTTGGAAAATAGTTCACTTTTATTAAAATAATCAACTTAATATTATAACGATGCTCTCGTTATACATGGGAAATTCACTAGTACATTACCGTGTACAAAGCCAAATCAGAAATACATGTAGAGAACAAGTTACAAATGATACAAAACCATTGTGGTTAGTAAACTTCAATTGAACAGCAATGTAAACGACAGCAACAACAACGACATTGATGGTCCTGCAAAACAGATATTAGAAAGAAAGATCCGGGCTTGTGTTTAACACAATTCCCTTAAACAGATTCGTCGTCTGTTCCCAGGGTACACCGGATGAAAGCAGCGTACTGCCGGACGTTGAACACTTGCCTGAAAAGAACCGGAGGAGACGATGTATATGAGATGATCAAGATTGTTTGTGTGTTGTTGAACTATATTTTGTGTGTTGATTCAAGCTCTACAAGTTGCCATATTTTTTTGTTGTTATCTTTGTAGATAAAAAGGATTGCAAGAGTCTTGCAATTCATGACAATTGAATTGTCATAAAACTTAGCAACTAATGACAAATGAATTGTCATAAAACTCATTAACTCAAAAGTTGGACATCCCAACAATCTCTTCTAGATGTCTCAAAACCGGGTCGGGTTACAGAAACGCAACCTCGAGTTTTCGGACATGCATTCGGGTTACCAACCGACACGAGAGTTGACCTCTCATTTACAAAATATTCAACAATCCCCCACATAAATAGAGGTCGATCTCAAAATACAAACATCATTCCGATTAAATTTCAGCAGTTGAATCTTGCATACGATAGGTAGGTGTTACCCTTTGAACCTTCGCTCATGAAACGCACTTAGTCTACTGGCTCTGAGTAGAACGTGATGTCTTTGAACTCGTCTGCCGTTTGTGTAGGCGACAATACGCTTCACACAAGACTCTCCCTGACAAAGTCAAGTCCTCATAGTTATGTTCGTTATGGTCATGAACATTTTCCTGGTTCTGCGAGAGCTCTAGGAATTGTGCCCTCCAATTCCATTCGAAGCGACCCCACTTCTCTCTAACATAGGTGATTCATCACATGTGACTACATTAGTCGAATCATTAAAAGCCATAGGCTTAGCCTCGTACCTGTCACCTTTAGGAATGGACAAGGAAGATTACTAAATCCTTGTAGTAGACTCCCTTTTAAAAGACGTGGACGTTTTATCAGTTAACTCTTCTTTCTTAGTTAACCCGCCACAGTGACTTTACCAGTTCATACAAGTAGGTTATCCTATTGAACTCGGATCTTGGGATCTCCAGTCAACCGAGTTAGGTTTCCTTCATATAAACTTAGCTTTTCACGGGCTTTAGTCTCATTCCACAACTCAATCTCGCATTAACCCTCGGGTTCTTGGATCCAAGCTATTTTATTTGACTTCGTCAAGTCACAATAGTTTACAATCGAGATTGGTTGTCCGTCTGTGGTTTAACTCTTAAGTTAACCTTGCATATTGTCACTTTTAAAAACTATAACTTTAGGCCATTAGTTTTAGTCTTTGGTTTTGAAAATACAATATGCAATTTAAGTGAACACCAATATGCAATTTAAGTGAACACGTCTTCACTATGCCAATAGGCAATTTTAGTGACCACCAAAATGCATTTTAAGTGAATAGATCTTCACTATATGCCTTTGGTCACTAGATCATTAACTAATACATTGGCATTCACATGTTTGCAATATTAACTTGGATTATAAAATCCATATTGCTAAACATTCCACATTCTTATATCAAATGCAAGTAACCCCCACATTTAAGTGGTATTGGATAACATCAATCAACTTTCGGATCAATTACCATTTTCACATACCCTAAAAAGGATTGTTTCTTAAATGGCTTCTCCCCCACATTTCTTGCCATTTGATCAAGTTGTGACTTTACTTATGACACCAAGTTGATGATCATGATTTGATCAAGACCCTATCTTTGTATCACGGAGTTCATGAATGCTTAATTGACTACTACAAAGCTTAGATAAGCTTTTGAGTTAACTAAGGCAAACTACAAAGCTTTAGATGAGCTTTTGAGTTAACTATAGCAACACATGCCTTAGTCGTGAACTTTTTACCTAGGCCATAAGTTTTTCATTAATCTTCTGAAACTTAATGTCACACCCCGACCAAGGGGGTGGGTCGTGATGATTGAATATCCAACAAAACACAGCGGAAACTATGTATGCATTGATAGTGGGCCATAGGTTTACACGTAATATCAGTATATTCTAATTGTACATCAAAGGGTACAATAGTAAACTCTAACGAAAGCAGTGAGGCTAGTAGGTATACTATTCCCAAGTAGTCTTCTTCTATAATTAGTCTATAATCTTTGCGTGTTTCTTCTAATCGGGGTCTTCTAAAGCTATCAACCGTGTCTAAATGCACATCCAATGTAATAAAGTCTAGTTGTATACTTCCATCGATAAATCATCTAAATACCTGAAATACATACCCAAAAATACGTCAACATAAAGTTGGTGAGCTCATGGTTTGACCAAACCGACAATGTCATAAAACGTTTCATACACAAAATGCTGGACATTTAATAAGTACGTTTTTGGTGTACGGTCGACAAAATATGTAGCCAAACCTGTTCGGATTATACCCAACCCGAATATCATATATAAAAGTCCCCTAACCCAAAGTGGGCTAACGTGCTCTGCTAAGCACCGACAAATCATTGAACATGTGGCGTAACGGTTTTCAACCTCAGTGGGGGGTATGCCACTGTACGCGGGGGATTCCCAAATAGTACTATTCACATTTCAAAGGGCTCCTGCAAGAAGTTAATGGCTACCGAAAGTTGTACCAACGTTCGGGGACAAGCGTAGCAGATGTGTTACACCATGAAAATCAGTTTATATAAACAAGTTTAGTAGGTATGTATCAGCCCCAAAAGCATTACGTAAAAAGGGGGTTCATGAACTCACCTGGTGTCCAGCCTGCTCAAGATTTCTAAAGATATTGTACATTCAGCGTGGGAGTTCTACCTCCTAGCAGGCTTCCTATTTTAGTTTAGTCATGTTAGACCCCAAAATACATAAGTCTATGTGTTTCGTTGTGTCGGTGTCGTGTGCGTACGGTTTTGGTTACATTCTTGTAATAACATGGTTTTAGTCGTTTGCGTTGACTTGTACGTCTAAGTATGCGTGTACTTATGTTATTATAGGTTATATAAGTTGGTATTAAGTGTACCTTGATGTTAAATCAGTAAAGTTTGGTACTTGTCACTTTTAGTCCCTAGACTTTGTTAAATCGTCACATTCGTACTAAAGTTGGGTTTTTAACTAAGGGTTGATATTATTAAGTACTATACATTATACTTATGGTATGTATAGCATTTTAGGTATGAATCTACTGATAAAAATATATCTAAGTATTAGATTCATGAAAGTTAGTTTCCATCGGTTTACCGAGTACGGTGCGTTACCGCGCATTAAGTTACGTTTTAGGTTTAAGTCAAAATACTTCAATATAATTGTACCCATATGTTAAATGGTCATATGCTACTGTAAAAATACACTTTTAATAATTTTTAGATATTTCTAAAAATTACTATATTTTATTTTAGAATGTAGCCGGTTAATGTAGTTTAAACATAAATAATTTATATAAAATAAACCGTGTCCCAATAAATAGTGAAACTTCATTTTCAACCTATTTATACAGTAACTAAGTAGTTAAAAACTTAATATTCAAGTTTTATAACCCTTCGGTCGTTTTCGTATTTTAACGCGCGTGAAACCGATGAATAAACGATTTACTTACAAAATACTCTTTTAACACATTTTATACTTCAAAACACTTCCTTGGGTCTTATGTTACTGTATAAATTGTATTTTTCTTGAAAAATAGGTCTTTCTCCAATTTTTATGCTTTTTGTGAAAATACTAGGTTCGTATATTCGAAAAATCATAATAAATAGATTAAGCATATAAAAATTATGTAACTTGGTGAAATAATTTATTTATAAGTATAAAAGCTCATGGACTTTAAAAATATCAGGTTTTTCTTGTGCTTCTCGGTTTCGTGATTTTTACGCGTTCGGTTCGGTTAATGTTACGTTTTAAGCATAGAGAGTCTTTGGTAATGTTTAGGGTCCAAATTTACTTACCTTATGTCCATATATGAGTTTGAGTTCTGTAAATTTGATCTTAGGAGTCTCTAACTATTTTCTACAAATTTTCATATTTTAATCCCATTAAATATTAGAAAATTTGTAGTAATTATTTTATTGTCCAGAAAAATATGAAATTTATTTTATAACATTTTTTTGTCATATATAAGCTACTGAGATAATAAAAATTTGGTATTTTTATATTTTTGGTATTTTCGTTGTTTCGTACGTTTTAGCTTTGGTTATTGTTCGATTCTTGTGTTCACCCATCAACAATCAAATATATTCAGTCATATTTACCTATTTACATATAATAACAGTAAAATAACATATTTTTGTATTTTTATACCACCCATACGTTTTTATGAATATAAGTGGATATGTCCAATTTTTATATTCAAAAATGCATAATAAATAATGTACATCTCCAAAAATCATGAAATTTATTTTCTAACCATATTTTGATATAAGTAACCTCCAGAAAATATAAAATTGCATTTTCAAGGTTGTTTGTTGAGTGTTGTTGTTTTTCCCAAAATAAAGTGTGTAGTTTGACTATTTTAGTCAAACTTACATATTTTCATTTAGAAGATGTTTTTATGGTTTTTAATGGTTTTATTACTGAAAAATAAGTGTTTGGAGATGTTCAAATGATATGGGAAGTGTTGGTATTCATTATGTGTGAAAATGGGCGTTTTGTGCACGTGTAGTGTGTTTTCGGGTGTTTTTCCTTTACCTTGAGATCGAGAGTGAGTGTGAGTACACTTGGGGTGGTAAGAAGGTCACAGAATGGGCTGGAACTCGACTAGAACAGGGCTGGAAGTGGCTGGTCTCAGCGTGCTTTCTTGTGCTGATGAACGGTTTGTGCTTCGGTTTGCTCGGTTGTTGTTTTCGGTGTATTCGTGGCTTCACTTGGCTCGTGATTGATGTTGTAGTCGACCTTGGAGGCTTGTAGAGCTGATTTTTCTAGGTTCTTGAGGTGGAGGAGGTGTTTGAGAGTTGAGAGAAAGTGTTGGAGAGGTTTTTGGTTGTGTGTGAAGTGTTGTAAATGAAAAATGAAGTGGGTGAGGGGTGTGTGTGTGTGTTTTCAGCCGTGAGAGGGAGAGAGGAGAGAGGTGAGTGAAGATTTGGTGTTGGTTTGTGTGAGATTTTGGTGGAGATTTGAAGTTTGGTTAGGATTGGAAGTAATGTGTGTGTATTGGGTGTGTAGGGTGGTAGTGTTGGGTAGTAGGAGACAAGATATGTGTAGGTGGTATCTTGGTGATATGGTGCATGTATGTTGTCATGTATGTATGTGTGTAAGTATTATTTTGGGTTAGTGATTTTTATAAAATGAATGGTTTTTATATAATTTGTTGACTTTGTGGGTTTAAATACTTTTACATATATACATATGATATATGATATATGTGTGTGTGTGTGTGTGTAATTTTGGGTTGTAAAATAATAATGGATTTGTTAATATTTATATACATATATGCATGTATATTCACGTATGCATGTATGGGTATGTATATTGAATTAGTTGATTTTTATATAATGTGGGTGTTGTTTCTATAAGTTTGGCTCTTTTTATGTAAGCATTAAATTATGTACTCGTATGGGATTTTATTAGTTTTTGGTGGTTAACTAAATTTGTGTGTTCATATATATATATATATACATATATATATATATATGCATGTATACGTATGTACATATATACATGTGTGTATGGTTGTTCATTGGTCATTTGATTTATAGAATGGTATTCTATTATTTTTATCTAATATTAATTGTAGGTGTAGTTTATTTACACACATTTATAATCGATAGTGTTTAAAGTGTTAGTAGGGAAATCCTATATAACCTATAGTGTCACTTTTATTGTAAGAGTGAATTCCTGCACGTATCCGAGTATTTAATATGACGGGTTTCGTCATCGGTACTTATCGTAAACTTACATGGGTTGAGCCCATAATTCAAGTTGGGCCTGAGCCCAATAAGGGTTGGGCCAAGCCCAAAAATTTAAGTGTGGCCTAAGCCCAATAATGGTTGGGCCAAGCCCAATGGGTTTTTTTTTTAAAAAAAATTTCGGGCCCAAAAACTGGGATTGTTACATTCTCCCCTACTTATAAGAATTTCGTCCTCGAAATTAAAACAAAGTCGGTATCTTGAGGTTACGTTACCTTCCTAGTACGATATTTTCAAGTATGAACATAAACACATAAAAAAGCACATAATCAACTTGCTAATTGATTCATGACTTGGTCTACGTTGTCTTGCAACAATGACAAGCTTATAGCTACTACGGGTTCTCTATTGTTTTTCCTCGGTGTCGCCCTCGACATTAAGGGAGAGGTGGTATCTTAGTACAACGACGTTATACTCTAAGTATGAAATTTTCAAGAATGCACGTAAACATATAAGAAGCACATAATAACCTGGTGTACTGATTCGTGATTTCGTTTGGTGTTGTCATATCAAAGTGATTTGTTTCGAACTGTGTTTGTTTTCCTAACTTTTTGTTAGTCTTTTTCAGTTTGGTTAAACAAATCAAATGAGGGTATTTCTTACTTCGTTCGTTCTTTATCTCCTATGTGAGTTCACGTCCTCGTTCTGAATTTCACTAAACCATAACAATTTTAATTTCGCTCATTCATGGCTTCTTTCTTGTACTGTATTGTTTCAACGGGGTTCGTTGATGAAATTTAAGTTATTATCGCGTTTCATCCCCTTATTTAGGATTACTAATATCTCATTTAGTAGTTACTTCTTAATATTAGACATTTGAAATGTGTCTTGATTACTTCTAAGCTCATTGGTAGTTCGTGACAAGTATTATATGCCTTGTTTCATTATTTTCGGCTATGAACGTGATCCTTAAGGCACACACTCCAAGGGGCCTTGTTCCTTTCTTTTCTACTAAAGACGGCGTCAACCACATGCATTTCACCTAGATGATATTGTATCTCTCGGTCCTAGTCGTCGGGTAGTTCTACTCCCTTTCATTGTCGTTCCTTCAACATATGTGATCGAAAATGTGCTATAGGAGGTTTAGAGTTAGGCTTGAGATGGTTAAAGTAGTATGCCAAGTAAAGGTATCTCCGAGGTTTTAAAACTTTAAATAGAAGTTACAAGGATGAGTAGCAACAAGAGTGTAGGTTAAGAAAGATTCGAGTACTCATTTAGGTATCTAAGGAATGGATTTTTACTAAGGGGTTAGTGGCACTCGTATATTGAGTAGATACGATAGAAATTTCAACTAGTGTGGCGTCGGGTCACAAATGGAAAATGATTTAAGTTCTGCGGTCGTAATGATTTTGGATTCTGCATGTCTGGATATACAACATTCTTCGCACGGTCTTCCTAATCGGGATTACATAATTCGATAAATTTAATACGGGTACGGAAAGGTAATTCGTTCGTAAATCATTCCCTCAAGATACAAGCGTAGAGAGGCTAGTTCGTTGATGACAACGGAAGATCCATATGCTAAGTATAGAGTAGTTTTAAGGGAATATAGGAGATGAAGGTAAGTAAGTGTCCATGAAAGTCTAGAGTTTAGATTTAGAAGGGGTTAGAGTATATACAAAGTGCTTTTCTCATTATCTTCGTGCCACTGTAGGAGTTTTGTGTATACGTTTAGGTTGACCTTTTTTTTTTGAAGTTAGCATCCACGGTGTTGTATTCTGTATTTGAATGTTAATAGTTTAGAAAGAGTTGATAGTAATTGTTTACAAGGTGATGTAAGCAACTTTGATGTGGGAGATAAGTTCGTAGAGGCGAATTTTCTCTAAGGTTAGCTTTAGGTTCGCGGGTCTATCCCTATGTATTATCGTCATAATTGTGTTTCACACACGTTGGAGCTTATAACTTACTCGTACGGGTGATGAGGGTTCAGAGTATTATATGAATAAGGGAGCGTCATTTACGGTCTACATCCCAAGTAATAAGTGAATTTTATCTGAGTAGGAACGAAGAAGAATGGGTAGGATTTTTGGAAGGTTCCACTAATTATATTCACATTCATCTTGTAGCTTCCGAAAACGATACTTAGAAGTTAATAGTCTTATCATGTCTTTGCCACTACTAGGTCGATTCCAAATTTAATTTGCTCGCGTCGTATTATTTTCCAATATAAGTAGCCGCTCTCAACCTACCTTAGGTATCCCTTAATATTAACGTAAAAGGCCTTAAGGAGCTTCCTTTATCCTAAGAGTTGTGTTCTGAAGGTGTTTTCCATCGTTGGTAGCATAAGGAATAAAGCTCGTTGTATGGATTAACTAGTTTATAAGAAGGTGTGTATCCATAAACATCTTCCCTGCAACGGTTCTTACTTACTTTTTTTTTTTTCTCCACCTTTTGAGAGCGATATTAGTTGTTATCTTCAAGTGCCAAATTGTAACGAACGTTCTTAATAACTACACCTTATTTGAACCTAGGTTAGGTCAACCTTCGAAACGATCCAATCGTAGTTCTTTTTGCGATTATATAGTATGCATTGAAGGATGTCCACTAATAAAACGAATAGCTTCTGCTTATTGTAGTTTCTTATACATGAGTTGAGAAATTTTCGATGAAGTGGGAAGATAAAGTTGGTCCTACTCCTAAAGTATTATGTTAGAAATTTATTCTATGGGAGATTCGAATAAGTTAGAACATTTCCTAATGCTAGGGGTTAATCTTATGATACATATCCTCTTTATTCACCTTGCAGCAAATGTTTATCGTCTCGGGTGGTTGGTCCGCATATGCAAGAGAACGGGGACTGCCTGCCAAGAAGCCTACATTATCGTACAACGTATGATAACGAGTCGGTCTTGTTGTCTCTATCATCTCTGCATGTCTGTCATTATTGTATTTCCATCACTAATGCATATACATATTTCCTTCATGTCCATCATTCATGCATGTTTATTACTAGTGCATATCCTTTATTAAAGCAATCACTTTGAATTTCGGGATGAGATGATTGGTTTGCGGTAATGGTCATAGTGGGCAATGTTAGTCTAAGAACGTGGATAGGTAATTAAAGGTTTGTTGGTGACAACGACAGTCATCAACAGAGTGTTCGAGGGAGTGGAAGGCACTCGTTGTTGGTACTAGTATGACGTCTTATGTTGGGAATATAGGTGTAATCGGCTTATTGAGTCCTTTTGGGAGGATTAAGAAAGGATTGTGTTTTAGTGAAGGGTCCTAACAGAGAATTAGAGAGCGATAAACCTTCATTACTTATGGTAATAAATTTTGTTGTAGCAACCTATTTGTTGAAGTTTAGCATATGGTTTTTCCTAATAGGCCAGACGGAATTGAACGATAAGATATATTATATGTGAATTATAACAAGAGTTGTTAAAAGATAATGATGGTGTACAAGCTATGTGTCATGATTGCGGTTGAGATATAAGAATGGTCCATAAAATGTTTTTAATGAGAATTCCAAAGTACTTTGAAGGAATGAGATTTTATGGTTTCCAAGAATGGTTATCGTCTCAACGAAATAATGACCGGAACTTCGTGTCTCTAAGTTGATACAATGCTGAACAAAGTTGTTAAGGATCTACTCTTCGATATGTGTAATGGTTATTTGTCGGAATTATTTGTTCGATCTTTGTTTTAAGTTAGTCTTAGTCTTTATATAGTTGTTTCCATGTCTTAAACGTATGGTGACTCATTAGGATTTCCTCAAATGCTCATGTGCCTGTAAATTCACCATTACGTTCCGGACCGAAATCGTTAATTTACCTCACATGGCATTCTAGTATTCTCCCATTGTAGTCATATATGTAAATTCTTGTGTTTAATAGTTTTGTTCTTGCTTGTGATTTTCACTAGTTATGTGTGCAAAAAGTTGTAGAGCAAGCATCCTAAAGTATACACATATTCTCAAATCCAATCATAAATTCTCTAAACACTTAAAGTCCAAAAAGGCAAGTCTTAGAGTCCTATCGGTTGATCTCAAGCATAAATGTATTACTTATCTTAGGCGGAAGTCAAAGTAATCTTACATGTCCAATGGCTTAAGTGTCCCTAAGGGGTTTTGGTTAGGGCCTAGGAATTTCCTAAGAGGGATTCCTAATTCGCGCTAACCTTTGGCTCTGATACCAATCTGTCACACCCCGACCAAGGGGGTGGGTCGTGATGATTGAATATCCAACAAAACACAGCGGAAACTATGTATGCATTGATAGTGGGCCATAGGTTTACACGTAATATCAGTATATTCTAATTGTACATCAAAGGGTACAATAGTAAACTCTAACGAAAGCAGTGAGGCTAGTAGGTATACTATTCCCAAGTAGTCTTCTTCTATAATTAGTCTATAATCTTTGCGTGTTTCTTCTAATCGGGGTCTTCTAAAGCTATCAACCGTGTCTAAATGCACATCCAATGTAATAAAGTCTAGTTGTATACTTCCATCGATAAATCATCTAAATACCTGAAATACATACCCAAAAATACGTCAACATAAAGTTGGTGAGCTCATGGTTTGACCAAACCGACAATGTCATAAAACGTTTCATACACAAAATGCTGGACATTTAATAAGTACGTTTTTGGTGTACGGTCGACAAAATATGTAGCCAAACCTGTTCGGATTATACCCAACCCGAATATCATATATAAAAGTCCCCTAACCCAAAGTGGGCTAACGTGCTCTGCTAAGCACCGACAAATCATTGAACATGTGGCGTAACGGTTTTCAACCTCAGTGGGGGGTATGCCACTGTACGCGGGGGATTCCCAAATAGTACTATTCACATTTCAAAGGGCTCCTGCAAGAAGTTAATGGCTACCGAAAGTTGTACCAACGTTCGGGGACAAGCGTAGCAGATGTGTTACACCATGAAAATCAGTTTATATAAACAAGTTTAGTAGGTATGTATCAGCCCCAAAAGCATTACGTAAAAAGGGGGTTCATGAACTCACCTGGTGTCCAGCCTGCTCAAGATTTCTAAAGATATTGTACATTCAGCGTGGGAGTTCTACCTCCTAGCAGGCTTCCTATTTTAGTTTAGTCATGTTAGACCCCAAAATACATAAGTCTATGTGTTTCGTTGTGTCGGTGTCGTGTGCGTACGGTTTTGGTTACATTCTTGTAATAACATGGTTTTAGTCGTTTGCGTTGACTTGTACGTCTAAGTATGCGTGTACTTATGTTATTATAGGTTATATAAGTTGGTATTAAGTGTACCTTGATGTTAAATCAGTAAAGTTTGGTACTTGTCACTTTTAGTCCCTAGACTTTGTTAAATCGTCACATTCGTACTAAAGTTGGGTTTTTAACTAAGGGTTGATATTATTAAGTACTATACATTATACTTATGGTATGTATAGCATTTTAGGTATGAATCTACTGATAAAAATATATCTAAGTATTAGATTCATGAAAGTTAGTTTCCATCGGTTTACCGAGTACGGTGCGTTACCGCGCATTAAGTTACGTTTTAGGTTTAAGTCAAAATACTTCAATATAATTGTACCCATATGTTAAATGGTCATATGCTACTGTAAAAATACACTTTTAATAATTTTTAGATATTTCTAAAAATTACTATATTTTATTTTAGAATGTAGCCGGTTAATGTAGTTTAAACATAAATAATTTATATAAAATAAACCGTGTCCCAATAAATAGTGAAACTTCATTTTCAACCTATTTATACAGTAACTAAGTAGTTAAAAACTTAATATTCAAGTTTTATAACCCTTCGGTCGTTTTCGTATTTTAACGCGCGTGAAACCGATGAATAAACGATTTACTTACAAAATACTCTTTTAACACATTTTATACTTCAAAACACTTCCTTGGGTCTTATGTTACTGTATAAATTGTATTTTTCTTGAAAAATAGGTCTTTCTCCAATTTTTATGCTTTTTGTGAAAATACTAGGTTCGTATATTCGAAAAATCATAATAAATAGATTAAGCATATAAAAATTATGTAACTTGGTGAAATAATTTATTTATAAGTATAAAAGCTCATGGACTTTAAAAATATCAGGTTTTTCTTGTGCTTCTCGGTTTCGTGATTTTTACGCGTTCGGTTCGGTTAATGTTACGTTTTAAGCATAGAGAGTCTTTGGTAATGTTTAGGGTCCAAATTTACTTACCTTATGTCCATATATGAGTTTGAGTTCTGTAAATTTGATCTTAGGAGTCTCTAACTATTTTCTACAAATTTTCATATTTTAATCCCATTAAATATTAGAAAATTTGTAGTAATTATTTTATTGTCCAGAAAAATATGAAATTTATTTTATAACATTTTTTTGTCATATATAAGCTACTGAGATAATAAAAATTTGGTATTTTTATATTTTTGGTATTTTCGTTGTTTCGTACGTTTTAGCTTTGGTTATTGTTCGATTCTTGTGTTCACCCATCAACAATCAAATATATTCAGTCATATTTACCTATTTACATATAATAACAGTAAAATAACATATTTTTGTATTTTTATACCACCCATACGTTTTTATGAATATAAGTGGATATGTCCAATTTTTATATTCAAAAATGCATAATAAATAATGTACATCTCCAAAAATCATGAAATTTATTTTCTAACCATATTTTGATATAAGTAACCTCCAGAAAATATAAAATTGCATTTTCAAGGTTGTTTGTTGAGTGTTGTTGTTTTTCCCAAAATAAAGTGTGTAGTTTGACTATTTTAGTCAAACTTACATATTTTCATTTAGAAGATGTTTTTATGGTTTTTAATGGTTTTATTACTGAAAAATAAGTGTTTGGAGATGTTCAAATGATATGGGAAGTGTTGGTATTCATTATGTGTGAAAATGGGCGTTTTGTGCACGTGTAGTGTGTTTTCGGGTGTTTTTCCTTTACCTTGAGATCGAGAGTGAGTGTGAGTACACTTGGGGTGGTAAGAAGGTCACAGAATGGGCTGGAACTCGACTAGAACAGGGCTGGAAGTGGCTGGTCTCAGCGTGCTTTCTTGTGCTGATGAACGGTTTGTGCTTCGGTTTGCTCGGTTGTTGTTTTCGGTGTATTCGTGGCTTCACTTGGCTCGTGATTGATGTTGTAGTCGACCTTGGAGGCTTGTAGAGCTGATTTTTCTAGGTTCTTGAGGTGGAGGAGGTGTTTGAGAGTTGAGAGAAAGTGTTGGAGAGGTTTTTGGTTGTGTGTGAAGTGTTGTAAATGAAAAATGAAGTGGGTGAGGGGTGTGTGTGTGTGTTTTCAGCCGTGAGAGGGAGAGAGGAGAGAGGTGAGTGAAGATTTGGTGTTGGTTTGTGTGAGATTTTGGTGGAGATTTGAAGTTTGGTTAGGATTGGAAGTAATGTGTGTGTATTGGGTGTGTAGGGTGGTAGTGTTGGGTAGTAGGAGACAAGATATGTGTAGGTGGTATCTTGGTGATATGGTGCATGTATGTTGTCATGTATGTATGTGTGTAAGTATTATTTTGGGTTAGTGATTTTTATAAAATGAATGGTTTTTATATAATTTGTTGACTTTGTGGGTTTAAATACTTTTACATATATACATATGATATATGATATATGTGTGTGTGTGTGTGTGTAATTTTGGGTTGTAAAATAATAATGGATTTGTTAATATTTATATACATATATGCATGTATATTCACGTATGCATGTATGGGTATGTATATTGAATTAGTTGATTTTTATATAATGTGGGTGTTGTTTCTATAAGTTTGGCTCTTTTTATGTAAGCATTAAATTATGTACTCGTATGGGATTTTATTAGTTTTTGGTGGTTAACTAAATTTGTGTGTTCATATATATATATATATACATATATATATATATATGCATGTATACGTATGTACATATATACATGTGTGTATGGTTGTTCATTGGTCATTTGATTTATAGAATGGTATTCTATTATTTTTATCTAATATTAATTGTAGGTGTAGTTTATTTACACACATTTATAATCGATAGTGTTTAAAGTGTTAGTAGGGAAATCCTATATAACCTATAGTGTCACTTTTATTGTAAGAGTGAATTCCTGCACGTATCCGAGTATTTAATATGACGGGTTTCGTCATCGGTACTTATCGTAAACTTACATGGGTTGAGCCCATAATTCAAGTTGGGCCTGAGCCCAATAAGGGTTGGGCCAAGCCCAAAAATTTAAGTGTGGCCTAAGCCCAATAATGGTTGGGCCAAGCCCAATGGGTTTTTTTTTTAAAAAAAATTTCGGGCCCAAAAACTGGGATTGTTACACTTAAATCTAAGTTTCTTATCTAGGATAAACCTAGAGGCTTGAGTTCTCCTCAAGTTATATCATTTCCTTATATTGAATGAAAGTCATCATTTGATTTGTTTCCCCAACTAATTCTTGTGATATGTATGTGAATGTTTCATGTTAATTAGTCTCCATAGAGCACCATAATTAATTAGTACTAGTCTAGCATGCTTTAGACTACAATACTCTAGCATGTGAACAGAAGATGCATCATTCTGATTTTTCACAGCCCTAAGAACAACATCATATGCATTCCAACAAGAGTTTCAGTTTGCGGTTTAGACAAATCATCATCTCAAATCTGCAGTATTTGAGAATGTCTCATATGTATGTTACTCAAACATACAAAACTTCATCATTCATTTAGGAATATGACATCTATGAGCTTGATATCTAGCGCTTCGCCACTGACTCATAAAGATTTTAACAAAGTCTTATTCTGAATCACCTTGGCAAATAACTTATCATCAACGAATGGTTCACTGTTATGTTGAGATACAGACATACTAGACTGATAACCATAACATGGTCACAGATTCTCATACGCGCTGTTCATTGTTGATTTGAAAACATATATACTTGGTATACTATTCATCATGAAGATCACATCTTCTACATAGTTAAATCAACATTGAAGATAGTAGACGCATCTACATGTACTTCATTTCTCATGATAAATCACATATTACATGTCACTCATGAGTCCGTTTCAATTTATGACAACATATATATATATATATATATATATATATATATATATATATATATATATTATCATGTGTTACAATTTACACCAAGTAAATTTCCACAATAATATATATGTCTTCAAATTGATGTCTCACTTATGACTACATCATTATCCATGATTAAACTCACAAGTTGCGGTTGTGCTTCTTGCACTACCCGTTTAAATAGACATCAATTTATTATGCATGTCACACGTGTTTCGATTTACTTTATTGTATTAACTGCATGTGTTATCCTAAGATATTGAACACATCAATTATACAATATCGAACAAATTAATCCGACCAAACATGAATTTATTCATCATAATATAATCGGATGTATAAATGATTTCTAACAAATAAAATCATATTATGTTGCAATCTTCAACACTTTCATCATCTTATATGACGATCACCTTTAGTGACATATACTCACCATAGTTAGTGGATACATTCCATCGACTATAATTTCAATAGCACGAGAGCTGTTGAAATAATAATTATCCTTGACACACAATGATCCGTGTCGTTTAATACAATATTGGAATAAATCCAATGACATATTTATTTGATTTTCAAGAGGTACTCCCTCAGTAAAATCTCATGCCGTCATATCCTCGTTTCATTTTTGAAACTATACTCTTGAACAGTCACTCAACTGTCCGGATAATAATATGTTGTGTAAATCTTTACTAATCTCAAGTAACAGTATTCGGACAATACAAAATATATATAACAACAACCAAGTTGTTAAAGATTGCTTATTTCAAAACACAAATTGTGTTAAAGGTTTATGCAAAAGTATTGTAATAAAACAATCCAAAACATTTTCCTTCTAAGGTTTACAAAATATATAATTACAAAGCCTAGACAACTTTTATTTATCATTTGATTCCAAAATCAAGGTCTCAAACTCCAACCTTATATATATACATTTTTTCAACTTTTCACAAGCCAATAGTTTAACATATTTATTTGGAGTTATACGTTTACACAAAACGTACTAACAACTTGAGATTATGACATTATTTCTAACCCTCATGTTAGAAATGCAATGTTTACACAAACATCTTCCAAATATGTAATTATTTTATATACATAATTATCTCACAATATTGAACCAAATGTTTACATAAAACATTTATAACCATATTAGTTCAATCATATCTAACACTCTTGTTAGATAATTAAACAAGATCTAACGAGCACGTTAGAAACTACACGTTTACATAAAACGTATGGTGAATACCAATAAATGCAATCTAACACATTTATTAAATATTATAACGATTACATAAGCGTTTTATATATGTTGATCATCGCAGCAAACCGTTTCTAACACACATGTTAGAAGATAAACGATTAAACATAATTGTTGACCTTTCCGGTTTATATAATAAAACCCACCTCTCACGTATCAATTGCTCAAAATATTATTTATGTCATCATAAAACCAATTATATCTAAATGGTTAGAGACATGAACCATCTCTTAGATTAAATTCTTTAAATCATTATTCATGACATTCATAACCATTAAAACTCATTATATCTAAATGGTTATAGAAACATGAACCATCTCTTCATGTTAATGACTCAAATTATTATTAATGTCATTCGTAACTATTAAGAGTCATAATTTCTAAATGGTTATAGAAATACAAACCATCTCTAACATACATGCTAGATGGTAAACTTTTACACACAACATTATTTATAAAACACATATTGTTTTATATAATTAGTAATCACTAAAACGTTTGTTAGGTAAGAAAAAAAAACGTTTACACAAAACGTTCTTAACCATTACCAAAATAATATCCAACATTCATGCTAGATAATCAATCGGGTTCTAACGCACACGTTAGATAATTAGACGTTTATACC
Organism: Tagetes erecta; assembly: GCA_030867185.1. Classification (NCBI taxonomy): domain Eukaryota; kingdom Viridiplantae; phylum Streptophyta; class Magnoliopsida; order Asterales; family Asteraceae; genus Tagetes; species Tagetes erecta. Next base: position 5,257,108 of record CM061494.1, on the reverse strand, counting down.
AAACGTTAATGTCATGTGGTTTATACATTAAATCGATTCCAACACTATTGTTAGATAACCAAACGTCTATCGAAACGTTTTTGTCATATGGTTTCTTAACTAAACCAATTCTAACACTCTTGTTAGAACACCAAACGTTTATCGAAACGCTTTTATCGTATGGTTTATTAACCAAATCAATTCTAACACTCTTGTTAGAAAACTAAACGTTTACCGAAACGTTTTTGTCGTACGGTTTATTCACTAAACCAATTCTAACACTCTTGTTAGAAAATATACAATTAGCAACCATTTTAAATTCAAGCTAATTGAATCAAACCATTTGAATTGTACCACCAAAGTTAGGATTTTAGATTGTACTCCAATCTATATAGAATCCAAGCACAAAATTTGTACTAACACAAATTATTTCCCAATAAAATATATTTAATTGATTTTAACTAAAATCTCAAATAGTTTTATATTTTAATCTTTTATGAACCCAAATCCTTTTAAAGGTTTTAAAATTGTAACAAACAATTTTCATAAAATCTGTTTAAGTTTGTTGGAAAATAGTTCACTTTTATTAAAATAATCAACTTAATATTATAACGATGCTCTCGTTATACATGGGAAATTCACTAGTACATTACCGTGTACAAAGCCAAATCAGAAATACATGTAGAGAACAAGTTACAAATGATACAAAACCATTGTGGTTAGTAAACTTCAATTGAACAGCAATGTAAACGACAGCAACAACAACGACATTGATGGTCCTGCAAAACAGATATTAGAAAGAAAGATCCGGGCTTGTGTTTAACACAATTCCCTTAAACAGATTCGTCGTCTGTTCCCAGGGTACACCGGATGAAAGCAGCGTACTGCCGGACGTTGAACACTTGCCTGAAAAGAACCGGAGGAGACGATGTATATGAGATGATCAAGATTGTTTGTGTGTTGTTGAACTATATTTTGTGTGTTGATTCAAGCTCTACAAGTTGCCATATTTTTTTGTTGTTATCTTTGTAGATAAAAAGGATTGCAAGAGTCTTGCAATTCATGACAATTGAATTGTCATAAAACTTAGCAACTAATGACAAATGAATTGTCATAAAACTCATTAACTCAAAAGTTGGACATCCCAACAATCTCTTCTAGATGTCTCAAAACCGGGTCGGGTTACAGAAACGCAACCTCGAGTTTTCGGACATGCATTCGGGTTACCAACCGACACGAGAGTTGACCTCTCATTTACAAAATATTCAACAACAATTAGGTATTTTTATTTATTTGTTTACATCTAAATGTCGCATGTAAGTCTAACAAATAATTCTGTGACAATTAGGTATTTTTATTTATTTGTTTACGCTTTAAAGTTAACACCCTTAGAACAAATCTTCAAATTCATATTCCACAAAATTTTGTCTTTAACCTCGTTAAAAAAATACGCGTCTAAAACAAGTCGCAGCTTATCTAATCTCATTTGCTAGCATGGTACTTATCGGGTCCACTAAATTTTAGTAATAATGAGCTTTTAGTAGTAAGCTCTTATGGTTAAGCTCTTTTTTTGTCTGAAGAACAAAAGTATAGGTAGTTGTTTTGACGGTTGAGTTAAGTAGAAGGGGTTTGGTTTGTAAAATATAAGCATAAGTCCAGCTCAAGAGTGATTGGAGAAGATGATCACCAAGATTGACTCAACCAACGGCTGGGATACTAATTCTATTTCAGTTTTATCTACCAATTGATTCTTTACACGTGGACTTAAAAATCAGCATCACCACAAGTGGTTGAGTGCAAAGACAAGTCATTGTAGTCAGTCCTATACAGTATACATACATATCTTAAAAAGTACGGAGTATAATAATAATCATAACTAATAATAATAATAATATAACAAAAAAAAAAACTAATAATAATAATATAACCAAAAAAAAACATATAATAATAATATAACTATTGTGTTAATTAATTAGTTGGATGACATTTTCTTTCTTTACAAATATAAACCCCAAAACAAGCCAATATTTGTTTAGAGTTTAGACCAACTCAAACACATACCAACTTATATTAAGTCATTAAGGCTGTGTTGTGTAATAAATTAACCTAGTTTATCTTTTTTCTTTCCATTATTTGTTAATCGACCACCCCCCTCATCAAATGTGAACCCACTTTATGTCTTTATCGACTGTTGTGAAATCACCACGTCTCGTTGTTTCACTTTTCTCATCTTTGTTCATTGTCCTTGTATTCTAACTTTGATGCATCTTCTAGCCCGTGTTCCTTACACAACCATGTCTTTCAACTGAAATATTAGAATTAAAAGCTTAGAAATTGTTAAAAATGGAATTGTTAGAATTTAAAACTTTGAAGCTGTTAAAACAGAATTGTTAGAATTAAAAAGTTTGAAGTTATTAAAAACGTAATTGTTAGACTTGCGGATGTGTATTGAAATGAGTTTGAAATTATACTTCAAGTAATGAAAATCCTACAATTGTTTTTCGTACTTCAGATTATAAACGAGGATCATTAGTATCTAAAAAACACAGGATGTAACGAATGGTTAACTATATGTATAACAGATAGGTAGAAGGTATATTGTTTTCTACTGGTCCCAACTATCACCATTTAGCTTCTACTGGTCCCAACTATTGATTTGGCTGTCAACGGTCCTAACTTTTATCACTTTGATAACCAACGGTCCGTCGTTAAATTTTTTTAACATCGTTAAGTTTTTGTCCAAATTCAAGACCGATGTTTTAAGCCTTTTAATCCGAAGGATAATACAAGTCGATTGAAGGAAGATTTACCTCGAAACGACGCTCCGAACAACGAAACGGTGCTTCAATCGGATGTTTAAATCTAACGATGCTTCATTCAGATGTAAAATTTTTATCGTTCAGAGAGTTGTTTCGAGCAAACTTTGACATCAATCCACTCGTATTATTCTTCCGATCAAAATGCCTAAAACATCGGTCTTGAATTTGAAAAAAATTTAACGATGGGTCGTTGGTTGTGAAAAGTGATAAAAGTTAGGACCGGTGCAAGCCAATTTAATAATTAAGACCGGTTGAAGACAAAATGTGATAATTGAGAACAAACACAAACAAATATACCTTAATACATATTAATAGATATTGCATAAAAGTATGAGTTTGAATAACAAAATCACATCAAACTCATTACTCACATTCTTCACAACCTATAATTGGTGCTTTTTTTATTGCACATAGTCCTTCTAGAAATACGTTTCCAATGTGGTTTCATTTCAATATTTAATTTATACTTAGCAGATCCTCACAAATCTCTTAAAATGGGGAACACGTGATAGAAAACTGACTTTTAAATTGCATTATTTATAGTTTGTAAAACTATTATAGTTTTACATCTAATTCATATTTTATAGATACAACTTCGAAATTCATATTCTCAATAAGTATGGATCAAGGTACATTTGACTTTCACTTGAGGCAGGTTAACATAAAAATTCATATTCAAACTAATATTAATAAACCTTCACCTGCTAAAAAAGTCCTTGATAAAAACAAATAAAACAAACAATATATCACTCCTTACTCGGTCCTTAAAAAACCAAAATCAACAAACAAAACAGTCACATGAACACCACACAAAAAGAAACAAGTTCGTGTTTGCCATTTACACCAAATGTAGTTTAAACCATTGCATCATACCAGCAAAATGACATGATGCAATTATCGTGCTAACCACGACTCAACCTATCACCTACATCCTCTACACACACGACATAACTATACGTTGTAGCCAAAAAACTTACCGGTTCATGGTTTGTGAAGAACACACTTTTCATAAAGAGCAACAAGTTCTTTCTTGTTTGGATTCTTTAACTGAAGCAACTCAGCACCAAAGTTATGTTTTGTGAGCTCTTGTTTGAGTTTCAACATTGTAAATTTTGTATAATCTTCAGTGTTAACTTTTGGGCTATTTTCTTCATCGCCTTTATAGGCGCTATCAGTGGAACCAATCTTTAATGGACTAGTTGTACTCTTGGTCCTTTTGTTTGACCTTCTTCCTCTATCATCAATATCCATTTCTTGAACAGAATCTGTACCAAATGTATCTTCAACCCTGACCCGTTTCCCATGTGAAGCAGTTTTGAGCTTGTTATCCAATGCGGACTCGTTAAGGCGGACTGCTGTCATTTGTTGTTGGAGCGAGTCGAGTTTTCCTTGAGTAGATTGAAGCTGAACAGAAAGTGCTTCCGCCCGGTTGTTAGCTTCTGCCCGAGCTGCCCGTTCAGTTTCCAAAAGTTTTTCAAGGACTTGTACGGTACTAGCCCGTTGCTCGTTGTTTGACTTTAGTAAAGTCTCGATCTCATTCTCTCTCTCACCAACTCTCGCCTCCAACCTTTTGACTTTTGCAACAGCTTCCTTTTCAGCTGCTCGGAATGTTTCCAGTTCGTCAGCCAGGTCTTTTGTTTGTCTTTCTAGATTTTCAATACGCCTCTCTGCCCGAGCAATCTCGGTCAGCCGTTCACCTGCTAACCGTTGGATCTCACTTTTCTCTTTTTGGGCAGTGACCGCTTCTGCTCGGGCAGTATCTGCTAACTCTATTGCTCTTTTAGTTTCCTTTTCAGCATTTCTACATCTTTCTTGGACTTCTTCAAACCGTTCAAAATCGGATTTATATTTTTGCTCTAAATGAACTTTTTCTTGCTCTAGAATCCTTGCTTCTCTTTCATGAGATTGGGCTTTTGCAATTGCATTTTCTAATCTTTCCCCGAGCTCCTTGATTTGACTTTTAAATGATGATATGTCTGAATCGTAGTTCTTTATCTTTGACTCGGCAGTCTACAAAAAGTTGCACGTATTAAACGATGAAATTTCAAATGAGAATTCAGTGACTGAGAACCAAGGATCTCACCTTCAGTTGCAAGTTCAAAGTAGTTACACACTGCTCAGCCTGTTCAAGTTTCGATGCCCTATCTTTTAATTCAGCTTCCTGTGATTTCAGTTAAAGGGAGTAAAATTAGGCTTCAAGTATACAAAAATCAAATGCCAAGATATCCATATGACCCTGGTTTTTCACCTTTAAAAAAATCACAAGAAAGAAATATTACCTTATCTGCCAATGTACCAGCAAATTCAGCTCTAAGAGCATCTTCACGTTGCTGTGTTTGTTTGTTTGACCGATCTTGTACATCAGTAGCTTTCTTAAGTGCAGTGTTTGCTTCTCTAACAGCAACATCATATTTCCGTTTCCACTCTTTAGCCTCTTCTTGAGCAGACATGGTTTGTTCATGTGCAGCAGCCAACCGGGCCTCAGCAGCATTGCTTCGGGCCTTTAAATTGGTTACTTCAGATTCAGTTTTTTCTTCTATAGCCTTATGATTAGATAAACAAACTTCATACTTCCGCTTCCATTCCAAGGATTCATGTTTAGTGGCTTCTAATGTTTTTGATAAACTGGAGCACCTTTCAACTAAGGAGCTTGAGTTTTCCTGTAGAGTTGTTATACGGCTCATGTAATCTTGTGTGAGCTTGTTCTTATCCTTGATTGCATCATCGTAGCGTTTTAAGTAATCAGATTTGTATTGCTCACTGGCTTGTAATTGCTTGTTAAGCAAATCCATTTTATCTTCAATTGATCGGCATTTTAGTTGGAGGGAACTTTTTTCTGACACGATATGATCTATTTGTTTCTTGACAAGATCAAGGACTGGACCTTCCAAGCTTGAATTTTATAAAAAAAATTATGTTAACATGTGAAGTATAGCTAGTAAGAGTAGAAATACTAAATTTAGAGTACAAACCTTTGGCGTAAGAATGAAGTTAATTTTTGCCACTTTTCTGGACCGTGTGAGGTTGCTTCATACTTTGATACAAGCTGATCAAGAACCTACACAATTAATCAAACACATCACCGAACCAATTAAAATATTTGTTCTTTCATCCTTCTATTCACTGAACTAATAAAGAATGGTTAGATTTATAGTTGCATGATAGTAGAATAGTACCTTCAGAACATCGTCTAACTTTGTGGAAGAAGCCTGACAAATTTTTCTTAATTCCTTTTCCATGTTTTGTATGGCATTCGAGCATTGCAAGTAAGCCTCCCTAAAGGAGTTCCTTTTATAATCCTGCAATAAATCAACAGCCAGTAAAAAAAGGATCAACGACTACACAAAAAGTTAACAATCTTAAGAATGCAATACAGAATAATTACCTCAAAAGCCTTTCTCAGAAATGTATGTAAACGCTTTTCATATTTTTGTCTAGCAGAACCAGTTCCCACTGCAACAGAATTAAAAGTGGCCAATGCCTTCTGAACAGCTTCTTCATGTGCTTCTCTCATAGCAGCCTACAAACATATAGAAATTGTTTTTTATAAGTTATCTACTGGGTTAAGATTTTGAAGAAAAAGAATAAAAAAGATAATGCATACTTCCTCAGGTGGTATTGTACGGTCAAATGTGGACACATAGAGCTCAGCAGCCAAATCATATGCCCTTTCACACTCTGCTTCTTCAACACTCTGCAAACAAAGTTAACTGATATCTCCATCATAACTATAAAAAAAGGTAAAATAAAATAAAGCTAACCTGCCATGAGGAAGTAATAGTAGGCACTGCACCATTATTAAGAGCGTCTAGAAAGGACTGAGTTATACGAGCAAAAATGGGTCCAGTCATAACTGCAGACCCAACTTGTTTGGGCCTGGTCCTTTCAAAAACGAATCTTGTTAAGGCATCAAGTCCTGCTTTAAACTCTGGCCTCATATTGTCCAACTAGATATCACGAACAAATATAAAATGTAACTACCTTGGCAAAGCAAAAAAGGCCAATTTTGCAGTACTAAGATAATACAAAATTCAAATTATGTGAAAGTACCGGAATTTGATCAAGTCGTTGGAGCTCGTTCTCTTCATTCAAAGGTCTAACAAGAGTGAAGCACTCTCTGTCTGGGAAAAGAGCTCTAATTGATTCTCGAATCTATAAAATAAGTAGATATAAAATGGTAAAGAGCATAAAAAAAATATGTGAAACAAATAAGCATCAAGACCATGTTAATTATCTCAATTGTGAACATACACCATAATACATATATATATATATATACGTGTGTTTATGTACCGTATGTCTACATGATGTATACTGGTAATATCATGGGATAAATACATAGAGGACTTATGTTTCTAAGTACTAAAATGCTATCCATTTAAAAAGATGTCAACAGATTATGAGTTTAATAAGTAACCTCATTCTTGGCAGCAACATCTCTTACACCGCCTGTAACAGGCCTCAATGCAAGCTCAAGGTAGTCACGAGGTGTTATTTTCCTATTGTCCTCAGCTAAATCCAAATAGAAGTCCTGCAAGTTGCATTGTAATCAAACATGTGTAAAAAGGTAACCCACTAACCCCTAATGTAGTAATGTACATGACGATAATATGTTTGAGTGAATAGACTGATATAAAATAACATCACATGAATTTATTCATTTACCCTTAAAAGCCAGACAAAGATTGGGGAAAACTGGCCAAGTTCAGAAGCTGAAGTCTTTCCACCAGAGGCTCTTACACGAATATGCTTAGTCATTTCGGTAACAAGAGAGAGGCGATCCAGTGCAGCCTCATCGATACCTCCCATCTGTACATAAATATATACAGAAACATTAACAATGAACAAAAAAAAGGTAAACACAATTAATTATCAACCTGGTTGTATATGAACATGCTTGATAAGAGGACAGCTAGAGAGAAGATTTGAGTGCTGTACGTTCCCTGTTAAAAATTAAAATATAATTTACAAAAAAAATCAAGCAAAAAAAATATTGGATTTTGACATAATTAAACTAAAAAGGATGAACTAAACATATTTAAATAAGTAAAGCCAACCGTTTGATCATAAGCATCTATTCCTTCCGTATCTAATAGTAAAAGGTTGTATTCTGTTCCATCAAGAGCTGTTCTCTTTATAGGACTACTCCAAAGCCAAATCCCTTTCGTGCAAGGGCGATGAGTTGATGCCACATGGAATCCGCTACTCCTTCCAAGAAGCTGCAACAAAATACTAGAATTAAAAAAAATACTAGAACGAAGAAAATCGGTCATTTATTTCATCAATCACCAAACTATAGAACCAAATGCAGTAGCATTTGCGGAGTTCAAAATGTTTGGGGCTAAAACACAAGAGGGTGTTGCACAAAATGGCTTGTTGTTGATACCCATGCGAATGTTAAAATATGCGCAATTATAACAATCTCGTGACCACTTGCAGTTTTTTCTTCTACAACATCATGTAAGTGTCATAGTTAATTACGACTTTGATGTTTACTTGTTCAGCAGTTACCAACTAGAGCCCCACACCCTATTCTCATAACAAGTGTTCACAGTTTAGAGCTTAAAACAAATGTTTAACAGAATGACATGAGCTTGCTTGGATTCTGCTCACTGCATCACACAAGCCACGTACTAATATAATACTTCCATCACATAAAACCACAAAAACAAGAGAAACAAAAATAAGATTAAGACTTTAAAGCTATGTTGTCAAAACCGCGCCTAGGCCCTCAGGCGCAGCCCTGCACAGCCTTGTCGTCTCACTTTAAAATCCCCATTTTCGGATCAAAAAACATATGAACAGGTCCACAACTACTACTTATCCCTAAACAAGCCTAAAACATATCTAAAACTCTTAAAAATGGTATTTTTATATCATGCACCTTAATTAAAATAACCCTCACTTCTTAACCGCCACGCACCTAGGCCCACAACTCTCCCTTTGTGTGTTGAGTGAAATTTGATAGCTTCAAAACTTTCAAACAATAACTTGTGATTTGACACACAACGTTTGAAATTACGAACCAATAACACACGCATTGTAGAATTTATAAATTTCCCCTACCATCTTAATCAAATAAATTTACAACAATGTACTCAAACTTAACACTTTCACAAGTAAAATTCCACCTAAAACCCTAGCTTCACAATCACAATCACTATTATACACATCAAGCACCAAACTAGCAAAACCCTAATTCATTCGTAGAAAGATCAAAAGTACCTGATTCAATATAAAACTCTTGCCCTGACGAGCACGACCACAAACAGAAACGATACCAACGGGCTCTTTAACAGATTGAAGAACAGAAACTGCTTCCGGATCCATCTGGAACTTTCCTTTCTCGTCACAGTAAACCAGGCGAAGAGGTCTTGCGGGACCAGGGGCTACGGCGGTGGATGGAGGAGTTGAAGAAGATGCCGTCGCCGGAGAGTCATCGGAAGAAGGTCTGGTGAAGAATCGCATCTGTAATGATGGATGGATTGATTGAATGTATGGTGTAAAGTGAAGAGTGATGAGTTGTTATTGATTTGATAAAGGTTTTGGGAATTGGGGTTTTTTGAAACGGAAGGCGGTCGGAGGGAAAAGTGAATATCATCGAGAGCTCGTGAATCCCACGCTAACCGATTTGGCCTCAACCCGGCCGAGGCCGACTTGAAACACATAAAATGTCAAAATCAGGTGGTCGTTCGCCTTTGTTTTTTCTTTTTTATTTTTAAGTTATGGTTCGGACAGAGTCTAACCTTGAGGGATCATAACCCGATGCTTAAACTATGTTATTAGTTTAGTTATGATATCGACACGTTGACTATGTCACGTATTTGAAATGTAGGTCATTGAAGTGTAAATGATGATGTTTGAAAGTTCATCGAGGACTGCAAAGCATATAGATGGAATGAGGATTGAAAATGAGGCAAACCATGAAGTTTTACGTTCGTCTCATCGTATATTATGACCTATGGTGATTTGTTGAGGTTTGGTCATTTATCGAAAGAGGATATGGATATACGTATTGGGTGAGGCCATAGGTTATGACGTATCAGGGGTAGGATTTGTTCCATAATTTGAAGACTCTATTTAACCCTTAATTGTTCTAGAATTTGATGAAATTGATGTAATATGCCATCGTTGTAAGCAATTTTATTTTTATTTTTTGGTTCTTTTGTTTCCGTCACTAGTGTCTTACTAGTGGTTTGTTAAAAGGGAAAAGTGAATACGTAGCTGTTACACGTGTAACTTACACGTGAAACCTCTCAAAACTACGTAGTTTTGATTAAAATATATATACTCTTCCAACCTTATTCTTCTCCAACCCCTATTAGCAAATCATGACAATTTTTTTACGTCCAATCTATATCTTCATAATCTGTAATTGAAATTGAGCAATTTTGCAATTAGTATGATCAAGAGAATTGAGATGCTTGCCATCAATTTTTGCACTTACGTTCCTAAATCAGGTTTGCAACCGGTTGTGTTGTTGATTGCTTTTGGTACGATGGTATTGAATAACGAGGTTAGTATGGTCTGTTGGTTGGTTCGTATTGATTTAGTATGATCAGTTTCATAATACTATTAACTAAAAGCTCAATCACAAGGGAAGGAACATAAAGATAATGTGAAGTTAATTTTGTAATTTGAAATAGCGGTGCTTGAATTTTACAGCAGTTTTTTATTCGATCACATCTTTTCTTTCTTAGTACTAATATACGATAGAGTATAGAATTTCAAAGCTCTATGTTTTGTCATCTGATCAATGGAGAATTACATCCATGAGATCAAATGTTAAAATAAAGTCTACAATTTTTGAAGTAATTATTTGGTATTGTTTTTCCACAGCAAACAATTGCAAGAAACAGCGGCTAGTACGATTACAATGGAGAATTACATCCATGAGATCAAATGTTAAAATAAATGGTTTAATTAATTTAATCAAAACTACGTAGTTTTGAGGGTTTCGTGTGTAAGTTACACGCGTAATAGCCACGTATTCACTTTGAGTTAATTAATAGAAATTTAAACACAAATAAATAGCTCCTCTGAATTAATTTGACCACTATTTACTAGGTTTGATCACTTGCATTTGTTTGAGTTAATTAACCTAATTGTTTGAGTTAATAGAAAGTTTCAGTCGTTTCAACTTTTAATAAGATGAACCTCTAAAATTGTTTTTGATCAAAAACTTTTTTGAACACATGTATCACTAGACTTCGGATATATATAACATAAAACGTTTCAATGAAGTAGACGGAAATCTTCTATTATTATTTCTTCTCATTGTTCGAAGTTTTGTTTGTATATTTTAACTATCGTAATAACATTTTTGTATAAATACATTTTATATCTTTCATGTAATTGTTTGTCAGTAGTTTAAATTGTGTATTAATTTCTTATACCGTTAAAACACAAGGTTGATGATTAAATTCCACCAATGGTTACGTGTCAACACTCCACCATATTTGAGTCTCGCAACAAGTGTTGCTTTGTGGGTTTTTTCTTGTTATTTATAAATGTTGTAAATTATTTTTACAACTTTCCACCATAACAACATAATAAAACTCTGCAACGTCCAAGGCTACTGCGAAGTTTATGTTGCGTTGAGACACAACACATTATGTTTTCTAAGTTTATTTTTATCGTTTCAACTTTAAGTCATATTTATAATAAGCGTCTTACACATAATATTTTGTATCTTAACATAATGTGTGTAATGAAGTTGGCACATTAATGATTTAATGCTACAAATGTAATCCATGTCACAAAGTAAAAAACTCATCGTAACACAACACGTGCACCAACTAAGACTCAACCACTGCATCACACGACCCAAGCCAGAAATTAAGCTAGCTTACATAGTTGCATGTAAAAAAGTTGTTAGAAAGGAGGTTGAGCAAAAGTCTTAACCAAAGAATCTCGATCAAACGAGACAAGAATCTTTAAGTACCTTACTTTGAACATGATGATATCCTAAAGTAACCACTTTTAACAAGAAAAGAATCCTAAAACCACATGTTTATAAGTATCCAAAAAAACCAAACATAACATCGATCTTATCTTAACACACAACATACACATTGGTTTACATTCTTGTAGCATAAAAAATGGCTGCCAACGATACGAGATCCGTTGCATCCCTCCTTATGATCCTCAATTTCGCCATGTATGTCACACTTCTAGGCCTTGGTGGTTGGGCGATGAACCGAGCCATTGATCAGGGTTTCATCATTGGTATGTGGCTCTTTAAATCCTAAACCGTTATTCATTTACAAGGATTTAACTCTTTTAAAGGCTAGTGGCCAACTCAAAATGCATTTTATGGTGAAATCATGTGACTTTTTGTACTGGTGTTAAACGAGCATGTGTTCATGGGTTGGTGGGTCCACCCCAAACGAACCCAAACATGGCTCGAACCCAAAAAACCTGTAAAGTGTACAGATACGAACACAAAAAGTAATACAACCTATCAGTTGACACAAACATGACCCGTTAGTTAATCAGGTTCATTTGTGCAACCCAAGACTGGCCAGAACCGTTTCTACGTACTAAACCCAAAACCACGAATTTCACGTTGGGTTCGCGTCGTGTCAAATATACATGACCAGAATTTTCTGGCATTGGGTTCTCATGGTTAAAGAAACTTTTTATAAGTACATATTTGTTTATGTGTTGTAAACAGGTCCAGGGTTGGAGTTACCACCTCATTTCTCACCGGTATACTTCCCAATGGGAAACTCCGCTACGGGTTTCTTTGTGATATTTGCTTTGATCGCGGGTGTTGTTGGGGTTGCGTCGACTATTGCTGGCTTCAACTATGTACGCTCTTGGAGTTCTGATGACCGGACCGGACCAGCTTCTGCTGCTGTTATTGCATGGGCACTAACTGTGCTTGCCATGGGGTAGTTATATCTTCAATCGAATAATTATTTAAAAAAATAAAAGATTTTACATGATTTAGTAAATATTTTCAAATTTTGTTAATTATTGTATGCTAAAAAGGTTGTAAATGCATGGGCAGGTTTGCATGGAAGGAAATTGAGCTTGAAGGCAGAAATGCAACGCTGGTAAGATTTTTGAAGTGTTAAATGTGTTCTTTTTTCTATGTTGCGCCATATAAATTACACAGCATGTCACTTTTCATGGATAATTTTGATGTGTAACAATTGCACTTGTTTTTTTATGTAATTTACAGAGAACGATGGAGGCATTCTCGATTATCCTTTCAGTTACTCAATTCCTATACATACTTGTTCTTTATGGATGAACAAAGCGCGTCACGCTTAAATAAATTTTTTTCTATTTACTTTGTGAGTATATAACTATAGGGATGATTCTATGATTTATTGTATCTGTGAATTGTATTATTAGTCTGACTTTAAAATAAATTCCTTGTCACTTTAGGGGTGATTTTATGGATTGTGAATCTTTTAAGATAATTTATGTGTGGTTGTGTGTGACGTGTTTAACTGGTGATGATGAAAGGGTTTGTGACTACATGTCTATAGCCGCGAATATATAAGTATATAACATTGCTAGATTAGTACCTGTGTACTACACGGATTTTAGTTTTATAGGTTTTAACTCAATTTAAATACATATCAAATTTATTTTTAACATATTTCTTATTAAATCGATTTGGATATTTACAAATATATTCATATAAAAAATCATATGTTGCAATAAAGGATATGATTTATAATAGTTGGTAAATTTTTATTGGAACATATCGGGTTATGAGATAATTCATGATAATTGTTAATTTTTTTATTTGAACATATCGAGTTATGAGATAATTAACGATAATTTGTAGAACTTTAATTTCGACATATCGGGTTAGGATAAATCATAATAATTGATAAGTTTTTTATTTGAACATATCAGGCTAGGAGATAATTCATGATACTTGGTACATATCGGGTTAAGATATAGATCATGATAATTGGTAAATTTTGTATTTGAACATATCGGGTTAGAGATAATTGATGATAATTTGTGAATTTTTAATTTAAACATATCGGGTTATTTCGAATATGGAGCATACCATGACCCGTCTAAAAATTCTCCATCAAATTAATTTAGAACATGACACCTAAGCAAAATCCTACGTGGAGTAGTTAAAATGGTGACATGTGGATGTGTTACTTAAATATTAGAATAGGTAGATAAGTCATAAGCATATACATAAACCTTTTATGGTTGAAAAAGATTTTGGATCCTGGCTTCTGAAAATGAAGCTATATGTTTTTATGATATAGGAAGAGTAAAACAAATAGCTCTGATGTATCATCGATGTTGCTAAAACATATAGTTATGAGGTATCATTGATGTTGCTAACCAGTATGCATACCTCGGTCAAAGAAAACAAAGCAGACCTTAAAACTATCATAACAGCATCTGTTTAAGAAAGTAACATAGCTTGTTTGTCAAGTTCGCTCATCAACATAGGAAAAAGGTTACTCAAGTCAAAAACAAGAGCGTGCTCCTTGTAGTCTAAGATACCAAGAACCTGAACCTAAATTTCACTAAAAAAACACAGGCACACCTCAAACTGTGTATTTGTTTTTAGCACCTCTGTCAAGTTTCTTTGCATCTTCCTGCAACATAACGCAAAATGTGAGTCAAATAAAAATAACAAGTAATATTTCATTATATGATGAAGAATTGAAGGATTTACATGAAATATGAAGCCTATCGTCTCGTTGTGGTCAAGGAACTCCTTCCACTGTTTCCCAATGCTTATCTGCAAGCAAAGCCAATATATCTTTTATTATAAACACACACAAAGGTCTTAAGATCAACAACAATAACACAGAAAAGCTTGTTTTATATGGGTGTTTGACGTTGAGATAATTGTGTTTTCACTTTTCAAGTTATATGACAGTTTTTAGTGTTTGGGTTGAGTGAAACCGACACCAAGTATGAAGTATCTAGTTATTCAGAAGTCAAACAATCAGTTTTGGGTAATCTGTCGGGAGTATACACAACAATAAATGCAGCACAACTTATTATGATTACTTCAGGTTGTTTTACATCTAAATCCTTAAATAATCAGAATTTGCCATTATCTATTCCATATCGCATAACCATTTCCAAAGCGTGATGCCAAACACCCCTCTAAACAAACAAGATGAATTACAGCATATTTTGATATAAGCTATATGAGCAATCACCCCCAACCACCTTTGGTGAAGATTCTAAGCTGCAAGCTATGGTTTTGGGAAATGACAAACCAAACCAGCCAAGTTAGGTAGGTCTTCCAGAACAGCTGGTATTGATGGTTTGAACTTTGAAACATTCTTTTTTCAACACTTTGTATTAACTTATTAAATTGAAAAGGATGGCTCAAGAATGTAATACATAAACATAACAGCATACTCTAAAAATAAAAAATAAAAATGTAAAAAAAAAGGTTAAAGCTGTATTTTCCGTTGGCCACCATTCAAACGCCAAAACCAATAAGATCTAGACAGGACAAACCAAATGACTTGCTTCGATTTGAGCAGTTCATTTGGTTTCAATGGTTTATGAATGAACATCCATAGAGGTAACTAACTATATGACAAAAACTAATATATTTTGATAACTAATTAAAAGCACATATATAATGCAGGTAACTATTTTCAAAGGGCTTTGCTCTAGCAGTATTGGCGCCCCATCTATCCTAAGGGATGAGGGTTCAAACTCCACAATGGGGTATTAGATGGATTTAATAGGTGTAGTTTAAGAGTTGTTAACAAAAACTATAAAGAATAACTGCTGAAACTTTGATGAACTTAGCAGTCTAAAATCAATTCTCTTTATGAAATAGTACCTGAGCATTCTCATTGGCAGCGTTCTTGGTCCACAATGATATTTTTTCCTGTCTTGGTCTAACATTAACAACTGCTCCACATATATCATCACCATGGTCAAACTGCTCCCCGATCATTGCTAGCAACTACAGATTTTCAAATGGGCAAAATTTACAAAAGGAATGAAGTAGCAAGACTTAATATAGACAATAAAAATAACTAGGTACGTACAGTATACAGCCAACAGGTATCAGACTTGGCCTTTGAAAAGGTCATAGTCCACTTTCCACCATTAGCACACACAGGGTCCTCCCACTTAGGCTCAATTTTATTTTTGAAGCAGTAGAAATCAGCTCCAGAAGCCAATTTGCTTGGTCGGTGTATATTGTTGTAGAGGCTGCATTAAGAGATAGCATAGAGTTGTAGGAGTTAAACATAATGTAAAATTTAGTGTAGCATATCATTTATAAGATCCATGCTTGTATATATCAAAAAAAGAACATGCAAAGGCTATCAACCTTCATGTTTAAGAATAAACAGGTAATATTTGATCCTGACCAGTTATCCTAAATCTCATAAAAAAGAGAGCTATAAATCAGTGCAGTATTACACTAAAAGAATACCATACTAAAAGTCTAAAATAGTTTTAAAACACATATACATAAAACCTATACATAAATCTTACAAAAATACTCGTATTGGGATTTAAATAATTGTTTTATATAGCTTCATAACACGCATATGCAAGATTCATGTGTAAATATACATTTTTTAGTTATTCTGGAACTCTGAATTCATATTCACTATGAAACACAGAAAAAAACATAGTGCTAGCAGGTTGTTTGTTCAAAAATAACATTCAATAAGACAAAGTAAGACAAACCAAAAGTCAGAGACAGCCTTACTTTGTAATATCCAAGACGGCAAGACTAGACATAGTGGGCTGACCAGAAACCAATCTATTATCATACTTTATACAGTAACAAGACCATGAACACTAGACAGTATAAGCAATCTTAGTAGGAAATACAAAGAATTACATCTAGTTGTCATTGTTGACGGGCGATGGGGGGGCTCATATAACGTCTGTTAAAATAATATGAGTAACAGAATTTAATTAAAACTTGTTCAGATCATTGGCATTATTTGGTAGCTTCGGACTAAACATTAACATGTAAAACAAACTGATGCAAGAGCATCCCCAGAATAGTATAAAGAAAAATTGGTGACACCACTTTGAGCAGGGAAGGAAGGAATTGACTTGACTGCTTCGAACTGATCAAAGAAAATCCGTAAAGATTTTGGTGGTGGCGACAAGGGTTAAACGAGGAGAAAAATTTAACATTATCTTTCTATTGATTATTTAGTTAAAAAATTTCCTAGTTTTTGGGATTTGTTTCCTATTCAGTTTGTTTCTTGTTCTACATATTAGGTTATAGATTTAACTGTTTAAAGTTTATTTGTTAGATTTTGATTATTCTTATTGTTCTATGAACATTACACCCATAATCTTGTGAATATTGAAAAAGTTTTGATCATAGTCATCTATTCTCATTTAGCCATTTAATTGTCGCTACCACGTGCATCACAAATTAGACATCTGGACAACTGGAATGGTACCTACTAAACTGTAGAAGCAAGTATGAAGTATTGAGATAGAAACACTACTGCGCCTAAATTATAGTATGTAAGAAAGTGTAAGTGTGCAACGCAGCTGCCTCAACTCCATAAACAGATACAGATCGTCTAATCTTTTAAGAGATGTTACAATCAAACTCATATAAATGCATGCTAGTTAACAACAATCAAATTCATGAAACCCTCATACTAATCAATTTTATTATCCATTTCATTTTTTCTTGACACTATCCAACAAAACTAGTGGCCATATAAGTACACAGCTGAAATAAAAACCCTAATTCAACAACTCTTAACAAAACTAATCCGGCTCAAATTCCAAATCGTTTTCCTACTATAACACACATCAAACACGATTGACTAATAACGAATGTAAAGTTATACCTCCAGAACTCTTCAGCAGTTGAAAAAGTGTAGATAGGGCGCATAGAGCTACCCCAAGCGGCTTGTTTCGCTTTAGCACTTGGATTATCGAACCAGAACGTCCATGAGTGTTCGAGTGGATGTTGCACTACGGCCGTATCAGGCCTGGATAAAGAAGACGACGGCAGAGTCTCACCGTCATCGTCACCGGCGACGATCTCTCCTTCTTCCGGCTGTACGTTTTCTTCTCCGTCCGATCCAACGGAACTAGTTTTGGTATCTTCAGTTTCATTGATCTTCGATTCCTCCGATTTCACTGCTTCTTCCACCATCTTTTTCTCTGCAATTCAGTTTCTCTAGAATTATGTTTTGATCTGCAATTGATTTGTTATAATATACAGTATAAATCTGGTGAGGTGAAATGTGAATGGTGTTAGGGATATTTTAGTTTTGTAACAGCCGGGCCCTTCATTGGGCTTCGTTTGGGTTTATGGCTCAACCCAGATGAGTCCAAAAAATAATTAGTTTTATTGTTACTTTTTATAACGACCGAACAAGAAACCGCTAGAGGTCTTATGTTTTGTTATTTTTAACAGCGCTTTCACGAATTCTGACGGATGCAAACCCCCTTCATATGGGGGTCCTTAAAATAAGTCAGACAACCACATACGTTGTCTTAACGGGGCCTGCGTGGTGCATCTAATTTGGCAAAACACTCACAGGGAGTTGAACTTAAGACCTTTTGGTACATCAAGTAACAACTTTACCACTCCACCCAAATTCCTTTGATGAGATCTTATGTTTTGTATGCTCCTGTACAAGGCGGTTAGCGGCTGTACCAATGCCAAAGAATTAGTGGTCTTGGTAACGACCGTTGTCAGCAGAAGTTTTAGTGTTGATGTCAGCAGGTTGTGGTAACTACCGTTGAATTCAAACAAAAGTTATTGGAGTTGTCACAAGGCTATACAACCCATATAGCTTTATGTGTCTTGTATAAAGCCTATATAAGGCATATAACAAAGCATGACATTAAAGAAGAAAAATCTAAGGAGTTGTCAGATGATTACATGTTAAGTTAGTATAACTCTATATATAGACATATAGAAGGCGTGTAAACTTTTAGGAGTGTTGAAGTATCCATGTGAGGTGTTTAAATAACAAAACCTTATAATTTTATGTTGTATGTTTCTTTAAATTTGACGTTTACTTGTATGTTTTGTTTTAAATTTAGATGTGTATATTTATTTTTATTATTAATATATGTTAAAAAAATAAATAATATAAAAATTAACTATTTAGATATTCTTATTATTTCATCTCTCCCATAACTCGTTCGATGATAATAATAGGTGATGCCTTTCAAACTCAGAACCTATGTGAATTATAATTTAAGGATGAAATATGTACGGTTTTGGTGTTGAAAATACTGACATCATATTTATGAAAAAATAAGTAATGGTATCGCTACCCAACCCGACCCGACCCAACCCAACCCAGTGATCCAGTCTTGGTCAGCCCGTCATTTCTGATTTCCCCATTCCACACGACACCTCTCTCCATGTCGGCTACTCCTTTGTTTCTTTCTTTAATTTAAACTTTTTTCCTTTTTCATATTTTATTGTTTTAAAGCTATGACCGCCATTAAATATCTTACAACCATATATATTACACTTTTTTTTCGATATTTATTCCAGTGAATATTATTTCTTTGCACTTATTGGCAAAAAGGCATCATATTTATTTGTTTACCTTTATATCATATAATACAGTCTTCACTAAAATACATACTTTCCTTTTCTTTCATGTAAATATAAAAAATTCAGGGAAAATACCATCACAATTTCTTTTTGACCAAAGAAGCCATATACAAAATGTGGCTACCATTGTTCATTTCTTTTCATATAATTGTCAGAAACCCCTTAAATTTTAATAACATACCCATCATTACATAAATTTTCAAAACCGTCATAACAAATGCAAAACATTTACTTTCGTTTAAATACACATCAAGACATTTAGATCTCAAAACTTATATCAAGATCTTAACACGTGTGTCTGAATCACAAGTCATCACACCCTTGGTAATATTCAAATGTAAAACCCTACCATGCTATTTTTTACGATGCATGTCATACAACGCGAAAGAAAGAGTAATGAACGAGCTTGGGAAACTGAGATACACAATTATGTATCTCTCTATAAAGTCACACTTTAACACTATCAATAGTGTGTTAGAGTAAGAATGAAAAGAGAAGAAAAGAATAGAAAAATTAATGCTTATGAAAATACTTTAACACGAATCGACATAAAAAAATGTGTGTTACCAAAGGATAACAACGTAAATTGAAGACTCGTGAATCATGAGAAATGTATAAATCTTATATCATTTTCTATTCTCAACGGGTTTGTTCTGACAAACATAAATGTGAGAGCCATAGATCTGTAAAACAATTAAAACAAAAGAGGTGAAACTACAGTTCATCATCAATCATCATCGTCTCTCTCACACACTCACACCGCCATTGACGTCAAATATCACAATCAAACACATGATCCGAAATAACAAGTAAACACAAATATCATCAAGTCAACTGCACACATCTTCTTCACTTCAGTTATAAACAGACGAAACCTATTCTATTCTATTTTATTCTATTCAATTCAATTCAATTCATGCTTATTATAATATCATTTTCATCACAACTTGCTCAGATTCCACTCACAGATTGTGTTTATTCGATCGATTACAATTCACATCAACCAATGTTGAATTAGACGTACGATTTGGTTTATTTGCTCTTTTTCTCCATGATCAATCCTTCATTTAAGGTAATAATAATTCCTTCATCACGCCTCTTTTATTCTGTTTATCGTATTCGATTATGCATATTTTCTACGGTTTGTTTTGCTTCTGTATGTTTAAAAGCTGAATGTAAGGATTCAACATGTTTATAATTTTAAGTTTTAGTTAACTGGATCAGTGGATTATGTATATGTGTGCTTAAATTCTGTTAACTGTTACTTTTTTTAAAAGTGTTTATTGCTTGAATAGATGATTAAACACATGATTAAGTGTATAGTGTTGGAAACATGAACATCACTGGAAATTTAGGGTTTATCCGATCAAACACTAAGACTGGAAAAGGGGCAATAGAAGAAATTGATTGAACATGTAATTTTAGCTATATGATTACTTCATGTGTTTTATGTCATGAAGATCACAGAAACTTAGGGTTTAGCTGATCAAGCTTATAATGTTGGCTATATATTTACTTCAGATGCTCTCTGTAATCTGTATCAGTCATTTGTTTGATGAATTTGTTTGTGAATGCAGTAGATTCAATCAAACTGTTTCTGGTTTTAATGGAGAACAATAGATTGAACATCAACCGGCCACTTTTGTCTGTAAGGCGAAGACCATCCTCGCAGATTGATAATAGAAAAAGCGAAAGTTGTGTTCCAGTTAAGGCTTCTGTAGAATCTTGTATAAGTGAGTTGACATCAAATACGTTGATGAACACAGGAAGTGTACCTTTTGGGTGGGAGAACAGTCCAGGAAGACCCAAAAATGAACAGGTTCGAACTGTGGAAAGCCCTCCCGGTCTTCCAAAGCTTCCCCCGGGTAGGTTTTTAGAACCTGTGAAGAAAGATTTGGTTACAAATGTTTCAAAGATAACCAAATCTGAAAGCATGGAATCAAAAAAGAAAGAGAGTTTTGATTCTCGGGATGTTGGTGATAATGATGATGAACAAGATGAAGATGATGATGAAGCATATATGGATGCACTTGATACGCTTTCACGTGGTGAAACATCGTTCTATAATTGTAGTGCAAGTGGTGTAAGTGGATTTGGGTCGGATTTTAAACCATCTGGGTCTCTTCCAGCCGACCCAAAAATGAGGGATTTCATGATGGGTCGTTTTCTTCCTGCAGCAAAAGCAATGGCTTCAGATTTACCTCAACATACTTTCAAGAAAAATAATGTCAAAGAGAAGCCACAAGAAGTGAAGAGATTGTTTAATACTGATGATAATAATAAGATGAAGCTTAGATATGGACCTAACTTTTTGCAAGATGTTACTCCAGATAAGGAAGAAGTAGACAATGATGACGATGATGCTTATAGTGAGTATGATTACAACGAACATGGAAATAAATCATCTAAATTTTGTGGATTAATTCCACGTTTTTGCTCTTCAAATCCGGTTTATGGAATGTGTGTAAGAGCGGCCAGATTACCGATCCCTCCTGCTAAAAAAATTCAAGCAAGCTCGTCTTCTAGTAATTCTTTCAGTAGTGAGGTATCTATCTTGAATTCTTGATCCTTTTTCCCATGGATACTTTGTTTAACAAAATAATTGCTAATTAATTGTTTCGATCTTTTGAATTTAGCCTGCCAGGAATGCTATCTATAAACATAGATCACTCGATAGTGTTTTGAAGAACGAATCAACTGAAACCTCAAATCTAGAAGGAATAAAACTGTACAACCGTCTGCAGGGAAATGGGACTTCGGTTGATTTTAGTGATTCGTTTCAATCCACCGTTTCTGAACAGAGCGATTCAAGTCCAAAGAAGAAAGGTGTAAGCTTTAAGGAATTACTAGCTGATAAGAACACTAACGAAACAGAAACAGACAGCCAAGAATCCATAATCGAGAAGACACTGTATGTTGATACTGTTCAGATCATCAAATCTCCACAAGAAAATCAACTTCCATCATGTCCAAAGCCACAACCCATCAGCAATGAATCATTGAAGCCAGATGTGTTTGCTGATCAAGATTTGGACACAAAACAGTGTGAAGAACCTGAAACTGGATTAGAAGTGATTGATGATATTAATGGTGATAAACAGCTAAAAGCTTCTAGAACTAGATTTTTTGAGCTTCCTGCACCCCCGCCATTGCCTAAAACACCATCAGACTCATGGTTATTTCGTACGTTACCTTCTGTGTCTTCAAGAAACACACATATGCGGTGGAACCAGAAGTACCCATCTTCTAATACACTGGCCAGTGACCCAAAACCTGATGAGAACATCCGGTTACGACTTAATGCACAGGTAAATTCATTATATGCTTTTATTTTGATTATAGAGGACTTGATTCACACATTTCATCTCAATTTTCAGGGACAGTTGAAACCTATACCAGAAAGTTGAATGGGTGGCTATATGTTGTTTCAAGTCTTTTCTTTTGTGCATATGTTTTGGCTGGGAGGATTTATCAAATCAAATGATTTGGTGATCATACAATTGGTTTTTTGTGGGCATTAATTTTTTATTAATAAGGTGAAGAATAAAGAAATGTATAATTGGTTAGATCTTTCTCATGCAATCTCTTGTAAAAAAATAAATTGTTATTATAACGATATGGTTTTTAATATGTTTGATAGCCAACTACATTGGTTCGGTTTCGATCGCATACATTTTACAAGACTAAATTCGCCTAACTAATCACTTCGTAGAGGAATTGCCATTTAGATTAGAGGTTATGGTTATGTGAAAAAGAGAGAAAATTAATGCTACATGTATATTAACATGTTGGGTAAAAAAGTTAAGATTAAAACACAATTGAAAGTTAGATGATCTAATTGGGACAATAATAACTGTAAGTGACTTAGTTGGTACAAAATTAAAACTTGGTTATGTTTTTATATCAATTTTCAGTTATAAATAATAAACTTGTATATGAGGTGAATTATTAATATGTATCAAGACTCAAGAAAGTATATGTGTAATTAACACAATAATATTATATATCAATATTGATAGAAAATTTAATTGGTTGAAAGGTGAACGTGTCCTCACCTCTTTGATTCTGTCAATTAAAATACGTGTTAATTAAAATGATACAAAGTCATGTAAAATGAGATAAATTATATTTTAGTGTGTGATAGTCTACCTATATTTATAGAAATTTTAACGAGTCGAAAGGTCTGCATGTCCTCACCTCTCTGATTCTGTCTATTAATGTATGTGTTGATTAAAACGATCCAAAGTCATGCAAAATGAGATAAATTATATTTAAGTATGTGATATAGTCAATGATCTCTTGATCTAGTGATTAAAAAAGAGGTTGATTTTGTCTCTTTTGGAGGTCTTTTGATCAAATCAAAAAAATTATGTTTAAATAATTCATACATATGAAAAAATTAACTTATTTTGAAAAACGATAAAATATAATTAATATACACGATACAACATAACTTTGGAATAATGAATTTGTGGGCTTTGGAGTTTTGCCACATGAACATCGTATTTGCACACATTTGGTCGTTGAGTGAGTTTAATTTAATTGTCGTATTCAATAAAATAGTTTTGTGTAATATTTGATGTTTTGCGAACCAATCAAAAGTGGTCATATGGATTGAAGCATTTGATGTGAATTGAAATTTTAAAGATGCCACGTGTGATGTGTATTTTATACATATGTGGTCCTCAAGTGAGCTTGATTTAGTTGCCACATGAAGGTCGGATCATCTTTGAGCGACTAGACTCATGCTAGCAAGATAGAAGGGACAATGCCATGACTAGATCATATATTAATCTTACCAAAGAAGAGATGAAGTTGTCCAAGTGAGATGAGCGTGAGGATGGTGATCTTAAAAAATTAAAGTTATTATTAGATAACATATCAACCATACTAGACAATATATGAGGTTGTTTAAGCGAGATGAAGAGTGGGGATTGGTGACCTTAGAAAAAAATGTATTTTATCATCAAAACAAAGTATAAAAAGGATTGTGATACCTAATACTTACACGAACCTGTGTTTATAGAGGCCCATAAAGATAAAAACGACATTGTAGTAAAGGGAGATCCGTGATGCAAGATACTTAAACATGTCCACAAAAGCAAAGGCAAATTAACATCTATAGTTGTGTTTGATAATTTCAATTTTTTTTTCACACGATTTAGTTATAATTCAATAAATATTTGATAAGCATGAAAGTATAACTAGTTTCAAGCAAGCTTTAGTTAACTATCATGATTAACCATGTTAATGACAAAACACATGATTAACCGTGTTAATAAGCCACACAGTGACTTTTAACTTCTGGTAACAAACATACTTAACCCTATTTTTTCTAATTGAATAAACTGACACCGTATTTTTGTCAAACCGCTTTAACGACTTTACATCGTAATGTTAAAAACATTACACATTTTATTTTTTATGTTTAACTAGATTAATGTCAAAACATAACATACGTAATAAAGTAGAAAAGACGTGATGTCAAATATCTTTTAATGTAACGCATTTAACAAATTCGAAAAGTTGTTCCCCAAACAAATGGGAGTGGTCATGTTTTTAAAACACAATCATCAATAACCAAACCTAACCTAACCAAAAGCCCCTGTACCTTCCCTGATCCGGCACAATCAGTCACTGTTGAAAACCGTTTGGTAGAAACAACACACACAGAGACAAAGATGGAGGGTACATCTAGGTCATCACCGGACGCTACTTACAGCAATGGCCATCATAACAACAACGGCAGCGAGACGACACAACAAACGGAACATTTCAAGCACCGTAAGTCCTTTCACAGCGGCACCAGGTCTCGTAGGGTTCATGAAATAGAAGCGCCTCCTTGTACGGATTTTGATAAGGCTTATTTTCAGTCATACTCTCACGTCGGTATTCATGAAGAGATGATCAAGGTACCGCTACACTTATTATCCGATTCGTTTGGTTATAAGTTCTGTTTTGTGATATATGAGTCTGCATTGTTTGATTTGAACATGTTATTTGTGATGCTAGGTCGATAACTTTTCGAATTAGGCTCAAATTCTTAAAAAAAACAAGGCTTGTAGTATAAAAGTACCATTTTTAGGGGTGGTAGACGTGTTTTGGCTAGCTTAGGCTGCTTTAGGTTGATTTGAGACTTTTTTATGGCCAGTGTAACTGTTTTACATGACCAAGGTACCGCTACAGTTATCCTGTGTACTTTCGACTGTAGGTTTGTTTTGTTATATATCAGTCTGCATTGTTTAGTTTGAGCTTATAGCTGTGATGTTAGTTTGATAACCCTCGTTTATGTCGATATCCTATACGTGTAGAGTCTTGACGCTTTTCTGGCCACTTTTGGGGGCAACCTCAGTGGTGTGTTGAGTATTTTTGTCTATACTGTTTTTAGTGGTTTTATACATGTTTTAGTTTGTTCTGGGATAGTTTAGGTGTAAGACTTTTAAAAAGCGAGATAGAGGGTATAAAAGTGCCATTTTTAGGAGTTTTAGGTTTGTTTTGGGCTAGTTCAGGTTGTTTTAGGTTGATTGCAGGCTTTTTTTAGAGCTAGTGTATTTATTTCAGATCTATTCAGACGATATTTGGTCTAAAAATGTGTCTGAGGGGCTAAAAATGGGGCTTTTGAAGCAGGGGACAAGGCTGTGCTGGGTTGCATCGTAGCATGTGCCTTGTGTGCTTTTGACAATATAGCCTATATGTAAATTTGTTGAATCTTAAGGTATTTAAATCATCCAGTTCAAGTAAGAAATGTGGATTTGAGATAAGGGCCATGGCGGTTCAACCATTTTAAGGCTAGAGTGAACCAGCGAGGTTAAATTCCGAGGTCTTTTTTATTATATTTTTTGGTTTGTTTTTTGATTTCTATACCCTTATCATAAGAGTATGGTGTATCTAGAATCAATGAATGCGTAGAGGTGCTCGCTGTAGTTTAAGGTACCTATGTGGTGATTTGCATTGGAGGAATACTAAGATCATCTAATTGGCTGTGTGATCTTTTAAGGTGTAACTTTTTCTGGTAGAAAGGGTCTTGAATTTGAGTTTGTGGACAAAGCTATTGAGAGGAAGTGAAAAGTTCAGATTATAACTTGTTCATTCTGTTGTCTTGTATCCATGGTGAATCTGTAGGTGCATTAAAATTTTCATTTGGTTGTCATTTTTCTAGTATTTAAGGATCCTTTGTTACACGCCTTAGTTGTGATAAGATAGCTGAAAGGACACATCTACATTTTATGGGTTATTTCTATAATAAATCGATTTACCAGTAGCATATTTATAATTTTGTGATTATACACCAGACATTATTCATGTCAATTTGAATAAAATTATCAAGAGTTTATCTTTTCTTCTGTTATAATTTTCATCGTTGCGCTATCTCTGTCCGAACTCCGAAGTGACCAAACAAAATTGAAGATGACGAAACTGGTATAATCCAAACAAATTTGAAGGAAAACTATAGCTGTGAAGCTATAAGCATGCATTGAAAACAATGTTTATATAAATATATGGTTGAAAGAAACATACAACTACTAAGACAATTTTATATCTTTCATCTACAAAAGATTACGGATGACCCAACATAAGATATCCAGAACTTAGTTACAAATGAGAAGTTGTATTTTTTTATGACTTAAGTTGACTTTGTATGTATGGGTATTTCAGCATGTTGCTATCGTCAGTTTTTTTAAATCTGGTTATGTAGAATTGAGTATAAATTTTTGTTTATGACTCTTCAAGTAATAACTAACTTCCACTACTTACTTTTTCCCTCATTCGTGTACATCCATTTCGTCTTTACAATGCAGGATCGTGTGCGGACTGAAACTTACAGGACAGCCATTTTACAACATCGGAGTCATATTGAAGGCAAAGTAAGAAAATATACTTGCTTCAATAGTATCTTATGACTAAATAGTATCTTATGACTAAAGATATGGTTCTTGCTTAAAGATTTATAAAAGTATGTACCTTTGTTTCATATTATGTTCTAGGGTTTGCTTGGGGTTTAATGTTAATCGACCATTGCCGAACTCAGTGTGATTCTTGGCGCTGGCATTATGAGCCTTAATAGTGATTCTAGGAGGGGAGTTTGTTTCATGATACTGGCAACAGATATTAAAAATGAACTGTTTTGACGATTGGTTCGATTCATGGTGCAGGCATATATTTTTGGATCCCGACTGTTCACTGTATCCTGGTTTCATTATTTAGGTGTTAAAACCCCTTTATAGTGAGATGGTCATAAAAATTCACAGAACCCTCACATTTTAACATTCTAATATTTTGAATGTATCAGGATACAAATGTGCTTCCCTAGAACCAAAATGTTCAATTACACGGGCTATAAACTGTCTGAAATAAGATTTACATCGATCACAAGTTAAAAAATCAACAAACGTAGGTGATATGAAGTTCGGTTATTTTAGTGTAGATGTGTAATAGCCAAGTAGGTGATATGAAGTATGATTTCTTTTCATTCTCTGTAGTTTTTTATAATTCATAATATTTATTGCAATCACTTGTGTCACAGGTTGTTGTAGATGTTGGCTGTGGCACAGGCATTCTCTCAATATTTTGTGCTCAAGCAGGCGCAAAACGAGTAAGAATTTTTAAACATTGAATGACGATTGGTGTTTAAATTGACTGTTTCCAACTTATAAGGCTTCTCTAGAACTTAGTCAGTTTTATGGCAAGAAAATGTTGTAATTTTCTTTTTCAGCGTTAACTTTATTTTTACCAGGTTTATGCGGTGGATGCCAGTGAGATAGCGTTGCAGGTATGTTTGCAATTTCGAACAGTTTAGCATAATGTTGTTAATGATATTTCATTGTATAATTCGTTCAAAAAAGATATGTCATATGTTTAAAAAATTTGAACAGGCAAATGAAATTGTCAAGGCAAACAAACTATCTGACACAATTATTGTTTTACACGGACGTGTTGAGGTACAATTTCATAAACGATACAAGTTGGTTTACTTAGATTGTGATGTAATTCTTCATTTTTGTATCATTCCAGTTATAACATTTTTTTTGTCTGCACGCAGGATGTTCAAATTGATGAAGAGGTTGATGTTATAATATCTGAGTGGATGGGTTATATGCTTCTCTATGAGGTAATTGTTTTATTTTTAATGTTATTCTCAAGTTTATTGTTCTATTTTATATCTAATATTTTTGTTGTATCGTAGAGCATGCTTGGGAGTGTTATTATTGCAAGAGACCGCTGGTTAAAACCTGGCGGTCTTATCCTTCCTTCACACGCAGTGGTATGCTTTATTTCCTTATATTGTCAACATTTATAACTGTTAAACAATATAATTGAGTTGATTCTTTATGAATATCAATTATTTTCTTGTTTTTCTTGCAGCTATATATGGCCCCTGTTACACATCCCAACAGATATGCAGAAAGTGTTGATTTCTGGCGCAATGTCTATGGGATTGATAGTGAGTAAAAAGATAATCTGAGATACATACATATGTCTACGAGTTCAAACGAGAACCACTAAATATTTAGGAACCTTATAGGAGTTATTTTTTTCATGAGTGACTAAAATGTGTATTCAATGATGAAGACCTCAATTCAATGGTGAAGCAAATGGTTCCTGAATATATAGTGGTTCTCATTTGAACCCATGCCTCTATAATTACATATTTACATTGATATATGTTTAAGTGATAATTTTATGTGTATATTGTATTCTTATTACAGTGTCTCCAATATTACCATTGGCAAAACAGTGTGCTTTTGAAGAGCCATCTGTGGAAACAATTAGTGGAGAATGTGTTCTTACATGGCCACACGTGGTTAGTTTCTTGTCATTTGTTTTTAAAGCACAACCCATTTACAATGATAGAAGGTTTTTTCAATATTATTGTTTTCTGTGTCATATATATAATTGAAATTTTATTTCAATGGAAACAGGTAAAGCATGTGGATTGCTATACAATTACAACTAAAGAGTTGGAATCTGTTACAGCAAGCTTTAAATTTCAATCTATGATGCGAGGTAAAATCCATTTCATGCACTTTCAGTTATATTTTGTTTTGGTAACTTAATTTGATAGTAGTTTAGCTAAGTTATTTTGATTTATTTCAGCTCCTTTCCATGGGTTTGCCTTTTGGTTTGATGTCGAGTTTGCTGGGCCCGCTAATACTGGTGCACCATCTTCGGTTGACGAATCAACCAAAACAAACCCTTCTGGTGGTCATAGAAGGAAACGTGCCAATCCTGATGAAGCACTTGTTCTTTCCACCGCACCCGAGGATCCTCCTACACACTGGCAACAGGTACTCTGTTGGGTTGATTTGAAACACTTTTTTCTGTTTTTCTAAATATAAATGATTAGATGTGGAAAAGGAGCTTGGTTGGGTAACATGGCAAAAGGTGTAACTTTTAGTAGGGGTCGTGCTCACCTGAAATACTTCATTTCTTGTTTTCTTCTAAAAGATACAATTAAATGGTATACTTCTATGATCCGATAGATATAGTTGGGTTATCGTGGTTTACATTTTGCTGTTTTTGTATTGATTATTTGTATTTTCTGGCAGACAATGGTATACTTCTATGATCCGATAGATATAGAGCAGGATCAGGTTATTGATGGTTCTGTTACATTAAAACAAAGCAAAGAGAACGCTCGGTTCATGAACATT
This sequence comes from Tagetes erecta, assembly GCA_030867185.1. Classification (NCBI taxonomy): domain Eukaryota; kingdom Viridiplantae; phylum Streptophyta; class Magnoliopsida; order Asterales; family Asteraceae; genus Tagetes; species Tagetes erecta. Next base: position 5,227,112 of record CM061494.1, on the reverse strand, counting down.
CATCTTGAATACGCGTAAGTTACTCATTCTTTGCTAATATAACCTAGGGATTTTGTCATTACTGTAACTATATTGTTCTTGTAATCATAAATGATGAATTAACTAATAGATCATATATCTTTCTTTTTAAGTTGAACAAAAAGGCGTTTGCGGTCGATCCCGTTTGGCATGTTCAAAAGTGTACTAAACGATATAATTGTTTGGACTTGTTTTGATCTTGTGTGTTGCAGCTCAGGTGGACGGTCTTTTGTAAAAGAATGTGTGTTACGTTAGCATGGTAGTTTCTGGGCTTCATTGTTTTTCACCATGAAGCATTGAAGACTTATGTGTTTGTAGGTAGGTTTAACGGATTTAAGCTTTGGGTGTTTATGGTAATGAGGATTTAGGTACCCTATGTTATACACATGTAGTCGGTGAGTGGCGAACCAAGGTATATTTTCCAATGAGATTATTTTTATTTTTATTTATGCTCTAATTTCCAGCAACTTGATGTTACAATTGTCGAGTTGGGTCGAGTAAAATATACATGCTACCATAATAATTTCCACCATTCTTGGTGCTCTAATTTCCACCATGTCTTTGGATGTTCTATGGTTTTTAGCTCCTTCGTGAGACTTATCCATGCAACGATTTAAGTGTGTTTCTATGACTGACGATGCCTATCTTCTCAAAACATTTGTTGTATGTTCATGTACATTCTGCCGGGTATTTAGATCTATTCTAAAGATCTTTGATCATCAAAACCCGTGTGGACTTTCTAGAATATCTTTTCATAAATTCTAATGTGCCGTTAAAGTACCCTATTGCCATTTACAAGTGTACTGGAGTTATGTAAATGCAAAGATCATTTTGAATCATTAACGTGACTTAACAACTTAGATTCTAACCGCTTAACTAGAAAATGTAATGTGTTTAAAATATACATCTCATGACCCCACAACAAAAACACTATGTGTTCAAAATATACCATCTCACAACCCCACAACAAAAACAGTGTTTAAAATATACATCTCACAACCCCACAACAAAAAGACAGAGTTTATAGATTGACCGTTCACAAATCTGTCTTGAAGAGCGATATCATTATTGCATAGATAAGGTGCCTATCTTGCTTGACGCGGTACTTCCAGAATTCTATCAGAAAAGCAAAGAAAGGGCTGTTGTTGATACTTGTTTGATTCGAAACTGGTGAGTAGTGGTTTTCTTTTTATTTTCTTGGTTAACAACCAAGCAAACTTGTAGGGTGCAAACTGACTGTTGTATATTTATCCTAGAAAATCTTCATATTATTGTTCAAAAATAATATAGAAGGGTTACACAACCAGTTATCAGATCTTTGTTTTTGAATTTGTCTAGTTAAATGTACAGTAGTATATAACCACCCAGAGAGCTAAATTTACCCCACCTGTAATGTGTCTGGAACACAGTTTGGCGTGGGCCGGTTAAGATCGTCAAGATTCAGCCTTTTAAGAACTTTATAGTTTCACATATTTGTTATGAAGGTTTACTCATGCCCAACACAACACCTTGATAAAGTGGACAAATGTTAAAAACAAACTTTCTAAGAGCAAAATAGATCAAGACATTAGTACTTTAGGATTTCAGGATTTTGTCATATGCCTTGTTATCCTTTAACTTCACAAACATTTCTTTCGTCTCTCTTAAACTCTTAAGATTTCGGCAAGTATCAATCATATTGGGTGATGATACACCCTTTAAACATACGGTTGGAATACCTTAGGACCATTATATCTGAAGTGCATCTGCAATAGATCCAGCCAGACTTATGACTTCAAAAGGAGCTTTGTTTGCGATATCTTTAACAGTATTAGCACACGAATCTGTAATCCAAAAGTACTCGAATGCCTTGTTCGAGTTTTCTGAACACGAGTAATAAATGCATGTTAGATCACATTAGTTTTTATTTCTTGCAACATAACTATGAGGACACAAACGAGTCAGATAGGTTAAAAGTTGTCTAAAAGTCTATTTTCGATGCATACAAGCTCCTAAATCATTTACTGTATATCCAAAAAACTATATTTTTGTTCTAACAAAATGGTTTTTCTAAGCCTTTTAAAAAAAGTACGGTTTTTGTAGTCAAAATCAGAATCAATTACCTACGCTACATTAGCCTCAAGGGTCTTTAAGCCTTCATGCTCTTTTGCCTTCTGCTACTAATATATGCTGTTATGATATAGTTATGACGGTGTGACGTGTTGTGTTATGTTATTGGTTTTCCGATTATGTTTCCTATGTTATGCTTCCAAAAGAATGTAAAAAGACGTGCTACTAAGCTAGCCTCTTTATCCCATGGGATAGAAGTAAAAATAAGGTTTGCTCTTATCTCACCCTGCCCAGACCCTAACTAAGTGGGACTTCACTAGCTTTGTTTATTTACGACAAATAATATTTAAAAGTTAGACTAAAGGTAATTGGGCTTAAACCCAACTTGACCAAGACCGTTTCCACATAGTCCCATTATGCAACCTACACAACCGACCCATTTTGCCACCTATAAGTGAGAAACATATGATTGAGAGAGAGAGAGAGAGCTTGGGATCTAACCACCATTTTTGTGAACAAATCTCTCCCATGAGTTTTTAGGGAACACTGCATGAGTGACATAAGCACTGACTTTGTTTGCTCCATGAGCTGCCAAAACTTTCTGCATGACCAAAAATAAATAAATAAATACATGACCGTCACGATAAGTAAATCTATTCTTTTGATGTCCGAATTGATCAAAATGTTTAATGTTCTTTTGGAAAAACTAAAGCTTATATTTCTTTGTTAAGAAAATTAATGAAAATACATTTAACAAGGATTGGATTATCAAGGTACCTGGCATTCAATTAAAGTGCCTCCAGATTGAACTAAATCATCAACGATTACTACATGGCGACCAGCAGGATCACCCTCTTTCAGCCTTACGATCCTCTTATCACCTTCACGAACTTTCGCACAAACCACCTGTTATCGCCAATCATCATACAATTTATATTACAAAAAGGATTTACATTTCATAAGTTTTCTGAAAACATAAGTTAAACTTACTGTGGGAAAGTGATCTAATAGTTTGTGGAATCGCTTCCAAGCTCCATCATCTGGAAAGGCGATCACAACCTGAAAAATTATATAAAAGATGATGAAATAGATATTTGATATAAAATTACCATGTAAAGGATGATACCATGAGATTTTATTAGGGGTGTTTGGATGTGTTCTAAAAGTGGCTATGTGATTTTGAGTAACCAAAATCAGATAATCAGTTGTAATGTAACGGTATGCAGGAGATGGTGACTTTGAATAATCAGAATCAGATAATAAACTCTAATATGTGTTTTTGTCGTTAGTAGTTGTAATCATCAGATAATCAGTTGTTTGAGCCTACAAAACAACACTTATTGTTTTAAAAAATCAATATGTAAAATGACCAAAAACGTCATTCTTGTGAAAAAAAAATGTACAACTTGTTAGACGGGTGTAAAAATCTCTCAAGTTAGGTTAAAAGGAGTAACTACAAGACTTTATTTTACCCCTCAAACATTCATTTAAAATATATCCAGTTTTGCATAAACACTTGTACTTATTGTTTTAACAGTGATACACGTGGCTATGTAACCACTCTTTCTCCCTCCCTCCCTTTATATCTTTAAAACACTAAGTGCAAGTGTTTATGTAGTTCTCGTGGTTCTCTACTTAAAATTGGTTTTGTAATGAACGAGCCCTTATCATTATATCTAATTGCTCACATTATCAGCATCGGGAAGCTGGTGAAGGCGTTGCTTTAAAAGAGGCATTCCAGTTTCAAAACAAGGCAAAACATGGTCCCCAAAGTAAAATCTTTCCTGCAAAGATACAAAAAAAACTTAAAAAAACCATAAGTTAAGCAATTAATCAATATAAAATTTGAAGTGTTTTCTATTTACAAACTGACCTGCAAAGCATGTATGTCATAGATAACTAAGCTTGTGGGACCGCCTCTTGACACGGGAATATTTGATAATATTCTCGCCATGGTAAATGCAGTTGCTACATCTCCTTCTTCTTCCATTCTTTCAAAAGACCCGGTTGGAAAAAAAGGTAATACCAATGTGAAAGAAGCAACAAAAAGCCTCGGGAGCGCAAATATAACAGAAAGTTGTTCGAAAATGACAGCTGGAGAGCTGAATGATGCGAGAAAAGCAACATGCTGGCCTCTGATGTCTTTAGCATTGTTTATGAATAAGTTAGGGAACCCGTCATCAAAACTCCTAAAACGTGAAAACAGAAAGTCAATTATGCTTTGAAAGTGATTACATAATATGAAATAAATAATAATCTGATGCAACAAAACAGGCCACACAAATACTGTTATCACTAAATAAACAGTTTTTCAAGTTTTGGGTGCAGCTGTCTTTAAGCTGATTAACCAGAACTAATTATTTGACACTAAACAATCAGATAATCACTAAACTAAGCATAAAAAACCAATAAATGTAACCATAACCGAAACAACACAACAGAAGGACACGAATAATCGATGGTTTGGATTTAAACTTTTTTAAGACCAATTTTTTTATATGTTTTGGTTACAAACATGAATTAACCAAACCTAACTGATCCACTCTATCTTGGAGTATTGAAACCGAATCGAAGTACCAAACCAAATCAAACATTGTGAAAATAAATCTACTTCAGAGTTCACATTGGGTTAAAATAAAAAAATCAGTGTTTGACTGTTTTCACCAACACTGCTAAATCTTTTGGTTAAACCCTAAACCCTAAATCTTATTATTTCATACTGCTTCCATAAACTAGTAAAGATTGAAACTTTATCATCTTTTTAAGCAATCTGAATGTTTAATTTCGTAAATATCAAAGCTAGCCAACAATTGAATATGCATAGACGATTGAATAAGTGCAAACCTCCAGTTGATAGATTGGAGCTGAATAAGGTCAGATTGATCAGCAATTTTACGAGCAAGTTCTTGAGATTCAACACAGTGGAAGAGAAGCACTTGTTTTTTGTTTGATTTCTCCATTTTCACAGATATGCTTCACGATTTGCCCTGCCCTTTTCAAGGGTTTTTGACGTCACTTGTGTTCTCGCCCTATTCAACACGATTCCAAATTCGGAGTAAACTAAACATAGTACCAGATCTCGCGCATTACAGCGGCCGGGTCATATGGTCGGATCTTGAGTATGTATGTTGATAAAAAAGTTACATGTCTCATAAATCACGAGATAAAGCCGTAATGTGCATCAGTCAAAACGATAACTCTGTCAAATTTGAATCTTGAAGTCGTACTACATGTTAAACTAGAGTAAGAAGCCAAAGTCGAAAAGTAATTAAAAGATAAAATGACAATTAATAAAAGTTCGAGACTAAAAACTGTAAATATATGTAAGTAAAAAAAATTAACGCGACATGTGGCTACACGTGGATGTGCCATATGTCACAACATGGAAGGCCAGTGATAAACGCCCTTCCATATCTACCTATTCTAATAATTGAGTAACTCATCCACATGTCATTATTTTAACTACTTCACATAGGATTTTGCTTAGGTGTCATGTTCTAAATTAATTGATGGAGAATTTTTAGACGGGTCATGGTATGCTCCATATTGAAAATAACCCGATATGTTTAAATTAAAAATTCACAAATAATCATCAATTATCTCCTAACCCGATATGTTCAAATACAAAATTTACCAATTATCATGATCTATATCTTAACCCGATATGTACCAATTATCATGAATTATCTCCTAACCTGATATGTTCAAATAAAAAACTTATCAATTATTATGATCTATCCTATCCCGATATGTTCAAATTAAAGTTTTACCAATTATCATTAATTATCTCCTAACTCGATATGTTCAAATAAAAAAATTAATTATCATGAATTATCTCCTAATCCGATATGTTCATATAAAAATTTACCAACTATTATAAATCATATATTTTATTGTAACATATGATTTTTGATATGAATATATATGTAAATATCCAAATCGATTTAATAAAAGATATGTTAAAAATAAATTTGATATCTAAACTTAGTTAAAACCTATAAAACTAAAATCCGTGTAGTACACGGGTACTAATCTAGTTATGAGATATATAAATATAAATTAGATTAATGATCGGGTTGCGTGATGTTCTCGTGTTTGTAACTCTGCCTAATAAATCAATGTTTTGAGGGGTAAATTTGGACGAGAAAAATGAAGAGGAAGATCTTGAAGGCAAATATTTTAAAAACAAAAGTAATTTTAGAAACAACACAAAATCAATTTCACTGCATTTTAAAATAAATGATATTCTAATTGCAAAATCAACGCAATATTGAATAACTAAACGTCGACGAGTGATTTTAAAACCCAACAGTTTTCAATATTTATGTTTATTATAAAAACTAGTTTAATGCCCGTGTGTTACACGGGTAAGGACATGAAAAACAGATAAATTTAAATAGTTGTGAAAATAGATAAATTTGTAGAAAAATAATCATGTGTAATATTTGTTCTAGTCAGGTCACTTAATTTTTTTTTGTTTTAATTACATAATTTAACTTTAAAAAGGCATTTCAATCTTAAATAATTAACTTGTCCAATAGGTAAACATTAAATTTTCAAGAGACAACTTCAAGAAACAATTGTTTCTACTTTCTCATCATTAACTGTCATGAGAATTGATGAAACTTTTTAACATTCTATGTAAAATAAAATAAATATTCACAAAACTTTTTAAAAATTGAAAAACAGAAGTTGTGAAAATTTTCCTAAATTTGTAAAAAATCTTAAAGAGCAACAATATCTTTTTAATAAATGCAAAACATTTTAAAAAGTCGGAGAAAACCTGTGAAAGTTTTAAACAAATATGATGACAGAAAAAATAGGTCCCAAATTCACAAAACATGTCCTAAAAAATTTAATGGCAGCAAAAACAAGTAAAAAACTGTGAAGTATAGTTGATGGCAGAAAAAAAAACTCAAAGCGCGTCCCAAATTCACCTAAAAATCAATGTTTATGTATTATTCAAGTTAATACCTAGGAGCAGAACATAGTCTGAACTTGAGTTATCTAATTGAAACAAAACAAAACATATATGAGTGATCTAATAAGAACAAAATATAAAATTTGAAATGTTTGTATAACATTTTCTATCTTAAAAAATAACGGGGCACATTGTACTGACTAACGTTTGATTTTGATGAAATTAATTCGGATGTAGCAAACGGTGACAAATTGGTAAGTATAGGGAGGCAAAACGCAACTTTGAAACTATTGTTTGCAAACCGTTATTTTAGGTAAACCTTAGAGAGGCAAAATGCAATTTTTAAACTATTGTATGCAAACCGTTATTTTAGGTATATCTCAGGGAGCCAAAACGAAGTTTACTCTTTATATAATTTACCTATTCAACTGAAATACATTATGGAAAAATAATAATTAAGGAAGCAAATGAAAATTAAAAGTTAATATGATTTTTATATTTTCAAAACAAATTATTTTAAATCGTAACATATTTTTGGAAAAAAAATTCATTTGATTACCTTGTTAAATTTAAATTAATTAAAAGTTAATTTACTTATGGTATGTAAATCTTTACCTAATAAAAATGTTACAAAAAATTTGAGCGGGAAAACTATTTTCTAAGTGCCTCTAATGATTGACAAGTGTCCTTCAAAACCCTCTTTTATTAGAAGGTATAAATATAGATTTAGATTGTTACATCTAATTTTCAATCGTGATTTCTCCATTTAATAAATAATTTGTTTTATTCAATCCATATGTATACACAGATATTAAACCTAATATTACCTAAAAAGTTTGTCAGTTTCACAATTATCAACTTCAAATTATTTTCCACACAGTAAGCACACGTTACTTTTTTTCAAAATTAGCCTCCAAAACACATAACTTTGAACACAAAAGTTAAAAAAACACTTGAAAACAAATAAAAAACAAGACAGACTAAAATTTCAAATCTAGTTGGTGCCAAACATGGGAAAAAACATTCAAAGGCCCCACACCACATATCTTGCTCAACTCATTTTTCCACATCAAAAATCACCCTTACACTCACCAACCCATCTTCAATACTTGTACCACCCGTATCAATACTTGTACATATGTTACTATCTACCTGATTCAAATCTGGAAAAAGCCATGTACTGTAAAATCCTCCACATAGCATAAATGATAAATCTATCATACTCAAAACACCCATGCATCAAAAACTTGTACATTGGTTTGTGAAAAGTAGAAAAGTGAAACAACAACAGTCATTGTTTCTTTTAGGGTTTAAGATTTTAAGCTCTGCATTTGTGCTCATTCATCATCATTTGTGAAATTGTAAGTTGAATGTTTGTGTTGAACCACAGATCTAAATATGGGTCAGGTTGTTGTTGATGATGATTCACCATATGGTGAAAGTTCAAGGCTTTTGAAGCATGTTAGTGCTGATGATGATGAAGATTGTAATGCTTCAGTTTCTTGTCAAGGATCTGGTTTGGGTTTATGGAGTAACAAGAAATGGGGTGATACTGGTTCTTATGCTGCTATGAAGGTAAAAAAATCTTTAATGTGGTTGGTTTGTAAGCTTGTTTGTTTTAGTTGTTGTTTGAACTTTGAATGTAGTTTGGATTTAGATGGATAAGTGCTTCAAAATTGTTGTTTATAGATAATATTTGAAGTTGTTAACTTTTTAAACACTAAAATACAAGACATCTTCATCATCAATAAAATTTTAAAGACTTAGACTCATTGCAATTGATTGACTAGTTTAGTCAAATACTGGTCAACTACATGATGCATCATGCATCAGAGTGATGCATATTCGCATTCGCATCAGCTGCAGCGACATGATCTTACCCCACATCATAGCAAACCAAGCTGCACAACAAATTTGAATGATCAGATTGTATCAGGTGGAAGAAAAAAATGCTTCCTTGATCAAATAGACCGATTCAAGAAACAAGTAGTGGTTAAAAAGTCAAAGAGATGCCATTTTATAGTTGATTTGATTTACATTTAATCTTAATCTATATACATATGTCGTGATTCTAACACTGCAAATCTTTATGGCAATGGCATGCACACGTGATTCAGAAGAATCAATCGTGGTTCCAATCCTCGGATGGGGACTGGGAGCTGGCCAGGGTTCTAAACAGTTCAGGGACAGAGTCACTCATATCATATTCTGAAGGAAAAGTAAGCTAACTCGTTTCGATTTTTGTAACTTTATTTTCCAAATTGAATTTCAAGTGATCACAGCTTATGTTTTGGGCAATTTAGGTATTAAAGGTGAGCTCCGCTAGCCTGTTACCTGCAAATCCAGAAATTCTCGATGGTGTAGACGATCTAATGCAACTAAGTTATTTAAACGAACCATCAGTTTTGTACAATCTTCAATATAGATACGATAGAGACATGATTTATGTAAGTATCTGCTAGTATTTTAAAGCATAACACATTATTGAAGTTTGTGTTATTTTATTGATCTCATATTTCTCTGCATTATAGTCCAAAGCAGGGCCTGTTTTAGTTGCCATCAACCCCTTCAAGAAAATCCCATTATATGGAAATGATTATATCGACGCGTATGAGAGTAAATCCAAAGACAGCCCTCATGTATATGCTATTGCTGATACAGCTATCAGAGAAATGATGCGAGGTTTAAAAAAAATATTTTTCTTCTATGCTTGTATTATTTTTAGCTTTATGTCCGTTTATGTAACCCCTGCTCCTTTTTTATTTCTTGCAGATGAAGTAAACCAATCTATCGTGATAAGGTTAGTTGAAGAATTTGCATTGAAAAATGTTATGCGAAACAATGTACGCGCATACGTTCCATGGTATATAATTACATATATTGTGCTCATTTTATGGTTTTGTATAGTGGTGAAAGTGGAGCTGGGAAAACAGAAACCGCAAAGATAGCAATGCAATATTTGGCTGCTCTTGGAGGTGGTAGCGGGATCGAATATGAGATACTGAAAACCAATCCAATTTTGGAGGCATTTGGTAATGCAAAAACATCAAGAAACAATAATTCAAGTCGTTTTGTAAGTTCTTTTTCTTACTGCAGGCCTCAAGTTTTTCCATTTGGTTGTAAAAATATATATGGAAAAATGATACTAGAACATGCATTTCTAACTTACTAAGTGAATATCAGGGGAAATTGATTGAAATCCACTTTAGTGAAACCGGAAAAATATCGGGTGCCCAGATCCAAACATGTAAGATCAACGTCACATTTCTTTTTCCGTTTTAATATTTTTTATTTGACACTGGTTACCTTTGATTTGCAATATTTTGCAGTTTTGCTTGAGAAATCAAGAGTTGTTCAATGCAGCGAGGGAGAAAGATCGTATCATTCATTTTATCAGCTTTGTGCAGGAGCCCCACCTTCTCTCAGAGGTACCAAACTACCAATTTATGAATTTTTACATTTTGGTAACATCAAGTAATTATTTATTTATTTAATTATATTTAACTTTATCTTCTTGTGTTTATCATGCTACAGAGAAATTAAACTTGAAGGGTGTGCACGAGTACAAGTATTTACAGCAAAGCACTTGCCACTCAATTAACGGGGTCAATGATGCTGAACAATTTCATATCGTAGTGGTACAGCATCTCTAGGTTCACTTAAAAAAAATGAAGTGTTTGATACTCATTATATTTTTTTAAAATCTTTTCAGGAAGCTCTGGATGCTGTTCATGTTAGCAAAGAGAATCAAGAAAATGCGTTTGCAATGCTCGCAGCAGTCTTGTGGCTAGGAAATGTAACGTTTTCAGTTATTGATAATGAAAACCATGTGGAACCTGTGATTGATGAAGGTAATATTATTACTTTTTGCATGTTACTTATGTTCTTATATTGATAATTTTGTTATGAATGTCAATAACAGCTCTGCTAAATGTCTCTAAATTAATCGGTTGTGAGGCACATGCTCTAAAGCTTGCTTTATCTACCCGGAAAATGAAAGCTGGAAATGACAACATTGTTCAAAAGCTAACCTTAGCTCAGGTAAATAAACAATAAATTGGCACAAAAAGTTATGAGCTTTTTTGGTGATTATTATAAACCTTAATTATTTCAGGCAATTGACACAAGAGATGCTTTGGCAAAATCAATATATTCGTGTTTGTTTGATTGGTTGGTGGAACAAATCAACAAATCACTTTCTGTCGGAAAACATCAAACGGGAAGATCAATTAGCATTCTTGATATATACGGATTTGAGTCGTTTGATGTAAACAGTTTTGAGCAGTTTTGCATAAACTATGCAAATGAACGACTGCAGCAACATTTCAATCGACATTTATTCAAGTTAGAGCAGGAGGTAGTAAAAAATCTGATGTAATAATTTTCCATTTTGTATACTTCCAGCTATTATCTCGGAGGTTATTTAGTTTGATAAATAACTTCATAATTTGTGATTATTAGCTTATCATTTTGTGGGTATATGACCTTTTAGGAATATATTCAAGATGGCATCGACTGGGCAAAAGTGGAGTTTGATGACAATGAAGATTGTCTCAATCTTTTCGAAAAGGTGTCCTGTTTATTCTTGTTTTATTGTATACTTCATTTGCATGCAGATTTGATAAATTGGAAAATGTCTATAATGCCCGTGATTTACAGAAACCGTTGGGTCTACTGACTTTATTAGACGAAGAATCTACATTCCCAAATGGAACAGACTTGACATTTGCAGAGAAACTAAAACAACATATAACATCTAATTCATCTTTTAAAGGAGAAAGAGGCAAAGCATTTACAGTTCATCATTACGCAGGAGAAGTAAGCACGTCTTTTTGATAAACCGTTATTTATTTATTTTATTTAAGTAGCTCTGTTTTTGAGTTCTCAGGTTACCTATGATACAAGTGGATTTTTGGAGAAAAACCGTGATCTATTGCATTTAGATTCGATTAAACTTTTATCGTCTTGCACATGTGAACTACCACAAGCATTTGCCTCAAATATGCTTTCTTTATCTGAAAAACCGGTTCATGGACCGTTACATAAATCAGGTGGACCAGATTCACAGAAACTTAGTGTTGTGACAAAGTTTAAGGTGTGTTCATTTTAAAGATTAAATTCTGTTTAACATAGTTATTTGTAACTTTTTAAGTTAATGTATTTTATGTCATCTTATTTAGGGACAATTGTTTCAACTAATGCAACGATTAGAGAGCACAACGCCACATTTCATACGTTGCATTAAACCAAATAATTCCCAGTCTCCTGGAATTTACCATCAAGGACTCGTGTTACAACAGCTAAAATGCTGCGGTGTTTTGGAAGTTGTTAGAATATCAAGGTCCGGATTTCCAACAAGAATGTCTCATCAAAAGTTTGCAAGAAGGTGCGTTTCGGTTGTTACAGTTTTTCAACTATGCAAGTTATTTAAAAAGATAATATATACATTCAAATTTTCATATACAAAGTATTTTTTTGCATCAGGTATGGTTTTCTTCTGCTAAAGCATGCTGCATTACAAGATCCATTAAGTGTGTCAGTTGCAATTCTTCACCAATGTGATATTCTTCCTGAAATGTATCAAATTGGTTACACAAAACTGTTCTTCCGTACGGGACAGGTTAGATGATAATTATGAAATAAATACTTTTTATTTGTTAATCTACAAATTAATAAACTTTTTAAAAAAAAATATTCTCAGATTGGTAAGCTTGAGGATACAAGAAAGCGTACACTTAATGGTATATCACGTGTTCAAAGCTGCTTTAGAGGCCACAAAGTTCGGCAATACACGAAGGAGCTTAAAAGAGGAATTTTCTCTCTTCAATCATGTATGCCTTTTTAACCTTCTTTTATGATATATTCTATGTTAAATATTGAAATATGAAGATTTTACAATATTATCCTCAGTTGCTCGTGGTGAAAAATCGAGAAAAGAGTTTGCAGTATTGCTCCAGAGACAGAGGGCGGCCGTGCTTATACAAAAGCATATAAAAGCAAAGATAAGCAGGAAAAGATTTGAAGACATTCATGGTGCATCCGTTAAGTTACAAGCTGGTATTGTTTTTGCATATGCAGATGTGATTTATGCTCCTAATGAATTCTCTCAGGGTTACCAAGAAAATCAATCACGCCATTTTTGTCTTTATTTATCTTATTAAAAACCGTTTTTCAGTTATTCGTGGCTGTCTGGTTAGGAGATGCTCAGGAGACATTGGGTTACTTCAATTTGGTCTTGAAAAGGTAAAAAATTATACTTATTAGTATCATTTTTTAATTAGCATAATGTTCTGGGAATTTTACTATTTTCAACTGAAGCACATCCAAACACTATGTTCAACTGTTCTTTTAGTTTACGAGATAATGAAACACGTTTTACAAACAGGTTAACCAGTCAGATGAAGTATTAGTGAAACCATCATACCTTGCTGAACTACAAAGACGAATCCTTAAAGCAGAAGCTGGTTTAAGAGAAAAAGAAGAAGAAAATGACATTCTACATCAACGTCTGCTACAATACGAAAACCGTTGGTCAGGATACGAGCAAAAAATGAAGTCAATGGAAGACGTATGGCAAAAACAAATGCGTTCATTACAGTCAAGTCTTTCCATAGCTAAAAAAAGCCTTTCACTTAATGATTCAGAGAGAAATTCAGACGCTTCAATCAACACATTAACAAATGACGAAACTACCCCTGGACGAGATGCAAGTAACGGTAAGCGAAACAATGGTTATGAAAATGTGAGACCAATGAGTGCAGGTTTGAGTGTGATTAGCAGATTGGCTGAAGAGTTTGAACAAAGAAGTCAAGTGTTTGGTGATGATGCAAACTTTTTGGTTGAAGTGAAATCGGGTCAAGTTGAGGCTAATTTGGACCCGGATCATGAACTTAGAAGGTTGAAACAAATGTTTGAAGGGTGGAAAAAAGATTACACAACAAGGTTGAGGGAGACAAAGACAGTTTTGAATAAGCTTGGACATGAAGACGGGGATGTCGAGAAAGGTAAACGAAAATGGTGGGGAAGGCTTAATGGCTCGCGTGTTATTTGAGCTTAATTATGTGCTTTTAACACGCCGTGTATAGCAAGTGTTTTAACGGCTTGGTTCTTGGTTGGTTTGTAATTTATTTTATATGTTTTTCATAACCATGGGCATCTGTTATCAAATAACTCATAGACTCACCAATACGCTGCTAACCAGTAACCAATGGGACCAAGTAAAACGCAACTTGCTTATCGCAGATGACGTTTTAGAGGTTCATGACACACCACTGCATACATTATGACCAAATTTTTGCAGGGTTATTTCTAAACAAAGTACATATTTTCGAGCTTAAATTCGAACTTATAACAAGAGCCGCTTGTAGGTTTTTGTGACCAACCTTTAAGGTTCAACCTGCTTGATAATCAGGTGAGCTCCAAACTGAGGTTGAACAGTGATAATCGATTGAGGAGCATGAACATACGAAGGAGAAAGCTCAAATGAGAAGTGTTCCAAAATCATAGTCAACGCGATTTTAGCTTCCATCATCGCAAAATTTTGTCCAATACATATACGAGGTCCCCATCCAAACGGGAAATACGACATTTGCCCCTTTGTTGCCTTCAAAACACCATTGGAGAACCTCTCGGGCTTGAAATCACGTACATCGTTACCCCATGTTTCATGGTCATGGTGCAATAACACCACAGGCACTGTGACCGCTGTCTCGGATGGTAAAGTCATCTTACCCAACTTTGTTTCTTCGTTAGTCAATCGATATAATGATGAAACCGCGGGATATATCCTTAAAACTTCATGCAAAATCATAGTAACCTACAAATAAAAGAAAACAATTTTAAGCAATCTTGAAAACATAAAAATGTCTATGAACTGCACACTTACAGTTTTTAGTTGACTCAGTCCATCGATATCTGGTTTATTACGCCCAAAGACGCTAAACACTTCATCTCTTGCTTGTTGTTGCCAAAATTGATGTTGGCTTAATAAGATCATTGACCATACAAGCAAATTAGAAGTGGTTTCTTGGCCTGCAAAGTAAAAGAGTTTGCATTCTTCTATAACATCTTCAATGCTCATTTGTTGACTTTCATTTTGGTTTGACTCTAATAATATTCCCAATAAGTCATGTTGACTAGCTTCACCACATTTCATTGCCATTAATCTTTTGTTGATAATATCTCTTATTGAACCCTTCACTTGTTGGTCAATTTTATTTATCCTTTTGTTCTTTTTGGTTGGCAAAAACCTATATGAACAAACACATTATTCTTTACATAAAAAACAATTATAGAAAATATGCATGAACTTGCTACAAGAATATGTGACATATGCTTGTTTTTGTAGTAGTGTTTATGCATCCATGAAAAAATATGTGACGTGTTTCACAAGTCGATCTCAAGTAGTTCACGATTGTATTTACCTAGATCCAGGTATATATATCGAATGTCGTGTGATTTCCAATAATAAAGTAATGAGTTCTTTCTGATGATCAAATATCTTTCTCCCCTCTTCATAATTGCTACCAAATGCAGTGCGTGAGATTACATCGCTCGTCAATGTTTGAAGAAATGGAAAAACGTCAAGCTCGTACGAGTGTTTGCACCCTAACAACTTTCGCCATTTCTCGATCATCTCATTACAACTCAAATGGATAGCAGGAGCCATGTACTGCATAATGAATATCATTCATGTAATTTACCAACAACAACTTAATTACGCTACAACAAATATTAAGGGTGACGTCGAATTCTAACATGACCACAAACACAACATGAAAAACAAACAGGATTTGGGTTGTCATATCAAGTCCATTTAATACATAAATATGTGGTGTTGGAGTTGATTTATATAACCTCTTTTATTAAACTAATCATTTGGGCTAATATATATGTTTAGCCCATTTAACTATACAGGTCGACCCATCAACCCGTTTAATTTAACATGACTACTCACCACCCACTTATACCTTGTTTAACCTTTTATGACACATTTAGCGCACCTACAACTTGATTACAAGTCGAAACAATCAAACTTGCTATTTGAGTAGAAAGCATAAAATTAACCGAACCTTAAACTTGTGAGCATGGAATGCAGGATTGATGATCTTTCGGTGTTTGAACCATTTATCGCCTTCGTAATCAATTAATCCTTGAAATAATAGCTTGACATAGGGATTAGTTCTCCTAAGCTTTTGGAAATCATTGATCCTAGACAATATGTCTTTAGCAAGAGCAGGATCAAGAACATGCATCACTGGTGTTGGCCCAAACCATGCAAAAAACATCTTACCATAGGTTTTGGTTGCCTTATAAACAAAGGGCAAGAGTCTTGGAATAATATCATCATGGATATTGATGGGCTTTTGGTTGGCTTCTTTGGCCATTTGTTTCATCTCTTTTGTGTCTCCAAACAATAACTTGTATGAGGTTCCATTGATCCCTTGGAGCCTTAGGTGCCTCTCAAGCCTCCTTGGTTGCACCCACACCCACTTCAAAAGGCTCCATGCCACAACCATCACCATAGCCCCGCCACAAGAGCTTGCAACCCATTTGTATAGGCTCATTATCTCCATCAATTAGAGAGAAAACGAGTGTTAAAATGTACATAAATTATGGAGCCGTTGGGAAGCATGCACTATATAAATATAGATGAGTTCTAGTTACGTAGCAGTTGTATTTTGCCGTCTTCTTTAAAATACTATTTTATGGGACGTTTTCTATGTGAACAATATTATATTGAGAATTGCGAGACCCATATAACATAGTTATATGTTTTATTTTAAGTGTAATACATAATTAAGACAGTTATATAACCGTCTGCCCACTATCTTTCTCTCTCCTAAAGAATAGCGTCACAAGTGTTTTATCCACATTATACATGGTCCTATATGTGGTTTTGCAAAATAAATGTTGTAAGTTACTTAAAATCTTGCCGATATCGTATCAAACCGGAGCGAAATGGCTCACGTCAATCAACAAAAAGGTACATAAAGCTTTCATGGATTTATAATCACAGTGATGTTTGATCAAAGAAGCCAATATTTGTTTAGTAATTAATTAACCAGTTTTGTTGTGAAACTGTTTCTTGGAAACATAAAAGGTAGGTTATGGTTTAATGGGTTCATGTTTGGTTCTGCATGTTTTTAAAACAAAGACAACCAAATACATACAAAACATAAATTAATATTGTCAAATGAAACCAAGAAGATACGAGCTAGGCGGTCGTTGTGTACTAGAAAATAAACTTATTTCTAGTCTTCTAGAAGATGTATGAGATATGAGGGTGGTTCATTATAGCCAAACCACTGAAATTGAGAGGACCATAATTTTTAATTTTCCAAAACTCGCCCAAAACCAAGTAAGATTAGTTCATAACATTATTTTTAATGTACGAATAAGATTATTACATATTACAACGTTATGTTCTTTTATGCATATGTGCAAATTTATGTTTGTTAAAACGTTAACACATATGTAAATTGTAACATATATGGTATAAATAATACGTACATGTGTAAGTTATAACATACACAACGTGTAAGTTACAATTTACACACTTATACTGGAATTTGCACATACGCATAAAGAACATAACATTGTAAATGTGTAATAATATTATTCATAGAATAAAAATAAAAAGAGTAAACCGCTATTTTGGTCCCTGGATTTGTACTAATTCGACCACTTTGGTCTTTATGTTTTTTTCTTGCCATTTTGTTGTTTGGTTTTGTAAAAAAACCTATTTCGGTTCTTCTGTCAACGTTTTCTATTATATTTGGATTAAATGACGAGAAAAACATAAGAACCAAAGTGATCAAATCGGTACAAACACAAGGACCAAAATGACAATTTACTCAAATAAAAATATGAGTTGATCTTGAAAGTTTTGAGTTTTTCTTTTATGGTTTGTTCGATCAAAAAGTTTGCTATTAATCCCGGCCTACCTATGTATATACAAATATAAAGGTTTGTTACAACTTATAAGTGTAAATAAATAAATGTGGTCAGCCCCATGCCGGTTTTATTTGGCCAACTACTTTGTATTTATATTGTCTTTTTTAAGTTTTAACTGCCGGCATATTATTAGTATACTTTATCTACTACGGAGTATATAATAATTTTTAATATTTTATATACATAAACATAAACAGATTATACATAAAAATATAATAGATACATAAACATATTATGCATATAAAATATGGTCTGATATACATAGAAATTGTAAACACATGTAAATAAACTAATTTTGTAATAGCAGATATTAAGATTGCTTAAAACTTTCTAAACTTTTTTTAAATTTTAATTAGGATGAGATTTTTGTCATGAATACTGATACCGTACTCGTAACGGTACAAAATCGATAGTTTCGGTACGATATGGGTACGGTACTGGTATAGAACCGGTACGGTACCAATCTTGTATGTTTCTAAACCTCATCTGTGGACGATAAGACTTTATTCAGATTATTGAAACCGGTTCTTTGGAATAGTTGTTTTACCAATCTGCGAATCGAGTGAGCTCCCCTTGCATGCAATGATGTGGTGGTGAACCTCTTATTCTAATTCAGTGCTCTCCGAACCTTGCGGGAAGGTTTCCATGCTAAATCATATTTGTTTATCTTAGTTTTTTTAGTTTTGTATTCAACAACCCATTTATCCATGTTGTCCAAACTTTACTTAAATTGATGGGACATATTTAAATAACATTATGAGATTTCTTAATTGTGAATTTTTATACATGGAAAAAAGTTAGTATATTTGCATTGTTGTCGTTAAGGATTCTTGACTTGAAGTATTTAGTTTTTATTCGATCAATCAAACATAGATTTAATAAAAAAAACATATTATTAAGTTATTACTTTATTTGCTATATTTTTATTAGTTAACTCTATAATTCCATAAAAATACACTGTAATTCCATGAAAATACCACTTCTAACTCCAAAAAAAATCCAAAAGTACATGAACATGGAATGCATGGACTCACCAATAAAATTAGGAAGTGACAAATTGATGAAGACTATGGCAGGAAGGATGCTAGGTTTAACAAATCAAATTTTAATGGAAAGATGCTAGTTAAAAACTAAAAAGTGATTAAGTGAAAACATAGTTGCGAGCACATTTGGGCTTAAGCCTTAAAAAGTTGTTTGATTATAACTTTGGGTATCAAACATGGCCATTTGAGAAAATATATGGATGAAGTGGTCTTACACCTTGGATGAAAACCGGCATGATGTTTTATACCGGCAAAACCGGCGGTATCTCAAACACCCCGGGTCATTAAAATACCGCCTAATAAAATACTGGTCATCTTCCCCAACACCGGTTCAACCGGTTAAACTAGCCGATTTGAACTGGTTTTTAAAACATTGCAAATACTTGGTATATAAACACACTGAATTAGTGATTTCCTTTCATGACATTTCTTTGTAATTAAAGCGGTAAAATACACCGATACCGGTATCGAATCGATAAATTCTGTAGAGTATTCGATACCCATGTTTCTTCAAATTCGGTATCAGTATTTTCGGTGTTGGTACCGGTAGAGTACTCTAGTGGTACAACACCCATCTCATCCATAGTTTTAATGGGCTAATAATGTAATAGCATTAGAAGTTTCATTAGCCTGAAACAAACTAGCCAGCAGCATTAGATCTAACACGATATGCAGGGTTGATTACATACAGTTAAGTTACATACACACTACATTTGCTAAAATAAGTTAAAACAGTTACATATAAAACAAACAACATATCCTTTCACTAGGGCTAGAATCATTAAATTAGAAGCAATACTGCATTGGAAAGTGACACCTTATGCATTGAAACTTGTACATTTCCCCTGCCTCCATTTATCTATCAATGAGTTGGTACCAAAAAAGGCAATCCATTCTTATTTGGTACAGTTTCAGATATCTGCCAAACAAAAAAAAGGCTTTTAATACAACATGAATGTCAGGAAACAAATTAGTTTACAACCAAAAAGAGTAATATTCCCCCATGATTGTTCTGCCACCCAATCAAGAATCAAATATTACCAGACTTAATGATGAATCATCAATCTATGAAACTGAGTTTTGCAAGATTAATAAAAAAAGGATAGTTTCATATTACCCACCCCTTAAAACTTGAATAACATCATCTTTTACCAACTCAATTTTATAGTGTTTAGAGTATATTAAGTTTTTTAGTTGAGTAAAATTGATATCCGGCAACTTTTTTAACGGTATATATATGAAATTTTCCAATATCTGGCATAAGTAGGAAAATTGCACATGGTTTATATATTGTTCTATGCATATACATTGTAGTAAGATAATGAATCTTGGGCATGACTGCGTAGGTAAAAATATTATATAGAATTAAAATAAGCATAACTGACAGAATATACTCGAAAGATATAGATAATAATACCTAATTGACAGAATGTAGTTTGTAATTAAATAACGAAAGCCCATTAAGAGTCATAAGAACCGCTTTCAATTAGGAAAGTTACTTGTACATACCATTCTGTAATCATGCTTTAGATGAATGAGCTGCATCAGATCCAGCTCCGGACGAACTATCGCTATCAGAATCTGTGATTAATTCACAAGAATTGAGATTGACAATGAAGCACAGTTCAACTTCAAGCAAATTACATCAAGTGCCTAAATTAAATTCAGAGAAATCTAGAAATATAGATCTTAAACTAATACCGCTAGAAGACGATCCAGATACGCTACTAGAGCTGCTTGACTTATTTCCTTGAGCACCCTGCTTTACCACCTGTTTCTCCATCTGAATTGGAGAATTAACTGAACCGATTCTTTCATCTGCATACAAGGTATAGATTTCCATAAAAGGTCAACCTTTTAATAACCAATTAATGAATTTGATTTCTCACCCGTTTCAGCTTCTTTGGGAGCATCAACCATAACTGGCGCTAGATCCTGAATCTGGAATAAAAAGCAAGCAAATTCTTTGTTACGCCAATGTAACAGAACTAAAAAGCAGGGATCATACACTCACATTGTCTTGTACATTTGATTCAGCTTCAACTGTTTCTTGATTAGTAAATTCTTGTACATTTGATTCAGCTTCGACTGTTTCTTGATTAGTAAATTCTTGTACATTTGATTCAGCTTCAATTGTTTCTTGATTAGTAAATTCAAATTCAGCTTTCCTTTTGTTCTTACTTACACCTTTCTTGTAGTAGGTGACAAATCGGTCAAGCTCCCATAAAGTTTCAATATCAAATGTGTCAATATCCACCTCAATTTCATCATCTTTTTGCGATAATGAAGGATTCCTTTTCTTAATAATCTTGACAACATGATCCAGCTTTTCGGAAGGCATATTCTGCAAATTTATGCTAAGTTTCTGCTTCTCTTCATATGTCATTTCCCTTTTATTCGGATCTTTAGCTTTTGGCTTCTTTAAGGAAGGAGTTCGACCCGTATTAGAGACAACTGTAGGTTGAGGTCTAGGATCAACGGCGGGAAGATGTGTCTCCACCCTATTGGATACTGGTAATAACTGAGGAGGTGCTAGTTTTGATGTTGGAGTTGGCAAACCAACTTCATTAACTACTGCAAGCTTTGATTCCTGTATATAATCTGCTTCTATAACCTTCCATTTTTCTTCAAATAACTTTAACAAAAGCTCTGCCATAGCATGAACATCTTGTCCTTTTAAATTATACGTCATAGCATTTTGAAACGTTAGTCTTACATCCTCAGCAAACTCCATTGGAGAATTATACCAGTTCTTACCAAGACGAGACTTCACTGTACCTAAATCCATCGGATGCTTAATGATGTCAAAGTAATCATGCAAACCAAGAGCTAAAGGATCAACAGGTGTATTAAACACCCAACCATGTTTATGCTTCATTAATTTCTCAAGTAAAGCACTACAACTCTTGAACAATTTGTTTGAAAACTTAGCATCAACATTATTCTGCTTCTTCCCACCTGATTTTGATTTCTTATAGCTCTCAGTAGCAGGAACTCTATCTTTACCAGAAACAACATCCGATTTCCTGTAAATTTGTTTCGGATTCGGAGTTCGTTTATCTTTATCAACATTCGCACTAGTACCCTGACTGTTTTCTAGCACTGAGATACTTAACTGATGTAAAGGCTTTGATCCAATTTCCTCAATCTTCTTCACCAATCTCCTAACCAAATCAAGCTCACTCACAAGCTTCCTTTTAATCTCCTTCACCTCCTGCTTTGACCTAGATGTTAACTGAATCGTTATTCGATTCTCCTGCCTTCGAAACCCAAACTTACCCCCTCCGTTTCCAGGAGGAACCCTAGAAGCCATCCCTACCACTGGTTCAGGTTTGTGTCTTCTGAAGCTAGGTTTCAACTAGGAGATTGTTAAATTCTTCTTCCTGTTGCTTTATTCCATACAAAAACTGCACACAAACAGGTATCAACCAACACAGCTTCAGTTATTGTACAGAAACAAAGCATAATCAAGTCCGATTGAATCATTGAAACACGTACACACACATACTAAGGTTCCGAAAACTTACCTTTTGCACGATGATTAAGCTCAATTGAAACACATACATACTACGTTTGCGTCTGCATAAGCTAGGTTTTGACTACGTTCTTCTTCCTGTTGCTAAATTGCACACACACACACACACACGTATCAATCAACACACAGCTTCAATTATTATACACAAACAAAGCATACTTAAGTCCAATTGAAACACACACTAGGTTTTGACTACGAGACTGTTAATTTCTACTTCCTGTTGCTCAATTCCATATAAAATCGAAAAATCCTAACTCAATCTGCTTCAATTGCACAAACATGTACCAATCAACACACAGCTTCAATTATCATACACAAACAAAGCAAACTCAAGTCCGATTGAAACACACACACACTAGGGTTACGAAATTGTACCTTTTACACAATGATTGAATCTTGTATCAATCAATGGATACTTCGCTTACATATTTATGATTCGAACACCGATACTGGAGTGAAAGCACCGGCTCGACGGAGTGAAGCGGATCGGAGGGCTGAGGTTTTGTGAAGATGACGTGGACCGGATTGATGAACGGATGATCTTCAGAGATAATGCGAGGTGACTGTAATTGTGTCTGATGAAGAGAGGTGTCCTCCACGCACGTTGGTGGCGCGTGTTATTCACTACCGGTGTTGAGAAAGTTCATCCACTCGCGATGGTGGCGTGTTTGCATCGGTATGGAAGTGTTAGTTAACCACCCGAAGATTTAAAGAGTGTACAAGTTTGACCCTTTGGAATTAAATTTAGTACAAGCATGACCTAGTAATTTAATTTATGATCTAGACTAGATAATTTCGATCTATTTACACTTATTTTGCCCACAATGAGACTTGCACCCTTATTATTTAAGAGATACATCATCACTTCAACATATTGGTAATGGCTATAACTATCGACTATTAAGCGGAAAAAGCTAGTCTTTTTTGCTGTGTTTGATATCATTTGGTAATTAGCTTTTAATAATAAAAACTATATGCATGACAATTTGACCAATGACACACATAGTTTTCCTTTTTGTAGCCAAGAACTATCTCATTCCCATAATCATCGTAGGTTTATACTTAAATTTCGCTCGATTTCGCTCACAATAATGATTATGAGCGAAATGGTAAAATGAGTATTTATTTTAAGCAAGATTAAGTGAAATTTGAGTGTAACTGTATGATGGGTATGTGACTGAGACTTCTCTTGTCGATAAAAGTTAAAGTTATGAGTGTAATTAATAAACTTCTCAGTATACTTTATCCTCCATCAATTAATATTAGTTTGGATTCTTATAATCTAAACATTATATTTTCCTTTAAGTTACATCTATTTGGATAATACATAATTTGTCTTTTGGTTGAATGAAGTGATGACGATTGTAAGAGTTTGGAATTTCAGAGGTCTCATGTTCTAATCTTAACTCAAGAGTTTTTTTTCCTCATATTGGTGAGTTTTCTCCTTTATGATGTTCTTGAGTAAGTCATGCTTCAAGTATCAAACATCAAAATTAGTATGAACGGTTAACATCGCGCCTTAGAAAAACTGGCTCTGATATTTAATTGATACTCCTAAACGATGATGTTAAACAAAATCTGTTTGGCTAACAATCCAAATACTATATATTCCATTTACATTTATGTCCATTATGAAATTTGGCATCCAATATTCCAATACATATATAATATTATATCGATCTTTATAGATTGAAAATATTATTTTCAATCTCTAGCTTCTAGCATATGGCAATGGCATTAACGAATGCAAACGTGATAGTGCGAACCTCACTCCATGGAGATACGTAAAATGTTCGCAATTATTCATCTCTTGATCATCATCATAAACCCTACGTCCATTTAGTTGAATGAAGATCAATCCCCTTTAATTTTTATCAATATCAGATCTAGAAAGGAGCCATTGAAGTGTATAGTGATCGATCGATGATCGCTGGGTGATATATATAACATAGCATATGCGTATATAAATACACCCGGAGAGAGGAATGACAACAACATAACATGTGTTTATATAAGAAAACAACTTTATATTTATAATCCTTTGTCTTATAACTTTATAAGTAATAACACCTGGGATATGATATGAACGTGATAACCCATTAAAACGTGCAACTAGCATATAATATGGCATTTTTTTAAAATATGCGATACAAACTCGCTCTCTTTGAAAGAGAGGCAATTGCATGCATATTTTCAAACAGAAACAAAACAAGACAAAACAAAACAAAACAAGACAATGCATAACTCTTGCAAGAAACCTTCCATTAACTAATCCACCATTTGAACTCTTCAACTTCAAACCAAGAACCGCGCGCCATCATGACAAAACTAGTGAAACGATGGTGATGTAGCTGCAAGATGGTGTTGACCATCAGGGCCTCCAGGTGCAAGCCTACCAGGGATTACACCCAACGACCTTCTCTTATAATATTCAAGATCAGACACCTTCATCCCTAGCTTACGCAACAAAAGTTGGTTCGAAGCATTGTTTTGCATGACTTGATTGGCATTGGAGGTGATGAAGAAGACAAAGAAGATGATGAACATGAATAGCAAGCCTTTTGATCTCATGGTAATTGCCATTAGGGTTTTGCTTGTTTGGGTTCTTAACGAATTTCTCAGTATAATGGAGATTGTGGTTGTAGAGATTGCATGGATATAGATGGTATTTATAGTAATTAAGTTGGCGGTGATTAGAATATGTATATGTATAAAATATACATGTATATATATAGAGAGAGAGGATAAGGCCATGCTATTTTAGAATCTAGGGGAACTTTGAGTCATCATACACAACAAGATGTGTAAAATGAATACACCATGCATGCATAACATGAAATTCATAATTTTCTCATCTTTTAATATGTTGTGATTCCATTGGAAAGACAACTCCCATTTTTTTAAAATTAATTAGCGGTTGCCTTTAATACTATTTCATTAACTAAAAAAATACTTGTGCTTTATCAACTATATATATATATATATATATCATTTTTATATATATCTTAGGTTTATCCGGTGGAAACTATATATAATATAAAACTAGTTTAGCGTCTTATGTAACACATAAGTTAATTAGGATAAAAAAATCTATCTAATAAATTAGAGTTTTTAGGAGGAAATTTTTTGGGGGAAAAACATAATTTATTTTATAAAAGAATGTTGAGAGGGAAATTAAATAGGAGAGTTAATAAAGACAAAATTTTATGATTAATAATAATTTACTAAATTATTTATAAAATTTTAAATATAATAGTTATAATTTTTAAAAATATTTTTATTCAACCCGTGTGTAATACACGGGTGTTAAACCTAGTATGGTACTAAATTGTATTTCTTATATATAAAAAACATGTGTGATATAGATGTTATATAGAATTTAAATCCACAAAGATTATAATTATCATTAATGCACTGGTTAATATAGATAGGAGAGTATTCTAAAATTTAAACCAAATAGATAGATACATATAAAGATAAATTAAAATATTATGAAAAGATATGTGTTACTATGTAATCCACCGATTAATATGGATAATATAATATTTTAAAAATTAAACGAAGTAGATATATGCAGATGAAGATAAATATAATTATTAGAAAAAGATATACACATAGTATTTGCCTGAATATGATTTTGCATCAATGAAATGAGAGTTTACAACATAAGATTTTTTCTTATGCCATATCGTTGATAAATCGATGTACGTGTTATTCATTTATTAGAATATGTAGATTAGATTAAGGGCATGTGTAAAAATTCATACAAATATTGTAAAAATATTTGATAAAACATACAAATTGATGTTATATAGAATTTAAATCCACAAAGATTATAATTATCATTAATGCACTGGTTAATATAGATAGGAGAGTATTCTAAAATTTAAACCAAATAGATAGATACATATAAAGATAAATTAAAATATTATGAAAAGATATGTGTTACTATGTAATCCACCGATTAATATGGATAATATAATATTTTAAAAATTAAACGAAGTAGATATATGCAGATGAAGATAAATATAATTATTAGAAAAAGATATACACATAGTATTTGCCTGAATATGATTTTGCATCAATGAAATGAGAGTTTACAACATAAGATTTTTTCTTATGCCATATCGTTGATAAATCGATGTACGTGTTATTCATTTATTAGAATATGTAGATTAGATTAAGGGCATGTGTAAAAATTCATACAAATATTGTAAAAATATTTGATAAAACATACAAGCATGTAAACAAGTTTATTAATATACATATATATACGATAATATCATTTTTACCCGTGTTGCATTAAAACTACAACATTTTTTTAGAACAGCGGTTGGTGTAAAGACCTATGACCGATGCAGCACTCAGAGGTGCAATGACCGATATCAAACTCTGACTCTAACACCAATATATGTTTTTCTTCGACATATGGCTCCTGTGAATGCACCGAAAACCCACCATAATCCTCCTTACAGGTTTGGAGAGTTTAAATTAAAGACTTGTGTACTTTAATTTAGAACTCTTACTTTTTTAGAACTTGAAATTCTTATGAAGAAAACTATTTTACACATATGTAAATTAACATGTGGAAAAAATAGAGTTCTTGCTTATAGTTTCACAACTTCAGATGTTATCGTTAATTTTAGGTATATTGGTTTTTACTGGTCCCAACTATTATCTTTTGTCTTCTACAGGTCCCAACTTTTAAATTGGTTGTCAACGGTCCCAACTTTTATCAGTTTGGTAACCACTGGTCCCGTCGTTAAATTTTTTTAACGCCGTTAAGTTTTTTCCAAATTCAAGACCGATGTTTTAAAATACGTGTCGATTGATGTAAAAGTTTTCTCGAAAAGGTTCTCTGAACGATAATTTTTTTGCATCCGATTGAAGCACCGTTAGGTTTAAACACCCGATTGAAGCACTATTTCGTTGTTCGGAGCGCCGTTTTGAGGTAACTTTTCCATCAATCG
The DNA here is from genome assembly GCA_030867185.1 of Tagetes erecta. Taxonomy (NCBI): domain Eukaryota; kingdom Viridiplantae; phylum Streptophyta; class Magnoliopsida; order Asterales; family Asteraceae; genus Tagetes; species Tagetes erecta. Next base: position 5,199,620 of record CM061494.1, on the reverse strand, counting down.
ACTTATATTATCGTTCCGATCAAAAGGCTTATAACATCGGTATTGAATTTGGAAAAACTTAACGGCTTTAAAAAAATTTAATGACGGGACCAGTGGTTACCAAAGTGATAATAGTTGGGACCGTTGACAGCCAATTTAATAGTTGGGACCGGTAGAAGACAATATGTGATAGTTAGGACCAATGAAAACCAATATACCTTAATTTTACATGAGAAATGTAAAAGCCTTTTTTTACACATGTGTAACAAAAGAGAGCCGCCGTATCACACAAGTGTAGAAATTTTTTCGGGTTTTCACAAAAACGAAAGTTCTTAATATAACCTAACCCTTTCATCAATTAAAATTACAAATTTACAACGAAAGATAACTATCTATAAAACATCAATTATGTCCACTCGACCTTCTTGCATTATCAAGAACCTTTAGCCAATTAGATTTGATGACATGCCAATTAACAACATTTTGGCTCTCTCTTGACCCTAAACTATCCGAATTAATTTGAAGTACGAAACTCAAAGTTAATTAAATAAGTATGATTTGTTATTAGTCATGTCTAACTTAATTAACCGTTTTGAAAACGTACAATTATTTAAGTATAAGTATGTTTTGTTAGTAGTGTTTTTTAGTAAATAGATCGGTCGATTCATGCATGTCTTTTGTGTGCCGCCCCACATTTGTCCAATGTGGAGATGAAGGGAGTGGGTGAAATGCAAGTCCGACATAAATGGTGGTTTCAACATGCTTTAAATCATTTGTTTTTATTTATATATCGATCGGACAGAACCTCCTATGTGGCACTTTTCTAATTTAATCATCAAATATTGCAATCTTTTTCCTTTTTCTTTTAATCTATTGTAATATTAAGTTTGTAGTTATAATTATTAAACTCATTTTTCTTATTCCATTGAAACTAAGTTATGAGCTGTGAGTACCGACTAGTAGAGCTGACATATTGTATATACCGGTACACGATAATTCGATAAGACATGTTTAAAAACACATATTTAGAAACTTTTTAGTGAAACGATTATACTTGTTTAGTGAAACAATAAGACATGATAGATTTAGGTACATATATATTTTAATTTTAATTTTTTAAAAAGTTCTTATCAGGTACTTAACAGGTAAACATGTATTTAACCTGTTCAGATACGAAAACTAATCAATAGATGAGGGGCTGTTTGACAAAATCTAAATTATTAAGTACTGAATGGTTAAGAGGTCTGAACCGTTAGATGCTCTATCAATGAGAGAGATGTTGGGGTAAAACTCCAGATGAGGATAAAGTTGGTATATTTTTCATTCAGCATCTCTTTGTTTTTTAACCATTCATCACTTAACTAAATCATTCAAAGATTCTTTTTTTATGAAACAAACGCTCTGAATGCTGAATGCTAAATGATTAAGCACTGAACTAAATCATTAAGAGGTGTAACAAACAGCCTCTCAATCTCTTTAAGTATGAAACTTGTTAAAGACATACATGAAACTTGTTAAGGCCATGCATGATACTTGTTAAAGTTATGTAAGTTCGTATCATTTTATTTGTGTACATGTCTTAAATTACCAGCTACAAGTGAGTTTCATTTATAAATATATACGTATGGTTTGAAAAAAAACGTGTGTATATTAAGTTATATATATGTATACTAGTTTAGTGTCCGCGCTACGCTCGGGAACATAACACAAAATCTTAACCTATTTAATTGTAGGTTATTAACAACTAATTTATTCTTAAGTTTCATTATTATACACTATTAAATATAAGATGACCCGTGAACACCACTGGTAGAAGAAAGTTTAAAATATAAATATTTTCTTAAATTTCTAAGATTCTCATAAATATTAGGGGATCAAAGTGTTACTAAAGTTATTATAATATTTTATTATTATAGAGATATATACATATGAGATAGGTTCATATACAAAATTATTTTTTAATACAAAATTTTAAAATGATACAATAGTAAAAAGAGAAAAATTGTCACAATTACAAAAGTTATAACTCACAAGAAATAAAAAAAAGTGTGATGAAAGAAAATTTAATAAACTAGATAATAAATTAAAGCAATAAGTACCACATACATCATCATAATTAATTAAATATGTAAATATCAAGTTCATTTCGGTTAAATTGTGACTAACCTCTTTGGTCGTTCGGTTTATATATATATATATATATATATATATATATATATATATATATATATATATATATATATATATATGTGTGTGTGTGTTTTTACATAATCTGTTTAATCTTTGCATTTGACGTTTATTGTGTATCTGATGATATATATATTAATTTGTGTGATAGGGTTTTTCTTTTATCAAATTAGTGTTTAGAGAAAAACTATATTTATCAAACAAATGTTATTTAAAACTATTTACTTATAATATCGTGTTTTCTAGCTATTTTTTCATTTATTGGTTTAATATTGTTTTTACATAAACTTTTACTTTCTTAAAAAACTTATTTTTTGTGTGAGTTTAATTAATGGGCAACAAATTAAGCTACAATTAATATTGAGAGACCAAGTTATTCATTTTCTGTAATTTGCATGGTTGTGTTATGGTTGATCGAGAAGCTATATTTATTTTTGATTATGTAGTCTAACTTTATCTTCTAATTAAAGTTTGTAATATTTCATCTGATTTAAGTTTTATTTTCTATTTTTTCATTTATTGGTTGAATTGAAACTAAAAGTCTAAAATAAAAAAAAATTACATGCAATACGAGAGCATTTAAATACAAACTATATATGAAATCACAAGATAATCACAAAAGGATTTAAAAATACAAACAATACAAGAGGTTACGAAATAAAAAAGAAAAGAAGTAAAATACGTTTACAACAATTCCTATTGATGAAATCAAAATTCACAAAATTCATTGAAAAGTGTAATCGAAAATAAATAAAACTTCTGAACTATAATCCAATCATATAAATCAGTTACGAAGAATGAATAATTTGGACTTTCAATGTTAGTTTTAGCTTTGTTGCCACTAAACTAAAAAAAAAGTGTTTTTTAAGAAAGTAAAAGTTTATGTGGAAACTACGAAGTATTTAATTACTAAAACAATAAATGAAAGAAAATAGAAAAAAACAGAATATTTATATTTATATATCTCAGAGTTGACAAGGTCAATGCTTTGCGGCCATCATGTGACGTCACATGCTGTTTTAATTTTTTTTACTTTACTGTATTGACGTTTTAATCACCGATTTTGATGTATTTACGGTTTAATCTTAGTCTTGTACTAATTTTCATTTTAGCATCTGATGAGTTTTCGTCTTTGATCTTACTCTACTCTGAAATATAGTACGACTTAATATTGTTATCGTTTTGACCTCTAACTTTTGATACTTCATCGTTTTTAATATGTGAGACATTACAGTTTTGCGTCAAGACGTACGAGACACGAGACGTTTTTTTATATATCAACGCATGTGACGAAGTGACATATACAAGACCCGACTGTATAACCCGACCGCTGTAACAAATGGTCTGATCTTAAATCTAGTTGGTAAATATTTTTTAAAAAAATTTGTTTTTTCCTGTATACCAGTTTGATAAAAAAAACTTAGATATAACAATGTGTGCGTATATATTATATTATTTAAATGTTAGTGTAATATAATAAAAGGAAAAAAGTACATCAACCGAAAATGGCATCTGAGCGCATGTTTATCCAAACCGTTTTCTTTTCTTATGTTGGGTTCATGTTATATGATAAGATTCCAAGACAAATACAATTTTATATATTAATATTACATTTACTCCTAATCTTTTTAATAAATAACTTTTTTAAAACAAGGTCATGCTTTTTTTTTTCTTAATTTATTTATAAAAGAGGTATAGATACACGAACACGAATGAACTTATGTTCAATAAAATTTAGTTCAATAGATTAAACATAATCTTTTAAAAGTGACTCTAAAATAGTGGTTGAATTAACCAATTTAACTCATCAACCCAAAAATTTTTAACTAGTCAACCAGAAACGATACACATTTCTATGTTAACATATAAAATCGTTAAACATACGTATACCACTACCAATAAAAAATGAAGATTTTAGGTTCGGTCATAAGGTTTTTCTCAACGTTAAAAAACATATACAATTTTACATATTGCAACGATGGATTTACATTGTGTGAAGGAATGTTTTATCAAGTTTATGCTTTATTTCAAATATTTGACAAGTAAAGTTCAGTTCAGTTCAGTTTTTATGGGTTCTAAGTCGGATTTATAGTAACTTTTTGAGCTCTTAGCATGTATCTTCATACAGAGTAATAAATTGGAGCCTCCTTCTCTCGTCTTCTCTTCCTCCTCCTCCTTCTATGACCAATTGCTCATTCTTCTCCACCTAATGTTTTGAAAACGTCCATAAATCTATGTTGGCGTACATAAGTTATGTCCTTTATGCAAATTTCTCACTTTTTTCTTATGTAGTTTCTATAAAGGTTTCCATTGACCGGTTATGAGTTCTATAACTTAAGTTCTAGCCCGATTTATGTTTTTTTTGAAGTTCACAAGGTCCCCTAACATCTTCACAATATTCACAGCTTTAAAATGACATAGTTTAAGATCAAATGACCTACGTTCCAAACATATAAAAAAGTAATATGTTGTTAATTAAGTTAAAAACATAAGTTTAAACGCTTAAAACACACGTGAATACAAACACGTCACCCCGCAAATCTAAACAAATCTAAGCGATAATCGCGAATCTCCAAGAGATTGATGAATCTCAGACATTAGCGGTTAGGCATACCCATAGCGATCAGAATCATACTAACACACACTAGTATTCATGAATAAAGCTTGATAGTCTTTTAATATCTATAATGTGGACTGATGTGTCGGCCCGGTCTTAGTTAAAATGTTTTTTACTTCGACATGTCTGGTGCATTAAACGGAAGCATTACGTTTTCTTTACTTTGTTATATGTGTTACGATCGATGGTGACATTAATGTGTACGTGGTGCACTACGTTACGATGATCATAATAACATGTGACACATCATGACGCAACACGACGTGTTTGAGACTTTGTTACACACATTATAGTCATGAATATAACAATGTTAGGTATAGATGAAAATAGTAATGTCTCGTTCTCATATGTTGCGATGCAAAGTCGTAAAAGTAATTTAAAATACTAATATATAAAACAAAAGAAAAAAGAGAAGTTAAAAAAAAGGAAAAAATCAATTATCGAAACAAAAAAATAAACGAGGCACCTATTATGTACTTTAGTATTATAGAAAACTGGGTTTATATATATATGTATACACATTTGTATTTTTAATTCGTACGTCAGTAACTTTAAAGTATTAATATACGAATAATATATTGTAAAAGTAAGTTTTTCAGGTTAAATTGATTAATTGTGATCTAAACATAATTGACATGTTTAGGTACGTTGTTGTAACGCCTTAATATTCATTTCGTGTCGGCTTTAACCTACCAACGAAAGCTTACAAAGTGTTTAACACCCTATAATTATGTATGTTTGTGTGTTTTTGTTATAATCATACCACTAATGATCGACTAGTTAGCTATGTATATATCTAAGATGTGTTTAAGGTTTCTAAAAGGTATATTACATGAATATTCCAAAAATGGAAAAGCCAATGTAGGAGATCACACCTCATGTGCCAGCCATATTAATACCTCCTAAAACATTAATTACTTGCACTGTATCGATCTCCAGGTAATTTGCTGCTTGTTGCCACCTTGTTTTTATCACTTTTTTTAGCACTGTTAATTTATAATATAAAAACAAAAGTTGTAAGTGAAGATCTACTCAGCTGATTCCCACTTAGGAGTTGAACATCCTCAAAGGATCAATGAACATATATATATATATACTCGTTGAATGTTTCCAAGGGTCAAGTTATCTCTCACCCGCCCACTTAATTGGCACTTTTAAGTGATTCTTTTAACTAGTTTAATTGGTCTATATGATTCTTTTTCAATATCCTAATGGTCATGTAATCATATGTGATTTGACATGGTTGAAAGATCCTGTCAAAGTCTTGAATGCAACGTCGACATGTTATCGTAGGATGGCTAATATTTTGACACGATCTAAGATCAACAAATTAAACAAACTGTTAGTATGTTTAAAGTTCATGATCAACAAATTAAACAAACTGTTAGTACTCAAATCTTCTTTGATGTATCTTCTATAATCACGCGTTAAACCTCCTATCTCTACCAAGACTATATATATATGAAGATCAACACGCCATGTCTTTAAGCAGATTTTCAACATGATCAACAAGAAACGACCACTCTTCACTAGTCTTATAACAATCACTGAAATAAACTTGTAACATATTGGTGTCTTTAGCTATTCAACAATCAACTTTATCCACATTAGCATCTTCAAAGACTGGACTTTTCATATGGCTGCAGGCTGCTTGTTCTTCATCTGCAAGCGAAAAAAGTACTTGTACACATATTTAGCAACATCTATCTTCCTATCATGCTGCGAATAATCGTTTTTCAAATTATGTTACATTTTTTATGGCACCCAGCAGTAGACCTATTTGGTTACGACCAATGTCACGTGACACTAGTGGTCAAGCAACCGATATCAGTTGCTATTGCATCTGCTATTCTATTTCAGTTCTACTCCAGTGGTGTTTTCACGGCTGTTGGGCCCACTTGCGCCATGTGGTAACTGGTTTGATATGAAAAATAAGTAAAGCTATTTGTAATTTACACTCATATAACTCAACCACATAATTTTCTGCTTCAAACCAAGAATGTGGCCACAAAATGAAGTATAGCTTCTGTAGAAATTTCTGAAAAGTTATGTAGGATGCTAGGAGTTCAATTCCATGAACTTCTTTTTGAGAATATAAGCAAACTCCAATTCACCAACAGCAGTCAACCCATCAAATACTTTCTGTCTTACCTCTATATACGGTATAAAACCTCTGTTTGTCATTCTCATAACAACTTTACCTGCTAAAACAAACAAGCTGTATTCTAAACACATCTCAACAACCAACTCATAACTCTCAAACCCAATTTGTATATTCATTTCCTCAAGAAAAATAACCATTTCAACAGCTTCATGCACATCTTTGTTAGCCCGCATCGACTTCAGGACTTTTACCACCATTTCTTTCCTAGGGGATAACCTGAACTTAGATACCATCTCCTTCATTAGCTCTCCAATGTTCTTTGTCTTTCTAAGTTGACAGAGTAGACCAATTACAGAACTGAAACTGTCTAAATCAGGTACACATCCTGCACCACCCATGGACCATAAGACGTGAACCGCTTCCTCATACTGATCAACTTTGCATAATGATGAAATAAGATAGTTGCAAACACCACCATCTGGTTTATATCCAATTGAATTCATTTGCAATAGCATGTTAGCAGCAGCATGATCAGACTGCTTTCTTTGATGAAGCCATACACTTGAGAGAAGCAGATGAGTTTGAGGAACAGGAGTACACCCAGACCGAAGGGTGCGCTGCAAGATTGCTAAGGACAATGGTAAAGGATCAGGGCTTTGCAGTGTGAAAGAAAGGAGGTAGGCATATGCACGTTGAGGGTGATTACGAGGCCTTATAGGAATAAAACTTTGTAGAATCTCATCAATGATTTTGGTTCTATGTTCTCGGTGAACGTTTGAGAGGAATGAAAAAGGATTGGAAGCCTGAGAAGTTTCTTTTGAAGCACTAAGAATGTCAGCAATTTGAATGTAACTTTTGGTTTCAATAGCAGATTGAACTGATCGTTCAAGCAATTGTTGTGATGAGAGTGTATGTATGCAGGAAAAAAAATTAACAAAAGGGAATGAAAACGAATGCGCTGGTTTACATAGCTTTGCCACTGCCAGCACCATTGCTTCCATTAAAGCATCCTACTTTAAAGTGAACATCAAAGGAATATGAATATCTTAACATGTTTATATTGCAAGCATATGTTCTTTATTAAGTGGACAATGACATAGAGCATGACAAACAATTGAAACTGGTTGAGGACTTTTATCAAACACTTGGTGTGCATATGAGCAAAGTTAAATTTTTTTCAGAATATGTTGATTCTGCTTCAAGTTATGGAAAATTAATGAATAATCTATCTACACGAGGGTTATGCTAAGAAAATCATTTCTAATGACTCAATTTCAAAAAAGAAAGCAGAGCTTTTAATGTAACTACTTATTATAATGATGCAGTTAATAATAGAAAACAAAACAGGTTGTTAGTTTCTTACCTCCAAAGTCCAATCGAAGCTTTAATATGTCGAATTTATGGAAAAGAAGGTTGGTTACTGATGCTTCAAAGTGTTGTTTACGGCTTGTTTCTGTACTCGAACAACCCTAATCATGATGGATGTGATATTAAAGTCGAAAATCACAGGATCCGAAACATGGCGGATGTGTTTTAAGATGTAGCCATGTAGGTGAATAAATCAACTTAAATTGCCGTTCAAAAAAAATTGTAGGTGTGTTTAATAAGACTAGATTATGTGTTAGTTTAGAAAAAAATCAAGCTCGCTAATATAACATGTCATCCTAAATATAATGTGTTTAATAAATGTGTTTATGGAGTATGGGCAAATCTATGTTATGTTTATTGTTTAGTGTGCACAAGGGCCCTGGCTTGAAATAGTGAAATTATCTAACTTTTTGAAGGTTAGATAAAAAAATTGAAAAATTAATAAAAATAATCTCAAGTAACACATATTTGTTGAGAATAATCTCAACTTAGTTTTAATCCATCTTGTGGTCCTAAATCCATTTTTTTGCCTCCAGTGGTCTGCCGTTAATTACATTTAACGGCCATTAACTTTTTTTTTGGTTTTTTTGATTTCAAACCGATGTTATATGGATTTTAATCGGGAGGAGGATACGAGTCAAATGATGTAAACCTTATCACGAACTGTTATTCAAAACGAAAAAATGGTACACCTGGATAAAAAGACCCTATAAAGCTTCACTGTTTCCTGGGATTACCACTTCGATTGATGCAGACGTGGTTCTCTCATTGTGAAAGAAGTAATGAAAGGTAAGTTTTGTCTAAGGTAGCATGCTTCAACGGGATGAAGACCCTCTCTTTGCTTTTAAACAAGTTGGGCCCCTCTTCTAGTTAAAGGTTTGACGTTCTCATTCCATTTTTCTTTTTAGTTTGAGTGCACACCCGGTAGCCAATCGATTAGGACTGGGAGCTGCACGAAGACAGATTAGTTCGCCTTCGGATGTTGTAGATCGGACTAAAGAAGTGGTGGATTGCTAACTATAAGGATGAAGAAGAATGACTAGTTATGGTGGTTGATACGGTTGATTGAAGAAGAATAGTTTGCGGATGTTGAAGGTGAAAATGTTAATTTGAGGAACTAGGTTTTAAAGGTGAGAGAGCTATAGAAACCAATGCAGGATGTAAACAAGATCAACTAGCCACTACACCATTAAAGCATTACCACTAAATACTCCCCCACTAAATATTAACTAACAAATGAAGACCATTAAAGGAGCTAGATCGTATGGGGTCAAATGACCTCAAATAACTTGAGGCTTTATATGAAATAGCGGAATAAGTGACCCCATAAGTTTATGAACAATGACCCTTAAATATAAATAAAAAGAAAATTTATTGTGGTTTTGATGGTATCTTGAACACATCTTGAAATCAATAATATTAGTTCAAAGCTTACTCTAATCTTTTTAATCATTTTATTCTTTTTTACAGACTCTTCTATGTTTTTAAGACACCAACAAAGCTGGTCAACATCTTAGGCGTACAACAGTGTTAGAGGCGGTCTAAATGCAACGTCTTGATGGTTTCTGTTTGAGTTTAGATTTTTTTGTTTATAACGTTTAAATTGAGAATTTGGATTTTATTAATCCTAACTTTTATCTATTGGCAAGTATTAATCCGAACTTTACTATTAGTCATTATTAATCCCAACTTTTACTTAAATGACCACCATTGAGCCTTCCTTTAACCCTGACTAACTCCGTCTAAAAAAAACATGTCAGCTGCCACGTGGATGTCATGTCAACAATTTTACCGTGACCACTTAACTGAAAGTTGGATTAATAATGACCAATAGTAAAGTTGAGATTAATAATGACCAATAGATGAAGGTTTGAGATTAATAAAATCCATTTTCCCTTTTTAAAAACTTAAATCTTAACTTACAAAACACGTATGATTTTATTTTATATTTGAAGTCAAATACAATCGTTAACGTACCGCCGCGAAAAGATTAGCAACTCGTTTCAACTTTCATGGCTGTTGTTTTGTCTTGAACAATAAAATACTATGGTGGTCATATACACAACACATTTCTAAAGCTTTTGATTGGCCAACAAATTTGCGATCAAAGTACACTGTGTCATCCACGTCAGCAGAAACCCAACATATATACACATTTCAAGTGCAGAAACTGATCAAGTTACTACACCATTAACCTTCTTTAACCTCACAACATCTCTCCGGTATGAGCGGTTCACATCCCGATAACATTGACCCGCTCTTAATCGGGGTCCTTGGCGTCCTCTCAGGTTCAGTTTTTGTAGCTTTTATACACTGCATGGCGGTTAACTGTATTAGAAGTACTGCTCAACCCCTCACTGAACCGGCTAGACCACCGAATATGTACCGAAGTCCAAGGATTCACGTTAGCCGTGATGCTAACTTACGGTTATCTATCCCAGTTAGTGTTAGTGGCTCAAGTTCACGTGGTTTGAGCTCATTTAGTTTGTCAATGTTGCCCATTCGTAAGTATACGAAAGAGTTTAGAGAAGGAACATGTGCTGTTTGTTTGGGAGAGTTTGAAGAAAATGACGAGGTTAGGATAATGCCCGAATGCGAGCATGTTTTTCATGTTTCGTGCATTGATATGTGGCTTTTTTCACATGATAATTGCCCGCTTTGTCGGGCTAATGCTACACCTCGGGGGCATGATGTTGTTTTGTCGATCTTGACATCGTCAAGGACGGTCGGGTAACCGGGTTAAATGTTTTAAGGTTCTTTCAGAGAAGTTCATGGTCTTATATCAGTATATTGTAGTTTGTATTGTTCAAGGAATGTGTACAGAGGAAGGATGATGTATATCAATGTCAAGATTATTATTTTAAACATGTTTGGACAACTTTGATTATGATAGTTTAGTATGTTAAATGGGTCATGTTCAGAGCAGAGCAGGTTCGATCCGATACAAATCAGAAAATCTGATATGAGCCTAATAATCGTGTTGAATGCATAAACTCAACACGAGTTTTCACCGGCTGACACTAAAAACACATATATATGTAAAATAATTACATATAAACTATAAAAAAAAACTAGACGCTTGTTTTTTTTATTCTAAATTTTGATATACATACCCAATGGTTTAAGTTATGACATAAAACACTTTTTTTATAACTTAAAATAAACATGTCAGTCTAAACAATACCAGTTTAGATAAAAGTGTTCATGGTTTCAACCTGAAACAAAACCGTGGGTTTACGCATATCCAGGGTAATGGGGCTTCAGCCCCCCTATTTACACTACAACTAATCAATTCTACATATACAAAAAATACTGTTTTGAACTCACCAGTTCCAGATCTTCAAGTAAATGTCTTGCTAAAACTAATATAATCCAGAAAATGACCTGTTCGTCAACGAGGGTTTCTCCTCCTTGAACCGGCTCGCCAACGCCACTGGCAAAGGAAGACTAAAAAGGCCAAAAGAATAACCTGTAGGACTATCACAACCTTCAAACCTGTAATCATGTAACTGATGTCATTACCTAAAATCAAAATGTGTTGCATTTGACTACTATCTCAACTTTGATATTTATATGATGGTGTTGTAATCAAATACTCTTTCCAATCCATAAATAAAATGCAAGCTTAAACTTGAAGAAAAGCGAGTTGGGCTACGAGTCGAAATTACAAAATATTAATAAAGATGAAAATAAATAAAACTATCTGGACCCTAGTAAAAAAAGGTAAAATAGGATTGAAAATTTATCAGTTTTGATTTTATATAACATATTTCAATTCTTTACCATTGTATATAATCATCTATAACATGGAAAATGGCAGCATGAAACCAGTTTTTAATGTCACGTCTTCATTTTACATGAAAGAGAAGTTTGCTTGCATGCCGTTGTATAGAGTTGAAAGTAGGTTGCATACACGAAAAAGAAAACATTTTTTTTGCTTACCTACTATGACAATATGACATAAATATGAAAGTTAACTTGTATTTTAGGGTAATGAAGGGAAGTGTTCTACGTATTTCGCCTTCAAAACTTACATTATTTCTAACATGACCAACTTTAAAACTCACCTTTTAGTCGAAAATGCAAAGTAGGATGCTTTTCATTGCACTAAGCTTAAAAAACATGTTACATTAAAAATTAAGCTTTAAACTCCCTACATTTCGCCCTTTACTTTGGGACAAGGAGAGTATGATGTTTAATTGTATGTGTGTATACGTAAGAATCCATATCAGTTTTCAATATGATAGGTTAATGACTTAACTCAAAAGCCAAGCGTATATTATTTAGAATATACATAGTATAGAGAAACAATTGTTACCTTGAAGTTTTTGGATTGTGTCTTCCCCACTAAAACCAACACTTTTCTGTTTGGTGCCACGAGAACCAAATCTTTTGACTCGGGAACCATAATTTAGTGTCTGGTGTTCTGTATGCCCACCCATGACACATGTATTAGGACAGCTGATACTGCCATCATACTCATCACTCCCATCACAACAATCTAGTAAACAAAAGATAATAAAAAAACAATATCAACGAACATGTTCAATTTCAAGACTCGCTTTTGACACGTTAGTTTGTGAAAAATACCACAAATTTGGTCATTCACATGAGAAGAGAACAAAAACCGAGGCGAACTTCCTGCGTTTCTGCAATAAAACTTAGCTGTAGGACAAGCTGATGTTCCTGAAGATCATATGAACAAAATCACACGCTGTATGCATGTCATGAATCACCTAATTTCACAAATCATGTATACAAATACAAAGACATAATCATAAACATCAGCTAATCAGCAATGCATTCTCTCAAATCAATTTGACCTAAAACATAACTCAATTAATCTTAAAGTTCATCATTTTCTGTAAATATTTGTGTTTTGAGCAGCAATCAGTTTGGGGAAACGTTGCAAAGTTCATTCTGAATCCGTAAAAGTGAAATCAAATTGACCTAAAAAGTAAGTCAATCAACAATTAACGTGAATATGAAGAATTAGGGTTTGAAAGTTACCAGGTTCATCAGTACCATCAATGCAATCGCAAAAATCGTCGTTAATACGATCTCTAGTGAAAGAATTGGATCCATCTTTGCAATTGATGACATCGGAAGCGAAGTAGTTGTGATCTGTGAAAGAAAAAGATGAAATTAAGTTAAAATATAGTGATAATTTTGTGGAAACAAAAGACAAGTGCTGATAGAGTGAACCTAGAGGGTGGATGCCAATAGGTAGATTTGAAGAATAGGAGAAAAGGAAATTGAGAGTGATAAAGATGAAGAGAAGTAGATGATTTGTTGTGTTCATCGGAATCGGAGCAAGATTTGGAGCAGTTGTTTTAGTCGGTTTTTGGGATGTGGCCACAGTTTACAGCTTTCGACGGGGGTTTACTTCGACTCTCCGATCAGTCAACGATCTTGTTTGTTTAGTTAAAACTTAAATTGTTTTTGTTTTAGATTTAACTAGTTACGTAATTGGATTACGCGATGACGGTTGAATCTTAGTTATTAGTTATTACGTTTTGATTTCAACACTTGTTGTGTGTGTTGTGATGGCAGAGGCGATGAGGTTTTGCATTTACGACTTAGTTACACACGTTAATAAAAAAAAGTTGTTTTGTCTAAAGTGTAGACATCCAACGTTATGGATCAAAATAATAATTAGGTAAAAGTTAAGACGGTGAAAATTAAAAGCATGTCAAGTAAAAGGTTAAAGTTTTCACTATGTGAAGGTAGAAGGGGTCGGTTGGATTTAACCAATAAGCCTCTTAATTAGTATTTTGGGGAATTAGTTGATTAAGGCGACACTTATGTAGTTTCCCACACCAAGGCTTCTAGCTTTTAGATTAGGACTTTTACGTCTTGTTGTCAAGTCTTCAACACCTTACTCTTCGAATAAGTGCTTGTTGTGTTTGTGAGCATTTGTTTTTGTTTACATTTATTTGTGTTCTTTTAATTGAAAGAGCACAATTATTTTATAATTTACCCTGATCGTATATATTTCAAGAAAATTACACATAAAATATTAGAAGATGATGCATTATTTGAAGGAAAATTATATTTTAAAAATATTAACTTTCACCCGCTGGCTGTTATGTTTTTTTAGAATTTGAAACTAATGTTTTAGGCTTTTGATCAGAAAGCGGATACAAAATGGATTACTGTAAAATTTACTCTGAACCGGTTTTCTAAACTATGAAACGGTTTGACGATATGTTAAATCTTACATCAATTGGAGCATCGTTTCATCATTTGGAGCACTAGTTCGTAGTAACTTTTACACCAAATGATTCGTATCATACTCTCGATCAAAAGCTCTAAAACATTAGTTTCAAATTTGAAAAATACTTAATGGCGTTAAATTTTTTTAACGGGGCTCTTTAAAAAATATGTTTGAAAGTTGCGATCTCTAATAAGAATTTTCGCAGTTAGGATTTTTTCTAGCCAACAGAAAAAAATCAAGATTTTTAAAATCCAAATTTCCTTATTTGAAAGCATGTACTATTTATCGAGAGAAATCAACATTTTCAAAAGTAAGCGAAAGTGACACTCTCATCTTGGAAGGTTGAATTTGTGTGGCTACAGGCAATGTTTTCAGGATCGGATCGGACAGTGAATCGATCGTCTTACTGGTTCACTAGTTAAACCGGTCGGACCGGTTGGATCGGTTTTGAACCATATAAATAATAAATAATTATATATGTTTTTCTAAAGTGTTAATATAACTTAAAATATAAGTCAGATACTCAGAAACAACTTTTTAAGTTCTACTTCAACACAGAGACAATATTATCCAAAGTTTAAAGATTAAACCTTAACCAAACTTAATTCAAATAAAAAATATCACAAATTTAACCAAATAAAGTCAAATTTAAAAAAAAAATAGTTTTCCGAACCGGTCCAAACTGGCTGAATTCCGGTTCAACCGGTTGACCGGTTCGAACCGGCCGATCCTTTGTACTAAAAACGAACCTATGCGGTTCGGCCCGGTTCACCCCCCGAATCCCGGTCCGACTGGTTCGACCGGCCAAACCGATCCGAACCTGAAAAGATTGGCTACTGGAGCCGCATGTCAAGCAAATTGGCTAAGTTAACAACTCGTAAAAATAAGGGTTGAAAGAAGTACCACCAAGGGTCGGTAGCAATGTTGCGATTGACTTGTCCAGAATCTTGTTTTCATGGAAGGAGTAAACACATACACACTCAACACCATTTTTTAGGGAGTGTGGAAAAAGAAGTTATGGTATAATACATATCTGAATACGAACAAAGAGCGGATATTTTAACTAAAGC
The DNA here is from genome assembly GCA_030867185.1 of Tagetes erecta. NCBI lineage: Eukaryota > Viridiplantae > Streptophyta > Magnoliopsida > Asterales > Asteraceae > Tagetes > Tagetes erecta. Next base: position 5,184,078 of record CM061494.1, on the reverse strand, counting down.
ATTATATTGGCCCATATCAAGTTCCAAATATATATATACGAAGACGAACAAAGAGCATATTTTAAACTAAACCATATATTACAGCAGGGATCAAGTGTTTATAGTATCGTCTAGGACTTGCATTTCATGTTGGGAGGCTTATTTTTTAGTTATTTACGAACCACTAAAGCCCTAGGCTCCCTTAATTATCATTATCGCTTAGTCGCCAACAATCTCGTCCCATTCATGGTTGAACATTCTTTAACCATGAATGATTGTTCATTTACATCCCGTATGGTTATTCTCTGATTTTGATAGTTCGGCTAAAACATCTTCATAAACAACCACTAAAAAAATAATAATATACTTTTTAATCTACCTAGCTAGCTATAGAGTTAAATTTGACAATTTACATATATATACATGATCGATAACGTAATAAAACTACGTACCACAATACATTTATATTTTACGTATGCAAGGAGCAAATATTTAGGGTCTAGATTGCCTTTCCTAAATTGTAGGGGGTTAAGTTGAATCTTGGTTGAACATATAAATTTAACCTTAGCTTCCGTCTTCATGTGACATACCCATAAAAACCCTAAAACCTCAATCTTTCCATGTTCAAACCCTAGGTATGTCTACTTTTCTTTTCACCTTTTTTATTATAATCAAGAAACACCCTTTTCATTCTTTACATAATTAAATGTGTATTTACGTAACATATCTTGTTTGGCTTTAAGAAACACACATGGGTTCAACATCTTGTTTATATATAGATGTAAACAATCATATTTGTAATTTTTTACCCTAAATCAATCAAATAATATTCTTTCATTCAAAGCTTTTCTTGATTGATCACTTCCTTTGTTCTTGTTTTATAAACAACTATTAGAAGATGCAAAAGAACCACAATGGTACAAACAACCCCGCAACTAGGGTTCTTACTACTGCACCACACTTCTCATCACCACCACCCGCCACCGGAGTTCCAGCATGCGCATCATGCCGCCACCAGCGTAAGAAGTGCACCGAAAAGTGCGTGTTAGCACCATTCTTTCCGGCTGATAAAACACAAGATTTTCAAGCGGTTCATAAGGTTTTTGGCGTTAGCAATGTGACCAAACTTGTGAAAGATTTGAGTCGGGAAGATGGGAAGAAGGCGGTGGATTCGCTCATATGGGAAGCGAATTGCCGGCTTAAAGATCCGGTGTTAGGGCCATTAGGTGAGTTCCAAAGGGTTTCTGAAGAACTTGGAGCTTATAAGACACAATACCAACAAGCTAATATTCATCATCATCTTCGACAAGTTCCCATTGCTCCTAATGGTGTTTTGTACGGTGGTAAATCGGTGCAACAACGTTTGATTGGATCATGGAATGGTGACAACAATGTGATTAACAATGGCTCAATGTTGGATTATATTCATGGCAATGGGATTGTTGGTGGTGGCATTGATAACTCTCGGATGTTTAACTATGGATCCTTGCAAAATATTGAGAAGTTGAAGCAAGAAAGAGAACAACAACAAGGTTCTTTGATTCATCCACAACAACAAATGATGAACGATTTTAGTTCGTTTTACTAGCAAGGTATTTAATATATTTTACTTGTTCATCTCTATTAACTTACATATTTTATATATAATCAACTAGGGTAGGGTTCTATCTAATTAATTAAAGATTATGTGTGTTTATATACAATATATGTTAGCTCATATATATTAGATGAAATATATTGGCTATTATTAAAGATTGTACGTATACTTCTAGTAGGTTTTATGATATGATTATGTGAATTAGTAAATAACCTTCAATTGATGGGAGCGGTTGCGCCTTTAATCCGTAATCAATGTCACAACATGTATGTGTAAAAGAGGTTTAGCTATAGAATTCATTATCTTCTACAATGATGGATACACACGATAAAGAAAGGCAACTTATGATGAAAAAAAGGTTTTGCGACACCCTAGCTAGCTTAAGAAATTGAGTAATGAATGTAATCAATTGGGAACAGACGATAAAGTCGATTTGTTGAAATGATTGATGATCTTTAGTTGGTGGTTCAAAGCGTCGACCGGTACTTTTCACGATTGGGGCAAAAAGAGGATTTAGGTTTGAAAGGGTTTTTGGAACCCTAATTGTGTTGTTAGAAAGATGTGATTCGGGTAAGGATTTAGGAATAGATCCGTGTGTTTATCCGGATAAATGATATGACCTGCGAGAAATTGAGTTAAATGAGAGCGTGACACATCATTAGAACTTAGATGGTAGCTAGATGGATAGGTTAGTTATATGTCATGTGATAGAAAATTTATTTTTATATTAGTTTGAATAGATATAGATATTTAGTCAGTTTTGATATAAGATATTTTTTAATAAAACTTCTAACAAACTCGACTAAATATTATTATTAAAACTCAAAAGTGAGTTGATTAACAACTTCTACTTTTTACATTTTAAAATAGCTATTTTAAATGGCTACTATCCCATGAATCACATCGAGCTAAATTTAATTTGTTATTTGATTTATTGATTACGAGGGTATTTGGTTTTCTAATTAATGGTTCAGTGTTTTTTATATGTTAAAAAGCAATTCTAAGTTTGAATTAAATATTCCGACCCTCACATTTTATCCTTAATTTCCTTTTTGTTCGATTTGAAGGTTTAGTCATCCAATTCAAACAAAATATGGTTAAGTGACCTAATTAGAATAAAATTGAAATTTGGTAAGTTTGAACCATTAACTTTGTAAACATAACTATTTTTTAACAATAATATCTTGATTTTTAAAGAGAAATAAACCACAACTTCTTAATAACAGGATTAGAATACCTGACTTAGTGCTTCTAACACAAATGTGTTACTAATAGCCACTAACCCTATTGGCGCAAATATAACTATTAAGTTACATTTTTTATTTATATAAACGTTTCACATGTATAAGTGCATAAAATAAGATCAAACACACTTTAGGCTCGGTTACTAATTGTTTGTTATTTGTTATATCCAGGACAGCAAACGACCACGTCCTACAATAACTCTAGTGGCAGCTTGGAACATCCGGCCTATTGAATACCCCTTTTTTCTCATTTATTCCATAATTCTTTTGTTTGATCATACAAATGTAACATTGTATTTGTTTGGTCCTTAAAAATCTTATTCCCTTATCATCTCTACCTTATATTTTGTAAACTAATTTAAATTTATTTTACATTACCTTTTTAACACAAATTCCTGAATTTTCTTTGTTAAATTTACCACAACATTTTCTTTGTAAAATTTTATTCCGGACATAATATTTCAAACACAAAATATTATAAACAAGTCAACAATGTTTTAACATTTCTTTAATTCATCACGTAGTTACAATCAAACAAGGATATATATGATGTTTCCATTCATTAATAATTTGGATAAGTCATCTCAAATCTTGGCTATACAAGTATGCAATTCTTTATTAGATTAATTTTGAACAACTTTAAACATGATCAATACTTACAATCACACAAAATTTAATTCACATCATAAAAATAATATCTTCTCATGTTCATAGGCATTAATCCAATGAACAATGGATATAAAACATCATGCACAATCATTCTCATTCATCTGCCAAGAAACAAGGCTATTGACATGAAGCGAGTACGATACATCCGCTATCATGAAACATCCTTTCATTGTTGTCAACTTTTTCATATTTCCGTCGTCGAAATCAAAACCAAAAATCGAACCATCTTTGTCCAACAAATACAACTCCCATTTGAATCTCGAAAAGTAAAGCGGGATCAAATCGCGTATACACCCAACCGCAATCGTATACTTCTTTGTCCATGCTTCTCCGGATAAGCTTCCCAAGATCCAAATGCTTATTTCGTGCATTTCCTCGTGTGTCACGAAACAAAGGTGGTCGTATGCTTCCATTATTCGATCATTGAATCGACTCGTTTTAGGAAGCGTGATCTTGTGAAACTTTTCATCATCTATAGTCATTGTGACTATGTATTCATTATGATCAAGTTCAGGAACCCAATGTAACCCGCCAATAGCGAAAACCGGGTCATACCCGAACCATTTCATGAGCCCGAAAGCGGGCCCGTTGATAACCCTCCATGACTTCTCCCCAATTTGTAAAACCTCACATCCAATGTAACCAGACTCATCCCGAAACATGTGAACTAGTTTATACCCTTGTGCACGACAATGCACGAGTGCATATGACTCGTCGTGTGGAGGGTATATAGTTCCTAAAGGAAGCAAACTTAGCTTCCGAGTGACCGGATTCATGATCACTAGCTCGCCTTTTTGCAACACGTTATCAAGCACGATTAGACCGTTACAACTGGCCCTAATCCTCCCCAAACAAGTCGCGTTATAGTCGCGTATCACGCTCTTCCCCTCTTCTAAAACCATGTATTTGATAGCATACTTCGACGATGGACTGATTAAAGGACGGTTAAGCACATGAACCGATTTCAGCTCGAAAATCTTCGTTTCCACCGAAAACGTATTAGGGTTTTCATGAAAATCTAAATCTTGATAATTAGATCTAGACCAACGGTTGAAAACCCCTTTAACCGGGCTCAAAAACATCATGACGTTTTCGGATCGAATAAGATTTGCTCGAATGAACGTGGGACTGTTGATGATGCTATACCATGGCTTGCAAACAAACCGTGACCGTTGAAGGGATTCGATCGGTAATCGAATTAAGATATTGGAAATACAATCTTTTGGAAGATAAGGTATTGAATCTAGCTGTTGTTTTCGTTTCTGTTCTTCAAGTTTCTTCTTCATCATGGCTCTTTCTTCAGCTAACTTCAGTAAACTCATCGCTTTACATGCTTTTTCCGCCATTTTTACGCGGTTTTCAGCAGAAATTTGATGACTTGTGAATTGATGTTCTTGTACAATATATGGTCAATTTTAACAAGATAAAATGACAAGATTAAAGAACTAGCTAGGGCCATGTATGGCGATGACTTCAATTCAATGGACATATGTTGAACAAGTCAAACGTGTAGATCGGGGTGTATGAAATGGACGGATTTGGATTGTTTTGTATGGATCTTTTGACGCGGTTTGGATATTTGATTGAGACGGTTTGTCAATTTAGTTCATGAGCATTGTGACGGTGACATTAATATGGCTGAGTGTATATAAAAAACGTATAAAGTTGTGACGACTTTGATTAAAAAAACTAAAACATAATGAGGAAACGTGTATATATTGGTAGTGTGGTACGAGTAGGTTATCGTCAATCGATAACCTACCGAACCGATAAATAATATATTTATACCATGACCGAAAAATAAAAATAAAGAATATATACATAGCACAAATTAGTTTTTTAAGATTAACAAATAACTTAGTGAAAAACATCAAATAAGATAGAAATATTGGATTTTAATAAGTCATCAACGAACATGAAATTGTATTTGTTTGTTAATTAATTACTTTTCTAATTCTAATAGCATAACAAACCTATTGAATCATACTTTTAGATTCATATTCTTTTATTAAAATTGGGTCTTGACTATTCACTAATCAGTGATATACTTTTCAACTCACCCCGGCAACACTTCCGCAGATGGTGCGGGTAAGACGCGGTAAAGGGAGACGCGGTTTTGAGTACCCGTTGATGTTTGGAGATAAAACTTAACGTGGGCCCCTAAGTTGTGATGACGTTTGGTTTTGGTAAACGGTATTGAAGTTTATGGTCACCGGAGATGCAACTTTAGTCACTTGGAGCACTCTTTTGTTGGCTGGGCAAGTTGCAAAAGAGGAAGGAAGATGGATATGAGCAATGTTTTCATGATCATATCGGATAGTGAATCGGTCGTTTTACTGATTTGTTGGTTGGACGGTTAAATTGGTTGGATCGGTTTTAAATAATATAAATAATAAATTTATATTTTTCAAAGTATTAGAACTTCAAATATAAGTCAGACTTTAAAAATAGAAGTATTTTAAGTTTTTAAACCATAAAACAAACACATTAATCACGTTAAACAAACATGTAACTTTAATACTATGAGTTTAAACAAAGATGATCTAGATTTAAAGACACAACCAACTTTAAAAAAAAAACGATTTTCCAATCCGATACAACCGGTTGACCTGTTTGAACCGGTCGATTCTTTGTGCTAAAAACGAACATGTATGAACTGGTTCGGTGTCATCTCTGAATTCTAGTTTGATCGGTTCATCCGTCTGAATCAAACTGAGTCTGAAACATTGGGTATGAATGTTTGACCATGAGATATTAATAAACTATAAAAAAGTTAAGTTGAATGGATGACACCAAACTAAATAATATAAAACTAAAATGCTTTATTTTTTTCGGGTAATATTATTTGAACTTTTGTTAAATTTTTAATTATATTTTACTTTTTAAATCAATAAATTTAGTTTAAAAAAACTAAGGTTATTAAATTTTAATATTTCTAACTATGTAGTATTAATTAGCTGTTGATGCTCTAAACTAAGATTTTTAATCTTATCACTCTCAATATAATATTATACTTGCTGCATTACTTCCTCATAAAAAGTAACATCACTAGTGACATTATTATTAAGGTGAGACTAAAATTAAATATAAGGATCAAAACTACGCTTTACTAAAAAATTAAACCCTCTAAAATATCAGGACCAGAAAACCATTAATATAAACCATTAAAAAATTGCATTTTACTTCCTCCGTCCCATTAGAATAGTCTTAGTTTGAAAAACACAAAGTTTTAGGCACAATAAATGATTGGTATTTTTGTTTGTTATTTGACAATAATACCCTTGACAATAAATATTATTGTGGGTCCATCATATTGTTTGTTTTATGTTATTAAGGGCAAATTTGGAAGTTTACCAATAAATTTTAAAAGTAGACACTTTAAATGGGACAACAAAAAAAGGCAATATGGACACTTCTAATAGGACGGAGGGAGTAATACATTAAAAAGGTTAACAAAAGCCCATGAAATGATGAAACCAACAATATTTCCTATTTTTAAAAACCAACAATATTTCCTTTTTTAAATATTATTATTGATTTATTTCTAGTCTTCTTTGAAAACATGTTATTGTGTGCCCATTTTCAACCCCTATCTCTTCTACACGCCCATACGCAACTACCCACACTTCGTCTTCTTTATACAACAATCACCGGAAATTTAAATCACCAACATCATCCCCATCTTCATCTTCATCTTCATCTTCATCTTCATCTTCATCTTCATCTTCATCAATGGATCGAGTCAATTTCCGCACCCAAGTCCTAACCCGCCACCTCCAAACCCAAATCCCCACCACCGATCATCTCCACACCGCACCATGTCTCAACTACTCCCCACCGGAGCTAACAGAACCATCGCCCAATTTCGATACCAAATCCCTCCGTAAGCTTCTAGACGGTCAAAACATCGAGGACATAGATTACATCTTCAATTTGATGATACAGAGTAACTTGTTTTGCCCTAGGGAACGAGGGGGCAAAGTGTTCATTGCACCCGACTTTAATCAGTCGATGGAGCAACAACGAGAGATGACGATGAGACGAATTGATTATCTGAGAGAAAAAGGGGCGTTTGATGGGTGGTTTGAAAAGAAAGGGTATGAAGGTGATTTGTGGAGATTTGCGCTTGCTGAAAGTGTTTCTGTTTTTGATCATTCGCTTGGGATTAAACTTGGTGTTCATTTCTTCTTATGGTATGTCTTAATCCCTTGTTAAATCTCTTCGAAACTGAAAATTGATATGTTTAGTAACTGATGTTGCAGAAACTTGTTTATAGAAAAAATGAGATATTGATGCACAATATAAGTAGTAGAATTTTAAGTGTTGTGTTCAAGCTAGGGGCGGTGATCGTGTTAGGTTGACGGGTTGAATTATGAACGAAACACTGGATGTTTGTTCATTAGTCTTTGAACTGGTTGAATTGTGAATCCAAATGTGTCCTCTATACTTTGTGACACTTAAAGTCATGTCATTTAGACATTAGTGGTGTTACTTGTTTATCTAAGCTAATTACAGGCTGGCTTGATGAACGAGCCACGCATGATCATAATCGGACATTAGTGGTGTTACTTGCTTTAGTGAATACGTCAAGCTGATTCCCACTTTTGACATGAGACGTTGAGATTGTTCGCTTTTGTTGAGTGAAATGAAAATCATCGTCAACGTGTTTATATTTTTGTTGGAAATTAGATTATTGGCTTGGTTTGAGCAAACTCAATCTCAGTAATGAAGTTACATACCCAAACAAGTTCACTTGTGGCCTATGCAATTGTGTGATATTACGATTCAACACTTGACTGTGATACCACGTTTTATTTCTTGCTTCTCCGTTATAATCAACATATGTAAATCCTTGTGATGTCCATGGACCATGATTTTGATACAGTATGCCACGACCTGGTGCACCCACTCTTTAGGTATTTTAAAATACGCGTAACTGCATCCGAGTGTAAAGTCCTCGGAGAAGGGGAAGACATAAATTGCAGAGAAGGCAATATCTAAGTGCTTGATGATCGATAAGATAATTTAACTTCCCAACAATCCTTCTATACTACTCAGGACTTGTTTCCAGTATCCTCTCATTCACCCTCAACTCTATCTACAGCATCTTTTGTTTGATTAAGTTCGATTTACCGATTAGATCCAATCATACTTTCATTGAGAATTGAGATTAATAAATTCCCTTTGCTCCAAAAGGATATGCATTTGTGTATTTTCATAAATTATTTCTTGCCCTATTTTTTTCTTTTAGTTTTTTAAATCTAAAAATTCCCAAAATGTCTTCCACATTTATGCTCTTCAAAACGCCATTTGATTTTTCCCTTCTCAAAATCAAAATGTTCATTCAAAAAAGGCACCGACACCCCTACAACAATCTCGGATAGTCAGACGACGTTTTAGGCTTGTGGCATCTATATATATATAATTTTTTTTAATATAAAACCAGGTGCCCCTATAGTGAAGTCTCGAGCTTCCGTCGTCGGCCTTGTCATTTATCTATGCATGTATTTTCAGCCTGGACTCTAGAATCTTTTGCTTCTTGGGTGGTGGCGGACAATGCTGCTTGCGTTGCGGGGGATGCCCGCCCGTAGGGCCTGGCTTGCTTCCCGCTCGAAAGAAACCATGCCTATCTGGAGACATACCGTAAACCATGCCTTTTGAACCAAACACAACGCCCGTCTTCCAAATCAAAAGAAATAAGTGGGAAGAAAGATGGAGGGCAACTTGTAGAGCACATGTAACGCATAGCCGGGTTGCTCACGCTCTCTCTTTATCTATAAGATATCTAAAAAGAGAAGGGTGTGAAAGTAATAGCTTTATGTTATGGCCGCCCCCGGCTTATGGCCCGCAAAGTAGATTTGGGTGCCTCTACCTGTCTATCTATATTTAGTTGGAGGCGGCTCATTTAAAAATGGCATTCTAATATTTAAAGTTTGATGGGGACTTTTTTACATTTTTTGGAATTTTCGCTTTTTAAAATTATAATAACTTTTAATAATAAATATATATTGTTTTTCTTTATTTACTACTCCACCAATATCTATAACGGAGTATAAGTTTTTGTTTTATTAAAAAAATTTCATAGTCATCAGTAAAAGTGTGCGGGCCCATCTTCTCCACCAATATTTCTGTAACGCTCATACACACACACACACACCTACTCACAATTCGTCTTATTTCTTTATGCAAACCTCCCACAAGCTCGTATGTCTTCACCATCATCATCATCATCTTCTTCTTCTTCAACATCAATGGAACGAGTCAATTTCAGGACCCAAGTTCTAACCCGCCACCTCCAAACCCCCACTTCCACCATCGATCATCTCCACACCACCCCATGCTTCAACTACTCGCCTCCACAACTCTCCGAACCATCGCCCAATTTTGATCCAAAATTGCTCCGTAAGCTTCTAGACGGTCAAAACATCGATGACATAGATTACATCTTCAATTTGATGATACAGAGTAACCTGTTCTGCCCTACAGAAAGAGGCGGGAAGGTGTTCATTGCACCTGATTTTAATCAGTCTATGGAGCAGCAACGAGAGACGACGATGAGACGAATCGATTATTTGAGAGACAAAGGGGCGTTTGATGGGTGGTTTGAAAAGAAAGGAGGTGATGGTGATTTGTGGAGATTTGCACTTGCTGAATGTGTTAGTGTTTTTGATCATTCTCTTGGGGTTAAGCTTGGTGTTCATTTATTCTTATGGTATGCCTAAAACCTGTAATATAAGTAATATTTAAGATGTAAATGGGTGGTTAGACTTAACATGACTTGTTTATTAAATGTGTTAGACATGACAACCCAAAGCCTCACTGTAACCTGTTTAATTAAACGGCTTAAAAGGCAACTCGTAGGGGCAAACCTCTCCTCAATCCTAGGATATAGAGCGGCTGCACCCATTGTGATCCTGCCCTGTTCACTGAACTTTTGTTGCTATTAATGTTGAATGCACTTAACCATTAATCATAATTTCAGGGGTGGTGCGATCCGTTTCATGGGCACGAAACGTCATCATGATAAATGGTATAAGCCAACCGAGACTTATGAAGTCAAGGGCTGCTTTGCAATGACCGAGTTAGGACATGGAAGCAATGTATGTAATGGTTTTTTAGTTTTTTTGGTTTGGGTCGGTCTGTTTTCTAAAAATAAGGTGTCACGTACTCGCATAGCCGTAACCTGTACTATGTTGCTTTTTGAGTTATTTTCAGGTCAGAGGCATTGAAACGATCACTAGATATGATGCAAGCACTGGTGAATTTATCATCAACACTCCTTGTGAATCTGCTCAGAAGTATTGGATTGGAGGTGCCGCTAATGTAAGACATAATTCCAATTTCCAGTCATTAAATTGTTTGATAATATTTAAATGTTTTCAGTTTTAATAAATTGTTTTATGTTTTCAGCATGCTACACATACAGTAGTGTTCTCACAACTTGAAATCAATGGTGTGAATCAAGGAGTGCATGCTTTCATAGCCCAAATCAGGGACGGAAATGGAAATATATGTCCAAATATTCGTATCGCTGATTGTGGTCATAAAATTGGTTTGAATGGTGTTGATAATGGTCGAATCTGGTATGAATTGATATCCTTATCTAGTTCATATATTATTTTTCAGATACCCGTTTTGACCTGAACCCTGTATGACCTGTCGGATGACCCGACCCGGCATGCTTTTTTTTCTCGGCTTAGTATTAACCTTTATGCCACATGTGTGTCAGGTTTGACAATCTTCGGATACCTAGAGAGAACTTGCTGAATTCGGTTGCTGATGTGACACCAGATGGGCAATATCTCAGTGCAATAAAAGATCCAGATCAGGTTAGTGCATTTATATAGATCTTGATGTTTATCGATTTAAAGAAAACAAACTAAAAGGTTTTTCAAAGTTACTCATTCGTATCTGATACTTGTTTCCAGAGATTTGCAGCCTTCTTGGCCCCTCTTACATCTGGCCGTGTAACGATCGCTGCAAGTGCAATGAACACAACAAAGGTACTAGCATCTAAGCATTTGTCATGTGTTTAATAATTTTACATTAATTCTAATTGCTATTCTTTGTATTGGTTTATTTCATTCAGGTTGGTTTAGCAATTGCAATAAGGTATTCTTTATCAAGGCGGGCCTTTTCAGTTAGGCCAAATGAACCTGAAGTTCTTCTGCTTGATTATCCTAGTCATCAAAGGCGTCTACTACCTCTTCTTGCAAAGACGTACGTACTAAATAAATACGTATGAAGATAATAGTATCATATGAAGTTATGCTATACTTTTTCAATGTTTTTTGTTATGTTTGATTAAAACACTTACCGACTTGGACTGACAATTCCTTACATGAGTACACGACACAAATAATCAAGTTTTTGTTTGTCATTTGTAACCTGTTTGGCTGATTAATAAACACATGTCTGCTTAACCCGTTTAGTTAAACATCAACCAGTTAAATCCATTTATTACAACTATCGAACCAAATTAGCACGATTACAACTTGATTACAACCTGTCAAAACGTCATTCTGTTTTACTCTTTAAGTAAGTGGGCTGAGTGGGCATGTTTAGGTTGACCGTTAACATGTTCAATTAAGTGGGTGTCTGTTTAACCCGTTTAATTAAATGAGTTGGCTCATCATGCCGTTTAACTCATTTATTACAATCATCCATAGAGGTTAGCACATCTACACTACTTTACAACTTGATTAAAACCTGCCAAACATCATCCCTTTTGACGTATTTACGTAAGTGGGTTGAACTGGTCATGCTCGTGTCACACTGTCACATGATTTTAAGTGAATCCGGGTTACGCTTGATGTCTCTTACACGAATTAATATATGGGTCGTGTTTGTGTTTAATGATCCAACCTGACATGATTTACAGCCCTATTACTGACCTTGTGTTTCTTGTTGTTTGACAGATATGCTCTGAGCTTTGCATCCAACCATTTAAAAATGATATACGTGAATAGGACACCAGAATCAATCAAAACTGTTCATGTTGTTTCTAGTGCACTTAAGGCTGTTTTAACCTGGCATTGCATGCGAACCCTTCAGGTTGTAGATCCTCATATTAATTTTCTTATTTTTTTCAGCGATTTGTAATATCCTAACTTATGGTGTGCTGATATTGTTTCAGGAATGTCGAGAAGCTTGTGGCGGGCAAGGTTTAAAAACTGAAAATCACGTTGGTCATTTAAAAAGCGAGTATGACGTGCAATTGACTTTTGAAGGTGACAACAATGTTCTGATGCAACAGGTAATACACTTGAACAACCGCTCGTTAAAAATGAATTTCTTCTACATAACCAGTTAACATGAGTATGATTTACATATGTTAAATTGTTAACTCAGATTAGTAAGGCACTCCTGGCTGAGTTTTTGGCAGCCAAGAAAAGGAACAAACCAATTAAAGGTTTGGGACTAGAACATTTGAATAAACCGGCCCCTGTTATCCCTACTCAACTCACAAGCTCTACCTTAAGAACCTCTCAATTTCAGGTAACAGTCAAACAAATCTTTTTTATACTAAGATTTTTCTGTTGTTATCATGCGTTATGACCGTGAGAACCCATCACTAACTCACGGGCCCCACCAATACCATACTAACCAATAGGACAGGTAAACCGCAACTTGATCCAGGCTGGTGGTCTTCAAGGGGTTAAAAGCAGGAACCAGTGGATGCATATATTTTTTTTATAATGTCTGAATTACAACATTTACAATTGGTATTTTTGGTTGCAGACCGACATATTCCGCCTTCGAGAGAGAGATCTGTTGCATCGTTTTGTTACAGAAGTCTCACAACGCCAAGCTCAGGGAGAAAGCAAAGAACATATATTCACAGTGGTGAATCTTCATTACTGTTTTTTTTTTATTAATGATTTTTCAGTTTTGTAAAACGTTACCTGTGTTGATCCTGTTTATCATGTTTTTGTACTGCCAGGCCTATCAAATTGCTGAGGATTTGGGAAGAGCTTTTTCAGACCGTTTAATTCTGCAAACATACCTTGATGTTGAAGCCACCGTACAAGCAGGTGCATTGAAGGTAAACTCCTCTTTCTTACTATTTAAAGAGCATATTTTGTTACTTGTGAATGTAAGTACGAAACCATGGTTGTAACACTAATGAATGTTGATGCAGAGTATATTAGGTTTGATGAGATCAATGTACACCACAATTGTGTTGGAAGAAGATGCATCGTTTCTTCGATACGGCTACTTATCAACCGACAATGCTGCAGTGGTTAGGAAAGAGGTTCTGAAACTGTGCACTGAACTTAGACCACACGCTCTCTCTTTGGTGTCTTCTTTTGGGATCCCGGATGCTTTCTTGGCCCCGATTGCTTTCAATTGGGTCGACGCCAATGCATGGTCTTCGGTTTAGAGACGATACTAATGCTGGTCGGACGCCTTGTTTTCTGTAACTGTCCTTTTAAATAAGGAGTCACCCATGTGTTGTAAAATAAGTAACAAAAGTTACGTGTACTTTTAGTTTTCTCATGTATACAGACAGATCATGTTATCAGTAAACAAGTTATTGCCTTCAACTCTTTGTCACTGGAAACAAAGAGTTAGAAGAGAAGTATTTTAGTTTGGTCTTCAACTCTTTGTCACTGGAAACGGTGTTGATTCAGAGCATTGAGACAGTTCATGAAATGTAGCCTATTAACAACTTTGATAAATGTCACTAACTGAACCGACATGCTATATTGTTGGGATTTAGTAATTTTAGAACGGTGGTCAAACGTTACGGTAAGACAGTAAGTGCAAACGTGTACTAGGATTCAAAAACATGTTTCCAATCTCCCACCAAGGATCCGTTCACAAGTAAGTGTTCGATTTACAAACCTTTGTTGCATGGTGATAGATCGAGTTGACGTTTTTGATAAAGTAACCACGAGCTTCCCTTTACAAGTATCCAAACCGAACAAGCAGGTGCTAGCCATCCAACTCCATAACTCATCTATGAAAGGTAAGAAACATTTTCATTAGTTTCACATTTATATACATATAAGCATGCAAGTGAGAAAACAAAAGAAGATCTTATGAAAAAATCCTTTCATGTGTTTTCTCCTCTTGATTTCCATAAAAACCGCGATACAATGGCTGTTCAAACAGCCTAATTTGTAAGTAATATAACAGCTTTTTAGCAGGAGAATTAAAGAGAAGAAGCAAGAAAAAAAAGAGCAGCATACACCCATTTTCTAACTCTTGGTTTTATTCTCTTGTTTCTGCCCTTTTTTGCTCTATTATTATTGCTGTTAGGCAATTTGTTTCATTGCAAGAAAAGAAGAGCAAAATCATCCATAAAATAATAATGCCATGCCTATTGCCTAGCTAGTCATGTGTCATGCCATATTCACAAATACAAAATATCACACTATTTATAATATGATTATCTATTTTTTTAAAGCATTGTCTTCGTAGAAAAACAAAACTCTTCAGTCACCAATACTCAGAGTTAGAATTATAAACAAAGAGGTGTGCAATTCAAAAGGAAAACCCTCCTTTTCTTTTTGGTAGCCTAACAGTTTGGTTTTGCAACGAAACAAAGTTAGAACATCCCCATTAGCACATCCTAAAAAGAAAAATTTCCTTAAATGAATGTTTGTCCGGCCAAACTTCTCAAAATGAAATTTGAAAAGTTACATGTCTGAAAAATGCTAGTGCGATATAAGAAAAATAAAAGTAAAATACAAAAAAAGTTGAAGGGAACGTAGAAACATCTAATATTTGCCGCCATGACGTTATTATTGTTTTTAGTCTTATGAATTTTTTGTTTAGATTAAACCCACCGCAATGGGTGGTCAGAAAATCTAGATATTTTACCGTCATTCTCATTGAAGGATTAGGGCTACAATGCTACATATGTCGTTTTTGTAATATCGGGCTATTCTTAAGTACCGGTTAATGATTCGTTTGTTCTCAATTGATGAGTCTTGTTTCTTTTGCCGCGAGGTTTGTTTAGATGCATTTGTTGATCATGTGGTCCATTGTATGGAGTTACCCAACTTCAAATACAAACATGACATGATTTGGTTAGGAATGTCTTATGTGACCCTTTTAAGTGGGCATAAATTTCAACTAAAAAGGTGGCTCATGTGAACTTTTTGACAGATACGCAAGGGGATGTCTACTTTAAGGCCGGATGATATTCTTGTGTTTGGATGAACATGGGGGAAACACGCTTGTGTGGACCTTATGTGGGTATCCTCTTAGTTGTACTCAGGGATAATGAATTGTTGCGAAACAGACTGCGTCAAAAGCAGAATCATGCAATATTATTAAACACGAGAAAAATTTCCTTGAGACTCATGTTTTTTAATTCTATTGCCCTTTGATACTTTTGATTTCCTACCATGAAAAAAGTAAACTTCTTGACCAGGGTTTAACGGGTTATTCATAGTAATGTTTTGACTCCTAAGAGCCAAAAAGACACATGTTTTCTTTTATTCTATTGTCCTTTGATACTTTTGGTTTCCTAACATGAAGATAGTGAACTTGACTTCTAAGAGCTAAATATTAGTTTTCAGTAAGCTAGACTTTCTTATTATTAAAAAAAGGTACAACATACTTTTTGCATTTTTACCTACACATTAAATTTTGTGGCTCATTATAATATTAAATATAATTTTTATATTAAAAACATGGCTATATGAATAAACTATCGAGCCGATCCAGCCTTTTTTTCCCCTCAAAAGTCAAAACTAAGGGATGGCAATTACTTCAAAAAATTCGGCTAAGGCAATGATGGATAGATGGTTCGTGATATGATAACATCTCATCTCTGAACGTAACAAAATCACATTTGTATGTAAAATAAAAAACTTACACCATACTTTCAGAATATACAATTCATGTTGTAATAAGTAGATAGAGTTATCTTACAAAGTAAAAATGATATAAAGTATAAAAAAACATAATGAAGGGTTATAATATTCATAATTCACAATTTAAATCAAATTTTAAAATAATTATTTTTTAACTAATTTTTTTTTAATTTAACATATTTTAACTAAAATAATTAAAGCATAAATATGTTTATTTTAACTAAAATATATTTAACTTAAGAATAAAGTACAATTTAAGTATCGAGCTATACACCAACTTGCATTATGAGTATCTACATTTTGATTTTAGTCAATTGAGTATCTAATATCTAACCTTTTTGTTTTTTTCTAATTTGAGTACCGAGACTAACAAATGTTGGTCAAGTGTTAACTCATAGAGCTATTGTGATTAATGTTAGGGTTAAATTAGTAACTTTAGTTTAAAAAAAGCTCACTAACAATAAACAAATAGAACAATCTTTCTTAGCCCTAAATATATGTTCCAAATGAATCCCATTAGAACTCGTCCTCCCATCAATTATGGTTCCACCAACGATATGGGG
This sequence comes from Tagetes erecta, assembly GCA_030867185.1. Lineage (NCBI taxonomy): Eukaryota > Viridiplantae > Streptophyta > Magnoliopsida > Asterales > Asteraceae > Tagetes > Tagetes erecta. Next base: position 5,167,196 of record CM061494.1, on the reverse strand, counting down.
TCACTTGACACCATCATCGAGTTCCCATGGAATGATACAGAGTTTTCTATCGGTTCCACCTCGTCCCATGGTTCAAACTCCTCTTCGGGCGGAGGCTCAACTATCGGTGGTTTTGGAGGTTCAACAACCGCCACGGGTTTGGAAGTTCCAGTTGGTTGACGAGTTCAGTGATAACAACTCCCAATCGAAGTCATGCCATCGGTAACATTATCATATGTTGCGACTTGAACATATATTACCAAAACACTTTAAAGAAAAAAATCCCTTAAATCCCAAACCTTGTGTGACCAAAAAAATTCAGACCATGGTGTTGTGACGCGTCTCATTGTTCTATATGTCAAGAGAAGCAACATATATAGATGAACCATTTTAGCATCGCGACATGGTTTTAGTCCCTTGATACCTCATATAACTCAGTAGTTCAACCGACTCATCCCCACAGAATGTAGCGTATTCAGATAGTCGGATCATACTGTAAAACCCACACGACAAGCGTGTAACACTATCGTAAATCATGCACGACTACATTCAAGTTCTCCAAGAGGCATCATCTTTCAAAAGAATAAATACACACTATTAGTTTTTAGTGGTTGAATCATAGGTGTACAACATATAGCTACAACTTTCCTGCATATATAATAAAAACAAAATGATACCGCAAGCTAGAACTCGAAATATAGTAGACATGTCTACAGGCTAGGAGTTACCTTGTCACTCGACCCGTTATATTTCACTGATCATAAACCAGAAAAATTTCAAACTAGCTGAAGTATTCATGTAATTAGATCCATTTGCTTTTCCCGCCTTCGATTGAAAGAGGATTTCTAAAATTCAAAAAGCTGCCTAATCCTTGTCCTTGTTCTATTTCGTTAATTTTATATTTTAGCATCTCGATTTCTCTAGCAAGATCTTCATCACGTTGTTTCAAAGCCTGCGAGATACCAGAAGCAATGATTTTTTCACCTAATTTTGGTATATTAAAATAAAATCACTAAACTTGTAAAAAATTACACGAAAAAGTCTTCGACCTAATCTTGGTATATTAAAATCATTAAATTGCTAAGCTTGTCTACAAATCATGGACCTATGAAAATATTGAAAATAATGACTTGTTTACTCTAGTCAATTTAGATGAAGTGACATTTCTAACACTTGGCACAAATTTTTTTTATACCATCTTATATAATAAAAAAAGGCATATTATGTGGGGAATTTTTTTTACACACTTAAGATGTGCTTTATAATTGAATTTTGACGGGTTTAAGAGACAACAACAAGTTATTATTTTTAATAATTTACCAGCATGTGCGTTGAAGGCAAGTTTAGTACTTTGCTAAAGAAATTAGGTTGAGGAAATTTTTGTGTATTGTTGATACATTTAAGGACTTTATAAAGTCCTCATTTGTACTAAAAACTAGTTTGGGGAACAAAGTAAGTTGGTTTTTTAACAGTGTTGATGAAATATCAATACTATAAAAGTGAGAAAAATATTAACCTCGAGTTCTTGTTTTCGAAGTGCTTCCTTCCGAGCTTCTGCTTTTGAACTTCTTTGAACTTCCAAGATCAAAGCAGTTCCTGCAACCTGCATAAGTTGGATCTTTTAACTTCAACTTTATACAAACCATATCTAATTACAAAATAATTTGATGAACACGAACTAAATGGGTGCGGATGAATGTATGTGTATATTCAAGAAAACTTTTTACGGGAATATTACACTTACAGTGAACACAAAGAGTTCTCCAAGAAGATCTGCAGCAGCTTGGACTGCTTTTTCCTCATTTAGGGGACGAATAGCAGCATCTATCGCATGACCGTATATTCGCCTTTGCAACTTTGTTTTGAAACGATGATTAGCCTATATATATTAAATAACAATATGAGTTAATAATCTTCTGTATATAATTTATCAGGAGAATCACTGAAACGGAACAAATCTCACTGAATAGGTGTCTTATACTGGACGTATGTGTCGATGTAGAAGTAGGATTAGAGGTGTCAATCGAGTTACCAACTAAATAAAAAACTATCCTGCTTTAACGGTTGTTCGGCAACCACACGCTGCAAACTTACTTTCTAGCTAACAACGCACTCCTAGACCAATAGATATGCCTTTATCGCGATCTTTGGCAAAAACAACATTGACATAAACAATAACATCAGTACGTCACACGAGTCCCCGACTCACGTCCTCCCAGTGCAACGAGCAATGTTAGCCATAGTTGTCTACAAGGTGCAAAGGGCGAGACGTGGGTCTAGGCGCAAGGCGATTAAAAAGCAGAGGCTTATTTAAGGGAGACGCATAGTCTAAAGTTAATTGACTTATAAAGTGATTAAACAAACTTAAAGAAACTAGTTTAAGCCTATTAATGAGACCAATTCTTCCTTCATTCATTAACAGGATCGTAAATGTGTTTAGAACCCTAATTTTACTGATAAGTAAAGCAGGCACCACAGAGCAATCGAACTATACAGGTATCTAAATTTCCAATTAGGTAAAACAAAACGAGTTGAATTTGCGAAAATTGATCTAAGGATGTTAATGTTTCCAAAGTGACACGTATCTTGAAAATAAAGTTAATAAAGTCGAGGAAGAAGTTACCTGGGCAAAATTGATAATGGAGTGACGAAATTGAGGATGAAGACCAGCTTGTTTCTTGATTCGTTTGGCGATTGGTTTGCAAATTGTTTTGAGAACAAGTGTAGCGAGCTTGGCGAAAGGTAATATCATCAGTGTGTGATGCGTACCAAGTGTTCGATGTTTTGCCTCTTAAACACAATAATAATAGTCCCACGATTTGGCTCCGAATAATCTGCCATCGACTACATTACGCAATCTTATCTGGACGAATAATTTGCATCACCAAATTTATGTTCCTTTAAAATTTGTTTTTTATTTAAGACAGTAGTTTATATCTTAAAAGACTTTGTTTCTAAAACATCATTTCAAAGATTTTAGGTTCAAGCCTAATCAAATTTATATGTTTGAAGTTTAATTTAGATATTGGTATGATAGTCTCTCTTCTAATAAAAGGTCATATCATAAAAGTTAACTAATGTTACTGCCTGCATTTTATCCAGCGGTTAACTTTCACTTTGATATCATTTTAGCCTTAAGATTTAGATATATCTCTACTTTTTAAAGTGTGGTGGATTAAGGTTTACAACGTAACATGTGAGACGTTAAACTTATGTTATGAACGTGTGTGACGAAGTCTCATACGTAGAAAAGGATTTCCGTATCACGCGACTCCAATTCTCAGGGTATGACTCAGTGAGAGTTCCCCAATTTCCACCATAATTTTCGGCACCTAGAAGGTGGATTGATGTTCCTGTTAGCCCTAATCGATCGGCCTCTACTCCACCCCTAACCCACTTCTTTTACGCTAAGATCGTGTAACTTATTCATCAAAAAAACAAACTTATTTTAGTCTTTTACTTCTTTTCAAAATCTAATAAAACTAGGTATATTTAAGTTGTCACGCGTTACGTGACAGTTATTAAGCGGCTTATTACATCTTACATACCATACCATCAGCTCACAAACAAAAATGTAACACAATACAAAAAAATCAAATACAAAACAAAACACAAAAAATAATCAACAAACAAAAACACGCATGATATCAACTAATAGCAACACAACACTTCAAACAATCAACCGATAGCAACACAATACCTCAAGTCACACACAAAACAATATTTCATAACATCAACCAGTAGCAACACAACACTTCAAACCATCAATCAATAGCAACACAACACTTGTTATAGTTGTTATAGTTGAATAATTTCGAATGGTATTTAGGAAAAACTAAAAACACTTGCGATATGGCTACGCTTTGATTGTGTTTTGTTGGTTGGTAATATAATGAATGTTGGTTTTATTGGAATTATATTGGATTTCGCATACTGGATTTGCTATTGATTTTTTTTAACTTTTTGACAATTGATAATTTTGCTTTTTCTACTAATATTTTTTTTTCATAAAAAATAGTTTTTGGGCGGTCAAAAAGTCCTCTATCTGCTATATTTGGTCTGCTAGTTTTTAGTAGTTTTGATAGTATTTTAACGGCTTTAGAACGGCCCAAATTTTTTGAGAGAATGCTTTTTGAGCGATCTAAAAATCGCTCAAAATGTTTATTCATCGCTTAAAAAAGGGCTAATTGTGTGATAGTGCATTGAGTCCCATACTTGATTTTAAAGTAGAGTAAATTACAATTTTAGGCCTTTATAATAAGCCAAATTACGGATCGTGACCTTTATATTAAATTATTGCACTGGTTGGCCTTTATATAAATTTTCCCCACGGTTTAGGGCCTTTAAGTTAACGTTCGTTAACTTTTCCAGTTAACTCCCCTCATGTGCAATGCACATGAGGGCATTTTAGTCATTTCACAGCTAAATGACCATATCTGTGACTTTTTCATCTTCTTCATCAACATCTTCATCTTCTTCATTTTCATCATCTTCATCTTCATCTTCATCTTCATCTTCATCATCTACATCTTCATCTTCATCTTCATCTTCATCTTCATCTTCATCTTCATCTTCATCTTCATCTTCATCTTCATCTTCATCTTCATCTTCATCTTCATCTTCATCTTCATCTTCATCTTCATCTTTCCCATATCACAACCATCCCTTCACAACCACCACACCACCGTCATCGTCGATCTCCGATCATTTTCCGGCGAGCTTTCTAAATCTGATATACAAGACAATGAAGAAGTTTTTTCCAGATCTGACAACACAATCCATATATATATATACATACATACATACACAGTCCATATATATATATATATATATACATTCGCAGTATTTATATATGTATATATATACATACATACATACATACATGAAGATGAAGATGAAGATGATGAAAATGAAGAAGATGAAGATGATGAAGATGATGAAAATGAAGAAGATGAAGATGATGAAGATGAAGAAGATGATGAAGATGAAGAAGATGAAGATGATGAAGATAATGAAAATGAAGAAGATGAAGATGGATGATGAAGAAGATGAAAAAGTTACAGTGATGGTCCTTTAGCTGTCAAATGACTAAAATGGCCTCATGTGCAATGGAGTTAACTGGAAAAGTTAACGGACGTTAACTTAAAGGCCCTAAACCGTGAGAAAAATTTATATAAAGGCCAACCAGTGCAATAATTTAAAATAAAGGCCACGATCCGTAATTTGGCTTATTATAAAGGCCTAAAATTGTAATTTACTCTTTTAAAGTATATTCTGATTCACAAAAGACAATACAAAAACTACATTTATGTTGGCATACTAAGGAAAAAAAATAGTTCAGCTGAAACATATTATATACCGTATAAATGAAAAAAAAAACAATACATCTCAATAGCATATAATTAGATAATATACTGTTGAGTAGGTAGAATACAGTACGATAACACACCATGATAAGATAATTAGACTCATATAATAAACATACAACTTGTAAACGTAATTAATAGCATGTCGTGACAACATGATCTTGTAAATTAAAATAATAATGAAAAGCAAAGATTAATTTTTTTAAAACTTGAGATAAAAACTTAAAAAATTAAAATAGGTGGCAGATAAAAAAACTAGTAAAAAAAATAGCAGATCCTTGAAACCACAAATCAACAAATGATCATAACATTCCAAAGTCTAATGTCTTTGAATTAATTTCACACAATTAAGTCAACAAAAACCCAACGAGATCTTTCTAGAAATCTTTTAAATAAAAAAATTGAGAAACAAAACTACCAATCGAGGTGACAAGTGGTGGGATCAACTTCCAAACGTGTTAGACGAAATTAGTCCATTAAATAGGGTGGAACAAAAACATGATAACCTTCTTTATTCCTGAAGGTGATGATGAGTAAAATAAGGCAATATATTTATGGATCTTTATTTTATTGAGTGAAATTAAAAACAAAAACTATTGAAAACCATTTGAACTATGGAATTTTTTTATTATATAAATTGATTAAAATGTTAACTTTATTAATTATAAGATTTATTTATAAATAATACAATTTTAATGGCATTTTGTTTATGCATTTATACACCCACATTATACTTTTAGTTTAAAAAACCTCAAGAGGAAGCCGATAAAATCTAAGAAATAATAGCAAAATAAAAATATATCATTTTTTCTTCTTCAATTTAACAGTGTTATTGAAACATTATGTACACTGATACTGTACGGCTTATCCGCTTCTCATTTGAAAGTATTTAACTGTATATATATATACTCCACACACACACACATATATATGCATGTTATGGCGGTGGTTGACCATAAGGTGTCGATAAAAACTTTTTAAGTATAGACTCACACACGAACTGAACACACATGAAAACAATAAACGAACACGGAAATATAAAGTGGTTCAATGGATGTGACATATATACATTTACTATGCTACAACTAGGTGTTTATATTTCTATGCTCAATGATCTAGAAAGGCCTACCTATCTATTTATAATACATGAACTAGGGCTAATAAGATAATAGAAATAAGTAGTTTCCTAAATGAGATCAGGGTTAGGGTCGGCTAACGACTTCATACCCCAAAGGCCCGTTGAAACTCTCACTGAGCTTCAACTCATCAGTCACTACACGTGACTCTTGACTCCTTTTATGTCCCTACTAATTAAACTGCCGTGAACCGTTTAGTCTCACTGTTTTCTAATCCAGTCTCTTGACATGTGTACGAATAGGAGTCTAAAGACCTCTTTAAATGCAATCTTTAGAGGGCCGGGGGCAGGTACGTACGTACACGGTTAACTTCGAGGGTCGAGTAATTAACAATTAACACGTGATGTTTCTTACACTAATTAAAAAACATTTTTACATGTTCATCTTATTCCACCTGGATAACCAATTTTAATTATATATTTTATATTCTATTCTTCAATCCAATAGAATCATGTCTAAAGATCCTCACATGACACATCTTCCGGCCTATATATACTCGATCGATATATGTAATGTTACATGACCATCTCAAACTATATTAATTCACACATACATTAATTAAAAGATATCAAAAAATTAAGGTGAGATGACACTACAAGATGTTGATGAAGAAACTAGATGCTTACTTGAATCTCAAGCTCACATATGGAGCCACATTTTCAGTTTCATAAACTCCATGTCACTCAAATGTGCTGTTCAGTTACAAATACCTGATATCATAAATCGCCATGGCGCCCCAATGTTGCTCTCTGAGTTGGTAGAAGCCCTCTCTATCAACAAAACAAAATCCCAATGTGTCTATCGACTTATGCGCATCCTGGTGCACTCTGGTTTCTTCATCAAACAACGCGTTTCAACAACCAATGAGGAGGAAGGGGAAGGCTATTTGCTAACTCCTGCTTCGCGGTTGCTTCTAAAGGAAGAACCGTTAAGCATGAGGCCTTTCTTGCTAGCCATGTTGGATCCGATACTAGTTGATCCATGGCAACACATGAGCACATGGTTCCAAAATGACGATGTTACCCCTTTTCAAACAGCCCATGGGAGGATTATATGGGATTTTGCATGCGAAGAGCCAGTTCTTAACCGGTTTCTTAATGAAGCAATGGCTAGTGATGCAAGGCTTGTTGCAAGCGTTATTCTTAAACGGTTTGCAGGGGTTTTTGAAGGCGTAGATTCGATTGTTGACGTTGGAGGTGGTAATGGGACTCTTATTAAATCCATTTCTGAAGCCTTCCCTAATGTTACTTGCATTTGTTTTGATCTTCCTCATGTTGTAAAGGGTTTGAATGGAAGTAAAAATTTGAGTTATGTTGGTGGTAACATGTTTGAACTCATTCCCAAAGCTGATGTGGTTTTGATGAAGGTACAAATTTCTTTTTTTTTCACTACTAAAAGACTAACCAAGTTATTAAAATTTCACCACAATTTTTTTATTAAGATAGTTTTGGTTGCTAATTTATGAATAAATAAAAACACGTACAGTGGATATTACATGATTGGAGTGATGAAGAATGCATAAAGATACTGAAGCGATGTAAAGAGGCGATATTTCCAAGCAAGGAAAAGGGAGGAAAACTGATTATCATCGACATGGTGGTGATGAATGATGAAGCGGGCAACAAGACGCTGGAAACACAACTTCGATGCGATTTGATGATGATGACCTTGGCAACCGGAAAAGAGAGAAGTGAAAATGAGTGGGCAAGGTTGTTTGCTGATGCTGGCTTTAGTGACTATAAGATAACTTCAATTCTGGGGTTTAGGTCTGTTATAGAGGTTTATCCCTAGTTAACAAGTTGCTATACAGAATTACAGATTCGACCCTAGCTCATAAGTGTTAATCGATGAAATTACTAAATAATGACCGGTTTGTTCGTATGTTAATTTGTGTTTGTTTTAATAGTGTTGTCACTTTAATTTTAGAGTGTTTCAAGTATGATCAATATAGAATAAATTTCTAATTATATATATATATATATATATATATATATATATATATTTCAACGTACGTACTTAATTAATTAGTCTTCTTGATCATTAATTAATTTGTTTTCTTTTTGTAAAGGCATGCTTATGATCATAGAAGATGAGAAAATAATAATATAAATAGAATGTTACAAGGAATGATATTGATGCAGGTAATTAGTTAATTTGTTTTAATTCTTTCCAAACATGCATGTAACATATATAAATGCCTAGTCTAACACGGTACAATCATATATAGTTTTTAATACGATGTACTTCTTGGAAGGTGCATGGTGGGTTCGGAGAACTCACATATATGCATATCTCCTCTTCTAATAAATCGCTAACCCATCTTTTCACATCGCGCCACATGTCACCACCACATTCATTCTCAGTTGGATCATGGATCTTGATTTAACCCGTATCTTTGGGTTACCCGTTTTTGCTCCATATGTTGGATCCTATATATTTCACGGTTCATAACCTTCTCAAAACCCTAAAATTGAAACCTGCATCCTTTCTTCCTCCGCCTCCATCATCATCTTCTCTACTAAGCTGATGTCGTCGTCCATCATCATCGTCTTCTTCGATCTATTAGCATAACAACCATGCTTTCATCGCACACGCTTCAATATTGAAGCTTCGATTTTAACATCATCACTTTTATTGTAACTGATTTTTTCATCATCACTTCTATTTCAAGTGGTTTCTTCTATATCCAAGCATAAACCATGGACAATTAACGCACAAAATCAGGTTTGATTTCTGTTTCCCATTTTGGTCGATTCTAACCGGTTTGGATTTTAATATAATGGCTTCTTTGGTTTGGGTTTTGTTCAGATTTCAATCTTTTGAAGATTCACAATACTTAGGGTTCAAGAGGTTGTGAAATCAATCAAGTATGAAGAACTGATCGGATTGATTCAGAAGGTTGCAAAGTCGGGTTTAAACGGGTTTCTGATTGTTCTTCTTTTATTTCAGTTATTTAAATTACAACTTTCAGATCTCAAATTTAATTATAAAGATTTACCTTTCAGATTATATGTGTTTAGGTTTTGTAAATCTTGAAAATTGCAGGTGTTGTTGCTTTTTAATTTAATAATTGAAACTAAAATGTCATTGTCAACATGTTTCTGTTAGCAGTGAATAGCTTTAGATGCATCAGAGAAAAACTAAAGATACAAATATATTTTACAACATATAATGAAGTCACCCCTTTCTCTTTTATGTATGGATACATTTAAACACATGATTGTAAGTTGGCTTTGAAGGTTTATTATTCAATTTGAATGTTGTTCAGCTGTTTTTCATAGAGAAGCATTAAATGGATGCTAAGAAGTATTGGGATATTTTTCTACAAACGTCATCAAGATTGGGTTCGTTTTGCTTTCTCCTTTAAAAGAATGTGTATCTGACCTGCATGAGACAGAGAAAAGGTAAGATATATATATATGTATATATATATATATTTTTTGTTTACAAAAATTCGATAGTGTGTGTTGATTTTGGTTTTGTTCACTTTGACCATAAATCAAATAAAAGTTATTTGTAAACATGTCTATAATTAATAATTCGTGTAATCAATGGACAATAACATTTTACTTTAGGTAAAGAAATTAGACGTTAGATAAAGGATCATTAGCAACAGTTCTCTGAAATCAGCAATGGTTGCTTAAGGGAATGGGTTTGCTTTTAAAAGTGAAGTGGCCTGTTATTTAAATTTTGATCAAATGACTCAAATAAGGTTACAAACAATTAGTTTGATTAGGAACGAGTCAAATATGGTTGAAAACAAGTATTAAATCAGCAAGTGGATCAACTAATTATGTGCATCACTAAAAGTACCTGAAAGTACAGTTTACTAGAAGTTTTTTTAGCTAAAAACAGTTTCTAAACTTGCAGTTAAAGTTGATTTCAAGTGCTGCACATGGAAATATCAATGTTGGAAGGTAATATATATATCACTTGCAAAAGCAAAAATAATTGAAATGGAAGAAATAACGTTTTAAAGTTTTTCATTTGTATTTTGTTTAACTACTGCACATGAAATCATCATTATGTTCATCTTAAGATCTACTAAATTGGTTTGCTAAGAGCTGTTTTAAAGTCAAAGGTGAAGACTGTTGAAGATGAAAGAATGTTGAAGGTGAAGAATGCCAACTCTCTGTTTCTATTAAATTGTTTAATTGTTACAAAAGAAATTCTCAATTTTTTATAGCAAATCATAAATTTGAATCTTAACATGAACATATTTAGTGGTAATGTGATGCTAAAGGCAATGATTTTTAGCTTAAAATTGTGTATTTTTTGAACTTTAGTAGATAGTCTATGGTTATAAAATTTAGTCGGTTGGTATTTGTTGATAACTTTTGTGTGTTTTAACTTATACTAAGATACCCACCTATTTTGATCCACTACCCATCTCATAGGACTTCATTTTGTTATAGAAAGTCTCCTAATTATTGTGGTAAATTTTCATCATTCATAATAATTTGTATATATTTATAATAGTTTATTTATAGGAAGTTATAGTTATATTCATTTTTATGTATTTATCGTTTCATCCTCTACAAAGATTTTTTTATTACTCATTTATATATAAAGTTTTATAAGTATTTTTATCGTTTAACTCTGTGGGTACCCACGGGTGCTAACCTAGTATCTTTATATAATATAGCAAAATCAAAAAAAGCTTATATGGCATCATTTTAAAGCTTCTGGTTTATGTGGCATCATTTGAGAGTTTATCTCATAATAATGATTTTTTTTATTTAAAATATGTATATAAAATATATTATAATAAAACTAATTACATTTTTAGTCCCCTAATATTTTGGAGATTTCTAAAAAATTTAAAAGTATTTATACTTTTAACCCTCTACTACAAGTGGTGTATATGAGTCGGTTTATATTTGATAGGGTGATAAAATGAAACTTATGGATAAAATTAATAATAATATACAATTAAAGACCTCAGTGTTTTATAAATATACATAACTTTTTTATATGGATTTAAAAAAAAAATTAAACTACACCATAAAACTGAGCATTTTATTCTCTTTAATTTGAGTATAATATTGCTATACTAAAAATTTAATTTTTAAAAATATATTTCGTGTTTCGGTTTACCACGGTTTTGTTTCAAAACTTATTGGAACGTTCATGAATATCCTTAAAAGCATCAGTTGAATGTTGTGTTCCCGAACGTAGCGCGGGCACTAAACTAGTATATATATATTGGTGGATATATGCATAATATAAACGTATGCAATGGTGAAGCATCATAGAGACCAGGGAGGGTCACGGTCCTCCTACTGTTTTCCGTCCAATGTGTTGGTTTGTTAGTCGGTATTTAATTTTTTTGGATATATATTGGGTTTGACTCCCTGAAATAAAACATTACAAACATTGGCCTCCCTTGACCAAAAATCATCCTAGTTTCACCACTGAACGTATGATATATGCTTTTGGTATATATTGATCACCATTGGTACTTTAATATATTGTAACAAACACACTAAAAATTTATTTGACCTTTATGCCAATGATTTAGCTTATTTTGTACATTTCTACATGCAGGAAAATACTAGTAATTAAGAATTAAGTTTCGTATTTAACTAGGGATACACTTCAATGAGAGATCTTATACCCAATATGGGACTTATTTTGTAGTCACTAAAGCCACTTTCAAAGAAGAGCTTTGCCCATTCTTTTTCACTCCTCTCTCTTCCTGTTAAATAAGTCATCATAACTATATCAAAGAGAAGTTGAGTCTCATGAAATTCATCTTCACCTTCGTCGACCTTTACGACCATGTCTATGATCACTAGCTTTCCTCCATTTTCCTTGCTTGGAATTGCTGTTTTGCAATTCTTTAATATCTTTAGGCACTCCTCGTCGCTCCAATCATGCAAAGTCTACTATATTTTTTTTTCATAATATGAAATGAAATATATGTAAATCAAATGTCTAAATTAAGTTCTTGTACATGTACACGCATGCAGGTGATATTAAACAAAATCTTAATCAATGTATTTTAATCGAATACATGCATGATCGAGGAAGAGAGCGAATATGTAAAGTTTAATATTGAATTAAAGAACATGTGTAACTACACCAATAAATAATATACACGATTTTCATTTCTTGTTAGAGTACGTGTTTAAAGGAAAAGAAACAAATTTTATGTTATCAAAAGTTGCGAGGAAAAGAAAACATAAGTAATTTTATTTTGTTATTATTATACACTTAATTTTCTGATTAAACAAGTTAGTAGGGTAAAATATTAAAATAGAATTTTATGTGAAAGAACTTTTTTCTAAATTAGGAGGAAAGATTATTATAAAAATATTCCTTTCAGTTCTGTTCCTTCGCCTTCATTCGTTTAAAAAACCTTATCCTGAGTTTTCTTTTAAAAAAGAAAAGGAAAAAAAGTAGAATAATGTTTGTGTTCTAGTTAAGGGTGTTCATTCGAATTGCCTTCGAATTAAATGCGAATTGGACGAATTGAATTGGTTGAATTGAGACTTTTATAAACTATATTCGTATTCGATCCACATTCGATTAAAAATCTATGTATTCGATTCGATTAAGTTATTCGAATTGAATTCGAATACATTCGATTAAAAATCTATCTAAAAGAACATTTCTAATCAGACAAATCATCAACTATACCTTAATTAAAATTGCGTTAGCATTAGGAATGGCTTCAAACATGTCTCCACCAACATAAGTCATGTTCTCACTTCCAGCCAAACCATTAACCACATGAGGAAGATCAAAACTAATGCATCTAATATTCGGAAACGCTTTCGCGATTGCTTTGGCAACTGTCCCACTTCTACCCCCAACATCCACAATAGAGTCTAACCCTTGAAAAACACTCCCACATTGTTCAAGAAAGACGCTAATAACAAACCTCGAATCACTTGCTAAAGCTTCATTAAACAACTCCTTAAGCCCAGTCTCTTGCCTAGACAATTCCCATAAACCCGTCCCATGAGTCGTGTGAAAAGGGGTGAGATCATCGTTTTGGAACCATTTGCTCATGTTTTGGCATGGATCAATCATTATAGGATTCAACATGGCTAGCACACACGGCCTAAAGCTTAAGGGGGTATCCTTTAGTAGCAACCTAGCTACAGGAGCTAGCAAATAGCCTTCATCACATCCTGTTGTTGAAGATACAACTTGTTTCACAACGAAACCAGAGTGAACAAGGACGCGCATAAGCCTATAGACAAATTGAGTTCTCTCTTGTTTCACAGCTAAAGCTTCGACTAGCTCAGAAAGCAACATTGGTGAACCATGACGATTGATGATATCAGGTATCTCTAGCTCTATTGCACATTTGAGTGACATGGACTTTATGAAGCTGAAAATGTGGTTCCATATGTGAGCTTGAGAATTTAGCAAGTCTTTAGATTGCACATCACTTTGAAATGCCATATCTTAATTTGTTCGTACAATTAATCTAGTATATGTGAGAGGTAATTAATTTGATGTGTTGAAACCTTACAAATTAAGATCAATATATATAGAAATGAGAGGGAATTGATATGATTTGATGATAAACATAACAAATTAATAATCGGTGTTAGCTAGGTTCACACTGATGTTAACAAATGATTATACAAACCATTTTATGGACCCGTCAAATCGATTTTAGATCTGAGTATAATGATGTTTAAACTGCAAAAAGTATTTAATTTTCCTTAATTACTATAAGTAGCAGCTGGAAATATAATAAACAATATAAAAACATTACTTGTTTAACTGAAACAAATTAACGTTTATTTATTTATACACTTCTAATTTTTAAAGGTTGGGTACAATTTTACCCATCATCTCGATCAATTTTATATTTTAGTAAAGATATTTAGCTAATTTTATAATTTTTGACTCTCAACTCAACTTTAATATATTTACAACTTTTACCGCCCACTTATTCTACTTTGGTATATTTATAATTCTGACCATTTGTTATACTTTGAGTCTTTGACATATTTACGACTTTTACCTTTATTTTATTTTGACATATATACGAATTTGACTATTCGACTTCGAGTTAATATATATGTGATGTATTATGACTTTTAACCGTAATATAAGATGCATGAATCTTTTTAATCAACATATATGACGAAGTTACATATATAAAATCCGACCGTCGTATTACATGGCCACATATATATATCTTTATATCTAGTTTCGTTAAAGAAACTAATAAATATCAATTTGCAGTATACACGTCATTATACTTATCCAAAAATGATTTGGAGGGTGCGCGCATAATTGGTGTATAGAATCTTACTAGTTTAGTGCCCGCGCTACGCTCGGGAACACAACATTCAAGTGATGCTTTTAAGGATATTCATGAACGTTCCAATAAGTTTTGAAACAAACCCGTGGTAAACCGGAACACGAAATATATTTTTAAAAATTAAATTTTTAGTATAGCAATATTATACTCAAATTAAAGAGAATAAAATGCTCAGTTTTATGGTGTAGTTTATTTTTTTTTTAAATCCATATAAAAAAGTTACGTTATTTATAAAACACTGAGGTCTTTAATTGTATATTATTATTAATTTTATCCATAAGTTTCATTTTCACACCCTCTCAAATATAAACCGACTCATGTACACCCCTTGTAGTAGAGGGTTAAAAGTATAAATACTTTTAAATTTTTCAGAATTCTCCAAAATATTAGGGGACCAAAAATGTAATTAGTTTTATTATAATATATTTTATATACATATTTTAAATAAAAAATTATTATTATGAGATAAACTCTCAAATGATGCCACATAAGCCAGAAGCTTTAAAATGGTGCCACATAAGCTTTTTCGGTTTTGCTATATTATATAAAGATGTTAATCAGGTCGGGCTGTAATTGATAACTCTTCTTATATATATACTTAGATAAAGATTTACATGTCATATGTAGACCCTCTAACATTTTTGCTATATATTTAAAAATGTTTTATAATTATGTCCACGACTTTTATTTTATTCTGTTTATTTTATTTATCAATTATATAAGGCAAATTGGCCTAAAATAATCTCAACTAACACCTATTGGCCGAAAATAATCCCAACTTAGTTTATTCCCTCCAGTGGTCCCAAATCCAACTTTTTTGGCCTACAGTGGTCCGCCGTTAAGTGCACTTAACGGCCGTTAACTTTTTTTCAATTTTTTTCGAATTTCAAACCGATATTTTAGGGATTTTGATCGGGAGGAGAATACGAGTCAGTTGATGTAAACCTTACTTCCAATTGTTGCTCCAAATGGTTTAATTTTGATAACCGGTAAAGCACTGTTAGGTTTTAAACACCCGATTGAAGACCGTTTTGTCGTTTGGAACACCAGTTCGAAGTAAGGTTTACATCAATTGAGTCGTATACTCCTCCCGATCAATATCCATAAAACCTTGTTTTGAAATTCGAAAAAATCAAAAAAAGTTAACGGCCGTTAAGTGCACTTAACGGCGGACCATTGGAGGCCAAAAAAGTTGGATTTGGGACCACTGGAGAGAATAAACTGAGTTGGGATTATTTTCGGCCAATAGGTATTAGTTGGGATTATTTTTAGCCAGTTTGCCATTATATAATCAATGTTTTAAATAGTTTGTTACTGTTAAAATTATAGTTTTAAGTATTTGATAGTTACCTTCTATGATAAAAAATTTTCTCAGCTAAAATTAAAAATAAATACTTTTTAAATTATAATCTTTATTTTAGAAATTTATGAAATATTTCAATAAATATCAATATTGCAATATTACATAAAAACATTTATTGGGAGTGGAGTTTATCTTGGTCTTTGCATTTCTACAGGATTGGTCATAAACGTTGCATCAATCACTGTTCTAAAAAAATAGTACTAATAATATTTAGTTGTCATCATGAAAAGTTGTAACAATTTTGTAAATTTTTTGTTCAACCCATGTAATACAAGCGCGGGTTCTAACTTAGCTAGTTTTAAGGATGGTGAATGATATATAGTATTTTTTTTGCGACAAAGGGCCTTTGGTCAAGTGGTACCAAGATATATGTTGGATGAAGCTCAGTCTTTTTATGTGGTATAGGTTAAAATCCTGTTGGTGACAAAAATATAACTCTAGGTCCGTGAACAATGTCTACAACGACAACTAAAGTCATTGGAATAGATAGTGCAACTGAGATGTCAAGATGTTGTCACGACAGATCGATAATTTATATTCTAGGGTTTTGAGGCCTTTTTAATTTGAGGACATGTCGTTATCACATGAGTATGAGCGATGACATTTTGACCTACTGCAGCGATATAATCACGTCATCATCACAGTCTATAACGACAATGTTTTGATGCTAATGGCAACTATATGCCATAAGAGATTGGATTATTTTTTAATGTAGTGACAATTCAATATATATTTCATTGTATATGTTTAATTATATATTAACTCGTGCATGAAACATGTAATTTTTTTTAAAAAAAACGGTTATTATTATATTTCTACTAACTAATCAGTTGTAATTTAGTTTTCTATCATGCCTTATGAGTCAAACTCGTTACACTAATTAAACCTAAATAATAAACGAAATGATAGTTTATTTCAGACGAAGGCCATTACTTATTTAAGTGACACCATATGGACCTTAATTTATTTCATTAAACAAACGAATAAATATAACTATTTGGTTTTAACGTCATTATACACGGATACAAAAATGATTTCGAGGGTCCATAAATGGTAAATAAATAGGCGTGGTTTGAAAGGATTGAGCACATCAAATTATCACTCATACTAGATTGTAAGAACATATTAATTAAGAGATGGCATTAATTCAAAGTGATGTGCAAACTAAAGACTTGCTCCAATCTCAAGCTCACATATGGAACCACATTTTCAGCTTCATAAAGTCCATGTCACTCAAATGTGCAATGGAGCTACAAATACCCGATATCATCGATCGTCATGGTTCACCAATGTTGCTTTCAGAGCTAGTTGAAGCACTAGGCGTGAAACAAGAGAGAACTCAATTTGTCTGTCGTCTAATGCGTGTCCTTGTTCACTCTGGTTTCTTCGTGAAACAAAGTGTATCCACAACAAGAGGTGCTGATGAAGGCTATTTACTAGCTCCCGCTTCTCGATTGCTTCTAAATGAAGACCCATTAAGCATTAGGCCATTTGTGCTAGCCATGTTGCATCCAATAATGATGGATCCATGGCAAGACATGAGCAAATGGTTCCAAAACGATGATCTCACCCCTTTTCACACGACTCATGGGACGAGTTTATGGGGGCCGTTTGTCCAAGAGCCAAAGCTTAATAAGTTGTTCAATGATTCTTTGACTAATGATTCAAGGCTTGTTATGAGCGTCGTTCTTGAACAATGTGGCAGTGTTTTTCAAGGGCTAGATTCGATTGTCGATGTTGGAGGTAATACTGGGACAGTGGCCAAAGCTATTGCAAAAGCTTATCCCAATATAAGATGCATATGTTTTGATGCTCCTCAAGTAGTTAATGGTTTGGTTGGAAGTAACAACTTGACTTATGTTGGTGGAGACATGTTTGAAGCCATTCCCAATGCTCATGCAATTTTGATCAAGGTGTTAATTATTATTAATATTTCTCTTTTTCCTACTATATTTAAAGTTTTGACACTGATGTATATTGTGTTTTATGTAAGAATAGTGGAGTTTGCATGATTGGAGTGACGAGGAGTGCATAAAGATATTGAAGAATTGTAAACAAGCAATTCCAAGCAAGGAAAAAGGAGGAAAACTAATGATCATAGACATGGTCGTCAACCTTGACGAAGGTGACGACAAGTTACTCGAGACTCAGCTTCTCTTTGATATGGTTATGATGAGTTGTCTAACCGGAAGAGAGAGGACCGAAAAAGACTGGGCAAAGCTCTTTATTGATAGCGGCTTTAGTGATTACAAAATAACTCCGATATTGGGTTTAAGATCTTTGATTGAAGTGTATCCCTAGTTAAGTATGAAACTTTTTAGTGCAACAAAATAAAACTTGTCGAAGGAGACTTTATTTCATGATCGAGATCAACAAATTAAGCTTGCATTTTATTTGTTTTGACCATATAACATGCAATATCGACATATTATCGTCCACACATATCCTTTTTCTTAATTAGATCTAGTGCAACGCGTCCTTATCATCCCATGAGCACCAGTAATGGGATCAATTTCACTCATCTTAACCATGGCTGCCGCAAAATCAGACTCAAAAGTTTTAGGATTGTTAACATACTCGGTCACAATCTTATCTGTCGAGTCTCCGTTAAAGAGCACTTGATCTGATATTAGAAGACCCTTTCTACGAACCAGATTCTTAAAGTAGTTGTTGTCAAATTTATTTGGTGTCACCAAATCAAGAGGTTGCAGGTTCTCATCGCCAGATGAAGCCTGTGGACAGTGTTTCCTAAGAGAGCTAGCGAAAACAGGATCTATGTTCGAAGATTTGTTGTATATCCTTTGCCTAAAAACGACACATCGAGCCTGCCCAATTGTATGAGACCCTGCAAAACATCAATTATATGTGTTAAAGGTTGATCAAAGTAAAGTTAAATGAGGAAAATATGAAAAGGCTATCGAAGCAGAACAAGCCTGATAAAGCGACCATTTCTCTTGCGTTGAGTCCCTTGCGTGCAAACCTTTTTATCTGTTGACTTAAACTATCATGGAAAGTTGGAAGATCAGTCGCAGCTTGAGTCGCATTCGATTTTAAAGAATCTCTTCTTCCAAGTCTTACTAACCATGACGGACCCCCAACCTGCATCATGTAGTCATATATTACCTTAGTTACAGTTACAAGTATAAGCTCACCGATATTATGCTATATATATGATCTTCAAACACAAAACTATTAGGAACAGTACGTACTTGGTTTACCGTTTACTACAATGACATGTGATGTGTTGCGATTAGATCACGCACACCTTTTTTTCTTTTTAATCTCTGATTTTATTGTTTGTATAAATGAAACAATTATTATAGAGATTAAAATCAAAATACTTGCCACGGTGTTTGATTTTTTTAGAACAGCAAATTTCATTAACAAAAAACTAGACAAAGTTTAACAACAAACAAAAACAACATAGAGGCGTGTTTGATTAGGGGATGTTTTATTAGTCTTATTTTTTTGTTATGAATTTTAACAATACTGTTGTATATATATCAACGTACGTTTTAAAGTACACAATAAGGATGGGAAAAAAAATATAGACCGGGCCGCATCTACTCTACCTATTCTAATAATTGAGTAACACATCCACATGTCATCATTTTAACTACTCCACATAGGATTTTGCTTAGGTGTCATGTTCTAATTAATTTGATGGAGAATTTTTAGACGGGTCATGGTATGCTCCATATTCGAAATAACCCGCTATGTTTAAATTAAAAATTCACAAATTATCATCAATTATCTTCTAACCCGATATGTTCAAATACAAAATTTACCAATTATCATGATCTATATATTAACCCGATATGTATCAAGTATCATGAATTATCTCTTAACCTGATATGTTCAAATAAAAAACTTATCAATTATTATGATTTATCTTAACCCGGTATGTTCAAATTAAAGTTTTACCAATTATCATTAATTATCTCATAACTCGATATGTTCAAATAAAAAAAATTATAATTATCATGAATTATCTCCTAACCCGATATGTTCCAATAAAAATTTACCAACTATTATAAATCATATCCTTTATTGTAACATATGATTTTTTATATGAATATATTTATAAATATCCAAATCGATTTAATAAGAGATATGTTAAAAATAAATGATATATAAATTGAGTTAAACCTATAAAACTAAAATCCGTGTAATACACGAGTACTAATCTAGTAGTAATTAATAATCATATTCAGTCATGCATTACATGCTGCTTATTATTAATTCTAAATCATTTTAAATATATAATATTATGTGTTTTATCATGCAGATTCATTACTTGTAGATTGTTTGTTATTATTTTTAATCTTAAAATAGTATTTTTAAATACGAAAAGATATAAATAAGCTCAGGTTTTAACTATAGGTCACTAATAATTCAAATTATGAAAATTGATGTTAGAGACCCGGCTTTTATACCTTTTTCTTTCATTTGACCTTTGTTAAAAAAACACTTAACTCCATTAAGTTTTATTCGAATTTTAAACTTATTTTAGGACTTTTGTTCAAAAATAGGATACGATTCAATTGATGTAAATCTTAACTTGTATTACCAAGCAACGATCGACTTGATTAATTGGAAGTTTAAACACCCGGTTGAATCACGGTTTCGAGGTAAGTTTACATCAATTGACTCATGTATATACTTTTTCCGATCAAAAGCCATAAAAATCATTTTGAAATTCGAAGAAAATTGAACGGGGTTGTTTTTCTCAAGGATCCTTTGGGAGAAAAGAGCGTATTGGGACTATTGACAACAATTTTCGAAATAGTAACCACTAACAACAATTTTCAAAATTGGAATTTATTAGCGATCAATAGTCAAAATTTAAAATTATTTAAATCTTATTTTCACCCTTTAAATATACTACTAACCGACTAGAATAATAAAAATAGTCAACGTTTTGGGTTGGGTATTTTCTTTATCTTTTTTTTTCCGTGTCTCGTGTGAGTTTTGGTAACACACATGTTTGTATGATCATGTATTCATGTGTAACACACATGCAGTTTAGTTTTCATATCAAATAATTAATAATTCTTAATTTATTAATTGACTTGAATAACAAAAAATCAAAAATACATGCATAATGCACCGTGTTCGGTCATTTATTTGATTTATGCATTTATTTTCATTTCATAAATAAGTGTTGCTTCATGTGACTGTGCTAGCTAGAAAAAAACTGAAGAAAGAAAATTAAAGGCAGATGCATAAAATATTTATATATGTGTGTAAGTTGTGATTTATCTTATAGGATACTTTAACTCAATAGAGATTTGTGTATTTATTTATTATAATAAACTTAAAATTAGCTTTTGTTTTATAATTGATAACTAGTTACGTAACCAAACCGATCGTGTAATGTGACGGTCGGGTCTTAGTTATAATGTTTCGATCGACTTCAACACCTATCGTGCATCACGACTTAATCAATTCAGTGTAAATATTCAAAGTTATGAGTCAAATTACTAACTATATAAAAACATATATAGGGTCAAAAACAAAACCTGAACATAATATATAGATCGATGAGTAAACGTAAAAAATTTAACAAACCCATAAGTGAAAAAAAGGTTACCGGCCCCTTATAGGGTGACCCTTTATAACATAGGTAATTTGATTGTAAAAGATAAAAACTGAAAATATTGGTGACATGTGATCGCAAATTATTTTGCGTAATTTATACATTAGACTATTAGAGATTTTCTGATTAATTTATTTTGTGTATTACACGATATAAAGGACACTACAAGAGAAAAACATTTAGCAACGAAATTATATAACAAGGACACCATGTGCTTGCTATAGATCACTAAAAGATAAAAAATGTGAGACCAGTTGCTAATCAAGTTTGACCAGGCTTTTAACAAGGATAATGTCCTTACATCAAGATCTTCAGTCTTTTTTCATAATTACTTTTATTTAATAAAAAATAAAACATATAAAAGTGTGGGACCATTTTTTCCCAAGACCTATAGCAAAAACAATGTCCTTGCTGTAAGTTGATACAGATTTTTTAAAATTTAATTTTGCACCAAATTTAAAAAATACCGGGTGAGGACATTATCCTTACTAAATGTATTTTAAAATAATAGTTTTATTTTTAAGTATAAATATTGTATTTAAATTATTTTCAGTTTGTACAAATAAATAAAAAATTTGCACAGACTTGCAATATAAAATATATATGCATGACACGTATTTATTACGTGTATGTATTATGTATATTGTGTATGTATGTATGTGCATATCACACATATAATCATACTAGGTATGTATGTATGTACGTACATATGACATGTATGATGTACAATGTATGTATCTATATACGGATAATATGTATGTATGACATGTATGATGTACGTATCACATGTATAATGTACATGTGTGTATGTATGTATCATTAAATTGTTACGACTTAATTTCTAGATGAAAGTTAAATATTCTTGTTATATGTAATATTATAATTAATATGAAGATATACCGAAATATTTTTTTATAAATTTTCAAAACAAGGATTATAAATTTAAAAAGTAGCTTTTTAGTTTTAATTGAGGAAAAATGTTAAAGATAGAAGATAACCATCAAATACATAAAATTATAGTTTTTAAAAGTAAAAAATATTCTAATATATAATTGATAATTAAACTTAACAAAAATAGAAAATTATGGACATCTATCTCATAAATCAAACTTTTAGGAGACAATTTTTGGAGGGATTTTTTTTCTATAATAGGAAGTTTAGGAGGTAAAATTTAGCTAAATTTTTCACCATGCAAGTTGATGGAGCCAACTCCTTAAATGTTATATATTTACAAATCTACCTATTCTAATAATTAAGTAACTCATCCACATGTCATCATTTTAACTACTCCACATAGGATTTTGCTTAGGTGTCATGTTCTAATTAATTTTATGGAGAATTTCTAGACGGGTCATGGTATGCTCCATATTCGAAATAACCCGATATGTTTAAATTAAAAATTCACAAATTATCATCAATTATATCCTAAACCAATATATATATTCAAATACAAAATTTATCAATTATCATGATCTATATATATTTTAACCCGATATGTTCAAATTAAAAATTTACCAATTATCATAAATTATCTCCTAACCCGATATGTTCAAATAAAAAACTTATCAGTTATTATGATCTATCCTAACCCAATATGTTCAAATTAAATATTTATCAATTATCATTAATTATCTCCTAACTCGGAATCTTCAAATAAAAAAAATTAACAATTATCAATAATTATTTTCTAACCCGATATGTTCAAATAAAATTTACCAACTATTATAAATCATATCCTTTATTTTAACATATGTTTTTTGATATAAATATATTTGTAAATATTCAAATCGATTTAATAAATGATATGTTAAAAATAAATTTGTCATCTAAATTTAGTTAAACCTATAAAACTAAAATCCGTGTAGTACACGGGTACTAATCTAGTTGTTAAATATAATAGTTATAATTTCTTTATAAATATTACTATTTAACCCGTGTGTAACACACGGGTATTAAACCTAGTAGTAAATATTTTCAAATATAGATATCTAAAACTGTGACAAGTGGCAAAATGTTTACTTATCTATTAGTATAGGGACATTACCGCAACAGAAGCATCACGAGCAGCAAGTGCGAGTACATCTGCACATGAAACGACCCCAGGACATACTTTCTCAACAGCAGCTTTAGCATGATCAATAATTTCATAACCCAACACACCATTATTAGCGAGTGATGCCTTCTCACTACCGGAACCTTCAAGCAAAAGAGATGCATCACAACCCTGCAAAACTAACAAGATTAAAATTGAATTTTCCTATTTCTAAATACCAAAAGAAGCGACAAGGATTAAAGATTATAACCTGAACAAAACAATCATGAAAAAGAAGTCGAATGAGAAAAGCCGCATTGCGAGGATTATTTTCCACCACGACTTTAATCGAAGTTTTAATGGTTCTAATCGCCTTGGGGCATGTCTTATCGTAAAAAGTAGTTGATAACTTAGCTTTGCATGGCATGTAGTTCAACAACTGAAGTAAAATAAAAATATAAAATAAAGTATTTATAATAAACTTATAATTATAAGCCATATTTCTTGAGAATTAATAGTAGCTTAATATGAGTAAGAAGAATCACCTACGAGTGATATATATAGTTATAAATTCACATGTAAAACGACATGTAAAATTTTGAAGATCATGCCGACAACGTGTGAATACCATGCTTGCGCGCAACATGTGAATTAAGTTTGAATGGATAGCCTTATAAGGTCTTTTTAAAAATGTTTTCATTAATTTACGACTTACGACTTAATTAGACTTTAGCTTGATGTGGTGGCCACATCTAACGATTATAACTTTATCACACACGTTACAATGGTGACATTAACATGCTCTGATTTGCCTCGACACATTAGTGCGTTAGTACGCGTACTCGATCATGGGTGAGTTAAAAAATTCTAAGATTTTACACAAATATTGGTCCCTTGGATGAGAGTGGCGAGTTTTTTAAATTTGAAGGACCCATAAGTAAAAAAGAAACTATATAAGATAAGATGGTAATGACAAAAGTGATCAAAACTCAAAAATAAAAATGACAATTTACTCGGATACTCGATAGTATTTGAAAACTTTAAGCTCCTTGATCAAGTACATAGCCTAAGCATTAACTAGCCTAATAACTAGTAGTTAATTTAAACATAATATAATTTACATTTACAAAACTACAATATTAGCATTAGTTAACCTATAAAAGTTATTATATAATTTAAGTATAACTAGAAAAAAGTGGGCCTGGCTCTTTACGGCGGACCCATACGATGACATAAACATAGTAAACTAAAGGGTGTTTTGCAAACTTTTAAACTCGTGTCGAAACATTGTCACAAACATGTTCAACTAGAAAAGTTACCCACACTTTGTTGCGAGACCGTACAATGACATTTATGTGGTTTAGAGCACGTTTGCGAGCTTCGTTACGCATGTTGTCATGTTGACAGTAACATGTTTAAGTACATAAAAGAAGCGTTTGGAGATGTGATACAATTAAACGAAGCGTAATAAGCTATAAGTGGTTAGTTACCAACGCCGAATTTATATAGACCATAATTAAAAACCGCATGTCCAAACCTGCTTTACCGTTTATAAAATTAGTTTAAAAAAAGAAACCTAAAGGTGTAAAAAATATAAACTTTTGGAAGTTGAGGGTTGAAGTTCTTAATGAGGTATCGTAAATTTGAATTGGATAAAAACAAACAAACAAACAAACATGCCTTGCGGGTTTTGAACTCGAGAAAAAACATTAAGAAACAATAACCACTACACCAAATGGTTATTGTTTAGGTTTCTATGACAATGTTATAGAAACAGAAATCATACTCCGGTCCATCTCGTTCTCAGTTCTCACTTGATAAACTTACAAAATTAGAATATTAGCTTAATTATTAGCATATAGCAGCAAGTGACATGGCCAAAACGTCGGAAATCGGCCTCTAAACATGATTACACTACACACCACTGGCCCCCTCGATCTCAAATTTGATGATATACAACTCAAAATCCTCAATTCTAAAAAGGCCCCAAAATAAAACCCATAGAAAATAACTACAGGGCATTTATGCTTCTATCATGCATTTCTATTGAGTATTGATTGACATAATTTTATTGCTTATTTGAAATTTAGTTATGTTAATAATTTTTTTTATGTGATGTGACCCGACCAAAATCGGACACAACCGAAAAAAATAGTATTCGGCATAGACAACAATACAACATGACCTTGTCTTAAAATTTTCCAGACCCATGAAAAAAGTACCTTTTGATCCGTTTTTTATAACGGCGACTCTCATGTACTTTTTGGTGAGTTATCAGCCTTATTCATTCATGTATGTCTAATTTTTTAATTTCTTGCATAGTAACTCAATGAAGTTCTTTCTCTTTTTATTTAGAGTAAACTACAAATTACGTTCTTTATGTTTTTTTGATACCTGTAAGTTGGGTCCTTTAGTAAACTAATCTACAAATAACGTCTTTATTTTAATAATTTTATATCATTCTTGTCCTTTAGATTAACGGATGTTTAAAAACTCAATTAAAGTAGATCATGTGCTTATCACACGAGGGTAAAAATGTCATTTTGACCTTTTAATTATTTTTTTTTATTACCCTTTGGCGACTCCCCCGACCACATCTCCGGCAATCTCTTCCGTTGACCAACATAACAACCCTACCATTGTCTAGAATCGATCGCTTGAAGGTAGGAATGGAGCTTCTAGAAAATCGATTGTCAGCGGATCATGATTTGAGGGTAAAATGGGATGACATTAGACCTAACCCAATCGTCAGCTAGGGTTTGATTGGGAGCGGCAATGGTGTTAATATAACCCCTGGTTTGTGAATATAATCGACAATTTCAAAATAAAACCAAATTTATACACTTCAATTGGTGTAATCAAATCTGAAATAAAGCATCAAAAGTATATCATTGGTTAACCACTTCAGTCGATTCGTGATATTTCGATTAACAAACAGAGACGACAAAACTTCAATTGATTAGATCGATTGAACAACTGGAAGGAGTTATCAGAACCCATATCATTGGTAACTAAACTTATAAAATCCGTCAATACTTTGCTAAGAAAGAATCAAGTAAATAGCCATGTGTGCAAGGTATGCTCTTCTTGAGTGTGAGTAGGATATGAATGATCTAATAGCTCTTTGTTGAAGAGCTAAAAATCAGATCTTTTTCACTCTACGGGTGGTCATTTAATATGCGAAAATTAGAAAATGGCCGGCTTTCTTAGTTTTATTCTTCATTCTTAGTTTATGGACCACAAATAGCTAGTTTGTATGCCCTAATATATATTTGATGAATGCTATAAGTTAGTTATAACTGGCTGCTTTCATGATGCCATCTTGTAATATAGGCCGGTTTACTCATATAACTAAAAGTTTCAATTAAATTAATTATGTTTTTTCAAACGGAAATTTCAATTAATTAAATATGTAACTGGCTTTTGTGACCATGTATCTTTGATGTTACATGGCTACCACTGTTGAAAATAGTAGCTGGTATATATTGTTATACTTCCTAAAATTCAACGTCGGCGCTTCCAGTTTTTTTTATTTTGACGTATTTACGGTTTTAATCACCGACTTTTGATGTATTTGCGGTTTTAATCATCAACTTTTACTAATTGTTATTTTTTCCCTGGTGAGTTTTCGACTTTCATCTCTTACTATACTTTGACATATAGTACGACTTCAACATTCTAGCTAGATTTGACTTGATTATCATTTTGACCTCTAACTTTTGGTATTTTGCCGCTTTTTAATATATGACACATTACGGTTTACGATGTGACGTACGGGACATGAGACTTTTTATCAACGCATCGTTACATACGTAAGACCCGACTGCGTGACCCATCCGCTGTAACGCGCGGTCTGGTCTAAATCTAGTCTTAAGACTATTCAGCACGTACTCTTTTTTGTCCATAAAATTAATTAAAATGAATAATTTTGCTCTTGACTGATAGATTTAATTAATGTAACCTGATTGCGATTTGCAACCATACAATATAGTTATAGTCAATTACACGTCTGATCAATATTCAATTATTGTACAAGTAAATATATATTGTTATCTTACAAAATATCATATATTCAATTATTAGATAAAGTAACCGTGTACCAAAAGTATAGAAAACCGGCCACCTACTAAAAGTTTATCACATGAATAAATATATTAACTTTAGGGTTAGTTCATGATCAAGTTTTTCATGTATAACAAATGTCGCATATATATGCACCTATTTAAATTGCATTTTTCGTTTATTTTTTCAATTTTGAGGACAAAATTTGTAAAATAAGGGGATGGTGTAACATGATTGTATATTCTATATTCGTAAGCTTATCCATCTAATCTTAAACCCCACATTCACATGATTATTTTTGTCAACAATAATTTGAAATTTTCAAAGGCACTCGATCTTTCTTTCAATTCGTCCTAAAGAGTGTTTTTTAACCAACCATCGATCTATATATTCGTAGCTACCACAAAACTGGGCAACTGCGATGTCAGATAGATCGAACTCTCGCAAATGGCCTTTTGCAACTGAGTCCCGGCTCAGAAATATTGTCCGTACGTGTGTAGTCTAGCTTGTTAATTTAGCCAACGTTTTTAAGATAGGGTAGTAAAAATGCAATGGAATTTAGTGACCACATTTTTTGTTAATTATTCCATTTGAGAGAATTTGTTCATGTTCATGACCCTCCTTCCCCGTTAAAATTTAATATATTCCTCTAAAAAAACAATGAAACACTATGATATCTCTCTCATTTTAGACCATTTCTTTAAACATTCAGAATCAGATATAAAACCAAAATACAAGTTATTATGGATAACTCTCATAACTTGTATTAAGAAAAATGACTCAAAAACTCAATACAATATTATAATGATATATAACGACCCACAAGCTTGGGCATATATACGCGCGTCTAACCAAACCTGCTAGACGACTTTTATAATTGTCTATACCATGACTTAGTATATATATAAGCTAAAACTAAACTTATACGAACATAATTAGGTTTGCTAAACTTTCGGATCTAACCAACATGTTAGAGCCCTACTAGACTACAATACTAATTTTTGAATAAATAGGAAAATAAACCCAACTTGACCGAGTTGTCAACTTATGCTTAGTTCCTTAGTTGTTATCAATATCTCTAATATATTAATAAATTAGAGATAAATCAAATGGGTTGTATTTGATTTATAATAGCTTAAGTATTAGATATTTAGATAAGCATGTAGGTTTATTTATTGTCTAATTAGGAGTTTGAGTTACAATATAACTAGATCTAGTCATGGTCTATATAACATAATCGAGTTCGTGATTATAGTTGTGAGAGTTAATTCAGTTTTGAGTAATTTTCTTGATTAATAAAGTTGGAGAGCGTATTCCAAATATTGTGTGTGTTTTGTTTGGATCGATGAGGACTTGAATTGTTGGAAATTAGGCCCAAAATCATAAACACGAACACTAGAGGTGCACAAAAAAACCGGAACCAATCAAATAACCGAACCATAGGTTCTGAATAGGTTCTATTGTT
Source organism: Tagetes erecta (assembly GCA_030867185.1). NCBI lineage: Eukaryota > Viridiplantae > Streptophyta > Magnoliopsida > Asterales > Asteraceae > Tagetes > Tagetes erecta. The sequence goes on along the minus strand of CM061494.1, from coordinate 5,137,904 downwards.
TTTTCCAAATTATAGGTTCCAAAAGAACCGGAACCGGTTCTTGGAAAAACCGGTTCCTGAAAAAACCGGTATGTTTTAGTGTTCTTACTTATTTAATGTTATAAAAGCTATATATCTTGTACTATTTAAAGTTTTTGTTACTACTTATTTAGTTAAAAATAATATAACAAATTTATAACCATAAACTCTAAATGAAAACCCAATGAAGGGTGAAGATTTGTAGCAGCCTAACGTTCCGACCCATGTTATTGAAAAAAACTGTTTTTTTAAGAACCTGGACCAGCTTTTTAGGAACCGGAACTAGTTCTTTGGAAACCAGAACTGGTTACTATGTTCTAGTTTTTTCACCAATAACCGGTTCTTGTAAGAATCGGTTCCTTTACCGTCAGCAAGAACCAGAACCGGTTCTAGAACCGGAACCGGTTCTTCAAAAAAACCAATTTGTGCACCTCTAACGAACACACAAATTAAACCACATGTCAATTCTTGTATTAGATAAATAAACCAAGACAACTACAAAGACTCATTCAACCCGTATTTATACTAAACAAATAGTACTCCTCAACCCCATGTCTTATGACAACTACTTTTGTTGCCGTTTGAAAACCACCCGACCCTCCTCAACACATGTCGTCTTTACTATCAAAACCCACCCGACACCACCACCACCTCCATTGTGCCCCTAGCCGTCTATAAAGACTTGTTCTGTCCCAATTAGTTATGGTGACGCATTCTAACACTTGAATACGGACTCAGACGTGTAAGGATTTTTATTGGACATTAATAATGTAGATGAGACGAATACTTATAATTAGATAACTTAACATTACAACTAGATAACTTAACTTTACAACTGTATTCTACTTCTAAATAAATAACTTGAATAATAGGTAAAACATATTTATATACACGTTTTTTAGCATTCAAAATTATCATAGAATTATCAAAGTACACGTTTTTTGGATAATAGGTAACTTATTTTTAGCATATTAAAGAAGGAAGTGGAGAGAAAGGAGGGTGATTATATTAAAATGTATATTTTCATTTCATTTCTTTTAAACTATAGAACGTGAAATGAATTTACATATTTTTCTTTCGTTTTTTTTTCTTTTCTCTTCTTAACTTTCTTGTTTTTCTTTTCTTTCTGTTACTAAACTCGAAAATAGAGTGTAGGAGCGAGATTTTTTAAAAAGAACACTATATATATTAATTAATACTAGGGGTGTACACGGTCCGGTTTTTGCGGTTTTTGGATAAAACCGTAACCAAACCGTTACTTGCGGTTTTTTATCATTAAATGTAACATTTGCCCCAAACCGAACCCAATCCAAATCCAAATCCAAATCACCCATTATCCTCATTGTTGGTAGTTATTTAAATCAAACATTAATTAACAATTTTAACTCATATTTATTCATAAGATATTAAATTTACAAAACGTAAAGTTAATTACCTAAATTATAAATGTTATTTTTCTAAAAGAGGTGAGTTTACAAAAGAAATCAAAATAATTATATAAATTTAGTAAAGTTTTGTAAATTTACTTAAGTTAGTTTTATTAGTTAAGTATTTAATAACAAAACTAACTTTAAGGGTGTATATGTAAATAATGAAACCTTAATTGAAATCTTTAAAATGAGAAACATTAAACCATAAACTTCAGGGGGCTTAATGTAAATATGTTATAAAACCCAAACCCCCTCCCTGATTCACGTTATTCCGGCGGAGTCTCCGGCCAACTCCGGCAGACTTCCGGCGATCTTAAAACACCAACACACACACATTTAAACCAGATTAAATCACCCTTATCCCTATATCTTCGAGTTTCGAACTCGAATCACCCTGATCAATCCAGTATTGGGCAGTTAAGATCGATTTCTATAAAACCCGCTTTCTCGGCAATTTGACAATCTGATCCCATCGAAATCGGTCGTAAAAATCAAATTCAATTAACAAGAATTTATCTCATATGTCTCGAATCAATTCGAACAGCTAATTGGGTTGATAAAATCATCACATGTCGTGGATTTATCTCCAATCACAGCCCAAATAACTCGAAACAGTTATCAGTCTTTAAACCCATTTCAGTAGCATATATATCGTCTAAATCGCTCAATCAACCTCAATCTATCTATCTGTAACATCAATTACACCTATAACACACACTAAATCATCAATTGAACATCGTGTTCTTCGTCCTCTGCATCTTAGTCGAACGACGCTTTCTGGGCTGTTACAGACATCAAATCATTAGGGTTTTTAGTCACAAATCATCAACGATCGGCTTTGAATCATCAATTGGATCATAACATCTCGCCTGGACCATTTTTGATTTCGTCACAGCCGACTTATTATCTCCTTCTATATAAATCAAACCATCATTTATTCAGGTAATGAAATGTATCTTTATACTCGCGTTCGTGATCTGATCATCTTGGTGTTGTTTGATTTCAATTATCAATTCAGATTTAGGTTCAATTTTAGTGATATGGAAATTAGGGTTTATATAAGAATGGGGTTGAAGCTTTAAACGTTTTAAAGTTAATTATGTTTCAATCCTGTAACAATAAGTCAGCGTTGGTCTGGTGGTTAAGGCATGTTGGTGTGCAGCATAAGGTCAAGGGTTCGAACTTGGCTTGCACATCTATTTTTTTCAAACTGTTCTTACAAGTTTATTTAATATCTCTTTTATACATTAAATTAACTATGTCATTTATTTATTTATAGATTGTGGTAAGATATATTTCATGAATTTTTATAAAGTCAAATGTATAATAATTATAAAACACATTTAGTTATTAAGAAGTTTTAAATATTATTTCTTTTAAATATATACTTGTAAATTTTTATGGAAAGACTTTATCTATGAGTTTTATATACCTTGAAGGTCTTCAAATTTATAAAGATTTATGTATTAAGGGAGTAGTTATTAACAATTATTTCAACGTCAATTTTTAAATAGCTACTTTGTGTTTAAAAGGTAATTATCTTAAATAATTATGATATTATAGATACAATGAATTAATCCTTATATATTTTAACTAATTACTTGCTATTGTTATTTTAAAACCCCAATTTCCTATTAGAACCCTAGATTCCCGAATCACCTTTAGTTAACATTCTAAATTAAGACACCATTCTTTAGGTTAATTTCTAAGGAGGTTATTCGGTGCCTTATTTCACGAGTTATCTAGTGCATCATCGTCTAAGTTATCAAGTGAGTATTCATAGCCCCTTTCTCTGTTTTATACTTTGGGGTGAAATCATGTGACCTATATCATTTTTTATTCTATTTATTCTTTTTAATCATGTTTTATCATTTTATTCATTTGATTCATGATATTCAATTCAATCCATGTGTGTTATTACTTGCAATTATGTGTTTCATAGGTTGATAAACATTATTCTAGCACAATCATTAATTTATTCAAACCAACGGTTATCAATAATAGTACTATTTGGCCTGACAAGCCCACCCCATTTACATACACGCGTGGTGATTGTAACCGACATATGCTTTTGCTCATTACGGCTTAATCTGTGTGATTAAGTGGCTGCAGTCATCTAGGTTTGATTGTGCACTCGGTTTATCGGATGTGATACACTTTTGCATGATAGGTTTTAACATAACATGGAATTGAATCACGTTGTTTATTTTATTCATTTTAATCATTTAATCATTATCTATATGTATGCAAACCTATGTTTACTCACCAGCTAATTCGTTAGCTGACAAATACTATTTTCACATGATTTCAGGTGTTACAGCTTAGTAGATTACCTCAAGATGCTTCACACATAGGATTCGTGGACCTAGTTGAATAAAAAGTTATTTATTATGTTTTATCTAATTGTCTACTTGATTCGTGTATTTGTTAATTGAATATTGAATTTAATACTATTTAATCATATTAGTACCATGAGCTATGAGCAATCTATCCACTTACGTCCGCCCCGATGATTCCGCCGTCGGTCGGGGTGTGACATTAAAAACCAAAACCGAACCGTTTAAAGTAAAAAACCAAACCTAAACCGAACCATACGAACGGTTTGGTCTGGTTTGGTTTCGCGGTTTGAGCTTTGTAGTCCAAGTTTAAGAGCTCTAAAAAAACATCTCAAAATCTTGTCAAAATCTTATAAACTTTCAAAAGTACCGGTATTGAAAATTGATTATATATCTGAATATTGCAACATATATTACTTGTGTTGTAACAATATAATGATAGATATAATGATATTATATGTATATATATATGATCGATATGCTAGTTATGACATATTTTAGCACCAACAAACTAATACATATAATAATAGTTTACTTACAAGAACTCATATATGAGATCTGATATATATATATATATATGCACACACAGTGTGCGTGCGGTCCGGTCCGGTTTTTTACAAACGGTTTTTGGTATAAACCGTAAACCAAACCGTTCATAACGGTCCGGTCCGGTTTTTTACGAACGGTTTGTTGTATAAAAATAAACCGACCGCAAAACCAAACCGATGACCGGTTTGGGCGGTTTCACGGTTTGAAACCGAACCGTGTACACCCCTAATTAATACGGAGTATTATTTAAATTAGTACACCATGTTTACCAAAAATAGATATCCAATCTTTTGGTAAAAAAAAGTCTATTAAAGGTGGAATTTAGAATACCACATTTATCCATCGACCCATTCCCTCTTTGTCCCCATTTTCGGCATCTTTTGACAAGTTTTACAAATAATTGTGGTGGGTCGCAATTGGTCACATCACTTGCTTAGTTGCTTTCCTGAAGTGAAATGCTAAGGGGACACTTGGACGCTGCTTATCGTATTTTGTTTTTGGTGATTGAATTCATAGCTAATCATACAAAATTGTCATTGAATACGTCATATTAAAGTTTGATTTGGCCATACAATGTATCCGCTACATCGATCAAGTAACGAATTCACTTTGTCTCAACTAGCGAAATTATCAAAAACAACATTTTTCTTATTCTCACTCTAAAAACAACTACAATATTATTGAAAAAAAAAACCTTATTTGTCCAAAAATAATTCCTATATATTGACAAGGTTTGTAACATGTCAAACTATCTCTAGCTCAGACTTGATTGTAAGAAAAAAGAGATGGCATTGCAAAATGATGAGCTATCTAAAACCTTGCTTCAATCTCAAGCTCACATATGGAACCACATTTTCAGCTTCATAAAGTCTATGTCACTCAAATGCGCAATTAAACTAAATATACCTGATATTATTCATGCTCATGGTTCACCTATGTTACTTTCCGAGTTAGTTGAAGCCCTCGCCATAAAAAAGGAGAGGACTCAATCTGTCTATCGTCTTATGCGCATGCTTGTTCACTCTGGTTTCTTTATTAAACAAAGCATACCGACAAGAAACGTCGACCAGGAGGAAGAAGAAGAAGAAGAAGAAGGCTATTTGCTAACACCTTCTTCTCGGTTGCTTCTAAAGGAAGATGCGTTAAGCCTTAGGCCCTATTTGCTAGCCTTGTTGGATCCAACCCTAATGGATCCATGGCAAGACATGAGCAGATGGTTTCAGAATGATGATATCACCCCTTTTCACACAACTCATGGGATGAGTTTGTATGATCTAGCTGGCAAAAAGCCGATGCTTAATCAGTTCTTTAATGAAGCGATGGCTAGTGATGCAAGGCTTGTTATGAGTGTCGTTCTTGAACATTGTAGGGGTGTTTTTCAAGGGTTAGATTCCATTGTTGATGTTGGGGGTGGTACTGGGACGGTTGCCAAATCTATAGCGAACGCTTTTCCGAACATTAGTTGCATCATTTTTGATCTTCCTCATGTAGTTAACGGTTTGGTTGGAAGTAAAAACTTGACTTATGTTGGCGGAGACATGTTTGAGTTCATTCCCAATGCTAAAGCAGTTTTGCTCAAGGTAAACTTAAGACTAGCCCGTGTTTTGCTACTTGATCACGTCCCAAAACGCTCCCTACACATTACATAAGAGTGTTATTGTGAAAAAAAAACCCTAGGCGTTATTTTTATCAAGCCCGAATTCAATTTCTCCCCAAACAAATCATTTTCATAGTTGAATAAAGATGAACAGACATTAACCACAACACTATTTTTATAAAAATTATTGTTTCACATTAAGGTATAATGTTCATCACAGACTAAAAATGCCCGTAAGGTTTTAACTATTATAGATAATCTAGTTGATATTCATCTTTTTGTACATGTTAAATGATTATTTTCTTTTGGATATTTAATATCAATCTGTATATTTTAGAACGTAACTAATTTCATTGAATACACAATAAAGATTTACACGTCCATCACCTGCCCTCGATTAAACCAAAATAATATATGATATAGTTTAGGGTTCATAGTGTAATAGTGTGATATATTAAAAGTAAAGTTTAAAATATAAAATGGATTTGGGTTCAAACTTCAAAGTGTTAGGAAGTGATCTCAACCAATGATTTAGGAAATCACTTGTCCAAACAATGATGGAACATTCATGCAAAGTAAATACAACTTTTTAGAGTAGAAACATTATCTTCATCTCTATAATTATATTAAAAACTAATTATTATTTCTTTCTCATTTTAATTAAATAATACTTCCTCCGTCCTAATTTAGATGTCATGAGACCCACAACACAAAGATTAAGAAAAATTAGATTATTATATTATTTTAACCTATAAAAAGACAAAAATACAATTAAAGTATGTTGTCTTTTAGTCATAAAGTAGATTTTATGTTAAATAATTAAGGGTAAAATTGGAAATAATATTTTTATTTTTGAAATGTACATTTAAATTGGACAATCGAAAAAGGAAATTTGGACATTTAAAATGGGACGGAGAGAGTAATTTTTTTTACCTTTATCATTACAGTTTCTCTCTCCTTCACTCACAGCCACTTTTTAAAATCATTAAAAAATTATAGGGGGTGAACAGTAGCTTTTCAAATATACAGTTTCTCTTTCCTCCACCATCAAATTTTCTCTCTCATTCACTCACAACCACTCACACCAATCCCCTAAAATATGAAAACCTCACTCACATACATTTGATTACCTCACTGTGAATGCTCTTATACGTAAGTATAACATTATTTAAAAAACATAAAATCGAACATTTAATTATATTTAATTTGAATATAATAAAACTATACTTTAAAAAATGTTTCTTTAAACTTCTTTGGTGATCGATGTGCATAAAGCTTGCGTAATTACATAAAGCTTGTTTAATTATCATATTATAGCTTGTGTAATTATCACGAATGAATGGAATTCTCACTCAGCTATTAAGGTATTATTTCGTGATAATTCCATCAGAGGTGATAACCTCTCAATGCGTTATGATGATTTCCTACTCTTTGTATCAAAACCCACTTACAAATACGGAAATACCTAATATCACAATTTTGTGATCTGAATCCCTCTAACTCTATTTGATTAAAACACATTTATAAGCTGTTAGATCTAGATTCATATTAATTAATATATAGCATGTGTACTCAAGTTTTGATTGATTTATATATATTTGATCTAAATTATGAAAAAATAATAGTGGATTATACATAACTGGAATGATGAGGAGTGCGTAAAGATATTGAAGAATTGTAAAGAGGCGATTCCAAGCAAGGAAAACGGGGGGAAATTAGTGATCATAGACATGGTGGTAAAGCAGGTTGACGAAGGTGACAATGAATTGTCGTCGTTAGAAACTCAACTTTTCTTCGATATGCTTATGATGGCTTGTCTAACCGGAAGACAAAGGAGCGAAAAAGAGTGGGCGAAGCTCTTCCTTGAGAGTGGGTTTAGTGATTATAAAATAAATCCGGTTTTGGGTTTAAGATCTCTTATTGAAGTTTATCCCTAGCTAGCTTGCTAGCTACTTAAACTTACGTACAATATATATGTTGCTTCAGCTTGATGTCAACTCAAAAAACTAGTTGCCTTTTATATATGTTGAATATATTGAATAATACGGTGGTTGTCCAGGTTTGTAGGCCGGGTCGTTTGTAAGTTTATCATATTTAAGCAGCCTGTACACATCAATAAAATAACTAAGTTTGCTGGTACGTACTGTATCACCATTAGTTAACTGACATTAATGCTTTCGATACAAAGTAGTATTTCTTGATGAATTAAGTTAATGATTACTTAAACAGGAAATTTGTTATTCCTTTGTCTAAATATTCAAACGTAGTACAGAGGGTTATTAATTAGTTTAAATCACATAGGTCCGTTTTGTAATTAGTTCTAAAATTAATTAGTATGACAATAATAATTAATTGCTATTTAAATAAACTAAACAATATTTTAGTATCAAAATGAGCTGAGTAAGCTTATATAGTTAAATGCAATGTTGTTTGGATCGGATTAGATCGATCAGAACAATTGGTCGGTTCAACCGGTCGAATTGAGATTCGGAGTGAGAACCGGTCCGATTCATACTAGTTCATTATGTTACAGGAAGATCGGTCGGTTTGAACCAATTGTCCGGTCGGACCGGTTGAACCGTTGAATCGGAAGGTCTGACTGAGATTTGGCATGGAAATTGTTTACGTATTATTAGTAATTTAATTTGAAAATACGTTATAAAATCATGTGGTTCTTAAATCTGGTCCAACAAGTCCGACTGGTGAACCAGTAAGATGTCCAATTCAATTTTCGAACCGGTTCTGAAAACATTGGTTAAATGAATCACGAGGCTATCTTAATATTATTAGAAACAAAGTTGATTGATGAATTATAACTAGATGTATGCCAGGCTCGCGTTGCGTGAGCTAATTGTGTACTGTTTCTTGTTTGACGTTGAATGCATATATGATATTTATGACTACAAAACTTAAGTAGCTCTATTTAATGGAGATACAAAATATGAGTACAATGACTATATAGGTGCCATACTACAAAATGCCATATAGCTGACCATTTAATGGTTATGCAAAAGATATGGTTAGACGGGTTGGTTTTACACATTGCTCCAGTTTTATCATTCCTTTGAGCTTGCAAGTGGACGTCAACTTTAGTAAATATTGTAACACCATAATCCAAATCTGCAGATTACATGTTTTTTAGACATATATGCAGCTAAATATATTACTTTAGGAACACTACAAGAAAAAGGGTTTTTTGCGACGCAAATAATCGTCGCAAAAAAGTAAGAATTCGTCGCAAATTATTTTTTGCGACGAATATTTCGTCGTAAAATCGTCGCCGTAAAAACGTTGTCGCAAAAGTTTTTTTGCGACGAAATTTGCGACGAAAGTGGATGTGGGTCCTACACTTTTTAGAAAAAGGGAAAAGAAATTTAAAAAGTCTTTTCGCGACGAAATTTTCGCCGCAAATCATTTTTACGATTTTATAATTATTTTTAAATTAGTTATATTTGCGACGAAACTGTCGTCGCAAATTCTATTTTCCACAATTTTTATTAATTTTTTTGAATTTCTTTAGCGACGAACTCGTCGTCGCAAATTCTATTTTCCAGATTTTTTTGTTATTTTAATTGAATATATTTGCGACGATAATGTCGTCGCAAATTCTATTTTTTGTTTTTTTAATGTTTTTAATTTTCTTTTTTTGCGACGACTTTTTCGTCGCAAAAGTACTATTATTTTTGAAATATATTTTCTGTATTTTCAAATATCCACCCAGATTTCCCGGGTTATCATCTAATAAGCTGTTACTACAATAACTAGTGACAACAAACAACATTCTCCTAACAACTTGAATTAGGTAATCAAAGATGTAAATTGTTTTCAATGATTAAAAGAACATAAAATCAAAAGTTAACACACTAACATAAACCTAACATCTATGAGTTAGATGACCCACCTTCATCTTCATCTTCATCTTCATCTTCATCTTCATCTTCATCTTCATCTTCAACTTCAACTTCAACATTTTGTCCGAAAGTGCTAGATCTCTTTAAGGCGTTTTGGACTTGAGTTTGAATTTGGCTTTGCATTTCAGCCATCATACTAGCCATCATCTGAGATTTCCATTATCTTATGTATGTATGTATAAGATAATGTATGTATGTATGTATGTATGTATGTATGTATGTATGTATGTATGTATGTATGTATGTATGTATGTATGTATGTATGTATGTATGTATGTATGTATGTATGTATGTATGTATGTATGTATGTATGTATGTATGTATGTATGTATGTATGTATGTATGTATGTATGTATGTATGTATGTATGTATGTATGTATGTATGTATGTATGTATGTATGTATGTATGTATGTATGTATGTATGTATGTATGTATGTATGTATGTATGTATGTATGTATGTATGTATGTATGTATGTATGTATGTATGTATGTATGTATGTATGTATGTATGTATGTATGTATGTATGTATGTATGTATGTATGTATGTATGTATGTATGTATGTATGTATGTATGTATGTATGTATGTATGTATGTATGTATGTATGTATGTATGTATGTATGTATGTATGTATGTATGTATGTATGTATGTATGTATGTATGTATGTATGTATGTATGTATGTATGTATGTATGTATGTATGTATGTATGTATGTATGTATGTATGTATGTATGTATGTATGTATGTATGTATGTATGTATGTATGTATGTATGTATGTATGTATGTATGTATGTATGTATGTATGTATGTATGTATGTATGTATGTATGTATGTATGTATGTATGTATGTATGTATGTATGTATGTATGTATGTATGTATGTATGTATGTATGTATGTATGTATGTATGTATGTATGTATGTATGTATGAATAAGACAATGTGTGTATATTGTATGTATGTATGAATAAGACAATGTGTGTATATTGTATGTATGTATTATACAATGTATGTATGTATGTATGTATAAGACAACGTATGTATGTATATATGTATGAATAACACAATGTATGCATGTATGTATAAGACACTGTATATACGTACGTATGTATTTCTCATTTTTTATTTAATCTTGTTATTAATATCCTCATATTTTACAAAACAATATATTAATTTATATTAATTTAAACACTTAAAAAAATTAATTGTAATTAATTAAATTAAATAATAAATAAATAAATTATATTTTATTTAGTAAATAATTTATTTTTATTGAAATCTTGAATAACATCTACAAAAGAAAAAGAAAAACAAATTATATTTTATTTTTTGCGATGAAATTCTCGTCGCAATTGCTTATGAAGTCAAATCTAGTATTTTCGTTTAACAAAGAAACTAAAAAATAAATTATATTTTACTTTTTGCGACGAAAATATCGTCGTAATTGCTTTTGAAGTCAATTCTAGAATATTGTTTAATAAAGAAAATGAAAAATAAATTATATTTTAAAGTTTGCGACGAAAATGTCGTCGCAAATGCTTTAATTGACTTTAAAAGTCAAGTCTCGAATATTGTTTAATAAAGAAAATGAAAAATAAATTATATTTTATATTTTGCGACGAAAATGTCGTCGCAAATGATTTTATTGACTTTAAAAGTCAAGTCTCGAATATTGTTCAATAAAGAAAATGAAAAATAAATTATATTTTATATTTTGCGACGAAAATATCGTCGCAATAGTTTTTTGACCTTAAAAGTCAAGTAAAGCAACATTTTTTGTCGTTTACTGGGTTTTTACGACGATTTCTTTTGCGTCGCAAAAAATTTGGTCGCAAAAAATGAAATTTCTTGTAGTGACAGTTGTAGGTATAATGTTATTGTATCTAACCTGTATCTTGGTGTCTCATGTAAACCATTCTTTTTGCAAAACCATTTCGGGCCCTGCACGAATTACATTTTTGATGCATTTCACATAAGCAGTGTAGCACTATTCTTTGCCGGACACGTGAAATGTATTGCTGATAACAGTGGATGTTTGACCCTGTGTTTAAGGGTTTGTTAATTTAAGAATCAAATTTAAGGGCCAATTGTAAAGGATGTGTATTTATTTACCGCTAAATCTTCTGATCTCTTTGTTAGTAGCTTCCAATAGTGACCACATTTCCTCCTTGGTTATACCTGTATTACTTGTATTGTAATTAGTCGTTGATAATTCATATTATTTGTAATTTCATGCCTTACAGTTCTAGAAGTATCAAGTATCCATGTTTTTTATGAGATAAACTCAACAACCATATCACAAAATCAAGTTTGTTTTTCACAGTTTATACAATGATTATATTCTAATAGATACAAAGCTAATATCCCAAATGAGTCCTTGAAGCAAATTACCAAAAAGTCACAAAAAAAATTAGTTTTTGAGATAAATAAAGGGAGAAAGCAAAAAACCTGTAACAATGACAATTATACCATGACCATCAATTTCTTTTCTTGCTGAGAACCCAAATTCACCTTTGATTTTTTGAAAATTTTGTAGTAATTTGCTTAAGAAGTTATGCCAACAACTAAGCATCATCAATTATATACACTCAAAAGAACTATGGACCATTGACCATGTATAGTAGTGTTAAAGGGTAAATATATATACGTCCCTGCATCGGACTGGAGTTTTTCTCTACCTGTAGTGTACATGTATAACTGTGAATATGATCACAGCACTTACTTTTATATTAATGTATAATGGAAGGATGAGAATAAAAACCACTAAAGCATGTTAATCATCCATGTTTGATTATTTTTTTAAACGTGTATTAATCTGCAAGAAACAATTTTTCTTTTTCTCCTTTCATATATCAAATCTAGCTAGCTATATATTATACTTTTTTAAGTGCAAAATGCAACGTAAATAACGGTTGTAGTAGAAAGCATACATGTGTATCTACCAATAAAAAGCATGTGTCGGTCTTTCAAAAAGCTGGGTTCCATCTTCGCAATACTCTGACCTTCAAAGGTGGTGTTTTTCCATCAAGTACCAATGAGGCTATCGATCTCATTGTCTTCAATCGTGAGAAACCTGTTATCAACAAAACATAATTCAAACCTATTAAAGATATGAAATATAGTAACTACAAAGTAATTAAGCACAACACAGATAAATGAAAATTGATGATTCAGAACAATTATATTATAAGGATGTAAATCTCTTTTGAGTCAACAACAGAAAACAAACAACACAAATCATACCGGCATTAAAGCAAGATGCAATCAATAACACAAAAACACTGAAAAGAGAAGTCAACATCAATGACAGAAGACAATCAAACAACAAATTAACAAACCAATTCACTCTCCAACAACAGAATAGCCACATAAATAGCAAACAGAAGCCCTAAAAACTAAAAAAAACCATCTGAATCGATGAAGAACACATGCAGGGAAAGAAAACAAATACAATCGCAATGTGTGAAGAACACCAACAGTAGTAAGGTGAGTGCAGTCCTTGTTGTATTTTTTGGATCCTTGTTCCTAGTGTCATTTAAGGACTGTTAGGTTTTGATGAATAGTAAATAGTACAATACGTAACGAAGGTTTTTACATGCAATCTCTGATGGTTAATTATAGCAGGTATGGCATACTATCTGATGAACTTATGTCTTTAATGTTGAGTAGACTCCCGATGTAATCAGCACAATTGGTATGTTTTGAGGCTGTAGACTTATGATTTTAATTTAAAAATTGTTGTGTGAGAACCTATGGGTTTATATTCTTTGTCGTAAGCACTCGGAATTCATTTGTGGCGGCCACTGTGGATCATGGCACGCCCAAAAAACAAAGGAAAAACAAAATAACACAAACCAAAAAGAGTACGCAACCATAAATCATCAAAACCATTCAATTGCTACAATCATCAAAAAACAATACCATAAACACATAAATCAGCTCCCAATTCACATATGTTAGCACTTAAAGCAACAACAAAACAGTAAAATAGAAAAAAAGGTATGTAAAAACTAACCTTTACGTCAAGATAAAACACCAACAATACAACTCTGAAACAACTACACTCAAAACAACCACAACAATCGATAGATCAACATATAAAAATCAAGATAAAATTGGCCTGAATTTACCTCAAGCAAAATGCGTTGTCGTCGGCACCTTCATCTACTCTCCTATAGCGATGTCGTAGGCGTCTTTAACCACCCCTAAAATCAACTGCATCATGCATTTTGAATGAATCCACTGTGGGACAAAGTGGAAAAAAAATTAGTTATTTAGATTGCAAGCATTTGTCTCACATTGGAGTGGAGACAAAACCATAGTTTGTTGTATATATGTAAGTCTTCCATAACATGTTAAGTTCTTATCTTATATTTTACTCTAGCACCTACCCGCGCGCAAGGAGGTGCAAATTTGGTTCGAATTTCTTGCCTCAATGCGACGCCCGCACGACCTGCGGACACGAATGCAACTCCGAAAATCCGGGTCCGTGTGAGGATGGTTTTTGAGTCGGCAAATCTTTTTATTTTCATTTTTTCAGCAGCAGGCAGCGCAAAATTAAAAAAAAAATGTCGCCGGCGCCTACGACATCTTTGTCAGAATGGGCGGCCACCTATGGGCTTTGTCGGGAAACGACTATGGTCGTCCACCACTTTGGACACGTGGAAGCTTGTTATTTGTTAGAATCTGTGGGCGTCGACTATAACGACTATAGTCGTGACGCCTATGGATGGCGAAGTCAAAGGGGACATTTTGGGAAGTCAACAGTCAAAAGTGATATTTTGGGAATTTTCCCAATAAATAAACTAAAGAGTAAATTACAAATTTGGGTCTTTATAATAAGACAAATTACGGATCGTGACCTTTATTTTAAATTATTGCATTGGTTGGCTTTATATAAATTTTTCTCACGGTTTAAGACCTTTAAGTTAACTGCCGTTAAGTTTCTCAGTTAAATCCCCTCATGATGCAGCCAACAAGCAAGAAAAGACTACTATTAAATTAACATCTGTTGATGATGAATCATGTTGCAGGTTGAATAAATAATTGGTTGTCAATTCAGTCAATCACCAAGATCAAAACAGTGATCATGAGGAACCAGATTCATCACCAGAAGCCACAATTCACAACAGAATCGATCAAGCACAGATCGACGATAACGATCAAGTGTTCTTAAGCTGTAGATGCGAGCTTGAAGTTGAAGAAACCAGTACCGAAATTGAAGATGCCTTAACTATAACCAGAAACATTAGCGTTACTGATACCGGCTCGAAATCGAGCTTTAAAACCTTAATTGCTAAAAAACTACTCGATTTGCATCATCATCATTTTCGGAAAATGAAAGTGCAGATTTGCATCATCATCATTTGAATCATCGTCAAAAAAACGATCATCATAAGAACACATCACGTTTCGGTGGCATAAATTACTACGGATCTGACGGAAATGACTATCAAAACCCTAGAAAACATCGAATTGATCGATTCAGTTGAAGAAAGTGGTGTTGTTGAGCGACGTGAGTTGTTTAGGATGGGAGAGGAGGTTGAAGAAAGTGGTGTTGTGTAGAACGACGACTTTGATGTTTTCTGGAATGAAGATTTTGGTTGGATCCCTAGGTTGCAGGAGATGAGAGTGTTTGAGAGAGATGATGATGATGATGATGATGATGATGATGATGATGATGATGATGATGATGATGATGATGATGATGATGATGATGATGATGATGAGTATTTTTGTGAAAGATGTTACAAAAATGGTTCTTTAATGGCAAATGACAAAAATACCCTCAATGTACATGAGGGGAGTTTACCAAAAAACTTAACGGTAGTTAACTTAAAGGTCCGAAACCGTGAGAAAAATTTATATAAAGGTCAATCAGTGTAATAATTTAAAATAAAGGTCACGGTCCGTAATTTAACTTATTATAAAGGCCCAAATTTATAATTTACTCTAAACTAAATAAAGAATGAGATGAATAGATGATTACTCCTATCTATCATCTCTCGTAATACCTCTCACTGTCTCACAGCTCGTGAATCATAATCTAAAGTGTTGCCGTGTTGGGTGCGTAACTGGAGCCATGCTGTTGCAATAGACAACCTAAAAAAATGGGTACGTCACTGGTGTTCAGATCTTATAATCCGAATACCGCGGGTTTGATTCGGTCAGGTTTGACCTGATTGCAAGGGTGTGCATGAGTTGATTCGGGTCGATTTTTAGCTCAAATTGAAAACAAACCCAAAACTTCGGTTTTTATCTTTAAAAAACCATGGGTTTTGGGTTTTCGGACTGGGTTTGGGTTCGGTTTCTTTAACTTGGGCTTTAATTTTTTTGTTTTTACGTACTAAGTACGTACATAATAAAAACATGATTCAAGAAACATGTTATAATATTAAAGTTAAAATTTATGTTTCCACAAGTATTAAACATTAAAACCAACCATATTTCTAGAAAAAATTTGCTCAAAAAATAATAGGTTTGAATGATGAAGTCAAAGCTTATAGATTTGAATGATGAACCAACCTTCGAAGATTTAAACTAGGTTTAACAAGATTTATTTTATTAAGGGTCCTATTGGGACGGGTAAAATATTATATTTAATTAAGTAAACGGGTATAAGATATTTTGAATAGTTTATGTTAGGTATTTAACCGGGTATATCTAAATAGATAAACGAGTATAACATATTTTGAATAATTTATGTTGCGTATCTAACTGGGAATATCCAAAATATGTAACCAATACGTTTTCAGAAGTATTTCGTATACAGGAGTCACCCCTAGCTTATAGGTTGGGAAAACAAACCTGTCGTATCAGCAACATCCAAAACCAAATATATACAGTCAAGAGGGGTACGTGCCTATTTGGACCGACGTATTATGGACAAGGGTTGGCGATAACATCGTGTCGCAGATCGCCATAAGCTTGGGATACAAGCAGGCCTTGTCACGGCTACATATGGAGGGGTTACTCTACGCAAGGCAAACTGTGCCAAGGTAGTAGGAGCGAGGATTGTCCGGAAGTTTCGGGACAATCAGCGGCGTTTGGTGGGGAGCTATTATGTGTTAGAGCCTTAGGTGTGCGAGCGGTTGGTGGACCCCGACCAGTTGGTTGCAACTGAGATCCAGGTTGAGGAGTTGGCCGATAGGGAAGACGAGTTAGTTTACCCCAACGGCAGAGTTGGTGCTGCCGCAGCATCCTCCACGCGTGTATCGTGCTATGCGGTTGCGTGCTCTCACCAAGGAGATGATCCAGAATATGTAAACTTGGGTCGTGCGCATGGAGGACTATCAGGATATGCTCCAATGCATGGATCACCGACCACATAGTCGAGGACTATCGGGTGGCTAATAGGCCGTTGTTGAAATCACCACCTCTATCGTTCGTCCACGATGATGCTAGCAAGTATAGTGCGGGCAACGATGACAAGATGAAGGGTTAGATATATTCTTTAGAAAAAGTTGTACTTTTGTTTTATATATAAAAACTCGTTGTATTTATCTATGTAATTGTATTTATAATGGTTTTGTTGTGTTTGTGATGATTTTCTTTGTTTTGTTGTAATTGTTTATATATATAGTTTTATTTCCAAGTTGACTAACACTACCTATATGTGCCATATATATATATATATATAGGGGAGGGTTAATTTGAGAAGAGCAAATACTGCGAGAAGAAAAAGAAATTGCCAAATTCTTAATTTTTTCAACCAAAAACGTTTTTAACTTACAAAACAATGATAGAAATGCAACATTTATTCATTAACTTTGATATTTAATAAATAAAATTTAATAAATTTCGTTTATTTGTTAAACCTACATGCAAGTCACATGTCATAGTGTTATAAATCTAAGAAGGCTAAGAAGCAATAAGAGATTGACATGTGGCATCTATGAAAATTAAGAGAGGGGGTATTTTAGTCATGCCCACTTTTTTAAATATTCTCTCTCCACATGCAAGTCACATGTCAATTCCCCCACTTTTTTAAAACGTTTATAACTTTTACATACGACATTATTTTTTTAAACAAATTACACCATAAAAACGAGAATTTTTTTCTCTTTAAAACGCGTATAATATTGATATATAAAAAACGAATTTTTTTTTCACAATTTTTCAGTTCATTGTGTCTAACGTCAGGTCATTGTGTCTTCCGTCAGGTCATTGTGTCTTTCATCAGGTCATTGTGTGATTGTGTCATCCGTAAGGTTGTTGTGTCATTCATCGGGTCATTGTGTAATCTTATTTGACAAGTATTACACAATGATCTAATAATAATTACACAATAACACAAAAAGTATTTCAAAGATCTTGCTCTCACATCATCCTCCTTAAAAAATAAATAAACAAAACTTAAAAAAACTAATATTTTCTCATTGTGTCTTTTTTCATTGTGTCTAATTTAAAAAAATAAAAAAAACGGTAATTTTTTTAATTTTTTTTAATTTTTCGTTTATTTATTTTCTGAAAGAGGAATACATGGGGAACAAGGTCTCCGAACTACTTTTTTCAAATTTGATTTATATTGTGAGTTATAATTTTTTTAAAAGTGTCATTTTGTCTTTGTTTACCATTGTGTCATTCTCACACTTTGTAACAAAAAATGAAGTTGTCTTTGAACATTTCTCAAACACATATTAACAATTTGTGACACGGTGATAATTTCTAAACACATAATATGACACAACAAATATTTATAATAAGATGATATTATATAATGACTTAAGAATGAACCGATAAAAGTGATATTTCACTAGTTATAATAAAACACAATCACATGATATTACACAAGGACTAGACAAGTGCCGAATTTTTTTTTTATTTTTTATATATCAATATTATACGCGTTTTAAAGATAACAAAACGCTTGTTTTTTTGGTGTAATTTTTTTTAAAAAATAATATCGTATCCAAAAGTTATGAAAGTTTTAAAAAAAGTGGGGGAATTGGCATGTGCCTTGCATGTGGAGAGAGAAAGTCAACAAAAGTGGCTATGACTAATGTACCATTCCACCAATTTCTTTTCCTACAAATTGATCTCAACCATTAAAAAAGAGATCTAAAGGTCATAAATCCTTCTTAGCCTTCTTAGATTTCCAACACTATGTAGGATAACTCTCCTATATATATATATATATATGTGTGTGTGTGTGTGTGTGTGTGTGTGTGTGTGTGTGTGATTTCAAAAAAAAATTCAACTAATTGTTTTTTTTTCTCACGTCATCCATTGTGTAAAAATCATTAATTAAAGTTTTTTTAAATCTTGTCGTCTCGATTATAAGTTTGAGATGTAAAAAGTGAATAACAACGATTATCCAATTTTAAGTTAATATTTACAGTTACAATCTGGATTTTTTTCTTATAAAACTAGTTTGTGTTTTGATTTACCATGTGTTTTAATATTTACAATTTTAGGTTAATATTTACCATGTGTGTTTTCACGTGTGACATATATAGGTGGTGTTAGTCAAAATTTGTCAAAACCGACAACCTAGTATCTTAATTCCCAATGTCAGATTTAAAGGTGGCATATAGCTGTAAGTGTGACACTTAAAGGTGACACCCCTCCAATGTGTCACATATAAGGTTGTATGTCACATATAGAAGTGGTGTAATAATAAAAATAGGGTGGTATCCCTAATAGGACCCAAATAATAACCATAAACAAAGTTTTAAATGTTCTCTTGTTTCAATAAAAAAAAATCAACAAATCATAGATAAATTGTAATTTATGTCATATAATAACGTACTACAATATGGTTTTTGGATAACGTGGGTCATGGGATTTATGTATATGATATTTAGTATACACATAAATATTATTGGATTGGTTCGGTTTTTATAGGTCGGTTTTTTACAAAACCCAAATTCAACTCAAAATTTTGGTTTTTTTATAAATTAAACCCAAAACTCACGGTTTCTATTTGGATTTGATTTTTCGATTTCATACACACCCTACCTGATTGGGCTCAACCACAACATATACGGTCAAGATCATGTATTGGTTTCCGTGTGCATGCAACGACACTAGAGCAATATAATTAGACCGCCGCATTATCTGTTAATTGCAGTGGGTTGGAATTTGTATCCACCGGCCCATATCCGCTCCCCCGATTTTATGATAAATTTGGTGGGCTGCAATCGGCCACATCACTTGTTTTTACGTTTACTTCATTAAAGAAAAGAAAACAAATACAAGTTTGGTGTTGATAGTTGATACGTCATAGACTCACATGATCAATTATTTTTAAAACTTATCGTATCTAGTTCATGATCTCAGACTCAGAAATATCCCTTCGATTACATTTGTTTCTATATATTGACAGGGTTTGTAACATGTTAAATTGTCTCTTAAACTTGATTGTAAGAAAAAAGATAGAGATGGCATTAATGCAACATGGTGAGCTATCTAAAACTTTGCTTCATTCTCAAGCTCACATATTGAACCACATTTTTAGCTTTATAAAGTCCATGTCACTAAAATGCGCAATTCAGCTTAATATACCTGATATCATTAACGGTCATGGTTCACCAATGTTGCTTTCCGAGTTAGTGGAAGCCCTCGCCTTAAAAAAGGAGAGGACTCAATTTGTCTATCGTCTTATGCGCATTCTCGTTCACTCTGGTTTTTTTATTAAACAAAGCATACCGACAAGAAATGACCAAGAGCAAGAAGAAGAAGGCTATTTGCTAGCACCTTCTTCTCGGTTGCTTCTGAAGGAAGATCCGAGAAGCCTTATGCCCTATTTGCTAGCCTTGTTGGATCCAACATTGACGGATCCATGGCAAGACATGGGCATATGGTTTCAGAATGATGATATCACCCCTTTTCACACAACTCATGGGAAGAGTTTGTATGATCTAGCTGGCGAAAAGCCAATGCTTAGTCAGTTCTTTAATGAAGCGATGGCTAGTGATGCAAGGCTTGTTATTAGTGTCGTTCTTGAACAATGTAGGGATGTTTTTCAAGGGTTAGATTCCATTGTTGACGTTGGGGGTGGTACTGGGGCGGTTGCCAAAGCTATAGTGAACGCTTTTCCAAACATTAGTTGCATCAATTTTGATCTTCCTCATGTAGTTAACGGCTTGGTTGGAAGTAAAAACTTGACTTATGTTGGCGGAGACATGTTTGAATTCATTCCCAATGCTAAATCAGTTATGCTCAAGGTAAACTTAAGACTATATGTAAATGGTGCATTTTGCCACTTGATCACGTCCTAAAATTAATGCACCCTACACAATTATTTAGGAGCGTTATTCTGCAAAAAAAAAAAAAAAAAAGTACTAAGCGTTTGGTTTATCACGCCCTAATTCCAGTACTTCTCCCGAAACAAATCATTTTCATAGTTGGGTAAAAATGAATACGAACCATACATTATTTTTATTTAATTAAAAATGTTCCACATTAAGGTGAGTTCACTTGAGTAAAAATGTGCCTAACGGTTTGAACTATTATAGATAATATAAGGGTTAAATGCATATTTCCCCCTCCAAAACACTTTAAATGCATATTTACCCAGCCAAAAAAATCAATTGCATATTTTCCCTTATAAACAACTTTAATTTGCAAATATACTCATTTTTAATAAAGACATTTAGTTAACATTGGGCATATATGCAATTGATTTTTTTAGTTGGGGAAATATGCATTTAGAGGTATTTATAGGGGTAAATATGCAATTAAATCATAATCTAATTATTATTCATACTTTTTATACATTTTATATGATTTTGTTTTTTAGGATTTTTAATATCAACAATCTGTATAGTTTAAAACCTAAGTAGTTTCATTGAATACATCATAAATATTTACACATCACCGGCCCGGCTGTCTGTTATGATGATATAGTGTTGGATAATATTGTCGTATATATATTAAAATAAAGTTTAAAATACATAATGGTTTTTGGTATAAAGTGTAGAAAGTAATCTTAGCCATTGATGTAGGAAGTCAATGGTCCAATAAAATATTGAGGGGTAAAGTGGGTAATATCTTATAATTATTTATTTTTTAAATACATGTGTGCTTTATATGTAAATAACTTTTATATGATATTATTTTTAAAAAAAACACTATAAAATGAGCTTTTAATTATATTTAATTTAAATGTTGTATTGCTATACTTTAAAAAATGTTTTTTTTTATTTTATTGGTGATATGTGTAAAGCTTTCGTAATTAAGTAAAGCCTCCATGCATAATTATCATATTATAGCTTGCATATATTGTATAGTTTGTGTAATTATCACGTTTGGATGGAATTTTCATGTAGGAGATCGATAAGGTATTATTGCGTGAGAATTTCATCACGGGTGATAACCCCCTTAATTACACGTGTTGAGCTCTGGTGATTTAATTTTTACACTTTATATAAAAAAAATTTACGGTTACCACATAATTAATGTGTAAACCCTAATATCACAATTTTGTGATCTGAATCCCTCCAACTCTATTATTTGATTAAAACACATATTTATAAGTTACATCTATATTCAGATTAATAGCATGTGTACTGAAGTTTTGATGGATTTATATATATTTGATCTTAATTATGAAAAAATAATAGTGGATTATGCATAACTGGAATGATGAGGAGTGCGTAAAGATATTGAAGAATTGTAAAGAGGCGATTCCAAGCAAGGAAAACGGGGGAAAATTAGTGATCATAGACATGGTGGTAAAGCAGGTTGACGAAGGTGACAATGAATCGTCATTAGAAACTCAGCTTTTCTTCGATATGCTTATGATGGCTTGTCTAACTGGAAGACAAAGGAACGAAAAAGAGTGGGCAAAGCTCTTCTTTGAGAGTGGGTTTAGTGATTATAAAATAAATCCGGTTTTGGGTTTAAGATCTCTTATTGAAGTTTATCCCTAGCTAGCTAGCTACTTAAACTTACAATATATATTGCTTCAGCTTGACGTCAACTCAAAAAACTAGTTTCCTTTTATGTTGAATAATACGTACGGTGGTTTATTGTCCAGGTACCGAGTCTTTGGTTTACGTACGTGAAGTCTTGTTCTAAGTTTTTTATGCTTGGGTCGTTTGTAAGTTCTCATATTTAAGCAGCCTTTAAACATCAGTAAATTAAGAGTTATTGGATTTTAATAATTCTAACTTTAGTATATTGACCGATGTTAATCCTAACTTAAGAAATCCCAACTTGTAAATTGTTTTCTTTCATCGAACCTTTTATAAGTGTGACAAAAAAATGGCCGGGTAAGCTTTTATAGATCGAGGCACAAAAATGGTCTAGTAGGATTTTTTGAGTATCCGTTAAAAAAGGCTTGGTGGAGGAAAATAAATAACAAGTTAAGACTGTCATATGGAATTTCTTAAGTTGGGATTAATTTCGGCCAATACATTAAAGTTCGGATTAATAAAATACAATAACCCATAAATTAAATAACTAAGTTTGCTTGTGACATAAATTAATTTTTTTAGAAAGTACCCTTGATCATAAATTATAAGTTGATTAATTTTGGTTCTTGCTATTTAATTGAACAACTTGTTATCCAGTTGATGATCATAGTTCAGCAGAATTAGCTAGTTACGAATTATGTCTAGGTAATTCTCAATTTGGTAAAACGCAAACAATTTCACATGCATCTTATTTCTAGTCTTAATAAAAAATGGTCCTGAATCCTTACACCAATCCTAACACTGAGAATCTACAATTTACTCAATGCCACCCCACTAGAACCGATAAGTAGATCAATTTGGACATTCACAATTCGATTAATCAAAACTCCTCTCCAACTTTTGCAGAAACCGTTCGTTCAAGAACTAAACCTTACCTATCAATTGAAAGTCTACAATGTGATTTGGAATTTGGAAGGATGAAGAACAACAGACACAAATTCGGTCTCGGGTTTTGACCTAAGCCCAGAACCCTTAAATGTTGTAAACCCGAAACCCTGTTTTATAATTTTTGGGCTGGTTAACGGGCTTAAGTTTCAGTAAAAAAACAGGTTACGGGCCAGGCCGGGTTTTGGTTTTTCCCCACTCCTGCCGACCGCCCCTAAATATTTCCGAACTAAAAAGATATTTTTTGGTTCGTTGTTGGCTTTATACCCGCGCGTATGTCTAATTTATTATTTCCTTGTATAGTAACTCGATGAAATAAAAAAAAGCACTTGGTTGACAAAGAGACTTTTATTTCTTTATTTTGATCAACAAAGCACGCAAAATACTTGTTTGTAACAGAATAATATGCAACACTAACATATTTTATCAACTTTTCATCTCCAATTTTTTAACTCGCACTGGTGCAAACGGTCCTTATTATACCACTAGAACCGGTAAGTAGATCAATTTCACTCATCTTAACCATGGCTGCAGCAAAATCAGAATCAAAAGTTGCAGGATTGTCAACGTACTCGGTCACAATACTATCCGTCGAGTCTCCATTAAATAGCACTTGATCTGACGTTAGAAGACCCCTACTACTGACCAGATTCCTGAAGTAGTTGTTGTCGAATGCATTTGGTGTCACTAAATCAAGTGGTTCTCGGGAGTCACTAGGTCCAGTTTGTGGACAGTTTTCCCTAAGGGAGCTAGCAAAAGCAGCATCTATGTTTGAAGTATTGTCGTATATTCTGGCTCTAAAAGTGACGCATCGGGCTTGTCCGATTGTATGAGAGCCTGCACATATATAAACAATTATTGTACTTGTGTCCATCAATGTCCATTTGGGTAATTGTTAGTTTAAAGTCACTACTTATGAATTTATGATAATATCCACCATAAGCGCAACTGTGACGATGAATGGGTCGCGGCAAAAAGATCAAAAAGCCATGAGTTTTTATGGTCGCATATTGTTTCTGTTTTCGATCAACTCCAAATTAAATCTCACAAAAAGCTAACAAAATCATCATTTATACAACGTCAAGGAAGAAAATAGATCTAACCTGATAACGCAACCATTTCCCTTGCGTTGAGTCCCTGACGCGCAAAGCTGTCAATGAGTTGATTTAGGTTAAAATTACCTCTCGGAAGATTAGCAGTAGCTAGATTTGCGTTAAAATCTGTGGAATCTCTTCTTCCAAGTCTCACCAACCATGACGGACCGCCAACCTAAATAATGCAGGCATATAGAGTCTTCAATTACAAGTGAATTGAAAGTGATGGATTTTAATCTAATTGCCATAGAACTAGTGTAATATACTAGATATGATCATGATAGGAAATAAATGTCTTGGGATAAAGAATTTTCGGCACATATGTGAAAAAATATTTTGGCTAGAGATACGAAATCGTTTGTAACAATTTTACGATGAAAATTGCAACACGTTTATGAAAAAATATGTGTTTGACTTCCTACGAATATATACCCCCTCCCTCATGTTGGTGTGATTATTAGTAGTAGAAGTAATACAATCCTACTATTTTGTTTTATGTTATTATATTGTTATTAATTGTTAGTATTATTGATATCATTTAATATAATTATATAGATCTTAGAGAAAAAGTTGTTTTTTTTACCCGAAGTTTGAAAACTTATTTAATAAAATTTGTAATTTTTAAATTTTTCATTTCTCAATTCTTTTGTTATTGGATATTTTAATTCTTTAACATTTTAATTTTAACTTATCGATCTATTACTTTTTTCCTATTTATTATTTAACTAAACTATATCAACTTTTAGATTACTATTTTCTTCGATTAATTTTGAAAAAAAGTTCATATAGAAAGTCATTTTTAATACAAAGTGTGGGAATAACTACACATTGGTAAAAAAAGACACCATGATAAGTTAAAAAGTTAAAGCTCACAGTATAAATCAAATTTTAAAAAATTCGATTTGAAAGCCTTATTCTCCACACCGTCTTCCTTCAAAAATAAAAAGTAAGTAAACTTTTTTTACATGGCATGCAATGCTTTGTTATAGTTTTTTTTTTATTTTGTACGTTTTGTCGCTTTAATTTGTAAGTTTACATGTATGATTTTCTTTTCATTGTTCTAACTGACTTAAAATTTTGACAAGTAGTAAGTTCTAACTGTTTTATTATTAGAGCAGAAAGATTAGGATTAATAATATTAATAGCAAAATGAAAGTTTATGATATTTTGCGCCAACCCTGGTTAAATATTATATACTCTGTGTCGGAAATGTGTTTCCGACAAACACAATGATTTTGTGTTCATTTTGACACAGGTTTGTCGCAAAGTTAGAGTTTTTTAGTTTCTTGGGAGACTTGTCGCATGTGTATCCGCTTTTGCCAAACAAAGTTGCACCAGAAATCTTCGTAAGAAACTAGCCAGTTTTTGAATAGTGACTTGTAGTTTACTGTATTTTACAAGTAGTTGATTTGGTTTTGTTATTACCGCCACAGATGCATCACGAGCTGCAACTGCAAGTATGTCTGCGCATGACACAACCCCAGGACATACGCTTTCGACTGCAGCTTTAGTGTCATCTATAATGCTATAGCCTAACACTCCGTTATTGGCCGGAGAATCTTTCTCACTGTTGTTGCCTTCTAGTAAAAGAGATGCATCACAACCCTGTAGAATCAACCAGATTAAAATTGCATGCTCTTATATTTAATTTACCATATAAGAAAACCATGGAGTAAAGATCATAACCTGAACAAAACAGTCGTGAAATAGAAGGCGAATGAGCAAGGCCGCGTTGCGAGGACTACTTTCCACCGCATTGGTAATCGAAGTTTGAATTGTTGCAAGTGCATTAGGACATGTGGTATCATAAAAGGTGGTTGACAATTGAGCTTTGCATGGCATGTAGTTCAATGACAAAAGTAAAACAAGCATAGGAACAAAAGTAGTTCCAATAAGCATATAATTATGATTATAAGCCATGTTATTTAAGAGCAAGTAGCTTAATATGAGTAACAACAACCCAAAACCTAGTGATATATATACAACTAGGTTAGACACCCGTGTTTAACACGGGATTGAGTCAGAATAAAGTTTAAAGAGTTAAACTAAACAAAACTTTATATGAAATTATTCAATTGTATATCTCTCAATTGAAATTACAACTTTTTAAATATTTCTTTATGTAAAGTCCATTAATGAAAATTGATTGCATGCTTGATCATAGAAACTCTTGTTTACGATTACTGAATGTGAAAGAAAATATCCTTAGATGTGCAGTAAAAAAAAATAAAACCTAGTTTCAAAAAGTTGTATAAATGTGAAACATTAAGGAGAGGAATACACTTTATCATTGAATTAATGTTATCATGCCAAGTAAGCATTAATGAGGTAGGCATGCTAAGAGATTGACACTTGGCAAAAGTAGGTTTGCTTTATTATATTTTATAGATTAATCACATATAAAACGACAAGCAAATTTGTTGAATAGTTGATGAAGATAATGTGTAGTTTGAACCATTGACTAAAATGGATGATTCGTTATCGATCAACACTAAGTGGAAAAATCAATACAGCAAGGAAAAGTATTTGTTTGCAAGAATAATCAATCATGCATTAATTGCATAATTTTGATTAATTCTCCTTTTTTCCCTTTTCCAGTTATGTCAATAATTTAACTAATAGGAGTCGTCAATCATTACTCTTCTGATAACAGGATCAGATGAATCGCGGCTTGTGTTGAGCATATGCTTTGAAAAGGTTATGACATGAAACCAGTTTAAATATACATGATTAAAACTTGAGACTACCTAGTACTACCCTATCTCCGCCCCTAATACCACTACACCATCTATTGAAGGCTTTGTTTTTGTCTTTTAATATGAGAGAATAACGAAAGGCCGGTTCTTGGTACTTAGTTCATGCTTATTGGGTGTATATACGTTTGAATGCCTGCCCGTGAAGCACTAGAATCATGAATGGTAATAGTATAGTGGATGACGTTACAAGGTTGAATCCAAACAAGAAATTAATGATGTCTTAATTGTCTAAGGAGCTATTGGGTAGCATCTAAATAACTTCTGAATAACCAGTAAGAATTTACCTTTTAATGGTTTAAAAGTCCATTATAAGGTAATTTTAAAAACATGATGAACTGGGTGAGGTTTTACCATTTAGAGGCTACCTCTTAACCATTCAACATCTTTTTATCACTTAATGGTTCAGAGGTTTTAAACCATTAAGCCTCTTAATGACAATAAAAGGCTATCAAACACCCCCTAAGTCTTTATTAACTGAGAAAAAAAAAAGTTAATAGGTGAATGTAGCATATATTATGGCAATATGCTTGAAATTGCACGTAAGTGACGGTCGCGTTATATATGGCTATTTTTTTAGTTTTCTTAAAAACTTGTTAAGTTGTCATCCATAAACATACATCATGATACGTCAATAGTTTGCTAACAACGGACAACTGGCCTTCAAGATTTGATAGTACGTAGTAAATCAGTGCGAGCAGGATTAACATATGTAAATTGGCTGGTCTACTTTAAAACATGTGTTTTAATCATGTTCTTAACTCTACTGAAGTTGTCGCTACAGGTTCCATTTGCCGACGACAAGCTTTCACCAACTTTGACTGGTAAAGGCTTTGCCGATCAAAAATCTTTGGTAAAGGTTTGGGTGGGCTGGGTGAAAAAATAGCAACATATTGAAAATTTATGTCGACGACTTGTCGTCGGCTTAGGCTTAGGTTAATAACATTATTATTGACGAATTTTCCTTGGGAAAAGGTTTTGTAGGCTTATTAATATTAATTTGTATATATAATAAAACAAAACGGCGATGTTGTGGCTTATCTTTTGCCAACAGCATGTGATCGGCACAAAGTTTACCGTGTTAAGAGGGATGGACAAAATAATGAGATTGAGTGTATGTAATTAGCCTTTGGTGAAATGCATGGTTCATATGTGGGTACATGCATGTTGTGAGATAAGTCACCCATGGATGTCAGATACACAATCCCAATCCCGGGCCCAACATATCATAACACCCATGCCCTTCACCACCTTGTTATTAGCTTTGTAGCTTTAAACAATTACGGTTATGTAATCTTAATTTTAAACAAAACTATGTAAAGATATGACCGTATGTTATTTTTATCTTGATACATTTGATTTCGTCGGTATAAGTGTTATGGGCGGAACACCAAATTATTACAATATAAAATTTAATATATATATCCTTATATAATATAGCAAAACAAAAAAATCATATATGACATCTTTTCATAGCTTTTAGCTTATGTGGCATTATTTGAGAGATTACTCACAATAATGATTTTTTATTTAAAATATGTATATAAAATTTATTATAATAAAACTAATTACATTTTTAGTCCCTAATATTTTGAAGAATTCTGAAAAATTTAAGAGTATTTATATTTTTAACCCTTTACTACAAGGGGTGTACATGAGTCGGTTTATATTTGATAGGGTTTAAAAATGAAACTTATGGATAAAGTTAATAATAAAATATAATTAAAGACCTCAATGGTTTATAACTATACATAACATTTTTATATGATTTTTAAAAAAATAAACTACTCCATAAAACTAAGCACTTTATTGTCTTTAATTTGAGTATAATATTGCTATACTAAAAGTCTAAATTTTAAAAATATATCATGTATTCCGTTTTACCACTGTTAACAGCATAAAAAGCATCATTTGAATTGTGTTCCCGAACGTAGCGCGAGCAGTAAACTAGTATAATATATAGCCGAAGATTTGTCTCCTGTAAGGATCTATAAAAATAAATAAACTAATTTTCAAACCCTCAAAAACTCTAAAACTATTTTAAAAAACTATCTTTTTATATGAATGTCTTTTGCAACCATTTTTCACCTGCAAAAGTGTAACTTTTCTGGAGACAACTTTGCCACCGACTTTTTTTCTATAGTACCGACGAGTGTTTTGCCAAAGAAATTTTGTCGGCATGGCCAAAGATGACTTTTGGCGATTAAATTTCATCGGTACAAGGGTTAAAGTTTTCGCCACCAAAAACCTCAGTTGTTGAAGTGTCTGGAGACGAGCTTGTAATTTTTTGGTTTCTTTAGGTCTTAAAACATTAAGTTTATAAGTCTCACATGCCCCTGACCCCGCCCAGGCGTGCTGATTTAGTGATCTTTTCTTATAATATACTTTACTCATATAATCAACGCTCTCAATCTCGATCCCTATACTAATAAACCGTTAACTTTTGTCATATATCATTTTCTCAAGCATGACACATTATTGTCACATCACTTTATCATATGTATTACTCTCACATTAATCCTCTCAATTGAATTAAAAAAACTTGGTTATTGATTGAATCAATTATGTATATATACTTATTAAAATTCCTTTCATTTAATATCGTTAAGTTTGAATTTAAAATTCAACGACCCATTTTATTACCTAATTTAAACATTATTTAAGGGATTTTATACTTTGTACAATTGAAATTTGATGGTTTGACGAAGAATTCCTACAATTTCGTCATAATAATAATAAATTTAAAACGAAGATCGAGTTCCTACAAATTCTTCATAATAATAGAAAATTTAAATTTTATTACGTTTTATTAAATTTAAAGAGTGATTTAATTTTGAAAAACTGTATCATTTAACAAGTTATTTTATAAGAAAAATATATAATTATCTAAATATTTATTTTAATATACTTTTATTCAAGTAGTGTACATGTTACACGAGTATTTAACATAGTTATTTGTATATGCATATAACCCTATATTAGTGACTTTCAGGAATTGATGTTAAAGGTAGGGCATGCATATATGCTGCCATTATTGAAATATAGTGGCAGTTGTTTTTTCAAACTGTTTAGCAACTTGGCCCATAAAATTGAAAGATTTGGCTCGACTGTTATATTTAATGCTAATGCAATGTGATTTCCAACTATACGACATAATTTTATAGTCAATATTTAAAGATGTACGTGATTGAATTATTATACAAGTAAATCTTCTTATGTTCATATATATCTTATCTTTGAAAATACACGCATGCACCAAATCAAGTAATGACCACTACTAACGAATCGAAGCTACTATCACCTACGTCCAAATTATATTTATCGATAACAGTAATAACACGGTGATAGCTACATATTAGTGTGTGTACCATGCTTTCCCTCTTGAATGATTGGTTTATGAGACTTCAATTCCGATCAACTTGGTTCCAAAAAGAATTGAAGGGTTGGGTGAGCCTTCATTATGGAAGAGCCTCGAAAGCGCCGCTAGCTCTTCATACTCAGGCGTGATAGAAAATATTCGCTAAAAAAACAGATCAGAGATGACAGAGGAATGTATTCAGTTAAAAAAAGATATGTCACTTAGAACACCTTCAGTGTAACGGAAACCACACATGTTACAGTAGCTCACACACCTTCAAAGCTGAATATTAATACTTGTATGGCTAATTTTAATTATATATATACATTATTATTATTATTATTATTACTATATTAATTTACAAACTTAATAAATAGTGTTTTGGGACGTTTTGATAATTTCTTTGCTATGACATTTTGGTAATATATATGTATTGTATTATGTGTGTTTGAAGAGATATTTTGTTTGAGAAATAACGTTTTGACAAATAAAATTTGTCTCGATGGTTTGGATATTTTGTTATATTTGTTTGAAGTTGAATGCCATTTGTTTTTTCATTTATTTTTACTTATGTATGATTTTAAAGATTTGTTTTTCATTGATTTTTACTTATGTGTGATTTTAAAGGTTGTGAAGACGGAAATATCAATCCGAGTCAGTAATAAATTGGATACAAATAGCTCGTGTCACTTTGTATAAGTGTAGTTTGAATAAAATACAAAATTCAATGGTGTTTAAGAAAATAATATTGATGCATTAATGGAAATCGTCAAACTACTACTTACTCCACATAAATTCTAAAATAATGTAATGTGATGTGTCGATAACACGTCAATGTTAAGTAGTTCAGTTTTTAGTCAGACTATTCTCTGCAATAATGTAATATAGATTTTTGAATTTTATCCGGTCTACGTACTAATTAGGGTTGTTCTGTTAAGCTAATTTATAAGAACTATAGTGCCCCTATAGCATTACTTAATTCAACGAAGATCGTGATAAAGAATGGGATACTTTAGTCTTTACATATATAAAGGGTTATTAGATTTTAATACTATTAATTATGAGGTATTAGACGTTAAAATTCTCACTGTCATTACTCTCAACTTAACATTACACTTGTTATATCACTATATTCATGGTATATTGGTTTTCACTGATCATAAGTTCATAATTATCACATTTTGTCTTCTACCGATCCCAAATATTGAATTGTCTATCAACCCAACTTTTATCACTTTGGCAACCAATGGTCCGCCGTTAATTTTTTTTAACGCCGTTCATTTTTTTAACGCCGTTAAGTTTTTTTTAATTCAAGACCGATGTTGTAGGCCTTTGATCGAAAGGAGAATACGAGTCGATTGATGTAAAAGTTTTCTCGAAAAAAACTATCTGAACGATAAAAGTCTGGCCCGAAACCGCATGTAACTGTTTGTATATAAAAGGTGTGGGTTTACGGTTTTTAAATTCTACTATTCACGGATTCGGTTCGGTCTCGAGTTCAAACCCGTGAAAACACATATCAAAATCGTAAGTCTGTTTACATGTTTTATCATTCTATTATTTTCAGATTTTAGGTTTAGCTAATGAATTATATTGTATTATTATGTTTGAATTGGAGTATAATTCTCATATAGGATTAAGTTCATGCGAGAAGATACAGAAGAAACCAAAATCAATAAAAAAAACTTGGTAATTGTTTATTTTTTTAAGAAGTTCACTTCCTACACATAAGTGTGTAAGGTATAAACTAAAAAAGAATCATAAAAATAATTTTTTCATATGTATTTTTAGCGTTCTAAATTTACACACATGTGTAGGTTATGTGTAAGTAACATAACATACCTATGACTTTAATATGTATAGATTTAACAAATAAACAATATTTAGCAAATTTTATTTTTTGAATTTCAAAATCAATGAATTAATGTTGCAATTTAATTGTTTTTCTATATGTTAAAAAAGTTTTTTAGTTAAAAAAATAAAGAATTTAATAATTTTTTTTCTTCTCACAACATTTAATTTTCTCGCATGAACTTTCCTCTTCTCATATATATCAATATAACATCTATGATATCTTGTTTTTAAATCAAACACTCTTCTTGACTAACTTAACCACCTTTAGTTAATTCAATCATTTTAATCTTAGTGATTGAAAATCTTCATTCATATATCTTCTGAAACTTCATTCGTCGCTTCAACTCTTCTTTGACAACTATATGTCTAAAGTTAAAAAAGACTCAATTAAAATTAGTAGTTTTTCAAGTTAAACACTCATTTTTCATCGTCTATATCATTAACCGTCGAGAACCAGAATTATTGACGCCATCGCCACAAACCTATATCATCATCAGGAGCAACATCCATGATTCCATGTATCGTTCGAGTTGACCACCACCACCACCACAACCACATCTGATTGATATTCTTTAATCAGATTATGTTAAGATCTGTTACCGGAACCATCAATGGTGTGAGGATGGCGTTTCGTTTTTGCTGGTGATGTGGGTGTGTCGGAGGTGCTGCCAAGTGAGTGTCGAAAGTGAAGGTTATATCACAGATAGGGATGGCATATCGTGTCAGATACGACACGATAAGACACGAACACGATAAGACACGAACACGATAAGACACGAACACGATAAGGCCAAACACGAACACGACACGATAACTTATCGTGTCATTTTTTCCAAACACGAACACGATAAAAAGTAGGTTACACGATATGACACGATAATTCCCATTTTAAAAAAAATTTAAATTTTCCAAAAAAATTTATAAGTCTTAAAATACTAAATATGACTTAACATGATAATTCTTAAGCCACAAAAAACGAAAGTCCATAAAAAATAGTATTTAACCATAATAATCTTGATAAACGAATATGAAAAAAGATTAAAAACCGATCAAAGTCCATAGGAGTCTTTGATTTTTCTACTCATCTGCATCAAAGTTCATTTTCACCTTCATTCTCCACTAACTTTTCGTGTATATAAATATTAACAGGTGACTTGTCGTGTTAACAGATCTTTAACCTGTTAAGACACAATAATTAACGTGTCTTTATCGTGTTAACCTGTTAATGACACGGCACCTGTTAAGGTCAAACACGAAACCTGTTAATTTCGTGTCGTGTCGTGTTATTGTGTCCGTGTCAGAAATTGCCAGCCCTAATCACAGACTAGGGATTGTGTCACTAGAGGGGTGGCTAAATTACATAACTCTAGTTAATTACACAAGCAGTCCTTTTTTAATTTGAATATTACATAAGTACCCATTTCGTGTAAATGGTTCGGAGTTAATTGAAATGAATTGCACAGCACCACGGGGAGGAAGAAAACAATTTTAAAACTTTTGGAGGAAAAGTGTTACTTTGATCAAACCACATGAAGGAAATCGAACTTTACTCTAAAATATTTCAAGTTTGTTTTTTGAAGTTTGTATTGAAAGATCGTTTTTGTTTTACATTTGGTTATTTGACCCGACCTATATTTACTTAACTCGAGTAAATTTTTCTGTATTCATCATTGCTTATAATTTAATTACATGTGTTGCATTAGTGATATAATTTACTCGTGTTATATCTCACAAGCGCGTTAAAGAAATCATACGTCGGTTCCCCACATGTGTTAGTGACGTCGAAAATACTTGAGTAAAAACCAAAACCTTCACGTATGACAGTTACATTAATGTGATATTGCAACATAATACTTCAGAAAAAGCAATTTAAATCTAGTTTTAAAAAACGCCCAATTAAATAACACAGGGCATGTGATTCGAACCCGGCCACTTCTCTTGCTAGAAATGTTATTCAAGCGAGTCACCGGTTACCAGCCCACCACGAACGGTAATAATGAAGTTATTCGGGTTATTTTTCTCAAAAGAAGTGGTCCAACAGCCCGACGAGTCATTCACTTAGCCCTCCATACGGTGCGTCATTTCTTGAATTATATTTAAAAGTGGAAACAATTGCATTTAACCTAAACATCCAAGAAAAGTAAAAAAGAAAAAAAAAAGAATAACAGGGGGCATCCTCTTGACACTTGGCTTGGTAAGTAGAAACCCAACCGAGTACCAACCATACAAATGAAGTACACTGATGATGTTTTGATGAACATTAAGCATTGAAAATGATTGACAGAAAGAGAGATCGAACAAACAACATGAGAAGAGATCAGTCATCAAATCTTATACGTTCTAGATTGATTATCTACTATCAAATCGGAAGATAAGAGCTCACGATAAGGAAACAAAGACAATCTGGACACATGTTCCACTAGAGAAATGTTCAAAGTATACCAATTAAGCAAAATCAGTAAGGAAAGATGATTCGATTCAGTTATCTAAAGTTCGACGTCAAAATGGTAGGCAACAAGCATCAACAAAACTCAAAACGGGTCAAAACAAGGGCGAGTATAGAGAACATGATCAAGAATCAACTAACAAAATTATAAGTATACTTGGGATCAAAGATGTTGGCGAAAATGCCACTAAGTATAAATACTTCAATACAAATAAAAACCTATAACAGTTAAGCATACAAGGGTAAATGAAGATTTGTAACCTCCATTTAAGAGTAGACAATATTATCTGTCTTTGCATGTTCATCTGCACCCTCTTCATCAACATATTCTTCTTCACCTTCTTCCAAAGTATAATCTTCTTCACCTTCCATCTGCTCATACTCATACTCATACTCATACTCGTTATCTCCATCCCTGTTTTCATCATAAGCTTCAAGCTCCTCATCAAGCAATGCATCTTCATCAGCCAACCCACCTTCATTTTCCATCTCATTCCCACCATGATTTACAGTTTTGCCATCTGTCGGTTTATTTTCCTCATTTTCTGCCTCATAATTGCCTGAAGCAGCAGCAATGTGCTCCTCTTTATTATCATGTACAGTCTCTGTTATCTTCTGCTTATTATCTTCATTATTATTATCATTATTATTATTACCACCTGTATCATTGTTGACCCCTCTTTTACGCTTCAAAATCTCACTGAGCGGCTTTGGTCCTTCGAATGACAAATCCTCCTCTGGTTTTGGGTGTTTTCGTTTTCCCAACAATTGTTCGTCATTTGGTTGATGTTCGGTTGTACCACTTTTCAGTTCAGACAGTCTTTTTGGTCCAGCAAATTTGGTGTCATTAATTCGGTCTCTGATTCGCGTCTGATTATAAGACATTGGCCTACCAGGTGAATACCTAGAAAGCTGGCGTCTTTCAGTGTCAAATTCCCTTTCTACCCTCGAATTATTTTCTTCAGTAGGGGAATTTGACCTTCCCGGAATTTTTATTCTTCCTCTAAGCCTGCTGCTGAGAGAACCCTGATCCAGGCGGTGGTGGTGGCTCTCCCGCCTTGGCATCCGGTCAGCATGACTTTCACGACCAACAACTGATCTTGAACCATTGTCGGAACCCCTTCGTTGCTTTGATAAACGGTGGCGTAAATCTGACTCGTTTTCACGACCGTTTCTAGGATACTGCCTCTTTTCTAGATGATCAATATGGTCAACATCAAAACGGTCATCATGCTCGTTATAATGGTCATAGTCACGATGCTTGCGGTAGGTATCTCGGTCAACATGGTCAACGTCATAATAGGGACCAGAATCCTCATGTTCATTATCCACAAGAACATCAAAACCAGGGGAAAGCTCTCTTGAATGTTCATCGGCATCTTTCCCATTTACAATTCTTTCATTGCTTGATGCATGATAACCATGGTAAACATTACGGTTAGGTTTGCTGGACAGTGGTTCATTCATGACAGGTGGTGGAATGGACGGGACAACACGAGCTGGAGGTGCGATCTTTTTATCAACACTGGTTCTTGTTGGAGGTGGTGGTTGTTTCCCCTGAGGAAACAGAAACTCGCCAGGCTTTTGAATGGTTACTTGTGAGACATTCTTAGGAGGCTCGGTAAACGGCCCAGGTTGTGCAGGTTTATTATTGACTGAATTTGGTGGCCCGTGCAAGAAAGGGCATAAATGTCCTTTTAAACAGAAACCTTTTTGGAAGAAGATACAGGCAACCCCTTGTTTGGGTGTAGCGTAAGGAGTGGCATGTGGTGCAGGTACAAGAGGTCCCATGGGAGTTGAGACATCAGATTCCACCAATCCATCAAGAGGCTGAAATAAACATATGGTGATTGTTATTCACAACAATAATCAAGTACCATAGAGGTGGCAAAATAGGCAAGTCGGACGAGTTATGCATTACTTAAGATTACTAAAACAATAATATCATTAGATTTATAATCCAAGTCTTGGAAAAAAAAGTTTACTTAGAAGGTTGTATGCCTTTAGAATAGGCTTGAGGCAACTTTCGAACCATATACATGTCTGCTATAAAAAAATTAAACGACCCATGAAATGTTAAAAAAGACAACCCAAATCAAGAAATTTATAAGGGCAGGAACTGCCACCTGTATAACTGACCAAGAAAAAGAGGAAAGATACTCACAGGATGGCGGAAAGCACACTTTGGATTTAAGCAGTTCCCATTTAACCAGTACCAGCAATCCCTAGGGTTGACCCGTGCAATATCACTATGGCGATACTCACATTCACTCCCCTGCATTTAAATTAATATTAGACAACAATAATACTAGATTAGCACTATTTAAGAAACCAAGCAACATGATTTAATGCAAACTAAACCAAATATAAATGAATGTGCATCCAACACAACCGTATGAATAACCTCTTAGTGTACGAACATTGGGACTCACATGAATCCACACAGCCTTTAAACCTCTGGTAGCATGCATGGTCCCTAACAGTTAACAACATTTTGTCGATTCAAACCTAAGAGCTAAAAGTCCTAGCTAGTGCTTACCTAATAGAACAACCCTCGAGTGCTGAGTAAAAGTGTACCCAATTCCGACAATATTAAACTGCTTGCATCATGCATCAAAATACGATATTTGCGTGACAAAAAAAATAACCTAGAAGTAAATGTAACTAAAAAAAGCAGCATGAGATGAAAACATCTTACAGCGCCTATATGGTATAAAAACTATTAAACACAACACGCCAAACAAGTGGCGTTTAAAGACAGGTGTATCGTTACCAAGATTGCTTACTTTTCTGGTAAGCAAATTACTTCGAAAAAGATAAAAACTTGCAACACATTTAGGCATAGCAACTGGTAAGTTGATTTATGTCATGCTTTTGCCCAAACTTGTTACTCAAAAAGATAAAAACTTTCAGCAAATTTAGCAATCAAACCATTATAAAAGATAAATGATCCCTTTCTGGTTTAAAAATAGATTCTTTATTTGAATCAACTCTTAGTCCATTTGTCGACTAGCCTTATGAACCCTATCAATCATGCATAACACATCAAGTATCACATAAACCACAAATCATGCAAACTTTCAATCAGCTCAACATCAAGATCCAAAACCAAACAAAGTATAACAAAAACAAAATCCAAAGTAGAAGACACTAATCTAAAGATCCCCAAATCAACAACCCTAATTTCAATCAAAACATCAAGGATCTGTACCAAACAAACAAAAAACACAAATTGACCATCAACAGCATGAAACTAACAACAAAAAAGGTACCTTTTTGCAGGTTAAAGGAGAAGCGAGAAAGTAAACACAATCAGTGTTTCGTTTCAACAGCTCATCTTCTTCCGATGTAGCTGCATGAGTTGACGCCGATTGATTAACCAATTGAGGAGCTTGTTGTTGCTGATGAGTTGTACCGCCAACCATGGTTGGGGTTTGAATTGAAAAGCAGAGAAAAAACTAGCGATTGGAATAAAAGATAGTGGATTTTGGTTATTTGAATTATTGGATCTAGGGTTTGATGATGCAAGTTGCAGAATTGTTGATGTAAGATATGGATGTAACGAGTTGGATCTAATGATCTTACACCTGCGATTCGAATGATGTAAGGGAAAGTGATGAGAGAGATGAAACCCTAATGAGAAGATGATGCAATCGTTTTATATATTTTTGGACTAGGTTAGAGACCCGTGTTTAACACGGGATTTGGTAATAATAAAAATAATTAAAAATATCATATTTGTTGATTTTGCATCGAACTGGTAAACGATGATAATGATTATATATAGAATGGATTTGGTATTTTCCCTTAGATGTGCGGCTGGAATGAATTCATTCATATTAACAAAACCCTAACCTTGTAAACATTAATCATAGCATGCCAAGTCAGCAAAAGTATTATAATATTAGGCCAAGTAAGCAATTAAGGACTAGATTTGCTAAGAAAATGACACTTGGCAAGAATGAGTTTGGTTTATTATATTTTATAGATTTGATGAATGATCTATTTTCATTGATTATTTTCTTTTTGGGTGTGATTGTTTTTTAGTGTTGTTGTTACAATTGTTATTATATGGATATTGTATTTTAATAAGTATAAAAAGATAAAATTTTGAGTGTGGTCCAAAGAAATTTCATAATTTTATTTTCCTAACTAAGTTTAATACCCGTGTGTTACACACGGGTTAAATAGTAATATTTATAAAGAAATTATAACCATTATATCTAACAATTTGTAAATATATAACATTTAAGGAGTTGGCTCCATCAACTTACATGGTGAAAAATTTAGCTAAATTTTACCTCCCAAACTTCCTATTATAGAAAAAAAATCCCTCGAAAAATTACCCCCTAAAAGTTTGATTTATTAGATAGATAGGAATATTAAATTATAGTAAATCGTTATTTTCATGTTTATTTTTTTGTGTTAGGTTTTTTTATTTGTATTCGATCTTGATGGGTCTCACAAATTTTCTAAAATGGTTTTATAGTGATGATTGTAAGTGATGCTTTTGATATGTCGAGAGAGTTAATGAGTTTCCACTCATAGTTCCCATTTATTAATATTAGTTTTTATGAAACCAATTTCAGGCTTCAACCAGGTTTTTATGGAACCAGCTTAAGGTCGATTACACAAGATTTTTAGGGCCTAGTGTTTTTTTTTTGGCGTATTCGAATGGTATATGGATTTATCAGCTTATTTACTTACCTAGTGACTGGAAAAAGACATAAATATTCCTTACATGGTGTGGATATGATTAATACAGTTAACTGAAATACTGAATTATCAAAATTGAAAGATTGACGGGTTTTTAAAATGATATACTTGAACATCTAGTACTTTAAAGGATCATCATCAACATCTTGCTATTGTTGCCTATTGGACTGGAAATTTAATTTTTCATTAGAAAAACAGCCAACTAGTTTAACAAGAATAATATAACTAGGTAACAGTGTAGTTCTTGATGTCTTTTTCAAATTTGATTTGATGTCATGCATTAGGTGGTTGTATTGTGGCGATGATGGCGAACAAGTGGAGGCGGAAGAGGTAGCTCATGCTTTTATTTGAGGCGAAAGATCGTGATTTAAAGGAGTTTGGATAATAACGTAGTTGTTGAGAATATGAATCTTTCTATCAATGAATCTTAATGTTATTTGTTTTAAAATCACCAACTAATTCAAATACAAAGTCAACAATCCATTTTCAGCTTAATTCATCATACAGTTCTTAATAAAAGGCATTGAAGAATCACCTCTAGCTAGTACAATCATTTATTTGGTTTGGCCTACTTTTGTTCCATTAAAGTTCTTTGTTTCATTTCAGTACTTTAATTTAAAACACGATTTGAATCACACTTAACCTAAGCTTTAAAAGATTAGCATCCAATTGATTTTGCTCATTCCTAAAGAGACAAATTTACGGCTAATGCAACGTTATAACGGATCATGAACTGAAAGTGATGAAAAAATGTGTCATGTTATCTTTTATTTTACACTAGTTTAGTGCCCGCGCTACGCTCGGGAACATAATTCAAGTGATGCTTTTAAGGATTCATAAATGTTCTATTTAGTTTTGAGACAAAACCATGGTAAAACGGAACACATGATATATTTTTAAAAATTAGATTTTTAGTATAGCAATATTATACTCAAATTAAAGAGAATAAAGTGCTTAGT
The DNA here is from genome assembly GCA_030867185.1 of Tagetes erecta. Classification (NCBI taxonomy): domain Eukaryota; kingdom Viridiplantae; phylum Streptophyta; class Magnoliopsida; order Asterales; family Asteraceae; genus Tagetes; species Tagetes erecta. Next base: position 5,097,076 of record CM061494.1, on the reverse strand, counting down.
TTTATGGTGTAGTTTATTTATTTTTAAAAAATCATATAAAAATATTATGTATATTTATAAAACACTGAGGTCTTTAATTGTATGTTATTATTAACTTTATCCATAAGTTTTATTTTTAAACCCTATCAAATATAAACCGACTCACGTACACCCCTTGTAGTAAAGGGTTAAAAATATAAATATTCTTAAATTTTTCAGAATTCTTCAAAATATTAGAGGACCAAAAATGTAATTAGTTTTATTATAATAAATTTTATATACATATTTTAAATAAAAAAATCATTATTGTGAGATAATATCTCAAATAATGTCACATAAGCTAAAAGTTATAAAAAGATGCCACATAGGATTTTTTTGTTTTGCTATATTATATAAAGATTATGGTTCATATCATCATATGAAAAACTATAAATACTCTAAGGTGTGTTTGGTATGGGGTAATGGAATAAACGAGGGAATGGAATGAATGAAGGAACGGAATGGACAAAGGAATGAAATAGATCATTCAATTCCATTCTCCTGTTTGGTTACCGTATAAAAATAAAATGAATCAATACTTCTTGTTGTTTGGTGGGCTGAAAAAAACACATGAAAGAAATACAAATCTCTATAAACGACAAAAATAACTAGTCATGGTTATGGGCCGGGTCTTGGTTTGGACCATGGATCGGCTCATGGTTCGATACATAGGTTAATACATGAGTCAGGTCATGGATCGACACATGGGTCGGGTCGTGGTTCGAGGAATGAGTTAGCACATTGGTCGGTTTATAGGTCGGGTCATGAGTCAGTTCACGGATTTAGTCATAAGTCGGTCCATAAACCGAGTCATGGGTTGCTCAGGATATGGGTCGGGTCATGATATGAGACATGAGTCAAGTCATGAACCAAATTATTGTTTGGGTCATGGTTCAGGGCATGGATTGACATGGGTCGAGTCACGAGTCGGTAGATGGCTTGGGTCGTGAGTCGGTTCATGGGTTGGGTCATGTTCGAACCATGAGTCAAGACATGATCGGTTCATGGGGTCATGGGTCGGGTCAAGGTTTAGGGCATGAGTCGGTTCATGGTTCTTGTCATGACTTAAAAAAATATTCCATTCCTTGAAGGAATGAAAAAAAAACATGGGTAATGGATGAAATGAAAATGATGTATTTTTCATTCCTTGGTAATGGTCCATTCTATTCCATTGACTAACCAAACACACTTTTTTTCATTCACCCGTAATAGTTCATTTCATTCCACCTCTCATTCCCACATACCAAACACTACCTAACGTTCAACTAGGTCACTGGTCATGTACTCATGTAGTCATGTTCTCTCTTTCAAATAAATCAAACTGTGATTTGGGCCGGGTTACTTAGTAACCCAAAAACCCGACCCACTATTTCCGGGTAATCAATTTCTCACTTCTCCCCCAAGTCACTTCCGTATATACTCCCCAATTCATCTTGGTTTTGCTCTAATTCACCGATTCAAAAACATCAATCAATCGAATCAATAGATCAACACACACAGGAACAAACATGGAGTGTGTATTTGGGATGGTGGGAAAAGGTTTCGCTTTAGTGGTGGCTGATTCATCAGCGGTGAACAGTATCCTTGTTCACAAATCCAACGAAGACAAGATCATGGTTCTTGATTCACACAAGCTTATGGGCGCTAGTGGTGAAGCTGGTGATCGGTCAGATTTATTTCTCCTTCTCGTTTTTGTTAGTATAATTTGTGTTTCGTAATTTCGGATGATGTGATCAGGGAAAACTGCGAAATGGGTGTAGATTGAATTAGGGTTTTGAATTTGGGAGAAATTAGGGGTTTTGAGAGGTGAATAGTGTTATATTTGTTTTTTGTAGTTAAAAGTTTAAACTTGAATTGGATTATGAATGTTTGAAATTTGAAGACAAGGAAATGGTATGTGCATTAGTTTGTTATTATGTTGATTGAATGATTGTGTTAGTTTATTGAATTACATTCAGCTTTAATGCTGAAAATCTATCTTGTTGATTGTGTTAGTTTGTTATTATTTTGCACTTTTTGTGTTGTATGTATGACACTAGTTGATGTGTTAAGTGCTCTAGTAATTTGATTACTTTGCATAAATTTATTGTGTTGAAAAATGTTACCTGTCTTTTTTAATTGTTTATATAAGTTAAAAAAATGGGACCTTTTTGGTAGTGTAGAATATCAATAATCTGGGATGGGTTTTCGAGTTACAGGCTATGTTACTTGGGTCATAATCTAATTATCTTGTGTTTAATTTTTTGGTTTCTTGTTTTTAGAGCTCAGTTCACGGAGTACGTACAGAAAAATGTAGCTTTATATCAATACCGAAACATGATTCCATTGACTACCAAGGCTGCTGCAAATTTCATGCGTGGTGAGCTTGCCACGGCTTTAAGAAAGGTATAATTTTTAAAAAAAAAATATTTGGAGGGAAAAAACAGTTTTTTTATATATAGAATATGTGTAATGTGTCATTTATGGTCTATCTTGCTTTCTTTGTTTGTTCTTTTAGCTCACTTTTTTTTTCTATTATCTCATATTTGAATATACAAAATGTTCACTTAGATGTTAATTTAGGTTTTATGTATTCAACATTATCTTGTTCATTGTTTATTTTGAAGGATTTGTTTGATATCAATAACAATTGATCGGCATTATATGCGAATATGTTTTGTATGCTCTTTCATTGCTCCCCATTCTTTAACAATATATCATCTAAAATATTCAGGAGTATTTATGTCATGTTTAACACATGTACTGTTCGAAGACGTTATTGGAACTAAATATATATTGAGTTACAAAGTTATGGGTTTAGTATTTTCATGATTATCTTTATCTACACTACAGTTACCTGACAAATTTTATCAGCTTCTAGAAACATGGCATAGTTGACACTCAGATTTAGCCATTTAGGAGACATGAATGAACATCAGTAATAGTTGGTTGTTTTTAGTGGCATACTTCTATGATAATTTCTATCTACACTTAGTTATGTAATAAAAATTCGAACTTCTAGAAAAAAGACATCCGCCTAAGTAGACAGAATTGAACTTCAATACGAAACTAGAGTCTAGAGGTGGCAATAACAGTGGTCATTTTTAATTACTTATAAAAGCCATAATAGTTTTGTATCCTGCAAAGAAGAAATCATAAAATCATTCTATATGCTGTAAACTAGCCATACATATCTATAGGAAGCACTTAAACTTATTGTTTTGGTAAACCATTTAACTCTCTCTTGGTGCATTTTGTCCGTAACTTAAAAGATGCATTGGTTATACCAGGGGGAGTGTTTGGATGTGTAGTTTGAAAGCAGTGGATGATCATAATTAGATAATCAGTCGTTATAAAACTGACTGTATAAGATACGATAGATTCAGGTGTTTAATTATGTTTAGAGATTAAATGACTGAAAATGACTTTTTGTGAGAGAGGAGACATTTAAGAGACTTTGAAATTAGGCTAAAAGTTAGTTAAATTCGGCTGGTATGAAACTATCTAAACTTACGACATCTGTAATCTGAGCTAAATTAATGTTGCAGAATCCATATATGGTCAACATTGTGCTAGCGGGCTACGACAAGGAAACAGGCCCATCTCTATACTTCATTGACTACATTGCAACCCTGCACAAAGTTGACAAGGCGGCATTTGGCTACGGGTCGTACTTTGCCCTCTCCATGATGGACCGTCACTACCACCCAAACATGACTGTTGATGAAGCCATTAAGCTTGCTGATCAATGCATCGAGGAAATACGGTCCAGGCTTGTTGTGGCTCCCCAAAATTTTATCATCAAAATCGTGGACCAAGATGGGGCGCGCGAACACTCGTGGCGTAGGACAACAAAGGATTGAGTAATGTTTGTAATAATTCTTATGGATTATGTCTCTCTCTTTGGTTCTGTTCTTGGTGATGATTAAGATAGGGGAGTAAAAGCTGAACATTTATGTGATTGTTGAACTGCTATAATGCTATATTTCTTTATGGGAAATTTTGTTGTTGAGTCAAGATTTTGATTTTGTGTGAGTAAAATAATCAATATTACAAGGTTTCATGTGTGGAACATTTAAAAAAAAATATCTTTTTAGGTGTGTGTCCTCAAAATAATGTTATCATGATTCAAATAATTAATTTTTAAAGATATAAAAGTCTTATCCAATCATTTCTAGATAAATCCCTTATCATCTGGTATTTGTGTGAATTATTTAGTAATTTATTAAACATCTAACAAGCATGCTAAGCTAAGGCATAACAATAAATTTATTAGAACTTCTGTATTTATATATAACTAGTAGTGTGTTTTGCGTGTTGTGGCGATGAAAAATTAATGTTTTGGATACCTAAAATTCTAAAAGGAATGTTAGCAAGGGTTACTTTTATTTATTATATTTATTAAATTAAGGGTGTAAAGTCAAAATCTTAAAAATAAATGTCTAAATAGTTAAGATTAAAGACATAGTTGAGAGGGCTGTATGATTATTTGGTGTTAAATGACAATGTACAAAGTCTATGAGTTAAAGTTAAAACTTAAAACCATAAAATAACATTAATTTGGATAAGGACACGTTTTAGTACTTCGTGATGCATGTTGTAATGATGACATTACTGTTCCGAAGTATAAATTGATGGCATATTGACATCACTTTATTGGTAATAAAAAATATGATAAGTCACATATGGTAGTTTAATAAATAAAAAAGTTATATAAATGAAAAAGTTAAAGAGAAAAACTTTAAACAAGTGACGGATAAAAAATATTTTCTTAAATTTTGTTTTTTTAATACATTTTTTTGGGTCTATTATAAAGTTAAAACTAACTCATTTTATAAATAAAATTTTAAATTTGTTTTTTTTTCATTTGTTTTAAGTTAATTATAGATGTCAAAATGGAATATTTTTTATAAAAAAGAAATATTATCTTTTTAAAATTAGTTTTTTATTCCATTGTTTTGAGTCTATTACTAGGTCGAAGTAGAGTTATTTTTTGTAAAAAAAATTAATTTTCTAATTTGTTTTTATACTCCATTTGTTATAAGCTATTTTTTGTAAAAAAAGTTATTTTAATAGAAAGTTGGTTGTGGGAATAGTAGATTTTTTTTCCAAAATGTCTTTAAATCCGTCTAAGAAGCATTGGTAATGTTAAACTTAGAAATATAATATATATGTCCCATAGAGTGGAGTTATATTACAAAGTCTAATTTTCCTAGAAAGTCTAAGAAGCCATGAGATGATGACATGTGGCACTCCCTTAAAATTATAAGGAAGGGTAAAGATGATAATGTCTCTATATTTTAAGTTTCACCCCATTTTTTTAAACGTCCATAACTTTTACATACGATATTATTTTTTTAAAAAAATTGCACCATAAAAACGAGCATTTTCTTATCTTTAAAACGCGTATAATATTCATATATAAAAAACAAAAAGAAAATTTCACGTTTTTTAGCTCGTTGTGTTATTTGTCAAGTTATTGTGTTATTTATTCATGTCATTGTGTTATAACACAATAACCTAATGAAATAACACAATGATCTGAAATAACACAATGACCTGATGAAAATATAACACAATTACCTGATGAAAATATAACACAATGACCTGATGAAATATAACACAACGACCTGACGAAAATATAACACAATGACCTGATGAAAATATAACACAACGACCTGATGAAAATATAACACAACGACCTGATGAAAATTTAACACAACGACCTGATGAAAATTTAACACAACGACCTGATGAAAATATAACACAACGACCTGATGAAAATATAACACAATTACCTGATGAAAATATAACACATGACCTGATGAAAATATAACACAACGACCTGACGAAAATATAACACAACGACCTGACGAAAATATAACACAACGACCTGATGAAAATATAACACAACGACCTGATGAAAATATAACACAATACCTGATGAAAATATAACACAACGACCTGATGAAAATTTAACACAACGACCTGATGAAAATATAACACAACGACCTGATGAAAATATAACACAATGACCTAACGAATATAATACAATGACCTGACGGATATAACACAATCTGAAAAATATAACACAATGTCTTGACTAATATAACACAATGAGCTGAAAAATATAACACAATGACCTAACGAATATAACACAATGACCTGACGGATATAACACAATCTGAAAAATATAACACAATGTCTTGACTAATATAACACAATGAGCTGAAAAATATAACACAATGACCTAATGAATATAACACAATGAGCTGAAACTTCAAAAAAAAATTTCGTTTTTTATATATCAATATTATATGCGTTTTGAAGATAAAAAAACGCTCGTTTTTTTGGTGTAATTTTTATTAAAAAGTATTGTCGTATGTAAAAGTTATGGACGTTTAAAAAAGAGGGTGGAATTTGAAAATAAGACAAGACTAATATACCCTTGGCTTACCATTTAAAGTTCTAACTATTTACCATTATGTCATCTTGTGTTTATAAGCCATTAATCTTCATTTAATATTAGATCTAATGGTTCAAATTCCTTCTTAGACTTTCTAGGAAATTTAGACTTTGTATTTGAACCTAATTCAAGCAATACCAAAATGATAAGAAAAAGTACTCGGTACCATAAAGCTTTAATTATTGCGACTTAATTAAATTAAATAAATTTAGTTTAGTTTAGTCCCTGTTTCTACGTTTGGTGTCGCATAAACTCGTCCTATATTTCCGTCACATTCTTCCACATCTTGTTCACCTTTGCCGGCCGTTTTCAACTTTCAACTTCCAATCGCACGAAACCCCACTTCCCCTTTTCCTTCCAAATCATCTTCCATTTAAACAAACAAAAAAGGCAGCTCAATTTCAATAACCTTTCTCTCTTTATTGTTCTTCATAGATCTCGCCGGCCGGCCGATCACCATCTCTATTTCCGGCAATGAATGATGCCGATATTACCCCGTCTGTAGCTTCGGTGATGATATACACCCTTAAAGACTCGTATACTTTGTGGGATTTGTTAAACAACTCCCCTCTTTGGCAAGATCGGATTTTTCATCTTCTTGCTGCTTTGTATGGCTTCGTTGCTGTTGTTGCGCTGGTGAGTTTGTGGTTTGATGGTGTTAAACGGTTTGTATTGTTGTAATTTCATCTGAATTGATATTTTTATGTTTCTAGGGCTTTTAATTGAAAGTCGAAAATTCTGTTTTTTTTGTATGATGAAATTTGTAATTTGATCTGAATTGATCTTTTTGTGCTTCTAGGGTTTACAATTCAAAGTAGCAAGTTATGTTTATTGTATGATGGAGTTTAATTTCATGTTTTAGTCATGTGTTTTGTTAGTTGTATATTGATGATTTAGAACTGCTATAGATTGAATTTTGTGATTTGCAGTGGTAGATAAACAGTTTTTAATATTTGTTTTGAATAATGATGATATCAGATTGGAGTTGTTACAGTTATCATTTAAGATGAGGGCTAATGTTATGAGATAGAACAAAGATTTAATTGCATATTTACCCCTATAAATACCCCTAAATGCATATTTCCCCAACTAAAAAAATCAATTGCATATATACCCAATGTTAACTAAATATCCTTATTAAAAATGGGTATATTTGCAAATTAAAGTTGTTTATAAGGGGAAATATGCAATTGATTTTTTTGGCTGGATAAATATGCATTTAAAGTGTTTTGGAGGGGGAAATATGCATTTAGCCCTAGAACAAAATAGACTTAGTTAGGAGATCTGTTATGGTGATTATGCTTGTTACTTAATAATGATCTATATTTGTGGAAATTTTACTTTTCGGATATTATAGGCTTTCAATTGTTTCTTGCTTATATGGTGCCTTTTATTTTGATGAGATGGCGTATCGTTAAATTACCAAACTTGTATAATAGAAGGTTTAATATCTCTTTGGTATCTTGAAGCCCGTGACAAACGTGTCAAGATTTAATGAAATGACGTTCCAGGTGTTAAAAAAACTTGACGTGGATGCCTCTTTGATTATATAAGATAATATGCATTTGCATTTAGAGTGGTTAAAAAGTTTAATTAATAATTATCAAGTACCTACATTATTGAGTATAATTAAAAAAAAAAAAAGAAGACCAATAATCTATTTACATGGCCAATAACATAAGACCTTTCAATAAATGTCAAATTATTTTAACTACTTAATCAAATCACAATAATTTCCTTGAAAACTTTCAATCAAATGCACCCTAAATGAATGTAACAACAAGCTAAAATACAAGCTTAATGTTCATGGTCTGACATCTTGTTATTTAGGTTAATTTAATGATGATGGGTGATATTTGATTATCGCAGGTACAATTAGTTAGAATACAACAAAGAGTGCCGGAGTATGGTTGGACTACACAGAAGGTCTTTCATTTCCTCAATTTCTTGGTTAATGGGGGTCTGTATATTTTACTTATTACTTATTTTTATTAAACTGCATTTTGTGAACTTGATTTTCTTGATTTATACTAATATTTGAACATGTTACCATTGCAGCTAGATGCCTGATATTTGTTTTCCGCCGTGACATCGAACAGTTGACACCTGAGGTTAGGGTTATTTTTATTTCATCATTTATGTAGAGATGACAATTTCTACTCAATTATGGATCGGTTTGAGTTTTGTATGAGCTTTAACGGGTGATATGGGCCAAATTATTTTTATATTGCAATGATGTAGTTTGTAATCAATTTAACACACCAATTATTTATACAAAATTAAGATTGTTTGGTAGTATGTTTCTCAATTCAACCCCACCCATTAAAAAAAACCTGTTTTTACCTGCTACCAAACGGGTTTGAACCCCCCACCCCCACTCTCTTGCCACCTTGACAATCTTATGTGGATGATTATGTTGATTGTAGTAACCCGTTTTTCTGATATGTTTTTTTATCAGATTGCACGACATATGTTGCTTGATCTGCCAAGTCTTGTATTTTTCACTACATATGCCCTCTTGGTTTTGTTTTGGGCAGAAATTTACTACCAGGTTTATTTTTTCATCTTCATTATTTGTTTATTTATTTTTAGTTTTTGGTGTTAATTGGTGACTAAAGTAATGAAATTTTATAGGCAAGGGCTGTCTCAACTGATGGTCTCCGACCAGGTTTCTTTGCAATCAATGGAATCGTTTATGCAATCCAGGTAAATCTTTTGTTAACTTATAGGAAATAAATCTTTTTATGAGATTGCTTTGTTACAATTACTTCTTAAAGGGCCAAAATCATGATATAATAACCAAGTTTCAATCTTGTTTTAATTAAGTCACTTGTGCTAACACTCAGGTTGCACGTATTGTTCCATTCTGTGGTATTTTTTATAAATGTACATTTTTTAACATTAAGTGACTTAAACAGAACACATATGAAACTTGATTACTGTTTATTGGAATATACCCTTTTGTAAATGACTATTGTATACGAGTGCAATGAAGCGGTTGGCCTAAGTCCTATGATTTTTTTACAGATTATTCTGTGGTTAATAATCTGGTGGAAGCCTATCCATATCTTGGTGATCCTCTCAAAGGTTTTCTTTGCAGGTCTTATTTTAAATATCTGGTTGAATGTTTCGTGTTACTGTTGTGTTGGTAATAGTAGTTTTCCTTTTTTTTGTTGGCTAAATTTCATCGCATTTCTTTTTCAGGGGTCTCTTTCTTTGCAGCCTTGGGTTTTCTTCTCTATGGAGGAAGGTATTTTATTATACTTTTACCAGTTTTTTTTTTGTTTATGGAGAGAATTTTATATTTGCAACAATAGAGCACTCTTTTCGATCTTTATGAGTTGAATAATCATCACATATTCTGCAGGCTATTTCTAATGTTGCAACGGTTCCCTGTGGAATCCAAAGGCCGTCGAAAGAAGTTACATGAAGTATGTGTGTGCATTATAGTTTGTTAATTTTGACCCCTTATATAGAAGGATTAGAGGTGGGAAGATTGGGTAACAAGTCATACGGGTTTTTGGGTCAAAACTAGTCATTTTTTAAATCTTTTTATTTGTTAAACATATATAAATCAGTAATTATAATAACAATACCAATATTATTTGATTAATAATTTAAATCGTTGAGTAAAACAACCGGATATTGACCGTTTGAGAAAAGCATAACTCAAATCGACCGATTCTTGATTGGTTGAAACAATTACATATACCCAAGTATGTAACATTTTATTTATTTATTCGTGCAGGTTGGCTACGTGACAACAATCTGCTTCATATGTTTCCTTGTGAGATGTATCATGGTGAGGGCATTTTTGTCTTATGGGCGCCATCAGTATTTCTTCTGTTCTGATCATAAAGGGTACATAAAAATTAAAATAAGCCACATAATTAAAATTTCAATCTTTTTTGTTTTAGATGTGCTTTAATGCATTCAACAAATCTGCTAATCTAGACATACTGGAACATCCTGTTCTAAACTTCATATACTACTTGGTAAGCCTCTTCCACTCCGTTTAAAAAAGTCGCATGCTCTCTCATCGTGATTTTTGTGTATTTTTACTTTCTGTTCTTTTATATGAAAAAAATATATATAATTTCTTTATCTTTTGTACTTAACAGTTGGTCGAAATACTACCGTCTTCCCTAGTTCTCTTCATCTTGAGGAAGTTGCCACCAAAGCGTGGGATCATACAATATCATGCTATTCGTTGAGAAGAATATGAATAGTATTAAAAACGATAGCCAGCCGGTTCAGAAGGAGATCACATGAGAACATAGCATACTCTGAAGCTTTTAATGGAGTTAAAGATTTCAAAATCCTTGTCAACAAAGGTTTGTTTGGGTTTCTGGAATATGTTCATTGTAGTGGTTTGTATTTGTGAAATATGTTTAGTCTTTTACAGATGGATACTGAACCTGATGTGTATCAATGTAAATTGATTATTAATTAACTTTATTATATTTTACTTTTATTTAACAGAATATCCCCATTTTCTTTTATAAATTTACACCATATGTGTATCATGAGACTTGAACTCTCACTACGTGAAACAAACTCCTTAAAATCATGTGTAGTGGACAAAGCCTCATTAAAAGGTTTTATGTGACATGTGAATGCGTGGTCTGTTGGTCATCAATGATTTTTTGTCCTAAAAATGTATAATGGAAGGAGCCTAAAAAGCCCTTTTCAATCTTTACAAGTCTTCATAGATCCATCTTAATATACTTCATCAACGGCTAAATGTGTTTGTGACATAATTTTAGAGCGTTTTGTGGGCAATGACCAACCCATTTTTTGGCTTCAAAGCACCGAGGGGGTGGGGGTTGGGCCCGTTGGGGTGCCGTGAGGCGTTTTGGGTGGGTAAAACACCCCACTACACATGGTTTTATACAATTAAAAAACTAAAAGGCTTCTAATATATGAAGTTCATCATGTAATTTTTTTCATTGTTGAATTATGTTAAATGTACAAGTGAATTTAGCCTATCAAATCACACATCAGCCATTGCCGCAATGCAATGGAACCGAAAGTCAGCATTCATCAAAGCCAACTCCACATCTTCTACAACCACAACTTGTTTCTTCCAAATTTCTAAAAGTAACGAGTTTTAAAAATGCAACGAACTAGACATTTTAGTGTAATTAGATTGACTAATTGTCCAATGTAAACATAGTATTCATCAAACAAGTTCGGAGGTGCATACTGCACACTTGTTTGATTTACTATGAGTCTCGGTATATAACCTTATTGGTTAATGGAGAAACCTCTAAGCAATGAGGTTTCCAAGGGAGCAACACCTTCTTGGCGAGGTTTAACATGTGACAACCCTTGGTCTCCATTCACACTTGATGTTTTTCGTTTGTAAGTGATGTTATTTTTTGTATGTTTAAACGTTTTATCACCAGAGATATGTTCAAAAATAACCAAAAAATTTCGTTTGAAATTTTTTTTCATAAGTTACAATAGTGTTTACATTATTAGTTAAATATCATAAAAAGTATTTAATCTAATACAAAACATAAGTATACTAAAAATATACCATAAATGTAATTCTTAAACTCACAATTTTTTTTAAAATATATACACTAAAAAAGTAAAAATGTACCAAACCTGTAATTAATACATTCTTTGTATATATAAAAAGTTAGTACATATAAATTAAAAGATAACCACATAAAAATCGTAAGAATACATAAATAAACTAAATTTATAGTTAAAAGATACCAAAACAATAGAAACATCTTTTAAGTTTAAAATTACAAACATAACCGTTTATGGGTTAAAAACCAAACTGTCATTAACTTAAAAAAAACTCAACGTTCATTAGTTTAAATAACGAAATCTGTTACAAAAGGTAATACTTAAATGACGTTTATCGTAACTTTTACGAGTCTCGGACTCTCACTAATCAAATTGGTAGTATGAAACTATGAGTTATCATCCGTCTATTTATCATTAAAACTCGATGATAATAAAGAGATTAAACCTCAATCCATCAAGTAACCCAAAGACTTTGCTTAGCTAGATATTTATTTGTTTTAATCCACTTCAAATAAGGGCATTAATAAGCCAATCATGTGTCAATGATCCTTAGCTCAAGTGGTTAAGGTAAGTATCCAGAACTTATAAAAATGAAAAGGTCTTAGATTCAACTCCCGCTTATAAAAAATAAAAAATTGAGGTTCTACGTAAGGTCAGGGGGTTTTCTCACTAATGATTGGTTTTCTCCTGTGGAGATTGAGGGTACATTCCTGGCTGGAAAATGAATAGATGAGCCTGATAAAAATAACACTTATCATCCAAAACAAGGTCCTACTTTTACCGTTTAAAAAAATAAATATTGGATATTAACGGACCTAACTATTAGTTTTTGGCCGCTACAGGTCCCAACTTCTGACATATGTGCTGGCGGTCCCAACTTTTATCATTTTGGCCACTAATGGACCGCCGTTAAAAAAGTTAACGGCGTTAACTTTTTTTTTGAATTTCAGGTCGACGTTTTATGGTTTTTGATTGGAATAAGAATACGAGTCGATTGATATAAAAATTACATCGAAACGGTGCTCCAAATGACAAAACGATGCTTTATTGGGGCGTTTAAACCTAACGGTTCTTTAATCGGATGTACAAATTTCGTCGTTTGGATCATCGTTTCGATGTAATTTTTATATCAATAGACTCGTATTTTTATTCTGATCAAAAACCACTTTTCGTGCCATATGCGCTTAGACTTTACTTTATTTCCCTTTTTTTTTCCCGGTCCAATATTAGTTCTCGAAGATCTTCGTTTCCGTATAGAAAAAACTCTCCAAATTGATGACCTCCTTCAGTGATCTTACAACGAACATGATTCATTTAAATTCGTACGGGAATGGCAGAGAAGGAGATGCACTTTCTTGAGTTATAGACAAGGAACTCCATTTAAAACGTCGACCTGAAATTCCCAAAAAAAAGTTATCGCCGTTAACTTTTTTAACGGCGGTCCATTAATGGCCAAAATGATAAAAGTTGGGACCACCAGCACATATTTCAGAAGTTAGAACTGGTAATAGCAAAAAACTAATAACTATGTCCGTTAATATCCAATACTCCTTAAAAAAACCACGTTTTTGTCAAATTATAATAAGTTAATAAGTTATAAGTTGATGTAAATAAGCAATCCCAAACAGCCACTTTATATCTTCAATGTAGATTAGATTCACGTAGTCTTATGATTTACAGCTAACTCTTTTGTTTTACGTTTTGGTCATTTCTTACCCTGTCGGCTGTTCATGTTGACCCATATTCCTATTCATCACCAATTTTAGCTACATTCAATTCACATTATAATGTTTTTACAACCCATTTCCTCTCTAATCTGTTGCTTTCGTTGAGATCACATGTCCATTTTGTCGGCCTTTTGCATCCTTGATCAATCATTCATGTAACTTCTTTTCAATAAAGATCATTTTACTGTTGCTGTTTCTCTTTCAGACATTTCATCATACACCTTTCAGCCACTTCAATCGCTTCTTCTTTCTTCCAATTTCGACTTGTGGTTCATATAATCCCTCTGGGTTTTTGCGCTTTAGTTCAGCTTTCGTTCATATTGTTGTCTCATTTTTGTTTTTCTAATTGGGTTTTGTCAGTTCTATACATTCATCATCCTTAATTTCTTTCAGACAATTCATCAAACACCTGGCAAGCACTCAATTCCTTTTTGTTTTCTTTCAGTTTGGACTCCTGGTTCATCTAATCATCTGTCTTTTCGGTCAGAAATTTGTTTGCTTTTTCTATACGTTTAATTTCTCAAATTTCTTTCAGACAATTTATCATACACCTGGCAAGCACTTCAATCGCTTCTTGTTTCTTATAATTCGAGTCTTGGTTCATCTAATCATCTGTCTTTCATTCAAATAGTTGTCGATTTTAGTGGTTTCTGATTGCATATTTTCATTTCTATACATTTATTGCCTCTAATTTCTTTCAGACAATTTATCATACACCTGGCAGGCACTTCTTCACTTCTTTTAACTTGATTTCTTTTCACTTAAATCACTTCTTATTTTCATCTAATCAAACTCCTGGTTCATCTTATCATCTGGTTTTGTGTGATTTAGTGTTTCTTGTTTGGTATTATCAAAAGAAGGTTAATGAAAGGGAAATTTGGGTCATCAGGGACTTATTTCCTGTTAAACACAGGAGCCAAGATACCTGCCATTGGGCTTGGGACTTGGCAAAGTGGTGGTGATTTCTGTGCAGAAGCAGTTAAAACAGCTTTATCTGTTGGATACCATCATATTGATTGTGCACACTTATATGGAAATGAAGCTGAGGTTGGGGAAGCTTTAACTGAGTTCTTTAAAGGTTCAATAAAAAGAGAGGATCTTTTTTTGACTTCTAAAATTTATTGTACCATGAATTCGATTAATAAGATTGAAAATTCGGTTCGGGTTTCTCTTAAGAATCTTGGAATATCATATTTGGATCTTTATTTGATGCATTGGCCCGAAAGTTCGGCTTTTGGTGATGCCACTGATCCGCCTGCAAATTCGGGTTCTGAATATAGACAGTTTTTGAGTAAGTTGAAAACGGCTTGGAAAATGATGGAACGGTTGGTTGAATTAGGTCTTGTTAGGGCTATTGGAGTTAGTAATTTTAATATTCAACAGATGAAAGAACTGCTCAAATTTGCTAAAATTGTACCTGCAGTTAATCAGGTTGGCACATAATTTTTTGTTCTCTGTTTATATTTTATCTTTCATCATTGTTAAATTTTGCAAAAATGAATTTCTTGTAGTTTATATAGCTTGTAGTCATTATGCTTATGTGTTAGGATCTTGAAAGCTGACAGATTTGGGTTGGAACTTATTTACTTGTGTTTTAGCTCAAACTTATCAAATCAGCCGGGTCAAAAAACGTAGCTAGTCAAACGGGTCAATTGGTTTGAAAGTCACCCCAGGTCTATTTTTGATGCATATCTGCATACAACCTCCTTAAATTTAGTATTCAAAGTCTTAATGTTATTATTTTACTGATCTTGTTTATATAATCATAGACGTTTAAGATCTTGCATCATCAATGTTAAATGTTTAAAGCTTGGTTGCGGTTTTTCAGGTGGAATTACATCCATTTTGGAGGCAAGATGAAGTTGTAAAGTTCTGCCAGTCAAAATTTATACATGTATCTGCTCACACGCCTTTGGGTGTACCGACTTCAGCCCCTAAACCATCTGAAAGTGGATCAAGTGAAGAAGATGAATCCGGAACACCTCGTATATCTTTTAGACGGTCTAGATCAGTTCACGGGCCAATGCTCAAGCTTTCAGTTGTTGCAGAGATAGCAGACCGACATAAAAAAACTCCCGAACAGGTACATTATACATTGAATCAAGAATTTCAAGAAAATGTATGAAATTGTTTGATGATGGTCAAAGGCTTAATCTTGCATGTGTAATTACATATTTACCCTTGACCTGTAGGTTATTTTGCGATGGGGTCTCCAAAGAGGAACAAGTGTGCTTCCCTGCAGCGTGAAACCTGAGAGGATAAGAAAAAACATAGACATATTTAACTGGAGTTTATCAGACGATGAGTATCAGCGGTTGAACCAGATAGAACCACAAGTGTGTCTGTTTGGAAATGGTCCATTGGATACCATCTCAGAGGACAACGGTTCTATCTTCGGAAGTGGTCCGCTTCAAGCGGTTCATGAATCTGAAGATGATGTCGAGTTCAACTCATGATCGACAATGCAGTATGTTATTTATGTGCATTTAAACATCTTGATTTATTGTAATATTATGTCTCGTGGAGCAAAGTGTGTTCTGAATATTCTTGTCATGTACAAATGTGCCTGTGGAACATTGTTGATGGTGATGTGTATTTTATTTTATTTTATTAATTTATATGCTTTTTGGTAACTTAATTTGATAAAGTTGTGTATTATCACTATTACTCGTATTTGAATAAGTGTAGTGTATACTCAACAATCACATATTTGTGACTTGTCAATTACTCCGTATAAGTTTAGAACTATATTAGTATTAGTATTATTTTGTTACGTAGTGAAAGTTGGGATTATTATTGGTCAAATTATTAGTATGGATTATTATTGACATATTATTAGTATGGAGTATTATTGACATGTATCAAGTAAGTTTTTTTCGAGTCTAAATAATGAGAAGGTAGTTTGGTCCGTTGTTGATTAAGGTAATAATGCAACTTAATACTTATGTTAAGCTTAACATATATTGGTTAGTCGATAACCAAATACAAATCTTAAAATCTGAATTATTAAAATCAGGTTCACAGATAGCAGAGCCATTGCACCCACTACAATATTAAAATCTGAATTATTTTGTAATATTTAGGTTTATCATGCCTGCAAAATGTTCAGCCAAAAGACTAAAAGTAGAACTCGAAATGGAGTTACAAATTCACCAAAAAGTCGAAGAGACAGGCCATGAGTCATCTTGGTAGCTGCTACTAAGCTAAAATCACTGTAATTTAAGATCTTTATTTATTTACACCAAAATCTAACACAATAGATCATAAGCTAAGAGTGCTAGCCTGTATACTCAAGGATAAAAAGTGACCGAATCATTTTTAGCAAAATGGGATTTCTAAGAACTTTGTCTATAATCGGATTTGGACCCGAATCAGCAATCGATACCCATTGTATTTACATCAGGTTTAATTCTGTACTTTGCCGCTAAACTCCCAAAATCCTTGGTTAAAACTCGGGCTCTTGCTTCATATACCTCCCACTTGATGCCTCAAACATAATTTTCTGAAAGTATCAAAATAGATAATTGAAAAGAAGGAAAAAGATTCTTTGCAGAATTGCAGGGGTGCACCAATGCTCATAGCCGAACTCATTTTGACCCATTTGAAGTTGAAATGATAATATAATCATACGTTTGAGCGTTTTGTAAACTTTTGCTCATTTTATGGTATTAGATGATCAAAATTTTCATGATTAACTGAAGTTGTAATAATAAGATAATCATATGTTGATTATCTATAAAGTTAATTGATAACCATGACCAAAAAGGATATCGATGTATCCAAACATTAAAAACATGTTATTTCCAAAACACAACTCCAAACAATATACCCAAACATTAAAACCAGATAAATGAGCATGTTGCAAAGAAATCGTTACTATAACTCAAATCTCATTACCTGGTTAGTAGGGGGGAGGATACTATGAGCAAGATCCGCGTTTAGTGATACAGGAAATGGAGGCCCCGGCATATATCTCATGCTGCATTTAAAAAAAATATAATTACCACATTAGCAACAATAAAACTGCTAATTTTAGAATAAAAAGATGACAGAAATCTCCCATACTCGTTTAAAATGGCGGTTAAATTATTCTTCGTGTGGCTGAAGAGGTTAATATTGTCCTGTAGCTGCGTGTGCAATAAATTGTCAGAAAAAATATTAAAAAAAAGTAGCTCAGATACTGATCTTAATAACATATAAATTTACTAAATTTGAAATAAGTCACTTACTTTCATTGAAGAAAGATTAGCTGAGATCTGACTAAGAAATTGGTTATTTTGTTCAAGTGTGCGCTTTATTGAGCCACTCAATGCTGCATCAGTGAGTGGAAAAATACACAAATTTGTGACAAAATTACTTGTACATTAAAAAGATCATATAGATGGCTCCTCATATTTAAAAGAGAAAATCACAAAGATAATCATACAAGTAAAAGTAGATACACAGACAAAGATTCGTGTATCAAATAGCTATATATGTGAAATTATTTCTGACAAGAGTAGAGGTATAACACACTCATAAAAAATGGCTACTTTGGTGATTTTCTTTTTACTTAATCATGTAATTGTCAAAATAAGTACCTTCAAAAGTAACACCATCCATCTGGACCGGGTTATTCATGGCAACAGAAAATGGAGCCACATCCAATTTTGGAACCGATGATTTACTTGGTTTTGATGATGATACCACCAAATTATCCTGCAAAACTTATAATAATCAGAACGTTAATTTCTCTACAAAAATGGCGTCATTAAAGAGAAGAACAAGAATCATATTTAGAATCATTAATTCTGCAAAAAGGATAATTGTGAACACAAACTCTGTAGTTAAGATGCATCATAAGACAAATTTGTAGGTAGGTATTAATTGATGTGTGTGAGTGGTAAGATGGGCAGATTGATAATGAGACAAAATGGTTTTACGTCAAAAGACAACTTTAAGAAACGGTTCAAGGGAGGCAAGGGCTGGGTTGGGTTTGATTGACCCAATAGATTGTATTCTTTTTTGTTTCATATCTAGCCACTATATAACATGTACTTTATGAAAAATCTTAAAACAAGATCCTATGGACAGTTTAACACTAAAAGATTAAAAAAATTGAAAATTTACATATCTATAACAAATTTAAATGTAAAAAATGTGGTTTTATAACAACTTAATATTTGTATAGAAGAGATTAGCCCCAATGCACCATCACTTGAGCCATATCCTTATCCAACACCCTGATTGACCCATATCTTACTCATTTGCATCTGTTTAAACATACATTTTCGCCCCATTACTATTTTCTTGAGGTCCAAAATCCAACCAAATATACAACAAGTTATTGTATCATCTATTTTACTATTTTAGGTGATTATGTGATCTCGTTCTTCGATAGTTCCATATAACATATAACATACTTTATACACAGATACATTTATATGAGTTTGAGGTAATGGCATAAAGATTGAAGCATGCATAGTTACCTTCTTGTCTTTTAACTTTTTCGACATATGTGGTTCATCCTGTTTTCTTCGTTTTCTCTGCCAAAGATCTCATATTGTTAACCATTTTAACAGTACGAATAAACATTCAAAACTTTTATGCTAAAAAGAGAGAAAGAAGCGCACCGCCATCCACCTACACCTCATGGCAACATCACGAACAGTTTTATCATTCAATGTGGCAGCAATCTTGATATACCTCATGAAACTAGGTTCAGCAGCAAATCTACATATAATTTAAAAGATCATATGTACATAATTTATAATAGAACAGCAAAAACGCTCATTGGAAATGAACTGCAGAGTTACATATACAGATATACTTACAATATTCATGTTCTTTGCCATTTAAACTACATTATGTGTTATATTTCCATGACTAAAACAGGAAATTATTATCATCATACCAATTATGAATAAGTCCAGAAATAGGATTATGACTTATAACATATGGTTTAGCATTTTTATTTAATACAAATATATGAACTTCAATGGGGATCTTAAAAGTAAATGCATGTCATCTTGCAACCAGACAGATTTTGTATTTCAAGAGTCTTTCCTTTACTTTAATAAAAAAACCACCCAAGGGCCGGGTCAATCAAAATCGTTGCAACTTGCAAGTACCACTTCTAGAACACAATCCTTAAACCACATTTGATAGTAGTATCCAAATGCAAATCCCAAAAAAATTGCTAGAAACATTGTTTGACAACTTGCATTAGGTTAATAAAATGGGGCGAAGTTTGGAGCAAAAAATGCAAGGTAAGAATGCATACATCAGACCAAAGTTGCCCCGACACCCATGGACCCACACAAGCATGAACCTTGGGCATCAGGTTTTGCCCGTTCGGTTAACTATCCTTAAACCAACTTGCAGCCTACTAAATAAGCATGTATTAAACATAAAAATATAAACTTAGACCAAAATAAAACCTACATGGAAAGTCCTTCCTCCAACTTTCGTTGTTCTTCGACAGACCAATCAACAGCCAAACCCAAACCTGCATCATGCTTCAATCCCGAAACTGATTCACCAAGAACAGAACCACAAGAACTACCAACTTGTGTGTATCCTGAATTGTTATTAACTGTACTATAATCCCCCAAAAATCTTGTGCTTGTTGTTGCTGTACTATCTGTTTGATAATAATGCCCCATCATAGCCATCTCAGATGTCCTGTTTACACCACTCGATTCGAATAAAACCGCGTGTCTATTCACAGCAGAGCCCATAGCTTGATCATATTGAAACCCAGTATCCATCATTCAAAAATACCAAATTTAAACCCTAGATCACTTAATCAGATCACACCCACCATTAAAATCATAATCTTGAATCAATTGAGCTCAACCTTATGAAACCCTAAACAAACAAAACACAATACTCAATTTTCTTTAATTATCTACAGATTTGAGCAAATCAAACCTTCAAATTACATCATAGCATCTTGATAAACAACAATTGGATTGAAAAAAACAAGAAATGGGAAGTATAAATTCAAGAATTGATGAAGATGAGTGCAAATTGGATGAAGAAGAAAAGGGTTTGTAAATGTGGGAACTTTTAAACGAAATTGGGTGTAAGTGGATGTTTGTGTAGCTCATCATTCACTAGACAATGGCGAAATGGTGTTGAAAGTTGATGACTTTTGTTGGTTAGTGAAGACTTGTATTCAAAACCATCTTGGATTTGGCTTTGTATAAAATGAAATGATGTATGTAGTGGTTGAAACTTAATTTGTGCATATAATATGGGGATGTTTGTCCAATGGGAAAGAAGAATGAATTGATGGTTGAATTTATGTGGTGAAATATTTGGGTTTTGGTTGTGATGATTGGATCAAAGAATTGAGTTGAGTAATAGTGCGAATCCCAATAAGCATTTGATATGCTAATAATTGTCACCATTCCACTCAATGATGATGATACCAACTACACCTAGGTGGGAACAATAAAATGTGGTCGGGTTGACTCGTTAACAGGTCGACAAATCATAGGTTGATACGTGAAATTTTTTAACTTGAATATGAAAGGTAATTTTGATAGTGTTAATGATATCGGCTCTAACTTGCACATACACTAAATGGTATAATTTGAGTAGGACCCACCTAACTCATATATTTAAGTGTGTTAAACGACAATAAACATATTGATGGGTGGTTAATGGGTAATAATAAAGTTGTAAAAAGGTAAACGGGTTGACTGCTGTAAAGAAATGGCTTAAACAGTTCATAAACGAGTTACTAAGTCGACATGTTTCCTTAAAAGGGAAGTAATATATGTGTTTTGTTGATTATCTTTTTGAGAAGCTAAAAGACGTATGGAGTTCTAGTTTATATATATTGTTTCTAGTAAAATAGAGTGTATAAAATTAAATATCTCATAGGTGAAAGTGGGGTTGAAACACCCTTGCCCAATAAAGATAAATCATAGTTTATTAGTTTATTTTAGAACAAACGGATAAGTCATATGTTGTATTAATCTACTTCTAAATGTACACCAAATATTTAACGTGGGTCTACAAATCTTATCAGTTTAGAATCGAGTACCTTTACAATCAAAATTGATACTACTAGACTATAATCCTTTTAAGGATTATTAGCGTGTTAGATATATATCCTATCGTCTTTCTTAATTTTTTGGCTTTGATTTAACGTCTGCTATAGGTTTTATTTAACATGTGTTATTTTTTTCTAGTAGTGATATAATTATAATATCTAATATTTTAATATGCAACACAATAGTATCATGTAAAGCGAAATAATATATTTATTCTTTTTAATATAAGAATGAATGATGGATGTACAAAATCTAGATGATGAATAAAGTAATGCCAATATGTATGTGGGGTCACAACTATGGTGGCAATGGTCTCGCAATTATGGGTTTGTAGGCTTGTCAAGACATGCAAGTATACACCACCACTTAACCATTGACCTTTCTTCCACTTATGTGATCATGTAACAAACTCTTAGTTGCATTCGAACTTTTGATCGCTAGTTGTATTTAGAATGACAATAGATCGGGTATGTTGCTCGTATTAGTATTTTTAGTCTCATTTTGATTCTAGAATTGTATACCTTATATCCGGTCTCAGTGGCGAAACCAGGATTTTTGGTCCGGGATGTCAAAGTCAAAAAATGTATTAATTTTTTTATAATGCTTTGTTTCAGATGGGCCAAACCTTATATATATAAAAAATCAACAACCGACCAATAAAACAACACTTCGGACAGAAAAAGTGAGGGGCTGTGAGTCTGTGACCCTTCTTGGTCTCTATTATGCTTCGCCGGTGTCCGGTCTCATATCCTTTTAGTGTCGATGATTACTAAACACATATCATGTATATATAATGGTTTATGATTGATCTATGGATTAGAAAGTTGTATAATGATTAACTTAATTAAATCTAAACCTTAATATTATTATTTAAAAGTTAAAGATTATTTTCATGGTTTTTCCTCCCTGTTTCGTTTGTTTGATGATTGACTTTTGAAAACTAAACATCCTAAAACTACAATTTGTAATAAAAAGTATAAAACAACAAATAAATTTAAGTGACTTAATAATATTATTTCAAACTTATCAATCCATATATGTATAAAAAACTTCTTTGACATGGGAAAAAAATGCGATTTACAGTCTCATGTGGTTTTTTCATCAAATATGATTTTTCTTCTAGATACTAAAATAAAGATGATCGCGTGGGCCAATAGCTAATGAGTAGTCTAAATTGGCGTTAAAAATAAAATTTGTCAACATAGATTTGTAATATTAAACTTAAACTAAACTAAATTTAATAGCATTAATGTTATTTAATTAATTAAATAATAAGTATACCTGCCTTTTATATAATCACAAACGGTTGTTTAATTTGAAAGCATATATATAAACTGTAAACATGCATGTTTTAATATCTTACTACCGTCAGCGTCAGGTGAGTATTTGAAAATTTGCGCTCCAACGTTCGTATAACGACTTCAAGTCCTCGTGAATTAACGAACATGTGAACCTATTGAAACTCAAGCTCCCATTTAAGTTTCAAACTTCTACTTTTACTTTTTCAGCCCCTCTCTTTTCATGTATTTCCTTTTCAACCCCAATATCAGTTACCAACTTTTAGTTAGCATATCAATTTCTTATTTATAATACTAACATCAACATAACATGAATTTTATTGGGTTTAGTCTAAATGGATTTGGGAAGTTTGTAGTTAACTCACGAACACGTTAGCTATACGGTTTTTCCCAGAAATACTTGAGTTGACATCTATCACAAAAACCTGATATCTATTGCGAGTTGACATATTTCTTTTATAATTTTGAAGGAATATATCATCTAATACTAACCACGTTTCTTTACTGTTCTACTAAAACCACTTTGAAATTTTTGTAATAACAAAAATACTTGAGTTTTGATATTTCTTCTAATACTTTTAACATTTTTAAGAAAAAGTTCACGATATTGAAACATTATTAAATTTTGAGTATTTTTGTTAGAAAAAACATACGAGTAGCTTAATTGAAACCATATTTAAACTATGTTATTTTCGCGTGATTTTATCCGCTTTTTAAAATGTGTTTATTACTTAACCTTGTTAAATACTTTATATTACAAATAGTACTTCAAAGAGAGGTTTGAACGTTTAAATGTAAGTATTTGCACATATCCGAATTTTTATGGTAAAAAAGTTATAATTTAAATACTAATACCAAAAAACTGTGTTTTTTAAGTGTTAAACAAATGTTTGTGTCAACCTTTGAATCACTAACCCGTGAACATTGCCATTTTGCATGCCAACTTTTAGGGACTATTATGGTTGAAAATAACATGAAAGTGTACAAATAAAAACTATCCTAAATTGTGAGGGTGTTAAGAGTAATTCCATTGTGATGTTCTTGCTGGCTTGCTGATCCTATAAATAAGAGAAACATTCTTAACAAACACCATCATATTGTTCTCCTGTCACACTTTTTGATCCTCCCACTTACAATCCCATCATCATACCTTCTTGTTTAAGTGACTAAATTCACTTAAACCCCCCAACTCACACTTTTATCTACACTTTCATATGACCTTTGACATCCCATTTCCCCATCAAAATCTTATTTTTTCCAAAAACCAAAACAAACCCACATCCAAAATGCAGTTTTCCACATGGGTTTTCAAAATCTTGATCATTTTCTTGCTTTATGTCTCAGTGTCACAAGCCCAAATCTGCTCTGAAGTTGATAGAGCAGCCCTTCTTGGGTTCAAAGCAAGAATTGTGACTGACACTACTGGCATTTTGTCTTCTTGGATTGGTAAAGATTGTTGTAGTGGTAGTTGGGAGGGTGTTCAATGTAATAGAGTCACAGGGAGGGTGACCCAAGTTATGTTACAAAGGCCAGTTGATAAAGATAGTGTCACTTACATGAAGGGTACACTTTCCCCTACTTTAGGTGACTTGAAGTTTTTGGAGATATTGGTGATTAGTGGCATGAAGAGGCTATCAGGTCCGATCCCATCAAGTTTTTCGGGTCTTTTACGTCTCACACAACTTGTTTTAGAAGATAATTCACTTGTAGGAACAATTCCTACAAGTTTAGGCCAATTGCCATTACTCCAAACACTTTTATTAAGTGGCAACCACTTAACCGGTCCAATCCCGCCCACTTTTGGAAAGCTAAACAAGCTTCTCCAACTAAACTTAGCAAGAAACTCGCTCTCGGGCACCCTCCCGTCAACTTTAGGAAACCTTGCCCGTTTGCAGTATCTTGATTTGAGTTACAACATGTTATCAGGCACGATTCCAGTCATTTTGGGCCAGTTGTCAAACCTAACATTTCTTGACCTTTCCCATAACCGAATCTCAGGCCCAATACCTGATTCATTATGTAACTTGTACAAGCTTCAAGACTTGTCATTATCCAACAACATGTTGAACGGTCAACTTCCACGTGAGATAGGCCGGCTCAAGTCTCTTACCACCCTCTCTCTCGGTTTCAACCACCTTGTCGGTCAACTCCCGGTATCCATCTCACAATTACACAACTTATGGTACCTAAATGTATCAAGAAATGCACTTTCTGACCCTCTACCTAATGATGCCTTACTTAAAGGCATCCCTTCACTATTGTCTATAGACTTGTCTTACAACAAGTTCAACTTAGGAACCATTCCAAAGTGGGTCACAAGCAGACAACTTTCAGATGTCAGATTAGCAGGGTGTAATTTAAAAGGCTTTTTACCAATTTTCACAAAACCAAATTCACTCACCTCTATAGACCTTTCTGATAACCATTTCACAGGAGGGATATCAACTCTTTTTCAAAAGATGTCTAGTTTGCAAAAAGTCAAACTGTCAAACAACCAACTTAGAGCCAATCTATCAGAAATCACTATCCCAAATGGGCTTGCAACACTAGACCTCCACTCAAATCAACTTTCGGGCTCGCTGTCGGGCCTGCTGAGGTCAGCGAGCAGTTTCTTGGAGACGGTTGACTTGTCAAACAATCAAATCACAGGTAGCATTCCTAGTACAATCTCGAAACTTGTTGAGCTTAAGACATTGGATGTTTCAAGAAATCATATTACAGGTACTATTCCTCCAAGTTTGGGAAACTTGTCAAGATTAAAGTGGCTAGATATATCGGTTAACTCGATTGGAGGACGAATACCAACAAGTTTGTTGGTGGTTACACAACTAAGGCATGCTAACTTCAGGGCAAACAAGCTATGTGGACAAATCCCACAAGGAAGACCGTTAAACATCTTCCCGACGGCGGCTTATGCACACAATCTTTGCTTATGTGGCAAGCCCTTGCCGCCATGTAAGCGAGTTTAGACCAGGTGGCGGGTTGGGACGGGCCAGCAGGATGCTGACTCGTCGTACACAGGCGCTGTTAGACAACTTGAAAGGAAAAACTATGTTTTCTGTTTTTGCTTAAAGTTTATTTGTTTAAGCATTAGATTAGATGGTATCATCTAGATCAGAAATAAATGATGATAAAGTTGTAGGCTAATGTTATATCCAAAATGACTTATAATACTTTTATAATCAGAAACAATGATTTATGTTACTTTACAACAAAACTAAGTACTTTGATTATATTCATTAATCATCATCACATACAAATTAAGCCTTTGCTTCTATCATTGAGACTAAAGTAACCTCATCATTATCATCATTTGATTGTTCAACCTATAAAGCAAGAAACACATGTCATGCATTCAAGTGGGCATTATGCTATTACTATATGAAATTCTAAAGGTGGCACAAACTTAAGCAATGAACTTGCAACAACATCATCATCTTAGTTTCCACATTATTATAACCATAAGCATCATATATTAAGATTAATATAAAAACTTTAGATTAAAATGCTCGCAGTATTAATAGAAAGAAGGAAACAACAAGCAAGGTTAAGTTTAAACATTTACAAAAATTTCTTTTTTTTAAGGATAAAAATAGAAGTTACTTCTGTACAGCTTATTTATGGACCTCAAGCTAGAGGTGTTCATTGTTCTAATCAAACTTGGAAAAACCGAAAAACAAAAATTTGAGTGAGAGTACAAATCAATTAAATTTGATTTTAAAATCACTATTTATGTAATTTACAATTTTGTAAGTAAACAAATGACTTTTTATGTAATTTACAATGTTGTAAGTAAACAAATGACTAGTTACTCAAATTAACTACAAACCACTTAATTTTCTTTTTTAAATGAGTTTTCTATATAAAAAATAAATATACAGAAATAAAATGTTACATTAAAGCTCAAAACATGCAATATTCTGTCTTTTATAAGGTTGTTCGCGACTTCAATTGTAAACAAGGGGAGTCGAGCTGATCGACTTTGTTTTTAACAAGTTTCTTTTAGCTTTTTTTCGACTCCCTTTCTATGATAATAAATAACATATGAAAAAAAGATCTTTAACAATCAAGGGCAATTTCGTATTTCAATGTTAGATTCTAGTTTATTTTCACGCATCTTGTTCGGTGCACATAATAACCGGTTAAATAATCGAAACTGTTTGAGGAATAACCGGTTAGGGTTTTTTTACCATAAGTTCGTAACCGGTTACGGATTTTTTTACGAATAACCGGTTAATTAACCGTTTTTATAAAATGATTTTTAACCGATCCACAAATTAACCGGAAAAATAACAATGTTCTAGTATTAGCCATCAGGAGTCGGTTAGGCTGTTAAGACAGATTAATTTGTAGTAGTTTAAGAGTATGGTAGGTTTGTCTAAAAAAAAATTTAGGCACCCCTTGTGGTTTCTTTCAATTAATATGTTTTCTCTTTTCACAATTCATACTTCTCATTTTGGGAGGTCGGTAACACCAACCTTTCAAATTACTTTATGCCCCAATTCACTTTATTATTTTACTCTTTCTACTTTCATAATTTTATATTTTTTACTTTCAATTTAACTTTAAGTATTTACATATTGATTATTTGGTTTTGATTTAGTTATCCTTTTAACATATATATCTCCATTTTTTAATTGTGAGACATGAAACTGTTATTTTCAACTAGTGTAACAAAGACACATACACAAAGCCCGAGTCTTACGGCAGCTTGTTTGTATAATTCATAATGCATATGCTATCACTTGAAATCTTTTTATGGATGTCATGAATGCAGTTCCTCTTTTGTGTGTGTATGGAAATTACCCTAAGATTGTTGTGAAAGGTCCCGAAAGACTTGACAAATTTGGATAAAGGATTTATAATAAACATTTCGCAAATATCATTATTTCATCGATGAAACTCACCAAAAATTGAAGGGACCGCACTATCTCAAGGACATTATCAAAGGCCTTAAAATGTAACATTTTTAATACAGAAAAAAAATGACCAAAAGAAGCTACTCTTTAAGCTACAGCCTTTGCAACTTCTTTAGTAGTATTTGATGTAACCAATTTCTGTGGCTGCAATCACAAATAACCATCATAAGTAACTCGTTTTGTGTGAAATGGTTATAGATGATTTTCTGAATTTTAAAAGGAAATTTAAATGTTGGAATGATATAGCCGAATTTGATATAACCAGACATATTTTGATTTATGAATACTTATAGGTAAGATAGTTTATAAAGCAAGCAAACCAAAGTAACGAATTACTATAACATCAAAAGGCATCACATTTGTATGTATTTCAGTTCCTTACCTCGGCTAACTCATCTTCATGCTTTGGAATGAAAGCAGTATCGACGTTTCCGTTTTTGAAGTCCTGAAATTAAATAATAAAGAAATGAAAAGAATTAAATGCTAGACTTTGTAAAATTACTCATGACCCGAGCTCACACTTTAGACATAAAGCATGAAATGAGAGGGGTTCAGGCTCGCTAAAGTTAAACGAACCCGTCTTGTTTGCACCCCTACAATTGACAAATATATAAATTTTAGAGAAGCAAAAAACATGACAAGTTGGGCTACCTCGATCTCAAGGATTAGCTTGTGGTAATCGATTGTTGTTGGAACCCCTGCAAATGTAAAAAAATAATAATAAAAACCAATACTTTTTTTTATAAAATTGTAATGGGACAGGAAATTTGAGAAGATATTAATAAGAAAAAAAAGCTGCAAAAAAGTGATGGTTGAAATTTATTTGGTGGTGAAAGTTTTATATTACCTGTGATGATAGTATCATCAAGAGCCCTTTTCATGCGTTCAATTGCTTTTTCTCTTGTTGGGGCCCATACAATAAGCTAAAGCCATGATCAAGATTCAAGATTCAACAAGCTATGGGTTAGGGACGAAAGCAATTCGATACCGAAACTTTAAGTAAGAGCAAGAGCATAATGTCACAAACAAGTTCTCTGGAGAATGTTATACCCTTGAGGTCATAATTTCAACCCATTAATGAGTTAATGACCTGACAGGTCAATTTGTGTTAAACTTTCGTTTATAATGAGTCAGATGAGTAATGGTTTAATATTTTGTTATCATAGAAACATGTTGAACGGTTCAAAAGATGCTTTGTGTGGTTGAGGTGGTTATTCGAATTTCATCCCAATTCCCAACCACAGAGTGCATGCAATCTAAAACACTTAATAAAATCAAGAGGCTATCCAAGTAGAGAATATTACAAACCTTTCCAAGTAGAGAATCGTAGCTTGGTGGAACAACGTAATCAGTATACACGTGGCTATCCATTCTCACAAATGGACCTCCAGATGGCAGGTAAGCTGTTATTTTTCCTGGTATTCATCAACAGAAGGAATCAAGAGCTAATATATTAAACTATTCAAAAGCAACACTATGTAACAATGAACAAATGCAACAAAGAAAAATTATTTAAAAATTTAGTTTGTGTAAATTTAACACACTATCAATTTACACAAAAAAAAGGTTAATTCGTATATATCCTTCTAATTTCATAAATATCGTCTTTGCCCTTTCAAAAAACTAGCATTATCATATTTACACATTTCAAAGTAAATAAAAAAAACATCTACTTGTAACAATATTTAGGATACTGATCTAGCAACTAGCAAGGTCAATGAAGATGCTATTTGTGGGATTGCATAGGAATCCAAACTTATTGTTCACACACTGTAAATAAAAAGCATGCCTTGCAGATGGAAACGAATATAACCAATGGTAACATACCTGGTCCAGGTCTAAAATTCTTGAAAGCATCTTCTGCATTAATACGGCATTCGATGGAGTGTCCTCTAAGCACGATTTCATCCTGTGAACAAAATTGCAGTAAATCAATATAAAAATATGATTTTTACAATTATAAAGCTGAAAAGACAATCAGTACCTGTGTGTAACGGAGTTTCTCACCCATTGCTACCCGAATCTGTTCCTCTATCAAATCAACCGATGATATCATTTCCGTCACAGGATGCTCTACCTTTAAAAAAGAAAGTGGGAGAACCTTTACCCAAAATGCACTTTATAATTCATATATAGTTATATGCGTAAATAGATTATTGAACCAACCTGGATTCTAGTGTTCATTTCCATGAAGTAAAATTCACCTCTTTCATCCAAAAGAAATTCAACAGTACCAACACCAATGTAGCCAATTGATGCTGCTGCAGCAACTGCTGCATCACCCATGGCTTTCCTCAGCTCTGGGGTTAATGCAGGCGAGGGTGCTTCTTCTAACAACTTTTGGTTCCTTCTCTGCATAAGTAGGGACATTTAATAAAAGTTTTGTTATTTTATTATGTCAGTAGCTCATTTAAATAAATGTTGTTTACATTCAGAATGTAAAAACATGCTTAGGTAGCTCGTAGAAACAGGTATGCTGATTGAAAAACACAATCATGTGTACCTGAATACTGCAGTCACGCTCACCAAAGTGAACAACATTTCCATATTTGTCAGCAAGAACCTGAACAAGCACAGTTAAAAATCACTAAATTGGTATGTAAACACCTAAAACAACTTCATATTGTAATTTGTAAAGGTATGTACGAATTGAGAAGCTGTTAGAGCATACTCCAATGTGTACGCTAAATGTACTTTCTCACACTATCTGAGTATAAAATGACTACAAAAGCTCTCCAATGTTTACACTAAACCTTGACACAAAAATAGTGTGACGAATAGTAACACCCAAATTATACCAAATTTATCGTAGCATTGTTCATTACTCTACAATGAAACATGTTTCACATGTAACCCTTTGTAATGGTGTATTTTTACTTTGTACCCTTAATCATATTTGATACAATTTATAGAATTGCCAAATATATAACAATAACATTATAAATTATAATGAACTAATATGAAATAGATTATTAGAAGTTTCTTGTGAGACTTATCAAACGAGGTGGATCTATACTGTTTTATACCTTTTTAATATTCACTTATGCTTGTTATTATAAATGGTTTTATAACTAATTAATAATTAGACATAACTGTAGAGTATTCATATAATAAATAAAACTGAATTAAAATTATTGAAATGTATCCTATTATGTATTTCAAATTAAGTGAAAATGTTAAGTGTACACATTGGAGCACAGGATATTCAATGTAAGCATATTCTAGAAAAGTTTCCTTTTTTACATTAGTGTCAGCTTATAGTGTGCACATTGGAGATGCACTTTGCCCCTATTCTATTTCTTCTACTTTTTGATGATAAGTTTTCTTTTGATGTTGTAGTTCAAGAATGATTCAACTTCTAAGACAAAACAGTTACCTGGAACTCAATGTGTCTAGGATTTTGAATGTACTTCTCTAAATATACACCATCATTTCCAAATGCAGCTGCAGCCTCACTCTGAGCTTGCTGTATTAAAAAAAGGTTTAAAAAAATCAGAAACAAAAATAAAGAGCATTTTGGATATGATAATTGATATAAAACCACAAGTTGGCTAGTGGATATTAATTTATACCTGCAACAACTTCACAAACTCATCACGTTCTTTTGCAAGACGCATTCCGCGACCTCCACCACCTGCTGTGGCCTTCAGAGCATAAAAACTATATTAATGTAAGCTTTCAATTAAAATAAGCTGTACATGCTCATTGTTTTTCCTTAGCAAAGTGGCTGATTTTATTTATTTATGTTGTGTGTATCAGTGTATGTGTGCTTGTGGGTGGGGGGCAGGGGTTGATGATCCATGAAAGTAAAACATAAAAGTCTATCTCCTTCATATGGTACAAGTTTTAGAGTATGCAAACATATATTGTGTAGAATACAATTCTATTTCTATAACATAATATGTATGGATTATATAAAAAATTATCTGCCTCTATGTACTATGTTTTAAAACTTGTAGTGTACCAGCGTGGGATTTCATCAAATTATTTATTAATATCATCTGACTACATGAGAGTGGATGAGTACCATTTAAAGTCACTATAGACTATAGTCACTTGTGGGAAACATGCAAGGTGATCCAAATATTGGTTCACTGAAATGGGCTAATCTATCAAATGGCTTGTTATATCATGGATCACTATTTCATTTGCTGGTTCATTAAAATGGATTGGGTTGCCTCTAATATAGATCAAAAGTTGTGTTTTCAATTCATGAAAGAATAATGACTTCCATATGAATCATTTTAAAAAATTATGTTACAGTTTACCTTAATCATCACAGGGAAGCCAATCTCATCAGCTAGCCTGATGCCTTCTTCCGTGCTCTAATAAGACAATAAAAGTACATCACTGTAAAGTTTTGGGCATCAAAAATGATAAATTGATAATGCCATGTAAATGAATTAAAATACCTGTAGTAGTCCATCACTTCCTGGTACAGTTGGAACACCAGCATTCTTCATGGTATCTCGGGCAGTTGATTTGTCCCCCATAACACGGATGCTGTCAGGCTGCAAATAGATACATTAAAGTGTTAAACAATATAGATGTAATGCAAAAGTAAGAAATTTGATATGCAAAGGAGATTATAAAAATACCCAGTTGCTTAAACTGCGTCGTACACTAGATTAATGAGTAGAGTTCATAACTATTAACCAAGTATTTATCTCCAGCATAAAACATACAACTTTAGATCTAAGGAATAAGGATGGCTAGAGAAGCTATCACGTAAGATTTCATATCCACCTTTTTACTTGTTTTAGCTAGTTCATGTCTCAATTAGATGATCATAGTGCCTCACAGCAGTATAATACTCATGTTACATAGAGTTTAAAACTTCGAAAACATGTCTTACGTAAAATGGTGATTCTTCATCATATATTAATCTTGTTTCCAACTAGAATACATGTGATAAACTACTTACATTTGGCCCAATGAAGTTGATCCCATGTTCTCTGCACATCTCAACAAAGACAGCATTCTCAGCAAGGAAACCATAACCAGGATGCAACATTGTACATCCACGACTGATGGCAGCAGACAGAACATTGGGAATCAGCAAATACCTGGTGAGAACAAAAGTAACAACTCATGATATAAATGTCATTTTGTACTAGTATATAGATACATTTAGGTTTCAAACTAATTTATAACCAACATGAAACAAATTAGAACTTCCAGTAATACTGAGATGAAGCCACTAAAACAGATCAACTTACGATTGACTACTAGGAGCTTCCCCTATGCAAACTGATTCATCAGCCAGTTTCACATGAAGCGCATCCTTATCTATAGTGGAGTACACTGCAACACAAGGGATCCCTAGCTCATGAGCAGTTCGAATCACACGCACTGCAATTTCCCCTCGGTTTGCCACCAGAATCTTCTCAGCACGGCACGTTACACCAAGCGCTCCCTCACGTTTCCCTGAGCTGCAAGCCTTTTGTAAAGCCTGAACTCTTTGCTTAGGGAAGCTCACCTTACTCCCCACCAAAAAGTTACATTGAGAGCTCTTAATTCCACTAGACTTCCCAATGAATAAACCCTAGAATTTCATACGACAAATAGAAGTTGTAATTAGGAAAACATGCATACCAAAGTTTAGTACAAGTACAAGTACAAAGGCAAACACAATCAATTTAACATGCATGGAACCCAATCTATATATACTCTTCAAAACTAAACATTGCAACAAACTTTTTCCCTGAAGATTAGATTGATTGGCTTTGAATTGATTGTGTGCATACACAACCCACAGAACATC
Organism: Tagetes erecta; assembly: GCA_030867185.1. Classification (NCBI taxonomy): domain Eukaryota; kingdom Viridiplantae; phylum Streptophyta; class Magnoliopsida; order Asterales; family Asteraceae; genus Tagetes; species Tagetes erecta. The sequence goes on along the minus strand of CM061494.1, from coordinate 5,063,316 downwards.
CAATAATAGAAAAGAGGAAGAATAAAATCTCTAAAACAATGTATTCACATCATAATCCATATCCATCTTATCATAGTAACAATTGTTGCTAAAGTTCTTCCATTGATCCATTCATAATTTAATTTCAACTCACCTTCAGAAACAACATTCAGCCAGATGGATTATTGCAAAAGAAACAGGAATGTAAACTTGTTACCAAGGGAGCTAGGACTTGCAGTCATCAAACATAGCTAAATAACTAACAGATCAATTTTTAAAACGTGTTTATCTAACAAGTTCCACACATACAAACTAAACTGTTTTTCCTTTATAGTTTACCAAAAGGCAACTGTGGAAATATCAACCTGCAACTTTAACATTTCCAATAGAGTCTAAAAAACGAATAAACAACAATCCAAAGCAAAAAGTTCATCGAATTACCAACAGAGTAATCAAACACACACATCAAATCCAGTGCATAAAACCACACATCCTGTGACACAATTGCGCAAACGACATAACAACAAAATGAACGAAGCAAACATACCGGAGGAGACGAGATCGGTTTACTACAAAATGTAACAGCGGCAGAATCCATATCGTATATCTACAAGCTACCGCTGCAAAAAAACAACAGAAAAAAAAATCAAAATTAGATCCACAACAACAGCATTAACAGAGTGAATAACGTATAGTAGAGATGGAGGAAGTACATTGAAGTAAGATCCGATTAGTTAGTGCGGAAATTAGGATTGAAATGCAGAAGTGCAGATGAATGATGGTTGAATTTAAGAGTCGAAAATTAATGGGAGTTGGCGGATTTAGGCGGAGCAGTTGAGTGATAGAGTAAGAGTAGTGTCGATGAAATCTATAGTGCTTGTAGATTGAATTCTCCGCCCAAATACACACCAGTGTTAATTTATGAGGTCTCTTATGAATAAATACACACCGGTGTGTTTTTTTTTTTTATACAATTTGATACAATGATCGTGTGCGATGTGGTACGATTGATATTTGTTTTATATGTTAGGACGTAAAGTTATAATGTATAATACATTAAAAATAATATTTAAAAATGCGTTAAGTTATAGGTAAAAATGAAAATTAAGTTAAAGTAATAAATATATCAAAGTTAAGTTAGCGTCAAATATGTAAAACTGATAAAGTTTGGGACTAAAGGACAATGTCCACCTTGTCTATTAGTAATGTATATCATTTGTAGAATCCGTTAAGCGTTGTCAACTCACTTGACTAAGAAATTACGAGTACATGGTAATGACTCGTCGAGTACTCGGTCTAGGTAAGGTTACTTGGTAAGTCGGTCAAGTGAGAGTTTTGAATACTCGTGGAGGGTAAGTCGGTCGAGTGAGAGTTGCAAGTACTTGTGGAGTAATTTTCATATTATAATTTCCAAATTGAGAAATTTTTATAACCATGTCAATTTGGATAATTTTCATGTAATTTCTAAAAGAGATATAGTCATCAAAAGTTACATGTCTTCGCTTGTACATCATATCAAGACTTTAACACTGTGAGATTAATTACATGATTTTTAAACCTATTGTTCATTTGTGTTCTTCTCTACTTCGTTACATGACACTAATTAAAATTTAAATGATTAATCTTGACATTATCCTCCAAACTCCAAATAGAAAAATAATAAGTAAACTATTATGCGTTTTATTTAAAAAGTAGTATCATTTTGTTTAACGACAAACGACATCTACTATTACATTACATCACTTCAAATTAAATTACATCAAATATCACATTGTGAGAGATAGAACCTATGACCTCCCATCTAAAAGGTAATGCCTTTACCAAATAAACTAGCCTCACATTGGCTTACAAATAGTATATCTAGAATTATATTTCATTTTGTATTTTTACTATAACTTAAATAAAACAAAGACTTAGGCTAGAGGTGTACTCACACATCCTTTCATTTCACCAAAGTGTCACATCGCATCCAGATCACTACACATTTTCTCTTTTAATTTCACATCAAATATAAAGATAGTTTCACATCCTTCACCTCCTTTTTCACTGTACATCATCAATTTATTTAATTAAATATTTTAATAATTCAATACATAAATAATATTAATATTAAATATCACCCATTTTTTTTATCTTTTTTATTGAAATTTAACTAGTACAAAAATCAGTATTAATATTTCGTTAATTACCTAATCAATATGTTAATTCAATTTATAATAATAAATAAAAAATAAATATTCATGTCTGTTTTAACTAATATAAAAATCAATATGTTATTTTCCTTGACCCTACTTAATTACTAAAAAAACATTAAAAATATAAAACCATTCAAACGAGTTATCTTCTTCACAAGATAAAACCTCTAACTATTAACTCCATCTCTATTTAAAAATATAAAAATAAACATCTTAATTCTTTTGCTACAAGCAATGCTCATGAAGGAGTTAACTATCGCCCCTCGCACTACGCCTCTCTCGGCGTGGTGTACGTGGGGAAGGGGGGTTAACCGCTGATGTGGCATATTAACGTAGTGGGGCATGAACGTGCACCGGATGGCGTTAGTTTGACTTACATGGTAAAGTCATAATAACTTTATACGAAATATTATTCTGATCATTTAGTGCCAATTAATCCATTTCTCCTTCTTGAGTTACTGCCATTAATCACTTTTTTTTAATTGTGATAATATTTAAAAATATTAATAATTTAGATATACTTCATTTGGCATAACTAATAAATGTTTATTTACTTTCCTATCAAATAAAAGTATAGTATTACAATTTAATTTTACAGAGTTTTAATGCCAATACCATATTTCGGGGCATTTGTTTACAAACATAGCACTACTAAAATTTCACATTAATTACACATTATTATTCCCCATTTGACGGAATTACACATATATTATTAGCAAATTTGACAGAATTTTAATACCAAGACTGTTATAAGTTTTATTGCGTGTGAGCTATTTGTTAACAAACATAATATTATTTGTATTTCCACAACATCTCAAATTATAACAGAAATATCTAAAAACTAAAAAAGCTTATAAAATAAAAAGATTATGAGTAAAAAACTAAAAAGCCAATCCTAATAGTTAAAAATTTGAAGATTATTTTAGTTGAGACAAGTCCAAACCCGTTGGGTAAGGTTTTTCATAACACCAAACATAATTTTATTAAAACTAGCAAGATGTCAAAATAAAATACAAGATAATGCAAGGTTATGTTTAATTATAAGGGAGTGAGCAATTAATACAATCTTAAATGCACACACATAAAAAAAAATAAAAAAATTGTTTTGCTATATATATAACTTGAATCATAACCTTTAACTCAACACCATTTCTTGAAAGTTGGAGAAAGAAAAATATGGTGACAATCAAAAACCTAAAAACTTGTTTTCTTTTATGGGTGTTTGCTGCTGGTTTGTGTGCAGCTTCTCCAACCATTCAAAATGAAAAAAAATTCTACTTTCACTTTAATCCAAACCACCTTGGTACGTAAAAGATATAATTCTTGAATGATTAATTTTGTAAAATTTGTGCTTTTGTTAATTCTTGATTTGTGGATTTAATTTTCTTGCAGCTTCTTACCAAAATGTACCTCCTGCTCAACCAAATACTCCACCAGCAGGTAAAAGTTCGAACATTTTGAGTTAATTTCTAATGCTGACCGACAAGAGGACATGACCAAGATCCTAACATGTTGTGATCGAGGTTGGGTTTACCTTAAACGGCTTGGTTGAGCTTGTTAACACGTTTAGCTAAAAGCTAGGGCCGTGTTTGTGTAAACCTGACAGGTCACCAATTGAAATGTTTAACGCATTTGTTTTTATAAATGTACATCAAATTCCCTCTTATGATGATGAACCAAAGAATTTACAATATAATGACAGATAAACAGATAACAAACTTCATTGCAACCTCTTTGGAAGATTATATTTTATGTAATCAATTAAATTAAAGTATTAAACTATATAATATTTACGTAACCTTATGGCAAAAAATAAATGTTGACATATATATTTACATCACATTTAAGTCTAATTGTGCGTGTGTTTTTAACATTTGTACGGTTTTGTTGATTATTGATTTACGGTGGTTATATTTGCATTTGCAGTTCCATACCAAAATCCACCGTCACCGCCTGTTGATCAAACACCTCCGCAAGAGCACGAGCATCACCATCATCAACCGGAACAAAAACCACCTACTACTAACTGCGTAACACCGCCACCACCACCACCACCTACTACCAACTGCCAACCACCACCAGCATCATCATCACCACCACCAACATCTAGTGTCTATGGCAACCCCACTCCGCCACCTCCAACCACCGGTGGCGGCGACACCAGTCCCCCTGGTGGTGCTCCTCCAGCACCACCAGTGCAACCGCCTGTTGTTCAACCGCCGTCCCCTACGGCGGTTGACAACCCTCCGCCGCCAAGCGGTGGTTGCAGTTGCGGAGATTCACCAAAATCTCCGGCTGCTGGAACCGTTGTAGCTCCGGCTCCATCGGAGTATCATAAACCTTCTCCGCCAACACTAAATAGACCTAAATATCATTTCTACCCTCCACCTTACACAACCACTCCACCGTCTACAACAACCCCACCTGCTACTACTCCTTCCACCGCTCCCGAAAGCAACCCACCGTCTAGTGGTGATGCTCCAACCGAACCACCGTCGTCGACCACCACACCGACATACCATAAGCCCACCACCCCACCGGCAAAAACTAAACCTGCAGGTGGTGCCGCTGGTGGTACCACGTTTCCATCACCTCCTGCTATCCCGAAAATACCCTTCCTTGGCGGCACTTGCGAGTAAGTGACTTCAAGTCAATATTCTTTTGGATTAATTGGAACGGATTTAAAAACTAAACGACACAAAAACATTTTTTTTACTAGGTTTATTGGTTCATATAAAAATGCTTAAAAAAAAGTAGATGTGATATCTGGCTGGTCGTCTTACCAGTCAACCAGCCACATGTCAAGTCTACTTATTGAAACGAATTTAAGAACTAAACAACATGAAAACATTTTTTTATCAGGTTTATCGGTTCATATAAAAATGCTTTAAATAACATAAGTAGACTTGACATCATTTAACTATTTAACAACCGGCTGATGTAAAAACATGGTTTCAAAAAGTAAGGATAATTGGTTAAAATAAAAACCGTTTAAATAGCATAATTGGAATGAACATGAACCAGTTGTCTTACAAGTCCATTTATCGGACCGGCCGGTTAAACTATTTAAAAACTTGAGAACGCCGTTAAAACATAAATGTTTCGACTGGTCCGATTTGCCGGTGCAAATTGGAATGGCATAAATAGCATTACCAGAGTGGCTAGACAGGTCCAACCAGTTAGTCTAGTTCGGTATTGTTATGAAAACATTGCTTAAAATATCTATAAAGATATTATTTTTTACACATAGAGATCGAAATGCATTTAACTTATCATATGTACTATTATGAATCATTCATTACACAGCTTCTGGAGGAGACACTCACATTTGCTTTCGGATCTTTTCGGTTGGTGGCGAACCACATTCGGACGAGGCATGGGTCTAGGTAACATTCCAGGCCTAGGCAGGATTCCAGGCCTAGGCAACATTATTCCAGGCCTAGGCGGGATTCCAGGGTTCGGACCAAACATGAGCTTTCATGAAGCACTTTCAAACACTAGAACCGATGGCATTGGTGCACTTTACCGTGAAGGAACTGCTTCTTTGTTGAACTCCATGGTCAACAAGAACTTCCCATTCACAACAAACCATGTCATAGAAAGTTTCATGGCCGCACTCGCCTCGAACAAGGTTGCAGCAGCTCAAGCCCGGGTTTTCAAGCTAGCCAACGAGGGTCAACTCAAGCCGAGAGTCTAATTATCAGTTGTGTTGAATATCGATCTTTGTCGATTTTATTAAGCTTTTATTTGTTGTTTGTAGTGGGATCTAGACAATGTTTACATGGATTATATATGAGATCTGATTACTACATGGACGAACCCAATCCTGAATATATATGAACCATAAAATGAGATTATGAGTGTGTTACTGACTCGTTGACCAGATATTAAATAAGGACTGTAGCAGAGAGACTTACGTAGCCAAAAGAAATTAAAAAACAAAACTAAAACTCTTTCTTAATTTACTTTCTCCTCATGCTACTACATGCATGTACATGTGGATCATGATATATATAGATGCACACACCTTAATGTTATTTGTAATCGATCATAAATAATACATGATATCAAAATATGCATACAAATAGAGTTGTATCATATCACCATTATAAGTTTTTGGTGAAATTTGTAATCAATGTTACAATAATTGGATATATAGTTGAAAGAAATGAGCACAATGATATTAAAGGATTTGGAGTTCCACCACCAAAAAATTGTGCTCCACATTGCGTTTATTCCAAAGCATGGGATTCGTATTGTTGTTGCGAAGCAGCGCACGAGCTGGAGTGCCTATCTAATGAACAAATTTGTAAGAACGTTTGTAATAAGAAGAAAACTTGTTGTAAGCAGGTATATATATAATCGTTAATTGTATATTCATAACAAAATATATCTTTGATGAAAATGTTAAATGTACATACAAGTGAATTCGTTTCCAGCACAATATATAGAAGACGCCATATATAGATACAAACCAATCAGATAGAATTAAAGAGGAGGAAGAAAATGTATTTTGTCTTTACAAACCAATCGGATACAAATTAATAAAAAAATAAAGATTAGGAAGTATTAAAAGAAAAAAAATTGTAAATTGAGACTATAAACTCACAGGCATTTAATAAATAGCGGATGTGAATGACTATATATTTCAATCGAGTAACAATTTTGCCAGTTTAAGAATTAAAGAACTAGTATATATATATATGTTGTATTTGGAGAAACTAAAGAAAAAAAGACATATTAAAAAAATATATTTAAATTATCATAACTTTTAATTTGTTTAGAGTTACTGGCTGTAAAATATATAGAGGGGTTCTCGACATAGAAAATGAATTTTGATAAAAAAAAATATAAAAATAATATATAGCACTAAAACAGTGTCAATTTTCAAAAAATAACTGCCAACGAATCCTGATTAATTAAACTTATTTTAATAATGTTAAAGTTATGTTGTCAAACCCTCCCCTCACCCAACAAAAAAAAATAGCGCCCTCAAATCTGTTAAAGTTTAAGTAATATGGGTCGGTCTATTAACGACTTTCGCAACTGTTTCTTTACGTACTTTTTGTAATTAAAAAAACTTATAAAAAAATATTTAAGAACTACGTTAAAAGAAAATATTAAACTTATTATAACGAATGAAAATGATTTTTTAGACATGTAATACACGAGTTGACTCTTTACACATATGTAATATATTGTAGTTTATTAATGCATGTCCCAAGTTGGAAAAGAAAGGTTTTTATTATTTTGTATTAAGGGATTCATCCTTTTAGTTCGAAATCCCTTCCCCGCCCTCCCCCCCCCCCCAAAGTTGAGACAACCCTAATATACATTGTAGTTTATTATTGCACTAGGTTAGAACCCGTGGGTACCCACGGGACGAAACGATAAAATGTAAGTAGTTGTTCTATTGAAAATAGAATTAACCTAGACAGTATGACGTAAATATCCAGACCGATTCATATTCGATACATTTAACATCTAATGATTAACATAGTACTATTATATTAACAATGCAAACAAAACAATTACAACAATAGGCAAAAGTTAATGAAAACCATCTTTGCATATCAAATTTAAAAATTTCAAACTACATTTGAATCTATTTTGGTTTTATACATGTTTCACAATACATAAGATATTAAGTATGAATGTACAAGTTTTCATATATAAACAGTATATCACTCAATTCAAAAATGCACTTAACATACCTTAGCAACATTTTTGTTTAAGCTCCTCGTTTGCAAATCCAACTGTTTACTCCTCGTTTGCAAATCCAACTGTTTAGTTTGAAGTTTCATTTACCATATGATCTAGTAAGAGAAATAAGAATGAAAAGATGAATAAGTGTTGGCCACAAGATGTGTCCCCTTCTTGTTCCAGTTAATCGTTTGACATTACCTCTTATGTGCTAACCCTGACCTTGTCTTAGAAGAGGTTGGCCCCTTTTTCACTCGATGTGATGCATTTGACTGGGAAACAAAGTTCTGATTACCAGCCTACATAGTCATATAAATTGAAATATTTATGCACAAAAAGTGAGAATTTCTATAGAATATCTTGACATGTTTAGTTGCTAATCATTAAATATATCCAATATAAATATCTTGAAATTATGGATCATATCGTAAGAAATAAACAGAAGATGACCGTTAAGTATACACCATCATACCCGTATCAAGATTTTCCTAAAATATTTGAAGCATATAAAACATGACGGTATAAGTGCTTACGTTGGCCCCTTATAGGTTTACTTCTCACCTCCTTGATTGGGTAATCATTCTTGCCATTCGATGTCATTCCTTAAGTGATACATTTCAATTTAAAACTCATTAACAGTTCATTATTCTAATTAACAATTGTGATCATACAAATAGTATCAACATATATACATAATAATACTTGACATAGTGGATGAAACTATGAATATACTCACCTTTGATGTTCATCGTTCCGTCTTTTTGAATTCACCAATTGAATTCAGAAAAGAGCAATAGAAAAAGCAGTGTAAAAACATGTAACAATGGAGCTGCAATTTTGTTGTAACACTGCACTATATTTGCTGCAAAATCCCCAGCTTATCTGTGTCAACATGAAGACCAAACGACATCAAATAATGCAGCAAAACAATTGTTTTTTTACAATAAGAGTACTGCAAAATCAGCAACATAACACCATAACAATAGAGGTCTGGGTTTCACTCAAACCTTGTAATTAACCTTAAACAAAAATAAATAAACGACCAACAAACGAAGCAAAAGTGGTTCATTAAATCAAAGTAATCTTAAACCAAAAAACTAACGACCAATCATTAGTGGAATTAAACAAACGAAGCAAAAGTGTTTTCTTAAATCTAAGTAACCTTAAACCAAAAATTAATCGACCAATCATTACATGAAACTAAACGAACAAAGCAAAATTGGCCAGGCAATTGATGTATGATGAATCAAACTCATACATTCAATTGTTAAACTTTAACTTTTAAAGCATGTAAGTATGAGTTCTAAAGCACATACCAAGTGACCCAAAGTCATAGTTGCGTTTCTCTTTCTTTGGACATTAATATCAATGCTGCATTTTATACCCAAACGACCCAAAATCACAGCTTCATCACACCTTATTTTAGCACATAATTGTGCTAAATTTTTATACCCAAGTGATCCAAAATCAAAGTTGTGTCTATCCGTTTTTTTAGCACATAAAGTGTTGAATTTTTATACCCAATGAACCAAAATCACAACTGCGGTTCCTTCTTATTTTAGCACATTAAAGTGCTTGATTTTTAAACCCAACCGATAAAGATTCACATACTAATCCGGATAAAAACCATAAACATCAACAGTCATCTAAAAATATTCAATAGATTCCCATGTGCAACCAGGGAGTAAAAAGAAAGAAGGATTACCATGGCAAAATACCTTTTGACCTTATCATACAAAATTGTCTAATTATCATCATGAAAACCGAGATGCACAAGGCTGCTCAATTCTGGCCCTGATATAATCAAACAAAAAAGCCGACTTATAAGCCAACATTTTCAATAAACCTAATACTGAGTAAACAATCAAACAATAACGATAAGCTTAAACAAAGAAATTAAAAAAATAAATGAAAGTCGTCAACTAAAAACATAACTTTCTTTACCAAACCAAGATTGAGTAGCAGCAACAAAGTCAAACTAAATGTGGAACATTGTTGAATTAGACGCATCAAATTAAGCTCGACATAATCATATTTATAGCTTACACATACCGGAACATCAATTTGTTCTTTAACTTCTGAAAAAACAAATAGTCCGTTAATTAAAGAACGACATACAAAAATTACGATGAATGAGAATAAAGGAAACATGTAGCCTTCAAAAGAAAGAATGGAGCAAAAGATAAAAGTATTACATAATCAATCTGTAACAATATAGCATCCACACTGATAAATCGAATAGGATTCGAGCTAGAAAAGAAGGATTATGAAACGAAACAGGGAAGAATCAAATACGTACCTTTCAATTGGAAATACGAAATCGATGACCCATATATACGATCTACAAATCTGTGACAACCCATATGTTTACTGCAAAATGAATAAAGAATCGGAAACATAGTAAAGGGTTATTGAATCAGTGAATAAACACATACCCGGAGAATCAATCGGAGAAGATGAGTGCACTGTGGAAGAAGGATGATGCGATTGAAGGTTTTAGGAATTGGTCGTACGGCCGATTAGGGTTTGAGATGTGGAGAATGAGCAGGTGCATGGTGAAAGAGGGTTATAAATATGATTCGGATTTGTGTGGTAATGGGTCGAATATTGGTTGGAGATCCGACCCGGATCCGCAAAAAAGTTGAGAGTGAATGTGGTGGCGACATGTGGCGCAATGTGGGAGAATGGGTTAGTGATTTATTAGAAGAGGAGATGTCCCAACTCTATTTTATAAAATGAACTAGTATGTTGTATTTGAAGAAACTAGAGAAAAAACGATAGATTAAAAAACTATATTTAAATTATTATAACTTTTAATTTGTTTGGAGTTACTGGTTGTAAAACACTGTTACGCTGTAAAATTGAAACGCATCACATATTAAAAGATGGAGATACATTATCCAAGCTTATATTGCAAATGATAACTATGTTAAATTCGAAATGTCAAATTTGTTAATATGTTAAAGTAGACTAAGTCGATAAGTCAAAGTCATAAAAATATCAAAATTAAATTGAAACCAAAAATGTAAACATAACAAAACAAACTAGGAGAACTAATACATACACAAGATTCACCAACCTTGTGTGTTAGTAGTTAGGTAAACAACATATACTAATTTTGTGCTTTTCAATATATATAGCTTCAATTTAAAAGGTATCAATGAACTAAAAAATCACAATTTTAAATCAATACAAACACACAAAACAATTAGATGAGAGAACTTACGTACGTAGCCAAAAGAAAAAAAATCTTTCTGTAGTTTCTGCTCATGCTACTTGCATGTACATGTGGGAACTGACGTACACGACAATATTATTTGTCAATATAAATGATAGATAATATTCAAATATGCATATAAGTAGAGTTGTATCACCTCTATAAAGCTATAATACAATGTCAATGAAACGTATGGTCTTCTACACCAGCTTCCTATTGTTGCTTGTGTGTCATCAATGTAAGTTCTCCTCATCGTAAACATCTTATATCAATTCATAATTTTTAGATAATTATCCTAATCAATATTATTATATTTGATTAATTTATAGTCGTAATAAATGAACATGAAGACATTGCGGTATTTGGAGTTCCACCACCAAAAGATTGTGCTCCACATTGTATTGAATCAAGAAATAAGAGATGTTTTTGTTGTTGTGAGGAGTCATCGAACGAGTGCTCAAATAGTCTTACTGTTTGTCAGAGACAGTATTGTAATAAAAAGAAAACTTGTTGCAAGATATAAATGTAATTATTATTATTGTTATTATTAATAAAATTAGGGTATCTGGATTTAAAAAAAAGTATTATTACTATATATGAATTTACAAACATCATAAATAAATAGTGTTTCTTTCTAGATAATTTCACTAATTTGTTAATTTTCTATTTTATGACATTTTGATAATTTTATATATTATTATATTATAGTGTTCATGTACGTTGTTACAGTTTGGTAATTTATTTATTAGTGTTGTATAATCCTAGTGCTTGTTAAATTAAGGAGTATTTGATTTTAAAAGTTCCAACTAATTTTTATTTGCCACTTCCCCAACTTTCAAAATACGTGTTGGCGGTCCCAACTTTTATATTTTTGTCATATGCATCAATGGACCGCCGTTACAAAACCTAATGGTGTTAAGTTTTATTCGAATTTCAGACCGACGTTTTAAGACTTTTGATCGGAAGAAAAAATGTGGTCCCGACTACCCACTTTTCCCCAGTTTCGATGTCGGTACGGTACTAATTACCTCATCCTTAAGGATCAGTGGTTATCGAATGACATGCGGTTTTTATATTACTCTAGTTCATCGGTTAAAATAAAAACGGTTCAAATAGCATAACATGACCGCATATCAAACCGACCACCATATTAGTTCATTGTTCTTGTTAGGATCTATAACACACACGAAACTGAACACACACTCGCGAGTAATAACGAACACGAGACACAAGGATTTATAGTGGTTCGGTCGGCTGACCTACGTCCACTCTGCTGCAACTAGGTATTTTATTATTCAGGTGCTCGAGGAATTACAAGTACAATGATATCATTATATAGAGACTAATCTAGGGTTAGGAAACTTAATCCTCAAGTTAGGCCCAAGCCCACGTAGACTACTCATTAGGGCCGGCTACCACTAACGAGCCTACACACCCAACAATCTCCCACTTGGAGGCTCGAACTACGCTCCACCTTCTTCATCATCTTGTACCTCTTGTAATCTTCCTTACAACTAGTTGCAGTCGCCTTCTCATCAGTTAACCTGAAGGCCCGTTGAAGCTCCCCTGAACTCCAACATATCAGTCACGGCTAAGTCTGCCACTAACTCATTCTCTGTCTCTACCAGCTCCCACTGGCTCAAACTGCCGGATCCTGAAACACCCTGAGAACAAACACTCTGCGAATAAAGTAGATAATCCTCTAGAGAGACTTTGACACTTGGAATACTGGTTCTCTTAACCCACTGTCTGGTAGTTCTGACTGAAGCTTTGGTTGGCCGACTACCAATGCTCCCACTGCCACGAAAACCCCTGACGGATTTTTCTGAACCTTTCCCAATACGTTCAACCTGAATCTGACCTGAAGCTCTGGGTTTATCATCTGCAAAACAAACCTTCTTCTGCCCCTTAGATTCTGTGAACCGGATTTTGTTTTTCTTCTGAACTGGAATAACCTTTCCTTCAGATGGTAAACTGACCATATAAAGCGAACCCCGTTTCTTTCCCCGAGCTATGACTAGATTACCTTTTACCACTTTCCACTGCCCGTTCTTGAACTTAACTTCATGTCCTTCTTCATCCAATTGCCCAACTGAAATCAACTGTTTCTTTAAGCTAGGAATGACCCTGACATCTTTTAAAGTCCACTTTGAACCGACTGAAGTGATTAAATCCATGTCACCCATGCCCGTAACATCTAAAACTTCATCATTCGCAAGTCTTACCTTTCCAAAATCCCCCTCTTTTAGATTCTGCAATGCTTCTTTGCTGTGGGTAGCATGAAAAGAAGCTCCAGAATCCATAACCCAGGAATCCACACTGTTCTCCACGCTACAGATAAGAACATCATCATCTTCGTAGTCTTCTACAGTGTTAGCATCTTTCTTAGGATTAGGACACTGATTCCTAAAGTGCCCTGCTTCCTTACAGTTCCAACATATCACATCTTTACGAGCCTTAGACTGACTCCTTCTCCTGCCCTGACGACTTCCCCGTTCATTCTTTCTTCCCCTGCCCTCTGTACTCAACAAAGAACTTGAAGATTCACCTGAACCTCGACGTCGTACATTCTCTCCTAGAATTAGATCCCGAATCTTCTCGAACGTAAACTTACTAGTATCCGACGAGTTACTAACTGCAGTTACGGTTCCGGACCAACTCTCTGGCAATGAGGATAATAACAATAGGGCTTGAACCTCGTCATCAAATTTAATATCTACAGATACTAAACGAGATAAAATCGAGTTAAGATTATTGATATGAACTGTTACCGAGTCACCTTCCTTCATCCTAGTATTCACAAGCTCCCGGATCAGATAAACCTTATTTGCTGTAGAAGGCTTCTCATACATGTTTGATAATGCTGTCATCATACCACTAGCTGTGGTCTCCTTCTGGATGTTATAGGCAACATTCTCAGACAAAGAAAGCGTTATCACTGCGCTTGCTTTTTTTATCCATCTTGTTCCAATCTGCTTGTGAAGTCTCTTCTGGTTTTTCACCCTCAAGCACTGCATCCAAGTCTCTTTCACAAAGTAATGCTTCAATCTGCATCTTCCACCAACCAAACTTTTTCCCGTCAAACTTCTCAATCGTTACTTTCCCGTCTCCTGCCATGATAATAGCCAAACGAAAAAAAATTGAATAACGCGGAAAAAATGTTACCCTGTCGGTCAACCCTTTGTGAAAGACTGATCTCAAATAATAAACCCCGTTCACGTGAAACGATAACACCGATTCGTATCCGCAAGATCAAAAGGATCAAATATGCTTTATTTGACTTCCTTCTGACGCAAAACCAAAGAAAGCAAAACAAGGTTTAAACTTATTTTCTTTTTCCTTTTTTTTCCCTTCTTGTTCGATGTGTATTGTGAACACAAGGACTAGGCTGCTTCACTTTTTTTTTTGTTCCAAGTTGAACTCATAAACCAAAGCAATAAATGCTTTCTGACTTATGACTTACGATCGACAAGCGAAACAAAAAAAACAATCCGCCTTCCTTCTTTCAATCGAACAAAAGAAAGGTGGGATTTGCGGCTGGCGACTGTGGCGAAACTACCGACGGCAAACCCTAAATCACAACTCCGCGTTGTGTTCTTTGTGTGTAACGAGCCGTTGCTCTGATACCAGTTGTTAGGATATATAACACACACACGAAACTGAACACACACTCGCGAGTAATAACGAACACGAGACACAAGGATTTATAGTGGTTCGGTCGGCTGACCTACGTCCACTCTGCTGCAACTAGGTATTTTATTATTCAGGTGCTCGAGGAATTACAAGTACAATGATATCATTATATAGAGACTAATCTAGGGTTAGGAAACTTAATCCTCAAGTTAGGCCCAAGCCCACGTAGACTACTCATTAGGGCCGGCTACCACTAACGAGCCTACACACCCAACAGTTCTGTCACTTAAATAGCATAACTAGACCAGGTAGGCGTATCTAACTTGTTGATCATGAAAATATTGCTTCAAATATCTAAAAAATATTACATAATGCAGAAACTTTATGATATCCAATATTGTAAATCATTCATTACACAGCTTCTGGAGGAGGCTCACACACTTGCTTTCGTATTTTAACGGTTGATGATGAACCACATGCATTTGGTCGAGCCATGGGACTAGGCAACATTCCAGGGTTCAGACCTAACATGAGCTTTCATGAAGCACTTTCTAACACTAGAACCGATGGTATTGGTGCATTTAATTTACCATGAAGGGACCACTTCTTTGCTAAACTCATTGATCAACAAGAACTTCCCCTTCACAACGAGTCATGTCATAGACGGTTTCACGGCTGCACTTGCTTCAAACAAGGTTGCAGAAGCTCAAGCCCGAGTCTTCAAGCTAGCTAGATAACAAAGGCCAACTCAAGCACATAGTCGAATTATGAATTGTGTTGAATGTCGATCTTTGTCGATTTTTATTAAGCTTTCTTTATTGTTTGTAGTGGGATCATCTGCACCATGTTTATGTGGATTATGATAAGTTTTGGGACGTAATGAATGAGATTATGAGTGTGCTATTCACTTGAGTGGTTGTTTAAAGTTAAACTCATTGAAAAGGGTTCGTGTGATTGCACTTAGTTAAAGATTGTTGCATGTAGCATATATATAGCAAATGACTTTATTGGGTTGCATATATATATCCCGCTTTAGAATCATATGGATGCAATCAGTCTAAGTTTTTAGACGGAATTGCAAAGTAACTTTAGGTGTACATCATAGGTGCAAATTGCACTTAACTCTAATTTTAAATCAAAAGGTTCCAACAATTTTAAATAATTGGAAAGTCTCAGCAATAAATAAATAAGCAAACTTAAACTTAAACTTAAGTAGCCAAAAGATATAACTTATAAGACACCCAAAAATCTTTCTTTAGTTTCTCCTCATGCTACATGCATTTACAACTACAAGTAAATATAGATACACACGTTAAGGTTATTTGTAAACATAAATAAGAGATGAAATCTATATATATATATATATATATTCATATAAATAAAGTTGTATCACCATTATAAAAAGTTAGTCTGAGTTCACCCATCTCGATCCATATTTAATAGGAGTAATACAATGTCAATGAAACGTGATACATCATCGGCGAGGCTCATGATCATCTTCTGTATAAGTTTAATGTTGTTGCTTGTGAGTCATCAATGTAAGTTCTCTACATCTAACCATTTTATGATCATGTCGTACTTTTTAGATAAAATTTCTAATTAATCAATTTTAAAATTATTGGATTTATAGTTGAAAGAAATGATGAGCATGATGACATTAGAGGATTTGGAGTTCCACCACCTAAAAATTGTGCTCCACGTTGTGTTATATCCCAAGATGAGAGTATGTATTGTTGTTGTGCTGGAACGAAAGCGAAGGAGTGCTTAGGTAGTGATGAAATTTGTAAGAAGGTTTGTAGTAAAAAGAAAACTTGTTGCAAAGCAAATATATAATTATGCTATACAATAATAACAAAATTAATGTATCTTTATATATGACTAGATTTAACATCAGGTCACGCATTGCACGCATTGCAGCGGCCGGGTCATGTAGTCGGGTCTTGCATATGATAAAAAAAGGTCTTATGTCTCGTACGTCACGGCGTAAAACCGTAATGTGTCACCTATTAAAGCGGCGAATATCAAAAGTTAGAGGTTAAAAAGATAACCAAGTCAAATCCAGAATGTTGAAGTCGTATATGTCAAAGTAGAGTAAGATATCAAAGTCGAAAACTCATCAGGAGCTAAGATGATAATTAGTAAAAGCCCGTGATTAAAACCGTAAATACATCAAAGTAAAAAAATTAAAATATCACGTGCCGACACGTGGTTGCCTCGGTGGTGCAAAGCAACAACCTTGTCTATTAGGAAGGATATAAATTATATACGAGTGGATTCGTTTTCCACAATATGTAGGAAACATTAGATATTCAAGGAGTCATTGAAAAACACATTTATTTATATACTTCTATTTGGGAATGCCGATGGTTATAGCGTCACCAGACATCTCTCATTCTCACTTTGACAACTTTAGGCCCCCTACTCAACTTTAATATAACTAGGACTTTGACCCTTCAACTTTACTTTTTATTGTTTTGCCTCCTAATGAGTTAGGGGCTATTTGGCAAATTCTAAATCATTAAGTGCTGAATGATTAAAATGTATGAACCATTAAGAGGCTCTATCAATGAGAGAGATGTTAAGGTAGAAATGCAGGTAAGAGTAAAATTGGTATATGCTCCATTCATTGTACATGATATCTTAAGTAATTCTTAGTTAAAAGAAAAAAATAAAAAGGATACATCATGGGTTTTACAATTGTTAAAATCCGGTAGGTTGCTTTTTTTTTTTCCCTAAACTTTTTCTGATTCATGTAATTTGAAGATTCGATGGATGTTCCATTATATTTAAAGTCCGGATCTGCTTACTGGGCTAATTTAAAATTTTTCACTTTTATATTGTTATCGGATTTAACTGTTTCTATATATTGTGTCAACAGATCATGCAGAATTTGAAGGTGACTTGTTTGTTTGGTTTTCTTGAGACAAACGCAGTGATTTGGATGTGATTATTGTGGAAATAAACCGCTAGCTTTAAATAGAGGTAAACAAAGTGAGAATGTTTTATCCTTTTAATTTATTTGTTACAGAGTAGGACTATGCGCTAACGAATATTGCAATGCTTGATTTCATTCACCATTCGATTCAATACTAAGTTTTAATGTAAACCTCATTCTTTTGAAATGAACCTCATTTTTTTCTTTTTTATTGTGTTGATCCTTCAAGTTCTTAGATCAGTCATAAGCTCCCAACAGTGTAAGAGGAATACTAACATCTTCTTACAACTCTTATTGTAGAGGGACTTAAATCTAAGTGATTTTGATATGGTAAAAGAGGCTGAAGGTACTGGTAGAACGGTTATAAAGACCTATAGAGTTGATGTGAAGAATAGCACTCTCAAAGTTCAACTTTACTGGCCGGACAAGACACTACTGGAATTACATTCAGAGGAAATTGTGATCCAATTATATCAGCTATATCAGTTGACCCGAGTAAGTGATTTTTCATTTACCACATTTGATTTCTTCCATTTTCATATCTCTAACCTTAAATATTTCATACATCAAACCAAAAACATGAAGAGGGAGGCTTTCTTTGACTTTAGAGGCCAAATTTATTATGCAGTTGAACCACGTTATTTTTTTCTCACATCTGATCTCCTGCCAGTATATCATCTAAAGGTGTGAAGCCTGTGTAAATGTGTTATTAGTCACTCTGATCCAACAAAAAGATTTAGCATGCTTTGACTTCTGAGGTCAAAGTTAATATGGATTTGTTAAAAGTTAGGCCGAGACAATAATTTTGTAGCACATTATTCATTTCCCACATTCGATCTGCCCCCCAATATCTTGGCTTTAGAAATGTTTTTGGTCACTCTGATCCAACAAAATAAGGACAACGGCATCCTGCAAACTTTTAAAGTACAAACTAAATGAATTTGTTAATAGTTAAACATGACAATACTTTTATGACCACGGTATTTGATATTTTGTACAGATTTTAGGCCACTAAAGTGCTGAAAAAAGGATTAAAGTTGATTTGATTAGCCTTAACTTCAGCTAGTAAAGATGGACGTATATTATTAATAACCCCTTAAACTAAGGACGTTTGGTGTAATTAAAGGATTAAGGACCCAATCGGCAAAATTTGGAACATACATAAATGATGTCTTTTGTAACTTACTCAAAGTATGAAATAAGATCTACACGATTGGTACATAATTAGTTGTTTAATTGTTTTATGCCCAATTTAATCATGAAAGCGTTGCCTTTCTATATTTACAACGACAAACATGTGCGTCGTATTCTGGATGTGAATCGGCCGGGCGACTAGTAAACAACTTGAGACCCACTCGATAAAAGTTCTAGTTGAGGCAATTTTATCACAAAAGTAGACATAAATTCAATTCACAAAAGTAGAAAGATTTTGTCATTGACTCATTATCTAGATGAATGGTGTCAATGTTATGAGAAACTTTAATGTTCTAAAAGCTATAAATTATTTCTTATAGCGAGGATCAATGTTTGATTTTTGTTAAAAATAGTTTCTTTTTTAGTGTGATTCACTTTCTAAAGTTAACGATGACTTTAGTGTTATGGCTGTGATTTTAACTAATTTGAGTATTGGTCATTCACTCAAAATGTAAGGGATATTCTCATGTCATTATATTGTCTACCATGTGGTGTTTGTAGAAGTCAATGAATGATTGGGTTAACGAGAAAGCAAAAACTATCAGGAGATGTTCTTGGGTTATAATTTATAAAGACATCTTTCATGTGGGTCAAAAATAGCGAAAAAGATGTGGGAGTTTCTTGGGGTTGATGTTGTTGCTTTGCTTTCTTCTAGCAATATTTGAGTCTAATTAAATGAAATATATTTTTTCTTTGTTACACTTTTTAAGAAAAAATGGACAGTGGATTTTAATAATCTGAACTTTACTATATTAGCCAATACTAATCTCAACTTAAAAAATTTCCTGTGGCAATCCCAACTTGTAACTTATTTTCCTACAATGATTCGCCGTTAAAGTTAACTTAACGCCATTAATTTTTTTCAAATATTTAACCGATGCTAATTTTAGGGCTTTTGATCGGGAGACAATACGAGTTTATTGATGTAAAACTTACCTTGAGACGATGCTCCAATCGACCAAACGGTCTTCAATCCGGTCTTTAAACTTAACGGTGCTTAAATTGGATGTTAAAATATCTTCGTTTAGAGCATCGAATCAAGGTAAGTTTTACATCAATAAACTCGTATTCTCCTCCTGACCAAAAGCCTTAAAACATCGGTCTGAAATTTGAAAAAAAATTAATGGCCTTAAGTTAAGTTTAACGGCGGATCATCGTACAAAAATAAGTTAAAAGTTTGCCACATCAAATTTTTAAAGTTGAGATTAATATCGACAATTATATAAAAATGCAGATTATTAAAATCAAATATAAAAAAATAACGCATGACACGTTTATGGAAAAATCTTTAAAAGAGTAAATTTCGGTTTTCGTCCTTGTGGTTTGGGCTTTGTAACGGTTTTCATCCAAAACTTAAAAAATGCTTAATATAACCATTGTGGTTCCAGATTTGTCCCAATTAGATCCAAACCTCTAACACCGTCAAGTTTAACCGTTACTCAGCCCTCACTTGCCCCTCACGTGAGGGGCATTTTTGTCATTTAACACCACCATTTGCATAGGTTTCTTGGTTGATATATGCAAATGGTGGAGTTAAATGACAAAAATGCCCCTCACATGAGATGCAAGTGAGGGCTGAGTAATGGTTAAACTTGATGGTGTTAGAGGTTTGAATCTAATTGGGACAAATCTGGAACAACAATGGTTATATTGAGCAATTTTTAAGTTTTGGATGAAAACCGTTATAAAACCCAAACCACAGGGACGAAAACCGTAATTTACTCTCTTTAAAATCTATTTTAGATGCCCACACGTTAATATCATTTTATGTAAACATGCATAATAAATGATACCATTATGTGAATATAAATAGATTTGTATCCACACCATACAAATTGTCTCCATTTATCTTTTCATTCTCTTACAACAATGACAACGCATGGTACAGGAGTAAGGCATGGACCTATAATGGTTTTTTATATAAGTTTTATGGTGTTACTGGTGTATCACGGGTGTAAGTAATTATTATCGTATTTTAATTTTATGGTTATTGGAATTTAATACTCTCATCTATGAGGTATTAGTCGTTGTAACTTCCACTAACACATTCACTGTCACCACTCCCAACTTAACATTTTATATGACGGGTCACTTCGCTTTGTCCACGTGACGTTATTATCCTACGGGCCATGCTTATGTGGCATAAAAAAGGAGTGACAAATCAAGTGAAGTGTTTAGTTAGGAGTGGTAATTGTGAATGTGTTAGTTGGAAGTGTCAGCAGCCAATACCTTATAGTTAGAAGTATTAAAATCCAATAACCCCTAATTTTAATGTCATAAGTGTTATATAAACATTGTAATCACCATATCATTTTCGGATTTTTAGGCAATGAATACGAACACGGTGACATAAGTGCTTTTGGGGTTCCACCTCCAAAAAATTGTAAAATACATTGTGAGGAAACAAGTCTACGTAACCGCCATTGTTGTTGCGGTGAGATTACGGAGAGCCAATGCAGTCCTAGTAAAGATATATGTAATAACATATGTAATAAAAGGAAAAGTTGTTGTGACAAGGTTGATTTCATCAGGAATTAATTATTTAACTAAAGGGGAATATGTCTTTGGTTCATATACCACGCCCTAAATTTCATTAGCACGTGTATCAACCCTAGTGAAAAATATAGTAGATCTCATTAAGAATAACTATTGTAATCCTCATATTATTAATATACATGTTATTATTATTTAATAAAAAATAGTCAAATAATATATGA
This sequence comes from Tagetes erecta, assembly GCA_030867185.1. Taxonomy (NCBI): domain Eukaryota; kingdom Viridiplantae; phylum Streptophyta; class Magnoliopsida; order Asterales; family Asteraceae; genus Tagetes; species Tagetes erecta. The sequence continues at coordinate 5,041,743 of CM061494.1, read as the reverse complement.
CTAGTTTAGTCTCCGGCCAGCGTGATACGTGTGACATATGCCCCAACTCGAATTCGAATGTTCGTCTCGAACCCGAAGTTATCTATCTTTTATTGTAATCGTATATAATTTCAGAATATGTAACGTTTCAATATCACTTCGCCAACTGGCGTTACCTGCGCTTTCGTCTCTCAGCTGCGGTGGAAGGGAAGGTGCCTAAATCGACCTTTTTTTCTTTTTCAAAGAAAAAAAGCAGTACAAGGAGATTAGACTCTCGGATGAGACTAAGTAGCTACCGACCGTTCCGATGCGCCCTTGACCTATCTTGATTAAGACCGAAACCTATCTAATCGAAAGTGGGGTCTAGTTTAAGTTGTCAAACAAATGACCTTGAAAGAATAACCACTAGTAGGGATATAGATGGAGTCTCGCTCGGTAAAGAGAGTTGTAGATTCGTAGAGCAGAAGAAGAGCCTTGATTAATATAATTAAATATGTCGGATTCCATGTTATTTCCCATCTTTAATAAACCAATCGATTTCATTGCGTGTAATATCTAACGTTTACTAATTAATTACTATTTATAATATATAAGTCTAAAAAATATATAAATTGTATTTTATAAAAGAGATTTTATACAAATACTTAAAGATAATTGCCTCTAAGTCTAAATAAAACCTTCCAACGTCGAAAACGAAGCGAAGATATAAAAACGTCAATTATATAAATGTTACAAGATGACGTGGTTAAGTTAGTTAGTTAAAATAAAGATTTTATTAACTTTGGGTTAAATTTATCAAGTTTTAAACTTGAATTAAAACTGTTATTAACAAATTTAATAACACTTGAAAGTATAAGGACCAAACCTGTAATATTGCAAAATAAAAAAACAGCCACCTAACCTCCCGTTTTTCCTGCAAGACCATCTCGCCGGCGCCGGCGAAATTTCAACGACTCTCCGGCACTTCCAAAATCCGGTTTTTAGTCGTATCATAATATAGTAAATTTAAATGAGTAATTCCTATAATTTCGTTTAAATTTAAAGTTTTAATTAATTTTAAAAAAATATACAATTTAACACAAAGTTATTTAATAACAAAATTACATAATTATCTTAATATTTATTTAATATATTTTTATTCATCACATATGTTATACGGATATCTAACTTAATGCAGAATGTACAAACTCACATAGCACTTCAGTCATTAAAAGCTTCGAAAAATAACTCAGGGAGCATACCCCAAACTGAACCTCAAGGTTCGGGCCTAAAGAAGGTGAGGTGGTGGGCCCGTACGGGACGGATTCGGGGCCGCACCCACCCCACATCAACGCTGTTAACTCTAAGGAACATTTCTGTTAATATATATTGTTAGAAATCAAATAACCTCCAAGGCTCCAAATAATTATTGTTTGCCGAATCAAATCGACTGGTAATGTAGTAGGATGATAATTATCTTCCAAAATGGCAAATACAGTCATATGCTCTTCTCCGAAGTCAACAAACACATATGTGATGATATCTTCTTTACCGAAACCCTAGAGCTGGTAATGGAGATCGAGGAAGATCATTTGAACAATGTAGTTTATCTACCTTCCGATTAATCACCACATGACATGCTTCAGTCCTCCAAACTGATTTCTCTATCGGCTATAAGATGAGCAATCGGAGGTCTTCTACTCCAGGATCAAACAAACAGCATTATGAAGATGAAGAAGCTGTTGTTTTTGGCATTTTCCTTGATTTTTTGCTCAAATTTCTCATTCACTCGATCAGCAAAGCTCGATGCAAAAGAATGTAGGTTGCTGTTTCCTGTTTTGACTGATTACTTAGGTTTAACCGATTGATAACTGTTTGTGATTGTGGTTGTTGTGTGTGAACTGATGCAGTGAAGGCAATGAAAGAGATTTGGGGGAAGTTAGGGTTACTGGGGAAGAAGGAATGGGATTTTAACAAGGATCTATGCAGTGATGAAGGGAATTGGGGCCTCACTGTTGTCTGCGATTGCTCTTTCGAAACTAATAACACCTGCCGTGTTACTGAAATGTATGTATTCACGATCTTATGTTTTTTGCTAATTTGCAACCTAAATGCATGTGCAAATTGGGGAAATTGAAGTCGTAACTATTGATTGATATTCAATGAATTGGGAAATGAATAATTGTTCTCTCAACTAGGATTGGTTGCTAGTTCCTACACTTAATTAAATTAACCAGAAGATAAAGCCTTGTTCATGTAGAAGCAATATCATATGGGTTGATTTCTCTCATGTCACTAAAAAATAAGTAGCATAACTTAAGAAAAGTGAATATTTTGATTTTTGTGTAAAGGGGTTAGGGGTGTGTATTTCTTTTAGTTTGAATGCGTGTATTTAATTATTTATAGTATTTGTAACTTAAATTTTTGTATTTTTTATAAACTAGCTGTTTATGAACATTGGGCACTGAAATAAATGAAGAAAAGAGCCATTGGCTCAGTATGTAACGCGGTGAGGCTGGCTGGAAATTCCATGGGGGATGGGGCCGTGTTACCGCCGGCCCCGGTGGTGTCCCTCACCCACCCCACGATCACTCCAGGTAGCCTTAGGTTTAGCTAGCTAAAGTCATAATCCCACCTGTTTAATCTTGAGTAAACTGTACTGTGATTGCTAAGGGGATAAATTGGATATTATATATTTATATGTTTAAGAATTTCCCCATGGAAAGAGAATTTATTTTTGAACCATCAAAAATTGAGGTTTTTTTTATCTCTTTTACAATCCAGAGTTATAGCATCCCAGAACATTTCAACTGCTCCCCCATCGGAGTTTACCAAGCTTCAGTACCTTCAATTCTTGTAAGAAAAATCTCTGTGCTCGATACGATATTAATCCATACAGCTTTCAAATTCTTATGTAATGACCATAATGAAATGACAATCATAGTGTATTACTAATGCAGGGATCTTAGACATAATTACCTAAGAGGAACTATACCATTTGAATGGGCTACTATGCGTTTGAGGAACATGTAGGGGCCACTTGGCCATATATCACTCTCATTGGCATTTTTTTTGCCATCAAAATAATTATTTTATTTTGATAGTTTATCATATTTAACTTTTGTTTCTAATAACATATATTTTAACTTCTAATTATGTATATATTCAGCTCACTCATGGGAAACCGTTTATCTGGGCTGTTTCCAAAGGCTCTCACCAGAATGACCACCCTTCTTTATTTGTAAGCCACGTCTCCATTTCTTTACTTATTAGTAAGTAGAAAATTAATAATAATAATAAACTAGAATTATGAACATGATGTAGCTTTACGTAAATTTGATGGTGAATTGCTTGTTATTTTTGTAGGAACATAGAAGGAAATCGCTTTTCAGGACCCATACCCAAAGAGATTGCAAATTTGAAAAATTTGGACATGCTGTACTGTTTTTTTTTACTTTCTTAACACATATCCTTTATCAATCCGATAAGGAAAATTAATAGATCAAGTTGGGAACTTTTTCTGAAGTTTCCCTCATAATGTTATTGTGTTCATGTGTAACTTTGTTTTCTCAGTGATCTATCTTCAAATGATTTCACTGGACAGCTGCCTGCTGCACTTGCACAACTTACCAACTTGACTTACCTGTGAGTATTAATTTTGAAAATTTGGATGATAATCCAACAGAGGTGACTCGTAGACCGTATTTTATATGTGTACAGCACCAATATATATGTATATATATATATATATATATATATTTGACTATTCTGCCCCGTACATTAAGGGCAGAGCTGTCAAAACTTACTCCAAACTAATATTTTCAGGTGGTGTGCATATCACCTCATATCCATAAGGGTTTACCATTTCTCTTAACGTTTTTGAGTCCGTTACATTTTTAGGAGGATATGTGACAACAAGTTCAATGGAAAGATACCAAACTTCATTAGCCGGTGGACACGAATTAATATATTGTATGAACCATGTTGGGGAAATTACATAGAAAGAAATGTTTTTTTTGGTGGATTTCTGTTTTAACTATTGAACTTCCTGAAAATTTGATTTAATATAACCAAATATCCTACATCCAAACGATAACAATAACAATCCAAACAATGACATGACATCTCATTTTGACTATGTCGGCTTCTTTTTTGACGTGACAGATGTGGCATCTGGATGGTTAACTCATCAGATTTCTTTAAATCAAAAATTTTAAACTAAGTTAGTTGCTTCAAATGGAAATCTGCGTATAGCACATTACATTTTGTGCAATTTCTCCAACCTTTTTTATTTTTGTAGTTGGAAATTTCCATCGCTTGCTAATGGTGTTTTTATCTAAAATAATTTGGTTTATGTTGCAGACACGTACAAGGTTGTTCTTTTGAGGGGCCCCTTCCTTCTAGCATATCTGCCTTAACACAACTAAACGATCTGTATGCCCTTTTCAACTTACTTTTTTTTTTCTTTTTGGTATTAGTTTTAGCGAAGCATTCTAATAAGGTGGCTGATTTTACAAAGTGATTAAAATTTTTCACTATCTTTCTCTTGTGATACAGGAAAATTAGTGACTTGAAAGGTGGAGCTTCTACTTTCCCTTCACTGCAGAAAATGCTTGGACTGAAGAGATTGTAAGTTATTTTTGGCTTTCTATGGTGATTTCCTCCTTTTAGTACACTCGTGAAGATGCTAATTACAACCATGTGGAGTTATGCAGGGTACTTAGAAATTGCTTGATCAACGGGACAATTCCTAACTACTTTAGGAATATGAAAAATCTGAATGCTATGTAAGTAACTCACAAGATGTTCCTTGCTTCTCATTTGGATTTCTGTTAAGTTACTTTTTGTAAATATAAATTAGTTTTGGGAGTTTTCTACTTTTGAAACTAGAAAACAAAAAGTTGGATGCCACTAGCAAAGTGGCAAACATGATAAGTTTATTTTATAATGATAGTCCTTAGATAAAATTATGAAAGGGGTGTTTGGATCAGCATTTTGCCATTTTGAAACTAATCATTTGATTGTTGGCTTATATCTGCAATAGTTATTTTTTAATGTTTGGATAACAGATTAAACTTCTGCTACGAGCAATCAGTTTTATACCAGCTGTGATAAAATTGATTCTCACAAATAAAACACAATTACTTATTTACCACTTTAATCTAGTTTCAAGCTGTACACATCATCTCTACTTGCTTTAATAAAAATATATCCTTTTTGGTCATTTTAATATTAAATTTATGAAAAAATCAGAGTTTGTCAAACAACCAAACATCTGATTTTCTGATCAAGTGAATATTACAATGTCACACAACAAAGCACATCAACACATTATTTTTCTACAGACCGTTTTGTTACGATGTTCTGATCATTTGTTATCACATTATCTTCCGAAATGCACAACCGAACATCCCCTAATAGAGATGTCCGTTGAAAGTATATAAAGTTATGTACTTTAAACTAGTTGCACTATTTTTATGACTTTCTACTAATTCATTTCGTAACGTATTGTATGTATTTGGTATTATTAAATTTATTTTGTCTTGGAACTCAATTTCTTTTATTTTCTTGTAGAGACCTCAGTTTCAACAATTTGACTGGTGACATCCCATCATCTTTTTCCGAACCAGAAATTGTGCACATGTATGTGAATTATCTTCAATAATATTTTCTTGTCTTCTATTTAATGAATATGATCATTTCTTTATTGCTGACCACTGTTTGATAGTTATTTGACAAAAAATAATCTTACTGGACCTTTGCCTGGATGGGTCGTCTCAAGCACCAAGAACTTGTAAGAATGCCTTTGCCCTACAATTATTATTTCTCTGCGTGATTTACATCATTAGATGATCAATAGATGAACCGTATTAGTTTTAAGTAATTTCATGTGAGATTGAATGAAAAATTTGGATACATTGTAACCATATGAATGTGTTAAGAAAACTTGATTTCCAGGTGTCTGTACTCTGTAGTTATACTAGGAAACTTATAAACTAAATAGTTAAATTATATTATTATGATAATAATAGTCTAATAAACCTTTATTAGTAGGTTGTGCTTATATATATTTATGCCTTTACAGGGATGTTTCTTATAACTATCTTACTTGGGATGCTTCTGGTCCAAAGAGCTGTGACCAAGGGCAAATGTAAGTAGCTCTTTTCCCTCAAAGCAAAGAGTTCATATGTTTGCTATATATGTGTTTAATTTTATGTTTCTTGCTTATTCTTAATGGAAACAAACTTTTCGCTATTGACTCAGAAATGTGGTGGAGAGCTATTCTTCATCAACAGATAAACAGTAAGAAACACGACCCTTCAATTAAGTTCACACAAACCAATTGAGTGTCGTAAAAGAATCAAAACTTCCATCATATGGCTGGTCCTAAAGTAGTTGTTAAAGCCTGGTCATATACTCGAAAAAAGGGAGTGATCCGGGGCCTTGTTTTAGTATTTTACTAATTGTTTCATTTATAGATTTGTTTAGTTTTAATTTATAATTACAAACACATTTTAAACTAAAACAAGGTACTCACCCCTTAACATGAAGAATAAAATAGACATTTTTTAATCGTACTAATAGTTTTATTAAGCATAAAGATTAAAGATATACAAATTCGCATTTGCAGTAGATATGAAAACAGTTTAACTCATAATTTTTTTAATAGTATATGGAAATCATGAAACCATATATATTCAAGTACTCTGATAGGAAAAGAAGATTAAAGATTGATATCACTGAAAAAGAATTGCAATAAGAGTGTCCACTTCGAGAAGGACAGGTCTCCAAACTTAAGAACAATAGAACAAATAAAACACACTTCTCAAAGAAAAACAACTCTGCTAATAAAGGAAAAGAAATAACTAAATTTGGTAACTCCCCAATTATTCTTCCAATAAATCAACACCTCTGTGAATAGCAATTTCTCCATGATTCACTCCACTAAATCAGCTGCTCCATTATTAATAATCGCAGGTCAGTTTTAGAGACAAATGGGTCACCTGGGTTACCCATTAAATACCTGAATTGGATTACTGGGTCAGTTGGGTTTGGGTTATCATTTGATCCAATTGACTGGGCTTTCTTCCTGCGTGAATACACTTTAATAGGGCATGTTGTATCAATACTTCCCTCCCGGTAAAACGACTTGTTCTCAAGTCGGAAATTAGGGAATTGACCCGCAAGTAAATCATAATTTTCCCATGTAGCTTCTTCCACTGGACGACTGACCCAAGAGATAAGCAGCTCTAAAGTGTGAACACCAACTTCGATAACCCAACGGTGAGCTAACACTTGTTTAGGAATAAGATCAATTTCCCAGTCCCTAGTTACTGGTAAGGGAGCAGCAGGAGTAGCAGGGAGCTGGCCGCGCGCTGGTTTCAACATAGAGACATGAAATACGGGATGAACACGTGATCCTGGTGGGAGGTCTAACTCATAAGCCACCGCCCCCACTTTTCGCTTAATTCGATAGGGCCCAAAGAAGCGAGGGGATAATTTTTCACAGCGGCGTTTTGCAAGGCTTTTCTGGCGATAGGGCTGAATCCGTAAAAAGACAACATCATCCACTTCAAAGGTTAAGTCCCTGCGTTTTTTATCAGCTTGTGCTTTCATTCTGTCTTGGGCCTTCTGTAGATTAGTGTGCAAGAGTTGTAACATGTCATCTCTAGCAAGCAACTGTCCTTCTAATTCAGCATTGTTTGTATCCCCAACAACATAAGGCTGAACAGGAGGAGGGTCTCTACCATAAACTGCTGTGAAGGGAGTAGTACCTGTTGACGAGTGAAAACTCGTATTGTAAGAGTATTCTGCCCAAGGAAGAAAGGCACTCCACTTGGTGGGTTGTTCATGGGCGAAACAACGTAGGTAGGCTTCAAGACAACGGTTTAAAACTTCGGATTGGCCATCAGTTTGGGGGTGATAACTAGTACTCATTTTTAAAGAAGTCTTGGCTAATCGAAAAAGCTCTTGCCAGAAATTACTCAAGAAGACGACATCACGATCAGAAACAATAGAGCGGGGAAACCCATGTAATCGAACAATTTCTCTACAAAAGGCTGTTGCGACACTTTTGGCAGTGAAAGGGTGCGTCAAGGGTATGAAATGGGCGTATTTGCTTAGTCGGTCGACCACAACAAGAATAGTATCAAAACGGTTCGAGGGTGGTAGTCCGACAATAAAATCGAGGGAGATGTCTTCCCATATCCGATTAGGGATGGGTAACGGCTGCAAAAGTCCTGCTGGTGATAAAGTCTCATACTTATTTTGTTGGCAGGTTAAACAATTTTGGACATAAAGACGCACATCATGCTTGATTTGAGGCCAAAAAAATTGAGATGTTATCCGTTTGAATGTCTTCAAGAACCCTCCATGACCAGCTGACGGAGTACTATGGGATTCATAAAGAATTTTGTTGCGAAGGGAAGGAATATCGGGGACGACCACCCGACCTTTAAACAACAAGGTCTGTCCTACCATAGAAAAATCAGGAAAAGAAGAAGGATCAGCCTGCAGTTCTTGAATGATATTGTTCGTGTAAGGATCGATTTTGAGGCCTTCTTGAATTTCAGCTAAATCAAGGCAATAAGGAAGGACCAGAGTTAATAACTCAGCAGTAAAGGGTCTTCTTGATAAGGCATCTGCACCGCGATTCTCTATTCCAGGCCTGTGAATGATAGAAAAATCATAGGGCATTAGCTTTAGGAGAAGCCTTTGTTGTTCCGTGGTTGTTACTCGTTGCTCCAATAAAAACTTTAGAGTGTAATGATCAGTTTTGACAAAGAAATGCCTGCCCAAAAGGTAATGGTTCCATTTTTGTATTGCGAGTACGAGTGCAAGCAACTCTCGATCATACGCTGATTTTAACCGATTGTTGGGCGAGAACCCTTTGCTAAAATACGCAACAGGATGGTTATCTTGTATCAAAATAGCACCCACCCCATCCGATGAGGCATCACATTCAATGGTGAAGGGCTGTGTAAAATCAGGCAGTTTTAGAACTGGGGCTGTTATCAGAGCATGCTTCAACAGGTGAAAGGCCCGGGTAGCCTCTTCGGACCACTTGAAACCATCCTTCTTGGTCAGAACCGTAAGAGGTCTAGCTATCATCCCATAATTGCGTACAAACCTCCGGTAATAGCCCGTTAAGCCCAAGAACCCCCGTACTTCACGAACGTTGGTTGGTATGGGCCAAGTTTGAATGGCCGTAATCTTCTCTTGTCTACATGTACCCCCTTTTCTGAAATAATGTGACCCAGGAAGAGAACTTGTGGCTGCCCAAAACAGCATTTGGACATTTTTGCATAAAAATGTTGAGCAGAAAGCAATTCCAAGGCTGCTCGCAAGTGTTCATAGTGCTGCTCCATAGACCTGCTGTAAACAAGGATATCATCAAAGAAAACCAGTATGAAACGACGTAAAAATGGCCGAAATAGGTCATTCATGGCCGCCTGAAAAGTAGAAGGAGCATTTGTTAGACCGAAGGGCATCACTAAGAACTCATAGTGACCCGAATGCGTTCGGAAAGCCGTTTTCTCTATATCCGAAGGTTTCACCCTTATTTGATAATAACCAGAACGCAGGTCAAGTTTAGAAAAAACAGTAGCTCCAAATAATTCATCCAACAGCTCATCTATGTTTGGAATAGGATATTTATCAGCAATAGTAATTCGATTTAAAGCCCGGTAGTCTACACACATTCTCCAGGTGTCATCCTTCTTTTTCACCAGTAAAACTGGGCTAGAGAATGGACTTTGGCTTGGTTTTATAAACCCTGCTGCTAATAACTCCTCAACTTGTTTCTCAATTTCTGTTTTTTGGGAATGGGGGTAGCGATAAGGTCTAATGTTAGGGGGTAATGAATTTGGTATAAGGGGGATAGAATGAAAATGAGTACGGAAAGGTGGCAATGTAGTGGGTTCAAGAAATACCTGCTGGAAATCGTTGATTAAAGGCTGAAGTGGAACAGGTACTTTGGTACTAACCTCAGGTTCAATCGCCAAATGTTGAAATGCAGAGGACTTCTGGGGCCCAGTTGATATCCCCTGCAATCTGTATCGCTTCCCCTCTATTGAAAATATCATATACATTTCTTTCCAGTTAGCTTGGACTGCGTTTAAGGTGGCTAACCACTGAATTCCAAACACCAGATCAGCCCCGCCTATAGAGAAAAGGTGGAAATCTTGGATGATCTTCAAGTCGTTCACTTGAACGGAGAGATTTTTACACACTTGACTACACCGAATCACATCCCCGTTGCCAATTTGTACACCAAAAGGGGGTACTGAATGGGTGGGTAATTTCATTTCATTCACCAACACATCAGAAATAAAGTTATGGGTGGAGCCCCCGTCAATTAGAATAAGAACCTCGGTAGAGTTGAGCAGCCCGTGAACCTTCATGGTGGTGGGATGTGAATTACCCAGAATTGCGTTTAAACTTATCTCAGCGACCTCATTCTTTTCGTCAATATTATCCTCCGTTTCGAATTCAAGTGGTTCCTCCAGTTCGTCATTTTGTTCATACAACTTAAGAGTACCTGTTTTGCATCGATGCCCAGGTCCATACTTGTCGCCACATCGGAAACACTCACCACGGAGGTAGCGAGATTGTTTTTCTGCATCAGAGATACGAACAGGAGGCTTAAGGTGGGTAGTTGACTGACCTGGTATAGAGGTTGTTGGTTTAGAGTCAGGTTGGGATGATTTGGAATGGGTAGACCAGGTTGAACTCTTTCCTGCTTTTGCATGGCTAATTTTGGATTCGTATTCAAGGGCGATACTCATGGCTTTGTATACAGTCCGTGGTTTGTGAAGCCTGACATCTACCTTAAGTTCCTCCTTGAGGCCATTTAAAAATACCCCTAACAAACAGTGATCGGGCCAGTTAGAAACCCGTGAAGAGCGTTTTGCAAACTCCTGACGATATTCTTGTACAGATCCGGTCTGCCGGATACTACATAAATGTTCGTCGGGATTTTGAAATTCGGCAGGTCCGAAATGTTTCTGGAAAGCACGGGTCAAGTCTTCCCACAACTCAATGTCCCGGTCAGTTGACAGCCATGAAAATAGATCTAATGCGTCTCCCTCTAAATGCATAGAGGCTATATCAACCTTTTCTTCTTCAGGAATGTGATAATACCGAAAATACTTTTCGGCTTTAAGAATCCACCCACGTGGATCGCCCTCGCTGTATGTGGGAAATTCTATTTTGTTGTATGGCCGAAATTGGCGGCTGCGGTTTCTAGATGATTCAGCCTCGTCATAATTGCTCGTACTATTACTGGATTTTTCGACATGTGACTTCAAGACAGCCACGTCGTCTTTCAGCCTCTCCATCGCTTCAAGTTTAGCAGCGATGGCAGCTAATTGTGTTGCAACTGGATCAGGGTTAGGAGCGGTTGTTTCTGAATTCCGGGTCTGCACCATCTTTGCCTTCGTTTCCCGGCAATGGAACCAATTGATAGGAAAAGAAGATTAAAGATTGATATCACTGAAAAAGAATTGCAATAAGAGTGTCCACTTCGAGAAGGACAGGTCTCCAAACTTAAGAACAATAGAACAAATAAAACACACTTCTCAAAGAAAAACAACTCTGCTAATAAAGGAAAAGAAATAACTAAATTTGGTAACTCCCCAATTATTCTTCCAATAAATCAACACCTCTGTGAATAGCAATTTCTCGATGATTCACTCCACTAAATCAGCTGCTCCATTATTAATAATCGCAGGTCAGTTTTAGAGACAAATGGGTCACCTGGGTTACCCATTAAATACCTGAATTGGATTACTGGGTCAGTTGGGTTTGGGTTATCATTTGATCCAATTGACTGGGCTTTCTTCCTGCGTGAATACACTTTAATAGGGCATGTTGTATCATACTCCTAGAGAAGGCCCAAGGGGCTTTAGGACCTTTCATTTAGACGTAATCTGTCCTAAGACGGGTTTGGACTGGACTTTCATGCCCATTACTAAGCGCTGGGCCTAGGAACAGCCTTAGGCTTACACGAATCACACTGAGTGTTGTGTAAGCATCAAAACCAGCCAATGACTTATCCATCCTGCATTGTTTCTGCAGAAACAATATTCATCCATGTCTAAGAAAAGATTTCCCATGTACTAAATCGGATGGCCAGAGTAAGTTAAGTTTTTCATTGTTACAGTTTACATACAATATACAATGACACATTAATAATCCACTTGTGCAATCTTATATCTTTATTAAACTTTCATCTTTTGCATCAGAAATCTATTCCCTGCACATCAATTGTGGGGGCAGAGAAGTAAATATCAACAACACCATGAAATACGAAGCTGATATAAAGAAGAAGACAGGTGCCTCAACATATTACAATGGTGGAAATTGGGCGTTTAGCAGCACAGGAAACTTCTTAGATGGCTATGATTCTTCTAATGTTCTTATTCTTTCCAACACGTCTATTCTCAATAATATACCCACATCTCACACCGAACTGTATACAACAGCTCGTACGGCAGCTATTTCTCTTACTTATTATGGACTGTGTCTTATGAACGGGAACTACACGGTCAGACTCCACTTTTCAGAGATTGTATTCACTCAAGACCACTCATTTAACAGCCTCGGGAAGCGTGTTTTCGATGTATATGTCCAGGTAATGCAACTTTTGAATATTGTGATCAGGTAATGCAACTTTTGTCTGGTTTCTGTTTAGGTAACCGACTTAATTTAGGACAGAAAAAACCATTTAACTTAAAAAATACTTTTAAAACATTGAAGGTTTTGTTTCCTTGCTAAATAAAAGAGGTTTACCTGAATAAAATTTGAGCCAAATGTGGTAATTTTTTATGCAACTAGTCCTAAAATAATAATGGTCGCGTTTAAAGGGAATGTTAACATCTTCTATCGAATTTTATTGCAGGGGGAGTTGAAAGTAAAAGATTTTGATATAGTAAAAGAGGCTGGAGGTGCCGGTAGGGCGGTTATAAAGAGTTATAGAGTTGATGTGAAGAATAACACGCTCAAGATTCAACTTTACTGGGCTGGAAAAGGCACTACTGGTATTCCAGTTAGAGGAAATTATGGTCCCATTATATCAGCTATATCAGTTGACCCGATGTTCCACCCGATTTAACATAGTAGTTTTCAGATATTATGTTTGGAACATTATATTTATTAAAAAATGGTAACTTCTCATTATGTGTTATTGTGAAACTTGGATTAAAATGTCCCCAATGGGATTTATGTGTACTGGGTTTTCTTTATTTTATAAAATGACCTTCGAAAAAAAGCTAATATGATTGAGATCAAGTTAGTAAACTGTAAACATGCGTTTTAGTCGGTCACTTTTGTTAACCTTATCTCTCCAAGTGTAGGTCAAATGTCAATCCATCACATTTTTTAACGTTCATATTTTTACATCAATCGATTTAGATCAAATGCCCTAAAGTATCGTTTGAAATTATGATAAAACTCAACTGTGGACTATTTAACACAAAATATATATAAAGTCAGGATCGGTATAAGGAATAAACTCAGTTGAGATTATTAGCGATAACTAGTCGCAATAAGGATTATTTAAATCTAATTAACAAAAAGTAAATAGAGTAAAGCTTTGTTTATTTAAACACCCTAATAGGTTATTTGGACACTCTCACCTAATAAGTTTTTTTTTTGAATTTCAAAAAAGTAATTCGGCGGAGATTCTAACTTTCAAAAATTATAATTCACAATGAAAGTAAATATAAAAATAGGACTTTACCGAACTTTCATCTGTTAGCCAACAAAAATCACAGCTGAGAAAATTCTCGGTGAAGATCGCAATTTTCAAACAATTTTTTTAAACTAATGATTTAGGGCATTAAATCGGAAGGAGGATACAAAAGGAGTGATGTAAATTTTACTTCAAATCGATGCTCCAAATGATGAAACGGTTTTACGATATAGTAAAACTTACATCAATTGAAGCATTATTTCGTCATTTGGAGCATCGGTTTAAGGTAACTTTTACGTCAATCGATTCGTATCCTCCTATCGATCGAAAGACCTAAAACATTAGTTTTAAATTCGAAAATCTTAACAGCGTTAAGTGTTTTTTAAAGAGGCTCTTTAGAAAAATTGCTGAAAGTTAGGATCTTTGAAATTTTTTTAACCTCCATTACGTCCTTTTTACACTTTTTATAATTTACACTTTATAAAATAATTACACCTTAATTAAATACTATTTTCTTATACCTCTATCATTATATTTCACCTTAATTAGCAGGGCATTTTAGTCTTTTTCTTAACAAATATGAACTAGTTGGAACATTATATATGGAGTAAATTAAAATTAACTAGAGGGGTGGTTTTGTGACATTTGATAAAAAAAAACTAAATTAAAAACCTAAATCTAATTTCAGTGTGATATAGGGGCTGTTTGGGATTGCTTATTAAAACTCTTTTTGACTTTTGCCAGAAGTTAATAAGTCAGTAGGTACTGACTTATTAGCTTTTCCCCTCACAGCTTTCAGTTTGCCAAACACCTTTTAACCTCCTTTTAACTTTTCCCCTCTCAGTTGTGATGAGTTTGTGATTTGTGTGTGTTGAAGCTTTAATATGTTTATGTTCTCCTAAATTGACAGTCAATCTTCTCCGAAACAATGGATTATTGTTTTTCTTGCAGATATGAAATTGGGTTTTGAGAGTTTGAAATTAAGCTTAGTGATTTGGCGAAATCTTTGTTGTTAATAACGAAAAAATGGGCATGTTATTTAGATTGTTACTTTTGTTAAACAGACGTAAACGAAGATCAATTTTTGAAATGTGGATTTTTTGACCGACGATAGTCAATTTCTGGTGACAACAGGGAAGCTGGTGGTTGATGGTGGTTGATGGCACTGTGGTCTATGAAGAAGATGAAATTGATATTTCACTTTCATCCATGTTTATGAAAAGACTAAAATGCCCCTTCAGTTAACAAAAATACTTTCATCAAATCACAGGACTAAAAGCGAAATTTTCTCATTTACCTTTTTTTATTTGTTTTTTTTAATCACATACACGGGTCACTAAACTAATTAATATTGTAAGCTTTACTTAGAAAGGCACTGGATTGGCAATTTTTCATGTACTCATAAATCAAACACAACTTGCTCCCTTCAACAAAAAGTCACACAAGATGTAAGTGTTGTAGTGCTGAAATCATGCCAATTGCATTGTTAAATACACAATTTCCTCGTTTTGACTTTAAGGATGGTTGTTTTACTGGTCACATCCGAAAATAGACCCTACATAACATAAGGTGAATCATCAATTCACAATGTAACACCCACCTTATAACCGGCACCAAGCTGGTTTGATGAATCAAAGTTCATTGGTGCAGCTTTATTAAACACCGAATGATGTATATTAAGTCTTGTGCCTAGCTGCAATATGAAGGTGTCCACAATAAAAACCAGAGGTGGCCAATGTTAGAGAGTAAGGCGTCATGATAACTCCGTGACAATGGACTCGAAGTCTGATTCATCCCTCGCTGGGCGGATTTCACTATGCTCCTGCCAAAAGTGATGTCTTATGTCTATATTCTCAAGGCCCTTACTTGCAAAACTTGGGTGCTTCCGAAAATTTGAAATATTGGTCTGACCCGTTAGCATGTCAATAGTTTGAGACATGGTTGGTCTAAGGACGGGTGATGCCGCTGTGCATAAAATGGCCACATTTAGAATTGTCAATGTTTCTTCTGGTGGATACTCAGACCCTAAGTCTGGATCAACCACCATTAATAACTTTCCAGCTACCTGCAAGTTATATACCTGTAGAACAAACAAACATATGGTCATTTTTTTTGACATTTTTGGCCAAAAACGTTGGCTTCGAAATCAATACAGCTAGAAATGTGACCTGTGTCATGCATTGCGGCGGCACGCGTTTGTGACTTTACCATACGTGTTATGAGGGTGACAATAACGTGCCGAGAGAGCGTACAACGCAAGTCATATACGTTCTTGACATTAACATCATTAGATATAGACAAGAAAGAATATAACGTCTCGGAAGTTAAGGTATAAAGTCGTAAAAGTAGTTTTGATATTAGCATGGTTAGATACACATTAGAAGGTATAATAATGTGTAGGGTGTTTTGGTGTCAAGTCGTAAAAGTATTTTAAACAAAAGGGTTATTAGTTTTTTTAATAGGGAAAATGCCATAGAAACATAACCAAGTTTCAGTTTTGTTCTAATTAGGTCACTCAAGCATATTTTACTTGAATTAGATGACTAAACCTTCAAATCGAGCAATTGTTGGATTTTGTTTGTGTCAAGAAATGAATTAGGGATAGAATGTGGGGGTCGGAATATTTAATATATGTAATTATATTAAAAAATTTTAAAATATGTTAATTATAATAAAAAATAAAAAAATAAATCTACAATTCACATTACCGCTTCACATTAGCATAAAAAAATGTAAAAAATAATTCCTAACTGAAACGTAAAGAAAAACATGTGAAAACAACATGTTAAAACCTCTAATTTGAATAAAGTATGAAGGTGAGTGACCTAATTGGAACAATTTTTAAACTTGAGTGACTTAATTAGAACAAAATTGAAACTTGGTTATGTTTCCAAACTCTGACTTATTGGTCCGATATTAATCCCAACTTAAGAAATTTCTTGTGACAGTCCCAGGCTACTCCCAGCTTCCTTCACCGAACATTTTCCTAACGAAGACTAACTTCATTAATTTTGCTGAGGTGGAGGGTTAGTAAATTAAAGAAAATCAGGGACCATTTGTATTACTAAGGGCATTTACGTATATCTTCTTCATAAGTTCTTTTTTACATATTTACCCAACCCTAAAAAGAAATTACATATTTTTCCTTTCTTAAGCATATATATTACGCAGTTACTCATTTCATTAAAATTAATTAATCGAATTACTATGTTACCCTTAATGAACTAATTAAATGATTAATTATTTACATATTTCTCTTAATTTTAATATAAATCAAATCCATTAGGCCATTATGTTTTCAAATCATTTATATTATTTTATTTTTTGAACGGCGTCACATATCACTTGTTTATTAAATCTCGTCATGGATCCAGCTTTGTTATTTGATATAATAACATTAGTTTTTGTCTAAATTTCATTCACACATATACATTTATTTATGGGAATTGATAGAAAGGGTAATTGTGTCAAATTTTAATAGAAGGGGAAATATGTAATAAAAATTAAGGGTTGAGGATATATGTAACTAAGAAGGTTAGAAAGGAGAAATATGTAAAAATCCTGTATTATATAATCATAATCATAATCATCATCATATATTAACACCACCACACCATTATTTTCAATTTTATCACCACCACCCTATTGATTCACAACCATCCTCACGAGGTGGTGGCATGGCAATTGTTGTGGTCGTAAAAAGTAGGGTGAGATGGTGATAGATTAAAAAAGAAGATAAAATTTGGGTTTTAAATTCATATATAAATTTCAATTTTACCCCCTTTAACTTTGCTAAATTTACTCTTAAACCCTTCACGTCAATAAAAACTAACGAAGTTAGTCTCCATTAGTAAAAGGTTCAATGGTGAAAAATGGCTTACACGTTGGGACGGTCATAGAGAACTTCTTAAGTTGGGAATATGTCGGCCAATAAGCCAAAGTTTGGATTATTAAACAAAATAAACGTGTCAGGTTATTAATTTGAAAAAGTTAGGGTCAAAGTTGTCAATTGTCAAAACTTAGAGGTTAATGTTTGACTTGTCAAGTGAAAATATAAAAATGGAGGAGTAAAGTGATAATAGCAAGGTCAGGGTCCACAACCTTGTATTTTCATAATAAACTAGATTTAAGACCGGCCGCACGTTGCTGAGGTCAGTCATGCAGTCGGGTCTCGTGTATGAGATTTCGTCACATGCGTCGTACATCACGTTGCAAAATGCCACATCATAAAAAGCGATGAAATAACAAAAGTTAGAGGTCAAAACGATAACAATATTGAAGTCGTGCTATATGTCAAAGTAGAGTAGAAGATCAAAGTCGAAAAATCAAGGGCTAAAATGACAATTAGTAAAATTCGGGGATTAAAACCGTAAATAATCAAATTTCGGAGACTAAGACCGTAAATACGTCAAAAGTCTGGGATTAAAACCGTAAATACGTCAAAAGTCAGGGATTAAAACCGTAAATACGTCAAAAGCCGAGATTAAAACCACAAACACGTTAAAGTTGAAAACAATTAAACGTCACGTGACGCAACACGCAAGGCCGGTGCAAAGCACCAACCTTGTAAAATAGGAGATATAAAAATAGATATAAATATTAGATCACGCTATGGTGGTCGGTTTCGCGTATATGACTTCGTCACACGTGTTGATAAAAAAAATTCATGTTTCTCACGTTATGATGTAAAGTCGTAATTCGTCACTTTTAAAAGATGAGGATATATCCAAGCTTATATGTTAAAAAAATAACCAAGTTAAAAAGTCAAAGTTATAAATATATTAAAGTTATGTTAACGGTGAAACGTATAATTAAAACAAAGCATAATGGCCCAAATGGAAAAAAAGTAAACATTTTTGGTCTAATGCGAGTGTAACCTTCATAAAGCGGTCGTACTCTTCTTAGCGCTATTCATTTAACTTTATTTATCAATTTAAAAAAATAATAATAAAGAAAGGGATTAGCTAATCATACAATAATTTTCTCGAAAATGATGTATGATTAGCATCATCATAAATAAATAAAGGATAATAACAATAATAATAAGGGTTATTGGATTTAATCACCTCTAACTATTGGTTATTGGCCGCTGTCACCCTCAAGTATCACTTTGGCCAATATAACTCCCAACTAAACACTTCGGTGTCCGTATCACCAAAAGTTAACAAAAAATTAACCAAAAATTAACCAAAAGTGTCTCGAATTGGTTAAATTTTGGTGATACGGTGTCCGTAACACCAAAAGCTAACCAAAAAATAATCAAAAGTTAACCAAAAGTGACTTGAATTGGTTGACTTTTGGTGATACGGACACCAAAGTGTTTAGTTGGGAGTTATATTGGCCAAAGTGATACTTGAGGGTGACAACGGCCAATAACAAATAGTTGGAGGTGATTAAATCCAATAACCCTAATAATAATAATAGTAATTGGTAGCTATTTTTTTAATTTGAAGCAAATGACTGATTGATAGAGTGGACTTATACTATAAAATCTAATTTTTATATAAACTTTAAGAAGCGATGATTTGATGACATGTGTTGGGTTCTTTTAAAATTAGTAGAAAATGCAATATTAGTAGTGTATTTGTATTTCAAGTTCCACATTATTTTAAAACATTCATAACTTTTTACATAAAACATTATTTTTTTTTTAAAAATTACACCATAAAAACAAGCAATTTTCTTATCTTTAAAACACGTATAGTGTTGATATATAAAAAATAATATTTTTTCACATTTTTCAGTTCATTATGTTATTTTGTCAGATTATTATGTTATTTCGTCAGGTCATTGTATAATCTTCTGAACTAATGAGGATTACACAATGACCTGATAACGATTATTACACAAAATGTAATGATAATTTCAAAAGAAAGCATGTATAGCACAATCACACAATCATTATACAGTGACACAATGCACTATGGTGAAACGCTAGATAGAACAAAGATCTACTAAAATACACATTAACAATTTGTATTTACATATAGTATTCAAATAAACTAATCATATTTGACACATTAACACTTATGTTATTGCATATCATGGAAAAATGTTGATCATTACGTCTCTATACATGTATGTTAATCCACATCATTTTGTTAAGAAGTAAACACATTTGAGATGTTACGTTATATATGACTTATAATTATGTCAACATTGAAAACAAATTATAAGATTTGACATATTGTATTATTATATATGTTTTAGTTTGTATTTGAAAACAATTTATAATATAACAAAATGACATAATATAATACAACGACCTAACTAAATAACACAATGACCTAACGACATAACACAATGAGCTGAAACGTAAAATAAAAGTTCGTTTTTTATACACTAATACCATATGTGTCTTGATGTCGTATGTAAAAGTTGTAGATGTTTAAAGAATACGATGTAACTTGAAAATATGGCAGACTAAAATATCATTGCCACTTTGTGTTTGTAGTCATTTAATTTTCATTTAATCTTAGATCTAATAGTGCATGTATCTTATTAAGCCTTTTACAAAATTTAAATATTTTAATTGAACCTTATTCTTGATTGATATGGCTATTGATGTATAAATAAATTCTTTTGACTAAAAAGTCAAAGTAAAATAAGAATAAGATATTGGTATTAATCGGTATTCCAATGTGCTCAGGGGTGAAGGATAGTGGAGGCGTGGAGGGCCACAGCCCTTTTCTTTTTTTGTCATAAGTGTTGATTTATCGGTTAGTAGTTATTTTTTATATATATTAGGTTTGGTCCCCTTAAAAATATTAATAAACTAGGTTTGACCCCCTGCAGCAAGTCACGTGTCTTTCGACCCCTCTTGTATAAATATACTGGCTTCGCCATAAATGTGCTTATGGTCCGTTTGAAGTTGATGTGTGAGTGACAAGTTCTTATTTAAGAAAGCAATAGATAAAAATACAACATTCAATTTTCTCACCCAATCAATAAGGTAAAAAGATTCTGGATTCGGCTTGTGGTTGTTGCCTTTTCCGGTAACAATTTCTAGTGTCACAATTCCAAAACTATACACATCTGCTTTAGGAGTCAAGATACCACGCATGGCATACTCTGGAGCCATATAACCCCTAAAAAGATAGATAAATTTAAAATATCAGATAGCAATGTTGTGGACTAAGACGTAGGGGCTGTTTGGCAAAATCTGAATGATTAAGTGCTGAATGGTTAAGAGGTCTGATCTATTAAGAGGTTCTATCAATGAAAGGGATGTTGGATAGAACTTCAGATGCGTATAAAGTTGGTATATGCTTCTTTCAGTTTCATTCAGCATCTCTATGTCTCTTAACCATTCAGCACTTAACTGAACCATTCAGATGCTCTTTTTTCTGAAACAAATGCTCTGAATGCTGAATGATTAAGCACTAAATAAACCATTAAGAGGTATACAAACAGCCCCGTGGTCATAAAGTTACTATGTAATTGTTACATATTAATGAGCGATTTGGTCGTGTTTTATTTCGAATAGGCCAAACTAAAAAAAAATCATCCAATTTTTTTTTAACTTTAGATATTTATTGTATAACCAATGTTTTAAAAACCGATTTTTAAGTTATACCGGCTTGAGCTTGTAAACGATTACCGGGTAGTTCAACCATGTTGAATCATCTAACCATATAATTACATAAAATACAATTTCAATTAAAAAAAATCTAAAACTACATAACTCTTTAATTAAAAATCAGTTTTCTAAAAATCAAATTTTCAATTCACTTTTTTTAATATTCAATTTATATTGTGAGTTATAGTTTTTTAACGTAGATTTGCCTTTTTTTATCATTGTATCTTTCTCTCGCATTGTAAAAAAAAACAACTTTGTTTATGAACCTCTTTTTTAGTTAAATGGAAGGGTTTTGAAGTTAAAAATAAAGCATAAACTAGTTAAATACAAGCCGGTTCATGGGTATAAATAAGATGAAACGGACCTTCCGGTAGTTTAATATGTAAATTGGTGTACTGGTTAAATCGAACTATATTATACAGAGGACACCACCAATAATAGGTTCAACCCTGGTTCGAACCAGTAGTTAAAACATTGTGTATATGATTTTTTTTGTGTGTTGGGTTTAAATAATCCTAACTATCACCTTTTGGTACTACAGGTCTCAACTATCTAATTCGCCGGTAGCAGTCTCAACTTTTATCAACTTGCAAACCAATAGGCCGCGGTTAATTTTTTTTAACGACACTAAGTTTTTCAAATTCCAAACCAACATTCTAGGGCTTTTGATCGGAAGGAAAATATGAGTCGATTGATGTAAAAGTTACCTCAAAATGTCACTCCGAACGATGAAACGTTGCTTCAATCAGGCGTTTAAACTTAACAGTGTTTCAATAAAAATGTAAAAAATGTCGCTCGGAGCGCCCTTTCGAGATAAATGTTACATCAATCGACTAGTATTCTCATACCGATCAAAAGCCCTATAACATCGGTCCTGAGTTAAAAAAACTTAACACCGTTAATGTTTTTAACGACAACCTGTTGGTTGTTAAAGCGAAAAAAATTGAGTTGTTTCCAACTAATTCGATAGTTAGGACCGATTAAAACCAGAAGATTATAGTTGAACGGTTTAAAACCATCATGCCAATTTTTTAGTCACAAACTCATCTCACTTGCCCATACTAAAATTTACCTATATAACCTCCAACCATTTTTTACCTAAATACGAGTAAATACAAAACATACATTGTTCCCACAACACGGGTGCTGATATGGGTATTTCCGTCGTCGTCATTAAGCTTTGCTAATCCAAAATCAGATATTTTAGCATTGAAATTTCCATCCAGCAGAACGTTGCTTGCTTTTATATCTCTATGTATGATTGTTACATTTGATCCTTCATGGAGATAAACAATTCCTTGAGCCACTCCTATGCATATTTTCATCCTCACAGGCCATGTCAGCCTTGCTTTTGACACTTTGTCCGTCCCTGTATGTAGAAATTTAAAAGATTTGTATATAGATATATAAAGCTTCAAAAAGTTACATATTAAATTCTAATCCAATTAATCACTAGTCGATGTAGGCGTTACCTCAGCACCCGATGATTTTACAACCATGGTAACAGATGAAAAAAATCTAGCAACTAGGGGAACGTGTAAAGTCACCCAAACTCTTTTTCTTAAAATGTTAAATTCAAATATCTAGATCATTGTTGTAACACTATTTCTCTATGTAAAATTATAGCAAAAGAGTTTTGCAGGTTAACTACATATGAAATTGTTCCAGAAACATGTTTCAACCGATTTTGTTTTGACATGTCCATCTTGGCACCTATACTTGCTAATATTTTAAGCTCACCAAAAAGGACACGAGATAAGCAGTTATTTTCCATGTATTCGTATATCAAACACATCTGGCTTCCTTCAACACAACATCCATAAAGTCGAACAAGATTTGGGTGTCGTAGTCCCGAAAGCATGCCAATTTCATTGATAAATTCAGTGGCTCCTTGTTTAGACTTTGATGAGAGTTGTTTTACTGCCATTATTGTCCCATCCGACAATAGACCCTACATAACATATGGGTTATTTACTAACACAGCATTACAAAATGCAATGTCTTTTGACTTGTGTTTTGATCGATTGACAATTAAACACAATAACACCTTGTAAACGGCACCAAAACCACCTTCTCCAAGCTTGTTTGATGGATCGAAGTTCTTTGTTGCTGCTTCTATTTGTCTAAGAGTGAAAATACCTGTTTGTAGATCTATACCTCTAAGCTCTGTTAAATAAAATATGCATATCAAGTCATGTGCCTAGTGCCCTAGTTGTGATATGAGATGGTTAGAAATCAAAACTAGAGGTGGCAAGATGGGTAGGTTGAGTATCAGGTTTTGAAATGAGTCATACTAAATTTCTAGTATGGGTCAATAAGGTTGGATGACACTTTCTGCCGGTTTCCATAACAAAATTAAAAAGGTCAATTAGTAAAGATTATAGAAGCACTATTATTAATAGTTATTTAGGAAAGACTTAGGAAACGTATGCAATACATATAGATTTTGGGCAAATTTCAACTCGTTTGACTCATCCCCCTTTTAGCTAAAGCTTTTAACGCGACCCACTCGAGCTGTTTGAAATAATACTTTTGAAATAAAGCACAACCTACTCAAATGAATCTTAAACAAATAGGTCGAAATTGCCACCACCTTTAATCAAAACCATCAAAAAATGATTATTTACCTCTATCTACTATTTTCTCCCCCATAATGTAGCCTTTTCTCCACAATATTACAAGGATTAATAGTACAAATAAAAGCCCACCAACTACTGCAGCTATTATCCCAGCTTCAATCTTTTTTCCAAATTTTGGTGGCTTAAAATCTGTACAAAACAAGATAACGAAGGCATTACTAAGTGACGTTAAAACATTATACTCTTCAAACTTCACTAAGCAAACTAAGGGCATTGATCGCTATAATAAATACTCAGTGTTACAAAAATGTTGTCATGTTTAACTTTCAATAATTCTATTTAACTTTGACCTCGAATGTCAAAGGCTACCACCATCCATGTCCTTAAGTTGGATCAGACAATAACACACGTATGCAATATTCACAAAGTCAATACATCAAGGGTAGAGAAAATGTAAGAAACAAATACTATGGTTAGATAATATTCTATTCACTTAACTTTTAACACTTACATAGTAACTTTAACCTCAAAAATCAAAGCATACTTAGCTCTATCTTTTTGTTGAAACGGAGTGACCAATTTAAGCAGTCTTTACACCTTTAGCCATATACCAGCAGGGAGACCAGATGTGAGAAATGAATAATGTGGTTCTCAAGTACGTAGTAATTTTGACCTCAAGATATTAACAAAAAAACTCTCTTTATATTTTTGTTGGATTTATGCAATTGCAATCTTTAAGGTTAGAGATAAGAAACTGGTAAAAATCAGATGGGGTAAAGAAGAATCACTCACTTGGGACAACTGATATAGCTGATATAAGCGGACCATAACCCGTGAAAATGGGAATATCAATACTACCTCTTCCAGCCCAGTAAAGTTGAATCTTGAGTGTGTTATTCTTCACAATAACTGCATAACTCTTTACAACTGCCCTACCAGTACCTCCAGCCTCTATTACTATATCAAAATCCTTAAGTTTTAACTCCCCCTACAATATAATTTCTTTGAAGATGTTAGCATTCCTATTAAAGTGGCAGTTGCATTTGCATACATTAGTATAGGGCTGGTTGCATAATAAGGTAACGAATATGGATCGACTTTAATTTTAGGTAACCGCCTCTTTTTAATCCAGAAAAAGCTTTCAGTGTTCTAATAAAATTTCTAAGGTAATAAAAAATTTCAATCAAAATCAATTTGATCCGGTTACCACTCAAAATGCTGCCATGGTAGCAAGTTTTGACCATATTATTGTTTGTCCTGTCAAGAAGCCTAAAAACAGGCTATGTTAAATATTTAACTCGAGAGGAATGATATCTATCCTCCTAACCACAAGATCATGATACTTAGAAATGCCAAATCTCATTATCTTGTGGTTGTGAGGATTTATTAGAAGTATACATCATTTTTCTTACCTTAAAAGCAAAAAAAGTTGAAACCTTTTGTAGCCTAAAAATAACTTAGTATACAAAAGTTGGTTGCATTATTATGCGGTTACTGACTATTATGTTCAAAATATGCATTACCTGCACATAAACATCGAATACACGCTTCCCCAAGATGTCAAATGCATTATATTGGGTGAAAACAATCTCGGCAAAGTGAAGCTTGACAGTGTAGTTACCGTTTAAAAGACACAGTCCATAATAAGTAAGAGATATAGCAGTCCTGCGTGCGGTTTTATATAACTCGGCATCCAATGTGGATATATTATGGAGATTAGATGTGTTGGAAATAATATGGTTGTCAGGGCCAATATCAAAGAAGTTTCCTGTGCTGCTAAACGCCCAATATCCAGCATTGTAATACGGCGAGGCGCCTTTTTTCTCTATATCAGCTTCGTATTTGATGGTGCTGTTAACATTTATTTCTTTGCCCCCACAGTTGATGTGCAGAGAATAAATTTCTGATACAAAAATTGGCATTTTGACTAGAAGATAAGATAACGTTAACGTGCACTCGTATGTAATGATGTAAAATCTTTACTTACTCTCTGCATCTGATTTAGTACATGGGAAATCTTTCCTTTGACATGGATTAATATCATTTCTGCACAAGCAATATGCATGACAGAGAAATCATTGTCTGGTTTTGAAGCCCATACAACACTCAATATGGTTTGTGTGAGCCCATGGCTGTTCCTAGACCTAACGACTGGTCGTAGGCCTAGTTGGTCTGAAAGTTTTGATCTGTCCCTAAATTGATTGAAATTGTAAAAAGCTCTGTATTAAAAGCTCTGTATTAAAATTGTAACCACCTCGTTTACGTGTTTGTTTAAAACAAATTATCAATAAATAAATAAATATATAAGTGATTAAACTAGTAAAATATTACAACCAGTGGGAGAGCCAGCCCCAATCACTACCTTTTTCAAGTGAACGACCAGGCTTTAATGATCACTTTAGGACCAGCCACAGGCCTGGTACGAGTTTGATGCTTTCACAACACTCAATGTGGTTGGTGTGACCTTAATTAAAGTTAGGGTCATGCGTCTTACTGTTTATCCGTTGACAAAGAATAGCTCTCCACCACATTTCTGAGTCAATAATAAAAAGTGTGTTTACATTAAGCATAAACAACAAACTCACAATCAAACCCAAATCTGGCACACATATGACCATTTTGCTACGAGGGAAAAGAAATAACTAACATTGTCCCTTGGTCACATGTTTTTGGACCAGAAGCATCCCAAGTAAAATTGTTATAAGAAACATCCCTATAAAGGCATAAATACATTTAAGCAATTGAATTGTGCAAGGAGAAAAGTACCCAAGGAAAGGCTCTACCAGGCCCATAGGTCATATGACTCATATACGAATAGAACATATACAATTAACACTCCTCAAGTTAATGCTTAACATGTTACAAATAAAATCTGTTTTTTGGATAGGTTTGGTGAGCATGTTTGAATGTTGAAATTCTATCTCGACATGAATC